>CM074184.1:55570317-57014982 GCA_037179385.1 Holothuria scabra
GCCAGTGCTGCAAAAGCTTTCATATGGTGAGTTATGCCCTGTTGCAGAGTTCAAAGAAAGTATCATGCCCCCTTTTTAAGGGTCACGTTAACGATATGTTCTCGATCATAAGTTATGTTTATTGATTCACCACTGGATGTTTTATTACTTAAAAATAAACAGCAATATAACCATGTCCCAGGAACGAATTATTCCGTCATTTACATTTCTTTTGGATTTCCTTCAACCTCCCTATTATCAGGGTGTATTCAATTTTAGATGGTCAGAAATACATGCCCACCGGCAGGTCTCGTAATTTTTCCTTGAGTCCAGGAGAATGAAAAATCTGAAAATGGCAATTCTCGGCATGCAGTAATAAGGCTCTACTCATTTCCAGCAATCTAAATGCATTTTTTACAAATCCTTCTGGCCGGAACCAATGGTCGCGCTCCGCGTAAGTTCTCTCCCAGTCAATTTCACTCTTGAAAGAAAGACCCGTTGTAGGCGTTAATTTATCACACAACCAAGTTTATTTCCCAATGATTAGTTTACTTTACCTTAACATTTCATCTAATGGTAGCGGTACATTTTATCTGGTGGTACCAATTTTCATATCATTTTGCAATTTTCCCCCTTTCTTTAATTGCAATGAAAACTACATTGCACACGAAAGCTCAAAATAACGAACGCTTCAATCCTACTAACAAGCATGGAAATGCCATTTCTGGCTGATTGCGATTTTTCAAAATTGGTGTACTACTCTCCGCGCCACTCCGCTTACAAAGTCATCTGGACAACCACCAATTCCCACGGGCCCCAAAAATTTATTTTTGCACGCCATCCTTGCATGCACCTATGATGTTATTATAGATGTTATTTTCTATCAAATCTCCTGTGCGCATGAAGCCCGCCTGCGTAGCGCCTTTTTTGCTGCCGCCCCCTTAAGCTGCCGTTGGTTTATCGTAGCGATGAGCTGAACGAAAAGACTTCGTCCGCTCCGCGGGCTTGTGCGCATGACGACCTTCTCTAACCCGAACATAATCTTGCAGAAAGTATTCATTTTCCCTGTGACACCTACAACCCAGGTAACTTCTCACATGGGATCCTTAGGGGCTATATATGGGCTAATATATGAGGCCATGTTTTTGTATCCAAGATTAACAAGGAACATGCATGTTGGCAAATATGGGTAGTGCATAATATCCCAAATACGGTTGGGCCCCCCATATGGAGATTCATGAATTTTGTGTGCAAAGTGTAACGGGCCCACATAGGTTTGAAACGTAGGCAGAAGTATAGTATTGTTCTTGTTATACCTCGAGACTTCTCGGGTGTACTGTATGTCTTTTGAAATCAGTGTGAAACCAGTGATAGAGAAAAGACCGCCAAAGCAGAAACACGATTTTATTTATTGTTTGTTTTGTTCAGGGTTGTTTGATTTTAAATCAACTTGATTAAAATCACGATTAAGAATCATGGTTTTAATTGAAAAAAATCATGATTTAATTAAAAAAGTCTGATTTAAATCTATTTATTTGATTTAAATCACTGATTTAAATCATGATTTAAAAAAAAAATAAAAAAAATCAACAACCCTGGTTTTGTTTTTCACCCTTGATAACTAGACCCCGTGCAAGGAATCATAAGATTCCCCATGTGGGTATAATGCTCCATTCTAGACTGGATGAAAAGAACAGATACCACACATGATATTTGCCAAAAGGCTGAGAAGCGATCTGCTAATAACCAAATTCTGATCTTAATATATGAAGTACGAGCCTGAGGCAATGTGTATATAGTTGGATACGTCACACGCGAGTTCCCAAAAATGTAGATATAAGGTATTTCGAATACATCTATGAATTTCATCTGAAGGGAAAAGACTGCATTTTTGTTGGGATTGCTCCCTTTTCAACTTCTGGCAAGTGGCTGTTTCTATACACAAAGTACATCAAGTATCAAATCCTGGCAGGTATACTGCCCCAAAGGATCAAATATGTTGGATACATATACCTTTATACCCGAGGTATAGTTCAGCATAAATGTGGGCTTGGGCTTTATAGTCATGGTATAGATCTATACGGAAGCAAATAGAACACTCTCATCTTTTAACCTGAGATCTATTTCAAGTGTGAGAGTAAGAGGTAGCCAAATGCAAGCATGAGAAATATCTGTACAATGAATCAATTTAACAAATGATAACGAAATCTGACCTTGAAACGTAACAAAAGCATAATTATGCGTTCTTTAGTGCAAACACTCTACAAGAATTTAATCAACTGTCTCAGGATTGTAGCAACAAACAACATAGCTTCTACCGAACAAGTAACAAGTCCAGAGAGGATGGTATTTTAAAACAGTTGTAAGTTTTGATGAAAGTTAAAGTTTTTGTAAGTTGAGTAAAGTTATCTCTTCGCTTGGAATGTTAGGAGTTTTTCTAAAGTCCCCCCGATCCGCTGGAAAAGCCAGGGCCGTAGTAGTAGCCTTTGTCAAGGCTACACTGAAAGGAAACCATAACAAACCGGACAGCTACCGATCGTACTGAAGCCGAGCACTGCGCAGTAGGGAGAAAACGCAAATCGATTTCTCCGTACCATGAATTTCAATGAAAAGGAAGAGGGCGTACTTCATGATCGTTTTGTTAAGGAAGTAAAGTATTGAGAATCCTCAAAATAAATGGACGAGTCTCAATGGCTACTAGACTGAGTCTTTCAGACAAGAATAATGTTATTGGTTCCGTTTATTTCTACCGTTTATAGAACAAACAAGAAAATCATGAGAAATACAGGGGGGAAAGTTTTTATGTATTTAGTGCAAGGAGCATGGGACTCGAAGGTTTATAAAAACTGTTCCAGGTAACGAAGACGAGTAATGTATTCGAAAAAAGTTTAACCTTTTTGCTCGAGTACGGTACTCATTTTTCGAGATCCATCATGCTAATGACAGTCTATTCCTTGCAAAAGGAGGTAAAGTTTAATCAGTTTAGAAGAGCCCTGGCGCGTCTATCTGCTTACCCTATAGACTTGGCGCCCCTATGGGCTAGAGTTGAAGAATATGACCAAGGTATTTCCCGCCCGCCTGTCGTAAGAGGTGGCTAAAGGGAAACCAAATTGAACCTGAACCACACTGAAGAATAAATTTAAACTTTTGAACTTTTAATTGAGTTGACTGACACTTTATAACACATTCGTGTAGGTGTCGTGAAAGGAATATCCCGGTGTCGAAGTCATAAGGTCTAAAAAAAAGGAGAATAATTTTGTATCGCACTCCCCTCAAAACCCACGTCATAGCTTGTTCATAAATCAAGATAATTCTGTTTGAAGATAGGTTATCTTTGTCAAAAACAGACTCCTAGTTCCTCCAAGGTTACAAAATGGTATGTTATACCGGCAGATTTCTTCTAAAATCTTTTGTTGTTCTTAAAATTTTGAGTAACTAATTTGAACTCGAAACTTCAAACCCGTGGAACATTGAATATTGTTCCTTAGAGGTTGACTTGAAAATTTTGTGAGCACAAAAGTTACAGCTCTAAACGTGTCTGCATTTTTTATTTGCATGTATGAACATTACACAAAAATACAAAAGATACTCAATTAATCTGCCGGTATGACATCACAGATTCACCAAAATGCAATTTGTTACTGTGGTTTGAATATTTTCTTTAAAAAGTCATAACTTCTGAACGCAACATACTATTGAGACGGAATTTTACCCAATACAGATAATAAAAGTACCTTGATTTTTTTAAGCTTTTGAACCGATCTGACTATTTAACTAACCAAATACCAGAAAGCCAAAAGGCTTAGTGATTCCTTGCCATCAAATACCTTACCTGCTTTCAAATTGACAGTGCTTGATAGATTTTTCTTTACATTTCAGGCACAGAACTTTCGCAGTATTACCCCTGGTGACCTCAAATGACCTTTGACCTCAATCAAAAACAATAGGCTTCTTTCTCTCAACATGGCAAATCTATATACCAAATATGAAAAGTATCTGTTACTCTTATCTGGAGATATTGTGTTTACAAGCCATTTTCGAAGTTTTGGCAATTTTACCGCTGGTGACCTCAAACGACCATTGACCTCTACCAAAAGCAATAGGCTTCTTTCTCTCAACATGAAAAATCTATACACCAAGTATGAAAATTATCAGGCAATCCTATCTGAAGATATCATGTTTACGAGCCCTTTTGGGTGTTTTCACATTTTTACCGCTGATGACCTCAAATGACCTTTGACCTCAGCCAAAAACAATAGACTTCTTCCTCTCAACATGACAAACCTTACATGAGAAGTGTCGGTCACTCCTATCTGAAGAAATCATGTTTAAAAGCCATTTTCGGGATTTTCCCAATTTTACCGCTGGTGACCTCAAATGAACTTTGAATTCTACCAAAAGTTATAGGCTTCTTTCTCTCGACATGACAAATCTATATACCAAATATGAAGGGTGTTGATCGCTCCTAACTGAAGATATCATGTTTAGAAGCCATTTTCAGTGTTTTCGCAATTTTACCGCTGGTGACCTCAAATGACCTTTGACCTCTACCAAAAACAATAGGCTTCTCTCTCTCAACGTGACAAATCTATATACCAAGTATGAAAATTGTCGGGCATTCCTATCTGAAGATATCGTGTTTACAAGCCATTTTCGGCGTTTTCGCAATTTTACCGCTGGTGACCGCAAATGACCTTTGACCTCTACCAAAAACAACATTCCTATTTTAAGATATCGTGTTTACAAGCGAGTGTCACAAACACACACACGCACACACACACACATACACACTACATCACCATTGCATAGATTCCTAGCCTGCCTACGGCAAGGAATCAATAACCAAGACCTGACACTTTTCTGTACTACGGTCAAATTGATTATTTTAGAAATTTATTTGGAGATTGTTGGGGCATACACTATTCTGGTTGAGGAAAGAAAAACGTCGGAATGAAAATAGAGAAAAGGAGAAATGGAAAACTCTGTCACAGAAGGAAAATCATGTAGGTACCTTAATTAAAAGAGCTCTAATTTGCTTATAACGTGACCCATAATTATTACCATACATTTGACTTAATCGGAGCATATTTTAAAAGGATTCCAAATCCATTCAGAGACTGAAGTTGTAAGCTTTGTCTGGAATGAATTTTCAAATAAATGAGAGACGTATATATAGGTACAGTGAGTTAGGTACAACCTTACCATCATTATGACTGACAAGTTATTCAATATATTAACAAGCGTGTGTCCGTGTGTGGCGTCAAAGAAAATATAGCCTCATAGTCCTCAAAGGACCATTTAAAACAATGGATACGGTATACTCTATATAAAACCCAAAGAGTTGTAAACAAAGCGTGCAGTGCTAAGACACTGGCACTTTATATCGAAAAAATCCGAATCTGTGTCAAATTTTCCGACACCACCGGTCATAGCCTTTGAGAGGGCACCCAAACTAAAAAATACCTAGTTAATTTTAGGCTTAACTTAAAGTGAGGGTGAACTGGAAACAAATCACGAGGAAAATGAAGATTGTTCCCTCGATTCTCTCATCGAGGCGCTCTAAAAGAGAAAATATTTTATCGAATTAATACCAGGACAAACTAAAAAGTACAACTACTGATGAAGCTCAACATCTAAAAACCAAGAGCAGAAACATGTCTAGTTAAAGGTTTTTGAAACCTAACAGAGCAGTACTTCAAAGTATCTGCGGTCTTCAATCCCACCCAACAGCACAAAGATGCTATCTGTCTAATTAAAAGACAGAATATCCGTTAAGAACGCATAAACATTCGAAATTAAAACGAGGGACTGCAAACGTAGTATCAGATAATGCTATAGCCTTCCTATTTTCATTGATTCATTCATTCCCTTTTTCCTTCCTATTTTCCTTGTTCTCCTCTCCCCACCCCCTCTTCGTATTTTTCTTCTTTCCTCTTCTTCCCCTCTCTCTTCCCATTTCTTTCAGTCTTTTCTCTCGCTCTCATTTACCACCCCTCCCGAAAGTTCTCTCCTGGATACAGGCCTTTTAGTTTTTGATTTTAGAAATCTAACAGGGCAGTACTTTAAAGTATCTGCGGTAATCCTATCCCACAGCACAAAGTTGCTACCTTTCTAATCACAAGACAGAAAACCCGTTAAGAACGAAATAAAAGTCAAAACTTGAAATAAGAGAATACGAAGTATCCATGATGCTATCGCCGACCTATTTTATGAATGATTATACATTGAATGCACACGCTAGTTGAACTTAACATAACTGTCCTCTACTGTAGATCTTACCGTCTTTCGTCAGACACTTGCCTAAGACAAGTTGCAAAACACACAGTTCAAATAAAAAGATCTTAGAATAACACCGTACACAGAAATTTGTCAGTATACCAGATAGAATTGTTAGCAGATAACCCTCGAAAAAAGAGTAAATGAGCAAAAAGGTGCAAAAAAAGTACTTCGCACGTTTTCATTACCTGCTATTATTTATTTGAGCCTTTGGGACTTGGTGTTCTTGCATTTAGTTTCCAATACCAAAACACTTACTCCCTTATTTTCATGTTGTTGCAGACCAAAACGGGTACGAATGCACTGTTGTCGTCTAAACGGCTCTGTTTTCTAATAGCATTCAGACTCGTCCATTAATATTGAGGATTTATGCAGTACATAACATGCTGTAACAAGACGTTCTTGAAGTACCCCCTCTCCTTTTTGTTGGACTGATGGTACAGAAAAATCGATTTGCGTTTTCTCCCTACCGCGCCGTTGTCGGCGTGTACTCCGCGGAGCAGAATCTGTTTCTTAGCTCCTGGGCTTCCAAAACCACCTAGGGATACTAAGAGATATGACTGATCAAGGAATGTTCCGTACAGCCTGCTATCTGGCTATGCAGGTAACTCATCGTGTTGCACATGCTAAATTGGTCCCTTCTAATCTCCAGAGGTTGTTGCGAGTGTTGTGTCGGCGTTTTGGAGTACATGAGAAACATAGGACGCTGGGACTGATTTGGGAGTCTCTGGCGATTATGACACACTAAAAAGTTCAAAAGTTTTCAAAGCAGAGAAGGAACCCTCTTCTTATGATTCCTCCCAAGGCTCATGACCAGACCCTGGAGATAGCTGCAAACAAAAGTCCTGCCTTAGCCAGTTTCCGAATATGAACGATAGCAATAGGGCAACCGCATTAGGACAGTTCGAAATGGTTGGCGGACTGGTACTGTAGTAGATCCTACCAATTTTTCATAGCATACTCGGGTGCTAGATCTACCGTGTTTAACAAAATAGACCATGGTATAGAATCAAATAGCTCTCGAAGTTCGGATTCTTTTAAGTATATGCCATGGTTCTCTTGAAAAGAAAACTAGAAAGTTACAAAGAAAACTGAAGAAAACCCTACATGTGGCCAAAAACATCAAAAAGTGAAAAACGCTTGAGAATTCCATATAGAATTCTGTTTAGCTTCAGTCGTCTTGTAGCTTCAGGCATCTTGGCCCTTTGTGACTAGAAATAATGAGTCCAGAATGAATTGCGTTGTCATCTTGGATTCTCTTATAATTTTCTATGCTTATAATGATCTTCCTCAGCCAAACCATTCACTCAATCATGATGAGATTTTCCGTAATAAGCTACTTGCTCGCCTGGGAGAATGACTTTCTTCGATGTCTGTTATTTGATCGCAATAAGCTAGCGATATCATTCATGTAGTTATCAAAGCGAGGAATTCAACCTCTGCTGTCCTCAAACTAACTTTGGAACTTAAATACAGTGACTAAATTTACTGATACCTCGAGAAATACATGTCCAATAGTATGAACAGAAGTTTCACCACACTGTGTAGAATTGGTTCTTTTTTCTCATATGAAATTAAATTTTTGCTTAAACTTCGCTTTTAAGAACACTTGTTTTGATGACTCGCCACGAGTATAGAGGTAACAAAACTAGAAACAATTGAAATCAGCCAATAATTTAGTCCAGTGCTACTTCCGACTTTCACCGGGAGGTCCAATTTTCAGACCGCGCCTTACCAAAGAAGGGCATTCGTTTATTCTTGTTATTCGTGGTTGTAGGTATTTGTTTTATATTTTTTGCCTTTTTAAGTCTGTGGTTTTTTGCGTGTTTTTTTAAATTTTTAGTGTTTCTCTGATGTTTCATGAGCTGAAATGGCACTAGATTCCTTTTACGGTAAATAAAGATTCTGTTATCTTATATATATCAAAAAAATAAAAAAATGAAATACTTTAAAAAAATAAAGCCATTGTGACTGGAGTAAGAAAAATCAATCCAGTACTAAGTTTTGCACTTAGTAATACGCCCTCTATTGGCCAATTAATTGTATAGCTTTTCTTCTAAATGAGAAGTACCGGTACTGAAGTAACAAGAGACTCAGTCAAGTGGATATGATTGTAGTGTTTAAAGAAAGAAGATTCGAATGTATAATCTCATGTGGCTTGAAGTCATTGAACTATGCAGTCTTTATAGCAACTACTACTAGAAGCTAGGGGCGCGTTTGATTGATCAAGAGAAATTTTGAGTAAATAGAAATTGTATTGAATTTGTAAAAGCAGTCCATTATGACTATATATTCGCTTCGGCACACTCTAAAAATATCTTGTCAAATGGGGCACGAACCGGAATCTTGTCAAATATTTGAAAAAATTCTTTTCAAAACTGATTAGAAATAGTTGAAAAATGAAACTATTCGTTACCTTTATTATTTAGTCAAAGATTTGACAAGATTCTGGTTCGTGCCCCAATTAAATAGATTCTATTCAAGTTTGACTGGAAATGTTTTAGAATGCATAAAGCCCCTTCTATGAAAGAATAAGTTCTTTTTAAAGAAAGGTTAAAGGAGTAACACTTGCAGCTTATGCAAAAAAAAATTGTTATATTGTGTTCTGGCCCTATGGGCAATTAGCACTCTCCCAAACTTTTTCAAAACAATGCTAAACCTCACAAATGCCCTATCATTTTTTCTTTTCCAATTAACTTTGATGATAGTTTAGAATATATACAAGATAAACTAAGAAGTTAATACTCGTAACTTAGAAATTCAGTGTGAAAATATTGTATTGTCAAGTAGAAAAGAGGATGGTGTGCTGTATTAATCCAAATTAAGGTGACTGCAATTTATATTTAAGAATCTAAAGCTGACCATTCTGGGGTTGATAATAACTCCAGATGGGACATGCTCAGGGTTTTCGATTTTTTTTTTCTCTGATAGGAATCCTTGCCAACTTGTCGCCATTCATTGCTTAAACTTCGAAGTTCATTCTCTGTGGGCCCACGGCCATTGTAAGAACAGGGAGGCGTTTGTAACACCGAGTCCTGGTAAGAAGTTGGTGAAGTGATTGCAAGCCTTGACATTAGGAAGTCTAGGCTCTCTCACAAAGTTGTCAACCAGTTGATTAGTCTGATAGGGTGGTAAAGAATAGTCGGACTGGTCTATTTTTTTGCATTATGGGTTGTAGCAAAAACTACGCAAGCAAACTGGCAAAAGAAGGGATTTTGAACATTCCTCACTGACAATACTGTATACGTTTTGCATTTTAATATTGATCAAGTAGTTGAATATTATGATAAAAAACATTTTTGAAGCAAGTGTCTAAGCTTTCGAGCTGTAAACGATTTACCAGAAGGTACATTTTATCCAGTGGCGTAGGAAGCAACATGAGAGCGGGGGGGGGGGGGGGGGAGTCGAAAAAATTTGGACCATGCACCTCATCCCACTCTATTGACCAAAAGGTACATTCATATGCTAAATTTTCCGCTTTTCTACGAGCCACAACAATTTTATTTTAAATGAAAAAAAAAAAAAATCTGAGTTTTGCTTAAGTATGAACACTACCCGCTGTGTTAGGAACGTGATTTGCGGTCGCGGAGGGCGCCGAAAATTTTGGTCCTCTTACACATTTGTAAATATGGAGCTTGTATTGAAGAAAACAGTTTAGATTCAGGGTTTCCTGTAAGGAAATTTGAATAATTGGAGGACTATCAAAGAAACTGTGTTCCCTTTTAGCATATATCTAAGACAGCATGTCGACTAAAGAACATCGTTGTTTTACAAAATGTTTTATAAGGAGTGCGGATTGATGCTTCTCGGCGACATTCAAAAAGCTCCCGAACTTTGTTGCCTTTTTAATACAAAATTTTTAAAAATTAAAAGCCTATAGTGATTCGAAGAAAATTTTAGGGGAACGGCACTGTACCGCCTCGGAAAAGTTTACCACTGACTGCTTTATGAACCACCACTTACTGCTCTAAGGATTGCAAATTAGGGCGCGCGAAGAACTTGGAAAATTTTGCCTTTTTAAAACTAACAGTTACAAATATGGAGCTTTTGCTGAGAAGAATTCAGAATTTTATGAAGGAAAATTGGGGAAACCCGTACTGTATTTGACTGGTGTCTCAAATGAAAAATTTCCGATTTTTTCATGTTCTCGAGCCAGGGGCAATCGCCCCCTGCCTCCTGTAGGAATATGAAGTCTTGCTCGAAAGACTCTTCAGTTGGCGCCGAGCGTACAGAAAATTTTGAAAAATCGTAACCCCTCAGACAGCTGGAAATAGCATGTCTCGGGCTTGTAAGTAGTAGCTAAGTTTTCCAATTTTTCTGTCAAGTGTGAACTCCACTGTATTAGGGACGTATTGCGGCGCGCGAAGCACACCGAAATCTTTGATTTTTTAAACAAATATATGTAGATCCAATTAGGTTGATCTCAAAGTGGCATTAACTGATCATTATTACACTAAAGGGCATGGATTTTTTGTTTAATACCTAGGTAACCTCATTCATACTTACGGCGACTCCAATAAAAGGGATTATTTCAAACTATGCCGTTATGTGTTATTATAGTTGCCAACAGAGAAGGGCCAAACACTGTCCCGACATTGCAAATGATCACAATGATCCTGGCTGCAGACCAATTCTGTTGATTTATGCAAAATGAGGAAAAGGGGAATAAGACTAAACAAGGCTATGGGATTTGCATTTATACTCGCATTAGCTCGCATTACTTAAAAGGCACACCGAAATAGAGTAAAATACAGGGATCAAGACAAGTAGGCTGTTGCTTCCTACCGCGTCCAAACCGTCAAAGTATTTTACATTTTTATGCGGCTGGCAATATTAAGGCACGGGACAAATTTCTCGATCTTCTGTTTGACAACTAGCAGACGACGTACAAGGCTTAACCTTCGTTCCTAACACCTGCTAAGCCTATAAAGAACAACAGTACAAAGGAGATTATAGTGTCGGCAACTACACTCTAAAATCAAAAGAGTGAACTTAGTCACTCTTTGATCGAGTGAAAAGTGTAAATTCGCTCTATTAGAGTGATAATTCACTCCAAGAGGAGTGAAGTTTCCTCCAAAAAGAGTGAAGTTCCCTCTAAAAAGAGTGAAATTCACTAGAGGAAGAGGGAAAATTCACTCTTCCAAGAGTGCCTGCAATGATCGCTCTTTTTTTTTAAGAGCGATCATCGTGGGAACTCCATCAAGTGTGAGACTTCGCTCGTTTTAAGGGAATTTCATTCTTTTTGGAGTGAACTTCACTCTTTTTGGAGGGAACTTCACTCCTCTTGGAGTGAATTTACATTTTTCACTCGATCAAAGAGTGAATAAGTTCACTCCTTTGATTTTAGAGTGTATTAGGGCTCAAAGAGTTTCTCAATGGATCTCCATCTAAGAACATCTCCGTGGTTACTATACTGGCACACGAACGGAGCCGAAAGTTTTGCTTTTTTCAAACAGTTAATTACAAATATGGATTTTGTATTGGAGATAATTCGGAATTTCATAAATCAGGTTTGGGAAAATCACAATGTAAATGACTTGTGTCACAAATGGTAAATTTTCGAAATTTTCATTTTCCAGCGCCAGGGGGCGATTGCCCCTTGCCTCCTTGTATAGCCACGATGCTGCTAAGCAGTCGCCTTTTCAGCTTTTGTTTGCAATAAAATTTTCACCTCAAGAAAAATGAATAAATTGCCAAATTATGGGAAAATTGTCAAATGGAAAGCACAGAACCATTGAAAACAAAATAATGGCTGATCATGAGCATTTAAAAATCTTTTTGAATTTTTCATGAAACTTTTGCAGTGAGAATCATAATGATTTTAAATAGATTTCGGGCTGTTTCTTTAAATTGTATTTCACGTTTTCAACTTTCAAAGCCACCTGATAGTTGGAATCTCTATTGAATTTCTTGAGGGTGGAAACACGGTAGGCATACTCGGATAAGCTAGTTGCACGGTGCACAATAGCCCGCAGCGCGGACGAAGTTTTTTCGTTCAGCTCATCGCTCAGTCGCTACCAAATACCAGCCTAAGCCTTAGAAGGCTGGAGCCACAGAGGCACTACGCAGGATAGGCTGGCAAAACGTACCGTATGCTGTGGACAGGTGGAGTTGGCCTGTCATGCCGCCTGTGTGTACGTGCGGAGAACGACTTGTGGTAATGTTCTTGGATAACAATAGTATGTCGCAGCGCCTATGAGATAAAATTCCAGGGCGACGATCATGGGATGCACCCTTGGCAAAACGGGCATACCATAAAAAGGGATCTTGATCATCATTGTATTGATACATTGAGATTTGGAGAAATGAAAAAAGGGTTTGCTAACCCCGGAAGTGGAGGGCGGAAGCATGCTTCCTTCCCCTCATTTTTCAGAAGATAGGGTTGTCGCCCCAGCCCCGCCACTAGCCGCTTCCTACGCCTATGTTAACAGACATTATCAGAATGGTATTCTTGCATGAAGCTTAACCCCTTGGTCCTTGAATGACGCAAAGAGAGACCTGTCCGAGCTCTTTACATTCGCTACTCCTCACATTCGCCTGGCACTGACAAGATTCAGTACTGTGAGGTCAGTAATGACATTGGGAGAATACATCAGAATATGAATATTCATCAATTAAATTTGCATCAGTCCGCAAGAAACAATCTCCAGACATCTTCCAGAAGCAGCACCCAGGAGTAATTCTACCCTTAGCATTATTTTTCATTCTTCACTTCAGTGGTTATTTCCGAAAATCATCCTTTTCAGAGAAATATTGGCAACAGGATAGGTTTTTATGCTGTTGAAAAGGTATGCTGAGTTGTTAATGTTCGCGTTGACTGAAAAACATGCAATAACGTAACGGGCAATAAAAACATGTAAAGCACAATATCAGTAAGCAAACAAAATTCCTTAAAATCTATTGCTTTTATATCAACAACCTTGTAAACAATATTTCAGTAGACCCTGCTTGTATAACACCTACGCAAGAGCTTTGGATATATTACGGTTTTAGGCACCTTACAGCGAGTTGCCCGTAAATCCGAAGTCCATGAATATTGCAAACAACATGGCTACCAGTGCAAGTACAAGTGAAGAGTCCAGATTGGACGATGGTTCAAAAGAACTGTGAGTTTTGCTAAGTGTTGGAGTTTCCGTTACATTGATTTATTTTTCTCTGTATCCTTTGTGATTTAAAGCGTAACTCTCCAAAGGTAGGCCTATGCATGGAAAGAACCAGTTTGTTTTGTGAAACAGCTGTAACAATTACATGCTTCAAAGTCAAAATTAAAAAAGCGAAATTAGTAAACTGAGATTTCAAGTGCTACCCTAACTGTATCACTAATTTAATACTTTTTGTACCCTATACAAGTAGTTGCACAGAACAAAAATCTTTCTTCTTGAGTTTGATATAATAGGTAGTTTACAGGCTATGACGAATCCGGGCAGCAAGTGATGGTCTGATTTTAGCCGGCCATAACTGGGGTCTTTCACCTTTTAATCTTTCAATTTTCTTCCTTACCTGTATCATGGATGGATGGATGGATGGATGGATGGATGGATGGATGGATGGATGGATGGATGGATGGATGGATGGACACTACATTGTACATCGATCCTTAATATTTCACTGAATATAAGGGTTTGAAATTCATGTAGACAATGAAGAATGACTGCCTACAGTCATTAAATACAAGCACTGATCAGATTCGTCTTAAGATTACGGTAGGATATATTACTGAAAGCTCTTGGAGAGCCGGTTAGATTTAGGCCTAAGTTGTAGTTTCGGTTAAAGGGTCCTATTTACAACTACATGAAAGTGTTAAAGCCATCTACCACATGAAAATGCTTGAAATTACCATGAATTTTGAATTTGGTGTTGTCCGGAATTGAAAACATTTTGTGCTAATTTGGAAAGCGTCTGATCAAGAACTTTTAACTAGAAAGCCAAAAGGCTTAGTGATTCCGACCCTTGCCATGTGATGTATTTTAACGAACACGGCTGCCCACATGACAAGCATGAGATTCTCACAATTATTGAGATATACTAGTAAGGTCAAAACTTTTGAAATCATGTGATACAAAATGACCTTTCAACCCACATAAAACAATAGGGAACACCTACTTAACATGACAACCAACATGCTAAGTATGACAATTCACCAGCTGAGTATGAGATCTCTCCACAGTTATCCACCTAAAATGCCGTGTCTACAAGGTTTTTACCTTTTGCAACCCCAAATAACCTTTGATCTCCACAAAAAAGAGAAGTCTCCCACACAGTTATGATGGTGGTTAACTATGTTGTTTAATAACTTGATTAAGAGATATTTTTAAAACATGCTCATTTAAATAAAAATTTCAGATATTGAGTACAGCTCTCTATACTGATGTCTCTATGTTGTGAAAAGTCGACTGCTTTGAGGTTAGTGTTAGAGCAAGCCCTCATCCTAACACTGTCCTCCATGCATTGGAACATAAAGACATCTGAACAGAGGAGTGTAACCTTGGCTATTAGTGGCAGCCCTTTTGTATTGTGTTTTGGTGAAGTGCGCTCCCCAATGGCTACGATGTCCTTGAAAATTAACAAAAAAATATAATCCTATCAATCAATAAATTAACAGGACTTGTAATTTGCCTTTTGTCTTCTTATAGGAGCAACATAACAGAATACAAGTGTCCCTTGTTTAATACACAGAAGACACTATTATATGCTTGCTTTCATTACCGGAGCTACTTTCTGAAAAATAAGCATCGCCCAGAGGGCTAAAAAGAGTCAGACACTATTTATGTATGAAATGGTTAAGTCCATTGAGCTGTGTGATTTTATGAGATTATCCTTCTGGACATTGTGGTTCGGTGGGTCAGTTTCAATTTGATTCATTCAATTAGGCAATTAGGCATATTTGATCCAAATGATCAGTAAGTTAGTTCTTTTTATAAAACTTATAACCTGTAGTGTATTTAATTACTCAGTTCCTACTTACATGTCTCTATGAGGACTGTGGCACAAAGTTTGTCTGTAACTTTTAACAATCTTTGATACTAAATTTAATGTTATCTTAGGCCTAATGTTTTCTGCAGGGATATCGAAGAGACAATGTTCGTATGCCCTAAAAGACATTCTTGTGCATTACACAGAGCACTTGATCTGTTCAAAGTTTACACTTATGAAGTTCCCCAGCAACCATCTGCCCTGTGGGCATGGAAGCCTTCTCCAATATTTTCAGACTTTGTCCCCAAATGACCCCAAGACAGCCTTTGTTTAAACTCATATGTTCCAGATACTGAGCACTGGGAACTTCAATTTAACAGTAGGAAATACATTTCATGAAAATCTATACTTGATAAACGGGTTTTTCCTTTTAACATTTTTATATTTTGCTCTACCCACTTACTCCCATGTGTATTAATACTGCACTAAATATAATAATAGGAAAACACCTCACACCAGAACCAACATAAATACCAAGGGATGTTGCATTTTTGTGCACCTTAGATCTTCTTAATACCATTGAGTTTGCTTTAGTACATATTTTCAAATTACCCCACTTGATCATTTACATAATGAAATGGACAAAATGTTCCAAAAACTTACCTATGCCTCTTACATTACCCATGCCATTCAATACTCTTAACCCTATCCAATCATGAATATTAACTCTAACAGTTACCCTTTTTGGAGATGTACTATTTGCAAGATTTTGATTTTCTTACCTCTGATGACCCCAAATGACCTGTGATCTCCAAATAAAACAATGAGGATCATCTACTCAATGTTGGCAATCCAGATGGTAAGTTTGAGGTACCTCACATAACCCTTCTTGAAATATAGTGTTTACAATGTTTTGACCTTTCAATCTCTTGTGACCCCAAATGACCTACATCCCTCACAGTAACCATTCTTGAGATATGTGTTTACAAAGTTTTAACCTTTTTTGTTCTGGTGACCCCAAATGACATTTGTCCTCCACCTAAAACTGCAGAGATGATCTACTCAATATGGGCAACCCACCTCGTAAGTATGAGATACATCACATTTATCCTTCTGTTTACAAGCAATTTCCAAGGTATTTACCATTTGACCTCTGGTGACCTCAAATGACCTTTGACCTCTACCAAAAACAGCAGGGATTATCGACTTAATTTGAACGATTGACATGCCAAGTATGATATTCCTCAGGGTTACCCTTCTTGAGATACCGTGTTTACAAGCAGGCGTCACACACACACACACACACACACCCACACACACGACATCACCATCGCATAGATTCCTTGCCTGCCTTCGGTAAGGAATCAAAAACCGAATTGAGTCGTTAACTACTTACTCATAAAACAGTTATTTGTCTGTAGAATATAGGGATTGTCTAAATTTGACCATTTGTCATTGGTACCTGAAGAAAACTTAACAGCTTTGGAAAAAATTGTTGAATTTCATGAAGCAACTCAATGGATTGAGCAGATTTAAAGGGCAAAGAAATCACCCCAAACTTCCTTTGAAAGAACAACCAGACCCCAATTTTTTTCTCATTTTACTTCCAAATATCTTAAATGATAACTGCAGGATTAACACATTACATAGTTAAGGTAAACCAATGAGTTACGTCCCTAAAATTTTTAATTTAGTAAGGAAAATATTGACACACGACTCCCAAGAGCCAATTATGAAACAAGACATACAACTACACTAATCAAAAATAGATTGACTGCTCTTTCCCTTCAATATTCTATTTCCCTTCATGAAGGTACAATTTAGATACAACATAAGTAATATAACTCCTTTGCTGACAACTTAAAACGTCAAAGTACAAAAGAACCATTTTGGAGCAAAAAGCAAGAATACAATAAAAAATATGAGAGCATTGAAAATTTTCAAAGGAACCCCAGACTGGCGATCATACATACTACAAGCCCCATCTAACCCCTTGAGAAATGAGAAACTTCACTACTGAGAGTGTTCACATGGGGTAAGATAAAGTGTCCTGACAAGCAGGGTTGTCCTGGCACTGTCACTCCCCCCCCCCCCCATTTTTTCGTTCCGCGCGCCTGTACAAGTATTTCATAATTATTTTCGTGTCTACAATTTTTAAAATCCTGACTACGCCCCTGGAAAACGTACTTATGTTATAAATGGAATAAGCTATGAAAATGAGAGTTGGATCAGGGAGCTGTAAGGGACAGCTCCCTTATTGGATGAATGGGATTAATTTTCCAATCTCTAAAATATATATCGTTGTAATTCTTGACCTAAGGTACACTTCAAACCATACCCGCAAACACATTGCTGAGGTGGGTATATTCAAAAATTTTACCTACTGTTTATTAGGCACACATAGGGAGAGCACATTGAGCCGTCGCCTGATTTGCAAAAGCTTCTTCAGTGGCCAATTCGTTAAAAGATGATTGCTTTTGGGTTGACGACAGCTGTACACTGACATGACCTTACTAAACTGCGACGACCCTCAGTTCCTCCTCCCCGACTTCTTTCAAATATTAAAGAGTTTGGTATGTTCAAAGAAGTCGAAGAAGACTGTCCCATCACAATCGGGACCGTCAGTCAACTTGTCAGGCCGAGAACAAAATTTGACAGACAACTAACAAACCCGTCTGCCAAGCGACTGGTTTTCACTGTAGCGTAACATTCGGGTGGGTGCAGTTTTCCAACCACTAAAATCATGAAGTTGTGAGCTTTTACATTTGGTGTAAACTTGAAACTGAGTACATTTTGTATTCCGACGTTTGCGAAAGTTTGCTTTTCTGACTCCTTCTGTATATGCAATACATAAAACATTACCAAACGGCCTTTAAAATTCCATTTTTCGGCGCGCTTCGCGCGCATGCTTTATGTGCCTCAGTTGTTCAATTATTAATTCAGGAAAGGGAGAGCGTGACTTGGATTATTGCTAAATCCCGTGCAACATTTTTAGTCATTCTTCCCGACCCTCAAACTTGTTGCGTCATAAGGAAATCGAATGGCAGTTAGTCGATCGTGGCTATTATGAAACTATAAAGCGCAAGCTGCAATTTTTAATGTTTCTGTGGGGCATATTCAGTGTCATTTGTACATATATCTGTATATAGTTGCTGCTTCAAATGAAGCCAATCAACCAAAATGTCCCTAAAAGTGTTTATTTAAGTCTCTACCACCCTCCCCTGCCATCAATTCCGATGCATCTTAAAGAACTAGCCCTATGGTTAGACAAACTATGCTTTCTTGAAAAGATAGAGGCAGACTGAGATATCGTGGTCTGTTTTTACTGCGTCATTTACAGACAGTTAATTCTTCATTGTGGTGCACAAAATTGTGTTCCGGTGCTTCGCCCCCTGGTTCCCTACAGCGGGTAATTACTGAAATGGCCCCCAAGGAGGCTAACTGTGTCCCACGTTACTACCATGCCGAAGTTAACCTTACTGTTGTAGCAGACATACTCTTAAAGAGTTGGTTAAAAAAATTCACCGACACTGGTCACGTATGTCAAATACCTGAAATTGGGTAAAGTTTTCCCAAATATGTTGTTTCTTTGGTTGCCCCACAGGCTGGTTACCCAATTATGTGGTAAAAAACCTCTTGGATAACCCATTAATCAACAACTATTGGGTAAACTTTAACCAGTTTCAGGTATTTGACATACGTGACCAGTGTTGGTTAGTTTTTTAACCAACTTTTTTAGAGTTCATGATGAAAACGGTTACCCCGAGGTAAACCTGACCGTCGCCAGGCGTTAAAATGCGTTTCCAGATAAGTTTCTTTTTTCGTTTTCTGCTTCATTTATCCACTTGTTATTTTCAAACTTTCATGGCGTACTTTGTTTTTGGTAAAGATTTCCCTAAAACGAGGGTTATGAGCATTAGCGCATTCGAGGGCCACCGGGACATGTCCCCCCTCGCTGATGCCTAACTTTCTTTTAGAAATAAACGTAAAATTTCGATCGCAAATTTTACTTCCGCAAAAGGTAGCAATGTAGCGCCAGATTGCTTGCAAGGACACCTTATATTTCAAAAAATTTCTAAGGGGTTGTCCCCTTCCCCTACACCCCTCCCCAGGCCAGTGATCACATAACATACTCCAGTTGCGTAGCCACGGGGAGGGTTGGAGTGTGAGAACCCCCATGACCCAACCTTGCAATGCAAAAAGCACCTAAAATATCGGTTTTTTCTATCTATCCTTAGACTTTTCCCTCATATCGTGCCCCTAACCCCCCATCCCCCATGACACCAAAACCCTTCCCATGACACAATCCTGGCTACGCGCCTGACATACTCTATGCCACCGTCCCCGGGAGAGAAGTCCTGGCTACGCCGCTGCTTGTGAGCTAATCTTTCTTGACACAGGCATTCTTGTCATTCCTTTCCAGAATTCAACCCCTTTGGTCGGGACAAATCTCCAGCACCCCCACTCTCCGATCCTGACGGACGTCCCTGGGTAGTCAGTTATACGGTAATAAACGGTTACTTTCCGCTGCCACAGCATAACTGCTTTAAAACCCATCGTCACAACTAAGAAAGCTGTCGTAACTGATTTAGCATTCATGGATACAAATCACGAAACCGCTGCTGTCGATAATATTTTCCCTTTTTGCGTTCCATATACTGGTCTTCAGGTCAGTTCTGACCCGCACGAGCTTAGTCTTGTTTCAAGACTCTGGTTAGTTTGCGTCCACCACAAATCGGCTTTGAAGCCTACAGAACCGTTTAAAGCCTACTTAGCATTGCGCCCTGTATTATGCTTATTTTTTGAGCAATCCAAAACCGTAGCACGGAAGCCGAGAACGGCGCGGCAGGGAGAAAACGCAAATCCATTTCTCTGTACCACCGGGACAACAAATATAAGAGGGTGTACAGTCTTGTTACAGCGTGTAATGTACTACATACATCCTCAATATTAATGGACCAGTCTCAATGCTGTTAGGAAACAGAGCAGTTTAGACAAGTACAGTACATACGTGCCCGTTTTTTTCTCTGCAACAACATGAAAATAAAGGAGTAAGTGTTTTCATATTGGTATACTAAATGCGAAAACAGAACACCAAGTCTCAAAGGTTCAAAAAGTTATAGCAGGTGATGAAAACATGCGAAGTATCACCTAAACCACCCCTTTGCTCATTTACTCTTCTTCGGGGCTCATCTACTAATAATAACTATCTGGAATACCGACAAATTTCAGTGTATGGTGTCGTTCTAAGATCTTTGTATTTGAACTTGTATTTTTGCAACTTGTCTTAGGCAAGATTCTGAAGAAAGACGGTAAGACCTACAGTAGAGTACAGTTATGTTTCAACTAGCGTGTGCATTCATTGTATAATTAATAAAAATAGGTAATACGTCCCTGATACAGTGGTGTTCACACTTGAAGGAAAAATCGGAAGACTTGGGCTTCTTCTTACAAGCCCGAGACATGCCATTTCCAGCTGTCTGAGGGATCGCGATTTTTCAAAATTTTCTGTCTATCGAGCAAGACTTTACATTCCAGGCAGGAATCATTGGCCTACCGAATTCAAATGCTCTCATATACACCTATAACCAGATACCTTTCAACCCTGTCAGTTAAGTAGATTATAAGATAGATATTTAAGTGTCAAAATGAATTCAATGTCCAATTTTGCAGACCAGTGACGTAGCTACAGGAGACAGGGGGCGATTGCCCCCTGGATCGAAAAAGTGAGAAATTCGGAAATTTGCCATTTGAAACACCCGTCAAATACAGTGTGGTTTTCCCAACTTTTCCTTCATAAGATT
Organism: Holothuria scabra; assembly: GCA_037179385.1. NCBI lineage: Eukaryota > Metazoa > Echinodermata > Holothuroidea > Aspidochirotida > Holothuriidae > Holothuria > Holothuria scabra. The sequence goes on from CM074184.1 coordinate 55,591,290, forward strand.
CCAAATTCTTCCTAATAAAAGCTCCATATTTTTAATTGTTAGTTTTAAAAAGGCAAAAATTTCGGGGCGTTTCGCGCGCCCTAAATTGCAACCCTTAATGCAGCAAGTAGTCGGCCATAAAATAGTCAGTGGTAAACTTTGCCGAGCCGCTACAGTGCCGTTTCCCTGAATTTTTTTTTCAATATAGGCTTTAAATCTTCAAATATTTAGCATAGCGCTCCTAATAGGCCTGCAGTAGTGATCACACTTAAGACAAAATCAGATTTTCTTATGTTTTTTTAGAAAAATTTTCTTGCTCGTAGAGAAAAGCGAAAAAAAAAAAAAAAATTAGCATGGAAAAATGTACCTTTAGGTCAATGGGGTAGGGTGCGGTGCATGGGCCAAAATTGTCCCCCCCCCCCTCCCCCACTTCCTATGCCACTTATAAAGGATGCCAATATTCAGGCAAAATTTGCTCTTGCCCTCCCCACAAAAGTTATCCCCGTACGCCTATGCCTGTTAGGTTTCTAAAATCAAAAATTAAAAGGCGGGTATCCAAGAGAGAACTTTCGGGAGGTAGTGGTAAATGAGAGCGAGAGAAAAGACTGAAAGAAATGGGAAGAGAAAGGGGAAGAAGAGGAAAGAAGAAAAATACGAAGAGGCGATGAGGAAAGCAGAACAAGGAAAATTGGGAGGAAAAAGGGAAAAAAAGGATAAAGCCGCGGTCACATTACAACGAATTCGGATTGGATGACGATCCGATTTTTTTTTTTTTTGCTTTTAGTTAATCCTTCTCTTTCTGATCGGAAAGAACTTAAATTTGAGAAATTGTGCAATATATGATTTGCATCAGAGGACTGCGAAAATGAAATTCCAATTTATTTGTGACGTCACACCGACAGGAAGCTTTTATCGGACACTTGCGGTCTGAAAGCTGTCTGTGGGTGCACTGTAAAACACATTCAGACATTGGTTAGGTTTAACCAATAGGCCTGTGGTAGTCACGGATTAACCTACATTTCTCTGGTTAAAAAAGCCAGGAAATATGGGTCAAAATTAACATCACATTGGTAAAATCGATGAATTATTTTGAATTGTGGGCCAATATTAAAATTTTCATTGTAAATTTTAACCAGTCTTCCTCCGTTATTTTAACCAGGAAATGGTTGGTTACATGTTTTTGGTTCTTTTTCCAAATCTTCCTTAGTCTTTTCTTTCTGTTTCCTTTCTTGTTTTCCTTTTTATATTTTTTTCGAGGTGGGGGAAACTGGGACTTTGACGCCACGCACACACCCTTGTCATATTGAATTACTTGTCAGCCATAATGGTCGTAAGGTTGTACCTAAAGCGCTATACCTATATACGTCTCTCATTTATTTATTTGAATATTTATTCCAGACAAAGCTTAAACTTCATCCTCTAAACGAATATAGAATCCTTTTAAAATATGATCCGATTAGGTCAAATGTATGATAATAATTATGGGTTACGTTATTAGCAAATTAGAGCTCTTATGATTGAGGTACATGATTTTCCTTCTATTAATTAGTTTTTCATTTTTTCTTTATTTTTATTCCGACTTTTGTTTTCCTTTTCTTTTTCAACCAGGAGAGCGCATTCCCCAACAATCTCCAAATAAATCTCTAAAATAATTATTTTTCCTACGTACAGAAAACTGTCAGGCCTTGGTTAGATTTAGATAGATGGGATTTAAAGGGACATTCCGGTGTCAATTTTTAAAAGCTTCAAAAATCAAGGTATTTTTATTCTCAATATTGGTGAAAATTCCGTCTCAATAGCATGTTGCGTTCAGAAGTTATGACTTTTTCAAAATATTCAAACCACAGTAACACATTGCATTGTGGGCAATCTGTAATGTAATACCTGCAGGTTAATTGAGCATCTTTTGTTTTTGTAACGTTCATACATGCAAATGAAATATGCGGACACTTTTAGAGCTGCAACCTTTGTGCTCACAAAATTTTCAGGTCAACCTCAATTAAGGAACAATATTCAATGTTCCATAGGTGTGAAGTTTCGAGGTCAAATTAGTTACAAAAATTTAAAAGAACAACAAAAGATTTTAGAAGATATCTACCGGTATTACATAACATTTTGCAACCTTGGAGCAACAAGGTGTATGTTTTTGACAAAGATAACCTATCTTCAAAGAGAATTATTTCTTGAGTAATCTTTTATGAACAAGCTATGACAGTGTGATGTGGGGTCTGATGGAACTGCGATAAAAAAAATTTCATTTATTTGAGACCTTATGAAATTGACACCGGGATATTCCTTTAACGACACACCAACACGAATGTGTTATAAAGTGGCGGTCAACTCGATGAAAAATTCAAACGTTTAAATTTATTCTTCAGTATGGTTCAAGTTCAATTTGGTTTCCCTTTAGCCGCCTCTTACGGCAGGCGGGAAATACCGTGGTCATATTCTACAACCCCCAGCCCATAGGGGCGCCAAGTCTATAGGGTAAGCAGATAGCCTCCCTAGACTCTTCCAGACTGATTAAACTTTACGCCATTTACAAGGATTAGACTTTCATTAGCATGATGGCTCTCGAAAAATGCGTACCGTACTGGAGCAAATAGGCTAGCTTAAACTTTTTTCGAATTCATCCCTCAGTCGTTTTCAGGAATAGTTTTTATAAAACTTCGAGTCCCGTGCTCTTCGCACTAAATATATAAAAAATTTCTTCCCTGTATTTCTCATGATTTCCTTTTTTGTTCTATAAACGGTGGAATAAAGGGAACTTATAGCATCATTCTTGTCTGAAAGGCTCTGTTTTCTAGTAGCTTTGAGACTCGTCAATTTATTTTGAGGATACTCAATACTTTACATGCTATAACAAAACGATCTTGAAGTGCGTCCTCTTGTAAACTGAGAAATCGATTTGAGTTTTCTCCCTTCCGCGCCGTTCTCGGCTTCATAACCAGAGGTTTGGAGTGTTCAAAAGATAAGCATAGTAGAGGGCGCAATGCTAAGTGGACTTCAAAGCAGGTGTGTGGTGGACGCAAACTAACCAGGGTCTAAAAACAAGACTATATACCACGAGCTCGGTGCATCATTCACAGAGCAACATATTGATCCAACACTTAGTGCTACATAAGGTTGGAAACTACTGCCTCTGTCCTTGGTGCTTAGCATAGCGTATGAGCAAAATAGCCAATGAGTTGTCACAGCTGAAAAGGGCCGTGACCAGCTCGTCGTATATAAACCAGTTGGTTAGAAACTGTTAAGCCATTAAACCTTACCTAATTTACTCGACTTGAACCAATTGGATGGAAACTGGGCCTAGACTCCATATAACTTATCCTAATCTAAGGTTGATCAGCAACTACAGGTTAAGCTATTAGTTTTAACTATTATGCAGGTTCAAGGGTAAAACAAGACAGTTTGTACTTGCAGGCAGGTACATATCAAAGCCCTTGAACCTTGATTTGTGGGATCGGTCTTCGTTGAAGACTCGGGTTAGGTTAGGGTAAGTTAGATGGAATTTGCCGGCCAGTTTCCAACCAATTTCGAGTGGAGCCGGCCACGGCCCTTTCCCAGTTACCGGCTCACTGGCTTGTTTTCCCAACTCCATGAAGACTCGGAAATTGGTAGTTTGATTGAGCCAGTTGGGTTTGGACAAATAAGTTTTGATATGATGGGAGAGGGGTACTTAAAATTAATCCAAGCATTTTGAAATGTGAAATGAACATTAAAACCCGATGTGTGCCAGATGTGAACACTGTAATCTATAGTCCCATCTCGAGTCCCCCTCGTCTCATTGATACTCGTCTCATTGGTCCGACCCTAGGTTTTGACGGGATTGTGCTCCCTTACCCGAACTCATGGAATTGACCCCATCCCCTATCCCATAGCCTAACCAACAACCCTTATTCTAACCCGGATGACTTGCTAGGAGGACCGTCAGTAAGACCAAGAGACCAATATGAGATGGGGGACTATGTAGAGCAGACCTATGTAATTGCACAAGAGACAAGTCAACTGTATCAACTTCACTTTCCCCACGGAGAGGCCATCATCGTTGGGGCGATGCAGAGCAGTAGTCGTTGGCCGGACATATGGGCCACATGCCCCCATGCACTTCTGAATGTAAGCCTATAGTCGGGGAAAATCAGCAAGTGGAGAAAAATCCCTCAGAAGTCAGTAGTCTGACCGAGTTTTTCAGTATATAGAAGCTAAAACCGCAACTAATAATCCGTTATGCGTGTTTCAATATGCTTCCACGTTTTCAAATAGCTCCATGTTGCCTCTCATGGCTCCTATAGAGCAAACATTTTCCAAAGGGGCATCATTCAGGATAGCAAATAAGCAAACATTGCCAACATAGATCTTTTAAAACTTCGATATTTTTCTTCAAATTGAAGACCTAATTATGAAACAATCAGCAATTGAATTCCTGACATACCCCTCACTCAGTTACATCATCTACTACCTTCCCACTGGTGTCGTTACAAGACATGATTTTGAGTTAGTTTTGATGGTGAAAATGTCGGTGTCCCGGTACTGGGTCCTGCCCGTTTCAGTTGGTGGAATTCATTTTCCCCTTGACTACCTGAATTCCGCTGCTGGGGAAAGGTGCCGCAAAAATGTTAGGAGCAATAACACTTATTCCTAACTTAAACCCATATAACGAGCCTAATGCTAGTAACCACAGTCCCCACACTGATCCCTAATTCCCAACAAGTTTAGTATGTATAGTGTCTAACATTCTATGGCACCATCGTAGTGACTGCGGTGTCCCGTTATACTAGGCATTCGACCCTATGAACATCACTAAGTAAAAACAACTGACTCGAAAAACAAAAGGAAGTGACATAAGAGCAGGAGAGGCATAGTCTCTACAGCTGCATGTCCTCAAACTCTCTTGGGAAAATATTTTCTACAATGCACATTACACACAGTAATGCACAGTGCTTAGGCTAGCACCCATTCAGTGTCCAGTTGGTATATGCCTATCAGTGCCTATTACAGCACGCTCCGAATACAGCACTTGTACCTGGGGCTCAGAATAAGCCAACGAAGTAGGAAAAAAGCCAACTTAAACCAATTAGATAGAAACTGAGACGTAAAACCACATCTACCAAACCGACTACTCTGGTCACCTGGCATATGACATCGGGTGACCTGGCATTTCACCTCTGCTGACCTGGCATATGACCTCTAATGACCTGGAATATGAACTCTGGTGACCTGGCATTTGATCTCTGGTGACCTATTATTTAAATTTTGCATGGTGACCTGGCATATGACCTCTGGTGAGCAGGCATTTGACCTCTGTTGAGGCTGGCATTTGACCTATAGTGGCATGTCATTTGGCTCTGGTGACTTGACACATGACCTCTAATGTCCTGGAATTTGCCCTTTGGTGATCCTCCAGCGGCTTTACAAGCCTTTAAAAAGATTTTGGCACAGTTAGTGCCGGTGACCTCCAAAGACCTTTTACCTCCACTCAGGAATAACAGCAAATCTATAAACCAAATATGGAAATTATCCTTCAATTTCTGTCCTGAGATATTGGAAAGGTGGAAGAAGCAGGAGGCAGGGGAATCTTTTCAGGGGGTAAAATGAGTGATTGTTGGCAACAAACTTAAAACTCTCTGGGGGAAAAATTTTCAAAATTGAAAGGCAATTACATGGTTTTGGCAGTGTTACCTCTGATGCCTCAAATGACCTTCGACCCCAACCACAAACAGTAGGGATCTTCCACTCAATATGACAAATCTACATGCCAAATATGACAAGTGTCATTCAAACCTAACTTGAGATATCACGTTTAAGAGGTTTTTCGTGTTGTGACACTTAGTGAGCTCAACTGACCTTTGACATCCACCAAAAACAGTAGGGTTCTTCTTCTCAACATGACAAATCTCTATACTAACTATGAAAAGTTTCGGACCTTCCTGTTTTGAGATAGTGTGTTTAAGAGGTTTCTTGTGACCTCAAATGATCTTTGACCGACCACCACCAACAAACAGTAGGTTCTTCTTCTCAACATAACAAATCTATATATCAAATATGAAAAGTGTCGGTCATTCCTAACTTCAGATATCCTGTTTACGAGGTTGTTTTTCTGGTTTTGACCCCATCAACCTCAAAAGAACTCTGACTTCCACAAAAAACAATAGGGTTCTTCTTCTCAACATGACAAACCTATACACCAAACATGAAACATGTTTGTGTTTCCTATCTTTAGATAACGTGTTTACAAGCAATTTTCGAAGTTTCGCACTTTTACTATCGGTAACCTCCAATGACCTCTAACCTCCACCAAAAACGGTAAGCTTCTATTCCTTAGCATGGCAAATCTATATACCAAATATGAAAAGTGACAGTCATTCTTAACTCGAGATTTTGTGTTTACGTGGTTTCAGGTTTTTGACCTCAAATGGCATTTGACCTCAATCAAAACCAATAGAATTTTTCCTCTTAACATGACCAATCTACATACTAAATGTGAAAAGTGTCGGTAATTTCTCTCTTGGAATATCGTGTTTACAAGCCGTTTTTGAGGTTTACGCACTTTTGTCGTCGGTGACCTCACTGACCTTTGACCTCCACCAAAAATCAGTGGGGTTCCTTTCTCAGCATGATAAATTTATATACCAAATGTGAAAAATGTCAGTCATCCCTGTCGTAAGATATCGTGTTTACAAAGTTCTTCGGTTTTGAACCCTGGTGACCTCAAATGACCTTTAATGTCCAGCAAAATAAATAGGGTTCTTCCTCTTAACATGACAAATATATATACTAAATATGCGTAGGTCATTCCTATCTTGAGATACTGTATTGTGTTTACAAGCAAAAATGTCACAACCACGCCCACACACACACACACCATACATACACACACACACATACATACGCACACGACATCAACATCGCAAAGATTCCTTGCCTGCCTTTGGCAAGGATAAAGAATCTGCGAGGGATGGGATGGCCCAGCAGTGCCTTGCTCCGGCTACGCTAGTTCTTGAGAACTGGTATTCCATATACGTAAACAGCCATCCAGAATTAACAGACTTCAATTCTGTCAGACGACATATACAGGGGTCATTCCGTCCACCTGACCCACACCCCTGTCGCATGTGTATAAACTGAAGTTTAACACATGACTGACAGATCGGTTAACGGGAGGGGACACTCCCCTGGAAAAAACTCCCCACGTTGGCTTTTGGAAAAGAGATAGGATGCAAAATTTCCTACATTCGACAGCATTTTTTTTAACACGCATTACCAACAATCAAACAGAAAGTGGCCAGTTTCAGAATCTTCATGGACAATGGACAGTGGGTTTCCACAACAAAACCTGTCTGCTAATCATTAGGTGACAAGGCGATCCGTCTTCCGAATACGTAAAATGCTATAATCTTTTGTTGCGATGTGTCTGCGTGGGTTGTTCAATTCCAGAAGGTATATTTGCATATATGACAACATTGAGTAAGGTCAGAATCACGCGGTAAAAACCCGTGGCAGGCGCGACTTAAACGAACTGGTTAGAAATAGAGCTTCAAAACCTAAGTATCTTAAGCTCGCGCAGCACTTGAAAATTTCGTTAAATTGATAACCATTTGTGAGAGAACATGTTCAAAAGTGATTCTTGGTCGAAAAACACCTCTAAACCAATCCCACCCTACCTCTACAAAAGTATAGTTTAAATGCCCCCGGTGGAAAACTGGAGACACGCTCGTGACGGCCTTTGATATTGTATGCCTGATGCTCTTTTCCCAACCATATCCATATCTTCGACGAATTTCGGTAGGCTTAAAAATGAATGATTTTGGAGTAGAAGAGACGTGTGGGTTGAGGTCAGTGTTCCCCATTTCTACACAAATACTGAAGAAACGATGGCATAAAAGACCAAGACATGAAAACGGGAAATTTTAGGGTGTTAGATGAATAGGAAACAACTCTCACCAAAGTCCATAAAAAATTGACCATGTATCAGGGTAATTATCTGATTTGAACTTTACCATCAATAAACATTGCCTCAATATGCAAATATTGTGATGTTGAGAGAGGGACAGGCTATATATATATATATATATATATATATATATATATATATATATTTATATATATATACATACATAAGTATATATATATATATATATATATATATATATATATATATATATATATATATATTTATATATATATACATACATATAGCTGTTATCCTTTATTTTTGCAACCCACATTTCAAGAACAGTTGTAATTGTAGTATGTCCCTAGGGTTTGATCTTGGAAGTTTTAAAAATCATCAGTTTCACTCACCAAACTGTAAACTATGTGATGAGTAATTACGAGATGTAGGGTATACAAAAAATGTTAACACTGTGCAACAACATTCCACATCATTATTTGTGCAATAATTTACTCCAAAAATATTTTTCCTAAGTGTACCTTATTTTTTAACGGCCAATTAAAGTCAGAGCCTTTTACGGACATGTCATGGTAAAATAAATAAAATAAAAAAGGTACGAGTCACACGGAAGAAGGATGCACAACTGCTTAAAAATACATTAGCTGGATAAATAATTTTTGCATAAATATGAAAGTCATAGAATAGCTGAGTTGGACGACTCGAGTGGCTCGGGGGACTCGAGTTGTCATTCGACAGGAGAAAACGTCACTGAAACCAGGGAGCTGCTATTAGCAGCTCCCTGCTGAAACGTCACATCTCTAGCCGGCCAAAGTGACCGGCCTCCAGAGGTCGGCCATTTGAGCCAGTGGCGTAATATGCGCCACACAGTAGGTTAAAATCACATCTGCCGTGTGTATACAGGTGTTGCATACGGTAGAACTACAGTATGTTTGTGGGAAAAGCTAGCTGTAATTATCGAAACGTGTCAAGGAACAGCTCTCCACAAAGAGTTTAAGACCCGTGCGGAACAGTTCTAAACAATTGCAGCCGTAGGCCATTGCTGTACATGCATGTTGCTCTTGTCCGAAGTGCTGCATGTGTTGCGATTACTGAAAGAACATTCAGCGCATAGTAAGATGTATTATCGAGATATATAGGCCTAACATTAGCGGGTTCATGTTAGGCCTACTTGCTACGACTTGAAGAGTTATGATCCAGGTGATGTCCATTTATTAACAGCGGACAACTGTGAAGTAGTAACCCTTATGATACGTAGACTAATTTCTATTGTCCAGCTGTTTACTAAAATGGAATCTAACATCTAGGTTTTCGTATCGTAGCAAGCACGGTAGGCTATGTGTGGCACAATATTGTGAACACGGGAGACTGGTCTAGATCTCAACAAAAACCACCAAATGAAAAGAAACTGAAGATGATTAGAGGATAGGCCTGTATGGAGTCAATTATGTTAAACTGTGCGTATACACTGCTTTTAGACTGCATTACGTAGATGTTAAGGCTAATTCATCATGTAAGTCTTTACTTGATGTAAACAAAGATGGCGACAGAACGCACGTGCAAAGCAAACAAGCTACCATTCGCGTCACCGGCTTAACACGTATGCGTTTAAACTGAAACTGTTGACGTCAAAGTGTTTCGAGCCAAGACTCGAGTCGCCCAGTCGAATGCACCTAGTGTGCTTCCACGTTACGTCACAATTGGTAAGCCACGCCCACTGCCGGGCATATATGTACAGTGTTTTAATGTAATAGTCACACGTGGGTCGTCTACGGCTGCTTTTCATAGCTACTACACTAAATGCGTACTACGCTAGATTTTGTCGGTCGAACCGGGCGGGGTTTGTGACGTACGGTACGTGAAAGTACTCTAGAGAGGGCTTGGCTTCCGAACAGTGGTCCGTTGGATAGTTCCAACAATAAATGTCATGTTTTCTAATATATATAGCATTTCTCAATGAGTATCTTGTTCACCCTTTCATTAACAACCCAGATAAAGTCGGGGTAGTTACGGAACATGGCTCTTATGGGGTGCAAATCCTCATTTTTCCGTTTACCTTTTACTATATTTTATTTCATCTTTTTAATTTATGCCCTTTTTCAGGTTATCTATATTCTCAAGCCATCACGCAAAGACTGGATGCAATGGAAACGTGAAAAGTTACAGAGATGGACAAGGCAAGTTGAGGATAAAATATCATGAATGCAAGACACTCACTCTCGCAAATTGTCCAGACTGGAAAATAAATATAAAAAGTAAAATTAAAAACATTTTCGGCTTGATTGGAGTTTACATTGAAAAATTAAAGAACTTGGTCTAAGGTCACAACACGTTTTGGCATGTTAGAGGGCTTAGCATTGAAATCCGATGTGTGGTTCTTAAGATATGAGTTGTTATAGTTGTCACATTTTCAACAATAAAGAGAACTTGAAGCGAGCATATGTGACGTCGTATCCTCACATTAATTGGCAGTCCTTCTGAACAACCCCATATTATGAGACTGTGATTGCATAAGTGGCATGAAAAATTTAAAACTTTACATTTCCCACAGAGGTGTTCTATCCCCTCTTCAAAAATACGGTTTGAAAAAAAAACAAACAAACAAACAATTAACAAAAAAAAAAGAAAGAAAAAAAACATTTATTGTTAATGTGAGGAAATGATGTAACCTCTGCTGTCCTCAAGATAACTTTGGAACACGATTCTATAGACTTTATTTATTGATATCTCGAAAAATGAATGTTGAATGGACGTTTCACCACACTGTGTAGATTTGGTTCTTTTTTCACATGTTAAAATAAAATTACTGCATAAACCTTCCCTTTAAAGAATCTGTACTCTACAAGAATAAAAAAAGAAATTCATCGGGCTTCTTATCGATTGCATGTGTTACAGTATTTATTGGTGAACTAATCAAGCTGAAAATTTCCCATGAAGTTTGAAAGCCCCTATCACCTCAACTTGGTGGCCACAACAGGCCCTCAGCAATGAGGTACTTTTCAATTGTCATTTTACAAAAATAAACCACAATTTAAGGCACAATCAGAGTTTGACAGAGAATGTTAGAGACAAAATTTTCTCATCCCAAACAGTACCAATTCTCCTAACCTTCTTAATTAAGCCCCTCCCACAACTGTCTAAAATTCACCCTCATCCAGACACAATTTCATTTTATTGCTTCAGGGTGAATATAGAAAGTTCAACGTGTATAATCAAAACACTATCAGAACAGTTGATGCTGTGTAATATAGGTTTTGGTACTCTGCATTGTTTGAATTAGCAGTCAATCAAAATGCTGAGCCAATTGAGAGTTTCTGTTACCCTATACTAAAAGTGTAGTTTGGGGTGAGAGGATTGTCCCTTTAAACTTTTGTTCCAGCACCTCGTTTCCCCCTTCTGAACTTATTGTTACCAGGATATACTAGAAACATTGTAAAGGTCTTTCCGGTTAAAAAGAACATCACTTTTCGGTTAATAACTGTTTAATGAAAACATCTAAATATATTTCTGGTAAAACAATTTCACACGGATGAAAGGCTAGACAGCCTCCACAACACTGTAACCAATCACGAAGTTGGACCGTGATTTTTGCTAAAGTTTTAAGTGAATGCACAAATGTGGTGCTGAATTAAATTAAGTTGTTAACCAGAATGCAAAAATTCATCGAGCTTCCGATGATACTAAATGTTCCATTTCAAATAATGGCATCATGTACCATTATTTTCTCACTCAAATAAAATACTAGCATGTTCAAAAATGATTTTGTTATCCCAGATGACCTTTGACCTCCACTAACAAAAATAGGGACCATCTTCTCATCATGATGTGCATGCACATACCACCAGTGAAACCCATTTAAGTTTCCCACCTCAAGATGTGTTAACACCTAACAAGGTTTTCATTAACACTTGACCTTCAGTGACCCCAGATGACCTTTGACTTCCTTTAAAGCCAAAGATAGATAAATAGACAGACAGACAGACAAACATACAGACAGACAACTATTTTAAAATATCGCATTTAAAAGGGTTTCAGGCTTTGACCCCTTGTGACCCCAGATTACTTTTGACCGCCAAAAACGATACGGTCCATTTTCTGAAACATAACGCATCCACATACCAAATATGAAATCTGTCCAAGTTTTGTGTCTTGCGATATCTGGTGAACGAGATTTTCAGGCTTTGGCCCCCTTGACTGCCTCTGCCAAAAACAATATGGACCATCTTCTGCCCATAAGGTATCCACATACTAAATATGAAACCTATCCAAGTTTCCTACCTTGAGATATTCTATTGATGAGATGTTCATACTTTGACCCCTGGTGACCCCAGATGCCCTTTGACCTCCACCAAAAACAATAATGACCATCTCTTGAATATAACTCATCCGCATGTAAAATATGAAACCTATCCAATCTTCCTATCTGGAGATATTGTGTCAACGAGATTTTCAGACTTGGAACCCCAGAGACCCCAGATTACCTTTGACTTCCACCAAAAGCAATAGGTATCTCTTGATCATAACACATTAACATACCAAATATGCAATCTATCCAAGTTTCTGATCTTGAAATATTGCGTTAACGAGATTTTCAGACTTTGACCCCAGTGATCCCAGAAGAACTTTGAACTCCACCAAAGGCAATAGGGACCATGTCCTGACCATAACGCATTCACATCCCCAAATATTAAATCTATCCAACTTTCTTACCTTGAGATATCGTGTTTACAAGATTTTCAGACTTTGACCCCTGTTGACCCCTAGATGACCTTTGACCTCCACCAAAAGCAGTAGGAACTATCTCCTGACCATAACACATCCACATACCAAATATGAAATCAATTCAGGCTTCCTACATTGCGATATCGTGTAAACAAGGTTATCCAGACTTTAACCCCCGGTGACCCCAGATGATTTTTTTTAGCTCAACTCAAAACAATAGGAACCATTTTCTGACCATAATGCATACCTAAAACCAAATATTAAGCCTTTCCATATTTCCTACCTTGAGATAACATGGTTTTCAGACTTTGACCCTGTTTGACCCCAGATGACCTTTGACCCCCACCAAAAACATTAGGGACTTTTCTTTCACCTGAACGCACCCACATAACAAAAATGGAATCCATCCAAGTTTCTTACCTTGAGATATTGTGTTAACAAGGTTTTCAGACTTTGACCCCTGGTTACCTCAAATGACCTTAAACCTTCTCCAAAACAAAAAAGTTCTTTCTCTTAATATGGGGTATCTACGTACCAAGTTTGGAAACTGTCAGATGTTTGCATCTTGAGATATCGAGTTAACAAGCAAACACACACACACATACGCACTCCATCATGAGTGCATAGATTTCTGTTATCCTCGAAACCAAAAATAATTTGAGTATCAAAAAATGGAAATGCTTTCACACTGTAAACACAAATTAGTCAAATAGTGCTTGAACTGACTAATCACAATATTGAACGATATTGACTAATATTCGACAAATATTTGACCCAGTTGAATAAGTTTCTAACAAGCATTAATGGGGAAGTTTAAGCAAGAACTCTACGTGTCGTGGTATATGTGACTATAGTTATATTTGGTGTGTAGGTTGATCGTATTGAGTAGATAATCCCTATTGATTTTTATGGAGGTGAAAGGTCATTTGGGATCAGCAGTGTCAAAGTCTAAAAAGATTGTTGCACAGTCTTAAAAGAAAGGTAACTTGTAGGGTCCTCATACTTGGCACGTAGATGGTGCATAGTGAATAAATGATCCATATAGTTCTTGGTGGAGGTCAAATGACATTTGGGTTCACAAGGGGCCAAAGTCTCAATATCATGTTTACACAATTTCCCATGGTTGGAGTCTTCGATACTGCAAAATTTCACACACAGTATGTGAATTTAATAAAGTGAGCAGAACCCTAGTTTCAGATGGTCAAAGGTTATCTGGGATCTCAATGTAGGAATCTTGGACGGGTTGAATGTACAGTATACTTTGTCAGTACATTATGAAGCACTTTCAGTTGGAAAAAAGAAGAAGAAGAAGAAAAAAAAAAACAGGCTTACATTTCAGCAACAAAGAATCATTAAGCCTTTTGGCTTTCTAGTTAAATTCTGTAACATGCTTATCCTTCTACAAATTCTTTCGTGCTTTGTTAATAATTTGTCATGAAGATACTAGTGTTAATTGCAGGATATTGGGAGCTTTTGGGTTCAAGTCCCAATATGTGCCTGGTGGCCCATCTCGTGCAATATTTCAAAATGGTTAAACTTTTTCAGCGCAAATGCTGAACAAAGTTGATAGCCCGTCATTGCGATGCTTGGTGCGTGACCTGTTTATAGTTTTTTGGAAGTATTGGTCCAAGATCTCATGTGGATTCTATGACCCTTTCTATGAAGCACTGCAAATTTCCTACTCCTACAGATTCTCCATAACAAGGTTTATAGTTTTCTCCTAATTGTAGACTCAAAAAGTGGTCCCTTGAAGGGTGTTCAAGAATTTTGTGACCAAGGACCAAGGTGGATACAATCCATTTTCTGAAATGTTGCAAAGGGTGTAACTTTTTCTCCAGCAAATTGTTAATCAAATCTGATGATCCTTTTTAATGATGCTTTGAAAATGTTCCCCCCGTGGAAATCTTTGGTTTTGGACCACGTTCTCATTTGGTCCGTATGGCTCGTTTAATGAAAATATGCAAAACGCTTTGCCTACAGATTCTTTTTTACACTATTAACGGCCATTCAATGGTAGTCGAGTAGTAGTACCCTTAGGAGGTTCAGGTTTTTTGTTCCAGGCCTATGGTGGGCCTCAGGATCCATTTTGGGAAATATTGCGAAATTATTAACGGTAACTTTTGGGCAAAAAAAATAATTTTCACATGTGAAAATATTTTACTGAATAAGCTTGATCACTATGGTATTAGAGGTACTGCTTTGGATTGCTTCAAAGGTTACATTAAAGACCGTCATCAGTTTGTTGGCATTGAAAATGTTTAATCCATACAGAAAACATTAAATCGATTTAATGTCTACATTACATATTTTATGCTGGCATTAAATTTATTAATGCTAACATTAATTAGAATTAATTTCAGCATTAAAAAATAAACACTAAAAACTGTGCTCTGATTAGCTGAAAAAGAAACTAATTTAACCCTGACCAAAATCGATTTTATTCTAGCATTAAATCGATTAAATGCCAGCATTATGTAGGTTATTATGTCCATATATAGACCTTATTTATACTGCAGAAGAGGACTGTTAGATTCATAAGCAATGTTGGCTTTCTACATCCTACCGCACCCCTTTTCGGTAGCCTCAACTTTCGTAATATCTGACTTAAATCGGTATCATGTGGGGACGTTTTATTTTTAATTGGCTACAGAATAAAACCCCATCAATTTTTAGAGATCAATTTAACTTTCGCTTTAAACGTTATCCCTATCCCGGTTGTGCTCCGATGAATCAGCTCTTTACTCTCCTCTAAGTTTAGGTCTTCGCAACTCTGTCGTAGGTTTATAGGCGCAAAACTGTGAAACACTTTATCCTCAAAGATTACCTAATGTAAAACTGTATTACGCTTTAAAAGGAAGTTAAAGTATTATTTTATTGCAAACTTCTTTTCATTTTCTCATTTCTTTTTCTCTGAGTATTTTTTGTAGTTACTGGGGGTTTCTTCACCCTCTTTGTTTCGTATTTTTTTTTTTTTTTTGTCAGGGGTGTCAACCTGCACAAGCTCTTAGGAGCTTCAGTTCCATTATGTTATTGACATTAAGTTGATTTGAAATATTATTTGAGATCGCAATAAAGTAATACTGAACTGAATTGATCTGAAAGAAGAACTAAATCTACATAGTTAGTTGGTGAAAGTTCCATTCAAATCGGACAAGTATTTCTCGAGATATCAGCATATGAAGTTACTAGATTTGTGTTCCAAAGTGAGATTGAGAGCAGCAGAGGTTATATCACTTCCTCACATTGGAAAGGAACCATTTATTTCCCTTTGTTTTTTCACTGTCGTGTTGACCTTGAAGTTAATAGGAATAGCACCTCCCTCAAGAGAATGCAAAGTTTGTGAAACTCTCATGCTACTTATGCAATCACATTCGGATAATATGGGATTGTTGGGGAGAAAATAAGCTGTAAAATTGAAAGAAAAAACAGATTGTTCATTAATGTGGTGATTTGATGTCTCATGTGCTTGCTTCAAGTTCACCCCTTGTGGAAAATGTTACAATTTTATTTGCTCATATCTTGAGAATCACACATCGGCTTTCAATGCAAATTTCACAAAAATGCTTAGAGTAAGCACCCCTCTAACATATCGGTTAACATAACGGTTGATATGACCTTAAACAACTCTTTTGAGCCGCCTTGACTAAGTTTTGACTGATAATCTTTAGTCCATTGCTAATAAGTAAGGTATCATCACAAATTAGTCAAATAGGAGTGACTAATGGGGTTAGTCAATTCAGACACCACTTGACTAACTTGAGTTTACAGTGCGCACCTCAAATTCTAATTCCTGGATCTAGCTCCAAAATTGCCCTTCAGTTGCAAGTTGTTACCCTCATATACGGAATCACCAACATGTGACCTGATCTTTTATAATCCGATGTTAGAATTTTAAAAGGAGATCAGAAAGCATTCTTATTTATACGGGATATAGCCAATTTCCAAGAAGCCGAGTGGTCCGTATGAATGAAATTCCCCTCTCCGAAAAAGAAAAACTCGCGTTCGTCAAGAGATGAAACGCCTACTTTGATAAGATTATTGCATGATTGGTAAATTTGAAATTCAGGCGAGTGACGTCATACATATTGTAGATATTTATTTCTACTTACAGGAATTAAAGGGATGTTTTGTTACTCTTGCAAAGAAGAATGGGTTCGGAAGATGTCTTTCGTAAATGTTGCCCCAGATAGTGATTTCAAACCAGTCGCTCATCATTTCGTCCCAACGTTCTGCTGTTTGCAAGTTTCTGACACTGGTCATTACGTCCAATGGAGAGATATTGGCAAACTGAAACGAGGCGATCACGTGGCGTGGCGCCGACTATTATCTTATTGGCATCACGGCATAGTTACGGAGGATGTTAAAGAAGGTGCAGACGAGCTACCTGTTATAGAGTACAGTAAAGTAAAGCGTTGTACGGTACGAATCAAAGTAGAGACAAAGAATAAAGGTGACGTCACTGGATGCTGCTGTTGTTGTTGCAGCCAAATGTACAAAGTCGTATACCCAAAAGAGGTAGAAGACCAGAATCCCCCTGACTTGGTAATGTTACGAGCTAATGAGGTGAAAGAGCTTGGACATAGTTACAATCTTTTCTTTCACAACTGCGAACACTTTGCTACTTTTTGCAAAACTGGTTCCCATAAATGCAACCAACTTTTTCAATACAAAACAAGCACTGGTGCCTGGATTTTTCGATTATTTGTTGCTTTCCTTTATATCGTGGTGGTTGTTTTTTTGTCGGAAACGATCGAGTTTTTGATACCAACTATAGATGAGGATTATTTAGCAGTAATAGTCCTTTCTGCTTTCGAGTTACTTTATTTGGTCATAATTATCGTCATAACTTACAGACATGATACCCATAGAGAAGGATTTAAGAGAAAGGGCAAGGAACAGGACAAGACAAAAGACAGGAGAAATGACGAGAGAATTGTCAGACGTAGCTGTACTTTAGCGTGTAAGCGTGTTGTTGCAAAGAGCGTATCGCAATTCTTTATTTTCATGATTTTTGTGATTATATTTGGCATCGTAGTTGTGCGACTGATAGGCCGCTGGCGGGCTAATTATATTGAACAGTGGAGTGTTAAAAAACGAATTGCTACTGAGATGTCGCTAGGGTGCTTAGGCGGAATTATTGGAAGTATTGTGGGTTATTTTGTTTGTGATTTTATACCCTGGTGTTGTTGCCGCACAGACATAGGGAAAGATGAAGATGCAGAAAAAGGAACAAAAGACGTCGAAGGATCAGAGAGGCAGCCCCTCCCAGTCCAGAGCCAATCTGCATATGGCACCAAACAACCCGAAGGAAGTTCAGGAGCTTTTGTACATACCAAAACGAAGGTGGTATCACCCTCCGTAAACGAAGACGTTGAAATACAAGCTTCAGCCCTATGATCAACTTAATTTTTTCTAACTGCATGTCATCGTGCAGACGCTGATAGAGGACTTCTTGTTAAACCATATTGATTATTTACAGTGAAACTATACTAATATGATTAGCTTCATGACGAAATAATTTCACGTAAGAATTTAACCAGAATGCAAGACGTTCGTACTAGCGAATGGGGTGGTACTGAAAATTCTAGTTATATAAACAGGGAAATGATAAATTTGCTATTTAGCAACTCCTGATTCAAATACTGAACAGGTAGTTTAGCAGATCGTGAATTTGTACTGATGAGGTTTGTGCATTTCAGAAAAGGACAGAGGTCTTGACAAGTGAGTTTTCTTTAAGTCAAGTCAAGTCGAGTCACAAGTCATTCATTGCCAAGTCAAGCCACAAGTCATTTTTTCGGTCAAATCAAGTCGAGTCACAAGTCAAACTTCGTGAAGTCAAGTCAAGTCACAAGTCATTTCTTCCCAAGTCAATCACAAGTCATGTTATGTGAAATTGCATGAATATATAATGATGCAAGATGAGCACTGAACACGCACAGTTTATGTGCGCTTTCGATATAGGCCAAGTGCGATGTTTTTTAAAGGATGGGAATCTTCAATTTATTTCGAGGGTAAATAGCGGAAAATCTTACATGAGAGAACGAATAAAGCTTAAAAATGATGATTTCCAATGTCTACGAGTCAAATATGTTCAAGTCAAGTCAGGTCACAAGTCATTTCTCTGCAAGTCAAATCACGAGTCACTCGTTTTTCAAACTCCTCAAGAGGAATTGAAAAAAATCCCTACAGGAGATAGAGACAAACCAGATACTAGGAGCACACTTAAATCCGCAAACTTAGGTAGCCAATTTTAGCCACTCCAAATCTGCAAGAAAGTTATCTATCCAGAAATCCGAAGAGTAAAGAGTCAAGAGACTCCGAAGATATGAAGCTTGTCACAGTCTACCTGAATTAATTCCGAAATTCAGAGTGGGCACAATCGTAGAATACCTTAAAACTGCGTATATCTATCGCAAAAGTATCTATGTCAAAGTAGTCGGGTAGCCCGGATTGAATATTATCATCGGCCAGCATGAATATAACTTTTTGCCCAGATCGCCAGTGGGGGCTGCTGAGGGGGGGGGGGGGGGGCTATTCAATGGGGGCGCTCTAGCCCCCAAACCCCTCGTAGCTGCGGCACTGGTCGCGGCATTGCTGTGAGTTTTCCTTGCAGAGAGAATGCATCACAATCTGGATGACTTTCCTCAATGTAGTAACGCTAGGCCTAACGTTAGGTCTGGGCTAGGCAGACTACTTGGGCCGGCGTAGGCTTAATTTCACACCTGCAATTCCCTTTGCGATTCCGGTGCTAAAACGAAGTGGACGTAGCATGGACTAATTAGGACCCTAGGCCTATTTGTTTGAGTGTAGGCTACACGGAAATTCCAAGTTTCAGAACTTTCTTAGTGTTCTCTGTATTGTTCGATGGTAGTGCTTATAACGGTTTGGCAGTTTAAACAGAACCATTTGTGTGGGCTAAATGTGTAACATGATCACCAACAAAGAAAGCATACGGTATATGCTTTCCCTTAATCCAAATCCAGACATGGGCCAGATATAAAATATCATATATGGGCCAGACATGAATTTCATATCTGGCCCATATCTGCTGCAGATATGGGATTTATATCTGGGCCAGATAAAAAAAATTGGGCAGATATTACCTTGATCTATGCCAGAACCAGATCTAATCCATATATAGGCCAGATAAAATTTTATCTGGTTTAGGTCTTTATTTGGAACAGATATGAACCATATAATGCAATACGGTAACCAGATATGGTTTATAGAAAGCTATTCCGTACTGATCCTGTACAAAGCAGTACCATATATGGTTTATATAAAGATTTACTGTATTGATCCCTTATTAAGGAGACAAGTATGGTGCATATATGTCCCATATCTAGACCACATATGACTGGACCAAAATTTATTAGTGCACTACTTTGTGTAAAGCGTATCAGAAGCCTTCTGAGTCAGATTAACGTTAAGGGCTATCTGAACATCTATAACAAAGTTAAATGTCCATTGTATAACATTGACTTAAGTATTTGAAGTTGTTTAATTACTTAATAGTGAAGAAAGAAACTGCTTTGAAATTCCTACTTTTAAATGTATACACTGCATTGTTGGTTTAAATTATCATATGGGACAAAATCCCAACATAAATTTTGTTGAAGGTTTCATGATTTTTCAAATATTACTTCCTTAATCACAACAAACCAGGGCCCTAAATTCCTGACCACGCCCACATTGGAAAGTCATTTGCATATGAAGCCTTGGTCGTTCACTCCAAGTATAATTGGTCTACTGCGGATTGCAAGCAAAAAACCCTGTAAAAATTCCTGCAGGTTTTTGAAAATAAAGTCGTATAATGTGCTTTCTTTGTGGAACTCTTATTTAACTTGAAAGTTATTGTCACAATCGGGCACATATTGGAAATATTTCCCTGTTTCCGAGACTTATCGGCAACGGTCTTCATAGATGTTCGTCGATCTTTACTGCGTCAACTGCCAGTGAGTAGTTCTGCGAAATTGTCTTAACACACACTTGTACCAGGTATAGGGCCCGTGACACAGTAGGTAATGTCGGGGCAACCAGATGTTATTGTCAATGAACTGTTATGTTACATTCCGAATGAGATCGAAGTACTACCGATTGAGACCATAGTCAACATTTGTGATAATTTTTACTCTGACGTTATCGTGGAACATGCAAAGCAGTACTTGTTATTTTCTCTACCTTTGTATAAGGACAAAGAAGCTGCGACCCTAAAATTCATTACGCGAAAAGGGGGAAGCAAAAAGTACAAAAACCTCGAAGACATTATGACTTAGATCAAAGAAGTTTCTGTCAGCGAATTACCGATTTTTTTTCCTAAAGACTTGAGGCAGTTACCTCAGTCATATGTGTCACCAGTCATGGCCAAACTCAACGACACTCAAACAAATGTTTTCGCCATTACAACCACTATTCAGGATCATGTAAAAGACACCTTTTGGGGAAGCCTTTCTAAAATCAATAAGAGATTATCGTTTCTTCAATCAAATACGTCTTTTGAGAGTACTGTCAATCCTCCGTTGAATACCCTTGCTGAAAGGATTTCCACCACTAATCCGACCCAAGCTAGAGAGACTACTGAATTAGATACTTGTGACAAGTACAGTGCCCAGGCGATCTACACCACTGATTCTAATAAGAGTGAAGTAATCACCATGGCAACTGATGTAAACAAAGGTACGGACACTTCTATAACTACTGATGATACCTGCTCTTCGCGCCTAGCCAACATGCCCCGCTGGGCCCCAACTGGGTTTCAGCTGGGCTACTTGCTGGGCTCGTGTTTGTCAGGTGTTCCCACGTGGGGTCCAACTGGGAAAGGATAGCCCGGTCGGGCCCCACGTGGGGACACATGACAAACACGAATGGGCCCCAGCTGGGGCCCAGCAAGTAGACCAGCTGAAACCCAGTTGGGGCCCAGCTGGGCATGTTGGTTGGGCGATTGTGCGCCAAGGTGGGAAGCGACGCATAGTGGCACACACGACAAACAATTCTGTAAAAACAGAACAGCAAAATCAGAAACAGAAAAAGAAACCAATGGTTGGCAAAGCAAGCGCCACAGGATTTTCCTCAGTGAAACGAAAACACACAGCGAATGTATTTGCAACAAGATTTAGCCCTGAAGTTGAAACCCATGAGCTGAAAACTTACCTTGAAGAAAAACTTTCACTGGCCGTCTCGGTAGAGCGCCTCCAGAGCAAATTTTCTGAGTTCTACAGTTCATTTTATATAAAAGCTGAATGTGACGATCCTTCAGTCTTCATGGATCCAGAACTTTGGCCCGAGGGTATCTACTTTCGCTAGTATAGACCAAGTCGCATTGTTAAGAAAATCGATGGTTAGGTGTTAGAATCAGGGGAGGCTGATAACTAATCTAGTTCCATTCTTCTCTAGCGTAGGCCAGTCCGATGTTGGGATCTGCAATCCGATTTTACCTTTTGGCTGTCTCTCCGATAGGGAACTTCATAGCCTATTCAATGTCGATGGAGATCACGGAATAAACCTTTCTGACAACACTTTCCGATCCCGTGTATCCGCCAACGAAGATTTTCAAAGCAAAGCAATGCCAGCTGTAATTATTACGATGATGACTCCTTTAAGGCCAAAGTAAACTGTAGTACTTAAGGCCTCTCTGTGTTCCATTTAAACATAAGAAGTCTTCCAAAACAGTTTTCTGAACTTGTAGCTTATCTCGAATGCCTGTCTCACACATTTGACGTTATTATCTCTCTGAAATTGGACGCTGTCATGCAGTCTTTTTGTAACATTTTACCATGTTACACTTTCGAACTTGTTTTACCACATATGAAATGTGCGGGTGTTGGCATTTTCTACAAGCGTTCGTTCGTCCAAACCAATTTGACCACAAACCGTATTAAAGATCACTAACCTTGTGAATGTAGCAACTGTCAAGTTGAAGATCTCTGGGTTGATATTAAATGTAACAATTCTCAGTTTAAGTTTGTTGTTTGCTACAGGCATCCCAGAGGCAATATCTCCCACTTTAATGAAGCACTAGAGTCTGCTCTACTTTCAGTAAATCCCAGAGACTTGTGTATATTTGGAGGGGACATGAACATCGATCTTCTTAGAGTTTAAATTAACTCATCTGTTCACAACTATTTTAACCTGGTGAGGTGCAACCTTACTGCTAACTCTAGCAGTCTCATTGATCACCTTTTTATTCGCTTGCCCACGGGGGTTTCATCAGACATCACCTCTGGTAACTTATTTTGTGATATAAGCGATCATTTGCCGAATTTTTGTCTTATAAGTAATATTCATACTAATGGGTCTGCAAACAGACCCATGATTAGAATTTACAATAGTCGCAACTTCGCTCATTTTATCCAGTCTATCGAATCTTCTGACTTTTCTCATGTTTACGCTTCAGATGATGTTAACGATGCGTACAATTCATTTATCTCTATTATCTCTGTCAATCATGATACCTGCTTTCCACAGGTTAAAATGTCTCCAAAGAAATCCATAAGTAAGCCTTGGATTACATCTGGTATTAAAAAGTCAATACGCCATAAAAATATCATGTTTCGAAGATATATACGTAATCCTTCTCTTGACAGGAAAACAAAACTGTCCAAGTACAGACTCATCCTTAATAAGGTCATCGCTTACTCTAAGTCATCATACTATAAACGTATTTTACAGACTAGACAACACTGTTCTCAAAACACCTGGACTGTCCTGAATGAACTTCTAAACAATAAAGGTAATTCTGTCTCAAAGGTTTCTAAAATTATGTATAGTAATGCAACGGTTACTGATGATACTGGAATTGCTAATGCGCTTAATGACTATTTCTCCACTATTGGTACAACGCTCAGTGATGATATCTCTTGCGATACAGCTCCTACGGATTTTATGCAGCCTAGTATACCTAATACCATTTTCCTATCCACCATCAGTTACGACGAAATTTGAACGAAATTCTCTTACAGACGGGAAATCGCCCGGCGTCGATGGCATTCCTCCAAAAGTTTTGAAGTCTGTCTCCCACGTTATAACCCCTGTACTGTGTCACATTTTCAATCTCGTATTTATTATTGGTATTTATCCCGACGCTTTGAAAGTGGCTAAAGTCATCCCGATCTTTAAAATAGTCTTTAAAAACTTTGCCTGAAAATTACCGTCCCATAAGTTTGCTCCCATGTATCAACAAGTTGCTATAGAGGTCTATTGAAAAGCGATTAAGGTCCTTCTTAAATAAAAAATATTATACTCTTTGACTTTCAGTTTGGTTTTAGGAAACACCATGATACACGTCATGCTCTTTTGGAGACTGACAGTCAATTGTATTCGTACCTACCTCGATAGTGGTGATAATGCTTTGGGCCTTTATCTTGACCTTAAGAAGGCTTTTGATACAGTCAACCACACAATACTCCTTGATAAATTAAAAATTATGGCATTCGAGGTGAAGCCTTTGATATTATGCATAGTTATCTGGGTAATAGAAAACAATTCTTGTATGTAAATGGTATTTATTCTATCTGTACCTTCGTTAACGTAGTCGTGCCTCAGGGCTCTGTGCTAGGACCACTGCTATTTTTAATATATGTACATGACATTAAAAATGTTGTGCCCCACGAGTCTCTAAGACTCTTTGCAGATGACACGAATGTATTTGTCCATGACAGTATTTGTATTACCCTTGTTGATAAAGCTCATTCTGTACTCAATCATTTTAAGAGTTGGTTTGATGCTAATAGACTTACTTTACATCTTGGGAAAACCAATTTTTCGATTTTCCATGCTAATTCCCATGTACCCCATTCTTGTCCAGACCACTTTGTCATGAACGATGTAAATATCCTCAAAACAAACTGTGTTTAATACCTGGGTCTATTGATCGATGATCAGCTATGCTTTAAGCAACATATTGACGATCTTTCTAACAACCTCGTAAAATATGATGGAATTTCTTATCGCCTTAGGGCATCACTTACCCCTGCTGTAGCAACCCAGTTATATTACTCACTCGTTTTTTCTAAATTGTCTTATGGTATGTAAATAAACGGCATGTCTAAGCCTCCTTTGCTCACACCCCAACAAGTTCTTCAGAATAGGATTTTAAAAACACTTACTTTCAAAGACCGGTGCCACTCCACGAATACCCTGCATAGAGACCTTAGCATCCTTAAGATAAGCGATATTCATACTTTCAAAATGTGTTCCTTTATCTGTAAGTGTACTAAAAATCGTCCTCCTTTTGTATTTAGTAAAATCCTTAACCCTAGGCTAGCTTTTCTACCAATGCTCGACCTAGCACTAGAACTAATGCCCTCTTTACGGTTAGTAGGCACCATACTAAGCATGGTAAATTATTGTTAAATAACTATTGTTATGAACTTTGGAGTTCTCTCCCCAACGAAATAAGAAATGTTAGAACACATGCTACTTTTAAGAGTAAGGTAAAAAATTACCTAATCGCCCAGTACACTTGTTAAGTATCCCCCCCCCTTTTTTTTTTGCTTTCTTAGTTGACTTTGTTGTTTCTTTGTTCTTCTTTTTCCTCTTATTTTCATTTTTTTTGTTTTTGTTATTATCTTTGTTGTATTGTCCCTTTGGCACTATCTCGTTAATCTATTGTTTTTCTAGTGTCCTGTCCGGTTCTGTATTTCAGTTTATATTTGTACGGACGAAACTAATAAATGAAAAATGAATGAAATGAAATATTAGTATAATATGGCTGAATATGGTTTGAATGTTCTGAATTTGGTTTGCTGATACTTGTTCAGCTTCCGGAAAAGGTCTTTATGTAGGACAGGTACACAAATTAAACTAAAAAGTATTAATATGGCTATGTAAAAGTTTATATGTAATTCTCTCATGGTATTTAATTCAGTTATATCTGGCGTGATATGGCCATATAAAACTTTATTTGTATATCTGGGAAGGTAGTTCATCAATTTATATCTGGCTTGATATGGCCATATAAAACTTTATTTGTATATCTGGGAAGGTAGTTCATCAATTTATATCTGGCTTGATATGGCCATATAAAACTTTATTTGTATATCTGGGAAGGCATTTCATTAAGTTATATCTGGCTTGATATGGCCATATAAAACTTGATTTGTATATCTGGGAAGGCATTTCATCAATTTATATCTGGCTTGATATGGCCATATAAAACTTTATTGGTATATCTGGGAAGGTAGTTCATCAATTTATATCTGGCTTGATATGGCCATATCAAACTTTATTTGAATATCTGGAATTGCATTTCATCAAGTTACATCTGTCTTGATATGGCCATATAAAACTTTATTTGCATATCTGGGTTTTTCTTGAATCAAATTGTATCTTGCTTGATATGGCCATATAAAAGTTGATATATTATATCAAGGCATCTAAATCTGGCTGTATATCTGGCTTGATATGGCCATATAAAGGCTTTATGTAACCAGATATATCCAGATATCAATCCATATCTGGATTTGGAGTAAGGGTTCAGATTAGGAGAGATCTATTAGGTTAGTTTCCACCTTGGCTAATGAGGTTTGAGGGAATGGAGATAACTACGCAGTCTTTTATTTCATGACTCTTTAATCAGAGATCTCTCTTCCTATTCCTTCTGTAAGTTTCAAGAAAATAAAAATCCTTAAATTTCTCAACCGCCTTCCTCTTTCTTTGGTTAGACTTATGCACAGCTTGTATTCCCTTACAGTACGGTTGCTGAAAGAAACCGCTTTAAATTTTTCTTAAAAGACTGCTCAGTCAAATATTTGCCGCACGGTACCGTAAAGACCTCTTCATGAAGAACAACCACTGCAAAATGTAAGAATATCGACAGAATGCATAACAAAAAGATTGGGTTGATTTTGACTGGATAAATAAGTTACTTAGATGCGGTATATAAAGCATAGTCCTGCGCACATAGTTGACTTTTCCACTGAAAATTCCATTATGTCACCGTGAAGCACCATAAATCTCAAAACGTCCTTTTAAAAGACCAATCCTCACTACAATTCCTGTAGGGGTTACCGCAATTCTCAATTGGCTCAGCTTTTGATTGACAGCTTATTCAAACAATGCAGAGTACTACAGCTTATATTTCACAGCATGAACAGTACTGAGAGTGTTTTGGTTATACATATTGAGCTTTTCATACTCCCCCTGAAGCAATAAACTGACATTGTGTATGGAGGAGAATGAATTTCAGACAATTGTGGGGGGAGGCTAAAGTAAGAGGGTTAGGAGAATTGGTACTTCTTGGGGTAAGAGAACTGGGCCTTTAAGGTACTTTAGCATTTCATATCTACAAGTGTATCATGAGTTGTTTGGATAATGTGGTCACCGACTTACAGTTACACTCAGGCAAAGCAAGTGCCTATTGGCAAAGGCAGTTAGCATTTAGTTAAAACGTACTTCTAGCCCAGAAGATAATTACGCGGCTCATATTGCTCAAGTTTCCCGTTCGGGAGACTTAATTATCTTATCTGTTCTCTGTTCCAAACCCTCTGTAACGGTCTTCAATTCTGAAGTGAATACAACATTCGCTCTTGTTCGAATTATAATTAAGTTGCTTAATCACGAAGAGAAATCATCCGCACCACGTTTTTCTCAGAAAAACGAATAAACTTTCATATTAACAGATTGCCCGGCCGTTTCAAACAATAAGGAAAGAAGGGAAACGACCGTGCGATAAAGAACGGTAGTTGACAAAAACGATAGAAAGGGCTTTCAAGAACGTCATGCAGTCGCTCCAAGAACTGCATATAGTCAAATATCCCTCAAGAAATATGCCTGACAGTGTCATGAAGCTAAAGAGATATTCTTAAAAAATTATCTGTATCTATGACTAACGTCTTTTCATCTACAAACATTTACGGATTAACAAAATCAACAAGGCACGAAAAGAAAACACTGTAGCAAGTCCATAAACCGGCTATACTCTACTTTGCATTTGGTAGTAAAAACTACGGAATGACATACATATATATATATACATATATATATATATATATATATGTGTGTGTGTGTATGTGTATGTATATATATATATATATATATACTTTTATACGTGATCAAGAAAAATTTACCTTTTCGAAACGTCTTGGCGCAATATGTATACTCATTTTACCGTTTCAAAGATTTAACCAGTTTTTTCATCTTATTGCATTGAAGATTTTAACGATCCAGCTAACATTCTCCTTTTAATAAAATTTTTTTTTTTTTAAATTTTTGATATGCCGTGCGTCCGGTGGCTTCTTATTTTCATCCTATATATATATATATATATATATATATATATATATATATATATATATATATATATATATATATATATATATATATATATATATATATATATATATATATATATATATATATATATATATATATATATATATATATATATATATATATATATATATATATATATATCGAAGTGAACATTTTTTTGCAGTCTAGAGGAAATGAGACGCCCGTGTTCCACCGAACCGGTGTTCTGGGTCGTTTTAAGATAGGCTGACCCCGCGGGGGACAATGTTGTTTTTGCTCAGCTCATCGCTCCAAAAAAGGTAAGACGACAGTCTAAGGAGGTCTGCGAAGACTCGAAGGGAACGGTCCATCGTGGGTACTGAGTGCCCTACCACACTTACCATATTTTTTTTTTTTTCAAGTGTGCAAGAGATCATTGGCGGACTAGTACCTGCTAGTATTTCAACACCGGGCCCTCACATAGATCTCAGTGTTATCACTGGCCTACACCGAGCCCTCCCGCAGGTCTCAGTCATCAGACTCTAAAACAGGTACCGTAGTAGGCTTACACCCGACCCTCACATAGTCTCAGGGCTTACGGTAGACCTTACGACGGACCTTCACAGTTAGGTCTCCGTGCGAAAATTTTGAGAAATGACGTCAATATGCATAGCATGCAATTTTGATCCAGTGAAATACAGTCTATTTATCTCTTTTGTTGATTTACAGACCACCGTACATAGGCCTGCTATATCCAGAAGTGGGCAGATTTATAGTTGTTTCAAAAGGAATGCCTAACGGTGGCATAATTAACTCAGCCAGGCACATCTGAGGAATATTAACCATATGGACTGCACTCTAAAATCATCTTGTCACATGGAAATCGGAATCATGTCAAATATTTGAAAAGATTCGTTTCAAAATTGACTAAAAATGGTTCAAAAATGAAACTGTTCGTTTCATTTCAGTGATGAGTCGAATCTAGTCAAAGATATCCGGTTCGCGGTCCAATTGATTACATTCTTCTCAAATTTGACTAGAAAGTTTTTAAAGTGTTTATCATGCAGCATTAACTTGAATTCAACCAATTTGAATGTATAAATCCTTAGATTAAATAGTTCACTTGTAATACGACAGTATAACGTCAAAATTTCGATTATTAAAGGCAACTTTTTACACTAAAAGTCAAAATTTTGAAATTTGGAGTTGAGTATGTTCAAATTTAAAGTCTTTTTTTTTACTTATTAGGGAGCTTTTTCTTAAATTGTTTCTATTAAGCCACCTTAATGCACAAACTACCACTGTCCTGACTGTTTTATGGTTCACATCATTCATACTATTAAAACTTTGAAGTCTTGTTTTGAAAACAGCAGATATGATTATTGAAAGTTGCAAGCTGTAAATTTATACAAGTACATAAATTTATTTATTTTTTATGTATTAACAAATCTTGTCATTTCTTGTTGGTTTCTGAGCACAACTACATCTTAATATTATCTACACTCAGTACAGTTACATACACATGCCCGTACGGGACTCTTTCTCCCAGGGGCGGTGGCTTTTTGCCCGACTCCAGATTCCAACTAACCAGGACATGGTCTCTGCCCGACTGAATAGTTATATACTTTTTGACTTTAAGTATCTGCCTTGATATAACAAAACATAGGTCAGTAGGTATTGCATATTCAAGTACCTAAAAAAGGGACTCTTCGTAAATTTCACAATTGAGTAAGCTTTGTTTGTCTATTTAGTAAGGTTATTGTTGTTTTGTTTACTACATTAATCAAGTTGTATACATCGGCAGTGCCGTAAGTTTGCTGCATGCATTTTTCTCTATTAGTGTTTAGAGAAACTTGTAAAAGTAGTGAGCCTTAAGATATAAAACCATTTCCTAACGATGAGTTATTCATGTTGTAGTTTTTAACAACATCACACTCAATTTTTGGTATATACTTGTGAAAGAAGTAAGAGAATAAAATGGGGATTATAACTGCAAAAATGCATAATAGTGGTAGCATAAGAAATAGGCCTAAAAGCTATGTACAGTCCGGAAGCAGTTCAAAAATGGAGGGATTTAAAGGATAAAAAAGCCAAAGAAAAAATATGAAAAGGGGAGTTAAACCATACAGGGAAAAAGTCAAACGAAAGAAAACAAAGAGTTAAAACTCATAACAATAGGAAGATAAGACAGTAAAATAGTCAAATAAAGGTACCAAAAGTTGAACAACAGAAAGCATTTCTTGATGAGAATTAGAATCTTTCCTTAAAGGAAAGGTGTTCTAAAGTGTGCAATCAAATAACCAACCTTCCACAATCCAATAATCAAACTCGGAAGCCATTTCAAGCAAACGAGAAGGTTCTAAAGATAGCGTGTTTTGTACATTTTTCTTCGAGCGCAGAGTTTGGTGTTGCATTGACTAGTCGTTTGTTTTGGGAAAATGTGAAAGCAATTGTCAAGAACAGTGTGCTAATTAATAGTGTATAAGTATACATATTGTCAGTTCAGAGAAGAATGAGATCACTGGTATTGAATCAAAATATATCTATTCTCATTCTAAATTATTCACCCATGCAGATGTACCGGATATACTGGAACCGTTCAGAATTAAGGGGTTTGCCCCAGTAAACCCAAATTGACCATGGCTTTGTCTTTGAACCACATCAGGGATTTCTTATTCAAGCTTCCGCGTCGCCATGTATAGACTTTGTAATCGCCATCAACACTTTCATTGCCCTCCATCTGCCCAGATACAGCGGCTTCGAAGTAAAATAGTTTCATGCATCTGTGGCAAAGCTTCGAACTCCTTTTGCGTTCAGATTTTCCTTTTATTAAGTGCTGTTTTAGCTAGCTTAAGGCACAGCAACGGCGTAGTTAAAAATTCAAAACTTACAGATTGGGGAGAAGATCACATTTTGAGGGGTCAAACCAGAGGTGCATTTGACGTTTAACACGTAACCTTCGGAGCTTTTAGGGGACTGACTGTAGTTTGGGGCTTGACCCCCAGTTCCCCTCTTCAGGAATAGCACCCCTCTAATCCCTGTGTCTTACGACCTGCAGAGGGCTTCATGAAAGCTCAGGGGAATTTCCAAAATGTGTTTTAAGTATATGTTTCTTTCAACAGGAATCCGAATGACACCGCAGGAGATTGTGAACATCTCACAACTAGAGCTCTAGAGGAACCTCCTCGATTTATCATTATTCAATAAAATGGTACGTGGCAGGTTATAGTCGTAAAGCTTCCGATGGGGCAATCAGATTTTTTTGCAACAATTTTTTACCACCTGCAATTCTGCATCACAGTCGTACAATATTGACGAAAAATAAATGATCCATATGTCATCATGGACTAATGTTAAAGCGGCCCATTGAGTTGGTTTTTGAAATGGAAAAAAGTTTTTCAGACTTGTTAAGTTGTCTTCACATACCAATGACAAATGCTCAAACTTAGTAGACAGCCCCCAGCATGCACGTCCTACATGGTTATAACTGTTCTATGAGTGAGCACTTAAAGGGAAATATTGCGTTTGTTTAACAAGGACATTACATTCTTTTAAAACCAATAGTTATTGGCAAAAAGTGATAAATAACTACAAATAAGGCAGTATGGTAGCCTTCTTTTCAAGGAATAAGTTTCCTTCGGATAGGAATTCAGTTGTTTGTTGCTCAAGAATAATTTGTTCACCCAAACTTTCAACATTTCGAAAGATGGAACTTCCATAACTCTTCTTGTGCATAATATTTTGAAGATATGGAGCTATTGCGGGGGTTTGGGGTTGAGACCGAATGATTTGAAAATGACTAGAGCTATTTTCTTTAAGTGCTATGTTGGAACATCTTAAACGCAATGTTTCCCTTTAACGGCTAAAATCGGCTAAAAACGGTTGTTCCAAAATTAGTTACCAGAAACCTTTTCAAATTCTGCACTTGGGCAAAACAAGTACAAATCAGGACGCCACAAAATTCGAAATGTTTACTTTTCTACTTCATAACCATGCTTATAATAAACATTTTCATGTGGCAGTATCTTAATGTACACTTTTATTAATTTATCGATATTAACTCAATTAGCTTCTTTAATTAGTCACCCGGCAGCCCCGTATAGAGGAGACTGTCTCTACTATTATAGAGGGCGGAATTTTTTACCCGAAAAGTATTACGATAAAATCATTCAACAGGAATTAACACCAACACAATATTTCTTATCATTTAAATGACCTCTTAAGTGTCTCTCATTCTGATAAGCAATCGGTCCTAGACCAGAAAGTTAATCTCTCTATTCTACTTTGATTGTCCCTTCACAGTCAGTAGGAAATACTCTAGTCCGTAGCATGGGGGAGGGTGAATCCTTGCCATGGAATATTTGTCGCCGCCCAAGAGTTTACAAATTGCCCTTTGAATGTATAATGCCCCATAAAATGTTATCTCTCATTCCGGCCCTGAAGTAACCTTGACCTTTCAGAACTGTGGCTGCATGGTAGTGGGCGTGGCTAACAAATGATGACGTTACGGTAAAGCATGCTATAACATACTTCATGATAGTTTTTTCTCTCCCTGAAGTCACCAGACACCCATCAATTTTATTTGCATCAGGTTGTCCGCAAATAAAATCAATTAAATGGTGTATCTCAATTCATGAGCTAAAATGAGCACAATATCTGGAAGGTTGTGACGACAACAATTAAACTTTCAGTTCTGTTCATATATAGTGCTGGATATTATACTATACCTTATCATTTTTACACCACAGGAATGTACCACGTCCAAATGGCAAAGCTGCAACTCCCTCAGCCCGGGTCAATCTGCAGATATAGACGAATCCGATAAGTGCTTATGTTTAGTGATTGTAGGCAGCCATTAACGGGGTCCATCAACCTTAAATCGTCTTCATTTATTGTGCACATGAATTTGAAACCCTCGAATTCAGTGAAATTGAAGGAATCGATATACAATTTAGTGTACATCCATCCAGGATACAGGTAAGCGAGGAAATTGAAAGATTAAAAGGTGATATACCCCAGTTATGGCCGACTGAAATCAGACCATCACTTGTTGTCCGGATTCGTCTATATGCAATCATGCTTAGTACGGTGCAAAACATAAACAGATCAGTTCAATCCTGCTATTGTAGTGTATGAAGAAACTCACTGAGTGTGGCTGAGGCAGCTGCGGCCTTTATGGATTTGTAACAATGCCAGCAATACAGTGAGTCTTACGTGAAACATCTTCGTCTTTTCAAGTTTAATTTGTGCAACCATGATCAGTTAGTATACACATTTATGTTAGCAGACCAGTTTCCTGCTATTGTAGTGTGTGGAGACGTATGACTGAGGCATCTGTAGCCCATGGATTTAATATGGTAGCTTACAACAATTCCAACAACACAGTGAGTCTAACATGAAACATCTTTATCATTTCAAGTTTGGTTTGGGCACCAACACAGTTTTACTCACTTTACATCAGACGTGAGCAACGAGACAACTATTATATTGAAAATATAACAGCAGCTATGATTCACGTGTTTTTCACATTTAAGTAATACTCAGCTGATCTGGTTCTGATTAATGTTTACATGATAAATTCACCACGACCCAAGGTAGAACCCAAGATGACCCATGATATGTCAGAGAAACAAAACCAAGCTTAGAATGGAATTTCCCATCTTAAAATACTTCATTCACACAAACAAGGAAAGGGATGGGTCGACACGTGTTTTGTATTTTTGGTTATTAATGTTTAACTTCCAATGGTGAACTTTCCTTTAAAAAGACAGCAAATGTTACACTAGCAAGGAATTCAGCTGGATGCATGGACAGAAAATGCATCACATCCCTGGACACTGTATCCTGGAGTATTGCGATTAACATGCTTGAAACAAGTCAAAACTTACACTTTACAAAATTAAATTCACACTTTCCCTTTTCTAAAATGCACTATAAACTTACACTTTCACTTTTCCTTTAACTCACACTTTATAACATTAAGAGGTCAAGAGCAGCCCCCCCCCCCCAACCTATTTTGAAGCAACAGCTAAAATCACAATTTTCCTTGCATATCTCTTCAAAGTATGTTTCATCACATTTTATAGATTGAGTATTACACATTCAACGTAAAACAAGCAGTTACTTTTAGTAAATTTCACATTTGAATAGAAAAATTGTTGTCACATGACTCTCAACATCCAATCATGAAACAGGACAGCCTACTACATTACTTCAAGTTGAAGTGACTGCTCTTGCCGCTTTCCCCTTTCACGCTTTCACCTTTTTTTATATTCACATTTTTTTAAACTCAAATTTACAATTGCACTTTTATTTGAAAACATGCTTCATAAAGTTAAATTCTCACTTTCACTTAAATTCACACTTCCGTCTTTTCTTAGAGTCACACCTTATGAAGTTAACTTAACACTTTCATTGTGAATTTAACTTCATAAAAGGTGAATTTCAGAAAAATGAAAGTGTGAACTAAACTGAAAGTGTGAATTAAGGAAAAAGTGAAAACAGGGATTTAATTTTATAAAAATGTGAGTTTAAGGAAAAGTGAAGGTATTGAGAAATAGAGAAAGTGTGAATTTAAAGAGCAAGAGCAGTTACCCCATTTTGAAGAAGTGTAGTAGACTGTCCTGTTTTATAATTGGCAGTTGAGTGTCATGTGATAACCATTTTTCTCTTCAAATGTGAAATTTATTACAAGTAACTGCTTGTTTCACATGAATATGCAATATTGAAGTTAGAGAATATGCCATGATGAAAGATACATTGAAGAGAAATAATAGGAAAATTGTGACATAGAGCCGTTGCTTCAAAATAAGTTTCAGGGACTGCTCTTGACCTTTAAGTGTTCTATAAAGTGAATTTAAATTTATAGAAGTGTGAACTGAAGTTTAATGAGTGTGAATTAAAAGAAAAGTAAAAGATATTATGCCATTTAAGTGCTCCGGTAGCTTTAGAGAGTAGAACCAGACCAACTTAATTAAAATGCATAAATGTACAGGCTACAGAGTACATACATGTTGAAACAGGGAAAACTCTCTGCTCTTAGCTAGTCTTTTGGGCAGGTTTATATTTTGGAACAAAAATTTCTGTCCCCCCCCCCCCCCCAACTGAAACGATCCCGTACGCCTATGTCAATATATAGGCTAAACCATAGAACTTCAAATTTATGGGAAGCCAAACCTTTCCACAGGGAAATTTTCAAATATGGTCCAGGCCCTCAATCTGCCTGAAGGTCAGATTCTCCCTCAAAGTCCAAAACCTTCATAAAATTACAATTTTTCTCCAATAAAAGCTTCGGATTTGTTAAAAATGGCAAGCTATCCCAATTTCAAGGGATACTTCTTAGAATAAAGAACCAAAGCCAACTTCTGTCAATCGCCCGACAATTCCAAAAACGAAATTTTCTTCCATTAAATTGCACATTTTTCCAATTTAGTAAGTTCTTAACTTTCAAATCTTTCATCTAACAAAGGAAAAAGTTTTCGGGCAAATTTCAAGTTACATACTTAATACGAAGGCCTAGTAAGATAAAATACGTAACCCCAAAAGGAATTCAGCTGTCGCCCATATAACGTTTTTGATTTTGTTCATAAGAAGGACAGATTCTTCAATAAATACCGTCCCCATTTTTGAATGGTCTTTACAAAAAGCAAAAATTCTCCAGTTTTATATTGGTTAAAAATTAAGCCAAAAATTTCGGCGCCTCAAACTCTGCCAAGTCACGTCCTATAGAAGCCATATGTGCTAGCATATGGGGTACATACTATTTTGCCCCTAGATAGGCATGAGGGCGCTATGGGTAAACTCATATGGCCCATATGACCCATATGGGGTAATTGCGAGTTCCACTTCGGAAACTGCAAGATATGTTGCCAAAGTATGGATGAAGTGCACAATATTCCACATGCATGTGGACTGCTTATATTGGACCCCATGAATATAAATCCTGGGTGCAAAATTTAAATGGGCCCCGTATGGAGTCATTCATTTGGAGCCCATATTGGTTTGTTACAGTACGTGGGAAGAAGTGTAGCACTGTCTCTGGTACTTCGAGACGACACATTACTGCATGCCTTTTATGAGAAAGCAATGGTACAGAATAGACGAGCAAAGGTGTCCAACAGGGATACGAACATTTTGTTTTCCATCTTTGACGGAAGACCCTGGATGGCCAAAGGATGACGGTGGACCCGAAATATTGTAAAGGTATCTTTACTGGTAGACAATTTCTCATGAAGTCACATTTGAGGTCACGGTAAGCGTGGGCCCGGGGATGTATACTACTAGTTGGATACGCCAAACGTCTGGTTTCAAATACTCAGTATTTGAGTATGCAGAAAAGATCTCTCAAATACATCACCTTGTTGGATTAAATTCAGGAGCAAACTGCCGTAAAAACAAATTTAAGTGGCATTCCTTTTTGACCAACCTCTGGCTACGCGACACTCTTTACACGCAATCTGTTTTTTTTTTTTTTTTTTTCAAATCCAGGTGTGCGGCATGTTATTACTTATAGGCCTACATGCAAACAAATAGAACACTCCCTTCTTTGAGAATGAGCTTTAGCTCAATATCAGTCAAATAGTACAAACATGGAGCTAATATGTTGACAAAGTAATAGCTCCATGGTACAAAGAAGTACATATGCACACTAAGCTTGAGCTATGTCTATGATATGGATCAATTTGACAAATATGGTAATCATAAAAATTCCTTCTGACGCACATAATGTAACAAAAGTATAACTATGGGTTCTCTAGTGGAAATACTTTAGTTAGTTAGATGGGTTTTACGGCCCAAACCCCAAAGAGGAATCAAACTAACTGAAGTCGTATGAATGTAACCAACAACATAGGTTCCAATGGCAGAACAAGTAACAGTGTACATGTCAACGGCGGGTGATAAAACTGAGGATCCGTAAGTTATGATGAGTGTTGAATTTTTTTGTAATTTCAGTAAATTTTGTCATAATTCGTTTTCTTGTGTATGTGTTGTGTCGGGATGATAACCCCTTTAAGCTTTCCAAGATTCTTCAGTTGTAATCACTCATCCGGCTCTTCCTATTCTTTCATTTTGTATAGGCCTATATTTCTTTACATTTGTCTGTCTCTAAATGTGAATGAGTCTGGAATAAAAATTTTGTGAAAACTAACTAAACTATCTTCACTTTCAAAAGTGAGCCTGACTGTAAGCGTAAAGGCATGCATGGAAAGCACTTCACCACCTTCGTGAAGCCCTTTCACTCTATATTAACAACGTGGTACCTATAAATAAGTCTACATACAGAGAGTTGCATCAAGAAGAAGAAATTTCTCCTTGAGTACAATTAGCGGAGTTGTACCATAGGCTACTTAAAGCATACTAAGCTGCTATCCAAGAGATACAAAGCACCGACTTATAAAGCATACTTCACTTGGTGTAGGCCTATGTAGGGAAAATCATGAACGTACAAAAAGAATGAACTTGAAGAAAGGCAAACTATCAATTAAAAACGCGTTAGCATTATAACTGTTTCCAACGTTGACCTGCCATTACCTGTGTTGTCAGCAGTTTTACATGGCTAACACCATACGGACGTTGCACACAAATTTGGTTAACAATGAGATACTTTGATTCTACCTCAAAATTGGTGTCGGTTATACATCTACATTGCATCCTTTCCCCCTCATGTACCCGACGCTCAAAACTTCATCGACAAAGTCTATTGGTTTCAAACCCGATACACAGGTCCCAATGAGAAGCACGTGGGCCTACCATCCTTTTGTCGAGATTTCTTGTTGAAGACTGCGTGTTGCTTACCTGTAATTAACTGGAAACCAGTAACACCAAAACTAAATGCAAGACTCAAAGTGATTCTTTGTGTTCGTCTAAAGGGAAGTACGTTAAATTTTTCGGACCAATCTCATTACAGAACGTTTAAACAGGTCATTTGAAAAATGAGGACGAATAAACAATCTTCAGCACGAAAGTTCTGCCACTTAATTAATGCAATTTAAAAAAAAAATAAAGACAAAAATTTAAACAATAAGCAGCAAGAGGTGGATCCTATATCATTTCAGCATGGACGTGGCTGTAACAATGTCATGCAAGATTGCTGAAAAGCAAAAGATCATTGAACTGACTCCTACTTCTTCAAAATGTTTATTACTAGGGAGTTGTCAGGACAGCTCCCAGATGTTACTCTTTGTACTTTCCCTCTGAAAACAAACAAACAACATACGACTCTCTGTGAAATTTGATATTAAAGGCAAGATCAGTCATCCAAATTGAAGAAGTGTAGTAGACTGTCCAGTTTCAAGATTGGCTGTTGGAAGTCATCTCTTAAAATGTGAAATTACTGCTTGGTTTACCTTGAATATGCAATAGTAAAGTCAGTGGCGGATCCAGGAATTTGCAGTGGGGGAGGAGGGGGTGCATGTGGATGAGACATCAAATGTACACTGAGTGAAGCGCCACCATATGCATGGCTGTTGTTTAGTAGATGATGATGACGACGACGACGAGAATATGACACAAAAACCCCCTCTGGATCCGCCACTGAGTAAAGTCATAAAATGTAATGAAAGATACTTGGTAATAATTGTGCAGAGGACGATAAACTATAGAGGCGCGTAAAGCAACGCACGCCTGTGGATGAGGTTTTTTCACGGACGTTACTGTGTAGCGCGTCTCTCTATTTTGGTGTTAAAAGTATTATCG
The DNA here is from genome assembly GCA_037179385.1 of Holothuria scabra. Classification (NCBI taxonomy): domain Eukaryota; kingdom Metazoa; phylum Echinodermata; class Holothuroidea; order Aspidochirotida; family Holothuriidae; genus Holothuria; species Holothuria scabra. Next base: position 55,629,823 of record CM074184.1, read on the forward strand.
AAACGCACCGACAGCGCATGATCGGTGACGGTCAATATGCTAAGTTGGAGCGCGCTAACGTCACGTTAACGACCACTTTGCAAGTTAACAGGTTGAAGACGACAAAGAGAGAGTGAGAGAGGGAAAGGGACCGGTCGAGTGACTGATAGCCACCCCTACGGAAAAGAGCTTATCAAAAATGGGGTTAAACTTATTGTGATTAACTCGAATTGGGGCTCTGAAATCAGCAAGAGTCAGGATGGGGAGCTAAGGGATGAGTTAACAAGGGATCTGGGTTAAAGTAATCAACTTGGTCTGGACTGCCCCCACCCGGGAAAGAAAGACAACCTAGTACTCCAACCACCGACTGTACTGTTTCACTTAAAAATCAACTAGGTCGACGAAGAAGGCTTCGCTGGCTTCCTGGAGGGCCATGACGGCGGAGCACTGGAGTCGCAGCTCGGTCTTGAAGTCCTTGGCGATCTCGCGGAAGAGGCGCTGGAAGAGCAGCTTGCGGATCAGAAGCTCGGTGCTCTTCTGGTACCGACAGATCTCACGAAGGGCGACTGTGCCGGACCTGCAACGATTCGCTTCTTGACTCATCCGGTGGCTGAGGCACTCTTACGTGATGCCTTGGTGGCCAAATGTTTGCGTGGAGCCTTCCCTCCGGTAGATTTACGGGCGTTTTGCTTGGTACGAGCCATGCTTGCTAATGTTTTCTTCTTCTATTTACATGTACTCTCGATTCGAGTCAATCATGATGTAATACAAGTCCAAAGAGAGAAATTCCTTTTGTACGAACATTTTAATCCAATGAAAGTCTTACAGAAACGCCAAGATAGAAACATATTGTCTGATCTTGGCGGTGTAATCCTAGTTACTTCAAAGAGAGGAACCTCCTTCCAAATAACAGCTTCCTGATTCAGATGCAAAGTCCACATTCTGGAAAACTTATATACAATTACAAGTTCTCTTTACAAAATCCAGAGGGAGCTTTCTTTTTCTAGTAGATGAAACATTTAATTCAGTTAAAAAATTATTTGTTATTTGCTTTGATTGGCCAAGTATTTTTTTGTCATATTTGAACGTTTAAGTCGACATATTAGCCTGCCAGTTAGTCTAGTCGACCAGTTTGACACACATCTTTGGGAATTAACTCCCAAAGATAAACTAATTAGGCAATAAACTCACTTTTGTAAATGTTCCCAGTACTAGATTTCACATGGTCACCTGTAGGTTAGCCCCTCGGACAACACTGATAAATATCCCGAAAAAGTTTAGGTTTTTTTAACATATAGTTTGAAAATCTGGAGCTTATATATGGACTTTTATGGCAAAGAGCATTTCGAAAGATCCGCTGTTTTAGAGTGGTCAGTTAGTGGGATAGACTTCCTGTGAAAATTAACTTCACCAATTTTGGACTGTTAGACTACATGGTCTGACAACATCTTGTTTATCCTCTTTTACTGTTTGTTATTTCATCTATATACATTCCTTCTATACAGTAGGGTATCTCGACTCTCGACCCATCACATGCATACTGGATGCACTGGAAAACTGGAAACTTATAACCTGAATAACTCTGAAGGTGGTAAGTTGAGGATACTTTTTAGCTAATGTTTTGCAATTTAATGAATCGCTATATAGTCTTAACAATACGAAAATGAAAAATATCAAAACAGTCCATCTTTCCTCCTTTCAAGCTTTCTGTTTATTAATCTCGACTGTCCGTTGAGTATAAGAATACACCGGTGATCGAAAAAGACCAAATTGTTGTTATGTTATGTGGGAAGTAGACCAGGTACTTGAGGGGACACCAATCGCCATTTGGAAAGGAAATGCACGTTAATTCTTGAATATCAAATCTCTCGGACTTTAGACCCTTAACGGGCTAGTCTTGGTCATGGATTCCTCGAGTTCAGCTCCCCCTTACCGATCAGCAATATTCCATTTGTACATAATTTTACTTTTGGTTCTCACATATTTCAGTTCCTATTTAAGGCCAAGTTCTCTCACCCCAAACAGCACCAATTCTCCTAACCTTCTTACTGAAGCCCCTCCCCACAATTGTCTGAAATTCATCTTCATCCAGATACATTTTCAGTTTCTTGCTTCAAGAGGAGTATAAAAAAACTCAATTTATATAATCAAAACACTCAGTACCGTTCAGGCTGCGTAATATAAGCTTTGATACTCTGCATTGTTTGAATAAGCTGTCAATCAAAGAGCCGAACCAATTGAGAATTTCGGTACCAAATTGTATTTGTGGTGAGAGGTTTGGCCCTTTAAATTCCTGATTTAGGTATAGCTTAGATGACACATTTGTCTATAGTGCCTCGCGTTAACTCTGTGTGTGCTTCCGGCTTTTTTTCATCTGCGTTACATTTCTTTCATCCGTAACTTTCTCGCTCGCTCGCCTCTTATTCAACTCATTCGTAACCTCTTGTCTCGACTATGGTAATGTCTTGTACGGGTGCCCTGTAATTTTAATAAAAAAATGCAACTTGTCCAAAATGCCGAGAGGGTATAGTTTGTTGAACTTGTACTGTAACAGGGATTACATATCACCCATTCGCTTTCAAGATTTACTACCAACATTCAGGGGTGGCGCCAAAATTTGCCCGACAGGGGGCCAAGCTCCCCGACGGGGGGGGGGGTCAGCATTTCAAGGCCCCGACAAAGGTGGTGACCTAGTCCCGGTTGGACGTCACTCGGCAGAATTTTAGGCGCACGCAGCGTGCCGAAATTTTGGACTCTCTTTTTAACAAATTCTCAAAAGTCTGGAGTTTATTTTGAAGAAAAAAATTGAAATTTTTGAAACAATTTTGACTTTTGGAAGGACCATAAAAAAGTTGGGGTGTTTATTCAAGAATCTATCCTTCATAAGGGCAAAATCAAAAACGTTTTGTACGCGACAGCTGAAATTCTGTTGAGATTTTGCATGTAAACGTTTTAAGTTTACGTACTAAGGTCTCAAGGCGAGACTAGAACTTTTCCCAAAAAGTTTTTCCCTTTTTTAACGAAGATTTGAAGGTTAGGAGCTTATTATATTGCAGAAATTTTGGGATTTAATATAAGAAAACTTGTTTTTTGCAAGGTTAAAATGAAAACTTGGGTTCTTTATTAAGAGATATGCCTTGCAAGAGCAAAATTAGGTAGAATGTCGGGGTGATTTAAAAAGTTGGTTTTAAGTGCTGTACTGAGTATCCATCGATATAGGAAAATTTTGTCACTTTGAACAATCTGAAGCTTATATTGGGGGAAAATTGTAATTTTATGACAGACCTTCTTATAAGAAAAATCAAGTAGGGGTGATCTGTAGTTCTGTTGGGGTTACTGAATATCATCAGGCAGATTAAGGCCCTCGGACCATATTCGAAAATTTTCCCGCGGAAAAGTTTGGCTTCCCATATATTTGAAGTTTTATATCTTATATATTGAAATATATGCGTACGGGAGCGTTTCGGTTTGGGAGCGGGCAGAATTTGTCCCGAAAAATGTAATCCTGTCCGAAAGAGCACACAGACTTTTTTGAAAAATTGAGAACCACCAGACAGCAGGAAAAGGCATTTCCCGGGCTGGTACGGTAGTTAGAAACAAAGTAGTCATTAATTTGAGCTTTCTTTCACAATTAAAATTTCACTTTATAATAATGTCCCAAAACGAAGTATAATATGCCAGCATGCATTGTTTCGGTAAGCAATCTGTTCGGCCAAAATATCTAAGCGGAGCGCAACCACCAGTTGGCGCGGAACGTACAGAAAATTGTTAAAAAATCTAGTCCCTCAGACCGTCAAATAGCCGGAAATGGCATTTCCCAGACTTGTAACTAGAAATGGAGCCATCGTTATTTTGAGCTTTCCTTTGAAATGAACGTTTAAATTCAACAGAAAAAAGGTCCAACTTGCTGTAAGTGGATCAGAAAATTCCCAGATAAAAGGTACTGCTACAATTACATGAAATGGTCTTGTCCCCCTTTTTTGTGGGGGGGGGGGGGACTGCATGTGCATCGTACGGAATTGAAATCATACCAATGTGTTTGACTCTACTAGGAATCTTCGTTGCATTCAATTGCAAGATCCAAGCTGAAATTTTCTACGTGACTGTCCTAACCCCAGGCTATTAATGATTTTACTTCCGACGTATTTGAAAATATGTCACGTTACAAGGTGGTTTTAAATGAATTTTCAGTCAGACTTATGGGGAGACATCCTCACGCTACTGTTTATCATTATGTGTAGTTCAAAACATCCTGGCCGATTCTCATTACCGTTGCTAGAATTCGGCTGTCGGGACAGGCCAGATGGCAGATCATTGGGCACTGCATGCACCTGAACAACCTCTCGTCTGTTTTTTGTCAGGAAAATTCGGGATTGTGAGTTTCCTTGAAGAATATGGTCTTCTAGTGAGCGAAACCAAGAAGACCGTCCGGATTACTGAAGTTTATATAGAACCCACATCTTTTATCAGTTTAAGGTGGGCATTGAGATGAAGGTTCCCCGACGAAATTGGGTTTTATCAACAAGAGGGGGAAGGGCAGCCTTCCCTGACGGGGGCATTACCTTGAAGATTGAAGATAGGATGAGGGATAACAGAGCTTGTAAGAAGTGATTAAAACATATTCAGATAGGCATTTAAATACCGTTACAAGAATTAAATAGTTCAAAAAGAAAAAAAATTCATGATTATCCCCCCCCCCCCCCCGCTGGCGCCACCCCTGGCATGAGCAATGTAACTGGGTTCGCGTATGCGACAAGTTTGAAACATACCAGTTTCTCCACTTAAGATATCGTGTTAACGAGCAGTATCACAAACACGCACGCGCATAAGCAATTACATACGCACTAACAAACCATCAGTCTGGAACGCACTCTTTTCCTCGCAACCAATAACCTGCTGCCATATTTTTGTGTGACAAATTGACAAATTTCAATTTGGCTGAGGATCTAATATAACTAAAGATTACTCCGTGAGTGGCTGGAATAAAATATGATATACTTAAAGGACGCACAATTCTTCCATATTCTAATAGGTAACTTGAGTTACCACACAATCAATAAAATTTTCTGCTCCAAAAAGGATATCAGGTCCTTCTTATCTTGTCGTAGTGATCCATCCTTTACGTCATTGTCCTCAGAACAGCTCACAAATATTGACATTTCGAAATTAACAAATTTAACGAACGGAACTTAAAAAGTAAAAAACCTAATGTTACCACCCACAGAGAAGCTGCGAATGAAATTAAAACAACTGAGCAATTTTTGAATTAACAAGATCAGAAAGCAGCAACTTCTTATTTCCTAACATGTCAATTAAACGGCTACTTGCAACGACTGTATGAGGCGTAACAATTGTCAACGTTTGCTTAATGATTTCAATGTGTGCCTACCGCTCCGTGTACTACAAAACAGCTGTTACATGGGTGTTATTGCTTTGGTATGACAGTGTAAGAACAAACAAACAAAGCTTTTGGAGATCATCAGTCTCCACCGATTTTTAAGTTTAACGGTTTCTCTTTCTTTTTCATTTTTTTTTTCTTTACGGTTACTTTACCAACAAACCAGGGACCAGGCTTGTATGATGACATTCAGTCAGAACAAATAAGGAAGTAACCGATTGTGCAGGTAAACAAAAGATTGCCCTAATTTTATTGCCCCTCATTTATTGACTTCCAAAGGTCTTTTTCAGTTATTCTTGAACAACTTTGAGGGCGAATGATGTCTGTGGTTTGACACAAAGTTACTCACAAAATGACTCCGATACTTCAACTTGATTTTCCACATTATTTTGTGTAACCTTTGCCCATAAAGATCCGTAGCGTAACTAGGGTGATGAAAAATTGGGGTGGGGTAGGGAAATTAAATACGGCAGATGTACCGATAGCATGTAGTCAATGTCCCGATATTTCATAAAATGGTGATATGTTAACAAGTTACCTCGTTTTTTAGGTCGTGGCTTGGTTACATCTCATTTCAGACAACAGCCACCTCACACATTCATTCAGTTAACTTTTTTACTACTTTTTGCACTACGAAGAATTTACCAGCGTGAGTGTTTTGCATTCTGATTATTTTATACCAACTATCAACAACTTACCACCATTCTCTGTGTAACTTTGCAATTCTTCACTGCATCCGGTCTGCTTGTGATGTTCAGATAGTTCAGGTAACCTAGTATAAAACAGTATACTCAGATGAAATAATTACACAACACGTGACCAGCGTGACTTGTAAGTGGGAAACTGAGAGGTCCCAAAGGTTGCCATGTATAGTCCATGCACAACGAAAAACAAACACAGACCGAGAACACCACACGGTCCATATACTTTGTATGTGTGCTTATACGGCGTTACATTTGTAATTGTATTTATGTATGTTGTGTCCAATATCAATAAAACCTAATGATGTCACTGTTCAGATCATGATTGTATGATCACTGCGTCCTTTAAGTTTTTAAGAAATGTTCAATTATTTTCACTTGAAAAGTGGACTTAGCTGATTTACCCCCGCCTTCAAACAGTTCACTGGCCCGCAGTGTTTTGAAATTATTAGGAACACGTTAAATACAGACCTTAATAAACCATTTGAGAGGAATGTGGCGCCGTTTTTCTTTTATGGCAAATGTCAGTAAAAGGCTAATCCTCACACCCCAAAGTACAATTTCTCAATTGGCACAGCTCTTTGATTGACAGCGAGTTATAAAAATGCAGAGCTCAAATTAAGAGCATGAACTGTACCGAGAGTGTTCTGATTACACATTGATGTCTTGTATATCCATGAAGCAATAAACCTAGATTATGTCTGGATGAGGATGAGTTTTAGACGGTGGTGGGAGGGGCTTAATTAAAAAGGTTTGGAAAATTGGAACTTTTTGTGACGAGAGGATCATAAATTTTAAATTCTGCTTTTATTAATTCTTTTTCGGATGATTTCGCATAGGATTACGGTCCGATTTTTGTGAGTAACAACTTAAACATCTTCGGGAAAGAGCCAAAACTTTGTGAAACTGTATGTATAAGATTTGTATCAGGGAGCTACAAAAATAAAATGAAATTTCAATAGATTATTATTAATTGAACTGGTAAAAACCGTTCCCGGCTCAACTTAAACTTCATCCTACTAACTAGGCTAAATGAAGCAATAAACGAAAACTTTGTCTGGATGCATGATAAATTTTAGACAGTTTTGGGAGGGGCTTTAGAAAGTGCCGGTAGGTTAAGAGCATTGGAATTGTTTGGGGTGATGGGATCAGGCCTTTAAAACCTTATGTAGTCCTTATGTTGGGTGAATGGAGCTCTGTGGATGAAGCAGCGAGACCGTTTACTTGGTTATCATCTTTAAAGACGAATCTTGTACTGCAGGCACCAAAATACTGAAAAATATTCGATATTTGCAATGTAATCCCTGGCTTGTGTGCAGCCCCAGCATGAATTAATCCTGGGACCGGTAATAAAGGCTTCTCGACCCTTTGAAGGCTAGTGATAAGCGAAAATATTCCCACTTGAGCAAGTCTAAACTTTCACATAAAACCCACAGCAGACAGTCATCTTGATACGCATTTTCTCACATGTACGTTAGCAACAATCTACAGTGCAGCATGATCTGTCCATGTTTAGGAGGTCCGTGGTTGTTGCACTAAATTCACGGATTTATAATGATGTAAAGTATACAGATCTATATACTGCAAGATCAAGTCAAATTGAACTGCTCTCACCGACCTGTTATTGACACCACCTAGATTCTAGTTCAACACGACTCTACCCAGCCAACATGCCCAGCTGGGACCCAACTGGGTTTCAGCTGGGCTACTGGCTGGGCCCCAGCTGGGACCCATTCGTGTTTGTCAGGTGTTCCCTCGTGGGACCAAACTGGGCTAGTCTTTCCCTGCCGATGCCCAGATGAAGCCCAGCTTCAATAACTGAAGCCTGGCTGGGCTTCAGCTGGACTTCAGCTGGGAAAGGCTAGTCCAGTTAGGCCCCACGTGGGAACACCTGACAAACACGAATGAGTCCCAGCTGGGGCCCAGCAAATAGCCCAGCTGAAACCCAGTTGGTGCCCAGTTGGGCATGTTGGCTGGGTATGCTAAATCCACTTTGCAGCGGAAGACCCAGGGGTTTTGGTCGGGCGGCGAGAATAGCGCGTTGAATCCGCCTGGATGATAGAAAACTATAAAGGGCGCCGACAGAAAATTTTAGTCGGTCAGGGGGCGGTCGTCTCCTAACCATGTGGTAGCTCCGCCATAGCCACTTTGTTTTACTCCGTATAAGAGTAGTTTTTATAGCTTTAAGCGTCAGTACACAGCAGGGGTGACGCCAGCGGGGGGGGGGGGGGGGAAGGCCCCCCGTCGGGGAACACTGCCCCCCCCAGTCGGGGAAGGTCGGCGATTTCGTCGGGGAGGCCTAAAAATAAGAAAGAATAATTAATTGATTAATCACTTAATTACTTAATTGATTAATTAATTTTAATTAATCGGTTAATTAATTAAAAAAACTAAAAGAACTGAAGTTACCAGATGGGTGATCTTGAACACATTTTTGTTTTGCAGTGCTATTTTAAAGCATATTGGGAATCGAATTTCGATCACTTATTCTTAGCTCTGTTATACCTCATTCCATATGTACCTTAATTGTCCTATCTCATCCCCCGTCGGGGAATGGCGGCATTTTTTGCGGAAGGCCTAATGAAGCACGTAAAGGACTGAAGTTACTGGATGGATGATTGTGAACTTTTTTTTCTTCATGATTTTTTGTTTTTCGTTTGTAACCCTATTTTTGATGCATCGATTTTAAGCTCAGTACACACTACAGCGATATCGGATCGGATTACTATCCGATTTCTGTTAGTTTTAGTTAAAATCTCCTCCATCCATTTTCGGAAAGAACCAAAAATTTGCAATCCTGTGTAAATATACGATCGGTATGAGCGGAATACGGAAGTCAAATATATACTACTCATTTCGTGACTTCACATTGTCAAACAGCTTTTATCGAACTACGCGTATCCGATAAAAGTTGTCTGTGGATGTGGCGTCACGGAATAATTGGTATAAGTTACTTGGAATTTCGTGGTCTACACTGGTTGGCAAATTTTTGTTTCTCTCCGACCAAAGATGAAGGAGATATTAATTAACCCTTACAAAAATCGGAGCGAAATCCGATCCGATATCGTTGTAGTGGAACCTGGCCTTTAATCGGTTTTAATCACTTCTTACTAGTTCTGCTATCCCTCCTCCCATCTTCAATCCGTGCGCGCAAGATCATGATCATGATCATGATTTTCGGGTGTCTTTGGTGTTAGTTTTTTTTTAACAATTTTCTTTACGTTCCGCGCCAACTGATGGATGGCGCTCCGCTTAGATAGTGTTTTGGTCGAAAAAATAACTTAACAGAACAATGCATGCTTGCATATTATTCTTCGCTTAGGGCAGTATTACAAAGTGAAAAATTTATTGCGAAAGAAAGCTCAAAATAATGGCTATATCGGTACTTTGTTTCTAGTTACCAGCCCATTCGCGGAAATGCCTTTTTCTGCTTTCTGGAGGTTCTTAATTTTTCAAAAATATCTGTGCGCGCCACTTGTAGTTTTTCGGGCAATATTATATTTTTCGGACAAAAGAAAAACAAAATAATTCTGTCCCCTCCCAAACTGAAACATTCCCGTCGGCCTATGTCAGAACTTCAGATATATGGGAAGCCAAACATTTTCCAAGGAACATTTACCACTATGGTCTGAGGGCATTAATCTACCTGATGATATTCAGTAACCCCAACAAAGCTGTACAAAGCTACAGATTACTCCCTACTTGATTTTTCTTATAAGAAGGTCAAATTCTTCCATAAAAACACCAAAATCTGTCATAATATAAGTTTCGGATTGTTAAAAGTGACAAAATTTTCCAATTTTGACGGATACTCAGTACAACAAATAACCAGAAAACTCTGTTAATCACCCCGACATTCTACCTAATTTTGCTCTTGAAAGGCATATCAATTAATAAGGAACCCAAATTTTTTATCATAACCTTACCAAAAACCAAATTTTCTTATGCTCAATTCCAAAATTTCTGCAATAAAATAAGCTCTTAATTTTCAAATCTTGGTTCAAAAAAAGGATAAAAAACTTTTCGGGCAAAATTTAAGTCTCGTCTTGAGATAGTACGTAGGACAACTGAGAACGATTAAGTGCATAACCCCAACAGAATTTCAGCTGTCGCGTGTAAAACGCTTTTGAATTTGTTCATATCAAGGATAGATTCTTCAATAATATCCCATATTTTTAATTGTCATTACAAAAGCCAAATTTCTTTCAAAAAATAAACTTCAGATTTTTAAGTGTTTGTTTAAAAAAAGCCAAAAACTCAAATTCTGTCAAGTTAACTAACCCATCACCTTTGTCGGGGCCTTGAACTGCTGCCCCCCCCCCCGTCGGGGAGCTTGGCCCCCCTGTCGGGCAAATCCTGGCGCCACCCCTGGCTCATGCCCTGACACACTTTACGTTTCATACGAAATATAGTGTTGTATCAGCGTAATGAATCTTCCACACAGTAACAAAATGAGAATAGAACTTCTTATAGATTTCATATCGTGTTAGTTCCTTTAAACAAAGTTGCTACAAAAGAGCAATATCTTAGTTGGGAAACCTTTACCTTTATACAACCGACATATCACAAAAGGGTGTTACACTCAAATTACAGTGAAACTGCATATGCTAGCGCGCGAAACGGGTGAATTTTCTTTTTTTTTTTCATTTGGGAAATTTGTGTAGCCGATGATCAAATATGCAGTATGCCCATCGTAGTATTTTTTCAGCCCATTCCAGAAGAATGTACCAACAAAATCAGCCAAAGTACCGTTAAAACATCCCAAAAAGCTGAAGTGGGGAGTGACGTTCGCCTCCTTCCCCCTTACTTTATTCTAGTGGCAGTTACGCGTAACTGGGCCCGGGGTGTAGGACGGTAAATTTTCCGACAGAATATATTCAATGTACCGACACTTGAAAAGGGTTTTCGCTTCACAGGTCACCCTTTATACGTGTGGCCGTGACCCCTACCCATCAACCCCTGCAGCATGCCCGTATAATGCGGAATTCTGGGACAAGGGGAACCGGAGCCACAATGTTATGTTTGTAGTCTGCCTTTAGTGATACGAAGTGGCGACCAGTTTGAGGGAACCGCATTCTCAAGCCTACACCATATTGCTTAACCTGCGTCACATGTGTTAGTAGGCATGAGCGCAGAGCGCGGCTGCCCAAAATTTCGATATTCGGGTGAGGCGTTGCCGGAAGAATTGTACAAAGGGATTTGAGCAAGAAAAGTTGGGGTTCAAGTGGAGAAGCAAACTGAATATTTCCTGCTTATTTGGGTTTTATAATAAAAAACAACCTCCCCTGCGTAGGAACAAATCAAGAAATTAATTTGTGTGTGAGTATAAGAGTATAAGAGCATTCGCCTCTCACGCGGTAGGCCCGGGTTCTATTCCCAAGTCGAATCATGCCAAAAGGTTTAAAAATGGAACCTTCTGTCGTTGAGCGTCATGCTCCGCAACTGGAGCCTTGGCCGGCTCGACTTGAACCAATAGGTTGGAAACTGGGCCCTAAACCTCTATCTAACTATCTAGCCAAACATTGCTGCAGGAAACAAAACAAAACACGTTCATCTTTTTAAGCCTTCTGAGACTTCTTGAAACGTTTTCGCATGGGGGTACGAGCCACTGTGCTAAGATGAGTGAAATTTTGTTTTCGAATGGATTTAGGGTCACACGGAGGACAGCTTGCAGTAACCAGTTGATTGGTTAATTCAAGCGAGTGAACAGTGAAGTAATGCATATTGTTGGTAATTATTTCTTGCAGATATTAAAGGGGCATTTTGTCCTTCTTGCAAACAAGAATGGCTGCTAAAGAGCATCAACAAAAATGTTACCCCAGATTGTAATTTCACACCAGTTGCTCATCATTATGTCCCAACTTTCTGTTGTTTGCAAGTTTCTGACACTGGTCATTATGTCCGAATGAGGGATATTGACAAACTGAAACGAGGGGATCACGTGGCATGGCAACGAGCATGTACTTATTGGCATCACGGCATAGTTACGGAGGATGTTGAAGAAGGTGAAGACGAGCTATCTGTTATGGAGTACAACAAGGAGAGGAGTTGCAATTGTTGTACAATAGGAATCACAATAAGAATAAAGAACAAAGGTGACGTCACTGGATGTTGTTGTTGCAGCCAAATGTACAAAGTGGTATACCCCAAAGAAGTGGAAGACCAGAACCCCCCTGACTTGGTCATGTTACGAGCTCGTAAGATGGAAAAACTCAGTGAAATAAAAGAAAAAGGGTACAGTCCCTTTTTTGATAACTGCGAACACTTTGCTACTTTTTGCAAAACTGGTTCTCATAAATGTAATCAACTTTTTCAATACAAATCGAAACTTCGCGCCTGGGTTACTAGAATTTCGGTAGCTTTCCTTTATGTTGTATTCGTGGTCTTTTTTGCGGAAACGATCGAGTTTTTGGTACCAACTATAGATGAGGATTATTTAGCAGTAATAACCCTTTCTGCTTTCGAGTTTCTTTATTGGGTCATAATTATCGTCATTACTTACAGACATGATACCCATAGAGAAGAATTTAAGAGAAAGGGCAAGGAAAAAGAGAGGAGAAATGCCAAACGTAGCTGTACTTCAGCGTGTAAACGTGCTGTTGTAAAGAGTGGACTGCAATCCTTTACTTTTGCGGGTTTTGTGGCGCTATTTGGCATTGGCGGTGTGAGACTAATAGGCCACTGGCGCGTGAATTATATTGATCAGTGGAGTGTCAAAAAACGAATTATTATTGAGATGGCAATGGGGATTTTAGGGGGAATTTTTGGAAGTATATTCGGTTATTGTTTGTTCCAACTTATACCATACCCTTGTTGCCGCACGAATATAGGAGAAGATGAAGAAACGGATGAAGAATCAGGTAATGGCGAAGAAGAAGAGAGGCAGGCCCTCTCACAGACTTCATTTGAAGGAGGTACCCATGTACATGAAGAAAGGGGAAAGGCTGGTGATATCGAGTTACCAAGAAGAGAAATTAAGGATTTGGAAATTCATGAGATGACTGACTTGCTAAATTCATCTCCAATTGACGTTTTGAACCAGGAACAGTCATCATCCGACAACGAAGATCTTGAAACACAAGCGTTTAATCACCTTAAAGGGCAGGAGCAGTCACCCCAACTTGAAGTAGTGTTGTAGACTGTCCTGTTTCATGATTGGCTCCTGAGAGTCATGTGACATTAATTTTTGGCCTCAAATGTGAAATTTGCTTGGAGTAGCAATAGGTTTATGCAATATTTAAGTCCTTAAATATTATAACAAATATATTGAAGAGAAATAAGACGAAAATTGTGAGATTTAGATGCTGCTCCCAAAACAAATTTCGGGCGACTGCTCTTGCTCTTTAAAGGAGAATTCCGAGCAAAATGTAATTTGAGTTTGTGAAAGAGACACTAAATCTACTCAACTACTCAAACTTCCATTCAAACAGGACAAGTAATTCGCGAGATGTCAGGGAATGAAGTTACTAGATCCGTGTTCCAAATTAAGCTAAGGATAGCAGACAGACTATAGGTTATATCACCGTGTAATTACAAGCAATGCTATAGGTTTCTTTTTCTTCTTTCAGTCGGCTGTGTTTATAAAGCTCCTATGCCACCAGGCCCGTACTGCCAGGTCACGTTCCTAGGAGGGGGAAAGCGAAACCGGTGGGAGTTGGAGCAGTGGGACCGCCAAGCGGAGGGACAGAGACACGTTATCCCTGAAAAAAACCCTGAGCTCCCTTGTGCCCCCAAAAGAGATCTGAGATTTCCAAAAAAGGTTATCTACTGTACTATACCAGATTTAGTGTAAATTGATTCTTCTTTGGACAAGAAAACGCAGTAATTTTCTTCTTCAAATGAAAAAACCGCCCCAAAAACCTGGAAAATTCCATTTCCGGCTGTCTGAGAGGTTAAGTGTCTTTCGTAATTTTCTGTGCGCCAGGGGTGGCGCCAGAATTTCAAGGCCCCCCAAAAGGCAATGTTATGTCCCAGTTGAACGTGACTTCGCAGAATTTGAGGCGCGCCGAAATTTTGGGCTTTCTTTTTAACAAACACTTAAAAGTGTGGAGTTTAATGAAGTAAAAATTAAAACTTATGGAAGAAATTTGTCTTTTATTGGTACTATAAAAAATTTGGGGTGTTTATTGAAGAATCTGTCCCTCACAAGGGAAAAATCAAAAACGTTACATGGGCGACAGCTGAAATTCTTTTGGGGTTACGCATTGTATCGTACAAGACCTACTTACTAACTGACTAAGGCTTTGAGACGAGACTAGCAGTTTGCCCGGAAAGTTTTTCCCTTTTTTGAACGAATCTTTCAAAATTAAGAGCTTATCATGATGGAGAAAATTTTGTTTTTTAATGAAAGAAAATTTGGTTTTTTGGTAAGGTTATAATGAAAAATTTTGTTTCTTTTATTAAGTAATATGCCTTTCATGAGCAAGATTAGGTAGTATGCCGGGGGATTAACAGAGTTGGCTTTGGTTATTTGTTGTACGGAGTATCCATCGAAATTGGAAAATTTTGCTTTTTTAACAGTCTTAAGCTAATATTGGAGAAGAATTGTAATTTTATGACAGTTTTGGGGTTTTATGGAGGAATCTGACGTTCTCATGAGGAAAATCAAGTAGGGGTGATTTGTAGTTTTGTTGAGCTTTCTGAATATCACCATGCAGATTTAGGCCCTCGGACCATATTGGAGTATTCTCCCGAGGAAGAAATTCGGCTTCGCATATATTTGAAGTTTTATATTTTAATTATTGTCATAGGCGTACAGGAGCGTCTCAGCTGAGTTTGGTAAGGGGCAGAATTGTTCTTTTGTCCGAAAAAATGTAATCCTGCCCGAAAGATTATCTAAGTCGAGCGCACAGAATTTTTTGAAAAATGGAGAACTCCTGGTCAGCAGGAAATGGCATTTCTCGGGCTCGTAACTAGAGTTAAAAAAGTCCTTACTTTTAGATTTCTTTCGCAATAAAAATATTTTCACTTCATAATACTGCCCAAAACGAAGAATAATTTACAAACACGCATTGTTCTGTTCAGTTATCTGTTCGACTAAAACATCTATGCGAAGGGCCACCATCAGTTAGCGCGGAGCGTACAGAAAATTGTTAAGATAAAAGGAACTGCTACAATAAGATGTAATGGTCTTGTCTCTTTTCGAGGGGGGGGGGGGGGGGCTTTGCAACGGAATTGAAAACATACTTATATATTTTGACTGTATTAAGAATCTTCGTAGAATTCAATTGCAAGGTCCACTAAATAGATGAAATTTTCTACGTGACTGCCCGAACTCAAGACTATAAATGGTTTTTCCCCCAACGTATTTGAAAATATGGCGCGTTACAAAGTGCCTTCAAAAAAATTTTCAGTCAGACTTATGGGGAGATTTTCTCACACCACTGTTTATCATTATTTCTGGCTGAAAACGACATGACCGATATTCATTACCTTTGTGAGAATTCGGCTGTCCAGGCAGGCCAGATGGCAGACCATTGGGTACTGCACGCACATGAACAACCCCTAGTCCTTTTTTGTAAGGAGAATTCGGAATTGTGAGTTTTCTTGAAATATATGGTCTTCTAGTAAGCAAGATCAAGGTCGTCCGAGTGACTTCAGACCCACATCTTTTATCGTAGATCTGACGTCTCCCCGACGAAATTGGATTTTTTCAACAACAGGGGGTGGGTAGCCCGTCCCCGACGGAGGCATGACCTTGCGCGCACGGATTGAAGATGGGATGAGGGAAAGGAGAGCCAGTAAGAAGTGATTAAAACCGATTCAGATATGCATTAAAATAGCGTTACAAAAAAAATAGTTCAAAAAGAAAAAATCATGGTCATCCATCCAGTAACTTCAGTCCTTTTCGTTTTTCATGTTTAGGCCTCCCCGAAAAATTGCCGTCCTTCCCCGAAGGGGGAAGAGATAGGACAAGGTACACAACCTAGAAAGGGGTTAAACAGAGCTAAGAAGTGATTTAAAATCGACTTCGATACGTATTAAAATAGCATTTCAAAACAAAAAAATATGTTCTATATCGCCAATCCAGTAACCATTCCATTCTTTGTGTGGTTTTTTTTTATTATTTTTTTTTTTATTTTTTAGGCCTCCCCGACGAAACCGCCGACCTTCCCCGACGCGGGGGGGGGGGCATGTCGCCACCCCTGCTGTGCGCTCTGCGACAATTGAAAGAGGCGCTAAGCTTAAGTAGAATTTCAGGCAGAATTCCATGTATACTTAAGAGAATCACTTTAAAACCGCCAATTAACCGCTTTCTCCATAGTTCAGCTCTCCCTCCTTTTTTAAATGTATGCCAGATCCGCCACAGTGGTAGTGGTTTTGTTACTCAATAATATCTTACTTCGAGATACCCAACTAATTTTTAGATCAGTTTTCAGTCCATAGAATCCTTCAAATGATGATTCTTATACCTCACAAATACCCTAAAGCCCAGGAGCTTCCTGGGGCTTCCCCTGGAATCCCACCGGGACGTTGCCAGAGGCCCTAAGGTTGGCCGCAAGATCCCACCAGTTGGGGTCTCGCTATTCGCGCTCGGGAGCGTCTAGAGCGCCATGGGCATGTCTAATATTGCCCTCTGCAAAATCCGTATGCCCCTCCAGTGCCCCTAGAATGAAGTCTGGTGACGTCACTGGGTGGAGGCAGAACCTCCGGTTCTGTTGGGTGGTATTTTGTCCCTGTTCATGTCTGGGATAGCAGTAGCAAAAGGTACTGGTAGAAGTAGCACACACATGATACTGGTGAGGGGATTGGGTATCGAGCCCTAACCTCAGTTGGTCGATGGCTGAACATACTATTTATCCATTGGGCTTGCATTGTTGGACTAACAATTTTGTTTTTTTGGTTGAAAAATATCCCCCCCCCCCCAAAAAAAAAAAAAATTCTACGTGGAGCGAAACGTTTTAGGTGGGATGGCTCCCCCTGCCCCTCCCTTGGCTACGGTCCCAGAACATGGGACTTTTTGTTTTGTTTTGTTTTGCTTTTGTTTGCTTGTTTGTTTGTTTGTTTTTTTTTTTTTTTGTTGCTTGAAGGAGGAACTTTATGGCAATCCTGATTGTGGGAATGTTGAAGTGAAAATTGGTAACAGTAGTATAGTTCACTCTCTTCTTTTATCCTAAACTGTTATAGATCTACAGATGTATTTACAGATACTGTCAGTGCTTATATGAACATACAGTTGCAAGTTGGTTAAGCTATTATAGTTTTATTTGCTACTGTATGCAGATATTAGTGCTTTAACGTGACGTCATAATTGGTTAGCCCAGTGAATTGGCCACGCCAACTGCCGGGTAGCAAAAACCAACAGTCATTACGTAGGTCGTCAGCTGTTTCACAGGTAGCTATAGGTACGACCCTCCAGTTTTTGCCGGACAGTCCAGAAAGGGGCGGGTCTAGTGACGTTTTGATGTATATTTGCGACAAGTTTTTCCCTTTTTCCTTCGTTTTGTTGGTTTTAAAATCTTGAGAGGATTATGTCAAAGCCTCGCATGGAACGTAGGCTAGTCATTGTAGAAAGGTTGAGTCATTCATAATTTTTAACAAAATTTAACCAGTAATTGCAACCCGATTTCACTAAAATTTCCCTCTTAATGTAGTGAAATGGATACATGCTCATAATCATGTTACGTTCACCTTTCGGTTTAAAGTGGCTCATTGAGTTGGTTCATGAAATTCAACGTTATTCCCAAAACTTGTAGTTTTCTTCACATATCAACTGACAAATGGTCAAACTTACACAACCCCGTATCCTACATACAAATTACTGTTTTACGAGTGAGTACTTAACGGTTCAACTTGGTTTTCAAAAATTCGTGGCCAGACACTTTTTTTCAAATAATGCACAAACCGTTACAAGTCAGGACGCAGAACATTCAAAATTTGAACTTTTTCCGTAACTATTAGATATGAAACTTGACTCATTATGCCAACTGTATGCCTTGTCATGCGGTGCATGGAGACCCTTTTGACACTCTCTTTAAGTTATCGATATTAACTCAATGAGCCCCTTTAAAGATGTAATGCAGTCACCTCATTTGAATAGTAGTCTGTCCTGTTTCATGATTGGCCCTAGGGAATCACGTGACATATATTTCTCTATAGGCTAGATGTGAAATTTAGAAAAGCAACTCATTGGTTTACACTGAATGTACAACAGATAAGTCCTGAAATATAATAAAGTATACATGAAAGCGAGATAAGAAGTTACCTAAGGAATCTTGTTGTTGTTTTAAATATTTTGGGGGCGACCGTGCTTTCCCTTTAAAGAATTGTGTAAAAAAAACTTCCTACAGATTTACTAGTTATCAGCTTGTGGCGCCCTCAGTTTCGTGGGACTTTTAGGGCGCATTTTTGTCGTTTGTTAGTGCATGGAGTTTGTGACAATTCCCAGCTCTACTTTGTGAAGTGGCTTAAATGAAGTGTTTGTCCATGCAATCAGTCATGTGATTATTTTCTACCAGAAATAACAACCACTGGAGGTTGTTTTAGTGGCAGTTGCCAAAATACTAAGCGGAACATCATCACTGATTGGCCTGGAGCCTATAGACAATTTAAAAAAAGGGACCCCAGACATTTGGAAATGACGTTTCTAGGCTTTTAAGTAGAACCGAAGCAGTCGCTATTCTGTGTTTTCGTTTGAAATAAAATTCTTGCTCCAATAAAAATGGACAAAATGCAAAATGATCAGAAATTCAGGTCTATCAGATAAACAGTATTGCTACTTATTAAATGAAAAGGTGAAGTAAAATAAGCTAATGTTTTGAAAATAAGCTTTTATGAGAGTACTTCGTGTCATAATTGAACATTGTCTTTCAAGGGTGAGATTCGCTGGAGGCAATTGACGTGGAGCACGACCCCCTGGGCTCGCAAAGAGGGCCCCGTCAGAATTTTGTTGGCCAAAAATTGACTCCTTACTTTGCATGCCGTAGATTGCCTTTTATGATGTTTCATGTCCATGGAATTGTCAAGAAAACATTCCAAGGCTTACAACGGCACGTATTGCTGACAGTCTAAATTTGTATATTCTGATAATTGAGGTGGAATGTAACACAATACAAATGTGAATGGGTGAAGAATGAGTTACTGAGTCTTTGGTTATGTTGCCCTTTATTAGTCATGTACGATACAATGTTGCAGCGAAGAGAAAATTGTGCTCGAGTGGCTCTTAAAAAGGTACGTGACGCCCTCTAAATTTATATTTGAATTATTAAGTGCACGCATGTATGTAAGTTTGATTAGATTAGTGTTGAAATTATGTCCAAGGAATAGTTGGGTATAATAAGGGGAGGGGTGGGTAACCTTTTTGATAGTCTTGCTCAAGACGGTATTATATTTAGTACTACAGTAGTTGTACACTCGATACGTCTGTACAAGAAGAGTTGTGAACACGCCTTCTACATGTCCTCAAAATATATTTCTATAATACCGAAAGAGATACTCGAGTACGTACAGTCTAGTTGACAAGCGCCCTCACTTTGGATCCAGAGTCTACATAGTGTGGAAAACAAGTACTATTCTAACGTCTTGACCAAGACTACCTTTTTGACTGAACGGGCCAGATTTGAGGAATAACAAATTGATCGGGCCGAACTTAACCAACGACATGCTATTGATTTCAAATCTTTTATTCTGAGGACTTTGACTCAATGTAAATCCTAAGTCACAAAAAATACAGTTTCAATACAGTAATGTTGATCTTGGATGTAGGCTAGATGTTATGTCATTTCAAGATCAACAAGGAGTGCCTACTTAAATTGTAGTGTTAAATGTTAGCACCTCAGTAACAAAACCACATTTAATAGTAGCTGCTATAGTAGGCCTACTAATTAGGAAGGTCAATCATAGGCGTAAAGAATTCTTCCAGTTTGGAGACAGAACATTTTTGCCCAAACTTCGTTGCAGTTACGGTGCATAAAATAAACCACCAAACCACTGATGCGCGCGAAGGGTGCGAAAAATTTTGTACATTTTTCGAGAATTTGATAGAAAAAAAATCCAGAACTCTGTTTTCACTTACATTTCATGTCTGCCGGGAAAACAGCTATTCTGTGCCGGATTTTTTTTTCTTGTTTCCTATCCGAATTTTTCGACCTCAGAATTTGGGGAGGGGGGTATCTTCCCCTGCGCCGCCTTGTACGCCCATGATTCCTGTTGGCAACTAGGCTTTACTGCTAAGTGTTAGTAAAATTACTGGACAATTCGGAATTTCACAGCCAAATTTTTGTTCTAGGTAATAGTAGAGACCCATCAAAAACACAAATCATGTTGAGTCATTCCACGGCAACCCTGGTACCATGTCAATAATTTCTATCACGGCCACGAGTTTTGCAAAAGAAGGGGATATCGTTACCCCATGATAATATTGTCACTATGCGTATCGCAAAAGGAGGGAATTAGACCGCTTGTTCCATGGTTACACTGACAGACAAACTATACTAGCTATAGTGACCGTGCTTAAGCCTTAATTTCGACGTCAAATCAAAATCGAAGTTGTGCAGTTACGTTGCGTCAAAGAAGGTCACACCAAACATGGTGGTAACTCCATGCACCAAAATGCCAATCGGTTTTTGAGTAGCTGATCATAAGCATGGAGTTACTCCATGTCACAAGTGGATAGTGATGATACGCATAATGGGGAACATCGTTAGTGAAATTGAAAGCAAATCAATAGCTCGTTTGTTATGATGTAAAATAGACTGATATTTTTGTTTTCTTGAGAAATCTCGCGGGCCGCACAAAAGTACTGGCGGGCCGCAGGTTGCCCACCCCTGAATTAGGGAGTTGTCAGGGGCAACTCCCAGATATAATGTATCCGGTACATATATAAACAGAGACCGAAATTGTTACTTGTCCGAAAGCAAGAAGACCACATCTGCATGACAATAAGCAGGTTCGGTGATCCGTTGCCTCATGGAAGTGTGGGGCACAGCGTGGGATAAACAAATCGAGCTAATCACGTAGCGTACAGCGCTTCCTTGTTTTCGTCAGTACGTGCATACGACACTATGAAGTGTATGGCCAAGCTGAACGAAAATGGGGGATTCGGTCTTACTTTACGGCAGATTAAAATGCAAGTTTTGCAAATTTTACACTAAAACGCAATTTAGACACAATCCACTGCACAAAAACTACATTTGAGATCCCCCCAGTGGCGTAGCCAAGGGAGGGGGGGGGGGGGTGAATAACGGATTTCAGCAAGTTTTCATGCAAACTCAGATTTTGGAATACGTGTTGTAGGTTCGGGATTGGTTTGTTTATTCGGCCGACGATTTGGAGGATTTACGCATGTGCACAGTCGCCAAAAACGAATTACCGATCTTGCTTATTCGTTGGTTCGTTTTGTTGTTTGCGTTGCACGTGAATAAAGACATTGCGCTCTGTAAACTGAACTTTCATCGTACGAGCTTAAGTTTTCGTCGAAATGCTCTGCTCACATACTGAATGCATGGAAATTAACAGGCCGAAAACAGCAAGTCTTCTTTAGCAAATTGAACTAACCATAATGTTGGAGTTAACATAACTCTATTCAGCTACATTTAAAAAAACAGTTTCAAAAAACATTTTTCAAAAAACATTACCTCCAGATGTTAATGATTTTGTAAATGTTTTTTTTTTTTTTTTTCAGACAAAAATTTTATGTCACCCTTGAAAATGTGCATGTGTGTGTGCGTGGGACGAGGAGGGTGGGGTGGGGTGAGTCGCGGGTCTTCCGGCCTAATGGGCATAATGTCCCTGCTCTCTACAAGTAACAGACAATAACGCAACCAAAGTTTCCCGTTTCTAAGCTAGAGTGCATTCTTCAAGATGACCTAACAAGTCATGTAGGCTATGATTCATTTCAGAGAATGGTTCAAGAGGTCAAGGGTTGTGTTCTTCGTTTGGTAAGAAAAGTATTGTATTAAGATTTGCCCTCAATCGTTTTGGCCCGCAATCGGTGACGTTGTGCCCATTAGGGCCCCGAGAGTAGAGCAGAGCCCCCCCCCCCCCCCCACAAATTGTCAAGGATGTCATAAATGTCATTAGAAATGCATTTGAAAACCTCGCACATGCCTATATAGTTCCGTTGATATGAGAAGTTACTAGGCACAGACGTCGGGCAAAGATGGAAAATTGACCTGTATCCCTGTGCCAACGATCATTTCACGACTGCCGTAGCGACTAAATTTAGCTTGGATGTAAATGCCACTGATAGCTGTAGGCATAGGGTGATTTTAACAACATGTCATATTGAAAAACACATCCTCTTTTGAATTCGTGAAAAGTCCGTTGCAGACGAAAATATCCCAAAGCACACCTGAGCGACATGGTGGTGTCAAGGAGCTGGTGGTGTGAACCGAGTTTTGGTCAAGACGTTGAAGCACATTTACCTATTAAGCACAAAATCGAGGGCGTTCTTTAAATTTAACAGTTTTGCAGGGAGTCATTCTCCTAGGACAAACTTGTCGACGACGCATGCTGACATTGGGCTCTTGCAAACAGGCTATCGTTTGTTTATTCTGGAACTTAAAAAGGTGTACTTACATTTAGACTGGAATTCTACACGTATACATTTTAGAGGTTACAAAATGAATGTTAAAATTAATGATTCAACGGCCATTTTCATAGTTTGTTCCGTTGTCGGCATATTAAATGTTGATTTTTTCAACTAAATCCAAATAATCCATTGCGCAACAATTTGTGATATTCTTGTTTACCGCTCACATTGCATGCATTATTTTAATTTCAAAGAAGTTCTTTGAAATGACAAACATTTGAATGACTTTGAGCACTTCCTGCACACTTGCATAACATCTTGCACAAAGGAGGCTTGGATTGTCAACTCACCCCACAGCAGTGAGAACGCGACCACATTTTGGCAAAAAGTGCTAAAGCTTTTAGACAAAACAAAAGAAAAAAAAAGAAAAAAAAAACACACACACACACACACAAAGCCATACGGTACAAAGTTTGTTATTTGAGTACAGTTACTACAGCAATGATCATAATTATTTTGAAGTTCAGTATTTAAAATTCAGTTTTCATGCTTACTTATTCTTGAAATTTCAGTTTTGAGGTTCACTTAAAAAACTGCGGGTTGCAGAAGAAGTATTGGCAATAATTTGTTGAAGGCCTACGAGAAAATGGGATGTTTGCTTAATTTTATTTATTTATTTACTTATTTATTTGCTTGTTATTAATGGCCAAATGTCCGTCAACCGAAAAGTTTAAATATTAATTGACTGATGAAACAAAAGAACAAGCGTGTCGACGCAACAACATTAAACACTTTTATGTACACACGTCTTCCCACTGTAAGCTTAACCCGTTGCCAAGAAAACTTCATCAATATTCATTTATTATATAAAAATTATTAATGTTCATTTATTATGTAACCATTAATGGCAGAATTTAAAATTATTTCAGAACAAATTCGGGAAATTAAGTTACAGACAAGGAAGGGGGACCATGGGAATTGACAAGGAATGTTTTGTTTCTCTTTGTTTTCTCACTGTTACGTTGACCTTGCAGTTTATGGGAATAGCACCTTCCCGTGAGGAATACAAGTTTGCAAAGTTTTCATACCACTCATGCAATCATACTCTGATAATACAGGATTGTTGAAGACAAATTAGCTGTAAATTTTTAAGAAAAACAAAAGACTGTCCATTAATGTGAGGATATGATGTCATGTGTGCTTTTCCCAAGTTCACTACCGTATTTGTTAAAAATGAGATAACTTTGCTTGCTCGTTTCTTGAGGAGCACACATTTGGTTTCAATGCAAATGCCACCGAAATTTTTGGAATAAGTACCCCTTTAGCAAATCAAATCTTAATGTGGTATTAAACCCTTCTTTTAAAACTCACTCTTGCAATAATTACACTTGTTCAAGAGTGATCACTGTAGGCACTCAATCAAGAGGGAAACTTTGCTCTTTTGGAGGGAATTTCACTCTTCTTGGAGTGAATTATTACTCTCATGGAGTGAATTCACACTCTTCACTGTATTCGAGAGTGACTTAGATTACTCTTTTAATTTAAGAGCGTAGACTCACAACAGCTTTGTCCTTTTTTAATCAGCTCTTGTACATTTTTACACACGTTTTTGAGACATCTTATTACCAAAGTTTATTGACTAGATATAAGCACATTATTGACATGCTATCACAGTTTTCATACACGATACTTTTTAAGTGACCGACTTATGGTACTACCATGTCCCCATCATGTTGTCAGAGTATCAGACTTGCAGTCGGGAGGTCTGGAGTTTGACTCCTGGCCGTGTCATACAGAAGACCAAAGTGGGAACCTACTGCCCATGTACTTGGTGCACAGCATAAGCAATGCAGTAGTAGGGAAAACAAGCCACTGGTAAAAATGTTGTGCCCGGCTCGACTTAAACCAATTGGTTAGAAACTGGTCCGTAAAACTCCATCTAATTAACTAACTTACCATGCCCACCCTTCACAAACAAAAGAATAAAAAAAAAATAAATAAAAAGGAGAGTAGGCCTTTATAACTTAACTCGAGACTGGAGTCTACTTTGGTTGTACGTTTCCCGCTCAGCGATCATGTGTATACTCTTCCACCTATATTGGCTGTACCCATATAATACTGCAAAAGAGAACTCTGCAATTCCTTATATGTTATAAAGGTCAGGTTAAAGGCTATGTGATCCTTCATTAGAAAGACGATCCCCAACATCTTATGAGAGTAGAACCGGTTATACCCGGACGAACATAATTTAAACATTAACATAATAAAAATGCATTTACAGGCTACAGACTGCATGTTGAACGTTCACTTATCGCATGATAGGAATACCATACCAGGACTTTATGCGCGTATCTTGGGAATCCCCGGGAAGAATATTTAGAGTGAGTCAGTGATAGTAAGAAGAAGAATAAATTATGAAAAAGGCCTATGCGTATTCCTAAAGAAATGCCTAACAGTCCGCAAGAACCAATCACAATACATATTCTGAGAGTTGCGTCTCAGGTGTAATCCTACCCTATGCACTATTTTCTTTGTTTCATGATTCCAATGGAAATTTCCGACAATCGTTCATTGGTTTTCCTGTTGGCACAGGTTTGACGTGATCATGTTTACATCACTTAAAAAGAAACACCCACAAGAGAAATTCGGCAGTATAAGCTGTTCTTTGCCATTTGACGGGTGCTTGTTTACTTTCTGGACGTATACAATATTTCCGAGTCAATCTTGATCAGGAATCCTTACCAGAAAATTACTGAGTGAAAACGACGAGTGAAAATTACGAGTAGAAACAGTGAAGTCACATCAACATGGCAACCAACATGGCTTCCACCTCCAGTGACACATCCGGGGGAGACGAAATTTCAAACGAAGAGTAAGTTTCGATGAGATTTGAAATTTTCTGTAAATTCAGTTAAGATACTTCACTTAGACCAGGGAGGTGTTCTAATAACAACTCCCTGCTTAAACTAAGCGGGGTTTGCGAGTTAAGATTAGTGTGACTCTTTGTATGAAATGGAAAACCCCACGATCGTGAAGCAGCTGTCCAGCTGTATACAAAGTAACAAGAGAGCTTCCAGTGACGTCACAAAGGAGGGTCAAGGGCCCGGGGCCTGGTCCCAGGTGGAAAATCTGTTGCCCCCCCCCCCCAATTGAGATTTGAGATTTTCAAAACACATGTCTTCTAAAGTCAGAGGGGAATTTTTTAAGATTTGATTCTTCTTTTGAAAAGAAAATGTAGTAATATCCATGTTCTCCAAATGAAAACCGTCGCAAAACATCTGGAAAATGCAATTCTATTGCGTTTTTTTTTTAAATTTTCTATACATTTTCGAATAAGTCAGTTGAAAGTGGCATAAAAATAACCGTTCAGACAGGATCTTGAAGCACCTTTTTTTCGCAGACCGTGGCGACAATCTACGGATTGGACGTACACGTTACATGCTCTGTAGACGTATGCAAGTCCGTGCTTAAAACCAAGGAACTTCCGAGGGCTTCGTCCCTGGACCCCCACTAGGACTACATTGAATAAATCATCAACTTCTTTCCTTATATTTCATTTCTCAAAATGTCAGGTGGATCCTTTCTTGTTAGTAGCTTCACTAGATTTTTACCAAAAGTCGTACTTTAAGTTACCCTGGTGGAAATTTTTAGACTAGTGTTTAGTCAATAGGATGACCCTTAAATAATGACTAACACCTAACAAACACTCTAGAACTCAGGAGCTTCCGAGGGCTTCGCCTCCTGGACCCCCAAGGGGGCTCTGTCCCTGAACACTACAGGAGACCCTACGGCGGGCCCCTGGACCTCCACCCGATAAGCCTCGCGCTTCGCTAGCGCCAAAGAAACCATGAGATGAGTCTTTTAGTGCCCCTGAAGTATTGTTGTGCCCCCCCCCCGTGTCCCCCTAGGATGAAAAGTCTGGGGACGCATGTGCGAGTTTCCGCAAACCAGGTTTCAATCATCTACCACCGCGTGTTTACCAGACAATATAGACATGCAAGGTTTCCAAAGGTGTAACACATGTAGAATTTATGCTAATTTTAACGTGTAAGCGTTCACCGGTCTGGGGGAATGGAAAATAGGAGGGCGACACCCTCTCCCCCCTTTTAAAAATTTTGGTGTTTCTTAAGAGAATAAGATATGCAAGTAGTGCATAAATTTTGTTTCATTTTCCGACGAAATTTCCACAAGATTTGCTAATTTTTTGGAAAATTATCTTGGTGAAAAATCTTGACTTGGAGAGGGGGCGGGAATTTTTCTTCATGTTCGTAGTGCACAGGAAATGGACGTAGCATAAAGTTTTGCTCAAGCACTAGCAATGCCCAAGAAGACTGAGGCATTTTACACCAGTTGCATCCATCTGGTTTGTGGATTGAGGGAAAGGGAGGGGGGCATTTTCCAAAAGCCGGAACCCTAGATCGTGTTCAGGACAAGATTCGTCTATAAGAACCCCCCCCCCCCAAAAAAAAGGGGGGGGCCAAAAAAAGGGGGGGGGGAGGAAGAAACACGCTTACACGGCACTGACGGCATATACGCAAAACATAGATAGATGACAGACTACAAATGCAGTATTTTTATTATTTCAACTAAATGAGCTCAAACTGACGTTTTATCGAACCCTAAAGTCATCTGTATACCACATTTTCTTTATTCTCTCTGCTATTTTTTTAATCTGCCTGAGATATCGGGGGGACGGGGAGGGGTGAAATGATATTGTTTGTCCCGATATTTTCACTAATGGGGCAACTGCCCCACCCCCAGGATCGACGCCCCTGTTTTACACTTACATATGCACGTCCTAAGAAGGTCACGCTAAGAAACATTTGATTTTCCTTTAAGAAGTTGAAGTTGCTGTAGGCTAAATGCATCTCCAGTTTGGGAAATTCTGCGATAAGTCTATGGTTCGCAGGTATATTCGTATTAAAAACACATAGCCTACACGATGAATGCAGTTGTCATGGTATTCGCGCCTGCTACTTGTTTAAAATAGACCAGGGAGTTTGCTAGACCAGGGAGCTGTGATTTGGCAGTAATAACAACTCCCTAAGCAGACTAAGCCATGGGATTCCCCGAAGTTGTTTATAATGTCGTCAAAGATCAATTGGAGTTGAAGGGGCACAGATTGCCTGCGCTGTGCTGATTGGATGGAAGCGTATAAAAGCCATGAAATCACAATGAAACAACATTTAATAGCAACAACTTGCTACTTTGCAGATACATTTTCTCATCTGTTTGTTCCTCGCAGAGCTGCTTCAATTAAGCAATGAGATAAATTCACAGTTGAGATTAAATTTAATTTTGCAGAATGTTTAATTGATTTTTCACAGCAAGTTGCGATCTTAGCAATTTTTGCGAAGTGTTAAAGGGCAGAGCAGTATCACCAGCCTGAACCAGAAAACCAAAAGGCTTAGTGATTCCTTGCCATGAAATACCTTCTTTCTTTCAAATTGACAGTGTTTGATAGATTTTTCTTTACAATTCAGGCATAGAATGTCAAGGATTCATTTAACAAAGATCAAAACACACTTATAGCATGTTGATAACCTACAAATCCCAACAAACACTGTTCCCTAGTTACAACAGATGACCTTTGACCTTAACCATAAGGTCTTTTTGATTCTTTCGCGACCTCTGAATACCTGACATGACCTCAAGTCTGTATCAAAAAACAAAAAAGTTCTTAATGGTGTTAACAAGCCATTTGAGAGCTTTTGTAATTTAACCCCTGGTGACCTCAAATGACCTTTGACCTTGGCCAAAAACAACAGGTTTCTTCTTCTCAACATGACAAATCTATATCTCAAATATGAAGTGTCGATCACTCCTATCTTGAGATATTGTGTTTTCAAACCACTTTTGACGTTTTCGCAATTTTACCGCTGGTGGCCTCATATGCCCTTGTACCTCTACCAAAAACAATAGGGTTCTTTCTCTCATCATGGCAAATCTATAGACCAAATATGAGGAGTATTGGTCACTCCTATCTGAAGATATCGTGTTTACAAGCCATTTACAAGCAAGTGTTACAAACACACACAGACACACACACGCGCGCACACACACACACACGACATCACCATCGCATAGATTCCTTGCCTGCCTATGGCAAGGAATCAAAAAGTGTCCTGTTCCAGGATTGGTTCTTCAGAATCATGTGACAGTATTTTCTCTCCTCAAATGTGAAATTTACTGGCAGCACCTGCTTGGTTTCCAGGTATTGAAGACCAAAGATGTTACGAGAAGATTTTTGAAGAAAAATGAGAGAAACATTGTAAGATTTAGCTGTAAAATAGGATTGGGGCGACTGCTATGCCCATTCAAACACATTTAATAACGCACACATAAATATAACGTCAGTTCAAGTCTGATTGCAAGAACTTTCTCAATAATTTTCCCTAATTGCTGTCTTCATCAGGGAATAGGTTCTTGGTCTATGAACTAAGCAGTTCTTACAGTAGCCTATTCACCCGGTCTTAATATCATACGAGGTTCGTGTGTTTGGATTTGTGTTGTGATGGAAAGGATGAATATTCTCGTAGATAAACACCATGCTTATTTTAGTGTATTTATTTTTTTATCATTGTTGATGTGACGAAAAAGGGGGGGAGGCGAAGCCGTAAAAGCTCACTGGATCCGCGCCTGGGCTTAATAGTTAATTATTTTGGAGTAGCAGAAGCGTGTGGGTGGAGGTCATCGTTCCCCATCTCTACAGTCAATACTGAAGACACATGGGTAAAAAGACAGATTCAACAGATTTTTCTAAGGTATACCTCATTCGTTAACTGTCAATTAAAGTCGAAGCTTTTGGCGGACATGTCACACTACTGATAAAATGAAATAAGGCACGAGTCACACGCAGGTAGGTTACACAATTCCCAAGGCTGTGGTTGAGTCCAACAAGCTCGATTCCAAGTCCATAAGTTCAAGTCCGAATACAAGTCGAAAGGACTTAAGTTCCAAGTCCTAGTCCAGTGTTCTCGAATCCAAGTGCAAGACTAAGTCCAAAATAGTAAAACAAGTGTATTAATGAGGGCTGTAATGTTCGAGCACGGACTCAGACTCTGCAATTTCGGACTTTAGTCCGGGTTTTCCTGGCTCGGAACTGGCCCGGAAAGGGAGGTCCTGGAATAGACCTATTTCCAAATGGCAATTACAAAGGATTGTGGGATAGAGTTTTGGTGTTTGTCATTTTTGTCAATGGCATTTTAATGTGGTGAAAATTGACGTACACCTAAAACTCTATCCCACAATTCATTGTAATTGCTATTTGGAAATAGGTCTATCGAAATTGGCCCTGAATGGTTTGCAACTGGACTCCGACTTGAAGCGACCCCAAGCAAGTCCAAAATGAAAATTGTGCTCCTCTTAGTACATACTAAGTTAGCCCATATTTTTCACTAAACTATGAGCCAATCGTCTAAGAGAAATACCCCTGCCCATCCTGGGTAGTGCATGGAGGCCTGAGGGAGAAGTGCCCCTGTGTGGGGATGTTTGCAGAAGTGCATGATGGGGGTGCTTATTGAGAATAAGCTGAAATGTTTTCAGGAATTTTGTAGGTGTACCAAGGGCTTTTTCGAAGTGGTAATAGATTTGTTAAGTTGCCGTGTCAAAACTCAAATCTCGCTTTTATTACGTTAGAAAATTGAGATCATTCCATGTTGATAATACCATCTTAGGTATGTTTCATTGTTCTGTTGTTAAAAGTGTTTAACGTATTGTCTTGTATGTTGGGGTAGAAGCATTGTCAAAGTTGATTCAAAGAGAATTGATGCCACGATTAAGAAAGCTGGCCGGTTAATTTGCAATAATCAACTTCCTTGCCTGGACTCATTCTACTACTCCTTCCTCGAACACAATTGAGATGTGTGAGACAAGATGTTGAGCATCCATTACAAGGAGATTTCCATTACCGAGTCATTGTCAGGAGTGGTAGAATAAGACCTCGAGCAGCTGAAACATATAGATTTCCTTTATGTCAAAGTTCATCCCTTTACATAACGCCAATCACTCACGATTGTCATTGTGCAATACTGGTACTATTTTTTTATCGTACCCTTTGTTTTATGTTGTTTTATATGTTTGTATATGCGAGTCTAATTTTCTCATATTTGGACTTCATAAGGTGAAATCCATCTCTTCGATCTATCCCATCCAATCCCATCCAATCTCATCCATCCATCTTTCGTGAGGCCCCAGTGCTGGCCAGGGAAACAATGGGAAATTATAGTCTGTTTTTGTAAACAAAGAGGGAGGTCTGAATGATGGTGTGGTGATTATGTCAAGATTGCTTTAAAGGGCATTCATCTCCCCAATGGTGAGAATGTAATGGAGGGAAGCAAACTGAAAACCTACACTAGGGCTTTAGTGTTTAAGCACATCAAATAGTTATGAACAAAATAAGTCTGTCAACAACAAGTCTTGGTCAAGACGTTAGTAAATTTTCCACTGCTCAAATTTTTCAGAATGAGGGCACTTGCCATCTAGAACTGTAAGCTTCGTTCATTATGGGATGGTGAACAGTTAGAGTCAGAGATTGAAAGGAGGGCGGGCTGTAGGTATGAGATTTTACAATAAGGTACTGAGAGATAAAACACCATCGCCTGAACACAAGACAAGTCAACAAATGGCAAACTTGGGAATGATCAACTTTATCTTTGTATAATGATTTGAAGGATTAATAGTAATGTTAAAAAAAATAAAGCCCAAGTACTTCTTGAGTGCTGGGCTTTTGGGTGATTAATGACATTACAAAAAAAAAAAAAAAAGAATGCCTCCGTGATAAATATAAGTTTTATACCATAAGATGTCCCCTACGTCCCATATCTCCTCTGTCAAATGCTAAACTAAAATGATGGGAAAATAATTTTGTGTCGTTGCCCAAGGTGACCTTTGATCTCTACCAAGAAAGAAAGGGACCATATGTTGGCAAGGTTACATATCCACACACCCAAATATGAAATCTATCCAAGTTTCATATCTTGAGATACCGTGTTAACGAGGTTTTCAGACTTTACCTTTGACCTCCACCAAGCACAATAGGAATACCCATCAAAACTAACGCATCCACGAACCAATTAGAAATCTATGCAAGTTCCCTACCTTGATATATCGTGTTAATAAACTTTAGAGATTTTGACCTTGTGTGACCCTAGATGACCTTTGACCTCAACCAAAAGCGATAGGGTCCATCTTCTCAGTATAGCGTACCCACATACTAAATATGAAATCAATCCAAGTTTCCCAACTTGAGATACTGTAACGTGTTAACAAGGTTTTCAGCGTTTGACCCCTGGTGACCGCAGATGACCTTTGACCACCAAAAACAATAGGGCCCTTCCTCGTAACATCGAGTATTTAAGTTTGAAAACTTTCAGACGTTTCTATCTTGAGATTCGTGTTAAATGGACAAAGTGTCGCAAACATACCCACGCACTCACACAAATACATACACACACAAACACCTATACACATACACACACACACACACAACCACACACACCATTATGCATTGGTTCCTCTTACTATCGAAACCAAAATGTGTGACGGAGAAAATGGCTGGATTTGATGGAATCGACTTCGAGTTCAAGCAAGATGCAAGTCCAGAGACTCCCGCCGAGTCTGAGTCCAAAAAAGTGGACTTTAAGTCCGGACTCGAGGTCGAGTCCGGAATCGAGCCCTCCATTCCTGACAATTGCTTCAAAATACATTAGCTGAATTCATAAATAATTTTTATATGAATTTGTATGCAAAAGGCTGAGGGCTAACTTTTCAAAGAGTGTTGGACAGCGACCAGGGGTCCTAACACGGGCCGATGGACAGTGCCAACAATAAATGTTACATTTTCTAATGTTTTCAGCATTTTTATTTTTCAATGAGTTTCTTGTTCACACATTCATTCGCCACTCAGACATGGTCGTGGAAGTTACGTAACATTGCGCTATGAGACGTGAGTCCAGGGAGCTGCATGTAATTTGTTAAATAATAGCTCCCTGGGAAGTCCTCCTTTGTCTGTTTACTTTTCACAATATACTATTTCATCTATGTAATTTTATGCCTTTTACAGGTTATCTAAATTCTCAAACCATCACGCAAAGACTGGATGCAATGGAGAGGTGAAAAGTTACAAAGATAAGGAAGGCCGTAAGTTGACTATAAAATATCCTGAATGCAAGACATTTACACTCGCAAATTGTCTAGACTGGAAAATAAATAGGCCTACCTAACATAAAATTGACCATTTTCGGCTTATTTGGAGTTAATTCTAAAAGAAGGGTTTAAGATCATATCACGTTTTGATATGTTTAGATGGATACTTATTCCGAGCATTTCGGTGAAATTTGCATTGAAATCCGGCGTGTGTCGTTCTCAAGATGTGAGATGATACAGTTGTCAGATTTCCATCAAGAAGTGAACTTGAAGCAAGCACATATGACATCTTACATGCTCACATTAATGTACAGTTTTTGCTTTTCTTAAAATATTATAACAAATGTTCTCCTCAGCAACCCCACAAGATCAGAATGTGATGATTACATACAGTGGCATAAGAACTTTACATTTCCCACAGTGGCGTCCTATCCCCGTTCATAGGCGGCGGAAGATGTTTTTATTGGGGGACCAGAAGTTTTCAGCAGCCGACATAATGGTGACACCGTGAGGCGTCCGGTTTTGCGCGAAGTGCAAAATCCCATCGGCCTGGGGGTCCAGGGGCAAAGCCGCGGTAGGGATCCAGGGGGCGAAGCTCCCGGAAGCTCAGCGATTTTAGTGATTTGAGAGGTTCCAAAATGGTCGAAAATCATATTTAAATTAAGGATTCTAAACTGTGAATTTAATTCAGGAGTGGGGTGAGGTAAGAGACGAAAATTGAATCGGGAAGTACTATGGCATTTGAGTAAGGAGAAACATACTTTACAGTAAATTTAGGGGGGAAAGCCAAAATGTTGATGGTACTCAATATTGAACAAGTGACAGATAATTTGAGACCGGGTATTTTTAAGAGATCCAAAGTGTGTTGGGGCATTTCATCAATAGGGAGTTCTATTTGAAATCCCGAGGCAAAATGCGTGGGGTCCAGGGGCCCGCGACGTGACCCCCGGAACTCTGATATTTTAGGCTTTTTAGGGGACTGACATTATTACTGGGGCGCATTTGTGTGTCATAGGGGCCAATAAGGGGCCTGGGGCCGTGTCCCTCGCTCAGTATGTTCAAAAGACCCTTGGGAAGAAAAAGATAATTCGAAAAAGAAAAATAACTTGAAAAAAGTTTTGTTTCAACTGTTTGAAGGATGAAAGTAAACTCTCCTACAGGTTATCGTTAATGTGGGGGTCCAGGGGGCGAAGCTTCGCAACTTTTGCATTCTGAAAAGTAATAATTGAACCAAAGAATAGACGAAATGTAATGAAAACAACTTAAATTTGTTTAATTACTTTTGAAAAAATTACTTTGCGACATTCAGTTATTGGGGGCCATGCCCCCCAAAATCTCATAAAAAATATCGGGGAGGGGGAAGCCCCCCTGGCCCCTGCTTTCGCCGCCTATGCTATTAACTTCAAGTTAAACACTGTAGTTTAAAGAAACAGAAGGAAACAAAGCATT
The DNA here is from genome assembly GCA_037179385.1 of Holothuria scabra. Taxonomy (NCBI): domain Eukaryota; kingdom Metazoa; phylum Echinodermata; class Holothuroidea; order Aspidochirotida; family Holothuriidae; genus Holothuria; species Holothuria scabra. The sequence goes on from CM074184.1 coordinate 55,663,967, forward strand.
CCTTGTCAATGTGAGGAAATGATATAACCTGTGCAGCCCTCAAGATCACTTTGGAACACGATTCCATAGACTTTATTTACTGATATCTTGAGATATAATTGAGATATAATTATGTCCAATTTGAATTGAAGTTTCACCACACTGTGCAGATTTGTTCTTCTTTCACATGTGACAATCAGATTTTTGCTTGAATTTCCCCTTTAAAGAATCTGCCCTCTGTATAAATAAAAGCGATTTTTTGTAGATTGAAGTGAATGCACAAATGTGGTGCAGAATTAAATTAAGTTGTGAAAAAGTCATAATACCAAACTCTGATTGCGGCTTTTAGGAACCTTTCAAAAGCAGTAAGGGAAGGTATAGTGAATAAATTTCAAGAAGTGAAAACGAAAACTTTTGTGCGATAAAAGAAAATGCTGTAGAAAGCAAACACATCTTAAACGCTTTATGAGAACATTTTCAATAAGTCGTACACGGAGGCATCATGTGTCACCGTGTAAAGATAGGTCCAATATTATTTCCAGATCGCAATTCCAAAAAGCGCACACGTACTTTTGTTTCGTAAGACGGCAAACGGAAATGGGTATTTTTCAAAAAAAAAATGTTTTGTTTCTTATACCCATAGGCTAATTAGGGTCAGAAATACCATTAGTATCACGCAGAGTACTGATTATTGACCTGATCTTTCTTAATCCGGTGTTGGATTTTATGAATGAAATTCCCCTTGCTAGCATACGGAAATAAAAGGAAAACTCGCGTTCGTCGAGAGATGGCACGCGTACTTTGAAAAGTTTATTGCATTACTGTGAAATTTGAAATACAGGCGAGTGACGTCATACATATTTCTGGTATTATCTTTTACTTGCTACAGGAATTAAAGGGATGTTTTGCGCCTCTTGCAAAGAAGAATGGCTCCGAGAGATCCCCAACATAAATGTTGCCCCAGGTAGTGATTTCAAGTCGGTCGCTCACCATTACGTCCCAACATTCTACCGTTTGCGAGTTTCTGATACTGGTCACTACGTCCGATGGAAAGATATCCATAAACTGAAAAGGGGGGATCACGTGGCGTGGAACCGACCACTACCTTACTGGCATCACGGCATAGTTACGAAAGATGTTGAAGGTGAAGACGAGCTTTCTGTTATAGAGTACTGCAAAGTGAAGTGTGTACAATAGGAATTAGAGCAGAGAAAAAGCACAAAGGTGACGTCACTGGATGTTGTGGTTGCAGCCAAATGTACAAAGTCGTGTACCCCAAAGAGGTTGAAGATCAGAACCCACCTGATTTGGTAATGTTACGAGCTTATGAGGTGAAAGAGCTTGGAAATGAATACAGTATTTTTTTTGATAATTGCGAACACTTTGCTACCTTTTGCAAAACTGGTTCTCATAAATGCAACCAGCTTTTTCAATACAAAGCAAGCATTGGAGCTTGGGGTTTTCGGTTATTTGTTGCTTTCATTCATATCGTGGTCGTTGTCTTTTTTTCGGAAACGATCGAGTTTTTGGTACCAACTATTGATAAAGACTATTTAGCAGTAATAGTTATCATTGTTCTCGAGGTGCTTTATTTGGTCTTTGTCATCTTCATAACTTACAAAAAAGACACACCTAGGGAAGGATTTAAGAGAAAGGATAAGATAAATTACCAATCTGACTGTACTTCAGCGTTTTGTAGTGCTGCTATAAAAAGCATAATACAGTACTCTGTGATTATAGGCTTTGTGGCTCTATTTGGCATCTGCTTTGTGCGAAGAATAGGTCGCGGTAAGAATATTGAACAATGGAGTGTCAAAAAGCGAGTTGGCATTGAGATGGGAATGGGCATTGCAGGGGGAATCGTTGGATATATTATCGGTTATATTTTTATCCATTTTATACCCTGGTGGTGTTGCCGCACATACATAGGACAAGATAAAGATACAGAGAAAGGAGTAAGAGACACTAAAAGAGCAAAGGGGAAGTCCCCGTCCCCAACTTTACCTTCAGAGGGCACCAACAAACCTGGAAGAAGTGCAGAGGATGTTGAAATCAGCATGTTACCTCCACGAAAAGTTGTGGAAGAGGGAAGCGAGATAATTATGCCTTCTTTACATAATGTAAGCAAGGAGGTATCTTCTTCCTTAAACGAAGACACTGAAACACAAGACCTTTAATCAACTTAATATTTTCTAAGTGCATGCCACCGTTAAGGCGCTGACAGATGACATCTTTTTAGTACGAATAAATTCAAGACTAAAAATTGTGTGAAATGTGTGAAATCTGAAATACTGAATGACTGAGCTATCCTGCTGGTGTGTAGAACTAGGGAAATGGTGATCACATGAATAATGGGTCGTAGTTACGGACCCTCACATAGGTCTCGGTGCTAGTAGGCCTCCACCGGGCTCTCATGTAAGTCTCAGGTGCTAATAGGCCTTCACCGGACCCTAACGCAGGCCCCATAGTGCTGGTAGACTTACACCGGGCCATCGCATACGGTAGGTCTCAGTGCTATTAGAGACCTACGCGGGACCTTTACATAGCTCTTCGTGTGAAAATTTTGACAAATGACGTCATGATTCATGCATGGCATCTAATTTTGAGCCATTGAAAAACGGTCTTTTTATCTCTTTGAAAGATTTACAGACTGCCGTATATAGGCCTACTATATTCAAAGTGAGCAGATTTCACGGACCCCTGTATACGTGGACAGTCTGGAACGCGAAAAGGGCACGCATATTTTGTTGCCTAAACACATTTCGTCGTACGGGTTTTATGTTCTGTCCGTGTAGGCTATATACAGGAAGGTCATGGCAGATTTATAACTGATTAAACAGGAATGCCCAACGGTGGTGGAACAGGGGCATAGAAATTTCAAGCCCTAACGTTGTCATTTTGTGATACTAAAATCAACTCAACCAGTCACATCCGAGGAATATACCCTACCATTAAACTAAATAAAAATGAGATGGAATGTGTCCCAGCATTACCTTAAATTCAACCAATTTGATTGACTTAATCCTTCGGCTAAATAAGTAGAAAATATTATATTTTCAGCTGTAATACGACAATATAACGTCAAAATTTCGATTATTATCTCATGTATTGAGATATTGTCACACTAGCCGGTTGCTAGCTGTAGCAAAAATCCTTTTAATCATGGCCATGTTTGGTAGAGTTTACACTTTGATCATATCTTGAACATACTTTTGTACAATTATTTAAAATTTTAACTTGATAATCTGATAGGTTGATAGCTTGGTTATTTTTTCTCTGAAAAGGGGTCAAAAAGTTGTGCAAAAGAAAAGTTTCATTTCTGCCCATTGTTTATACTCCCTTTTCCCATATTGCAATTTCCCGCAGTGCAACTGTGTGTGTTTTTAGTCTGCAAGTTTGTCTTTGGCTTCAAACCTCTGCTTAGTCAAGCATAGGGTAACTGTTAAGATGATCTAGTCTGGTCTGACTAAGATGTTTGTCTAGCCATTGTCTTGTGATGGAAAAGTTTATTCACAATTGAGTTTCTAAACAGGATGCCAGGAGCCCTCCACCTTCAAAAGTTGTGCTCTTCACCAAGAGGTTTCAGTGAGATAATAAGAGATATGAGGTTGATGTTAGGAAAACTAGGTAAGAAAGTAGTAGTAGGAAACTTTTTGTTGGAACTGGTAAGATGGGCTTTTTTTTCTTTCTTTTTTTTTTTTTGGTTATTGTTTATTGGTGATAATATCAAGTTTGATTATAAGCATAAAAACATGTTGAAATGAAGAAATGTTTTTCAACAATCACCAAGTATTATACAAGATGAATGTAGGTAAGGCCTCAGAAATTAAATATTTGATTTATGGAATGTTAGTACTTAAATACCCCTCATGAGGATATTAAAAACATTTGGTATGAACTTTTGCTTAGCTTTTGTTAATTTATCAGCTTTTCCAGTGGCGTACAATTCTTACAATATCCAGCAATGAACCACAGTGCCCATTACGCTCTTGTTCTTAAAAGACTGATCTCCATCTCAGTGGCGGAGGAAGGGAATTCAGTCAGAGGGGGAAAGAATGGCCTGTAGTCAGTGGCGCTTCAAAGTTTGAAGGGCAAGAATATTTGGTCAGAGGGGGCGAAAAATAGCAGTTGGGCGCTTTTATGTAGGTAGATACATTTGCTTCAATACGGTACAAAGAGTAAAAAGGGCGCTGACAGGCAATTTGAGTCCGTCAAGGGGGATGACCGCCCCCACTGACTATATGGGAGCTCCGCCACTGCTCCATCTAGCTGGATAATTAATTGTGCTTTGTAGTGTTAGTGTGTTTTACAAAGATTGTTTTTCAGTATCATTATTGATTTTTTATTTTAATTGATAACCTTTTCAATTTTTAGCATAAAAATGTAGAATATAGGGATATTATAAATCTCTGCTATAAATATTTGAATGACAACAGTGCACCATAATAGCCTAACCAACCTGTACTGTAGACTATGTGATATGGAAAGTTTGTGTCATATTTCATTTCTCTCTAGGATATACTGTACCTGTTCACCAAAAGGATGTTTGCTCTTTTCTGTTGTATCATGAAAAACTTACGCTCATCATTCCACTGCTCCAAAATTACCATTGATCATGCATAAAAGTATTGAGATTCTGCAGAATAGCTGCCCTAGTTAAAGTCAATGTTTTGACACTAAAAGTTTTGAGTTGAGTATGTTCAAATTTAAATTCAATTATTTTACTCTTTAGGGAGCTTTTTCTTTATTTGTTCCCATTAAGCCACCGTAATGCCCACAGTTCTTCGCTTTCCTAGCTACCGCTGTTGTCTGGTTCACACCAGCATCACTCATACTATTAAAACTTTGACGTCTTGTCTTAATTGGTTGTTGAAACCGCATATTAGATTATTGAAAGATCAGTGGCGTACGCAGGATTCTTCTGAAGGGGAGGGGGGGCATGCAGTGTATTCAGTGATCGCCGGCTTGGGAGAGGAGTCTAAGGGGAGGGGCCCCTTTTAAAATTTTTGGCGTTTTCAATGAGCCTAAATGCAAAATGGCGCAAGATTTTCGACTTTGACAAGAGCAGTGTTAAAAGTTGAATTGTGGTAGCTCATGAGGTTAAAACTGAAACTTTTGTGTCTTTCCATGCAGTCTTATTCCATTTACGCTATCTTTCGAAGTAAAACTTGTCATTAAATTTGCATACTTTTAGGAGTCAAAATAAGGAACAGCGATCGGTATAGGCGAACGAGAGCATTTTAGTTTGAGGTTTTTTCTTGGCACAAAACGTTGAAAACGGTATTCTGCCATAAAGATTATCTAAGCGGAGCGCCACCATTTTTGGCGCGGAGCGTAGGGAAATTTTTGAAAAGTCAGACCCCTCAGATGGCAGGAAAAAGCATTTTCAAGAAGAATCTAACGAGTAAGCTATCTTCTTTTGTCGTTTGCAATAAAATGTTCACTTCAAAATAAGTTCGCGAACTGCAAAGTGATCAGAAAGTTATTAAAAATACTTTGACCCGAAAAATGTAATTTTGCTCGAAAGACTATCTAAGCGGAGCGATACCATTAGTTGGTGCGGAGCGAAGAGAAAATTTTTAAAATGATTGCGACCCTAAGATGGCCAAAAATTTAATTTTCATGATTGTAAAAAGAACCTAAACACGCGGTCTTTAAGTTTACTTTTTGTTTGCAATAAGAAAAAAATCAGGAACATGCTAAGTGATCAGAAAATTACCACGTAAAATGTACAGCCACTATTATTTTAAACGGTCTTGATTTATTTCGAGGAAACTAAAGAACGGAATTGAAAATATGGTAATGCCTCTCTATTGTGACTTTTGGCTAAATTAAAGATCCGCTGAATTGATTAACTTGTCTGTGACTGCTCGAACTCATGTCTGTTAATTATTTTACCCCTAACATCTCTTGCATGATAAATGGCAAACTATTTCTCACGGCAACTGGTCACCCTCCGCTCCCTGTCCCCGTCTCGTACGTGTATTGCCGACCGGGGAAGGAGTCTAAGGGATAGACCCTCCCTTTTTAAACTTCTTAAAAATTTAGGTGTCCTTACAGGCAATCGGTACCACCAGGGAGATACAAAGGCTACCTGTTAAAGTAAAATTTGGAATTTGACAAAATCTGTTTTTAGGAATAAAAAATTGGCATCACTGAGGGGCCTTAAGACAATCCTTCCCCTTTGAAAATTTTGAGAAATTGGGTGTCTTTACATGCAATTTGGTGCCAGATATTCTATCTTTGAAGTAAAATCCGTGTTACTAAAGTATGGCTACATATTTTTAGGATCTTAAAAAAGATTGAGCCATGCCCCCCCCCCCTTCTTACGCCACTGTGAAAGATGCTCGCTGAATATGAATTAAGTACATATATTTTACTTTGTTTATGTATTAGTGAATCTTGTCATTTCTTGTTGGTTACTGATCACAACTATATCTGTATGTTATCTACACTCACTATATATTTATATTAACATGCCCGCCTGGGACTCTTTCTCCCAGGGGCGGTGGCTTTTGCCCCACTCCAGATCCCCAAACAGGACATGGTCTCTGCCCGACTGAAGCGTCGAAGTCTGTCCGATTCAGAAAGGCTTTGGGGTGAGGCTGTAACCCCCCCCCCCCTTCCGTACGGCTTGGTATAAACATGTACATATAGTTATATACTTTTTTATTTTATATACTCCTGTTGCTATTTCCATAACATTGGGTGCTGAACAATACTATATTCGTAAAATGTACTGATCACAGTTACATACAGTTAGTTAGTCAGTTAGATAAGATTTAACGACACACCAACACGAATGTGTTATATAGTGTCATACTTTTCAAATACTGTTCAAGTCGTCCCATTTAGTCGCCTCTTACGACAGGCAGGGAATACCGTGGGCATATTCTACAACCCCCAGCCCACAGGGGGACACAGTTACATGTACATATACTTGAAAACCACTGTGCACATTGTAAATCAAAAGCAGGTGCGACAGACTTATGTTAAAAAAAAAAGCTGTCACATTTTCGTTCCATTTCTGCTCTAAGTATCTGTATTGTATATTTAAGTAAATCAAACAGTGACTCTTCGTAAATTTTACAATTGAGTAAGCTTTGTTTGTCTAGTTAGTAAGGTTATTGTTGTTTTGTTTACTACATTAATCAAGTTGTATACATCGGCAGGGTTGTAAGTTTGCTGCATTCATTTTTCTCTATTAGTGTTTAAAGAAACTTGTAAAAGTAGAATACAACCATTACATAACGTTGAGTTATTCATGTTGTAGTTTTTAACAACATCACACTCAATTTTTGGTATGTACTTGTGAAAGAAGTAAGAGAATAAAATGGGGATTAAAACTGCAAAAATGCATAATAATGGAAGCATAAGAAATAGGCCTAAAAGCTACTTACAGGCCGGAAGCAGTTCAAAAATGGAGGGATTTATAGGATACAAAATCCAAAGAAAAATGTGATAAACGGAGTTAAACAATACAGGGAAGAGTCAAACGAAAGAAAACAAATAGTTAAAACTCATAACAATAGGAAGATAAGACAGTAAAACAGTCAAAGAAAGATACCAAAAGTTGAACAACAGAAAACATTATTTTATGAAATAATAATAAAACAAGAGGGCAATCCACGGAGTTGCATATCTCATCGCTAACATGTGCGCAAGTTGGTTACAGAACTTGAACTATTTATGTGCTAGAAGTTTTATCTGTGCTGTTTTTATGCTACAGTAGAATTTCATTGACAAAAATTACCATACTAAAGCTGCATGCCACAATCCTTTGAAATTCCTATTTGAAGTCCATTTGGGAATCGATTTTTTTTTTCGTTCCAAGGGACGGAAGTTTTTTTTTTCGTAAGATAGCGAGGGGAAAGAATATGGCACAGACCAATCAAGTTCTTGGAACTATAGGCGCACCCCTTATTCAAAAACAAAAAACATCATTTGGATATTTAAATTCTGACACCGGATTATAAAAGAACTGGAGAAGGGCTACCCAATCTTTGTAACGGTTGCCCTTTTAATCCAGTAGGCCTATCTAAGATTTTGGAACAAATTTATTTTTAAGATGTTGGTATCCCCTTGCAACACTCTAAAGAAAACTAGCTTGACTGTTACACTTAACTGATACGGATATGAACGCAACGATTAAAAAAGTAAGACGCTTTCGCGGACGCTTCAGACAAGTGCGTAATTGTTATTATTCAGGCACTAGCTGTATGAGCGTATTCTCCATTTTGACGCGACGGCAAACTTCACGTGTGCCCCGGATCGCTGATATGCGCATCATGTGCGTCTCAATTAAAAAACTGGGTGTGTGCGCCATGTTGAACGCGTGGCGTTAGAAGATTTCCGGCCGACGCACAAACCTTTTCTGCGCACTGGCCTGTGGCGAATCCTAGCCCGTGGCAAGGAAATTGTCACGTACCTTTTTTTTTGGCGATGCTTCAAAACCGCCAAGTTTTCAGGGCACTAATATGTAAGATAGGTAGGCCCTATGCCTAACCTAATGTTAGTCACCCACAGTTTCATATCTTGGGTTATTCCTTGCCACGGGCTAGGATTCGCCACAGGCCAGTACGCAGAAAAGATTAATGCGTCGGCCGAAAATCCTCGGTAACTGTTCTTTGGGTACACCTTGACATAAAGTGAATGATTTCCCTACTAACTTATGTCCATAAATACCGACATACGACGTTTTGAATTCAGGCTCAGCCAATTTGAAATTCGAACTAATACGAAAAAACGTATGTGAACGCGTCTCAAAAATGGGTACCAGGGAGCTCACAATCATCGAATCATGTGCATGGTAACGCGTGTTAGCGCATACATAATTGCAAACACCGGTGCTACAATAGCAGTGAGCGTGGCCACTGACTACATTGTGAATTGTGCATTGCGCGGTGACTGCTTAGTATTCGCAATAGCATCTTCATCAAACAGCCCATACGGTAAAGACGCGCTCGTAGTGGGGACGCGCTTGTTTTGGTCTGCCCACTTATATTCATTGCTGTTCTTTAAAACGACCGAACCGCGTCTTTCTTGCAATAAAACAGAACTATTTTTACCCGCGCGCATAAACACACGAACATATTGGCCAATGATTTGCTCCGAATCCCCACCATGGTCTGCGCCTTCCACTCTGTATGTTGGACTCTGTATTGTGATGCAATCGTTTTCATGAGGTTGCTAAGATAAGATAACTTTACCGAACGTTACATTAGTTCCACATCTAGATGCGCGTCGTAGGGCGGGGTTTGTGCCGCCAATTACGTCATAAAAGTCAGGCGAGTTGTTGCGGCATTTTTCGAAATTGTATTTTGAACGCAGTTTTCCTTCGAATATCATTTATGCCGAATTGTACGGGTTTTTTAATGGGGTGTGAGATGATATTTGTAAAATACTGTATCTAATCTTGCAATACACAAAAATTTTTATGGCCATGTCATGCCCACTTTAACCGTTGACAATCTGTAACGTGAACTATGTCCTTGGTTGCCATGACAACCTCACATATCGGTACAACTTACAGTATCATGCCTAGGCTATTACACTTAAACTTTCAGGTTTGTGGGATGCGTCCGTTTAGAGTTAAAGTGAATACAATAAAAAGTATGTGACCCCCTGTCACGTGACCTTTGACATTGGTTGCCATGGAAACTACATATTTTGGTAGAACTAGTCTACCCTATTATACTTGTGAAGTTTCATGTAAAATGAAGGTTTTCTTTTAAAGTTTTAGTACAAAATAGGGAAAAAAGTGTTTTCTTGCAAAATGTGACCTTTGACCTCTGACCTTTGACCTTTTCTTCTGAGGGTCTGGGAGACACAAGTTCCCACCCTGGGGTACCCACCTACCAATTTTGAAAAGAATCGGTCCAGCCCACTAGGAGGAGTTTGAGGGACAAAAACGTTGTTTTACGAACAAATTATCACTTGTTTTTTGGTCCACTCTACCACTTGACCTTTGACATCTGTTGCTATGGCAACCACATATTTTGGTAGGTCTAGATTCAATCAGCGTATGTGTGAAGTTTCGTGTCAGGAGAACGTTTCGTTTTTGAAATATAGCAGAAAATGTGATTTTCACCGAATTTGACCTTTGACCTGTAACCTTTGACCTTCACTTCCGGTTGTGTATCAAAATGCAATTGTTCCACCTGAGGTACCATCCTACCAAGTTTGAAGAAAATCGGCCCAGCCGTTTACAAGATATTAAGAAAACAAAATTGGACACACGCACACACACACACACACACACTCACATACACATGCATACTTGTTTGCGGCGCCAACTGGGGACATGCCCAAATATGAACTAACACACACACACTCACCCACCAACACACACACACACACACGGACAGGTTTTGACCCCTCTCTCAGCCCTGGACCTTCAGTCACCCCGGGGTACCTCACCATGGGTTAGACCTCGAGACTAGTAACCTGGGAAAATTTACCGTTACCATGGCAACCATTGCGATTTAAGCTGGCATTGCCATATATAGCCCAATAGGCAAAGTGACTACAATATCTCATCCTCCTCACGGAGCGATGAGATAAAAATGCATAATAATGGAAGCATAAGAAATAGGCCTAAAAGCTACTTACAGGCCGGAAGCAGTTCAAAAATGGAGGGATTTAAAGGATACAAAATCCAAAGAAAAGTGTGATAAACGGAGTTAAACCATACAGGGAAGAGTCAAACAACAGAACAACAGAAAACATTATTTTATGAGAATTAAACGTACTCTTTTCCTAAAGGAAAAGTGTTCTTAACTAAGCAATCCAATAAACATACATCCACCTTCCAATAATACAATTCGGAAGCCATTTCAAGCGAACGAGAAGGTTTTAATGTTAGAGTGTTTTGTGCATTTTTCTTCGAACGCAGAGATTGGTGTTACATTGACTAGTTGTTTGTTTTGTGAAAATGTGAGACAATTGTCAACAACAGTTTGCTAGTTAATAGTGTCTAAGTTTTCATATTGTCAATTTAGAGAAGAATAAAACCACTTATATTAAATCAAAATATACCTATTCTCATACTAAATTGTTCACCTAAATGTACCGGGTATGCTAAAACCTTTTTAGATTTCAGGGGTTTGCCCCGGTAAACCCATACTATGGCTTTGTCATTGAACCACATCAGACTGAGGACTTAAGGCAGGGCTCACTCATTCAAGCTGCGCGTAGTCCTGGATAAACTGTGTAATTGCCCTTAAAATTTTCATTGCCCTCCATCTGCCCAGATACAGTGGCTTCGGAGCAAAATAGTTTCATGCATCTGTGGCAAAGCTTCGAACTCATTTTACGTTAAGATTTCCCTTTTGTTAAGTGATATTTTGGGTAGCCTAAGGCACAGCAACGGCGTAGTTAAAAATTCAAAACTGACAGACTGGGGGGGGGGGGACAGAGCACATTTTGAGGGGCCAAACCCATGGTGCATCCTGACATTCAACACATAACTTTGGAAACGTGAAGGGGGCTTACAAAGGTCTGGGGGCTAGGCCCCCAGTCCCCCTCCTCAGGCATAGCGCCCTCTATTCCTGGTGTCTTACGACCTGCATAGGACCTCCTGAAAGCTCAGGGGCATTTCAAGATGTATTTCAAATATATGTTACTTTCATCAGGAATCCGAATGATACCGCTGGGGATTGTGAACAGCTCACAACTAGCGCTCTAGAGGAACCTCCTCGATTTATCATTATTCAATGTGCATATGAAAATGATACGTGGCAGGTTATAGTCGTGAAGTTTCCGAAGGGGCAATCAGAGTTTGATTCATTAATTTTTTACCACCTGCAATTCTGCATCACAGTCGTACAATTGACGAAAAAAACAAAGATCCATCTGTCATCATGGACTAATGTTAAAGCGGCCCATTGAGTTGGTTTTTGAATTTGAGCAAAGTTTTCCAGACTTGTTTAGTTGTCTTCACTGTTACGAAGTTCACACAGAAACGAAAGGAAATTAAACGACTGGAGTTCAGATGTAAGAGAAACCCCAACCGAACATAGTTTTAGGAATTTTAGGGAGCAGACTATAATGAAGAAGAGAATGAGTGTTGGTTTCAAAGAAATGTAATTTAACTCCTTCGGGTCTTGAAACAACTTAACAGAATAGCATTTTACAACATAATAAAAGGTACCGGTACTTACAAATGGGTAAAACTTAACTTAGGCGCGCATGGAGGTACCTCCGGTAGGCGGATCCAATAACGTAGCGTCTCCTGTCGTCTGGTGGGAGTGGTGGCTGATGAAGGCGATGTGGAGTCCCCGTGCGAGCTTCAGACGGCTGTCACGCGAGTGTTGTCGGGCCGAGGCTGGGGTGTGGTGAGGTGTCGCAGACAGGGGAGGCACAGATCATGCAGAAACGGAAAACAGTCGGTTGAACGGAAAACGGGATATAAGTCAAAAGTTCTGTCACTGGTGCAGGAACATAACGGAAGGTCTGGAAACAGAAGACTTCTGGGCTGGTGAAAATAACTTATAGAGGACGTCTGTACCAAGACATGTCTGATCGGAGTCCAAAGGAGGAGAGAGCGAGCCACACCTTCAGCAGTTACTATAAAGCAGGCACTTCGTCAGACAGGAGGGCTTCCACAATAGCAAGTCTTGCACGCATAAATTCAACACAAATACATTAGCATATCATTAAACGGTGTCATGCCAGCTGAATGAAAACAATATAACGAAGAATGTAAACAAAGCCTTTCAAATTCATACAACCTAACAAAACAAACTACAGCCTCTCAGGCAAATTATTGTAACATTCCTTGTACATAACACCTCCCCCCTAAAAGAAGGGAAATCAAACCAAAAGTGCTGATTTTCCTTAAACTATGGCTTACTATCTAGATTAATTTGCCCTACTTAGTGCATCAGCAACAATATTATCTTTTCCAGATATATGTCGAATCTCTAGGTCATACCCTTGCAAAAATAATCCCCATCTCATGAGTCGTGCACTTTTCTGCTTAAACTTGTTAATATAAACTAAAGGATTATGGTCCGTATATACAATGGTTTGGTATGGACCACCACTAACATAAATTTCAAAATGTTGAATTGCCAAAACTAAAGCTAATGCTTCCTTCTCAATAGTAGAATACTTTTGCTGACTACTATTCAGTTTCTTGGAAAAATAAGCTACTGGGTGCTCTAGCTGCTGGGCACCACACTGAAATAACACCGCCCCCACTCCTACATCACTTGCATCTGTGGCAAGACAAAACTGCTTGCTAAAGTCAGGAGCAGCAAGAACAGGATCATTCATTAAAATAAGTTTCAGGTTTTCAAAAGCATTCTGGCAAGTCTCAGACCATGTGAACTTGGACTTCTTTGACAATAGATTAGTCAGAGGGTTTGCTACCTCAGCAAAGTTTGGGCAAAACTTCCGGTAAAAGCCGGTCATTCCAAGAAATCTCATGAGCTCTCGTTTATATTTAGGAACAGGGAATTCCTTGATTGCTTGAATTTTGGCCTTTTTAGGAGCAATCTTACCTCCACCAACAATATGGCCCAAATAGGTAACCGTGGCTTTTCCGATGTCACTTTTGTGCAAGTTTACAGTTAGTTTTGCTTTCACAAGTCTGTCAAAGAAAGCCTTTGTTCTACTCAGATGAGACTGCCAGTCATCCGAATAAATGATTACGTCATCAATGTACGTGCCACACCCTTCTAACCCCTCACAAACTATATTCATTAAACGGGTAAATGTACTAGGAGCATTCTTCATTCCGAAAGCCATAACATTACAAGACCACAATGCGTCTGGTGTTACAAAGCTAGAAATATCTTTTGCCCTCTGGGTAAGGGGAACCTGCCAATACCCTTTAAGTAAGTCATACTTGCTGACAAAGGCAGAGTTTCCTATACGGTCTATGCAATCATCAAGGCGAGGTATTGGGTATGAATCCGTCACCGTGACTGAGTTAACTTTCCTATAATCAATACACAGCCTCTTTGAACCATCCTCCTTAGGAACTAACAAAATGGGGGATGCCCATGGACTCTGGCTAGGAGAAATGAGATCATTTTCTAACATGTACTTAATTTCATCCCTTACAATTTGTAGCTTAAAAGGGTTTAACCGATACGGATGCTGTTTAATGGGTTGAGCATTCTCGACATCTACATCATGTTCAAGAATACTTGTTCTCCCTGGGGTATCAGAGAATATGCTAAGACAAGACTTCAACAAGTTAACTATTTCAACCCTTTGACTGGGTTCTAGGTGACCTAACTTACTATGCAGATCACGAATTATCTCTGAATTCTTACTTACTAAGCTAGGATATATGTCTTTTGTTACATCAACTTCACATTTTGACTCCTCCTCAGTTTCAACAACAGGTAAGTTACAACATTCAGAATTATCTCTGTCATAATACGGTTTCAGCATGTTAACATGACAAAGTCTCGTAGCCTTTCGCCTATCAGGTGTCTCTACAATGTAGTTAAGATTACTAATTTCCTTAAGGACACGGTAAGGTCCAGAGTAACGCGCACGTAGGGGCTCACCGTGGACCGGAAGTAAAACTAGTACCTTATCCCCAGGGCTGAAAACCCGATCCCTGGTAGTCTTGTCATATCGTTTCTTCATTTGGGCTTGCGTCTGGGCAAGACTTTCTTTCGCCATGTTACAAGCCTTGTGAAGTCGTTCATTCATATCAGAAACAATCTAGCACGTTACCCTCAGGGGAAGACTCTGATAATATCCCCTCTTTTATTACTTTCAAAGGACCACGTACTTCGTGACCATAGATTAGCTCAAAGGGGCTAAAGCCCGTCGATTCATTAGGAGTCTCTCTAGTTGCAAAAAGTAAAAAGTCCAACCCTTTATCCCAATCTACTTGATTGTCGTGACAAAATGCCTTGATCATTGTTTTCAAAGTTTGATGGTAACGTTCCAAGGCACCTTGAGATTGGGGGTGGTAAGCCGAGGATGCGATCTGCTTGATACCAATATTACTAAGTACACTGGTGAACAACTCACTCATAAAATTAGACCCCTGATCGTGCTGTACCTCTTTCGGTAACCCTACTCTAGTGAAGAACTTAATTAACGCGTCAGTGACAAGTTTGGCCGATATGTTCCTAAGTGGAATTGCTTCAGGATACCTTGTTGCAACATCCATTATCGTTAAGATGTAAATATATCCCGACCTTGTCTTAGGTAAGGGGCCAACGCAATCAATCAATACCCTATCAAATGGCTGACCCATAGCAGGGATTGGCATGAGGGGTGCATTTTGGATCTTCTGGTTAGGTTTACCCACTAACTGACACGTAGGGCAACTTCTGCAATAATCGCTGACATCGCGATGTATTCTAGGCCAAAAGAAATGTCTTAGAATTCTGTCTTGCGTCTTCCTAACCCCAAGATGACCCGACATGGGTAAATCATGCGCAATTTTCAAAATATGAGCCCTATATTCTTTAGGAACAATTATTTGGTGATAAATTCGCCAATCATCACTGGCAGGTGCCTCTGGATGTCGCCATTTACGCATAAGTACACCAGACTTCGATACGTA
Source organism: Holothuria scabra (assembly GCA_037179385.1). Lineage (NCBI taxonomy): Eukaryota > Metazoa > Echinodermata > Holothuroidea > Aspidochirotida > Holothuriidae > Holothuria > Holothuria scabra. The sequence goes on from CM074184.1 coordinate 55,679,487, forward strand.
GTACCCTACTGGTACTTTAGCTACCTCTTCCTCCGATAAAGAGGAATCAAACAGTTTCCTAACTTCATCGTCCGCCCCTTGTTTTGCGATCAAGGTTTTAGAATCTAAGGGGAAAACTCCATCCATGCTAGTACTTTTATTAACTTCTCCCTCATTATCTACCTTTGGTAAGTCAATGTTTCCAAAAAAGGTCCCTGCCAACTTGGAAGGGTCATTGACCTCCTGTGGTTTAACTTCTTTTACATTACGGGCCATAGAACGAGTTGTCACACAAGCCGGAAATATCCCCGGGAATTCACTTGACAACCTTTCTGTTTCCTCAATAACACGAGGTTCTGAACATACATGTACACTAGGTGAGATATAAACTCGGCCGCCAGCAATATCATTACCGAGGAGAAAGTCCACCCCATCAGCTGGTAACCTCTCTACTATACCAACCTCCACAAGACTAGAGCTATATTCGCATTCTAAGTGGAGTCGAAGAAGGGGTGCCTTATAGGTATCTTCTCCTATTCCCCTAACTAGTACATGTTCGGTACCGTTATCAACCTCCCTATCGAGAGGGAGCACACTGCGCAACATTAATGAACGAGATGCGCCAGTGTCCCGCAAGATAACAACTTCTGAAGACTCATCGCCATCCAGCCTAGTAACAGTACCTAATGAAATAAAACGGTCATAGCCATGCTTTTTCAACTTGGCCCTAACGTTATCCACATGGCTATCAGAAACAGTACTTTCAAACAATGTGCTGGGGTCCTTTGAACCACTCGGCACGGATTGGGATCCCTCTTTAGAGACTGTAGGACTTGAAATTAAAGCAGTTGGCTTACCCAAATCTCTTAAGTCTTTTAAAGCATGTTTCATAAGTGTGACCAATCTTATGGCAATAGCTGCAAGTGGGCCTCTCATTAGCAGGCTTACTAGAATTATCACCTGATGGGGGACCCTTCGTGTCAGACTCCTTGCCAGATTCCAATTTCCCACCATTGTCTTTCTTTCTAAAGCCCTTGTGAGACTTTTGGTCACGCGATTGACTGAAAGAGCTCTTGTGAGCTAACTCATAGTCATCAGACATAATGGCGGCCTTTTCAAGACTCTCTACTCCCCTGTCCGATAGATGCGTCCTTATTTCCCTTGGTACACAGTTACTGAACTCTTCCAATAATATTAGTTCTCTCAACTTTGCGAAGTCAGTACCAACTTTTTTCGATGATATCCATTTATCAAGCAACTCAGACTTTGTCCTACAAAATTCTGCGTAAGTCTGGTTCGGTCCCTTTTGCCTAGTATTCCGAAAATTTTGCCTATAGGCTTCAGGTACCAATTGATAGGACTTTAGAACGTGTGCTTTCACTTTCTCATAGTCCGAACTTTCGGCATACGATAAAGAACTGTAAACATCCTTTGCTTTACCTGTGAATACACTATGCAATAAAGTACTCCAATACTTTGAAGGCCAGTCTAACTTTTTGGCTAAGGTCTCAAAAGACGTAAAAAATCTATCAACATCCTTTTCGTCAAATTTTGGAACCAACCTGACATTCTTCGAAAAAATCGAAGTTCCAAGAAGTCGAGACATGGGGACCCAATGCCGCCCTCATTTCCATTTCTTTCATAGCCTTCTCGTGCTCCATTTCCTTTACCTTTCGATCAAAATCTAGTTGCTTTTCTTTTGCTTTAAAATCAATTTCTTTAAGCTGTAATTGAATCCGTAATTTCTGTAATTCTTCACTGTCACTAGATTTTGCAATTTCACCTACATCCGAATCAATATGACCAAGCTCAATTAATTTGCTCAATACCAATCGATTTAACACTGATTTCTTAGCACCAGGGGGAACCTCAAGTTTCAAATGCTTAGCCACTGAAACTAGTTCAGCCTTCGATAAGTCATCAACTGACTCAATGTCTAAATTGGTACGTGACACAAACTCACTCGGAGTAGTAAAAGCCATTATAAAATATGAAATATGAAATATGAATGTCAAAATGCAATAGACTATAAGCTTACAAGACCTCGAACGAATACTCATTCCTACAAAGTCATACAAATTTGATACGAGAGTTTCAATACATAAGGATAGGCCCCCAATTACATCTGTTACGAAGTTCACATAGAAACGAAAGGAAATTAAACGACTGGAGTTCAGATGTAAGAGAAACCCCAACCGAACATAGTTTTAGGAATTTTAGGGAGCAGACTATAATGAAGAAGAGAATGAGTGTTGGTTTCAAAGAAATGTAATTTAACTCCTTCGGGTCTTGAAACAACTTAACAGAATAGCATTTTACAACATAATAAAAGGTACCGGTACTTACAAATGGGTAAAACTTAACTTAGGCGCGCATGGAGGTACCTCCGGTAGGCGGATCCAATAACGTAGCGTCTCCTGTCGTCTGGTGGGAGTGGTGGCTGATGAAGGCGATGTGGAGTCCCCGTGCGAGCTTCAGACGGCTGTCACGCGAGTGTTGTCGGGCCGAGGCTGGGGTGTGGTGAGGTGTCGCAGACAGGGGAGGCACAGATCATGCAGAAACGGAAAACAGTCGGTTGAACGGAAAACGGGATATAAGTCAAAAGTTCTGTCACTGGTGCAGGAACATAACGGAAGGTCTGGAAACAGAAGACTTCTGGGCTGGTGAAAATAACTTATAGAGGACGTCTGTACCAAGACATGTCTGATCGGAGTCTAAAGGAGGAGAGAGCGAGCCACACCTTCAGCAGTTACTATAAAGCAGGCACTTCGTCAGACAGGAGGGCTTACACAATAGCAAGTCTTGCACGCATAAATTCAACACAAATACATTAGCATATCATTAAACGGTGTCATGCCAGCTGAATGAAAACAATATAACGAAGAATGTAAACAAAGCCTTTCAAATTCATACAACCTAACAAAACAAACTACAGCCTCTCAGGCAAATTATTGTAACATTCCTTGCACATAACATCACATACCAATTACAAATGCTCAAACTTAGTAAGCAACCCCATGCACATCCTACATGGTTATACCTGTTTCATGAGTGAGTGGGTTAACGGCTAAATTCGGTTTTCCAAAATTCGTGACCAGACACCTTTTCAAATTATGCACATCGGCAAACAAGTACACGTCAGGACGCCACAGAATTCGAAACTTTAACTTTTTTCTTCCGTATATGGATGTGAAATTTTACTAATCATGCTAATAATAAGCATTTTCATGTGGCAGTACCTTAAACACTTATTAATTTATCGATATTAACTCAATGAGCTTCGTTAATTAGTCACCCGGCAGCCCGGCAGAGGAGACTGTCTGTACTATTATAAGTAAGAAATACTCTAGTCCGTAGCATGGAGGAGGGCGAATCCTTGCCATGGAATATTTTTCGCCGCCCAAGAGTTAACAAATAGCCTTTTAATGTATAATGCCCCCTAAAATGTTATCTCCCATTCCGGCCCCGGAGTTACATTGTCCTTTCAGAACTGTAGCTGGTAGTGGGCGTGGCTAACAAATGATGACGTCACGATAGGACACGCTACAGTATAACATACTTCATGAAGTCATTTCTCTCCCTGAAGTCACTAGACACCTACCAGTTCTGTTTGCATCAGGTTGTCCGAAAATAAAATTAATTAAATGTTGTATCTCAATTCAAGAGCTAAAATGAGCACAATGTCTGGAAGGTTGTGACGGCAACAATTAAACTTTCACTTCTGTTCATATATAGTGCTGGATATTATACTATACCTTATTATTCTGACACCACAGGAATGTACCATGTACAAATGGCAAAGCTGCAACTCCCTCAGCCAAACCGCAGCTACATGCAGTCATGCTAAATACGGTACATCACATAAACAGATCAGCTAAATCCTGCTGTTGTAGTGTGTGGAGAAATTCACGAGTGTGGCTGAGGCAGCTGCAGCCTATAGAATTTGTGAAAATGCCAGCAACACTGTGAGTCTAAGTAATATCAAAAATCTTTTCAAGTTTGGTTTGTGCAACAAACACAATTTTACTCCCTTTACATCAGACATGAGCAACGAGACAACTATTGTCGATTGAAAATATAACAGAAGCTATGATTCACAATTAAGTAATACTCAGCTGATCTGGTTCTGACTAAGTTTACATTATAAATTCACCACGACCCAAGGTAGAACCCCAGATGACCCGTGATGTGTTAGAGAAACAACTAAGCTTAGAATGGAATTTCCCATCTTAATTTTTTTTCGTCCACACAAATAAGGAAAGGGATGGATCGACACGTGTTTTTTTTTATTTTTGGTTATGACGTTTAACTTGCATTGGAGAACTTCCCTTGAAAAGGCAGCAAATGTTACACTAGAAAGTGATTCAGCAGGATGCATGGACAGAAAATGCATCACATCCCCGAACACTGTATCCTGAGGTATTGCGATTACATGGGTGAAAGCCTGTGTTGGTCAAAATTTACACTTTACAAAATTCAATTCACACTTTCCCTTTTCCTAAATGCACTATAAACTTACACTTTCACTTTTCCTTAAATTCACACTTTATAACATTAAAAGGTCAAGAGCAGTCCCCAAACTTATTTTGAAACAACAGCTAAATATCACAATTTCCTTGTTTATCTCTTCAAAGTATTATTCATCATAATTTATAAATTGAGTATCACACATTCAACGTCAAACAAGCAGTTACTTTTAGTAAATTTCACATTTGAATAGAAAAATTGTTGTTACATGACTCTCAACATCCAATCATAAAACAGAACAGTCTACTACTCTACTTGAAGTTGGGGGACTGCTCTTGCCCTTAAAACTCACGCTTTCACTTTCTTTTTAAAATTCACTCTTTATAAACTCAAATTTACAATTTCACTTTTGCTTAAATTCATGCTTCATAAAATTAAATTCTCCCTTTCACTTTTACTTTAATTCACACTTCCGACTTTTCTTAGAGTCACACCTTATGAAGTTAGATTCACATTTTCATTGTGAATTTAACTTCATAAAGGGCGAATTTCAGAAAAATGAAAGTGTGAATTAAAGAAAAAAGTGACAGTGTGAATTAAGGAAAAGTGAAAACAGGGATTTAATTTTACAAAAATGTGAGTTTAAGGAAAAGTGAAAGTATTGAGAAATAGAAAAAGTGTGAATTTAAAGGGCAAGAGCAGTCACCCCATCTTGAAGAAGTGTAGTAGACTGTCCTGTTTTATGATTGGAAGTTGAGTGTCATGTGATAACCATTTTTCTCTTCAGATGTGAAATTTATTACAAGTAACTGCTTGTTTTACATGAATATGCAATATTGAAGTCAGAGAATATGCCACGATGAAAGATACTTTGAAGAGAAATAATAGGAAAATTGTGAGATTGAGTCGTTGCTTCAAAATAATTTGGGGGACTGCTCTTGACCTTTAAGTGTTATAGAGTGTGAATTTAAATTTATAGAAGTGTGAACTAAAGTTTAAAGAGCGTGAATTAAAGGAAATGTATAAGATATTATGGCATTTAAGGGCTCCGGTAGCTTTAGAGAGTAGAACCAGACCAACATAATTAAAATGCATACATGTACAGGCTACAGAGTGCATACATGTTGAACGTTCACTTATCGTATTTATGTGATAGAATACCTCACCCGCACTCCGTCTGTCCGTGCGCCTGTCTTGGGAATCCTCGGAAAGAATACTAAGCAGTGTGAGATCAGTGATGGCAAGCCTAGTAGGGGAATAAATCAAAACAAACCTATGAGCATTGATGAAAAAAGGTTTGCATATTCATAACAGTAGAACCAATTGCAAGACATCTTCTGAGACCAGCGCCCATATCTAATAAGGCTACTTTTTTGTTTTTCGTAATTCCAATGGAAATTTCCGACAATCGTACATTAGTCTTTATATGCTGCAACATGGAGGTATGTTGTTTTGATCATGTTTGCGTCAGTTAGAAAGATTGACATACAATAGAAAATCGGCAGTAAAACCTCAGTGTTCTTTGCCATCTGGTGGTACTTGTATACATACTCTCCAGAAGCACTACAATATTACAGTCAACCTTGATCATCTACTGAGGAATTTCTCGCCGGTAACCTTACCAGAAATTGCGAGTACAAACCGAAGACACATGAATATGGCGACCAACATGCCTTCCACCTCAAGTGACACATCCGGGAGGAATGAAATTTCAGACGATGAGTAAGTTTAGTTTAGATCAGTTTGGATACTCCACTAAGGCTTTATGGAGGTTGGAGTAAGCATGGGCGTATGGGGAATTTTTCCGTGAGGGGCAAGAGCATTTTTGCCCGACAAATTACACCATTCATCATGTTTTGCCCAAGTGGACCAATGGAAACGGTTTTTGCCCTAATTGAGAGGGCGAGTTCCCCCTGCATGCACATCCCAGCCTCGTTTATAGAAAACACCACGATTGTGAAACAGCTGTCTAGCTGTATCCAAAATAACAATTACGAGCTTTCAATTCAGTCTGCATACGTATACAAGCAATTGTCAGCTCCCTGCTCCCTGGGCAAAGTTACTCATTCCATACTGCCATCATGCTTAGGCTCGCGGCAATTGAGTCTCTAATTTGGAAATCCTGCGATAAATCTATGGTTACCAAATAAGATCACTTAGGTGCGCCAACAGATTTTCAGTAAAAGCATATTCCAACCCTAGGTCTTGTCACTATACCTTAGAGGCTGAAATGCCATTTTTGAAGGAAGATGCTTTGTTTCCTGAGCAAACTGCAGACTTGCATCCACACTTGTGTCGATCAGGTACATTTGTATTAATAGCCAATGCACGGTGCATGCAGTTGTCACGGTTTCGCGCCTGCTACGTTGGTTAGACAGACTAGCGATGGGATTCCCCGAAGTTGTTTATAATATTGTCAAAGGTCAATTACAGTTGACCGGGCACAGATTATGCGATGTGAACTGACTAGTACGGAAGCAAGTAAGTGTCATGACATCACAAAGAAATTTGATACTTTGCAAATATATTTTTTCTTCAAAATGCAAAAAATGTTCGTCCCTGGCAGAGCTGCTTCAATCCAATGTAACGAAACCAAGTCATTTGTTAGCATCGCCACAAATGCACAGATGTGATTGAATTTAATTTTGCCGAATGGTTTAATTCAGTGGTTCCCAGCCTTTCGGGTCCCGAATACCTCTTATTTGTAGAAAGTTCTCCTGTAGGAGTCACCCCCTCTCGCCTGCAATAAGAGAAGGGAGTATCAACATGTATTTTTATGAATTTATTAACATTTTTGTTTCATTAAAGTGGTTACATGACGAATGTAATCATAGAGCCTATGGTGCAATCAAACGTACTGAGGATTATTGAAACGGCAGTTGAACTAGACAAATAATAAACGGTACTGTTCATATACTGTAAGAAAAAGTGCGGAAAACGAGAAAGCAGAAGTTTAATACTTAAAGTTGCTCATTAACGCAGAAATAAGACAACGGGGAGTAAAGACAAGTGCAATTATATAATTATAATAGTAATCATACACAAAAGTATGCATTATCTACTGAACCAAATTATATTAAAGTCCCAGTTCTCACACCCCAAACATTAAAAAATTCCCCTAACCTTCTTCTTTAAAGGGCAGGAGCAGTCATCCCGAATCGAAGAAGTGTAGTAGACTGTCCAGTTTCATGATTGGCTGTTGGGAGTCATGTGACAACATTTTTTCTCTTCAAATTTGAAATTAACTGGAAATAAATGCTTGGTTTACCTTGAATATGCAATAGTTTAATCATATAATGTAATCAATGATACTTTGAAGAGAAATAAGAATAAAATTGTGCTATTTAGCTGTTTCTTCAAAATAAGTTTGAGGGGACTGCTCTTTACCTTTAAGCCCCTCCCACAATTGTCTGAAATTCATGCTCATCCAGACTCAATCTCAGTTCATTGCTTCATGGTGAGTATAAAAAAGCTCAATGTGGTTATAATCCAAACACTATCAGTACAGTTCATGCTGTGAAGGCCTAATATAAGCTTTGATCAGTACCCTGCATTGTTTGAATTAGCCAATCACCAATCAAAGAGATGAGCCAACTGAGAATTTCAGTAAATCCTTACAAGAATTGTCGTTCTAGGTGAGAGGATTGGTTCTTTAAGTCTAATAACTCACAAAGTAATTTGAGTTAACATTAATCTTAAGTCCTCCAGACCCTCTGGTAAAAGGCCGTTCGGCGAAACCACACTTTAAACTGCTTCCCGAAGAAGTTTTTACGCCCATTGAAGGACAACACTTGACCAACCGTACGGTCCTAAGACAATTTAAATCACTGGTCTGTCGTGTATGGCTCCATTCTAGTAATTTGAGTTAAAATTAATTCATGTTTGTTAAAAGACCTACTTTTATGGTCATGTTTTGCCAAAAAATAAAAGGGGAAAATGAAAAGTACACCACACAGAGAGGCAATTGAATAATGATAATATGTAGTCATATCACACCCCAAAGTACTCCAAAGCAGGCATTTCCACTGAATTCAATTGTGCGAAGTCTAATAATTTACAAAGTTATTTGACGTAACAACAATTTTTGTATATGTTTACTTGTATGATTACATTCTTGCCCACCCCGCGGAGCGTACTCAGTTTGTTCACTCCCCCTTTAAGGCTTATTACTGAACAAGGAATATGCCCTACAGTCTGCTACGCAGGCAAATTCTTGCCACGAAACAGAACAAAAGGAATAAAGACACGTACACACACACATAGGCAATTAATAAAAATACTAATCATATTCCAAAGTACTTCAAACTAGGCATCTTCCACTGAACATAGTAACAATTTACCAAATTGATTCACAATATCACCTATTGTTCGTATTGTCACTGGGTGATCGATTCAGTTGCAATTGTGTACTGCTTGTGGGGGTGGGGGGGGGGGGGGCGACCACTGGCTATTTTTCTTCAGTTTAATTATGTCGGTGCTGTAGAAACCTTGTACGGTACGAATCAATATTATACAAAGTAAATAAATACACATTTTACAAGTCACAACAGGGGTGGGGGTAGGCTTTTAGCCATATTTTGCATCTATCTGGTTTTTCATGTAAAAACCGTTCTCCCTTGATGACCCTAAAAATGTTTCCCGAGGCCCGTCAATACATTGACTATTATCCTAGTATAGTACTTATATAGCACTATTTTTAAAATTATCTAAGAGGCTGTCCAGATACCCCTGTGATGTTCACATGTATCCCTTAGGAGTAATAGCCCCCCTGGTTGGGAACCACTCGTTTAAAGGTCAAGAGCAGTCCCCCAAACTTATTTTGAAGCAACAGCTAAATATCACAATTCTCATCTCATTTCTGTTCAAAGAATCTTTCATAATATTTTATTACTTCAATATAACATATGAAAGGTAAACCAAGCAGTTACTTCTAGTAAATTTCACATTTGAGGAGTGGAAATGTTGTCAGATGACTCTCAACAGCCAATCATGAAACTGGACAGTCTACTACACTACTTCAAGTTGGGATGACTGCTCCTGCCTTTTTCAATAAGTTGCGATCTAAGCAACTTTTTGCAAATTTTCAAAAAATTAAATTAGCATGCAGGCATTAAGTTTACGTTAAAGTTTGATGACAGGAATTTCTTCAACGAATAAGAGATGTACAGTAAGGAGGAATTAAAGGCCCAATCCTCTCACCCCAAACTACACTTCTAATATAGGGTAACAGATACTCTCAATTGGCTCAGCTTTTTGATTGGCAGCTAATTCAAACAATGCAGAGTACCAAAGCTTATATTACACAGCATGAACGGTACTGAGAGTGTTTTGATTATATACATTTAGTATTTCTATACTCACCTTGAAGCAATAAACTGAGATTGAGGATGAATTTCAGACAATTCTGGGAGGGGCTTAACTAAGACGGTTAGGAGAATTGGTACTGTGTGGGTGAGAGAATTGGGCCTTTTAAGGACAAATCAGTAGCCCTAAACTTATTTTCAAGCAACAGCTAAATCTCAAAATTTTCTTCTTATTTCCCTTTCATCACATCAGACACATGACTTAACTGTTGCATTACTCAAGGTAAACCAAACAGTTACTACTACCTGTATAAAGAACGTTATGAGCTAAACGCAATTGAAAGTCTCTTAACTTGTTATCTAGTATGATATTTAACGTTAATTCCCAAATTCTAGACCACGGATGAGTAGGGTTATGTCTGACACATGCCATACTGACGTCAGAAGACATGGATAAGCTTAACTAAATGTTTGATACGCGTGCTGGAAGAAGTAAAAGAAAAACCTAATGCAACTTTTTAATAAACTGACAGGCATAACTTAAATTGAGGGTACACACATCGATCCGAGTTAGGTCTAGGATTAGACCAAACATACGGGAAACATACGCGGAGTAATTTAGCAGTAAAATACCTGGCTAGAGAAAAGATGGGCAGGGGGTGGAACGTCATGGTCTAACAGGGATATATTGTCTTGACTAGAAGAATATCCATTTTATCTTTCAGGTTGTCTAGACCCAAACCACCCTTTTCTTTAGGCAAAACAATAGATTTCCGGTGCCCTAAATCTGCCCCCCCCCTCTCCCAAATAAATGGAAAGACGATTTTATTTTCCTGATGAACAACTAACTCAGGGATAGGAAATACGGGCGCAATGTAGTAGAATAAGGGATACAAGAGGGTGTTAATGACCACGACTGCCAATTAGGGACAAACGTCTTATTTTCCATGCGTTTACCCGTTGAGCAACTTTTTTTTAACTTTCTCATTCCAATTTTGCTGAACAGAGTCGGCAGAACCGAAAATAACCCCTTTTGGAGAAAAGAGTTTGTCACATGTCTTTAAACAGCCAATCATGATACATGACAGTCTACTACACTACTTCAAGTTGGGACGACTGCTCTTGCCCTTGAAACCTTGAAATGTTGAAAATATTGTTTCCCCTCACTCAGTGGCGGAGCTAGGGATTTCGGTCAGAGGGGCAAAAATTGTCTGCAGGGGCGCTTCGAAGGAGTAAATACCCTGAGCCTCAGCACGATAGAAGCCACGGCTTTTCAGACTTTCCATTTGATTTTCCGCACCCGGTAGAAGACTACTCTGCCATTTCTCCTCAGCAAGTTTTTATAATAATTAAACATGTTTTAATTTTCCGTCAATGGGCCTCTGCAGAAGAATTTTCGGGCGGGGGGTTGACAGAATTCTTCTACGCAAAATGCTTCTTAGGGGGCGAAAGCTCCGCGCCACCATGAGTTGGCGCGTAGGGCAAGAAAATTTTGGCCCAAAATGCCTCTCAGATCGCTGGAAATGGCATTTCTAAAACCTATTTACCGCATATAAATAGGGAAAACACTGAGTGAATTTTTAAGAAATGTTGATGTTTATTTTTCTTCGTCTTTTACTCTATGTTTTCTTCGTTTTTTCAGGTTTTTTATTTTCCAGGGGAGGGCAAGTTCCCCATTGGCCCTACCCGTGGACGCCCATGTTTCTATCCCTTTCTTTCACATTCTAGTATGAAGGCGGTCATTATTTTTTGTGCTATTGTCAGGTCTCTATTTAAGATTCTAATGTAGTAATGGGCTACTTTGTGAAGATAAAGGTTAAACAAGGTTAAACCTGCTAGAGCCAAATAGCAAGCAATCTTACAGGTGGTGGGGGAGATTATAGAAATTAATCACCTTAAGGTCTAAATATGGTATCTGGAAATCCTGAGATAAGTACACGTAGAAACATTAATTGACGTAATTTACATCATTGATCACTCATTCTGGCATAGCCATTCAGTACATTGCAAGAAATAGCCAAGACAAACGGTCTGCTTGGCTCTCTAGATACCGAATTTATAATAAATTAAAGTATCCTAAACCTAGACTGATTAGATACAATTTTCTGACTTTTGAGACCACGAAAGTACAGAAGTACAGAATTTTAATTGGATTATCGTGCAGCGTCGGAAGTAGCCATTTACCATGAGAATGGTCACTTGAAGAAAAGCAAAGTGGAAACTGCTCATTAAAACTCTTAAACCATTACGACTATGATAACATTCATAAGTGCGTATAAAGCATAAAGATACGTCTTGGCAAAACCTATCCCTATTACAGAAGATGACCCTTTTCATCAGAATAAAGTTCAGATAACACAGTTGCTGGTGGCTGTTTGAGCATTTTGTTATCTGGGCCTTAAAACAACGCTATTAAGTTATGTTTTTTGCCAATAATGGTGCAAGAGTAAAGTACGTTAAAAACCTAAAAAGGGCGCCAACAGACGATTTCGGTCCGTCGGGGGGGGGGGGGGGACCTCCCCCTGACCATATGGCAGCTCCGCCAACGCCCTCACTGATGTCTCCTCAGGAAATAGTTTCTTGGTCAATGAACTGACAAGTTTTTATAGTTAGGGGCAGGAATGAAGATCTCTTGACTCTGCCCTCAAATTTGGCTAAATGCTCTCGGAAGTTCCCCCTTCAAATCAGTCCGCATGAGCTATTCGTTAGGTGAGGTTTAACCGTTAACGGCTCAATTTCCTAACCAATTGGTTTGAATCGGGTCAGCCGCCTCCTTTTTTCAGTTGTGACTCACGGACTCGCGGTCCGAATTGAAAGACCATCTCATAAATATCTTCGAACGAGGATTGCCAGGCATTTTGGGTGTTGGGACTTGGGAGGGGTCTGTTAATGATGACTCCGGCAGGGAAGAAGGCCAGATGACCATAGGAAGATTACTACCGCAATATTACTACTCATAGGCGGGATTACGGGGGGGGGGGGGCAAGGGGGGCACTTGTCCCCACCCCAATTTTTTCAGAACTTAGTTTTTTAAGTCTTAGTCTGGTTGCTTTTGCTACAAAAATACAAACTGGAACTAACAGAGCCACGCGAGTGATACTTAATTAAGTTGTATAATGTTTAAACAGGTAATATACTGCATTGAAAACTAAATAAAAACAAAATTCTTTCAATACATGTCTCAATGCTCCTTTTTTTCGACACCTTCGCGTGCACCCGTTTTAAATATTTCAGGATTCGGGGTTACTTCTTGTAGAACACCTCTTCCATTGTCAATGATTATCACCAGTGCTCGGGCGGTACACAGCTGAAGCTCTACCGTAACTAGTGAAAGGGGGGGGGGGCAGGGAGGCGGTCGCCTTCTGGTCCCCTTCTCTGACCAAGTTCCCCCAAGCATTTTGAAAGGACGATGATCATATTTGACCCTAATCTGGGGCTCTACCCTTTTTCGACTGAAGTGAAAAGGGGCCCACCATTTCTATAAATTTCTCTTTTGAGATGTCTCAAAACTAGTCCCTTTTTGGCGTGTTCTGCGCGTCCCATCACGGATAAGGACTCCATAAAAATCTCACGAAAAGGACTCCTGGAAACCAACGGTACGTTTTTGCTTAGTACAAATATCCTCAGGGGTCATCCCTATTCAGCTGTAGTGAAAAGGGACCACTCTTTGTCTAATTTTATTTCATTTTCACTATTGGTGAAGTAAAAATCCATTTTTAGGCGCGCTCCGCGCGCCCCTTTACAGGTAACGGCTCTGTGAAAGTCACCTGAAAAAGACTATATAGGAAACCAGAGTATGCTTGTGCGTAAGTAAGAATGTCTTTAGGGGGCCACCGTTATTCAGCTAAGGTTAAAAGTGGCCCATCCTTTCTCTAATTTTCATTCAGTTGCATTATTGAGATGTCTTATATGTTAAATTTTTCGCCGCTCTTCGGGCGCCCCATCATAGACAAGGGTTGAATTCACATCATACGAAAAGCCCCCTAGCTATCTGAAAAGAAGATCTAGGACACCAAGGAGAGAACCCCTGAAGAACCTCAATTTTAAGTAGTCAATTCTCCCTCCCCGCACCCTCTGCATTATCGATTCCGGCCGACTTTAATCATACGCGGAGTAAGGATATAATTGAAGTCAAATTGTGATATTTGTGTTCTGTTAAGTGTTCATCTTATGTAATTTAAAGTTGAAGATAAAATGCATCATTTTAATGCCTAAAATTTCGTAAATACCCAGTAGCTTCCGGGGGCTTCGACCCCTGGACCCCTACGGGGGGTTTGCACCTGAACCCCACGCCGTTAAGAGGAACGCATGGCGCTCCCTCGACGCCTTCGGCGCCGTTTGGTAATCTGCCCGAGTTTGCCCCCCACTTTCAGAGATGAAATCCCGCCCCTGTTACTTCTAATTATTTATCAATTTATCTCGGAAAATACAATATTGCCCAACAATTTAATTAAAGGGCTAATCCGCTCACCCCAGACTACATTTTTTGTAGCAGTCCACAGAATTTCTCAATTGGCACAGTTCTTTGATTGGCAGCAAGTTCAAAAATTGCAGAGTGCAAAGCTCATATAACACATCATGTACTGTACTGAGAGTGTTTTGATTACACATTGATTGGGGTCTTGTATACCTACCCTGAAGCAATAAATTGAGATTGTAAATTGATGAGGAACAATTTGAGACAGTTGTAGAAGGGGCTAAAGTAAGGTTAGGAGAATTGTTACTGGTTTGGGGAAAGCTAGATGGGCATTTAATTAAGGAATAAACTGCTAAACTGCTAATAAACTAAATTTTGCCCCTCAACAGTTCGGGAGATAACCACTCTTTGGGGAAAATAATCAGGTTTCCCCCAATCGGTGGAATATTTTGCCATGGGTGGCGCCAATTTTAAATATCTTTCATGTTGCATTGCGATTCTACCGCTCAAATTCAACGGAGATAACGTTCAAAATAACCTTGTAATTTTTAATCGGTTTTAGGAAAGAAAAATTTGGGCATATTTAAAATTTTTGTTAATAGGGGGATAGAAAAGCTTTGTCATCCTTGGTTTTTCACCGCGCCGATTTTGAGATATCGGGTAACGTGGGTACGTTCTTTGTCCTAAGCTTAATTTATAGACTCGACACAGCCGTACGTTTTGTGCATTTTTTTCGAATGGAAGTGTACAAGTGGATTGTGCCAGCATTTGTGTTTGTAAATTAGCGTTGTTGAAGTTCCCTGGTAGTTTCGCTGTTTGTGTCTTAATTATGATGGCACAATTTAAATACATACACATTTGTTAAACAAATCGACGATTGTGACGAGCTAGACACTAGGTGCTCATGAAAAATCATACCGTTGAGACAGACAAATGTTCCCCCGATTTGGGAAAAACTCATTTTCCCCAGAAAGCGGTTACCTCCCGAAATGGTCAAAAGAGGCGAGGTTTGTGACGAAAGTGAGAGCACAGCACTCTAGAGAGAGCTTTCAAAGAGTGCTGGACCCCAACCACGGGTCCTAATGCGGGCCGCTGCATAGTTCCATCAATAAATGTCATGTTTCTGATATTTACAGCATTTCTAATATGTTCAATGAGTTTTTTTTTTTTCACACATCAATTAGCAATCGAGACATAGTCGGAGAAGTTGTTGTTTGTAAATTTTTTGTACTTGTGTTTGTTGTTAGTTCCGGAATTTGTTTGGAACTTTGTTCCGTCCGTGTCCGTTCCCAAGCACGTAAAAAGCTCATAGACGGAGAAGTTACATAACATGGCTCTTATAGGGTGTGAGTCCTCCTTTGTCCCTTTACCTTTAACTATACTTTATTTCATCTATGTAATTTTATGCCTTTTCAGGTTATCTAAATTCTCAAACCATCACGCAAAGACTGGATGCAGTGGAGAGTTGAAAAGTTACAAAGATGAGCAAGGTAAGTTAAGTGTAAATATTCTGAATGCAAGGCATTCGAAGTCGCGAGACATGGAAAATAAAGACATAAAATGTTATCACTCAACATTTTCGGGTTTTTCGGAGTTTATTCTAAAAAGAAGAGTTTAAGGTCACATCACGTTTTGATATGTTAGAGGGGTAGGTCTACATTACGAACATTTCGGTAAAATTTACATTGAAATCCGAAGTGTGGTTCTCAAGATATGAGCCGGTAAACTCACATGTTCAACAAAGGTGAACTTGAATCAAGCATAAATGACGTACGTCATATCATAGTTTTCGTTGTGAAACTTTGCATGGAGGAATGAGGTATATTCTAAACCTGTGTTTTTACCATTTTGGCATGGAATTGTTTCTCCATAATACTTTTAGTGTGCAGAATATGCCAACGTGCCAACTTCGTCAAATTTCAGAATACAGCACAATTCCATTTTCATGTCCCTGTTCTAATTTACGCTGAGAATATATCAGGACCAGAGATTTCACTCCCCAATTTAAAATGATGGTCTTAACTGGGAAAATTTTGAAGTTTTCAGATTCACATTATCAAAAAAATTTTAAGAGGGTATTTAAATGATGCTTAAAATATCCAGAAGTGCCTTTCAGTGCCGTAGCCACGGGGGAGGGGGTCGGGGTTACAACCCCCAAGACCCAACCTTGCACTGCAAAAAAACCTCAAGTAGCGGGTTTTTCTCTCTATCCTTATAGACCTTCCCCTCATTCGGGCCCCACCCCCCTTGACATCGGACCCCAACGCCCCCTCCCCCAATGACACCAAAATGTCCCCCATGACACAATCCTTCTACGTGCCCGGTGCCTTTAACGTAAATAATACATTATTTATGTCCCCCTGAATACCGGGAACAAATGATTTTCACTAAATGTGACCATCCAGCTGATGTTCCAAACTCAGAATTCCATGAAGAGGACTCACACAACACCATCTTCAATTAATAATTTGAGTATCAACAGATCAAAAAATGGAATTTCTTTCACACCTCAAATTCTTATTCCTGAATTAAGCTTCAAAATTGTCCTGGCGCAAGTCGATACCCTTATTTATGAAACCACCCATATGTGCCCTGATCTTTCATAATCCGATGTTAGAATTTTAACAGAAGGTCAGAAACAGTTACTCTGGAATTAGAATGTGGCCAGTTTCTAAGAAGCTGATTGGTCCGTATGAATGAAATTCCCCTCTCTAGCTACGAAAAAAAAGAAAAACTCTCGGTTCTCAAGAGATGGCACGCCTACTTTGATAAGTTTGTTGCATGATTGGTATATTTGAAATTCAGGCGAGTGACGTCATACATATTGTAGTTATTAATTTCTACTTAATACAGGAATTAAAGGGATTTTTTGCTACTCTTGCAAACGAGAATGGCTCCAGGAGTTTCCTGACGTAAATGTTGTCCCAGATAGTAATTTCAAACCGGTCGCTCATCATTTCGTCCCAACGTTCTGCTGTTTGCAAGTTTCTGACACTGGTCATTACGTCCAATGGAGAGACATTGGCAAACTGAAACGAGGCGATCACGTGGCGTGGCGCCGACTATTATCTTATTGGCATCACGGCATAGTTACGGAGGATGTTAAAAAAGGTGCAGACGAGCTATCTGTTATAGAGTACAGTAAAGTAAAGCGTTGTACAATACGAATCAAAAAAGAGACAAAGAATAAAGGTGACGTCACTGGATGCTGCTGTTGTTGTTGCAGCCAAATGTACAAAGTCGTATACCCAAAAGAGGTAGAAGACCAGAACCCCGCTGACTTGGTAATGTTACGAGCTAATGCGGTGAAAGAGCTTGGACATAGTTACAATCTTTTCTTTCACAACTGCGAACACTTTGCTACTTTTTGCAAAACTGGTTCCCATAAATGCAACCAACTTTTTCAATACAAAGCAAGCACTGGTGCCTGGATTTTCCGGTTACTTGTTGCTTTCCTTCATATCGTGGTCGTTGTCTTTTTGTCGGAAACGATCGAGTTTTTGATACCAACTATAGATGAGGATTATTTAGCAGTATTAATCATTTTGGCTTTCGAGTTGCTTTATGTGGTCATAATTATCGTCATTACTTTCCTACATGATACCCATAGAGAAGAATTTAAGAGAAAGGGCAAAAAACAGGACAAGAAAAAAGACAGGGGAAATGACGAGAGCAATGTCAGACGTAGCTCTACTTCAGCGTTTAGGCGCGTTGTTGCAAAGAGCGTATCGCAATTCTTTATTTTCATGTTTTTTGTGTTTATATTTGGCATGGTGTTTGTGCGACTGATAGGCCGCTGGCGCGCTAATTATATTGAACAGTGGGGTGTTAAAAAACGAATTTTCATTGAGATGTCGCTAGGGTGCTTAGGGGGAATTATTGGAAGTATGGTGGGTTATTTTGTTTGTGATTATATACCCTGGTGTTGTTGCCATACAAACATAGGAAAAGATAAAGATACAGAAAAAGGAACAGTAGACGTCGAAGGAGCCCAGAGTGACCAGCTCTCCCAGACCCTACCAGCAGATTCCTCCAACGAATCCGAAGGTAGTGCAGAGGGTGGGGAAAACATCGCTTTATCTCCGAGAGAAGTTGAGGAAGAGGAACGAGAGATAATTATGCCTTATGTACATAGTGTAACTGTAAACGAAAACATTGAAACACAAACTTCAGCCCTGTGATCAACTTAATAAATGCATGCCACCGAGCAGGCGACGACATATGCATGACTTCTTGTTAACCGTATTCATGATGTAGGTTTCAACAGTATGATTCACTTCAAGACCATACAATGTAATGTGTAAAATTTAAAGTACTGAATGACTGAGCTAGGCTCCTGATGTGCAAAACTACGGGCGTGAGCGTAACTACGCATAATGCGACAGAGTTACAGTTTCGTGCAATACATAAAAAGTAATATATATACATATATTATATATATATATATAGGTCGAAAAGAGGTAGTAAAAAGTGATTAAAAGTTTGCGGAAAACTCCACGACGTTTCGGGTATAAACCCTTCATCAGGTGGCAAAAACCAAACTGAACAACCAACAGTAACAATTGGACACGACAAACATCAAATCCGAAGCGATCGCTGTAAAAACAGAACCGGACGAAAGTGACTGTCAGAAAAACATGAGTGCGAAGGATGAAACACAAATCAAAAAAAAGAATGAAAAAGAGCGTTCTGGATGAAAAAGTGCACGTACAAATCGAACATGGTCAGAAAAAAAGGAAAAAAGTAGACAAAAACTAGGTCCGGAAAAAAATAATAAATAGACTTACACAGTAAAAAATGAGCACGGACGGGTAAGTGTAAAAGGAGTAAAAACTGGCTCAAAAAGGGGTGAATATTACAAAAGGTCAATTCTAACGTTAAGGCCGTGTGGAGCGAGAGTACCTAGCCTCATGATCAGTCGGTTTTCAGCACTAAGGCGGTCACGATCGGAGCCTCGGCACATTACAGCTGCCGTAACGGTTAAATGCTGTATTGAACAAGGTGAAGGGGGATTGAAATGTGCAGCCAACGGGTATCCATGGAGATTGTGTTTGATGCACCTAAGGTGCTCGGTGACTCGATCCGAGCGGCGGCGCTTGGTCTCTCCCGCATACAACGAGTTACATCTCCCACAAGCCAAAATATAAACTACATAAGAGGAAATGCAGGAGAATCTTTGTTTGACAATAAAGCTATTGCCGTTGGGGCCTGAAATGTTGACGAGGTCGTGTTTGCCAACAACTGGGCGTGTATTACACCTCGGACGGTTACATGGAAAGGTACAAGCCGTGTCGTTAAAAGAAGTTTGTGGGTGGGAAGCCCGAACTAAATGGTTGGCTAAATTTTTCTCAACTCTAAAAGCAGTGATGGGGGGTTCCGGGAAAGCATCACGGGTTGAGGGGTCTTGTCGGAGCAACTCTACATTTTGGTAGATGGCGCGTAAAATAGGACAGACCGAAGGGTGATATGAAATAACTAAAGGAACACGTAGATTGGTACCAGATTTGTTCTTTTCTCCAAGGCTTCCTCTCTGCTGGTTCCTTGAATTCTA
The DNA here is from genome assembly GCA_037179385.1 of Holothuria scabra. Classification (NCBI taxonomy): domain Eukaryota; kingdom Metazoa; phylum Echinodermata; class Holothuroidea; order Aspidochirotida; family Holothuriidae; genus Holothuria; species Holothuria scabra. The sequence goes on from CM074184.1 coordinate 55,699,204, forward strand.
CGTAGGGCATTAGAGAGGATTTTGGAAGGGTACTGGCGTTTTTCAAAAAAGGACAAAATTTCTTCAGAGGCAGTGGAGAAGTCAGAATCCTCCGAACAAATTCGTCTGGCTCGCAAGAGCTGGGAATAAGGGATAGATTTAGTGCAAGATTTGGGGTGGTTGGAAGGGTACAAAAGGTAGTTATGCGAGTCGGTTGGCTTAAAGTGTAGGTTGGAAGTAATTGCACTGTTGTTGATGGACAGTTTAAGGTCGAGAAAAACAACAGATGAGTCCGAGATACAATGGGTAAATTTCAAAAAGGGCAAAAGGAATTAACAAAGTCGATAAAAGTTTCTAAATCACGACGGGATCCAGTGGCAACTCCTACAATATCATCAATATACCTTTTGTAAAGTATAGGTCGGGGCCCGGTATCCTGAGAAAAAAGTTGTTCTTCAAAGTGACCAATGGTCAAACAGGCAACAGAAGAACCCATTTTTGGTTCCCATGGCCACTCCTTTAACTTGACGGAAAAAACGCCCATTAAACTGAAAACAACTTTGCGTGAGAACAAGTTCCGTTAAACGTAGGAAGGTGTCAGTCGGTATTAGAGGATCACGCCGTTTGTCTAGGTAGTAACGGATAGCTGTTAAGGCAGCATTATGAGGAATGGACGTGTAGAGGCTGGACACATCCAAGGTGAATAAAAGACGTTTTCCGCAATTTTCAGGAAACTCAAAGTCACGAATAATTCTCAAGAAATGTGGCGTGTCTTGAACAAACGACGGCAAAGCTGAAATTAAAAGAGAAAAGAACAAATCTGGTACCAATCTACGTATTCCTTTAGTTATTTTATATCACCCTTCGGTCCGTCCTATTTTACGCGCCATCTACCAAAATGTAGAGTTGCTCCGACAAGACCCCTCAACTCGTAATGTTTTCCCGGAACCCCCCATCACTGCTTTTAGAGTTGAGAAAAATTTAGCCAACCATTTAGTTCGGGCTTCCCACCCACAAACTTCTTTCAACAACACCTGGTACCTTTCCATGTAACCGTCCGAGGTGTAATACATGTCCAGTTGTTGGCAAACACGACCTCGTCAACATTTCAGGTCCCAACGACAATAGTAGTAATGGAAAATGTTCTAGCTATTAGGCAATGCTCTATTTAGGCTTATATCTTTTACGTTAAGACCTATAGGGGCAAGAGTAATCAACCGGTAAATCCATTTCAATTCTACCTCCTCCCTAGTTTTCTTGTTATTGTTACGTAGCTTTTCGATACCTTAAAGTGCTTACCAATGTGAGTTTGACCTTTTCTAAGCTCCTGTCGGTGACACCTATGTCTAATTCTAAGCTCTAATCCCGTTTCACCCACATACTGCTTATGGCAATCCAAACAATTAATCAAGTTGATTACGCCTGTGGCAGTACAGGTTAAATCCCCCCTCACCTGGAAATTCTGACCTGTATTAAAACTTTGTACAACAGAAGTTTCACGTAAGACACTACAAGGTGACGCACCTTTAATCGTGTGTCTTGAAACAACCTCTATTCTCTGTATTATGACGTATTTTAGCTCTTATCAGTAAAGATTTTAAATTAGGTGGTTGTCTGTAAACTACTGGTGGCGGGTTAGAAAAACTTTTATTAAAGGTGGGGGACGATTTGAGAATATGGAAATGCTTCTTAATAATATTGTTTAGGGGAGGTAACCTTGGGTTACGGGTAACAACCAGGGGGGCATTGAAACTCCTCCTAGGAGAAATGGAACGGTTACGGCTGAGACGCGTCCTTCTCGGAACAGTACAGGCTTTATTCACCTTTTCAGTAACAATACTCGTGGGATACCCTCTTTCAATAAGATTACTTTTAAGGGTATTAAGGTTTTTTGAGCATATTCTTCCGTAGAACAGATGGTACGTATACGGAGAGCCTGGCCGTAAGCAATATTATCAAGAAAATGTTTGCTATGATAACAATTATATTTGAGATAAAGGTTTTTGAACGTAGGTTTAACAAAAAAGGTCAGTATTGAGAAAACCCTCAGAATTGCGAAAAATATGCAGATCAAGGAAAGGAAGGCATCAAAATTAAAACACGAAGTAAACTCAAGCTCACCAGGGTAAAGATTATTAAGAGTTTTCATAAACTCTTTGAAAAGATCTGGGCCATGGGGCCAGAGACCCCACATATCGCCAATGTAACGAGACCACACAGTGGGCGAAAGAGAACACTTTTGCCATAATTCTTCTTCAACAATGCCCATACCTAAACAGGCGTACCCTGGGGGCCATTTTAGGACCTATAGAGGTACCGTGTATCTTGGTAAAAAAGCTTCCATTAAATTCAAAACGGTTCTCTGTGAGACAAAGCTTTAATCAATCAAATTATCAGTAGAGGGTTTTTCAATTTTACGAGAATCCAAGGCCTTTCTAACTCCTTTTATACCTAAATGCTGAGGCATACTGGGGTACATGGCTTTGACATCTGTTGTAAACATGGCCGTTGATATTTTTTTTCCATTACTGTTATTTCTTAACACGTGAGCAAGGAGAGTGTATCTCCCCGAAATGTAGTGCGTTTTTCACAACTGAGTGTTGCCGTTTTAAAACTTTTAAGTTTTGAACTCTTTTCCGTTTTTAACATCTTATTGCCTCAGAAGATTTGACACGATCTTTGTCTTCAAGATATATATATATATATATACATATATATATATATATATATATATATATATATATATATATATATATATATATATATATATATATATATATATATATATATATATATATATGAACCTTTCCCTGTAACCGTCCGAGGTGTAATACATGCCCGTTTGTTGGCAAAACGACCTCGTCAACATTGCAGGTCCAAACGGCAATAGCTTTATAGTCAGACAAAGATTCTCCTGCATTTCCTCTAATGTAGTCTATGTTTTAGCTTGTGGAAGTTGCAACTCGTTGTATGTGGGAGAGACCAAGCGCCGCGTTGCGGACCGAGTCACCGAGCACCTTAGGCCCATCAAGCAGAATCTCCATGGATACCCGGTGGCTGCACATTTCCATCCCCCTTCACCTTGTTCAATACAGCACTTAACCGTTGCCGCAGCTGTAATGTGCAGAGGCTCCGATCGTGACCGCCTTAGTGTTGAAAACCGACTGATCATGAGGCTGGGTACTCTCGCTCCACATTGCCTTAACGTTAGAATTGACCTTTTGTAGTATTCACCCCTTTTTTGAGCGAGTTTTTACTCCTTTTACACTTCCCGTTCGTGCTCATTTTTTATTGTGTAGGCCTAATTATAATTTTTTTCCGGACCTAGTTTTTGTCTACTTTTTTTCTTTTTTTTTCCGACCATGTTCGATTTGTACGTGCACCTTTTCATCCAGAACGCTCTTTTTCATTCTTGATTTGTGTTTCATCCTTAGCACTCATGTTTTCTGACAGTCACTTTCGTCCGGTTCTGTCTTTACAGCGATCGCTTCGGATTTGATGTTTGTCGTGTCCAATTGTTACTGTTGGTTGTTCAGTTTGGTTTTTGCCACCTGATGAAGGGTTTATACCCGAAACGTCGTGGAGTTTTCCGCAAACTTTTAAGCACTTTTTACTACCTCTTTTCGACCTATATAAATATATATATATATATATATATATATATATATATATATATATATATATATATATATATACATATATATATATATGTGTGTGTGTATATATGTATATATATATATGTGTGTGTATATATATATATATATATATGTGTGTGTATATATATATATATATATATATATATATATATATATATGTTTATTTATTTATCTAATAGTAGGGCTAGTGTCAACATTGCGCATGTAAACTTGAGTCAAATCGTTGACGTCGATATTAAGTGGACATTTTCGTGTCCACGTATTGTTCAGGCCTCTGGGAAGAGTATTTTGTGGAGAGTCAGTGACTCCAAGGCATGACTTATAATAATACAGAGCGCCATCTATTTTGTGTCAACAAATGAACCCCACTCAATCACTCCCTCAGTAGACATCAGTGGTTGAAATCAGCATGATATATATGTTGCATGTTTCATTTTGGGTCAATTTGTGGACTTCAAATAAAGGTGACTCACCTTAAGTGGACACGATTTTATGTGAAGCCAACAATATATCTTAAATACAACATGGGACTTAAAAGCAGCCATACTGCAATTCTTTTCTGAAAAGCCTGAGCCCTCGATCGAGTGCGAATCAGATTCGTCTATAACAAAAAAAAAAAAAAAAGAATAAACATGTACACAAAACATAGACAGATGGTGCATTATAAATGCATCATTGTCACTGTTGTAGCTGTATTAATAAGCTTAAATTGACGTTTTACAGAAGCCCTTCAGTCATCTGTACATCGCAATGTTATACTTTGTTAATTCTGCCTGTTATGTATTTCAACCTTCCGGACTTATGGGGCGTTAGGCAAAGCGATTTGATTTCCCCAGTATTTTTATTGGTGGGGTAATGCCCCCTGTCCCCAGGATCGACGCCCCTGAGTTATATACTTGTACATATACTTGAAAACCCCTGTACATATCGTATAGTATGAAAAGCATTTGTATTTAAAAAAAGCTAAGCTAAATTTCACATTTTCGTTCTATCTCTGCTCTAGGTATCTGTCATGATATTACATGACACAGATATTGCATACAGTGGCGGCGCTACGGTCGGGCAACAGGGGGCATTTGCCCAGATTTTGGCCTTGTCCCCCTTATTGAGGTCAGTTGGGAGTTGGGTAAACCGATAAAATAAATGATGTACTTCTCCCGAGACGTATTTTTCTTCCACAGATATCCTAAAACCACCGAGCTTCAGGGGGCTTCGCACCCTGCACCCCACCCCAGGAACGGACACTTTTAAGCTCGTTTTCTCGCTGAGGCCGAAAGTTTTTGCCCCCCCAAAATTATCCTTTGCCCTTAGTCCCACCCTCCCCAATTTTGACATCTAGCGCCGCCACTGATTGCATATTCAGGTAGATCAAACAGCGATCTTCGTAAATTTCACAATTGAGTCAATAAAACAATATGACTTATTCAAACTGGGGTTAACCACGTTTTCTTCTTAATTTTTTTTGTTTGTGTAGTTAGTTAGGCTATTGTTGTATTGTTTACTTCTTACATCATTAATCAAGTTGTATACATCCGCAATGCTGTTTGTTTCCTGTACATGTTTTCTGCACGAGTGTTTAAAGAAACTTGGAAAGTAGAATATGCCTAAAAATGTAACTGTTTAATGTTGAGTTGTTCGTGAGGTAGTTCTTTTTTTCTTTTTTTTTCCTTTACAAAAACAAACAATTTTAGGTCCAAGTAAAAGAATTAAGAGGATTAAAGGGGAATTAGAACTCCTACAGGCCGTAAGCAGTTCAAAACAAAGAGGGATTTGAAGTATTCAAAATCCAAAGAAAAGGGGATGAAAAAAGTTAAACCAAGAGAGAAGAAGCAAAACGAGAGAAAACAAAGAGCTAAAACTGTCTTACCCTCCCTTTGTTACAATAACAAAAAAAGGGAAAAGACACTAAAATAGTCAAATAAAGATACGACAGGTCGAACTAGAAAAAAAAAAATATTTGATCAGCATTAAACTCTTTTCCTATAAAAGTTGAAGGGTGATTAATTGAGCAGTCTAACAACTATCGATCCAGTGGCGGCGCTGTAGGGAAGGGAAGGGATTTTTCCCTTGCCCTCCCAGTTACCTCCCCCTCCCCCCCCCCCCCCAAGTTAGCTCAGTTGGGTCAACCAAAGCAAATAAATAATATATCTTTCTTGAGACTCAATTTTTCATTCAGAGATAAGCTTAAACCTCAAAGCTTCCAGAAGCTTCGCACTTGCCCCCCACATGCAGGAATGGGCAATTTTGGCTCGGTTTCGTGCTGTGATCGAAAAGTTTGCCCTCCAACATTTTCTTTTGCCCTGAGTTTGACACCCCCCCCCTCAGCACCACAGTTTTGACAGTCTGGCGCCGCCACTGCATCCATCCACCGAATAATTCCGTATTCATAATGGAAGCCATTTCAAGCAAACGAGGTTTTAACATGACACCGTGTTTTGTACATTTTTCGTCGAACGTACCAGTTTGGTGTTGCATTAATTGACCAGTTTTGTGGTTTAGGAAAATGTGAAAACAATTGTTAACAGGTTGCTAACTAGTGTCTAAGTTTACGTATTGTCAATTTAGAGGAAAAATAAAATCACTTGTATTAAATCAAAATATAAGTTTTCTGATATACTTAATTATTCAACCAGATGAATCGGGTTTGCTAAAACGTTTTTAGATGTCGGGGGTTTGTCCCATTTATCCACATCATGGCTTTTCCATCGAACCGTATCAGAGTGAGGACTTAAAAGAAGGGCTCACTCACTTATTCAGACTTGCTCGTATTCCTGGATTATCTGTGTAATTGTCCTCAACATTTTTATTGCCCTCCATCTGCCCAGATACAGCGATTTAGAAGCAAAATATTTTCATGCATCTGTCTCAAAGCTTCACACTCACTGCACGTTAAAATTTCCCTTACATTAAGTGCTACGTGGGGTTAGGCATAACAACGGCGGCGTAGCTAAAAATTCATAAGTAGGGGCAAAGCAAATTTTGAGGGGCCAAACCCAAAGTGCAAATGACAATTGAACCTAACCTTGAAAACTTTGTTTGGGGCTGACGGAAGTTTATGGGGGACTAGGCCCGGGCGCCCCCATGACTGCAGTGTCACTGAGGCATAGCACCCATCTAATACCGGTGTCGTACGACACAGGGCCGCCTGAAGCGCGGGGACATTTCCAAGGTCTGTTTCAACTGTACGTTACTTTCAACGCAAATACGAATTACACGGCAGAAGTTTCGAACATCTCACAGTTAGAGTACCTGCATGTTGTATCTACCATTATTTAGTAGGCCTATGAATATGCAAGTTACAATCCTGAAGTTTCCTAAGGAGCGAACAGAGTTTACTTTAACAATTTTTTACCACCCACCTGCAACACAGTCGTGCAATGACTCGAGGTAAAACTGACAAAAAAATGACACATCTGCCATCACGGACTAACGTTACTTAGCCACCCGCTTGAGTAGACTGTTATAGACGGTGGAATTTTTTACCCGAAAAATATTACGATACTCTCATTCAACAGGAATTAACACCAAAATAACGTTTCTTATCCCTTATAAAGACATCTTTAGTGACATTCTCTTGTTCCTGCAATGAGTTTAGCAAGGTAAAATGGGATCGGTACCGGAACAGAAGGTTAATTTCTGTTTCATCATAGTTTGGTTGCCCCTTTCAGGTCGGTAAGAAATACGCCACTTCTAGTCCGTAGCATGCGGAAAATTTGTCGCCGCCTCAAAGTTTAAAAATTATATTGCCCCTTTAAATATTTGCTTCTATCCCAGCACTGAAGTTACCTTGTCCGTTTAGGACCGTCTGGCCGGGGAGGGCCAGCTTTACGTGTACCCCGTTTGCGCTAAGTAAAGGGGTTCGATTGTGCAATTCCTCATTGAATTCAAATTCCTTCAAAGAAAATATTTAGTCATGCATGATTCCCACCGCCCACACCCTGTTCCTCTATAATCTTGAGCAGTCCCATGCTCAGTGAAATTTTAAGGGTAAGAGCAGTCACCCCAACTTGAGGTAGTGTAGTAGACCGTGCTGTTTCATGAATGGCTGTTGAATGTCATGTGACAACAATTTTTCTCTTCAAATGTGAAATTTACTACAAATAGCTGCTTAGTTCACCTTTAACATGCAATTTTGAAGTTGTAAAATATGATGAAAGATACTTGATGGGAAATAAGACGAAAATTATGATATTTTGCTGTTGCTTCAAAATAAGTTTTCGGGGACTGCTCTTGACCTTTAAAGGCAGTCATTCGTCACCCCAAACCACAGTTTCAGTATACATATATCAAAACTCTCAATTGGTACAGCTCTTTGATTGGCATCACATTCAAACAATGCATCATAGCCAAATTACACAGCATGGGCACTGAGAGTGTCTTGATTACACATTATGGACTTGTATGGCCACAGGGACAAGCCATGAAGCAATAAACTAGGATTGTGTCTGGATAAAGATTAGTTTTAGATAAATGTGGGAGGGGCTAGAAGTAAGTAGGTTGGTAGAATCGGAACTGTTTGGGATGATGAAAATATGCCTTTAAGAACAAAGAATAATCAACAAATATTTTCCCTCAGGCGATTTTCTTTACTATTTATGTCGGTTGCCATGTTTTAAGGGAGAGATGGACCGTGCATGCGAATGCATCTTTTAAAGAGCAAGATGAGTCCCCCTAAACTTACTTTGAAGCAACAGCTACATGTTACATTTTTACCTTACTTCTCTTTAAAGAATCTTTTATAATAGGCTACTGTAGTATGTTATGACTTCAAAATTGCATATGCAAGGTAAACCAAGAAGTTACTGCTTGTAAATTTCACATTTGTGAATTAAAATTGGCCTGGGTTGGGAATAAAAGAAGATTGTTAATCACTGAAAATGACTTTATACTATCTACTAAATCTACCATGACATGCAAAGAATTAACATTTTACTGGAAATAATACTGTACATATTCCTACAGGATACACTTTTGCAACAAATTACCTACCAAGTGCATGAGGGACGGACCTTGTCAAGATGTTTTTTGAATGGCCCATGAGTTCTGGATATGACCTTGGACCAGTACCCCAAGCAAACGATGAATTTGTTACAAACTAAGTATCACTATGTGTTAAACGGTAACTGAATGAGGGTTTAATAATTTTGCAATATTTCACACTAAAATGGACCTGGGCCCATCTTGGGGATCAGTACAAAAAACTCCTGACCACCATGAGGATATCACTTCCTACTAACATTGAGAAGTCATTGGTACTGTAATAAAGAGTCTGCAGAAGCATTTTGCAGATCTTCATAACGTTAGTTAGTTAGTTAGATGGGGTTTAACGACACACCGACACGAATGTGTTATATAGTGTCACCAGGTTAGACAAAGTAACAATGTTGGGGGCAAAACTACCTAAAAAGGAAAAAGTAAAAAAGATTGAACAGTTGGTCAATTTCTACTAAAAGGATTGCAAAGCAGGAATCATATCAGAAATTTCTATAAAGTCTACTTTCCTTGAGAAAACCAAGCATGAGGGAAGAATAAGTTTGTTCAAACAGTTTTTAGATCAGGTACGGTGTAGTATGAAATGTACCATAAGGTCTAAGTGAGATTGTGGCCCAAATTAAACCCCAGACTACCATGAAGGGATCACTTTTCACATCATGAAAAAGTACCATCAGATCTGATTAACGATATGCTGGAAAAAAAAATAACCCTCTGCAACATTTCAGAAAATGGATCATATGGTCCATCTTCGTCCTTGGTCCCAAAATTCTTGAACACCCTTTAAGGCATCACTTTATGAGAACCACTACGACAAAACTCTTAAACTGGTTATGGAGAATCTAGGAGTATGAATTTTGCAGTGCTTCATAGAAAAGGTCATAGAACCTTCATGGGACCTTGGTCCAATGCTTCCAAAAACCATGAACAGATCATCGCACACCCAAGGATTAATATAACAGACTATCAACTTTGTTCAACAATTGCGCTGAAAGAGTTTAACCATTTTGAAATATTGCACAAAATGGGCCACCAAACACATCTTGGGACTTTAACCCAAAACTTCCCAACACCCTACAGGCACATAATACTAGTATCTTTATGACAAACCATTGACAAAGCACAACAGAATTTGTAGAAGGATAAGCATGTTACAGAATTTAATAAAATGGACCGCCATAGGCATTTAACCGCAAATAACAGACTATCACAACCAATGTTTTCTGATCACTGGCCCGCATCAGCATGACTGGCAATCTATTCTCCTAACAACAGGAAAAGATGAAACGACCTAGTTTGCAATATTATCCAAAATGGACCCTATGGCCCACCTTGACTCTGAAACCTAAAATTTTTGAACCCCACTACCCGAGTATCTATTTACAGTATAAGAGAGCATCAACATTGTACAAGAGAATATGTTAGACATATAGCAGAATTTCATAAAATGTTCTGTGAGGCCCGCATGGAACCTTTCATCACCAATTTCTGGATACTCCAAATGGCCCCCATCCAGGAAACATTGCATCCAATGTTTAAACAAAACCATGAGAGCATGTTGGAACTTACCATCTTGAACAACTCATTAAGTCAGGCAGATAGGCTAGATTGATAGGTAGACACGACCCCTTAAGATCACAATAGCTCAAACCAGCAAAGGTTTGAGTTAGACACAGCCGGAGCAGACGACAGCAAGCAAGCCCCATAATCTTTTTATTCAAAAATGTAGTTATTGACCTTTGGATTAGCTTGTTTAAGAGAGTAGCCTAATTGAAAAGCTTAGCATTTTTGTTAGTTTTAACTCAATGTATGATTGAGGTGCAGAATATATGTTATAGAAAACTTAAAAAACAAATTCTGATTGCCCTTTGCACTGTGCAAATGTTGCCTGTCAAATAACACTGTCATACATGTGTACACAATGGAATAGGGAAAACAAGACAGTGAGCCACAACTGGACAAATGGGCAGTGGCGGGATCGACTTAAGCTTATTGGTTAGAACCTGGGCCGTAACACTCCATCTAACCTAACCTAGCCAAAATAGGAGTTTCAATCGTACTTTATGTCAGATTAAAATGCAAATTTTTATATCAAAATGGCAATTAAAACACAGTCCACTGTACGAAACCACTACATGGATCGAGAAGCCTGACGTCACCAAATTTTCATGTATTTCTCAAATTTCGTAAAACATGTTATAGATGTGGAATTGGATTGCTTATCCTGTCAAATTGGTGGATGTGCATAGCCCCCAAAACAAATTAAGAAACTTGCTTATTACCGAACATATTTTCCTCCCAGTAAGACTTGGCAGTATCATTTAAACAGAGTATAACTTCAAACAGCTGTACTACAAACTAACATTCCACAGCCAGTTTATCATATTGTAAATAGAGAATATAATTAACTGTCAAAACTTCTGCTATGTAATGGTAAAATAAAATTTTGTAAGCTGAAGATTTGCGGTTTCTAAATGAGATAACATTTCCAACTGTTCTTGCATTCCTTTTCTCTGGATTCCAAAACCTGCATGTGTCACCACATACTCAATATTACTTTAGCCTGGTTAAATTTTGGAAATGATTTCAGGATAACAGAGTTCAAAACAAACAGTTTAGACTATTCCAAGTGATTGTTTTGCAAGTGATTAAGATAACACATTCACAAATGCGAACACATTCTTCTAAAGTAAATATTGAACGGTCATAGCTGGCAGCCCTACCAAACACCTTTTGTAACAAAAGGTTATCATACCAGTCTTACAACAGAAAAAAAATTAAATAAAAAGGAATTATAAGAATAAAACAATTATTCACTTCTAGCATCATTTTCTGAAATAGCAGAATATACATATTGCACATTCCAAAACCCAGTTTGGATTTCATAACGAAGTGAGACAATTTTTGTCACATGATTCTCAAGAGCCAATCATGAAATAGGATATAAACACATAAAATTATCCAAACTTGAGTGATAGTATTTCCCCTTTTAAAATATTAAGCTGTTATTATTATGTACTGACTTGTTTTGCTCACACAACCAAGCATGAGGAAGTATAGCTTGCATAGCACCTATGTGGCGGCCAATCTGTAAGACTGCCCCCCTTCACAGTGAAGAGCTGTACGAAAACATTTTGCCCGCAACATAGTGTATAAGAGGTATGAAATGCTTCTGAGTGCACTGCACTGGACACTTCAGGTATATAAAGAAATGCGCCTACTTGATATTTGCACACAAATGGTACAATGCCACCATCTGATTGCTGTCAATAGAGTGGGAAGAACAAACCAGTAAACCACAAAAGGAAAAAAAAAAAAAGCTGTGGCCTGCCCCCACTTTAACCAATCGGTTAGATTAGAAACCAAGTCCCAAAACCTCATCTTACTTACTTCCTTTGTACAATTTTTTCTTCTTCCTCCCAATGTGACAATATGATCTGGTGATGCTATGAGAAAGGTGAGTGTAAACCCATATCAAACAAAGTTTTTTAAGTAGTAAGGTATTAATTAAAATAGCAGTTACAACACAATAAAAAAAAAAAAAAAAAAAAGACACAAAAGAAGACAATCTGTAAGTTCAAATTCCATATTGTATTGTTTTACAGAACAAGTTATTCTTGACACATTCTATAAAAGGACTATTTATAGGTCTGCAGAAAAGACAACCTTAATTCTAGATAACACAATTTTTTATTGAGACATTCCTCATATGAGTATATAGTATATTTATAATAAACCTTCACAAGGGTTAATTAACATCTGTGTCTTAAAATAGTTGAAATGCAAATCGAAATGGTTTACTCAAGTCAAAGGAGAATGTCATCATTACTTTTGCACACACACACACAAAAGACAAAAGGGGTGTTCCCCATGGCTTCCCTTAATAAGTCCCCCCAGATCCCTTCCTGGTAGGGAAAAAATTAGAATTTACAAGGAGGTATGGTAATGTTTTATTCACAGCAATAGTGACAATTAGTTAAACATTTTATGAGTAAAACAAATATCAATGTAGGACACTGTTGCACATAAGGCTACGTGGAGATCCTATTCTAACAAAGCGATGTGGATGTACTGTTCTAAATGTCCTAATACTCAAAAATTGCCCCCTAGAGAGGTAGAAAGTGAAAACAGGGGGGGGGAAAACTCCTTGTGTGAAACATTATGCCCCCTCACATTAAAATATAAAAACAATTTAAAATAGGTTGCTTTCCATGATATCACAAAGCATGCTCCTTGCTAGACTGCTGGCAAAATTCTGTATAGTAGTATATAAAGCTAGCTGAGAAGCAACTGACAATCAAGGTAATGAGTGTTGATTTTTTACCCCATGAGGGGTGTAGCTGACCAATGATGACATCACTGGAAACTTAGTATTCTATAGCATACTTCATGAAAGTTATTTCTAAAGTCTCTAAATACTTACCAATTATATTTGCATCAGATTGTCCATAAACAGAATTAAATGTTGTTTCTCAATGGAATAGCTAAAATGAACACAGTATTTGAAAGGGTGTGACATCAACAATGTGACTGTCACTTCTGTTTAAATATAATGCTGGATAAACTATACCTTCATTATTCTGATACCACAGTAATGTACCATGTCCAACTAGCAAAGCTGAAGTACCCTAAGCCAAGCTCATGCAGCTGTAGCAATGCTTAGTTCATATTAGCATCACAACAACAGACCAGTTTAATCTTGCTATTGTAGTGTGTGGAGAAATTAGTATGGCTGAGGCTTTGCACCCTGAGGCAGCTACAGTCCATGGATTTGATATGGAGACCTAATGACAATGTCAGCAACACAGTGAGTCTAACATGAAACATCTTTATCTTTTCAAGTTTGGCTTGCACACCAAACAAACTTCTATTGCCTTTACATCAGCTGTATGCAACAGACAACCATAGTCAATTGAAAATAAAACAGCAACAAATGATTTATGCATTTTTTCAAACTACAGCAATACTCAGCTCTGGTTCTGGATGCTTACATGATAAGTTCACTACAAACCAACCTGTGAATGCAAGATGACCCTAGATATATCAGAGAAACAATATGGCTTAGAATGGGTTTTCCCGTGTTTAAAGAGCTTCACTGACAAAAACAAGGAAAGGGATGGGTAAATGTTTTTATTCTTGGTTATTAATGGTTAACTTGCGATGGTGAACTTTCCTTTAAAAAGACAGCAAATGTTACACTGGCAAGTGATTCAGCTGGATGCATGGACAGAGAATGCATCACATCCCCGAACACTGTATCCTGGAGTATTACGATAAACATGGGTGTAAGTCTCTGTAATGGCAGGTCGTGGGTCAGTCTTGGCTTTGACTACAGCATCATCCACTTCCTTTCGGACATCCTTGTCAATGTCCTGTTTGAATGAGGAAAGATGGACACCCATAAGAAGGAATAAAACAATTCCCTAATTTTTTTTTTACAGTTATTGCCTTCAGGTTCCACTTACTGGACTTAAAGACTGAAATTGCAGGAGATCATAAACCACCATGACTTATCTCAATGAGCACTGTCCCCCCCCCCCCCAACACCAAAAACAAACTATTCTCTAAGAACCTTTTACCCACCAGTGTGAGAAATGGTCACACTTCCTCAGCTGTCTAAAAATTGACCAAAGGCTTTCTAAAATGTTTTGCGCCCAAGGCTCAAAATAAGATTAAAAAGGACAGCCAAAATGAGCAAAACGGCTATTGGTCTGTGCTATTCCAATGAGACAATTTTGAGAGGCACCACGGCCATTAGGAAGGGCATGGTAGCCATGGCTTTCAGTGCTACTGATTATTTTTAGCCCTGTGAGTCAGTACCCATTTTACTTAGCTTGAGATACAAATTTACTTCTGTACTTAGGGCTTTGCCTTATTAAAATTTATGTACAGTTCCTTGAATCAATGACAGGTCATAAATATAATATTAAAGTCACAAGCTGCAAATGGCTGCAATGACTTTTGTCTTCTATCAAGCAGAAGATTGCAGTATTCTGCTAGTTATAAAGGTGAGAACTGTCTGACTTAACAAACTAACACTCAATAATATACTGTTCCCACACACACAAACATGGGCGGATATTGTCATCTCCGCCTTCTCACTAGTCATTCGTGTCATTGGGTCCCCCTTTAATTGGTCCCCCATATCAATCCAATCTCATTGGTCCCCCTTGTTCTTCCGGTGAGCGTGTCCCCCTTACTACAAGGTGCAACACCTAATCCCTAATCCATAACCTTAACCCCTAACATTAATCCCAATGAATTGGTGAACCAATGACACGGGGGACTAATGAAATGGAATCATCAAGGGGAGACTAATGAGAGGGAACTAATAAAACAAATCAAAGTTAAGGGGGACAAATAAGACGGAAGACCATAAAGCAGACCCTTTTACTACATACATATTTTGTTGGCCGAATAATGGCAGGCCCAACATCTCACTAGTCATTCATGTCATTGGGTCCCCCTTTAATTGGTATCCATATCAATCCAATCTCATTGGTCCCACTTTTTATTCTGGTGACAGTGTGCCCCTAACTATAAGCTGCAACACATAACTCTTTATCTC
The DNA here is from genome assembly GCA_037179385.1 of Holothuria scabra. Lineage (NCBI taxonomy): Eukaryota > Metazoa > Echinodermata > Holothuroidea > Aspidochirotida > Holothuriidae > Holothuria > Holothuria scabra. The sequence continues at coordinate 55,714,399 of CM074184.1, forward strand.
AACCACTAATCCAGTGAGCCACAACTGGGAAAGGGGCAGTGGCTTGCTTGACTTGAAGTAATTGGTAGGAAACTGAGGCATTAAACTCCATCTAATTAACCCTTAATCCATAACCTAAACCCCTAATCCTAATACTAATGAGTCAGTGAACCAATGACATAGGGGAATAATGAGAGGGAACTAATGAGGCAAATCAAACTGAATGGGGGACCAATGAGACGGGAGACCATAAGGTGGACCCTTTCATTACATACACAATTCTTTATCATTGCAACAAAATTTAACTATGTACACTCACCTTCAGTTCAGCTTCTGTGGCTAAATTAGCTTCAATTATTCTTGATCTAAAGCTACTGATGGGATCCCTCTGCTGTCTGACTTCCTGTACCTCTTCACGGGTACGGTAGCTTGTACCAGGGTCACTCATGCTGTGTCCGTGGTAACGGTATGTCTCAACCTCTAGCACCAATGGACCCTGCAAAATGAGGAAATATAATCAACTTCTACTTTAACAATTACAAAATGCATAAGCAAGAACTTGATAATAAGAAACCATTCTCCACAATTGGAAGAATAGTTCTAAATACACCCACAAACCACCACTGCCCCCCACCTATTCCCCCCCCCCCTCCCTCAAAAAAGAAAAGAACACTCCCTAAAGTTAGTCTGAAGAAGTCACTTGGCAAATTAGACTAAAATCTGACCACTCTCTTTAATGAAATAATTTTTAGCTTCACAAGGCAAGTGAGCATAGCCCCCAGACTTCCTATACATGGAGAGAGCATACTGTACAGTAGATTGTCGCTTACCATACCTGTGAATATAGTGTTAAAGTTTGAACTTGCTCAAGTAGTTTAAGTTGACAGATTTTGCAAGAAAGTAAAAATATTTTCGAAATAATGCAAGGTAAGGTCAAATCACTCTACGTATTACAGAAATGATATTGCTCTCCATTCAAGTTTAAAGTTTGGTGAAAATATTACTAAACCTTCGTCAAATCATGCAAATTATACCTTCACTGTGGCCATATTGGTGCACCTTTTGTGGCCCCAGGCGCAGGGGACAATCTTCTTACAAGAAGTACATGTTACATGCTCTGTCCATCTATATGGAAGTCCGTGGCATAACCCCCACCTTTCAAATAAGTGACAATGCAAGGCATCCCCCTCCCCCACTGACTACCCCAGCTGCAAGCCTCAAGGTAAATATTACATGGTAGTAATATACTTAACCATCCACTAGAAGACACCCACGATCCACATACAAAATATGACTACCATTAGATGCCATATCATATATTTTCCATCATTACAAAGTGTATTCTTTTTTATTTCTATCGCCACCATTCCCCACCCTCACTATCCCTTTCTCCTTCAAAGAGTTAAGATAGGGATAACAAAGTGATGGCTAAGGTACATCTGTAAAAGGGATGCATTTTGACACTTAGAAGCATAATACAGTATAATCCATTAAAATGTGTGGCTAACTAGTTTAAGATGCCCTATGATGTACTCGAGGTTTTTCACGAAAATGCTGTTTGAGTTAGTAAGATGGGGTTTTACAGCTCAGTTTCTAACCAATTGGTTTAGATCTGGTCACTCATGGCCTTTTTTTCCACTTGTGACTCACTGGTTTGCTTTCCCTACTCCACTGCTTGTGCTGAGCACCAAACACAACTGGCAGTTAGTTCCATTTTTTAATTCAAATGTTATTTGAATTGTTTGGAAGTTGAAGTTTGTTTATTGAAATGTTATTTGAATAAACAAATTTCAACTTCCAAACACTCTCATATACAGATTCTTAAATCTAAATTTTAAAACCATACTGTTTTTTCCTTCTAGAAAGCTCTAGAGGACAGTACCTCCCCCTCCCCACACCCTTCCTTGCACCATTCAGTATCCCATTCCACAGCCCAATAACTGAACTAAAATGGCCAAAGCATCACATACTACATATTTTCATACATACAAACACGAACATAATGTGTTCAAGACCACTATGTAACACACTGTTTCAGTTAGAAAGTTTTTTTTCCTTTGAAATTAATGGAACTTCCTATACATCTCATTATGTCCACTATAAAGTTTGTTGACCTTTATTCCTCTAGTTGGTCTGATAAGTAATCTACATTGAATGAATATTCATATCATCAACTAGCAGATGTTTTATTTTTAACTTAGTCACAGGTGTTCCTTATGTTTGACATGAATATCTCCCTGGGGGCAAGTTAAACAATAGGCTTATTCACTGTTGAGGCTAAAATAGATACAGGTCAACAGAAAACAAAGGGGAGAGCATACAGGAAATAAAAACAGGTGAGTTTTGAACATAAAGGAAATAAAAACAGGTGTTTGTCACATGAATTTGGACAGCAACACGTGGTATGATCTAAAGGAACTGTAGAAGATACTCATGAATATTCATTACCATGACAGTTCTTGTAACAGGTGCCAGTCAAAAACAAATATAGGGCAAAAGTGAACATGAAAGAAAATTAACATTTAGGTTTTAATGGAAGAGCTGGACAATTTCTTGTAACATGTACGCACTACTGCCAACATTAAAGAGGTTTGGAAAAGGGAAGTACAGACTGGCAGTGTGAGGGGGAGGTGATCATGAACCTTTCTTTTCTGGTGGTGCAGGGAATTTTGGAAAAGTGAAATTATCAACAACTAAAACTGTGCATTCCAAATTCTCCACAGGGGCATTTAGGTGGTGGCTTTGCTGTGGACCCCACATGCCCCTAGCTTCTAAACAGAACACCTGGGGGTCATGGCTTAGCTGTGGGAAATGTATCCTCAACCCACTCTGTGAGCTCCCAGCCCCCAAAATCCTGGCTACACCACTTCTGATGGGACAAGTACATTTTGAAGAAAAAAGTTTATGAGAATACTTGTGACAGGTGCCAGTCAAACACAAATATAGAGCAGCCGTAAACATGAAAGAAAATTAGCGTTTTCATCTTAATGAAAAAGTTTGACAGATATTTATCACGAATACACACCAGTGATTATGTAGGAGGGTTTTGCAAGAGGAAGGTACAGACTAAGAGGCACTTTAAATTGGGGGTGGTTGGGAGGGAAGGTAGACATGAACCTTCTCTGAGGAAGGGAGATTTTGGAGTAATGAAGTTATCAATTTATAAAACTCTACATTCCAAATTTCTCCACAGGTGGAAACTGGAGCATGGCTTCACTGTGAAATGTGGAGGCACAGACGTAGTAATTTCTCCACAGAACACCTGTGGTCATGTCCCTGCTTTTTAAAATGTATCCTCACCCCACCCCATATGTGCCAACTCAAAAAATCCTGGCTATGCCACTTCTGATGGGGCATGTAACAAACTTTTGAAGATTAACGGATATGAAGGGAAAGTCTTGCAAAGAAGTTTATTTTACAAAGCATACACTTTTCAAGAAAAAGGTCTGTCGAATGATTTCTGAAATTTGAACATTTAGACCCTTTAATTTATCATAGACAAACACAATGTAACTATCTCACTGTTAGTAATACAGTTTCATTTTAATTACCCTATCTTTCAAAATGCATAAATCATGTTACAAGAACATGGAGATGTTCTTTTAGACAAACCATACACAAAAGATTTCCCTTTGAAACTTTCACAAAAAAAAAAAAAATGTTCTAAATCCTTAAACCATCACCATATAACACCACTACTTTTTGTTTCAATTGAGGGGCTAAGCACTTCTGCCACACAGGCTCATGGCCCCACAAGGTACTGAATGGGATAAGATACATCTGCAGGGGAGGGGGACAAACATATTTTTGAGGGACAAGGTAAGGCTGTTGTAAAATTTTAAAGGGGAAATTTTCCTGGGTGTCTCCTACCCAACACCCTGGCTATACATGCATGCAGCCTCAAGTTTTATAACACTTTTTTAGTTGTACACATTATTCCATCAACAAATTGCTTACCTTGCCAGAGAGACAGTAATCCTTGGAAAACTTGGTAGCTTCTCTGACAGCAATCACATCCATTCCATCAATCTGTTAGGGCCAAGGAAAAGAGAAAAAACAAGTCATCTTTATATCAAACTTGTTGTTTTCAAAGTCATTACCCTTGCTTCTATAAAAACCGGCCTTTATGCCAACAGTGCACAAATAAACCAATGAAAATATTGTGCATGCTTGAAGAAATCTTCTCACCACTGCAGGTTATGGTTCGTAAAATATGTCCACAGTATTCCCAGTTTTTTATATGAGGCCACAAAAGGGGAAGACTTGGAAATGATTTGAACTGTAATATTTGAAACTAAACTTGAACCATCTATGAGACTTACTTTTTATATCCAACTGCTAAACTACATTAGACATTACATTTATTCAAAGACCAAGTGTTTGGTCTAACCGTAAGAAAACCCTCCTCTCACGTGGAAGGCCCGGGTTCTATTTCCAGGTCGAGTCATACCAAAGACTCTAAAAATGGAACCTACTGCTGTTGTGAGTAATGTTCCCCATAAGCAATGGAGTAGGGAAAACAAGCCAGTGAGCCACAACTTGAAAAAAGGCTGTGGCCAGCTTGACTTGAACCAATAGGTTGGAAACTGGGCCGTAAAACTCCATCTTACTTGCTATGTTCATTCAAATTCCATCTGACTATTAATTGAAGGAGAGCTCTTCGTGCAATATTTGTAAATTTTAACAATATTTCTATCACGCTTTCTCTTCCCATCTACTATTCTAACATGCACAATGTGGCCATTAAATCTTTTGACTTTAAAACAAAAATTGACAGTTATAAAGCAGCAATCCCTCATTTCTCTACAAAGATTCTGTGACGGTGACAATAAGATGCAATTAAGATTTTGTGTGTGATGAGCAACGCACTTAAACCATCACACTTTGATATGTAAGGTATCACATTTATGTCTCAAGACATGTACATCCTGCATGACAAAAAGTCTCAAGGTTAAGGTTTAATGCATGAGATTAATTAAGGTTGGATTTGGAGAGTCTCCAGACATTATTTTGCATGATTTTACGGTGAGTAATGGGTGATAAACAAACATTAACCTATGTTATCATCTGTACATGCAAAATTATAAGCCAAAAATAAAAGACTCTCTAAGTACAGTGAGATATCATGTGCATTTAATATGGACCACCGAAGGTGCATATACCTTTAAGGAGGGCAGTTTGGATAAGAGGCAAGTCATGAAGGCTGATGAGGGCACATCAGCACAGTAAGAGTGTGTGGGGGGAGGGGGAGGGAGGAGGTGGAGGGAGGAGGTGGAGGGAGGAGGTGGGGAGTGAGTGAGGAGGACACAGCTCCACACCCACCATCACGTACATGTTTGTGCAAAAAGGAATTACTGTGGTGGATATCCACAAGGTGATACCTTCCCAAACTTCTCCACCTATTAATTGTCCAAGAATTTAAAAATTTTTGTTCCTAAATGAAACATCTTTTGTGTGAAGGGGGGGGGGGGGACAGATGATTAAAACAGTTCCACACTTACATGAATCCATTTACCCAACTGGGGTAGGTGCTTGTGTGAAGAGGTATCACAGTGTCTTTGAAAGCTGATGGTTATTCGGTTATACCTTCCCTAGCCCTCTCCCATAACCATCAATTCCCCAAAGGATTATAAGATATACTTCCCAAAAGTTTGAAGTATAATAAAGACCCCAAAATTGGCGGGACTCCGAAATTGGCACACTGTCACAAATCTCCAGCTATCACGGTAATAACATTACTTTAACAAGCCTAACTGTTTTAAACCGATCCAGCATTTTGTTTTTCACGATAATGAATCCATTTCAGGTACGTGCATACAATAATATGATCAGTCTTCAAGATTTTTCAAACTACATCCTACCGTTACGTAGCATATTTCACAACTGAAAACATACTCCCCCAAAACAACGAAAATTACCTTGCTGTGGGGTACACTGACCTGAAGTACTACTCCATACAATGTAGTTACTTGAGTATAGTGTGCCGAGTGCACAACCTATGTTATTTGGTTATTTTGCTTTGTTACTGACTTGACCAAACTTTCCGTCTTTCTTAGGCCGGTTAGGTCAACAAGTGAAACAAGTTTTGCACTATACTGTATAGCAGACTCACAAACACCTCTCCTGCAGAGCCGGCTCAGTAGCTTAACACATCTGTAGTTCCGTTTTGATAGGCGGCAAGGACTAGCTTGCTACGTAGGTATCTGCACGTAACTGTGCAAAGTCAGTGAAAATAGTCAGTCCCACACTACACATATGACAAATACACCACTATCGGGGGCTATTCATGACTGACATCAAATAAAATTTCCAGTCAAATTAAGCTTTCTCTCACTAATTTCTGGATCGGAGTATGGGAACTGTTGGTAGCAATATATCCATCAGTTACTGCACATTTTGAAAATGGAAATAGGAAAGGGTTTGGAGTTATCTAATTCTGTATATCAGCTTTGCAAAAATTATGACCGCCATTCATAGGCCCACCACTATACAAGTTCTTTTCTGAAGAAAACAAAAGGTTAAAACAGCTTCACACTTAAAAGGATCCATTAAACACCTTGGGGTATGCTTGTGCCCAGGAGTGTCAGTTTGAGGGATATCTACTGGCTATATCTTCCCTAACCCCCTATGACAACCATCAAACCTCCTAGGATTATAGGATGTTTATTTTCTAAATGAAAGCTCTTTTGGAAAGAAAGATCCTGGTGAAGAATTTGGTCATGGCACAGCATACATTAAAGTACCCTCTCTTTATCTGTGCATGATTGAGGCTAACACTCCTTTCCATTATCAAACTGACTCAGATTAGTTGAACACAATTATTAATGACTAAATGCAATAAATCTTTACTGAATCCAGAATCCAGTACCAACAATAGACCCAAATAAATGTGTTTCTTACCCATATGCCTGGTATATAATCCCCTCGAGTGTAGTAGTCAGTAGAGGCTGATGCCCTTTCCACGGCTGTGCCCATGCCATACTTGTTATTCTCACACACATATATGCATGGCAAGTCCCACAGTTTAGACATGTTGAAAGCCTCAAAGATCTGACCCTGATTGGCAGCGCCATCTCCATACAGAGTTACACAGACTGTCTTATCATTTCTGTATTGATGAGCTAATGCAATGCCTGCACCAAGGGGCACCTGCAAATTAGGCACAGATATAGACAATTTATCTTTTTTAATAGTAAAATATTTTAAAGCAGAATTAGAGAACAAATCTTATTCTAGTTAGAACAATCCTTTAGTTAATTATTCCTATGCCTGCTACATTATGATGTGCTTAAGCATTAGGAAATTCAAGGAAATGCATTGCATACTACACTTGTACTGTGGTTAAGTGAAAAAGGGAGAATACTTGATACACCCATATGGCTGATATGCCCAACTAGGTGTCTGGTACTAGACGGCAGACTATCTCAAGGCCTCACCTGTGCTCCAACAATACCATTACCTCCGTAAAAGTTTGGGGCATACATGTGCATGGAACCACCTTTTCCTTTGGCACAGCCTGTTTTACGACCTGTGAATGCAAGAAAAATGCAAAGTGTGTAGTTTTAATTTCAGAGCCTGGGATAGCAGGCACCAATGCACATTCCCCCCAAAATATGGAGGTACAGTAAAACTTTCAAACAAGAGGGCAATCCACGGAGTTGCATATCTCGTCGCTAACATGTGCCCAAGTTGGTTACAGAACTTGAACTATGTATGAGCTGGAAGTTTTATCTGTGCTGAATTTTATGCTACAGTAGAATGTTATTGACAAAAATTACCATACTTAAACTCCATGCCACAATCTTGAAGTCCAAGGAAAGCGATTTTTTTCGTTCCAAGGGACGGAAGTTTTTTTCGTAAGATAGCGAGGGGAAAGAATATGGCACAGATCAATCAAGTTCTTGGAACAGGCGCACCCCTTATTCCAAAAAACATCATTTGGATATTCAAATTCTGACACCGGATTATATAAGAACTGGAGAAATAAGCTACCCAACCTTTGTAACGCTTGCCCTTTTAATCCAGTAGGCCTATCTAAGATTTTGGAACAAATTCATTTTTTAAGATGCTGTTATCCCCTTGCAACACTATGAAACAAAAAAAAAGGGGCTTGGCTGTTACACTAAACTGATACGATTAGATATGGACGCAACGATTATAAAAGTAAGACGCATTCGGGGACGCTTTAGACAAGTGCGTAATTGTTATTATTGTTAGCGCATACATAATTGCAAACACCAGTGCTCCGATAGCAGTGAGCGTGGCCACTGACTACATTGTGAATTGTGCATTGCGCAGTGACTGCTTAGTATTCGCAATAGCATCTTCATCAAACAGCTCATACAGTAAAGACGCGCTCGTAGTGGGGACGGGCTTGTTGTGGTCTGCCCATACATATTCATAGCTGTTCTTTATAGTGACCGAACTGCGTCTTTCTTGCACAAAAACAGAACTATTTTTAACCGCTCGCATATACACGCGAACACATTGGCCAATGATTTGCTCCGAATCCCCACCATTGCCCGCGCCTTTGGCTCTGTATGTTGGACTCTGTATTATGATGCAATCATTTTCATGAGGTTGCTAAGATAAGATAACTTTACCGAGCATTACATTAGTTCCACATCTAGATGCACGCCGTAGGGCGGGGTTTGTGCCACAAATTGCGTCATAAAAGTCAGGTGAGCTGTTGCGGCATTTTTCGAAATTGAATTTCGAACGCAGTTTTCCTTCGAATATCATTTATGCCGAATTGTACGGGTTTTTAATGGGGTGTGAGATGATATTAGTAACATACTGTATCTAATCTTGCAATACACAAAAGTTTTTGTGGCCGTGTCATGCCCACTTTAACCTTTGACAATCTGTAACGTGAACTATGTCCTTGGTTGCCATGACAACCACACATATCGGTACAAATTATCATGCCTAGGCTATTACACTTAAACTTTCAGATTTGTGGGATGCGTCCATTAGGAGTTACAGTGAATACAAAAAAAAGTATTTGACCCCCTGTCACGTGACCTTTGACCTTGGTTGCCATGGAAACTACATATTTTGGTAGAACTAGTCTACCCTATTATACTAGTGAAGTTTCATGTAAAATGAAGGTTTTCTTTTGAAGTTTTAGTACAAAATAGGAAAAAAACGTATTTTTTGCAAAATGTGACCTTTGACCTCTGACCTTTGACCTTTTCTTCCGACGGTCGGGGAGACACAAGTTCCCACCCTGGGGTACCAACCTACCAATTTTGAAAAGAATCAGTGCAGCCCACTAGGAGGAGTTTGAGGGACAAAAACGTTGTTTTACAAACAAATTTTCACTTGAAAATTTTTTGTTCCACTCTACCACTTGACCTTTGACCTCTGTTGCTATGGCAACCACATATTTTGGTAGGTCTAGATGCAATCATCATATGTGTGAAGTTTCGTGTCAGGAGAACGTTTCATTTTGGAAATATAGCAGAAAATGTGATTTCACTAAATTTGACCTTTGACCTGCAACCTTTGACCTTCACTTCCGGTTGTGTATTAAAATGCAATTGTCCCACCTGAGGTACCATCCTACCAAGTTTGAAGAAAATCGGCCCAGCCGTTTACAAGATATTAGGAAAACAAAATTGGACACACACAAACACACACCCCCACCAACACACACACACGGACAGGTTTTGACCCCTCTCTCAGCCCTGGACCTTCAGTCACCCCGGGGTACCTCACCATGGGTTAGACCTTGAGACTAGTGACCTGGAAAAATTTACCGTTACCATGGTAACCATTGCGATTTAAGCTGGCATTGCCATATATAGCCCGATAGGCAAAGTGACTACAATATCTCATCCTCCTCACGGAGCGATGAGATAATAAGATTTACCTGACTTCTTTTTTCATTTGTCCAGTAAAATTATTAGGGGACCACTAACTAATTAGTTAGTTAATTAGTTACATGGAGATTTACTACCCAGTTTCCAACCAACTGGTTCAAGTTGAACTGGACACCCTTTTCAGGTGACCACTAAAAGAAGAAAGCCTTGGATAGATTGTTCAATCTTGCTTCTTACGATTTTTCTTGCAAAGGTGATTGGGTAAGAAAGGTGAGTTAAAAGATAAGTGGGGGTGGTGAAGGGGAAGGGGCTTGAATAACACATACAAATTATACTTCCAGGATCATCCCTCATTACATCTCACTGGTAGAATCTATCACACCATGCCAACCAACCTGTTAGTTCAGCCAGAATTCCATGTACAGAGATTCCTCTCACGTATGCCCAGCCATGAGCTCGATAGGCTGTGATGATTGCATCATCCAAGGTAAGTGCATTCTGAATTCCTACACAGCATGCTTCCTAAGATGGAGAAAAGAACATAAAATTGGGGGTGATGAAAGGTAAAATCCACTAATTTCTGCCATATGGCAATCAACTCTAGAGCACAACCATTTTGTTGGCATGGCAACCAATTCTGTTGGCTTGACAACTGATAAAGTGGCATTTGAACCAAATGCCAAGTGGGGGGAAAAAGATGAAATACCCAGAGAAAAACCCACATACAGCAAGCAGGATTTGAACCCACACACATACTGTATTAACAAAACATATTGGTGCAGAGTGGCTGATACTGACCCAGTCTTCTAATCGACAACCCTATAGAACGGGGTCCATCCCGACATAAGGAGGTAAATGTTATATTATGTATATACAGCACATATTTACAGGTTATGAGGAATAGTAAATTTATATATGGACGCCATCATATTTGAGTTGGCTATGCCCCAAGAGGATGCATATATATAAAAAATATCTTTCCAAGCCTTTCCATGTCTAAAACATGATTACACATCACAGACTTATAATGAGCTATTCCAGGACACACCTGAGTGCTATGGTTTTGCAGCAAAGCTATATGTATATGAAAAGGGTAAATTATGGTTTGGCAGCAAAACCATGCATAGTGAAAGGGTAAATGGACAGTCCACCTATGTTCAAAATTATGTGGCAGTTTAAAGGTTCTTGAAATAATACCTGTCCTGAGTAAAGATGGCAAAAGCCTCTAATTTCTTTTGATTTATAGAGAGTTCCAGCAGCTGTCTCCATCCTCCTGATAACCTGCATTTCCCTGTAATATTTAAGGGCATCATCCCTTGTCAGGGTTGCTTCTGTGTTGGGACCTTCATCAAGTTTGTGAAGTTTAAATGGCTGTGAAAATATCATCACAAAAATGATTTGCTATTGCTTATGTAAAGAGAAACAAAAGGATCCTCACAAACAAATGTTTACTTTCTTACTTCAAATGAACCAAACAGCTACAGGCATGTTACAGAAATTAAGCACACAGTACCTTAATTGACCTAACCTGACAATAGCTAGCTGTTCTGTTTTTAGGCACTGCAGAAAATACCATTGGGGGAATGCAGTCACTCTAACTTAGATAAGAATAGTGTCTACCTCATTTCATGAATGGCTCTTAGAAATCAAGTTACAACATTTTTCTCACTTAATTGTGAAATTTATGATCATTGTCTTATTGATTTACCTTAAGCATGAAATATTAATGTCAAGAAATATTATGAACAATACATTTGTTTTAAATCAAATTCTGAGCAACTGCTTACCCCCTTCCCTCTAATTAATACTGACAAAGCAAATTGCTAGTTAGTTGAACCACACCAGCACAGATGCATTAGCTAGAGAGAAGATGGAGTTGAAAAAAATCAAGTACAGTTAAAATCATGGTTCATTTCATCCCCTTTGGTCGCAGGCAGAGATTACCAGGCATATTCTTTAACCCAACCTAGCCCAAGAAGTGCGGCACTGGCAAAATGGATGATTAATAATTCACACAATGTTCTTGGAATGACAGCATACAGTGAACACCAATCTGAGTCCTCAAAATTCACATTCATCATCAGCCAAACAAAATAAGCCTTCTTTAAGTAGCCAAGAAGTACAGAATACATATATCTCTCATACTTACTGTTACACTAAGTGTGACTTCATTCACTGTGCTGCTGTAACTCCTAAGGAGGGTGCAGACAATAGCTTTCTGTGGAAAAAAGTGAAAAAAAAGAAAGTTTTCAAATTGGTAGTATACATCACTAAAAGTTACATTATATAAGACCATAACATATTGACAAAAGGAGAATTTGCTATCAAATTTTAGCACTTTTTAGTAAATTATGTTAATAACGTATTTTGCTGCATGAGTCTATGAGGCTCAAGCATTAAATTTTTTCTAACTCACTAGCTGGTCTAGATGATAAGGCGCAGCAAAAAAATATATATGTTTCGCGTCTGCCCCCTTCCTCTTTGGGAGCCGTGTGATTTTATTTTTATTTTTTATCTACGGAAAAATGTGAGACAAACAAAAATTACAATGTACTTTTTTGAAAATATTTAATTGCGGAGTTGTTCATCCAGTAAGAGGTTTCTGATCACATCTTTCAACATATGTGTGAAGTTAGACACTGTGCTAGCTCCCTATATACTGCCGCTAGCACTCTACAGTATGTATCTTGGCTAAGTACTGTGTGGCACAATCATCTACATAAACATAGTTTCGCAGACAAGTCGTTTTATGTTCTCATGACAGTCTCATATAACATAGAGATCGATTGTATATGAAAAGTGAGACTGTAACCACAGACTAGTGATTCTATGCATGCAGACAAGTTGTAGGCCTACAGTCAGTTTAAAAGGTGAATCTAAATAATAGTTTTCTTTTCTTTATGTATTAAACAAGTTTCATGTAGCATACTTTCAAACCTTTGACATCTTTGCGTATGGTGACGGTTTTACTTTGTCATCATGGAAAGTACAGTATAAAATGTGTCCCACAAGACAAATATGAAAGTACTGTATGTTAAGCTACAAGGGTGTTTAAAAGTTCTTGCTAAAGCTATTAAATAAAACAATGTTGCATGTTCAGTTTTATGCGTCTACAACTAACTTTTACACATATCCTTAAAAACGAATGTACCCAGGACTGCAGGAAATCTATTGCCGCCATCTTGGAAAAATACAAAATAAAAAATATAAAAGTCCCTCATCCACCTCCTCTTGCAAAAAGCATATGAAACCTTTTTTTTTCTTTGCCTGGTCCAACTGGATGTCAAAGAAGTCAATAAACCTCTTTACATAGTTTTTAATCATCCCAAAGGAAAAATTTAACATTTGACACAGTAAATGTGAAACATGACACACTGTTTCAAGCGGGTAAAGTGGTTCTATCTTAGTTGTTTTTGGTTGTATGTGCTCCTGCTTTCTTTGTTCAGAATTGGTGAGTGATGAAAATAGGTACCAATGCAAAAAAAAGAAAAAGTACCAATGCCAAAGATTTTACAGTAGGTTAAGTGTTCCCTGTACAGTGTGGCAGTTTTTTAATTAATTTCTTGTGGGTCCCTTTCAAGCTAACTAGGGAGATAGGCCTCGAAGCAGGCCAAGTCGTCGCCAAACCAACTCGTCCCCAAGCCAAGTCGTCCCCACCCCAACTCGTCCCCAGGCCAAGTCCTCCCCAAGCCAAGTCATCCCCAAGCCAACTCGTCCCCAAGCCAGGTCGTCCCCAAACTAACTCGTCCCCAATATGAAAAATGGTGTGATTTTTATGGCGCAAGAAATGGGAATATATTATCAACTAAACATATATTATCAAAACTGAAATATTTATGTGACAAAACATGAAATTTATTTAGTAGCATCAAACATTAGGCCTTTATCTGTAAAACAAATTTGCAATAAAAATACAATTGTAGAAAGAGTATGTTCTTAACAAGACATATATTTGCAATTAAAATATATTCCCATCAAAAATATATGTTTGCTCTAAAATATATATTTAGAAGAGTATTTTTTTCCAACACTTGAAATATATTTGTAAAGAAAAATTATGTTTACACCAAAATATATTTGCAAGAAAATATATCTTTCTTGAAAAAGTTACGATGTTCGCCACAAAATTATTTTGCAACAAAAATATTCTTCCAACCAGAAATTTATTTTCAAGAAAAAGAAATAAGTTTGCAATATAAATGTATCTATCTGCAAGAAACATTATTTTTGCCAAAACATTTATTTGCAAGACTAATTAGGCCTATATTTGCCAACTGATGTCTCAATCAGTTGTGTTTAAAATATGTTATCAAACTCCAAAATATATATGTTATTGGTTATGATGGGTAGACAAATTGCGGCAATAAAGTTTTATGCTATATTTTAAACCAGTTGTCATTCTCTATATATGCATAAATCACGGCTTCAAAAATTAAAAAATTTATGTGTCACGAAATAGGCCCTTTAACTAGCAAAAGGGAGGGAAAAAACAATGAACAAACCAAAAACAAATGCAAAGTCAGTGTTGGCTGGTCTCTTGAAATGAGGTAATTTTATTTCCCACTAGTTTTTCACTAATTTCTCATATTGGGGCCGAGTTGGCTTGGGGACAACTTGGCTTGGGGAGGAGTTGGTTTGGGGACGAGTTGGGTTGGAGATGCGTTGGTTTGGGGCCGTCTTGGCTTGGGGACGAGTTGGTTTGGGGACGAGTTGGCTTGGCGAGAAGTTGGTTAGGGGACGAGTTGGGTTGGGGGCCAGTTGGCCCGAAAGCATAGGCCTAGGAGTAGGGTTACCGGTTGATTCGCCCCATTGTCAGTTCGCCCCGGTCGTTTCGCCCCCTTGCCAGTTCGCCCTGTAGTGGAAGTCGTTTCGCCCCCAAAGAGGAGGTCGTTTTGCCCCCAAATACTTATGAGTATGACATCAAATAAACTGACTCTAAATGCAGTTTTGTAGTTGTCATAACAGTAATTTTCAAAGTTGGCAAGAATGTGACAAAAACCAAGTCAAGTACAGGTAGGCAGTGCGCTATCTGACGCACCAACCAGTCATATGTTAAGTTGACCTGGTATTCTCTTGCACGTCCAGAATTAATTTCACAAGCAAGCTAGCATTTTTTTAAAACCATTTTCGATTTTTGCGTCATTTATTGGAAATTATAAAAAGAACCAAACAAAACAACCACAACATATGATAAGCGAATGTTTACACAAAGAAGCACATGAACGATGTAGTAATTACGCGAGAACGCAGATAGCCTAGAAAGTATAACGTTACATCAGTATAATGGTTGGTTCAAAGTTCGAACAGGTTCTAAATTCGAACACCTAATTAAAATCATTCATATATCAGTCATAAGACAGTATTTTCTTCAATCACTTAAATCACCATTAGGAAATAATTATGGCTCCATATGGTATGGTAAAACTGACAATCATTTAGTATTGAACAGTGAATAAATATTCCATTTAAATGAGGTGTTCGAATTAAGAACCTGTTCGAACTTAGAACCAACTACTATACTATCAACACAATTAACCGTCAACTGCGCGTACGTGAGTTAGTACAAATGAACAACTTGTTTCACCTTTAAAAATGAACTCAATCTCATACTGAAAGACAATTAAATAAGAAACTTGACTTCATTGACATCTTTTGTTCTAAAACATTCGCTTGTTAAGTTGTTGTAGGCCTAAAGGGACCTGCTTCAGAAAGACTAGGGGGCGAACTGGTAGGTCTTAGGGGGCGAACTGGCAGGTCTTAGGGGGCGAACTGGTTAAAGTTTGGGGGCGAACTGGTATTTAGGGGGCGAACTGGTTGGGGGCGAACTGGCAAGGGGGCGAAACGACCGGCTACCAGGAGTAGGAATGAATATATTCATGTAAGGCTAGCCTAGCCTACCTAAAACTGAAACACCACTGAAGAAAGATGAATAGGCCTAGGCTGAATAGCCCAGAGTGAATAGGATTAGTTGGTGTCCATTCACAGCGGTTTGATGGTGGCTTACATGAAGTCCATAACTTAAGTTTGCTTAACAGCGTAAAGCTAAGCCTAACTTAAGGTTAGCACTGTAGGTGCAGTTAACAGCTGACGTTGGGCCTAACACTAACAGTAACAGTACTGTTAGGCATAGCGTAGCCTAGGCCTAGCTTATGTATGCAGCGCTTTAGATAGACCTAGGCTAACTGTTACTGTTAGTGTTAGGCCTAACAAATTAACCGTTAGGCCTAACGTTAGCTTCTAAGGCAAAATTATGTGATTAGCCTAATCGCAATTACTTTGGAAGACGAACTGCTAAGGCTAGACACCCTAGAAAAAATTCCGGAGAACATTGTGGTGACGATTATGCAGCATGAACTAATAAGTTAATTCCAATGCAAAGTCAGGCTGTCTCCAATCCAGGTGCTGACGGCTGTTCCAGACCCCTTCGCCGAGTGCCCTTTCCCTTACTGCCAGAGAAATGTCGCCATCCATTTACATTAGTTTCAGGCATAGAGTAGGATATTATCCTGCTCTATGGTTTCAGGACACCAATAGGTAATTCATCATTCGAGATTGAAGGTAAGTCAATTTTTTTGAGGGCCAGGAAGCCATTTGGCTCATCGAGACAGGCACGTGGCCACGGGGGCACTGGGGGACAAAGCCCCCCCCCCCCCAAAAAAAAATCAAAGTATGGGTTGAAATTTAAAATGCTATGGAAAAATGGAACACACCCATTTATTATACCACTGTGTCATCTGTAAAACTGAATTTATGTCAGAAAGTCCACCATTTTGCATCTTAACCCTCTCAGATAGGCAAAAAATTTTCCCCTTAGACCCTGAGCCCCGGAGCGGTGATCACTAATTCATTGTGCCCCCCCCCCCCAAACAGCGCCCTGGCTACAGCCCTGCATCGAGGACCCTATGCCAGAGTGAGCCATGGATGAACCTTGGATGAATCCTGCTCCCAGGATAGCCATAAAAATTAGCCTGTAAAGGCTAATAGAGTGCTTGGATTGATCAAGAGGAATTTCATCAATTTTAGTAAGGATATTGTACTTAATTTGTACAAGCAGTTGGTAAGACCCCATCTTGACTATGCAGCTCAGGCTTGGAGTCCCTTCTATGAAAAGGACAAGTTTCTTTTAGAGCAGGTTCAGAGGAGAGCCACTCGCCTAATTCCTGGGGTGAGAAATTTGCCTTATCATGCTAGGCTTAAACATCTTGGGCTTACCACCTTGGAGCTGAGAAGGATTAGGGAAGACATGCTCCAGGTTTTCAAGTTCCTTGGTGAAAGGAATCCCCTTCTGACTTGTAGTTATTTAAGGGTTCAAAGTAATTCTCGGGTGCGTGGGCATTGTAAAAAGCTTGAAAAGCCTTTTGCAAGGCTTGACATTAGGAAGTTTAGTTTCTCCCATAGAGTTGTCAACGAGTGGAATTGTCTACCAGATTGGGTAGTTAACTCCCCCTCAGACCACTGCTTTAATTTAAGGTTAACATTGACAGGTTTTTCCATGGCTGTGGTAGAATCTGATTGTTTGGGGCTGTTGTCAAGCTTTGGAGGTTTGACTTTTGATTAGGGCTTGGACTTCAGGGCATCTTATGGGGCCTTGGCCCTCCTTTGCCCTTCAACCTGTTATGTTATGTTATGTTATGTTATGTTATGTTATGTTATGTTATGTTATGTTATGTTATGTTATGTTATGTTATGTTATGTTATGTTATGTTATGTTATGTTATGTTATGTTATGTTATGTTACGTTACGTTACGTTACGTTACGTTACGTTACGTTACGTTATGTTATGTTATGTTATGTTATGTTATGTTATGTTATAAACGTCCCCTTCCGACGGACGTGAGCGTAACCCCCCCCCATCTTTAGCCATTTTCCCAAAGGCTGTGCGGTGTGGATATTACCCGCTGCTCTGCACCACTGCTCAACAGCTGAACTGAGCAAGCGAACAACTTAAAACCCCCGGAATCAGCATCACTGTGAACAGCTATGTTGAAAAAGCTAATTTTTTAGAGCCCGGAAAATTTTCAAGCGGTTCCACCGGGATTTGGTCCGACTTTCAGCAAGCAAGGCAGTACGCTCAACCACCCACTTCATATCGAAAAGTTTCAATCACAAACCTCCCAAATGCGTTAGAGTGTATGGGCGCATTTTGCATTTTTAGGTTTTTCGCTTTATGTAGTATTCGGGTTGTGTTTTAAGGTCTGGCTAAACTGGATTTGTGATGTTCATACTATTGCACATCTAGTGAATGCTTTTTTGACTGGGCACTCCCCTTACTTTTGTCGTAAATCATTAGTTTATTGGATTTAATGTCTATGGACGAAAAGCGTTTTTCGTCCCAATTTTACATAATTTAGAGGATTAACACTTCTAGCCACAAATATATTGACACGGCTAAACTCGTTTCTGGGAGCTGCATGTCACAGGTAACAGGAGGAGAAGAATTGGTTTTATTTTGGATCTATATTTTTGTCGTAAAACGCGTAAAGTAAAGGCATAAAATGACCCATTATTTTCAGTTGGGGAAATCCCCCAAATGATGACGTCACAACATTTTGAAAACGTCAAAAATCATGTATTTCGAATGAAAATCGGCATTTCATAAGTTCCTCGCACTTTGACATATCATTCCAAGGCATAATCGATTAAGCTTACCTTTATTAGAACATTAAAAAAATTGATATAGTGTGAGCAAATGATCGTTTTTGAACAAAACTTTTCGATATGGAAGACCCTAGAACTCTGCCCTCACAAAGTGTGGCCCTATCTAAAGAAATTGAGCACGTAACGGAAACAACAGAATGGAAGAGAGAGTGTAGAGAAAAAATCAGACGGAAAGAAAATCAAAAAGGTTGTATATGAAATAGCGAAGTTTCTTTATTAGAAGGGAAAAGTTTATATTCCGTCGAACCTGTTCATGAAGAGTAATAGCCAGAACTGTGTCATGAGGAGGGGAGGGGGGGGGGGTTGGTCACGAAATGAGAAAAAAGTCTAAGGGAAGAGAAAAACGATAATTTAGGTGTTTTTTGCATTTCAAGGTTGCGTCATGGGGGGATTGCAACCCCCAAAACCACTCGGTGGCATGAGCGTCCGCAGGTATGGGCAAGGGGGGAGGCTGCCCTCCCCCTGGAAAATCAAAAATTTGAAAAAACCAATAAAAATCAAAGCAAAAACCCCAACAAAACGTGTTTTCCAAGTTTCTATGCGGAAAATATGCTTTAGAAATGCCATTTCCGGGGATCTGGGAGGCATTTTGGGCTGAAATTTTCGCATGCTTTGTGTCAATTCATAGTGACTTGGAGGTTTTGCCCCCTCCTAGAAATTTTGCCCCCCTGACTTTTTTCTGCGGACGCCCATGCTCGGTGGCTACGTCACTGACACTGGAATAAAACACCCCATCATAAAAAAATTAGTACAGTACACCATGAATCGAGTAAACTTAGTCACTCCTATCATAGAGTAAAAAATGTGAATTCAACCACTTAGAATGTTCATTCACTCCTCCGCGGTGCCTATAATGACCACTCTTTTTTAAGATTGATAATTGTAGTCACTTTATTCAAGAGTGAAACTTCGTTCTTTGGAGGGAATTTCACTCTTTCTAGAGTGAATTTCATTCTCCTTAGAATGAATTAACACTCTAATGGAGTGAATTTGTATTTTACACTCTAATACTCTAATACACTCTATAAGAGTGTGTCTAAGTACACTCTTTTGATTTAAGAGTGAAGGCGTGATCTCTTAGTTGTAATTTGTGAAAAGTCGCGAAGCCTGAAGACAGAAGTGCAGAGTGGACTTTGTATGTAAGCCAGGTTCCCAGTAGATACATGCCAAGCATTACACCCTTACGGATTTCGACTAGCCTGCTGTAAGCAGGCTATTGTGTTTGCTTTTTAACTAACGTTACTACATTAAAAAAATCTTACTTTTCGCTACTATAAATAATACTATATGAGTCTTTCAACGGCTTCAGTCTCTGCTGAGCAGTCCACGTTACCAACTAAGTTACATGGCATACCTACGGTATACAATAGCCTGCCAACTTTACAATAGCCTGCCAACTTTCTATCGAATCTCATTTACGACCACCAAAAGTGACGTCACGACGAAAATTAAAATACTAAATTATATCTCGTGTAATAGGTAATATATATGCATCGAACGTACGACCTGATAAACATTTTCCACGTACAAAAGCTAATCATGTTGTTCGCCGTTGCATCAGTTGTATGTACGAAAATACAGTGTTCGTACTTGCTTCGTACACCACGTGACCATCTCATGTTTACTAATTCGTCCCTCAAAATGCAGGATTCCTGTTAATGGAAACTTGGCGAAGGTTTGCATACTCTGTATATCATACTGTTTAGAGACTTGGATGTACTATGATTTTAAGAGAGCGTCATCTTTCGGCCACTAAAGAGTCTGCTCCGCAGGCTAGATTCGACAGAGTTACGTCCTTGGTTATATTTCTCTTTGGTATCACTAACAGTCTTGCACACATAACAAACCCCTCTGTTCATAGTGCCCTTGCGATATGTATACATCTTATAACCCACATAACTGAATTATATAAACTTTGTATAAACATATGAGAAATAAACTGCGACTAGGTTACACAAGTTTTCTTTTTCCCGTTTTAATACCAAACTCCTGTCCATTACGACTGGTTTTGATCGTGGGCGTTCGAAAAAAAAGTCAAGGGGCCCGGAAAAACCCGTTTTGACTGAACACACATGAAATCCTTCACTCCAGATTGTTGTTTTCGAGGTGTAGCTGGGGATTTGCCAGACAGGGACAAAAGTGGTAGGCAAATATCAGTCTCAATATATTGTCCCTGCAAATACAACTGTAGCTATAGCAACCGACCGACCGACCTACCAACTACCAACCAACCGACCAACCGACCAACAGACCAACCGACCAACAGACCAACCAACCAACAGACCAACCGACCAACCAACTTACTTTTTTAGTGGAGAATGATTGGTTCATATTGCCCTGGAAGAAGTCATCGGACAAAGTCGTCCTTCCAGTCAGACGTCCAGGTCATTTGTCATTTCTGGTGACGATACTGTCCGTTGTTTATCCGTCCATAATACTACGAAACTCATTTCTCACTTCTCTATTTTTCCAGTAAATCCATCGATATATATAAGTATAGAAATGATCAATTAAGGGGACTGGGAGATGAGTGATCTGAGGGGAGGAAAATTGAGTCAAACAAGAAATACAAATATACTGGGGCAGACATGACAAGTGTAAATAAAAACATGTATTTGTTCATTATAGTAGAAATAAAGGGATACATTAATGTTATCCAATATACCCAACGTTATTTAATGACACATTTATATTGAGCATGGGAATCACGGTTTGCACCAAGCCCAACTATTCAGAACTACCTTCCTCATCACACACGTTTCCAACAAAAAGTTAGGGAGTGCTTGTTATCTTTAAGGTTACAGTGCTCTAATTTCATTTCAGTTCATTTCATTTCATTTATTTCTTTTATCACAACAGTAAATCAACAAGCATTAAAGAAGTTAGAAAAGACATTAGTTGTGAATGGAAGTACTCTTAAAACCCTTTTGGGCTTGAGAAACAAAAGCACTCCGAAAGAGAGCAAACACAAAATAAACAGATCAACATGAATCCCCCTGTACCCCCTCCCCCTACAGTCCCCACCCATCAACCTACCGTACCCGAGGAACATTTATAAGTACTGACAAAATATTTTGATAAACCTTTCCAAAAACTGACAAAGACGCAACTGACTGGCTTAAGCTGATAATTCTGAGACTTTTTTGGAAGCCTCTCTATCGGAATAGGGTATGTAGCTGGTCAGTTTGTCGAGTTTGTCCGGTATTCCGGAGACAAAATTCATTATTTTTAAGATATGCAGAAAAATTTCCTTTATTAGGAAGCGAAAAATTCGCATCTCAATAGCATAGAGCGTTCGTTGAACTCTAAGTATGGTGAAGGGTAATGCTTGACCTACAGGCAAAGATATTTGAACATTCCCACAGAATAAAATTTCAAGGACAAAAGGACTTAAATTTATAAAGAAAAACAAAAGGAATCAGAGACAATGTGGCCATATTACATAACTTTTGTGGAATTGTTGAAAAGCAGCGGTATTTTTAACAAAAAAAGAGCAATCTTTAAAATGAGATATCTTGAGTTAGGAAAAGGAATTGCGACAGGGTTTGAAGTACATGGTGTGGAATATGTTTTTACAAAATCCCAGTGAAAAGCCACAAGAAGGCCTTAAAATATTGCTGAGGGAATGATGCCTTCCCGCCCAAGGCTTCCCCCAAAGTGCTAACGCATAATGTATTTCCTTTGTAAGCTTTCTCTCGACTACGTTCTAAATCTCATTTGAAACTCGATAGATACCTATCACGTAACTCAATGTCCAATGAAGGTTAGAAAAATTTCAAAGGAAGTAAAAATATTTCTTTCGTCAAAAGTTGCTGTTCCTCAATGTTTGAACTCTGAAGTAAAAATCTGTTATCATAAAATTTATAAAACGAATCAAACAAAATAAAAGGTATTTGCGTTTTTTTCACTTTCAAACAATACTATTTTTGCAGCAACAGTCACTCAATTGCCCACTTTATAATTGGTCTCGTCTTGATGAGTAAAAAAAGGCCAATTTTCGATGAAGCCGGTCATTGGCTTCAGACGACAGACAGTGAACACTGCGTATTCTTGTGCACCGATGTTAAGGAGGTCGATGAGCCATGTAACCAACACTAAAATGCACGACCCTACACATGTTTTGCAAAAGTCTTGTCTGCATGAGTCCATAGTTTTCCCTTTCGGGAAACCAAAAAGAACTAGGAAGCAGATTGTTCAGACACTGATAGGTAAACGTAAGTAGACTCATGTTGACTAGATCATCAAGTTCAAGTAAGTTCAACGAAGCAATTTCAACTTCAAGTCGAAAACTTTGAAATACATTAATAATGAAAGGGATAAAAATTAGCAGTTATAAAAAAGAAACATATTGGTGCTGTGATTAACAATTTTCTGACATGACATCTAGTGATCTTAGTGACCCCCATCCGCCAATCACTGCAAATCTTTCATTTGTGACACAAACAATACACTGGTGTATTTTGACTGGGAATGACTTACCACAGGGCCCAATCGCCGTCCTTGTGGAGGATGGGAAACCCCTTCCCCTCACCCTTTGAGATATTATTGAGAGACAATGTGGGGAAACAGTTCGCATCATCTGAAGTCAATTTTTTTGTTCCATTACAAAACAAAAAAGTAAAATTCCATTGGAGGAATGATTCATCTGGCTACGCCAAATTGAATCACAGACCCAGACAGATGGAAGCCGCATATCTGTATGGGACATAGATTAAAAATGTTTTCAAACTGGTTTGACTATATATGTATTCTATCGTCATGTAGTTCCAGACAATTGTTGGTTATCGGTCTTCGTTAGAAAAGAGAGTCTAATTTCCAGTTACTTAGGCCCTCGTTCGTGGACATCTGCCACATCCCTTGCGGTTCTGTTTACCTTTTGAAAGGAAGGCCGTAATCTTTGTGTCACTCCCTCTCCCCCCACCTACGCCCGAAAGAAAGAAAAAACAACAAGTTGGAAAGAAGAACGAAGATCCACGCTGGTGTCTTATTTCTATTACAAAATCTGAAGTCACATTCCTTAATCACTGTCCTTTCTTACATGCACTTCGTCCCGTGGCCTGCGGGAGTGGGCAACTTCAATGAGATTTCCAAATGTTATTGTTCTTAGTGATGGTGGAGCTCTAAATATAAGCAGTGCTTTGGTCGGGATACGATCTCGTCTTGTTCAAGACGTTTTTACACTTTTCCCTCCATCGGAGTCAGAATCGAGAGCGAGCTTAAAAACTTGATTTTGAAGAAACGATTTGCTTCAGGTATAATAGAGCTGAGAATTCCTAAAGGTAGTAATGGGAGTACTCAAAAGAGAGTAGCAATGCTGGTCTAACTGATAATAAGGTCTTGATCAAAACTAGCCTACCGTAGCGCCTCTGTGGCGGCCGTACCCTTAGACTGCCACCCTTAGTTTTTTTGTTTTTTTTCGCAGCGATAAGCTGGACAAAAAAAATCGTCCGCTCCGCGGGCTAGATCAAGACTAGCTAAGGCCCTGTCCTCAACCTCAGAAAAGCCTTCCCTTTGGGCCATAAACGTTGTCAGAATAAAAAGGTCCATAATAACCAGTCTTCGAACAAAACGCCAACAGTAACCGGTCTAGATCAGTTGCTTATATGGTGGTACTCCGTCCTTAACTTTTGGAATTGTTTGTGATAAGCGAACCATATACTTTACATTGCCTGCAATAGATTTTCCAGGGCCAGATTTGCCAAGTTTTCCTCCCAAATCCGTCTCAGCGAAATAGTACTCTATAGTTGTGAGATCCCTTCAAAGAAAAAGAAAACATGTATGATTTGATGTGATTTCATTTTGTAAGTTAGTATATCTGTCTGTAGAGTAAAAAACAGTTTAAACTACACTCTTAATGCAAGAGTGAAATTCACTCCAAAAAAGCTTTGGGACCACTCATTCGGGTTGGAGTGAAAACTCACCCCAAAAAGAGCGATATTTCATTCCATGTGAGTGAAGTATCACTCTATTCGGAGTGAATTTTCACTCCACCCCGAGTGAAATTCTCTCTTACTAGGCGTGGTACCAAAGTACACTTTTTTTGGAGTGAATCTCACTCTTTTGCATTTAGAGTGTATGTATTACCCCTCCCCAATAGTAGCGCCCTTCCTTTTACTAGTGCCTTCTAAAGTTTCCAGAACTTTAAGGAGGGGGAAGTGGAAGCGCCAGAATGTAAGAAGTGGTGAAAACTAGAGCAAAGGATAATTGTGGAGGATAAAAATTTTGGGCCAAGCTCTGAGATTTAGCATATCTCTAAATGAAAAATTAAGTCTCTGGAGTAGTATGTTATTTATTTATTTTCGGTTAGCTCAACTCCTAACTGACCTAACTCGGGGAAAGTGAGTGGTAGGACAAAATCGAGGGGGGGGGGGGGGTCCCCAAGCTGACACCACTATTTGGGTTGGTCCATTCAAGTTATATTTATTGATTCACAGAAAATAAAAAATGAGTCAGTGTCCCAAAACGTCAGTCAATTTGTACCCATAGTGACTCACTTTACATAAAGACAAATTGACTCAGCTTTAGGACAATTACTCACTGTTTATTTTTGTAAATTTTTTAAGTACAAATAAAACAAGGCCCATGGCTGGAAGCCGAACTGATCTACAGTTTATCTTCATTTTGTATTACATTTACTTATACGACAAATTGTGAGCGGTAGTTAATTGTAAACAAATATTTCATCTTTATTATTAACAAAATAGGCTATAGTCATAATTATGACCCTTACCCTTCTTGTTTTAAGTAGAAGCCGATTAATGGCACGCTCATTCTGTAGCCGTCCTCGTTTGGTGGATATGACGAATGTTCCACTGTTTTCATGGCAAATATTGCAGTCTCTGACGTCAGCATCCTTAAGATAGCAAGATATACGCCATCCCTAGGTGCAATTCTAAAACAACACTCTGTTTGCTCGGGTTTTTCTTTGTAAATCAACACAGCTCCCTGTAGACAGATAAAAATGATTCATTTAAAAGATACAGTAAGTGTCCCATAATTTCATCTTTAAATGGTAGGTGACCTGCAACTGTTCAAAATTTCGAAAATGAACAAGTTATAACATTGAAAGATCTAAAAGAGAAATTAAAGATTTTAGGACATTCGACACACATAGCAAGCTTTACCAGTTTACATATCAAGAATGTTTTCTTTTTTTTTTTTTTCTTTTTTTTTTTTTTTTTTTTTTTTTTTTTTTTGTGGTGGAGTTGTTATTCCGGTCAAGCAATGCCATTATTACTAGAGGAAATTGACCATTTAAATTACGATCCGCAAAACAAATATGATTGGAAGACAAATTACTTAAAGAGTGAATAATAAAAAGAAATTTCAATATGTGCGATAACGAACTGATTATTTTACATGTTACAAATATTGAAAATCATGATAGCAAGTATGTGTGTATTTGAACAAATTAAAATTTTTCAATTTTTGACGTGTGAAGGGCTTTCAAATGCATATGCACACAAAACTTTAAGGCACCCTTGACAAAATGAGGGGGAGTTGTTCTCCCGGGCCTAAAATGGGCACGGCGCCACTGTAGGCTTGGTCTCACGTACCCCGCGTCATTTGGTGTTACTCCGTGTTTACCATGAGACTGAGACAAAACCAAACGTTAAGCCTATGTTTTTCAGTCTGTGTTCTAAAGTACCCCGAGTTTAAGTTATTGGGTAGTGCCACTACAGTAACAAGGTCGAATATATATACCAGTTACTCAAAATGTTAGAAAATACAGGTCATCATCAACGCCATAAGGTAGTGTGGCCTTTTTTTTTTTTTTGCTTGATTAAAACAAACACGGTGTTTAAAACCGCAGAACCCTGCTTTGGGTGGGTCGAAATTTAGCACCCAACCCGGGTTCACCCGCGTTCCCATGTTGTCCCAGCGCGATGTAACACGGTGTTCCGGTGCCCCGAACTCGGGGTACGTGAGACCATGTGCGGTCCGTGTCAACCAATATTTCCTTTGCGATCAAAATTAAGAGCATGCATTTTACTCACAGATCCAATTTTCTCGATGACGCGATAAGAACTTTGTGTATCTTTCCTGTAACCATACGGAGGCTCCAAAATATATGATAATACTCTTTCTAGAGGAGCTTCGACTGCACCTTTTATTCTTATCCTAGAAAAGAACAAACGAATGTTTACATAGTTTTTGTGAGAATATAGGTAAACAGAAAATGTCCTAGATATTTATAACTTTGTGGTTAAATTTTGACAAGTTTGATTTATATAGTTTGTAGGATTTGATGAGTTTGAAGAGTCATGGTAGAAAGGACAGGACTAGTCTGCGCTCACACATGCATTACCAGTGTTGTACTCGGCGAGTCCGGAGAGTACGAGTCACCAGTCCGGCCATTTCCAACTTTCAAGGGCTCGAGTCCCTGTACTTTCTGAATGGGGAAAAATAACTAATTCTCTAGACGAGTCTTTCAAATTCTGAAATCACTAGTCCGGAAGTCCGGACTTGACTACAGTCCTGTGCGTTACGATACAGTACTTAATTATAGATGAGGTTTTACGGCCCAGTTTGTAACCAATTGGTTCAAGTCGGACCGGCCACGGTGTTTTCCCCTGTTGTGACTGGCTTGTTCCCCCTACTCCATTCAATGATCATGCTGAGCACCAAGCACAATGGCAGAAGGTTCCATTTTTAATGTCGTCGGTATGACCAGATCAGGAGTCGAATTCCAGATCTCCCGGTCGACTGCAAGTCGGATGCTCGAAGCTTGTACATATAACAACTTGTTTATAGTCTCACGAAGCAAATAAAATATAAAGAAAGGGTAACTGCAGTCACCACCATCTTTAGGAATTATAGTAGATTGTCCTGTTTCATCATTGGTCCTTGAGAGTCATGTGATATATTTTTTCACCTCAAATGTAAAATTTACTCGGAGTAACTGCTTGAATACGCAATACTGAAGTTCTAAAATATTTTGTAAAACACTTTGAAGAGAAAATAAGAAGGTAATATCGAGAGTTAGCGGTTGCTTCAAAATAAGTTTGAGGGACTTCTCTTGACTTCCAAAATCTACACCTTGAAGTATAGATATTTCTCATTTGACATCGGAGAAGCTTTTCACTTGGACTACAACAGCCATCTCATATTGCAACACCGACGTAGAACCTACGAACATAATTACTCTCAGACATGACGGCCGCTATAACACCTAGCTGTGACGTCTCTTAGCAGCTGTGACGTCATTGAGTACTACCTATCATAGACGAATCCGGGCAGCGCTATAGTCTTTTGCAGTGACTGTAGTCAGCCATTTATGGGGCCCCTTAGCCTCAAATCGTCTTCATTTATTATCCTGGGGCTATATGCAATTTCAAACACTCAATCAAGAGGCATTTCGGTGTTACAACATGGTGCAGGTAAACAGGGAAAACGAAGAAATAAAAGGTACTAGACCCCAATATCGCCGACTATAGAATCAGACCATCTTGAACAGTCCGGATTCGTCTATAAGAAGTGTCAGTTGGAACGTAAACAAACTTACATGCTTCTTTCACTGTTGTATGCTCCTCTACAAGTCTGTAGGAAAATGAAAAGAAAAACTTTAAGCAACAAAATACTGTAGTGTAGCGGATTCTCATTTACAGTGGTGAGACACTGTGAATTGAGGAGGTGCTAGAGACACACCCAGTCATAATTGGGTAGCCACGCCCACTGCCGGGCAAAAAGCAACAGCCATCACGTCGGTCATCAACTGCTTTACAGGTATAAAGTGTTTTTACGTTACGTCACAATCGGTAAGTCACGCCCATGACTGCCAGGCAAAAATCAAGTGTGTCACACGTGGGTCGACAGCTGTTTCACAGGTAGCTACACTACTAAATGCGTGCTACACGTGGTTTTGGGCGTAGGACTTGTGATGTCAGTAAAAGCATGCTATGGCTACATGTACTACACTTCAGTTTTTGCCCGCCAAAGGGGACCTGGTTTGTGGCATCAGTGAAAACACTTTATTGGCACCAAGGCCTAACTCTAACCTAAAATAAATCATAATTGAAAAAGAATTTTTTGAATTATAAGATTTTAAATTTAACACGTTACCGTTCCTTTGGGAGAATAATGATATTTCCTCAATGACCAAACTTCTTCATCTAAGTCATGTAACCCCTGAACCTCACTAACGAGATTCTCGATGTCACGGCTGTAACTAGAGTTGAACGATGTACCGTTACCATTTGCAGACCTCGAATGGTCTTTATCGTCTGTAACTAGATGCAAAAGGGAATATTAATAAAAAAAAAAAAGTAAAGTGAACTATACAAGTAACAGAATATATAACACAATTTTCTTAAAAATGTTTTGTATTTATCAGCCGTTGCAACCAATAAAAAGGCATAAATTGCTTTTCCCGTACTGGGTTTTAGCTCGGCTTGACCCTTGACCCTCCCACCCCAGGGATAAAACTTGTCAGTTGAGAAGGGTTGAGGCAAGATAGGATTGTGGCGCTGTGTACATATCAAGAATGTTCAATAACAGAAAAGAACACACCAATAAATTGAAAGTAGCATAGAGAACATTTTGGTTAAAGGTAGTGGGACATGAAAATGACAAAAATTGGCCACTGGATGTAAAAAGCATTAAAAACCATGAAAATATCCACGATTTCCATCAAAATCCGTCAAAAATTGACCATTTTACAGGGCAATTTCTGAAATATGAGCTCAATATGCAAATCTTGTGATGTCATGAGAGGAACATGCCATATTTGGCTAACGTTATCCTTTGTTTTTCCAATCTTCATTTCAAGTACAATTGTACCATCGTTTTGTCCTGAGGGTTTTATTTTGGAAGTTTTAATTGTGCCCTTGAAAATCATCAGTATCAATAACCAAACCATAAACTATTTGATGACAAATTCAAGATATAATTTATATATGGTTTACAAAAGAAATTTCAACACTACGCAACACTACATATCATTATATTTGCATAACCAAACAAGTTTTTTCAGAAACATTCGCGCTTGGAAGAGTATATCTGGAGAACCGTAAAAGATATTGAAATAATTTCAACGGACTTTTCCTACGAAAAGTTCACTCCATAACTTTCAAGTAAAGTCAGGTCACTTTGCTGGCATGTCACACCACCTTTAAAAAATAGATGATGTTTTACAGCTTTGTTTCTAACCAGTTGGTGTAAGTTGGGCCGACCACCGCCATTTTCTTCAGTTGTGGTCCGTTGCAGTAGCGGGACAAGAGATTTTGATCTGAAGGGACGAAAATGGCCTTCAGCGACGCTTCAAAGCAGGGTAAAAAACACCTAAAAAGGACTCCTCAGGAGACAAGTTTGGCCCATAAAGTGGGGGGGGGGGGGGAGAGAGGGAGGTGCGGACGCTTCGTGACTGTTCATTGGTTTGCTTAACCTTCGCAACCGCTTATGCTTTGTATTAAGTACAACAGCCCGAGGTGGACGAGCATTTTTCGTCCAGCTTATCGCTGTGAGAAAACGAAACTATCGGAAGGAGCGGCATTCTTCGGTATTAGCGTTTGGTTTCACCTTGCTCTTCGACTATAACTGGAGACTTTCGAAAAATATGCCCCAAACACTGCCAAATCTCACTGTAAGATGTTTTCAGGATCTTTACAAGAAGTTATTTCAGAAATCGCAAACTACAGTAGATTTGGCGTGAGCCTACTCTGTCGGCCATGACATTAAACTTTTTTGAGGTTTATTTCATATTACTTTATGATTTATGGGAATCTAATGCTATCTGCAAAAACGTAAACATGGTTTAACATTAATGGAAGGAATTTTGACTATGCCACAAAGTCAGTGTTTATTCTAATGCTAAATTGACTTGTGACGCACAGTGGAGTGAAAATGTTCCTGAGCAAATTTACCGTCAAAAGGCTAATACAACTATTTCATTTTGTTATTTACGACAAAACAGTTCCCGAGTTCGTACCCTCGGATCTTGGAAATCCTAGGTTCAAACCTGGGTTCTCAATCGTAGTTTTGGGCTCCGTCTCCTCGGGCTTTAGCTCTTCGTCATATACTGTTATCTCGCTTTCGATTTCGAGTTCATTAGTCTTGGCTTCCGCTTCCGCTTGGGATTCGGGCTTTTCAGTCTCGGGTTCGGTTGCAGGTGTCGCCGCGTCGGGCGTTTGAATCTCGACTGCATCACCGTTTTTCTCTGTCGTTAAAGAACATGAAATTGATTAATGTAAGCTAGACTTAAGACAATCATCATCTTGCCTATGTTTGGAGCAGGCCCGTTGCTAGACAAGGTATTTAAGCAGGGGATGGAAAAGATGATAGTCTGATGAGGGACGAGGGGGGAGTTGGTGAGCAGTGTCGTAGGCAGGGGGCATTGGAGCATGACCCCCTCACGGATGCAATCTTTTTAGGTCCTAAAAATGCGTAATTTAGTAACACAAATTTTACTTCAAAAGGTAGCATATGTTGCACCAGATTGCATATGTATAGGGAGCACAATTTCTCAAAAAGTTTGAAAGGAGAGGGGTTGTCCCCCCAAGGCTCCCTCTCTGATGCCATTTTTTTTTCAGTTCCGAAAATGGTACCGTACATAGCACCAGATTATGCGAGGAAAACCAAAATTTTCAAAAATCTTCAAAGAGTCCCCCTCCCATTAGACCCCTCCTCCAGGTCAGTGATACCTCAACATACCGCACCCCTTCAGAGAAATCCTTCGTTCGCCACTCTTGTTGAGGACTAAATATCTAAAAAATAAGGCCATAACAATTTTTCATTTTTAAGGGAAAAAAGTTTCCAGGCAGAAAACCTTTCGTGTTTGTTTTATGGGAATCTCACGAAGAGAAGTTTGGACATTTATTTTTGCGACTTATTGCGTTTTCAAAACGCAGTTGACCTACTAGTCGCGAAACTAAATGTGCGAATGAGTACGTCTCGTGGTAAAGACCTAGACGCCAAAGCACGCGAAGTTTACATCTGTCAAAATATTAGCACTAGCTTCGTACTAATTATGTTATTAATGTCGTGAAAGACTCTTCAGAAGAAACCAGTGGCAACCATGGATATAAAACGTTCCTGTAAAACGCACGACCTAATGAAGTTAGGTCTAAAATAAATGAATGTTACATTGGTTGGAATGTCGAACTAACACTGACTTTGCTATTATCAGGCGTTCAGTTTCGAAAAAAATGAACATCTTTAAAACTGTTAGCAATGGTTTTGCGAAATCTGTGAATTCTTCAAGCCAGAGAGTTTTGCTTTTGTTTTACACAAATATTTGGCAAATGCGAAATTGACTGGCAAACCACACGCAAATGAAAATTTCTTCGTTAGATAATAGCTAAAAGGCAAGTTGAGCGTAAAACCAGTTGCGTAGCCACGGGGGGGGGGGGGGGGTGTTGGTGGTCAGACCCCCCATTATCCAACCTTACAATGCAAAAACACCTAAAATAGCGGGGTTTTCTCTCTGTCCTTAGACTTTACCCTCACTTCGTGCCCCCCCCCCATGACACAATCCTGGCTACGCGCCTGCGTAAAACCCATCGTAAAGATTATGAAACACAACTCAATTTATATGGACTGTTAAGTCCATGTAAGCTTCACCGGGTTGGTAATTTTAACTAGAATCATCTAGCTGACCCCAAATGAAAACACTAGGCTGGACACCCACTTACTGACTACACATCTACAAAATTTCATCTTAAAAGTTTTAAAAAGTCTCAACTACCCAATTCGTAGAACTTGAAGGTCCGAGAAAGTCATTTACCAAAGCGAAAGATATTTCAATGATAAAGTTGCTGTACCCCGCCTGAGTTTCGAATGCTTAGACATGTCACACAGTAGCTATGACTTTGAGTCTGACAGACTTCATGGTGACACCATGCAAATGTCCCTTTCAATGTTCGAATTGCCTTTTGGCAAACCATACCAACCTTGTAGTAGCAGGCGGATTACTATCAACTTGTGTTACGTTTATTAGGTAATATTCTAATAAATTGCTAAGACCAGGTCATTTTGGACAATAGAGATGATACTTACACACATACACAAAGTGTTTTACTTACCCATGGCTAGTTTTTCCTTTTATCCAAAATATTACAACTCAAAGCCCGTGCTGTCTGTTTCGTCAACGCAAACCTTATGGGCCGCTTTTTACCTCAGGCAAGTATCATATCCATGCGGTCTGTATTAATGGTAAAGTCACGCACCCTGAGGTTTTTAACGGTTTTATGTTCACGTCTTAACAAACAGTCATTACAAATATAGAACCATGAATAGCCTGCGGTTCACTACTTTCTATACTTATAACGAAATAGGGAAAGACCTTTAAGTGTGTGTTGTAAGTTCAGTGCCGACATTGACCAGCCTAATATATAAACTAGTGATATTACTATTTTAATTGACTGCATCATGGTCACGCATCACTAGCTCACAATGACTTCGTACTCGCTAGTTCTGTCTCAGTTGTTTTTATTAGGGTTGTATACGCTCATGCTTTCTTTCTTTGGGTCATGTGAACGATGAAAATAGATATCACTGCGAAAGAGTTGTAAAACCCACCCTGTATTATTGTGAATGATGTAGCCATTACAATCATGCATAATCACTCGAAGATACATGAGATAACTAACCCCGTGAAATTTTTTTGGGGTTTAGCCATCTTGGAGTGGACGGGGCATAAATGGTCGGCCTGGGCCAGAGTGAAAGTTCAGATGGACAATACATATAACCACCTCTCAAGTCTTCATTATCAAACACACATTTTTTTTTTTTTTGATATTTGCAAGTGCGTCTTGAGGATTTTGATGTCAAATATTGCTATAACAACCGCTTATAATGCGGGCTCCGACAACTTTTTTACGTAATATTTTACAACCACGGCGTACAAAGGATATAGGCACGGAATCAGGTTTATTCTAATGACTGCAGGCTTTTTAAGACCGTTTTTGAAGAATGATTTTCATTTTCGAACAAAAACGGCCCACACTTCACTTGAGGAAATTTTTTTCTTTACGAACAAAAACCACCCACCCCATACAGTAGAAGAAGTCTATATGGTGACGAACTTACACAACGTGAACATGTCGTAATACGCGGCATTTAAGTTCGTTTATATCAATATCAAAATGGCTTCCCTAGCCTTCATACATCTGTCATACGCAGAAATAACGCCGTATGTTAGAAATTATTACACCCTCATGCCTATCCTTTACATCTTGCCATCACAGTTAAATGTACATTTCAACCTTTGGGGTGTTTTGTCGGTACATTGGCTGATTCAGCATAACCGCTCGGGGTGGACTGTGAAAAGTACTCCCAAGCACTAGCGTAGCCAGAGGGGGGGGGGGGCAGGGGCAGAGTGCCCCCCCCCCCCCCACAGAAATTTTGGGGACGCGATGGGCGATGCTGAAAAAATGAAGGAGGGCAAAAAAAAAATAAATAAATAAAAAAAAGATAAACGGCAAGAGGAGGGAGGGAATCGGGGGCATTTTGTTTTTTACAGTTTTTCGAGGGGGGGGGGGGGAGGCAAGCTCTCAGTCGTTACGATAAAGTATGCAGTCCCCAACGGCGGCTAGTGTCCCCAATGGTTTACCTGTTTTTTGCTCTTAAGGGACAATTTCCCAAATAAGAACCCTAAATTTTCGGCGCTACGCGCGCTGTAGATTCACTCCAGTTTTTTTAATACTTCCATTCAACATATAGAGAGTGTAAGTCCTGTCAACCTTACCAAGAAACAGGGAGGCAGAGTACACAGGTTATTTAGAGGTCTTAAATTTCATCCCATATCACAAAGCCTAGTTGCTGTTCTCTTGTGTGTGTCATGCGATAGGTCAGTTGGTGAGCGACTCACGGACAGACGGAGCATAGTTTGGTTATTTTATCGGTTATTCCAGGTGTTTTCGACGCAATGTATGTTATCCCCGATACGGTCTACAACCCCCGCAGTTTCTATTTTTTTTCTTTTTGTTTTTAATGATCACAAAGGCTATGTTATTTCTGTAAGTCTACCAAAAATTTTCGCGCGCTTGGCGCGCTTGGCAATTTCACGATTCAGACTCAACAGAACACTATCAGTGCACAACTCGGCTTTTAAAATATTAAGTGATAT
Organism: Holothuria scabra; assembly: GCA_037179385.1. Classification (NCBI taxonomy): domain Eukaryota; kingdom Metazoa; phylum Echinodermata; class Holothuroidea; order Aspidochirotida; family Holothuriidae; genus Holothuria; species Holothuria scabra. The sequence continues at coordinate 55,748,924 of CM074184.1, forward strand.
TGTGCAAAATGTGCCAAGGGGTTCAATAACATGGGATAGTCAGGCTCCTTCATATCCCCTTCTCACCACCCCCTCGACATAGGGGCCGTCGGAACTTGTGGTCGCTGACATGGCCGGCCCCCTGTCGGGAATAATCTGTCGCCTTCCCATGGTCGGTTTAATTATTTTGGCTTTCAAAAGAGTTATTTCTGCGATAAAACCCAAAATGTTCAGAATGCTTTTCACACTCTTCCTCAGTTCCGTTACCTAGAGCTAATAAATTACAAACCCTTCCCATCTTTTCAAGTAAATTAATATGTAGAATAAATGGATTAATGAACATGTCGGGAATTTCATCTCATTTCGCTAAACCAGGGAGGTGTGATCTCTTGTGTCAGTCGTGCGGTACGGTACGGACTCGAAGAGGGAAGTACATAAGTTGTGCCCGATAGGGCCAAAAGGCCGTGACAATTGATCTATGTAAGCTTTAAATAAGTACAGATTCCATGTTAGTGTAGGCTAACCCCAAAAAATTTCGCCCGCTTTTCCACGGTTAAATCAGTGCGGAAATATCTTCCTCTAGCATATACAAATTTTATGTCGTATATGACTCGCAATGGCAGGTATAGTGCACAGGTTTTCTTCAAATCTCCCTCACCAACTCATCGACGGCATCCTGGCTGTCGGGGCTTGGGGTCGCTACCCACCCTACCCCTCCCCCGTTCGGAGAGTGGCCCTTCGTCGGGCAAATCCTGGCGCCAAGCCTGAGGAAGACACATTTTCCAGTTATGACTTGTATATGTGTAATGAAGCAATGAACTAAAGATGGAAGCTGCATTTTTTGGTGAGCGGCAACTATTTTTGAGGGGCGGCCAATTTCACTAGGAGGGCGTGTCGCCCCTCTAAAACCCTCCCTGTGGAGAACACTAGAATCTAGTATAAAAAGAACAAAATATAGCACCATGTTGCATCTAAGCTCTTCGAGACAGCAAAAAATTCCAAAAGGGGAGGGGGACACCCAGGAAGACAGGCCCGTAGCCAGGGGGTTCGCACTTACTCCCGCCCAGACCTATTTTTTATTATTTTTTTTATTTAAATGGAGTTTTGGCGTTTTTCAAGGTAAAATGTCAATTTCGCTGGTTTAGCCAATGTAAGTCTTATGAGTAGCTGTTTTGTTCAGTGCAACACATTTTCCTAGGGCCCCATTGACTCGTACAGTAACCCTCCTACAGGCACACACTAACTCTCGAGGGAATAAGGAAAACATTGATACAAGATTGAAAATGTCCAAAAATTCCAGCTAAGGTGTTCACCAGATCGCTCAATTTTGATGTAAAATTGCAACATCTCCTTGAGGTAGGAGTGGGAGAACCACACCCTCTCCCCGTTCAGATGCTGGGCTCCTCACTTGGGCGCTTCGCTCCCTCAAGAAAATGCCACACCCCAGTGACGGCGATGAAAAATGAAAAAGTGGGGGCTAAAGGTATGTGCAGCCCGTCAATGTTTGTCATGTGCTCCAATTAAGAAGCGTGGAGGATTTCAAAGTTGGGCTGAACATATTCTTGCTCTGAACACTCGGGAAGTGCCGTTTCCGGCCATCTGAGGGGTTTGTAAAACCAAACATTTCCTGGTTCGCTCCGCACCAATCGATGGTAGAGCTCCGCTTAGAAACATGTATTGACATTTTTTATAGATTGTTTTTTTTTTTTTTTTTTTTGCATTAACTGAGAAATTTCAGAAATGAGATCCATTTCCAGGTTGGGAACATGCAGCATAAACACTCGGGAAGTGCCGTTTCCTGCCATCTAAGGGGTTTCTAAAACCAAAAATTTTCTTGTACGCTCCGCGCCCACCTGATATAGGCGCTCCGCTTAGATAGTCCTGTCGGTCAAGAGTGGGGACGATGAGTCGACTTTGCCCCCCCCCCCCCCCAAAAAAAATCCTGGCTACGCCCCTGCTCCCAAGGCATGCCGTAGTAGATGATAGTCCACTTGAATTACACAACAGAAGTACTAAAATTTTGGCCTCTTCGAGCGCACTGAACGTCAGTTATGCTTTGATTAAACTTGAGGCAACCGTTTCAGATATGTTAATTGTACAAATGTGTGTAGGTTTCACCGTTAGGATCTTGTTCTTTACCTTGATTCTAAAAACAGGGGGTAGATCTGATTTGTGGATTGCGGCAAAAATTTTCGAACAGCCGGAGCGTTAGATATATATGGTTCGTGACCGGACTCGTCTATATAAGCAATCCACGAACACGAAAACTATCACACACCCGCGCACATACACTCACGTTGACACGCATGTAGGCTATACAAAACAGATATATGGCGCACTTAATTCAGTACTTTTGTTTTAAACTATGCTCAAACTGACGTTTTCTAAAATCCCTAAAGTTGTCTCTACACTAAAGTTTTCCAGTTTTTTGTAACTTCAGCACGGCATAACGAGGAAGGTAATTTGCGGCGCGCAAAGCGCCCGAATTTATTTGCCCTTCTATGCAAAGTTTTGAAAATATAGAGCATGTATTGCAGAAAATTTTGGATCCTGTGTTTCCTGTTAGAAATATTGATATCTTGGAGGACTACTGAAGAATCTGAATTTCTTATTGGCAAATATGAGATTGAACGGCGACCAAAGATCCTTTTTGCATGCATGATGCCTAAGTGATTGAGGCTCTTCGACGACATTTCAAAAGTCAAGATCTTATATTGGAGAAAATTTGGAACTGTATTGAGAGGAAATTTATCGAAATAGCACTGTGGTTGCCTGTCACTTTATGATCTGGTGTCACATATGGCGAATTTTCGATTTTCTCATCTCCAGAGCTTGGAAAAGTTTATCAAACTGATTTATGAGCGAACTTATACTGCATTAGGAACTGCAATTTGCAGAGCGCGAAGCAGATTTGGAAAAACCACGCTGTCGTTGACTAGTGTCACAAATGGTTTTTCCCTTCATTGTTTGTTTTTTTTTTCAAATCTGCCCGAATTATAGGGCAGCCGGGGAGAGGGGGAGGAACGATCTGTTTCCCCAAAAAATTTTCATTGGTGGGACTATTCCCTCCCCTGCCATCCCCCAAGATCGACGCCACTGATTCTAAGATAATACGACCTGAGATCGATAAGAAGTTGTTTTATCCGTTTTTTGACTCTGTGTGAGACTCACTGAGTTTAATACCAGTTTGTCCACAGAGTTTATGTTTTAGCAACCATAGTGTAAAAACTATAAAATCGGGCGCTCTTTGCCTTCCCAAATTTTGCTTCCGGCATTTTTAGACCTACCGGTCTGTTCTGGCTGGTTGCTGAAGCTTGGTATCCTCGTAAGGCGTATTTTTTTTTACCATGCCCGTCTTGAGGTATCCGTTTAAGCAGGTTTCGAGATGTCAGATAAATTTCATAATTTCCAAATGCCGACACCCGATCATCTTCGTATGTATATAGTCACAGTCACAACCGTCATCGTCGAAATTACACCACCTATGGCTATATATAAACAGTTTGAGATCAATAGTTTTAGGCTTGGGAAATGCTGACAGTTAATTGGTACTTCCTTTAGTGGAATGAATCCTTGATCACCATGCTTTACAGGAAAAGATATCAGAGCAGGGACCCATTTTTAATTTTCCAATTAACCTCTCTACTCCCCTATAACCCTACCTCTCAACCCACAGAATGGCGATCTATATATCCGATGCCCCCTCAAAATAAAAAAAAAAAATCCTGGCTACGGGCCGGCCGGTAGGTATGTTATTAAATAACATATACTGATTCCCGACAGGCCTGCCTTATAAAGTCTCTATCGTCCCCTCGCAGTTGGCGAAGTTTTATTCCTTCTACACTACCACATGCATGTGCTAATATACGTAGCTGAAGAAGTAGCATCGTGATTATATCGCCTACCCGTTCTCATTTGAGGATTTTTTACGTCACTGTAGTAGCCAAATTCTAACCGGAATAGCGAACTTTCGGCGCGTTTCGCTCGTGTGTGTACATAACTGTCTACGCATTTGTGTACTGCTTGAGATTGTGGTTCCTGGTTCCTGCAAACTGGTTATCACATGGTGTCACTGCTGACAGGCTGACTGTGAACAAAAAACTCTTTTGTGTCCCCTTCATGAACGGTACTTCCATCTAAATTCCTGTCTATATACGCGTTTGTTGGGGGTGGATGAAGGGGTTAGGGGTCACGACCACACGGGTACGGGGTGACTTGTGAAGTGATAGACTATGACAAGTGACGGTACACTGACTATCGGTACAACTACCTTACTTTTTATCCCCACCGTTCTAAGCTCATTTTTGACTGGCAGGCTCAAAGCTCTGCCTTATTAGGCTATACAATATTTGTTACAAGGCGACCCAAATATTTCAAAGTCTCTGGAATAAATTCTATTCTTTCTTTACTATAACGTAACGCTACATATCGTTTAATTAATTTAAAATGATGGGAAGAGAATTTTCGATTTTTTTTTTCATTTAGTCGGATGCGTCATCCATACAATATACTTGCAGATAACATTTTTAACCTTACCTAAGCGGGCCGTAAAACTCAACCTTACTATAACTAACCAACCAAATTCATTGGCCATTTAAAAAATTAATTAAGCTCTTAAAGGCGTATACTCTTCAATGAAACCTCATTTCCCTCAACAACTCAATGTACCTGCTTAAAAATAGATTTGCTTTGTTTTTTCAGTTTTTTTCCAAAACAGGCTTCACAGTTTGTTTAAGAAGGCAAGAAAAGTTTTAAAAAAATCCAGTTTCGTCCGAGTCGGATACTTGTCATACCTATAGATCTCTCAAGGGTCTCATTCACTCTGACAGTGGTGGGATCTGATCTCTGAAAATTGGGGGCAAATTCGGGCAGACTACCAAACGGCGCCGAAGGCTCCCGGGGAGCGCGAAGCGCTCTCCCTAACGCATGGGGTCCAGAGGCCCGCCTTAGGGCCCCTGGTGGGGTCCAGGGGGCGAAGCCCCCGAAAGCTCCTGGGTATTTACGAAATTGTAGGCATTAAAACGATGCATTTTATCTTCAACTGCAAATTACATAAGATGGGCACTTAACAGAACACAAATATCACAATTTGACTTTCTTCAATTATATCCTTACTCCGTATGATTAAAATCGGTCGGAATCGATAATGCAGATGGTGCGGGGAGGGAGAATGGATTACTTAAAATTGAGGTTCTTCAGGGGCTCCCTCCTTGGTGCCCTAGATCTTTTCAGAAAGCTAGGGGGCTTTTCATTTGATGTGAATTCAGCCCTTGTCTATGATGGGGCGCGCGAAGCGCGACGAAAAATTTAACGTTTAAAACATCTCAGTATCGAAACTGAATGAAAATTAGAGAAAGGATGGACCACTTTTAACCTTAACTGAATAACCGTGGCTCCCTAAAGACATTCTTAATGAAGCACAAACATACTCTGGTTTCCTATATAGTCTTTTTCAGGTCACTTTCACAGAGCAGTTACCTGGAATGGGGCTCGCAGAGCGCGCCTAAAAAATGAATTTTTACTTCATCTCAATAGTGAAATTGAAATAAAATTAGACAAAGAGTGGTCCCTTTTCACTGCAGCTGAACAAGGGTGACCCCTGAGGATATTTGTACTAAGCAAAAACGTACCGTTGGTTTCCTTCAGAGTCCTTTTCATGAGATTTTTATAAAGTCCTAATCTGTGATGGGACGCGCAGAACACGCCGAAAAATGGAATTTTGATATATCTCAATAGAGAAACTAATGGAAATTACAGGAAGGGTGGGCCCTTTTTCATTCACTTCAGCCGAAAAAGGGTGGAGCTCCAGATAAGGGTCAAATACGATCATCGTCCTTTCAGAAAGCTTGGGGGCAAAATTGGTCAGAGAAGGGGACCAGAAGACGACCGTCTCCCTGTCCCCCCCCCTTTCACTTGTTACGGTAGACCTTCAGCTGCGTACGGTCCGGGCACTGGTGATAAGTTTCAGTGACAATAGATGAGGTGCCCTAAAAGAAGTGAGCCCTAATCCTGACATATTTAAAAAGGGTGCACGCGAAGCGTGCCAAAAAAGCGTTGGGACATTAATTGGAAGAATATTGTTTTTATTTAGTTTTCAATGCAGTACATGACCTGTTCAAACATTATACAACCTGATTAAGTATCACTTGCGTAGTTCTGTCAGTTCCAGTTAGTATTTTTGTAGCATAAGCAAGCAACCACACTGTTAAAAATTTCTGTAAATTTACAGACTTTTTTTAACTTAAACTTTTTGAATTTTACTTTGAACAGAGATTTTCTGTATCTTTACAGACACTTTGTATTGCTACAATAAAAAAAGATTGTTTAACATGTATTTTCTGTTTATTTGAAAAACCATTTCTGTCTGCCTTTTTAACCAAATTTTACTGCTTTGTAAAACTTTTTCTGTAAATTTACAGAAATTTTACCAGTATTTTGTATTTTTCTGATTTCACATAAATATACTGTCATTTAACGAACATTCATTTTGTTTTTAAGCTGAAAAAGAAACAAAAATAAGCCCAAACAAACAAATAAGAAATAGCCAGAAAATTTTCAATATTTAACATGCATCGTTCTGCGAAGTTTCAGTTTAAAAAAGAAAAACATTTTTGGCAAATTTATGGCCCTATTTGAAAATTAACTTACATTTATTATAAAAGCATACTTAGTTATTACGTTCTTAGTTATAAATATCATACAACTGGTGTTTTGTCACACATTTTTAAGTAAAAAGAAATTGTAAGGCCCTAATTTCAGAGCACTGACAATTAGTATACTGATGTCAACTCATCGCCACAGGCGCTCATGCACTTGATCGGAGCAAATTAAAAACGTTTCACAAATTTACTTGAAAGAGTCTGTAAATTTACCACTTTATGACGTAAATCTCATTTGCATAAATGGGTGGAGCTTATTTTGTAGGCATTTTCTTAACAAAAGGATTGCTGTTGCTTTGAATAATATCTTCTTTGGCTTTTTTTAATCAGGAAGTGATAAACTTATTGTTTACCTTGCCTGGAAATGTTTGCAACCAATGTATGTGCATTCTTTGTCATATTTTTTTTTAAAAAGCAATTACTATATTGTACAAAAAATGTGACTTTCCAATTACAAAGTTCCTAGAGATAGCAGTCTACTTGACAACAATATGACAACAAAGCATCCTCCATATGTTTTGATTGAAAACAACTTCGTAACGACACATTACGTTAATAAGCAAATACCTGATCTACGTAATGGTGAAGTGTATGTTACGTAATAACATATGAAAGGTAAAAAAGCGATATTATAATAAATATTAAAACGTCGGAAATGAAAACAGTAGGCTGTAAATTCACATAAAATTAAGGTAAACAAAACAGAACGATTCTGTAATTCGATTTACAGTAGACTTTTGTAAACTAATTTACATGCAAAAACTGTAAAGAAAAAACAAATCCTTAATGTTTTTTCATGATTACAGTCTGGCTGTAAAAAAAAACATTATTTGGTTGGAAAAAAATTTGCCATAAAAATTATGTAAATTTACAGAGAAATTTTTTAACAGTGCAGCCTAAGGCGTAAAAAACTAAGTTCTGGAAAAAATGGGGGGGGGGTGCCCCCGTGCCCCCCCCCCCTCCAACCTATACACTCCGACAATCTACTTGGCGGATTTTGCTTATTAATATACGAAATGCAGATTCTTCAGTGAAAATCTCACATATCTAGTTACAAAAGACAAAAATTTCTTTGAAAGATTCTAAAATTTTCTTTAAAAATCTCTGTTTCCCAATACTTGTTAAAAAAGTCAAGAAGTTACGCTTCGCATGCCACAGCTTGGACCTCTCCCATGGCACCGGCGACTCGTTGTCCTTGCTGGGACTTTGAATTGCTAGCCCTCCATCGCGAAATTTCTGTCTTCCCTGTCGGGCAAATCTCAGCCTATCTCCGGCGATACTGGCTTGATTAAATGTCCTGGATTACTAGAGGACTCGAGTTTTGGAATTGTCCCGGTTTGAAAGATCCAAGGGTTGGAATGACCAGGTAACCAGAAGTTCTCGATTTCGGGGACACTTCCCAGTTCCATGTGAAATTCCTCGACGAACACATGTCTCTAAAAAGAGTTTCGGTCTAAAAAAATGTCCCCATTTTTGGAATTTCCCGAGATATTAATAAAATGTTGTACAAATGAAACTTTTAAAGGTCAAGGGCAGTCCCCAAAACTTATGCAAATATCACGATTGTCCTCTTATTTCTCTTCAAAGGATCTTACATTATTTTATAACTTCAATATCGCATATTTAAGGTAAAACTAGCAGTTACTTCTAGTCCATTTCACATTTAAAGAGAAAATTGTTTACAAATGACTCTCAATAACCAATCATGAAACAGGACAGTCTACTACACTACTTCAAGTTGGGGCGACTGCTCTTGCCCTTAAAAGTTGCAGTTTTAGGCGTACCCAGCACAAATTTCAGATGGAAGCTCGTTAAAATAATACGGTGATGAAATATTATAGTAAGAGCGCACTTTTATACAACGTCACGGTCACGGTATGCTATGGCTAGTGGCTACCAAATAAATGTATATGTGGCACCATTGGCATCTCGGTTCCTTGAAGTGTCGGAAACCTCTTTCCTATATCCCTTTCCAATGGCCCTCCGACGAAACTTCTTTCATTAAGGTCACTGATTCATATCCCAAATACATGGTCACCTCACTTCTGAAAAACTTGTACAATTTAATGGGTCAAAAAATGTTGTCCCTGGCAGGTTGGCAGTGGCATCAAAAGACTTATCATTCTAGGAGGCACTGGGGCACAAAAATTTTGCTGGGGGAACTCGGTTACACTCCACTCATTCCACCGAATGCGCCAAGCCTTAAAGCGCTGTGTTCATCGGGTGGGGCCTAAAGGATTGCCTTCGGACCCCTGGTGGGGTCCAGGGGCAAATTTCCGATGGGAGTCCAGGGACCGGGAGAAGCCCATGGATGCTCCTGGATTTCAGGGTGTTTGTAAGGTATTAAAGACGTTATTTAACTGTAATTCTGTTGAATTAACACCGGTCTAAAAAATTACTCCCATGGTAAATTAAATTAAGACTCTTTGTATAAAAACTACTGGGCGCATCTGGCTGATATTTCGAAAAGGGGGGGATACTTGTTTGAAAATTACTTTCACCGTAAGATTTTATTGCTAACAAATCTAGTGAAACTTTCAAACTACTCCCAAGAGAAGGTCCGACTAACATTTTGAAGAAGGGGAGCTGAATTAGAAAGAGAAAAGCACTTGATGAGCAAATCAATGTGATTCTCCTAAGGAAAGGATGTCGGTCTAACCCTATAGTTTGAACGGTTAACAGGCTGAGCTTTGCGCCACCAGTCAATTGGCGTCAGTCGAAAGTGTGCAGAAATTTTGGAAAAAAAACTCAGCCCCGCAAACAGCTGGAAATGGCATTTCCAAGGTGTTTTTAAGATGTTTTCATTTGAAGAACATGAAAATTACTGCCTTTTTTGTGAAAAGAAATAGCGAAATCTTAAAAAATTGAAGTAAAAAAATCTGACAGAAGACCATGTACTGTTTTTTGAAAATCTCAAATCTCAGTGCCTCTATCTGGGCCCCTTGGTGATACCACTGCAGGTTGGAAAGAACTGTTCGTGAAATAGGAGTCGACGATACTCAGTACGCTTTGAAAAATCATTTTTCAAATGCTTGCTCTTACGGCGTTCAATAGAATACAACTCAAAAATAAATCCAAAACCAACTGCTCAACGAGCTGCAAGCGTGTTATTTCTATATCTTTTGAGTACTCGGATGAAAACAAACAAAAGTACTACGCAGGTTAGTTGCGAAGAGACGCTGTGAAATTTTTCGTGTGACAGCGGAGTCGTGTCTTCTAATGATGGTATTTTGTGCTTTTATACACTTTTCAAAATAGTTAACAATGTGCATTGTGCGTCTTCTTTGCTTTAGACCTGTTTTAAGTTCACGTTGGTATTAGATTTAGTAATAATGCAAATTTAGAGCTGAATTTCAAAGTATTGATTTCAATCAGTATTTGAACTTGTCCGCGACCTATTTCTTAGTGTTGGGCTTAGTTATGCGAAAATATGTGTGGGCCACATCACCGTAGTCATACTCAGTAATACATGATACCGTAGCTTGTGAGTGTATCTAAGCCTAGCCTAAGTTGAATCTGTCAGCATTCTTTGCTTATCACTGCATAAAAAAGTACCAGGCACACTGGGGTTCTTTGACCTAAACAAATTCTACTAGTAAAGGAACTAAAGAAGAAGTAACATACAGCTCAAGTCAAACTCTTTCAAGCAGGCTTCCACAAATCCCCCGCCCGACAGCCCAGGACAAGTAGAAAATCACTTGGGCAACTACCTTGCTCGATGTTGCAGCCCGTCAGGCAAGACCCCCAGCCTTAAATTTTTGGGTGGTACAAAATGGCATTTGTACTTTAAGACGAAATAAATTATATGTACTCAACAGATTTGAATTGGACAAGTAGGCCTAGGCCTAGATATTTATGCGGGCAAGTAGAGTGAGAAAACAGCCAGCCCGTCAGACAAGTACGAAAAAAAATTGTCGAAGCCTGCTTTCAAGTTGAAGAGGTAAAATGTTTGCGCCACTAACATTAGGCCTAGGCTACATAGCCTATGTGTGTGCTCCATAGCTACCAGGACTCCATATGTTACATACAATTGAACCAAATATTTCCATACACAAATAACAACAAAATGATTTATGGACAAATGATTGTGTCTAGGTGATTCATAAATGACATTTCCCACAATTTCAGTACAGGGGCACAAATTTCTGTTTGAGAGTGGGGGGCAAAATGCTTGTGATGTGCCCATGAGTATTAAACTGTGCAGGGGTGGTGGGCGCCGTGAGCGCAAAGTGCGAAGCCCCAAAGGGCCCCTGGTGGCCCCTGTGGGGGTCCAGGCGGCGAAGTCCCTGGAAGCTCTTGTGTTCTAGCATTTCCGAAGCTTCAGAAAAACTGTTTTGAACAAAAAAAAAGGAAAAAAAGGTGACTGTAATTTTAGCTCTACAATTGCCTGTAACATCAGTATTTCTAGTATTACTTAGTGAGGTTTCAGACATGACTCAAAATAGTTGTTACATTACAGTATTTAAAATACTTCCTCGGTTCACTGACTATAATATCTTTCCACAGTTTGATAATTTTCCCTTATTTTGTCTATATCATTTCATTAAATATATTTTGAAATCACTCTTAATTATGGAAGTAGCCAGATGTAACATTTGGGTGACCAACGCAAAGTACACTTCTTGAACCAGAATGCATGTGAAATTTAGGTTGGGTTTTTCTTCCTTCTTTTTAAATGTATGTACATGTAATACCCTGATGAGCAGGGGATTTGGGAAAGTAATGTTTAACACATAAGCATATTAAATACAATATCAATGAAAAATTTCTTTTATATAACTTATATTTTTGGTTAAACTGCCATAGAGTGACTAGCTTATGGAACAACCATGCAATAATGTGGTTGGCCTAATAAGCTTTGTACAGTAGAGTATATGCTATGGTTATGTGTACGGGTAGCCAATCTTTTTTTGGGCAGCCAAATGAACAGTGCATTGATGGGAGAAGGATGTGATACAATACAAATGGGAGCTTCATTTCGAAAAAAAAAATGTAGAGATAATGCTCGACAACTGTAGTCCCATATTCTTATGTTAGTGTCAATCACTAGGCTAATCACCATGCACTTAAATACCTCCTCTTGACATTCTACTTTAGGGAGTTTACGGTATTTTGGGAAATACAGGTGCTGACAGCTCAGCTCCATTAGGTGGATGTTTCCACACAATAAATTTAATGCCCTGTCACATTCTTGACACTCATGGCTTTGATGAAGTCCATCCAGTGACCTAGTCAGTGTCATCCCCAAATACAGAAAAAGAGGTCGCTAGTTAGCATCGTTCTTGCAAACTTTTCTCATTGGCCAGGGTTTCTGTCAGAGGGGGAAAAGGGGGGATTTGTCCCCCCCTTTCCAGAAGAAGATGGGTAAAATCCCCCCCTTTTCTTTTCCATAAAATTTAGAAAATTGTCAATATCTTGGTTTCTTACTTAAAAAGACGACACTTTTGCAGCAATGTTTGAACTTACACAAATAAATGGCCTTTTAAACCTTCAAATTGCACCTTACAGGGGCCTTGAAGCAAGCTTTTGTCCCCCTGAACCCACTCATAACTTAAGCCTAGGACAGCATCAATTTGGACTTGTGGTTTAGCAGTAATATATCCCCCCCCCCCTTTTTGTGTTTCTGGCAGAATCCCTGTTGCCCATTTGTCGGACATGTACATGACTTACTTAGAACAATCAGGGTTCCCAATCCCACAGTTTGCAGACAACTCTGTCTGGAAACCACCTTAGCACTTTTAGGTAACTCCCTTCCTGGAGGGAGTTGGAAATAGACAGCCAAACAGTAAGGATCAATATAAGAAACATACACAGCTCCACGGCCTTTGCCACTGGGACAAGCCTGCTGGTCTCTGACAGCACTTCCGATTTTCTTCCTATTTTCTTTAACCTTAGAGTAGTTTATAGGAACCAGTTTTTACATTAAAAGGAGGGAACCTTATGTTTTGATTCAGAAGCTTGTTTCTCACTGTTTAGAGTAGAAGTTTGTTACTCATCACATAGATTAGAATCAATTCATACACAACATGTGACACTGTTTAATCAAATTTATCCTTGCAGCTCTTTGCTCGATCAGAGAAAGGGATTTCTCTCTGAATAAACATTAGTCAACAGTAATACTTGGTTCAAGTCTGCCTTTTTGAGTCTCCTTTATTTTAACATATTACCCCTAGCCTTCACGATGTGATTGGCTCAAACAATGCAGAATTAGAACATTTAGATTGAAACTTCATGACTCATATTGGAACACTCCTCTAGGCCTGAGTGAGTTCAGGCTAGGGGCCTTTTCATTTTCTTTTTAGGATGTGAGGGACTAGTAAATAATAAACTGGTTACCTTCCCTGTGAACTCCTTCCTCACAGCAAATGTTTAACCTCATTTCCCAATTGACTTTTTCTAGACATCAAAAGTTAATCTCTCATGGCAGAAAACTTTAGAGATACATTCCTTCAAGTTTGTAAGGAAAACCATGTGGAACCTCAAGAATCTATTTTGAAACACCTTCATGGAGGCCATGAGGACATCAGAGGATCTTCTAACAAGACTAAAAAACTGGTTCAAGCTCTGGACCTCTCTACAACTTCTCTTTCCCCTAAAACATGTGATATCCTTGGGAAAGCTCTAGCAACTGACCACTTCTTCACAGAATTAAAGCTGTCAGATTGTATGATTGGTGATGAAGGTAAATATATGTAGCAAGATCTTTATTTTAAGATTTTGATGTGATTGCCTAGAATATTAATTATGGTCAATATTTTGAAGAATACAGTTCTTCAAATTTGAGTTCACCATTTTGAAACAGTTTAGGGGAGGACTGACTTAAATTCCAATGCTATTGATTCTCACTTTGAAAAGAAAAATACAATGTATGGTTGATCATAATGAAGTAAAAACACTTTTCAACTCAGCTGACCTACTTCATGAATATTTATGAGCCCATGCAAATTAACTAAAAAAAAAGTGCATGGTACTTTGGTTACACAAAACTCACCAACCCTTAATTATATTTTTTCAAATTTGTTGCTTCTAGAAAAAGAGTTGATAAGCATTCTCATTATTACTCAAACTTTAAAAATGACAGCACTTTTAAAGAGATACCTCACAGATAAAACAACTTTTTGATCTAATTAAATCTGCATGAAGATTGTAAATTTTTCATACCATGAGCTTTTAAGCTACTGTAATTCTAACACAGAATGGTAATTACCTTCTCAATAACTGGTCCAAATTTCATGGACATTAGACTCAAAATGAACGAGGAGTTCAATTTAAGAGACATAGAGAGTCAAAGAAACAAGTTTTGAGAAAACTGCAAAATAAGTTAAACAAAGAAATAAGAAATGTTCGAGAAAAAATGGTATGAAAGGTGACATTGCATGCAATTTGCATAATCATGGTAAAAATTTTATTTATTTTTTTGGCTGGATTGCATATTTTGAAGGTAATTTTGAGGTAACTACCATTCAAGAAGGTTACTAAGTTTTATACCAGGTAAAAGAGGAGAAGCAATTTTACAGAGCAGTAATAGCCCAAAACTGATAAAATGTGTTTTTCCCATAAGTTTTAGGTCCCTTTCCCCTTAACAGAGATACCTGTACAGTCGCAAAGAAATAATAAAAAATGGTCTAGCAGCCATAATAGAAGAAAAACAGCAGAACCAATAATTTTGTTCTGAATTCCATTTGTCAGGGATGAGAAGTCTCATTCAAGGATTGCTTACCAACGTCACCATCAGAAATTTAGACCTGAAGGGTAACAATCTGCGAGGTGCTGGAACTCAGGCAGTTGGGAAACTTTTGAGACACAATCACAGTGTTAAAAGGTCAGCTTTCTGTTTTATGTAATGTTAAACTGAAACTTGAAAATAAAAAGATGGAACAGCAAGCTTGGCAGGTGAATTTTCCCATTGCACTTGCTTCAGTATATTCAATTGCTTACATTTTCTGTTAATATTCATTTTATTGTCACTGTCAACCATAATAAGAGTGATTTCTTTATGACATAAAGGGATAGTAACCTTAGCTAATATCTTAGCAGAGCATTACCTGGAGTTGATGTGTAGTGTACCAGAGATTTTGTGGCTTCACAAACTTCCTCATATGGCCCAAAATGCTTTTCCCAGTGTTCTTAGCTATATGATTTGAGATATTGACATACCACATCTAAAAAAGATCATTTCTGAAAAAAGAATAGTGAATATTTAAATGTCCAGCACAGTCTGAGCCTTAAGAAAGACAGCATGCTGAAAAACTGGACTGTTTGAAAGCAGAAGCTGTGGAAAGCTAGACAAATGGGCACCCTCATCATAATTTGCTCAAGGAATCAATTTTCCAAACCCTTTTATTTCGTGCTGTGTTCTAATGTCAGTCATCTCTGATCTTCTTTCAGACTTTGTTTAGAATGGAATTCCCTCGGACTGGATAGCTCATCTTTTACTTCATTGGCTGAGGGACTAGCTGCCAACACTAGTCTACTGGAATTAGATCTCCGTAGCAACCAGATCCATCAGGATTCAGCTACTGTGCTTGCTAAAGCTCTCTGTCGCAACTCTACCCTGGATACTCTAGGTACAGTGTAAAAGCTTACCAACCTATTAATGATTTGACAGCTATTTTAGTTCTGTGGCATGATAGGCATTCCCCATTACCTACAGTACTCTTACCTGATCTGCCAATGACAAATTGGGTTAAAGGAACAGGCCACTGTATTGTTTTGTTTGGGGGAGGGCCTCCTATTGACCCAGCACAGCTTTTATTGTGTCATGATTTTATTACTTTCAACAATACAAGTTTTCAGAAGTCAAGATGAAAATCATGTGTGCCCAAAGTTGAGCTGCAGAGTTAAGAGGATCAGTTGTGCTTGGAGTTTTTCCCTAAAATTTGGTTAATGGGCATATCCTCTTTAATATGGGACTTTATTATGTCTTTATGGAATCATGCATAGATTGTGCACATTGCACTTCTTTGTGAAGAAATTTCAATGATCCTCTAACTGTAGGGGTAAGTTTGTGTGCACCTCTTACATTCAGAGCAGAGAACATAAGAAAAACATCCTTTGTTTGTATTATAATGAATTTTGTCTTATTTTCTGTATTTAAAAACAAACTTTACTTTTGCAATAATTTTGTTTGCTTGATGTGCAATAATAAAATTGTGTATTTAATAAAAAAAGGTTCTGGGAAATGAAATGCAATATGGAAGTTGAATTTCGTGTGAACAAAAATATTCCCCTACAGATTTGAGATGGAACACTGTTGGTCTTGTTGGTGGAAGGGCTCTAGCTTCCTGTTTTCAGCACAATAGAACTCTTGTAAAAGTACAACTCTCTGGTAATAACATTCCTCAAGATATTATTCATTCTGTCGGTGAGTATTTTTAACTTTCACTGGTTTCTTTTATTTTGTTCCGTATTGATTGAAAACTGGTTGTTTTTTAAGGAGTCACTTAGTGTTTGTTTTACAAGTTTTCCGCAGCTTGAATTCTGCACCACAGTCATACATTGAGTTAAAATGATCTGTCATCATGGGCGTACGTTGTGATTCGTATGTTTTTGGTGTAAAACGGGGACATGAGCCTTTTTTTTCTCCGGGCAAGTGTGGATACACCTGCAAGTGGGGACATCCCCACTTGCCAAATGCAAAATTAGCCATGAAATTGAATTTCTCACGTTTCAAGGATGTACCACAGCAAGTTTGAAGCATTTTGGAGTTTTCCCCAATTTCCATGTGATGGACCTAACATTAGGTGACAAACCGTGGGCTGGTGCATGGGTGTATGTGTATCTGTGTAGTACCAGTAAATCGGGGACATGAGCATTTTTTCCCCTAGTCAAGTGTCGATACACCCAAAGTGGGGATATCCACATTTTCATGGTTAAAAAAATGTGTCCCCGATTGACGGTCAAAACATGTATGTATGGGTCAGCGAATGGATGAGGGTGTTTAGTTTGGCATCTGCAAAGAATTTTTTTACCCAAACAAGGTTACAAAACCCTCCCATTAAACAGTATTTAACACTAAAGTAACGTTTTTCTCACTTGAAAGATCTCTTCAACGTCTGTTGAACTGGTAAATAATCAAGTAAAAAAGGAAAAACAATTTACTGTAACAAAAGGTTAACATTTGATGTTGAACTATGATTGCTCCTTTAAAGGAATAGTTTTCAAATTGCTAAAAGATTTGATTGACCTTGAAATATAAATTTGTTGGAAAAATAGTACCCTACTTTCTTTGAAATAAAGTTTTTTGTTTACTTTGGCTTTCTGATAGTTGAGCATGGTGAAGTTTTTTGAGGGGATCCGAGAGAGGGGGAGGGGGTAATAATCTCATATCTCATCACTACCTCAATATGCTGGCTTATAGCTTGGATATAAAATTAAGAGTTCCACTGAGACAACTGCAAATCCTGACAATCTATCCTTTCGTTATGTGTGAGTAGCATGCTGTTCTTTAAAGGTCAAGAATAGTCCCCTCCCCCCCCCCCCCCAATAAAAATTTTTTTTAAAATTAACAAAGAAATCTTGCAATTTTTCTCTTATTTCTTTACAAAGTATCTTTCATATCTCAGAACTTTAACATTGCATATTCAAGGTAAGCTAGGCAGTAACTCGTAGTACATTTTACATTTCAGGAGAAAAATGTTGTCACATGACTCTCAACAGCCAATCATTAAACAGGACAGTCTACTGCACTACTTCAAGGTGTAGTGACTGTACAGTATGTCCCCTTTCGTATATGCAGCCCATTTAAAAGAAAAGGTCCCTGTAGTGGTTTCCAAGTTTCTGTTGAAAGTAGCTTAAAAATGTATCCCCTTTACATTACAGTTTGTTATTTATTTCATTAGATGCATCATGCAGAAGCAATGCAGATAAAATCAACATTTCTTCTACACATGAGACCAGACAGCAAATTTTATCAAGAGAAATGCAACAAATTAAAAGGGAGAGGAAACGAGAGGTAAAGAACAACATTTGTCTTTTTTAGACCAACTCTTGCATTCAGAATTTCATATTTTCATCAAAATGTGTGGTTCCGTTGGTAGAGCCTCTAACACTCACTTGGAAGGTTCAAGGTTCAATTCCCAGACCAGGTCATATTGTATCAAAGACTTCAGAAGTAGAACATACTGCTATGTACGATGCTTTGCATGAGCAATGGTCAGTTTGTTAGTTTGTTGAGGTTTTACAGTCAGTTTCTTACCAGTTGGATTAAGTTAAGCAGACCACATCCTGTATTTCCAGTTGTGACTCATTGGCTTGTTTTAACTACTGCATTGTTTATGCTGACCACCAAGCACTCCAGACGGCGCCACCTGGCTCTTAAAATCACCACCCTGTACTTGCCATCAATATCCGAATCACTGCCTGGCACAGATTTCTTACCGTAACTGGACAAAATTCTTAGATTTCTTTAGAATTGAGTGTTCACTCCTTTTTTTTTGTAAGCACTCTCCAATCTGCAAAAATGTTTCCAAGGGGAGGTGGGACTCCCCTTCACTGCTCCCTAAGGACCATGACCACAAACTATCTGGCTCTCAAAATGGTCTAGTGACAACCCTGCCAAGCACAATGGAGTACAGATAATAATCCAGTGCCTCACAACTGGAAGAAATGCTGTCGACCCTGCTATATGAAATTGGAATGTTATAAGGTTAAGGTGCACAACCATAACCTGACCAAAACTAATCCATATTTTTATCCAGTTTATATCAAAAGAGTGTCAACCTCTGGGATGTTCCACACCTACTTCTGTGATCTCCTACCTCTTTGAATGCCCTGCCAGTCCTTGATTTTCAGAAAAAATTATGGTTGTCCTTCTGGCAACCATTTCACTAATTTTAGTTGTCCATAAGGAAATCTGGTTGTCCGAAAAATATTTTGCACAATCACAAAGCAGATACCGTGTTCATGTATTATTTGCCTAGAAGAATGAAAGGATGTGATGTTTGAAAGACAAACACTTGAAGTATGAATTATTGTATGATACAGAAAAAGCTGATTGGTCAGCAATATACTTCTTCAATCCAAGAGAAAAATGGTTGTCAATCGGACAACCAACCTTTAACTTTTGGTTGTCCCTATGGAATTTTAGTTGTCCAGGACATTCTGACAACCACAAAATTCAAGCCCTGCCTACTAAAGATCCAAGTGAAACAAATCATCTCAGTTCATAATATGAGCTTCATTAAATGCCCTACTGTACAAATTGGTTCTGAAGTAACCAACTACTTCCTTCCAAGAGTAAAAAGAGACAACAGGACATATTATGACACACAAAATGTAATATAGTTGTATCAATTGAGCAGCATCAAAGTGTTCACTGTACAATTACATGGTGACGAGTTAATTAATTATGTGCACTGCAGGGTGAATGCTACTACTGACAGTTCTCGTTGTAGTTAGCTTACTATCAAGTATCCAGTTACTATGACTTGGGTGAAGGTTTGGACATGTTTTTAGTGGACTGGATTGGACCTAATATACAAGTAACAAGTGCATCTTATGCAAATCATGTGTAGCATGGGGTAAGTATATGTCTATGATGCAGTGCTGGCACCAGAATGTCGAAATTGGGGAGAAAACTATGGGCAAAGAAAAATATTCAGGGGCAAAAATGTGTAGCTCCTGGGAATGGACTCAAGGGGCGGGCTTGTCTTAGGTCCTGCTGTAAGCCCCCTTGCAAATCCTCCAGAGCACTTAGGTTTTACCTTATCATGGAATGAAATGTTAACCCCTGCCCCCACCCCCAATGTAGTGCCACCACTGCTGTGATGTGAATTTCATATATCAGCAGGTTCTTTATAAGGATGTTGTTTTTCTTTTTTTCATCAGGTGACTGACTTGATGAGAAGGATAGATCAACAGGGTGAACAATTAGGAAGGAATGAAAAAAACTTTTTGCACAAGATTACAAGATTACAAGAGGCACTGGAAGAAAGAAAGACAGCTTTTAATGCCCTTTCTGCCCAGTGAGTTTTATAGAAGCAGCCCATTGTAAATAAAACTAAAATAATGAAAGGAAAAATCATTTGATTTTAATGGCATTCAGTCATCAAGGAATGTGATCCCAAAAGCGTCTCATCTTAAGAATGTCTGCGCAGCTTAAGTTATGCTTTGAATTTCAAAATCATCATACTTTAAAGTGTACCTCAAGTCAAAAAATTTAAAAA
Organism: Holothuria scabra; assembly: GCA_037179385.1. Lineage (NCBI taxonomy): Eukaryota > Metazoa > Echinodermata > Holothuroidea > Aspidochirotida > Holothuriidae > Holothuria > Holothuria scabra. Next base: position 55,768,728 of record CM074184.1, read on the forward strand.
TATGTAAAGGATATTCTTGACTCAAAATATACAATGTTGAAGTTTCTTCACTCAAAATGGTATATTGTGCAATAATTTTTTATGTCACTGTTGCACTACTCAAATTACAGTCTTTGTATTTCTTTGTTTTTTTGAAAGTTACTACACCTTGTACCAAGGTGTGATAGCACTCTTGCAGTCTTATTCTTATAGGGTGATGTAATTTATTAAGCTGTCTCTGTGCAGCATGCTATGCAAGCAAACAGAAAGTGTTCAAGGTCATGAAAACATTTTTAATCATAAAGGGAAACAAATAAGGTAATGTGAGTGGTACAACAAAGAAGTCACGAATTATTGCACAATGGGCTAACTTAGTTTAAGTGAATAAATGTCAACATTTTATATCAAGGCTCAAATGTGTCCTATGAAGGTGAAAATTGGACTATTGGACTGTATTTTTCATGTTGTTTAATATATACTTTGGAATTTTTTTAATCAAGGTACACTTTAAGATAGTGTTTCCTTACTGTTGATAGCAGCAAGGCAGCTACACTGCATTTGCAGACTTACTTCATTTTTTACTTTTTACTGTAATAGAATTAAAATTTTCTTTTCTTTTCCTAACATACCGTAAGAAGTAGTTACAAATTTAAGTGCCAGTCTACAAATAAAAAATCTCTCCCCACTTACCAACTTCAAACGTAAAAATTCTGCACAAGTATTAGTTGAAATTTATGTGACTATCTAGGTGTTTTGTTTCATAATTATAGAACAGTGTTCATTTAAAGTAAATTAATCTGTTATGACATTTTATTACCTGATTTTGGTACCTGATTTGGGAGAAGCAGCAGTGTTTGCCTTAGGATGTGTCATAGCATGATTTCTGCACTCAATTCACAAGTCTTACAAAGAATATATTCATCCTCTGGAAGTTCCCTCACTGCTACTCTACATTCATGACCCATACACGACTGTAGTTTGGCTATATCTAGGCTTAGTATAATCTGAAGCCCCCCCAAATATTAAAGAAGAGGGAAATTCCCCTCACCCCCTGCCTTGAATATTTTGAGCCATTACTGATGAGTGGTCAGAAAATTTTTTTAGTCACTGAAGCTATCAATTTTCTCTCTGTGTGATGTTTGCAGATTGAAGAGTCGTGAGGCGGAGCTTGTCCTGACCCAGCAACAAGAGAAGGAGCAGAGAGAGCAGGTGGAGAGGTTGAGAACAGAGAATGCGGGAATGTTGAAAGAAAGGCTGGAGGAATACCAGCATCTGAAAGATGTGAGCATTTCACTTATATTGGTTGGTTTGAAAGATGTTTCTAGAGGGGGTCAGTGATAACATCGATGAAAATTTCATTTTGTAAAATTTTATTCAACTTTTTGTGCTGGATGATTGATTGAAAACAAATTAGTGCTGCAGAAATGCGTTAAATGTAATAAATATAGCAAAAGACGGAGCAGTACTTGCATAACCAGTGAAGGGGACAGGAGCCCCTGAGTTAAATGTTTTGCCCTCCTTCTATCTTCCTTGCCCCATGCATTTCAAAACTCCTCCAATCAAAAAACAAAAAATATTAAAAAAAATATTGGGCAATATTTATATTTGACAAACTTTTCACACACACTTGTTAGTTAGTCAGATGGAGTTTTACAGCCCAGTTTCTAACTAATTGGTTGGAAGACTGCTTTGCTGAAATTTATCAGGTCAAGGAGACTGGAAAGTATCATTTCCTTCCGTCAGGGAGACTTAATCAGAGTTTGACATAGAATATTAATCTTTTGCTATAGCACCTAGTTTCACCTTCTGAACTGATTGTTTGCCAGAAAATAGAAACTTTGAAAAATTCTCTCAGGTTAGAGGGAAGGTTAATTTTGTGTCATTTACTGCAGAATGAAAATTTCTGATTATTGTTTGTTTAAACAATCCACACGGATGTAAGACTGCACAGCCTGCACTGCACTGTAACCAGTAATGATGTTATAGACCGTGATCAAAGATCTTGTTCGTTAGTTTTTAGTCAAGGTACTAATGTGGTGCAGAATTAAAGTTGTGAAAAAAAATACAAAAACAATGATTGCAGCCTTACACAAACTACTTTCTCTAGATATTGTTATTACTCTATCCCATTCCTCATACCCTTTGACACTGCCTCACCCCCTCACTGCCATATGAAATTGTATGATTACACCAATTGTAAAGCAGACTGACCTTAAGCATTTTTCCTAGCAGCCAAGTACATTGGAATATTCTTTATTGGATGGCCTAGTGGTTAGAGCATCTACCTCTCACCTTGGAGTCAGTGGTTCAAATCCTGATTCAGTCATACCAAAGACTTTAAAAATGGGACCTGTTGCCTTCTTGCTTGGTGCTCGGCATAAGAGGTAGGAGCAGAGTAATAATACATATCTAGTGTTAAACCGTGAGCGCCGAAATGGCAGCCAGGTTTGTATCATCCCCAGGGGCCTTAGAAGGAGTTTTGAAATGAACAGATTGTGAATGATTTATGTGCAGCTCCTTGATCACTCTGGATATGTGTGCTATATAAATCCGAGGTATTACTATTGTTATTATTTTTATTACAGTGACAGTCAATGTCTTAGTTAGATCCTCCCTCTTGTTGAAAAACTTTTTGAAACTTTCAAACTGCATTTTATCAATTCTGAACATTATTTAAGTGTGGTTTTACAGATAGTCCATTGCTTTTAAAGGAAAATTTTTAAATTTGTTAATTGATTTCTGTCTGCTATGACTGGAATCATTATTACACTATTCAACAATATGTCCGTAAATTGTCCTTGCCTAACAATGAAAGTCATCCATAGTTTATTAAATCTTTTACACCAAAAGTGTCCCTTGACTTCTTTTTTATTAAAATATTATCTTCCTGTGCTGAATGCAGCTACAGAAATTTCTAATTAGATTTGCAAACTAATTCCTCCCTTGCTCCTACATTCAATTCTAAAAAATTAGGAGAAGCTGAAATCAGAGTCCCTATTGGTTAAGGAAATAGCAGAATTGAAAGATAAAAATTTTACATTAGAAGCACGAACCATGGATTTGGAACAGAAGAATGGTCGTCTGCAGGAACAGGTCTATGACTTGAAGGAAGAATTAACTACTCTGCAGGCTGGAATGAAAGTCCAAGCAACACAGGCTGAAGGTAATGGGAAGTATTCCATAGCTTACTTGGAATGGGGAATGCATGACTAATATTAGGGGGAAAAAATAAGATATGGTATGCAATAAAATGGGGTAAGTAAGGGAAAGGCATGATTTGTAGTTGGAGAAGAGTTTAGTTATTATCATGATTTATTTGAGTCATTGAGTTGGTGCAGTATTTTTGGTCTGACGTAAAATTAGTGCAGGAAGGTGTTATGGTTTCGTGACAAACATCCTCTCTAAAGATTTTCAGTGACAGAGAGCACTTGTTTATTGTCTACCTGGATGTCTAACCTCTTTTTCAGGCAGTTAAACTCATACCCCCCAAAAAACCCTATGGCATATGTCACAGCGAAAGTCCTTTGTTTGCATAACAGTTGCTACTGCATATTAACAAAGGACCATGCAACACAAAGGTTTAGCTATTTCTTTTGTAAAATTCGTGGTTCAACAGTGTGGAAAATACTCGCAACCAGCCAGAATGCGCCAAGGTCATGTTGATATTTCTATGGTACCAAGTGATCATTCAACCTATTAGGTTTAATAAATGCTGTTTGCTGAGGAGTGTGGAGAATCCCAGGTTTCTGTGAATCTTTTAATAGGGTGTTTATCTAATGTTGGAGGGAGGTGTGGACATTGATGGCACAATTACTAACAAAAATGGGTTAGGCTTGGCAGGGTCCAACTTCTTAAAATTCGGGTTGTGTGGAGTTCTTTTTTTGACCTGATAGTTTAGGATGGGTCGGGCATCTGTGTTTCATCCCTTGTCTAAAAATAAGTTAAGATTCATCTGGCATTGAATTCTGTTGGCTTCTTGAATGATAAAAGCAGTTGTCCAAAACTTTATTTTGAAACACAGTAAGACACAGCAGATTTCTTCTTATTTCACTTCCAGATATCTCTACTGATATTTCAAGAATTAAATATTGCATATTCATGGTTTCTCCCCTATATTTCATTAATTAGTGAGACAAATATTGTCACTTGACTCTCAAGAGCCAATCATGAAATACTTCACTTAACCAAATTGGGATGATCGCATTTTCTCTTTTAGTATGCAGTCATATCAACATGATTGATATGTTGTTATCAGTAACATTACACTTGTTATGTTCCAGAAAATGAGAAGGGAGTGAAAATGGACTTTAAAGTGGAGTTACCCTTCAATGTTCCCATGATTCAACCTGGCCACATTTTAATTTTACAAACATTTGAATATTCTGTCATGATAAAATGTTTGCTTTGAATTTTGCACTGACTGCTGTTACCATGAAAACAGGCACACTTTGCAAGGTCTAGAAATAGATAAAAATTTGACTTTTTTCTAAAGCTTCTTTGTTCTTGCATATCTCCTCCATTGTGCTGTGTGTCAGAAGTGCACTCACTGGTAGACAGTCTGCAAATGTTACAAGTGCAAATGTTACTTATGCCAATTTGAAATTCACAGAAAAGTTACAGAAAGAACGTCACAAACTGCAGGATGTTCAGAAAGAACTTTCACAGCAGCATGTAGCTGAAGTTTCAAGGTTACAAGTAGCCAATGAAGAAACAGAGAAATCTTATAAGGAAAGGATACGAAGACTGGAAGAACACAGAAAAGAATTAGAGGAGGAAATTAGGAAGGTCAAAGGTCAACAACTTGCTGACAGATTGAACTTTGAGGAGCAGCTTATGCAAACAAAACAAAAAGTTAAGGAAGAAGAGGTATGTGTATATAAAAGTATGATATATATTAAACTCACCAGATTTCATGCACTGCCAGATTTTGCGCAGCATTGAAAATTCTTCCCATTCACTGTAGCAAAGCACCAGTCCGAGCTGTAGAATGAATACCAAATCAAACACATTTCTTTTATCCACTTTGAAGCCGCAAAAAGTTGGTGCCTTTTCATCTTTATCCAAATTAGTTGCATTTATCCCTTCGTTGTAGCTGACGTTCATTTTAGAATTATGGTCAGCATAGATCAAATTACTTGCTCCATTTTTCTCAGCTGTTGTCACTAGATTACTTAGCAGACCTTATGGGAATCCTTAAAATATGAGAAGTTATAAAGTAATTTGTGTCATTGCTTTGATTGTTTACCATCTCCATCAAGTGCACAAATTTTGACAGTTTTACAAAAACAGCAACTGTTGTTTGAGTCAACATGGCATCATAATTTTTAAGGTAGGAATATGAAGGTTGGGACCATACAGATGGTAGAGTGCTCAACAAAGTAGGAGCAGATATACTATAAAATGCTAAAACATTTGCATTTGCAATGCATTTTAACTTTTAGATTGACTTTAAGCATTTTATAGTAATTTTTAAGGTATTAAGTTCTGACAAGATTTGATTAAATTTTCAACAGATTCATGTCATGAATTCATTGAATCATCAAACATAGTTTGAGGGACATTTTGTCTTCAGTTGCAGAAAATTTCAAATTTTTGAAGTTGTGTGTGTTTGTGTGAAATTCCACCCATCCATGCTACCTGTTGTTGAAGACATTTATTTCATGAATGAGGGCACTGTATGCTCTGCAGGTTTCTCTTGTAGTAGGGAAAACAGGAAAATGTGGGATTCTATCATGATCTCGAAAATCATTGAATATTGGGTGTTTGGTCCGAGAAATTAACCATACCGTATTGAAATTGGAATACACTTTTGGTAGTTATAATAATGTTTGGTATGCTGTGTAAACGATGCATAAGAATAAAAATCATTTTGTGCAAGAGTGTTTGTATATTAGTTCTAAATATTTTCAATTTAGTCTTCAAAAAGTCTGGAAAAAATCTTGAATTTCAGTTTTTCAAAAGTGTGGAAACCCTGCCTATTGTGATGTCATGATGATTCTTTTACTTCTTGCAAATTGAAAATTTTGATTTTTCCATTTTGGATTAAAGCAACACAGATCAAGACAGTTGGAAGACCGTCTCAGAATGGTCCAGCTCTCCAAAGATGAACTACAGCAACAGTATTCACAGCAGAGTCACCAGGTGTCGGAACTCCAAGCCAGACTGACCAATGCCACAGTGGAGACAGAGGCCCTTAAAAGAAAACTAGAGGAATTAACACAGGTTAGTGAATCTACCAAGAAAATATTTCCCATTAGGAGCATCTTATGCAGTGTTTTATGCAGCTAGCATAGCAGAATCAGGCTTTAACATTAGGAGGGCATTGCTTTAGAACTCTGTTAGCCACATACCTGTTGATTCCTCCTTTTGATGGGTACCCTTGATCAGTATCAATTACCAAATGCAGTTGAAAGTCATCTAAGCATAAACTAAGATAAGAGTATAACTGATCTGCTAGTTGAAACAATCTTTTTGCTCATGTTTGGTAGAAAACAGAGAATTAAAGAGACTATTGTTTGTATTATGATTTGGGGGCTAGATAAATCAGGGTTTGTAAACTTCAAAGCACTTGTCCATCTATTGATCTATTGGTTATAAAGCACGTGAGTCACACCAGCACTCTCCTCTAATCACAGTGAGGAGTGTGAATATCACACACCTGGACGATGAATGGGAACTTAGATAAATCTATTCAAGTTTGTATTAAAACAGGACATCTACCACTATTCAAAAATTTCCTATGGCAGGCAATTTGCAGTACCCCTGGAAAACCTATAACGCAAGGCCTGCAGAATGAGTCCCATTTTTTTGCACTTGCAATATACTTCCTAATAGACTACTGATCTATTAAAAAATGAAATTGAATAAAGAATATGGCCATGTTAGAATTTTAGGAGATTTTAGCCAAAATTACCAGACAAAAGACCTTTTCCCAGGATTTCAAGTAATGGCTTTGGTTTGAGCAGTTATTCAGCGACGAAGTTCGTCACTAACATTCATATCTCAGTGCAACACAGCAGCAAACCATTTTCACTTGACTGATTGCAAGATATTTAAACAAGAAGCTGTGTTTGTTAGATTCTGGATTTGTAGTAGTCAACTTGGGAGCACAACAACTTGGCTTTTTTTTCTAGTTTCATGCTGCAAGAACTCAGCAGTAGGTTTTAGCCAAAATTACCCTGCAGAAGCGTGTTTTCCTGATTGAACATTAGCGTTGCACATACAACAGTTAATTCCTTTTGTAAACAACCTTGGCTGTGCTGATTAATCAGTCCTAAATTTCTTAAGGACTGTGATCTTCTGGGTTTCAAGTCATGCCTTTATAAAGAGCTGTTTTTTACACAATGAAATTTATCACCAACATCCATATAATGTTTTCCAGTCCCTAGCTTCCTTGATTACAAGACCCCTTCCCCTCACATGCTGAAACAAGGTCACCTTTTTGCTTTATAAGCTGCCAATGGAATTTAAAGTTTTTAGTTATGCATTTTAGATGAATGCTTATCTCTAATAGTCAAGAGAGCATGCAAATTTATGTAAGAAGAGCAGGCAAACAATGGCAAGGCTTTACCTCCCCTTCAAATTGCCTCAAAGCTACTACAAATTATTCATCTTTCCCTAAAGCTGCACAAAAGGTCTTTCAAGTCAAGGGATGTATATGAAAAGACTTTTCATTGGATTAAAAAGTTTATCCTAGATCTGAAGTTCTCCTGGTCTCGGGAAATCATATCCACAAAAAACGTAGTTCATGGATTAAATATTTCAGAACAAGAATCTACTGAATATTTTATTAGGATTGGAAGAATGCACTTTAAATATGGAACAGATGGTTAAAGGCATATTCTGGAGATAAAATTTATTGACTGGAAAATGTGCAGACAAATTTTATCTTTCAGGGGGTGAAATTTGCATATTTATAGCATACACTGTTCTGAAGATACTAATTTTCAAAGAACTTTAAAGTGTACTTCAAGTCAAAAAATTCAAAAATATATATTGATGTGCATGAAAAATAAATTCTAACAGTCCAACTCCCATCTTTATTGGACATTCCTGAGCTGAGATATAAAATGTTGAAAGTAATTCCTTTAACTTAAAATGATATATTGTGCAATAAATTGTGATGTCATTGTTGTACCTACTCAAATTACAATCTTTGTATTTCTTTTTTTTTCGGAAAGTTACTACACACGTGTATCAAGGTGTGATAGCAATCTTACTCTTATAGGGTGATGTAATTAATTTAGCCCATTCTGTACAACATGCTATGCAAGCAAACAGGAACTGTTCACGGTCATAAAAACATTTTTAATTTTAAAGGGAAACAAAGCAGGTATTGTGAGTTGTATAACAAGAAAGTCACAAATTGTTGGGCAATGGACCAATTTGTTTTAATTAAATAAACTTCAACATTTTATATCTCAGCACAGGAATGCCCTACAGAGATGGGAGTTGGACTGTTACAATTCATTTTTCATGCTCCTTAATTTTATATTTTTGAATTTTTTACTTGAGGTACACTTTAACTACTTCTTCAGATAAAGTGCATTGTAAAAAATCTGTAGTGCCACCACAGCACATTGCATTCAACTTTCTTTAAAATATTGATGCTGCAGCTATGAATATTTTAATAGAAACATTGTTTGCTATATGCTACATATATTTTAGGTTTAGGTTTATACTATATCTACCAGAAAATATATCCCAACATTCCAGTAGTATCAAATTTCAAGGACAAAAAGGACATTCAGATATAAAGAAAAACTAAAGGAATGTGATGCAGTGTGGCAAAATTACATAGCATCCAGTTATACCTTGTTGAGGAGTTGAGGTATTTCCATTAAAATACCTCAACCAATACCATGGTGTACACTTATTCCCAACACGAAAAAGAGGAGAGTTTCAGTGGTGCAAATGGGATGGTAAAATGTCTAGCTTTGTGGTTATTGTACTTTTTAAAGGGGAAGTTTAAGCAAAAATTTTATTTTCATATGTGAAAGAGGAACCAAATTTACATAGTATGGTGAAACTTCCATTCAAATCAGACATGTATTTCTCAAGATATCAGTACATGAATTCACTAGATATGTGTTCCAAAGTGAGTTTGAGAGTAACTGAGGTTACATCACTTCCTCACATTGACAAGGACTGCTTTGTTTCCCTTTGTTTTATCAAACATTTGTGTTGATCTTGAAGTTGATAGGAATAGGACCTCCGAGTGGGGATTGAAAAGTTTGTAAAGTTCTCTTGTCCCTTATGCAATCAGATTCTATTAATTTGTGATTATTGAGGAGAAAATTAGTTGTAAGTATAAAGTTCAATGAAAAACAAAAGACTGTCTATTAGTATGAGGATATGATGTCAATGTGCTTGTATCAAGTTCACTTTTTGTTAGAAATGTGACAATTTTACCGGCTCATATCTTGACAACCACATGTGGAATTTCAATGCAAATTTCACCAAAATGCTTAGAATAAGTACTCCCTCTAATATATCAAAACTTGATGTGATTTTTTTTAAGGGGCTTATTGAGTTGATATCTATAACTAAGTGTTTAAGGGTACAACCACTTTAAAATGCTAATGATTAACATGACTGGTCAATTTTCATTTCTAATAGTTATGAAAAATGTTAAAATTTTTATGTTTTGGTGATCTGACTTGTAACAGTTTTGTGCATAACTTGAAAAAGTATCTGGTCACGAATTTTTGAAAACCGAATTGAACCGTTAAGTACTCACTCATAGAACAGTTATTATGTAGGATATGGGGATTGTCTAAGTTTGACCATTTTTCATTGGTATGTGAAGAAACATTAGCAGCTTTGGAAACATTTGTTGAATTTCATGAAACAACTCAATGGGTAGCTTTAAACCCATCTTTTATGCACTCTGTCTGTAAACCATCGTCCCATTGAGCTAGATTTTAAGTTGTCATTCATTTGTTTATCTAATCCAAAACATTTGTTAGTTTTTTATGTAAAGATTAATTCTGACATTTATATCACTCTACTAGATGCAACAGATATTTAAAATGTACAGAAGGGTTTTACATCATTACACTGGTCATGTAATGTACTCTCTCCCCATCCCATCAGGCCCCACTTCTTCCCAGCTCTACCCTCCCTCCCTGCTTCTCGCATCAGAGTAAGGATTCAGGATAGACAATGTTTAATGATTGAAAAAACATCTTTTACATTGTAAATACGTTTATCAATCACAGGTTAAGATAGGTTAGGATTTAAATTTAGGGAGAATCACCTATTGTTCATTCCACTTCACATCTGTCTCATACAAAAAATCATAATAGTAATTTTCTCTGAACAGGAACTTGCAGGGAAGACCAATGAGACACAGGCTACCATCAGCAGGGTGGAGCAACAGTATAAGAGGCAGCTAGGATCACTTGAGGTTCAGCTACAAGAGCTGGAACAAGTTAAAGATAAATATGCCAGGATACAGTCAGAAATGACAGGTAAGAATGAATTCATGCTTACTCTGCTATAGAGTAAAGAAGTTTTACTTGACTTTGCTATGGAGTCAAAATGTTTCACTTGACTTTGCTATGGAGTCGAGATGCTTCACTTGACTCTTCTATGGAGTTGAGATGTTTCACTTGACTCTGTCATTCGGAGTTAAAATGTTTCACTTGATTCTTCTGTGGAGTTGATATGTTCCACTTGACTGTGCTATGGAGTCAAGATATTTCACTTGGTTCTGCTATGGAATTAAGATGTTTCACTTAATTCTGTTATGGAGTTGAGATGTTTCTCTTGACTCTGCTATGGAGTTGATATGTTTAACTCAAGTCTGCTATGGATTCAAGTTGTTTATCTTGACCCTTCTATGGAGTCAAGGCACTTTACTTGACAAATTTTTCACAACAAATAACTAGAGCAGCTATGCTGCAGAATCTCAATACTTCTATGCACGATCAATGGTAATCATGAAGCATTGGAATGATGTGTTTAAGTTTTTCATGATAAAACAGAAAAGAGCAAACATCCTTTTGGTGATCAGGTGCAGTATCATACATAGAAATGAAATATGACACAAACTTTCCATATCACATAGTCTACAGTACAGGTTGGTTAAGCTATTGTGGTGCACTGTTGTTATTCATATATTTATAGCAGAGATTTATAATATCCTGATACTGTATATTTTTATGCTAAAAATTGAAAATGTCATCAATTAAAACAAAAAAAAAAAATCAATAATGATACTTTTATACTAAAAAATGATCTTTGTAAAGCACACTAACACTACAAATCACAAGTAATTATCCAGCTGGATGGAGATCAGTCTTATAAGAAAAAAAAAAACTTTCTGACCAATTCCAACAAAACAAGTTTTCCTACTACTACTTTCCTACCTAGTTTTCCTAACATCAACCTCATATCTCTTATAACCTCACTGAAACCTCTTGGTGTAGAGCCCAACTTTTGAAGGTTGAGAGCTGGAAACTCAATCAACTGTAAATAAACTTCTCCATTACAAGACAATGGCTGGGCAAACATCTTAGTCAGACCAGACAAGATCATCTTAACAGTTACCCTATGCTTGACTTAACAGAGGCTTGAAGCCAAAGACAAAATAGCAGACTAAAACACACACAATTGCATGGTGGGAAAAAAAGGAGTATAAAACAATGGGCGGAAAAGAAACTCTTCTTTTGCACAACTTTTTGACCACTTGTCAGGGCAAAGTTATCAAGTTAAAATTCTGACTGCATAAGTAATTGTACAAAAGTATGCTCTGCAAGATGTTATGATCAAAATGTAAACTCTATCAAACATGGCCATGCTGAATAGGATTTAAGCTTACAGCTAGCAACTGGCTAGTGTGACAGTATCTCAATACATGTTATGAATTTAAATAAAAATGAAGTACTAAATGATAAAAGAATTTCCTTCAATTTTAAATGTTTACCGCATGTACCCACACTTAATGTGACTGTAACTACTGAAAGTGTAAGGCCTGAGGTTTTTCAAGTACATGTGACAAATTTTCTAAAAGAAACACCAAAATTTCAAGGATTTTTAAGACCATGATAAATTTCCAGTCATTCTCCAGACTTTTCTCATTTGTCCCACTGAATATGGGAACCCTGTATACTTGTGTTCATAGATTTGTATCACACTTCCTATGTTGTCATAGCAAAGAAGCTCAAATTGGTGTTCCCATTTCAAGGAAATTGCAATGCTTACCACACTGAAGCACCCCTTCTTCACAGTCGTATGTAATCCCCCGTAATAACCATCCAAGCAATGCTTTATCTGTCTCTGTCATCCCATAAGCCCTGATTTCCTTATTTCAACCAGGTGCAAGGGACCATGAACCCCCTCCCCACAACCTTCATCTTGTATATCAGGTGCAGATGAGGTCATGGGAACAGAATTGTTGCATTTAAATTTTTCGTCCTTCTGAGATTTGAACTATTTCTACTTTCAATAGATCAGGCAAGAAAACACCAGACAGAGCTAGCACGTAAAGAAGGAGATGTACTCTCGTTACAGGATCAAGTTCGACGTCTGGAATTTGAAATCACGCAAGCAAGGGATGAGGAAGCTCAGAGGGCAAGTGCCCTACAAGCTGCAATTTCTACGTATGTCCAAGGTACACCCAGATCACCCATGGTTACTCCCCGTAAATAATCATATAATTATACAAGGAATACAGGATGTACCCGAAAGTGTTTCTTAACTCTAAATCCAAGAAATGTATTTTATAGCATGGATAGTGAATTTTTTCCACCTTGGACCCAACTCACATTTCAAAGCCTGCTTCATTGCTGAGATATAAAATGTTGAAATTAATTTACTTCATATTCATAGTCAATCATGCAATGATTTTGACAAGTGTACTTGTTCAACTCAAATAAACAATTTTTGTTTCCTTTTGAAATTAATATGTTGTTATGACCTTGAAAACTTCCTGTTTTCTTACATAGCAAGTGGCACAGGGAAGGCTTGTCTAGTCAAGTCACCCCATGGCAGTGGGAAATTTATCTCATTGTGACACACAGTGCAACCACCTTAAAAATATAGCAAAATAAAGACAAGATGGTAGTATGTGTATTCAGGAATGACATATAAACCAATTTATTTTCAAATTTTCTTATGTACAACATGTTGCTACAGGACCCATTGGCAAAATGCAGCACCTAGGCTCTGCTGTTATCTCCACTAATCTATTCATAATGACATGCACCTCTGCACAGCCTTTCCGAATAAAAACCCCAAATAAACTATGTAAAAAAAATAAATAAAAAAAGACAGCCACACAACAGGTTTTTGAGTTTCCAGAAGATGCCGCATTTCAGTTGTGGGCAGTGTAGCAGCATGAAAATAGTAAATACATTTCAACATTTCTATCTAGACTTGGAGTGATGCTGCAATTATGGAATGTTGATTCATTTCAAAGATACACCAATGAATGCAAATTGCTGATTGGTTAACCAATGAGCTACTTAGATAATTCCTTGCGCACATGGAATTTTGGGGCACAGCGTAGGATATACAAACCGAGCTCAGCACGTAGTGTTCGGCGTTCCCTTGTTTTCGTGCAGTACATGCATACAACACTGAGCATAAATCTGAATAGCCAACCCAAACGAAAATAGGGACTCAGCCCTACTTTAGAGCAGATTAAAACTCAACTTTACACCAAAGAGGCAATTTATACAAAGTTCACTGCACAGAACCATACTTATGATTCCTCCTTATGTTATGGTTGAATTAAGAAAGAAAGATGTCACCCAATGTCCATGAACACTCACATTTTGGAACATCTTTTGTAGGTTTGGGATTTGTTTGTTTATCCCAACAATTTAGAGGAAGTGCACATGTGCATTGCCACCAAAAGGAATTACTAAACTAGCTTATTGGATACATGTGTAATCAGTAGCATGGCCAGGATTCTGTCATTGGGGAGGGGGGGGGTTGAGCTTGACATGAGGGAAAGATCTAAGGGGAAGAAGAGAAAAGGGTAATTTTAGGCATTTTTTGGAATTTTTTTCAAGGTTGGGCCCGGAGGGGGGGGCATTAAACCCCCAATACCCCCCCCCCCATGGATGTGTCACTGTGTGTAACCCCCAAAACTCTCAGGTGTGGGAATGTATGAGCCCCTATATTTACCTCCTATATACATTAAATCTTCCTCCTTACCTGTGGTAATTCTTTGGCTAGTTGTCAGGGTGATGAGATGGACATAGGGAGAGCCCTTCCCCTCCGCCATTCTTTCTTTTCTACTACACATGAGGGACGAATCCTGTTTCATGTGGCAGCAAAGACTGTGTGTTTGGTCTAATGGTAGAGCATCTGCCTTCCCCATGGAAGACCCGGGTTTGCTTTCCAGGTTGAGTCATACCAAAAACTCTAAAAAAAGGAACCTACTGCCGTTGTGTGTGATGCTCCGCATAAGCAACAGAGTAGGGAAAACAAGCCAGTGAGCCACAACTGGAAAAAAGGCCGTGGCTGGCACGACTTGAACCAATAGGTTGGAAACTGGGCTGTAAAACTGCATCTAACTAACTAACTGCATGTGGCAGCAAGCTCAATGTTTTCTTCCAAAAGTATGCATAATGCAATTTTTTTGAAGTTTAAGAAGGCAGGGAAATTTTTATACAAATTTTGGTGCTGTGAACTGTTAATACTTGAGTTGCACAATGCCCATGTACTCATTTTGTAAGCCACAAGAGTGGGACTTTTGTACCATTTTGTAGCATTTTATGTTAATGTGAAGATTTGAGACAGCTTGCTGTGACTTTTGTGTATTAAGACTAGGATATAGATTGATATATGCTATGATGGAAAGGACAAACCAGTATTCAAATATTTTTTATTTTTACTAATATCTTTCCATTCCTCAGTGCTTCTTTGAAAAGATATGTACTTAATATGTAAAAACATGTACAAAGTGGCTGACATTGCCATTTGGTGTGTCACATAAATGTGGCTTGAGCATAAGGCCACTTTTAAAATGAACATTAACTACCAGGTCAAATACATGGTTGATGACTCAGTGTCTTTAGAAAGGAACATTGCATATTTTCCCCCCTCCATCCAGCCTATGCCTTAAACTGCCATCAATGTCCTCTCTATCAGAGAGATAAGAACATAGCATTGGGGGGCTATGTCATTGTTCCCGAGGTTCCCTGTTCCTGAGGTTCAATGTTCCTGGATCTTGGTCACATCTGCACTTCTGGGAAAATAGAATCCTGGGAAAAATGAACCTTGTAATCATTGCCAAATTAGGCCGAGATATACCAAAACGTGGAACATTGAACCTTGGGAACATTGAACCCCGGGAACATCGGGTAGACCCCAGTATTGGAACATATTTTCAGAAAACTTTGGATTTAAAGGCAGTCACTTGTTACCCCAAAACTATATTTTGCATGTAGCAGTACCTCAGTTCATTGTACTATTTGATTGTCATCAAATTAAATTTTTAAGATGCAAAGAAGCTCAAATTGCAAAGCATGCACTTGGAGTGTTCTTATTGGACTTAAGTGCTTTGCATACTCACTATGATATGCCCCTAATCACTTACATATAGGATTGTGTCCGGACAACGATGAGTTTAAACAGCTGTGGTAGGAGTAAGAAGTAAAAAGGTTAGAAGAATTGAAACTGTCTGAGGTGAGAGGACTTTGTGCCTTTAAATTTGCATGATACACAAAATCCCCATAGGTTATGAGAAGAATCATACAGAAAGTTGTTTTTACCATCAGTAAAGAAAAAAAACTTTAGGGTAGTCTTTCCTGCTTCCACTTAAAGGGACTTATTGAGTTGATATCATTAACCTAATGAAAAAGGTCAGTACCACATGGCAATGCTTATCATTAGCATGATGAGTTAAGTTTCATATCCAACAGCTACAGAAGAAGTTTAAATTTTGAATTTTGTGATGTCATGACTTGTAATGGTTTTGTGCATAATTTGGAAGAGCCTCTAGTCACAAACTTTTGAAAATTGAATTGAGAAGTTAAGTACTCATTCATAAAATAGTTATTTGTATGTAGGATAAGGGAATTGTCTTAGTTTGATCATTTGTCATTGGTATATGAAGAAAACTTTACAACGGCTTTGGAAAATTTTGTTGAATATCATGAACCAACTCAATGAGCCACATTAAAGTGGCTTTTTTTTGTCACCCTGTCCAGAAAATGAGGATAAATACCCACGTCTCTCTTAGGATGATGTACCAAGTAGCAGAAGTTCCCAGTAGTTATGGAGATAGTGCACGTGATGTCAGGGCATTTCACTCTATGGAAATGACCAAAGGCAGTCAGTCGTTGTGTTACCCAAACGCCCGCACATCAGCACCTTAGTAACAGTTGTTGTAAAATTGATGTCTGGACATAAAAACAGAGAGATGATGCATAACCCCCATAGTAATTAAATGTGATTGAGAGTTGACCTATTGAGGTTAATCTTATCCAATGAAACATTAGACTCAGCTTTTTGTAGTACTGTTGGAAACATCAAATATAAAGCACTGTTACTTGTCAAAAACATGGCCAGCCTCTCTCACTTTGAGTGATTTCTTATAACTTTGGGCTACATCTCTATCACAGGTACTGGTAACAAGGTCTTTCCTAACAAACAACCCCTGTTCCCCTTTGTCAACTAAATTTATGAAAAAATTTCCACTGAGGAATATTTGTGAATAAGTCGTGATGTGCTGCAAAATTTTTTCCAACGTTCCTTATTTAGAGATATCGAGGTTTTTAGATTTTTCTCCTGCACTTTGGTAAAAAAAAATGAATCTATGCTTAGAGAAAACTATGAAAAATGCCGGGAACTTTTAGAGGTGCACGAGAGTCAGAGAGGAAAGTGGGGTGAGCTTGATGCAGGGATTTTACAACCAAATTTTTGAAATTTTGATAATTTAAATTAAGCATTACCAAAATAGAATGAGAAGTGTACCAGGTCCTATTCTTTAACTAATGTACATAATCTATATATCTGTGACATATTGTGTTTTATGTTTTTGTAAATTGTTACATATTTATTTCTTTGCAAAATATATGATATGAGTTTCTTTACAAGCCTTTCTTCTTTTTGGTTTTAATTTTTCAGTAAAATCCCTTGGAGAAAACTTTTGACTTTTCTATTTTGCCACTACTTATAGATTTTAACTGTAGTGGCTGTTTTATTCTGCTGTGAAATAATCTTATGAAAACCCCAAAAATAATTGAAATCTCCTTCACCATTCTAATGATATCTTTCAAAATATGGCATTTTGAAAATTCCAAATTAATACTGTGATGTAAAATGTTCCTAATTAGTCAACAGTTACTCCGAGAATAAGCCCCTGAGGGCATCTGCATTATGAATGTCCTTGAAATGAAATTTTTGACAAAAGATAACATAAAGAAGCTCTTATAGCATCTCGTATTTATTCATGATTTGTGAAATGGTAAAAATTATAATTGTGATAGTAAAATAGTCAATATTTGATGCATTTGATACATACTTTGGAAGTTTTTAATGGTGTTTGTTAGGTTTATACATCAAATACTGTAGGCAGGTATGCTATTTACATGTATAGGTGTACTCCAACTGTAAATTTGACCAAGCTTCTTTCCAGTCTGATGTCCTTGAAGATAGTTGTCATGGTATCCTAAATAATAAACAAAACCACAGACTGTGGCTGTTTGTTCCAGACATCTATGATATTTCCCTTTGTCACAATATGAGATAACTTTCAGAATGATAGGGTTTTGCCATCAGAGGATTGTCCTGCCACCCCAACTACAATTTTTGTAGTAGTCTACAGAAATTCTCTATTGGCTCAGCTCTTTGATTGACAGCTAGTTCAAACAATTCAGAGTGCCAAAGCTTATATTACACAGCTGTAGTGAATTTGTTTTGATTATACACAATGGGCTTTTCTATACCTCCCTCAATAACAAGAAACTGAGATTGTGTCTGGATGAGGATGAATTTTAGACAATTGTGGGAGGTGCTCAAGGTAAAAAGGTTAGGAGAATTGACACTGTTGGGAGTGAGAAAAAAAGCCCTTCAAAGGTACGTTATTTACCACACACAGAAAATATTTTCCCATTTTACAGGCAAATTCTCTCACCTCAAACTATAGACAAACCCGATTAGCGCTTGTTTTTAGTGACTGTAGGCCGCCGTAAGTGGGGTCCATCGGCCTTAAATCGTCTTTATTTATTGTTTACATGAACTTCAAACCCTGGTCTTAAGTGAAATTGGAGAATTTAAGATACAAACTAGTGTACAACCATCCATGATAGATATAGGCAAGGAAATTGAAAGATTTAAAGGTGACGGACCCCAGTTATGGCCGACTGAAATCAGACCATCACTTGCTGTCCAGATTCGTGTATTGTTTTTGTAATAGTCCACAGAAATCCTCAACTGACATAATTCTTTGATTGACAGCAAGTTCAAAAGATGCAAGGTACTGTAGCTCATATGACACAGGATATACTGTACTGAAAGTGTTTTGATTACACATTGGGTTTTGTATAGTCATCCTGAAGCAACAGACTGTGATTATGTCTGGATAAGGATGAATTTAAGACATTCGTTGTTGTTGGCGGGGGCTTAAGTATAAGGAGGTTACGAGAATTGGAACTGTTTGGGATGAAAGGACTGTAAATTTTGCTACAACTCAGCCTCTAAAATTTGACCAACACAAAGCAACTAGCTTGTACTTAACTTTGGTTCATAGCTGTACTGTATACTGTAAACTGTAAGCTATGAACTGGGCTACACTTTTGATTTATGTCATGATTGACTTTTTGGTTAGTTAGGTGAGATTTTACAGCCCAGTTTCTAAATATATTTCATTTGGGAGGGCCATTCCCTTCTTTACAGTTGACATGTTGTTTCCTTCTCCATTGCTTACACTGAGCACCAAACACAAAAGCAGTAGGGCTCCATTTTTTTCAAGTGTTCAGTATGACCATGCTAGGAAAGCAAATTGGATGCTTCAACCACTTCACCATGAAGTCAGCAGGCTAAACAAAGTCAGCTATCATTTGAATTCATCAGCGTGTCAGTTGCTGTACTAGTGAAGTCACTACAGTAATTGTGAATAGAAGGAACACTCTAATAAAGCGATTTAATTTGTCTCAAAATGTATTCACCTAGACCAATAAAACGGTACCCACAGGTAACAAAGAATTTCCCAATACTCCCTGGTGTGGGAGTCTTTGAGGGACAAAACCTACCTCCTATCATTCATTCTATGTAAGGGTCACCATGGTGTTACTAGTTTGCTAGAAGGTACATAGGTATAAATGGTGTAAATTGGGTGAGTTAGAGTAATGTGAGGACCAAAATAGATAACTCATTTTCTTGTGGCTTTTTGCTGTATAGCTGTTTTGATGGAACTTTTCCTGGGAAGCAAGAGAGGAAGTAGTTACAGAGTAGACAAAAGACTTTCCATAGATCCCCCTTCCATCGGTAATCTTGCACAGTCTGAAATTAGGGTCAAACCACACCTTTCGGCCAAAACAAGCTTGGTAGAATAACTGCCTTTATGAGAACAGTATTTTTGCATGGTTAACACACTATAATGAACCAGTTCTATGGAATGGCCAATGGTCAGTTTCATAGAATACAAAAATTCACAAAACACACATAAAAGAATTACAGCACAGAAATTTCATTTTAGATATCTGTACATTTTTGGTACAACAATGGGTAGCTTTGTACAAAGTGACGTATCTAAATCAACACAAAATGAAACTTCACTGGCAAAAAGTACAGATGCATGAAAAATGTCTTCGTTAATATGAAAAAAGTATCTTTATACAACCACTCCAGAGAAAAAATTAAAGAACATCAAAGCTAAGCATTTTAACTTCTTTACAAACATAAACTTGGGTGGATTTAAAGAAAAAAAGGAGAAAGGAAGAGAAAGGAAATTAATGTGTTTTTTTCATTTTATTCCCCTTGCTTTTGTTCTCTCTGGCTCTTCTTTCTTTCTCATTTCTTAGGAAAAGAGTTCCACAAAATTTCTACTTTCTTCACAGCTATTCTACTTTAATTGTTGAGCACCAACAATACAAGGTACAGACAACATTAAAATGATCAATTAAACAAAGATGATGTTGCCATCTCTGGCAGTGTAAAGGGTGGGTTGCTTCATGAATATGCATATCCCTCTAATTCAATCAAAATCATACTTTTCAGCATTAGTCATGTTTCAATGTTCCTATGTGACAGAACTGTACTAACATTTGATCCAACCCTCAGTCTTAAAAACCATACAAACAATGACAGACAATGACAATGTTTAGTCTGACCAATACGCCTCTGAATACAATGGGCTGGAATGAATAAGTCTACACACAAACCCAATAAACCTTGTGCATATGATGTCACAGAGTGTAAAGTATGCCCTCTTTTGGGGGCAAAACAAACCAAAGCAGACAAATGCAGACAGCTGATTTGTGAATTAGTTAAATACATACACAGTCTGCTACATGTGCAGGGAGAACTCTTACCCATGTGGTCACATGTTCCATTGTTTTAGTCCCAAGGAGACGTTACTGTGTGGCCAATGCACAAGGTCTATACAAGGTCTCACAACTGAAACAAGAGCCCAATGGGCACTGTGGTTCCTTGCTAGATATTATGAGAACTGTACAGCCAGTCTGTGAAATAGAGCTAAGCAAAAGTTCATACTCAATGTTTGTAACATCTTCACAAGGGGTATTTTAGTACTAATTTTAAATGAATTTAAAGATTAAATTTCTGTGGCCTTACTAACATTCAACTTTTGTAATGCTTGGTGATCCTTCAAAAACACTACCTCATTTCCATATGTATTTATGCTTGTAATCAAATTTGATATTATCACCAATAAATGATACACAATGTGGTCAGAGAATGAAAAACACCCCTTGTATTTCACAAGTTATTTTTACCTGCTATCAAATAAAACTTGCTGTTACTTTAAAACAATCTACCACTTGTCCTGTTTGCTACCTCTACACAGAAAACAGGGTTTATTCAGCAGTCAAGCAGAAAGCAAGTGATTAATGAAGTGTGATAATAGAATCAGGATAAGGTTACCCCACAGAGCACAGCAGTATTAAAGAGACATATTGTAGAATCCATGCATTGCTTCCACTGGCAGAGAGACCAGTTTAATGCAGAGTGACCTGTGCTCAGTGAAATCTACAGATTTCAGTTATTGCCCTCTCAAAACTTTGAGTGATCCAAAATATGTGTACAACCCGGAGGAATCATTACTGAACGAACAAAAAGGACAAATTTCTATGGTGTTTGAGTGCATAAGCATGCAAAACCAGGTGAGATAAAAAATCTATTGAAACTATCTTTATCTAGCTAACAAGATTTTCTAAATAACATTTCTAGCAGTTGACCTCCAGTGACCTTGATGACCTTTGACCTTAACCAAACACAGATTGATTTGAAATCTGTCCTTTCTACCTTAAAATACTGTGTTAAAACGCTTTTCAGTGTTTGACCCCTGGTGACCTCAGATGACCCCTTGACCTTCACTGAACATATCCAATTTCATCCTTACACCATAACACATCCACTCACCAAGTATGACATCTATCCAAGTTTCCTAACTAGAAATATCCTGTCGAGAAGGTTTTTAGTTTTTGACCTCTGGTGACCCCAAATGACCTTTGACCTCCACCAAAAACGATAGGGCACACCTTCTCTCTATGACGAATCTATGTACCAAATCCAAGTTCCATCCAACCTTCCTTTGTTGAGTTAGAGCGTACCGAAGCAAGTGTCACACACACACACACACACACACACACACACACACATACACACACACACACGCCAACCTGACTACATAGGTTCCTTTGCTACCGCAAGGAACCAAAAAGGGCGTTGAGCACCACTAGATTACACCAGAAGTTTGTGAGTTGACACATAAAACCTTGTTCTATCTAAAACCCCAACTTGGATCAAAACATACCTTACAACCGTCAAGATTTATATTAGGGGGGAGGGGGATGGAGCGTGAAGGGGACAAGAGCAAAAGTAAATGCTTGAACCACAAACATGTCATCTGGCTGTAACTTTTGGACCCTAGTTTGACTCACTATTGAGGCAGGAATGTGTCATGGGGAGGGGTTGGAGCCTAAGGGGAGGGGGAACTTGAAAAAACAGTTATATTAGGTCTTTTTTGCATCTTTTTTTCCAAGGTTTGGTATTGGGGGTTCAACCTTGAACCACCCTACCCCCCCCCCATGTTGCTATGCCACTAGTTTGACTAAGGTACTGGTCAAAACTGTTGACCTATTTCTGCTTCCTTTTTCAATGGTTACATTCAGTGCTTTGTGCCTCTATACTAAATGCCTTCTGCAGGATAGACTAACTGCAGTTTTGCATGAATGAATGACATGGTGATGATCAGAATGGCCTGCACAATATGGTTACTGTGGATATGTCTTTCAAATACCTTATGTACCATCTAAAATGTCAAGAGCAGTCCCCCACACTTACAGTATTTTGAAGCAACAGCTAAATCCCACAATCTTAGAATCTTGTTCTTCATATTTTAGGACTCTAATACTGTATATAACATACAACCAAGGGTTACTCCAGGTAAATTTCACATTTTGAGGGTAAAAATTTTTGTCACATGTATGAATTTCAAGGGCCAGTCATGAAACAGGACGGTCTAAAACAATTCTTTTCAAGTTGGGGGACTGCACTTCCCCTTTAACATAAAAGACAGTACAGCCTTAATGTAATGAATGAATGAACGAATGAATGAACAATTTCACTGCCTTATGATCAATCATCTTTGGGTAAGAAGAACATGTCTGCCGAGGAGGTGGAATGACAACACATCATGTAAGAATTTGGGCCACAGACAAAAACAAACATTAATCGATTCTGCCGTACGTCTGACAAAGCTACTATGCTCTGTATGTGATACATACTCCTTTCTTTTCCTTGGCTAAATTCTGAAAATGATTTACTGAAACTCTGGATGGAAATCAGATTTAGAAAATGCTTGAGATAAGGCAACTGATTATTAAAAGAGAGTTTGGGAGGCATTTTCAAAATGAACTTAGCTATATCCTACTTCAATAGGTGGAACTAGAAGCAATATCACACTATTTATCTTGCAAGAGAAATTTTTCAGATGAATTTATCTTGTAAATTCATTTTGGAGGGTATATTTTACAGAATGTGGAAAACTTTGGAATTTCTAATATTTGAATAAGCCTGGTTGAATTAAGACAGATACCAGAGAAGCTAGTTAAATTGTGCATGCATAGAATTATTTTCTTTTTATCTGCCGTGGGATGACAGGTATGACAATCCCACAACATGAGAGGAACTTTAACCTCTTATCAAGCAAGATGTCCTGTTCCTGACACTGTCAAAATTAAATGTTATAACCTTTACCTACAACAAAAGAGTGCATAGGTGTACCTACAATGCTTAAATGAGGCCTGCCCTCAAACATGTCACCATGATAATGGTTAAGACAGAACTACTGTTTACATTGATATCATCTGATATACTATGCATTTTCAGAAGTAACTTTTCTGAAGTCTTCTTATCTTACAAAGAGCTGTTTAGAAAAACCAAAGATTATTCTGCATTACTCTGTACAGTTTAGAGGTATTGTGAAGGGATGCCCTGGTTAGTTTTTTTACAGTTACAACAATGTTCCAAACATTGTTTTACTTTAATCTGTTTTGACTTGCTCTTCTTTTCTGAAAGTAATTTCAATAAGAAGAAATGTGCTAGCACAACTTTCCTCTCATTCAAAATTCGTCGTTCCTCTGTTGCCATCGTACAAAGAGAAGTGTTTCCATAAAAAAAAAAGAAAGAAAAATGGCTTCATGCCACTAGTATATCCATTGTTAACAAAGTGCATATTCATTACCATACACTTGGTCATGAATATACAGTTTTGATTACAGGTAACACATCCAATTCGAACAATAGGAAATGCCTTCTTCCTAGTATAGTTCTGTCTCCAATAAGCTCCATCCTTAAAGGTACGTGTCAAGAATTAGAAAATACATTCTTTCTAGCTTAAAAGAGTGTCAAAATATGACACTCCTACATGCAGAAGCTGAAATGCATATTCTATACCATAAGCTTGCTCATGAATATGCATTTCTGAACATAGGTAAAATGCATATTCATGTATCATAACTAACATGAAGTAGCACACAATACAGACCATATATAAAATGATAACTTTTTGGATGGATTTTGGAGTTATCTCTATTTTGAAAACAACAAATAGAAAGCTCATCAAAATTCTTTTCCTCTTAGCTACAGATGGTATGCCCCAAGATCAGAAACACAGCTGCCACAATTTGCTGTGATCCTCCCTCACACTTTCTTCATTCTGTTATGCTTGACTAGTTGACTGTAATTAAATCACCTTTATTCATACTTGAAATTTGCACCTTCCTTCATATCAACATACACTACTACCAAATGCAGACAACATAAATTTTGTTGGAATGTTCTAAAAATTTGGGAAAATTTGTCAGAAATTAATAATCCATAAATCTTGCATTAATAATATAGTCACAATAATCATCTTTCAGTAACTAATAGTTATCTTTTCTGACCACAACTTAAGGCAATCCATGTCCCTATTTCTGCCTGGTTACTACTACTCGCTCATTTTAAAGAAACGGTCAATGCTATCGTCTTTCTGGAGTACTGAATAAACCTTTTTTGAGCTGATTTAACTCAAAATTTAAACATTCCCTCTACCTTGCATCGATACATCCCTTCCCATCCAATTTTACCAACATTCTCATCACTGTTGGCTGATGATATTTTTGAGTTGAATTAACTAAACCCTTCTGTGTATGACAGTATTTGGAAAAACAAACTTTTTCTAATTTTGCTTTTAATGTGCAGGAACAGAAATACAAATAAGGATTTACTCCAACTTTAATAAGTGCATGAACAACAAAAACAAAAACTAGAAAGTGTGTCGATGGGAGAGCAAACAGTACTAACACAAGCAATTATTCAGGCCTTTAGTTTTAAAATTTCCAGGTGTGTTCTAAATTATCACACTCTGTAGAAAATTAAGGAGTGTGGTAGGTGCACTGTTTAATTAAACTTCAATAGATTTATATGAACTGACTTTCTTCATTTAGATATGCAAAAATTCACACCCCTAACAGTGATTTGAGGCAGGTGGTGATGTGCAATTGCAGTCTTCAATATTCAAGGCCTGATAATTCAATTTTTTAAACGATAATGAACAAACATAAACCAAAATTGCTCTCATTTTGTGGAAAAAAGCAGAAAAAAGAAACCCCCCAAAATGCCTCTCACTTTGCAGATAAAAAACATGAGAACAGAAACTTGCATTCAGTTTTTTTTATTCTGAGTAGACAGAGAAACAAGAGCACTCCTTCTGATGGTAGTGTCACAAAAGAAACCCAAGTTTTTTCTTAACTTGCTTTATGAGAATACGAGACCAGAAACTCAAATTGCTTTCTATTTTGTTGATACTGTGCAGGAAGAGAAACACAAGTTTCCTTAAATTTGTAACGATAGTAAAGGGACAGGGTTATAGCTAGCCAAATTTGAGTGCTGGGTAATTGTATGATCTGAAGAGAGTATCTCATCCTACCCCATGGCATTTACCCCACTTTTCAACCATTAATTTTTCATTTTGCCTCTCATTTCACTTAAAGAAGAAAATTTGGGACTAGTTTTATACCTTGGTAGGCGGATTTGTGGTAGGCGGGGAGATGGCGTGTTTGCCTGGAGTGCCGGGCAGTAATATTGAGTGCTGGGTAAAGCTGCCCAGCTCCACCGTAGCTACAACCCTGTGAAGGAATAAATATATAAAGTGCTCCTATTTTGATGATAGAGTAGGACCATCAACCAATATTTCTGAACTATGCTCATGAAAAAGCATGGTACTGACAGAAGGTAGAATCAATTCAGTTTTGTAGCTGATAATGCATGAACACAACAACTTCTCTCACTTTGGGTTATAAAAGAATACAAAAAGAGAAACCTGGTCAGTTTCATTGTAACAAAATTGAGGAGAGTTGATCACAACCATTGGAGATAGTGAAACAAAAGAGACAATGATACAGTGTCTTTGTTAATATACGAGAGGAAGTCACAGATCTCATTCATTGGTAACAAAATGCCAAGAGAGCTGATCACTATCAATGCTTTTAGGAAAATAAAAAGAGACAATCAGCCAGTGTCCTTTTTTAATGTATGAGAGAAAGCCATAGTTCACATACATTGCCAAAACAGAATTTGGCACAAAGAGTTGATCACTATCAATTGTGATAGGGTAACGAGAGACAATTAGCCAGTGTCTTTTTGAATTGAATAAAAGGAAGCCACACATCACTTTTGCACACATTATTTTGGCTGAAAGAATCAAACTCTGCTTACCTCTTTAAATTTAAGAAACAATAAATAAAATTGTTTAAAGGATATGCCCATAAATTTGCCTTCCTGTGAATGACAGAAGCAAGTTCACTGTCAAAAATGCCTAAAAAAATCACCAAAATGAGTATATAGCATATGTATAGACTGAAACAGTACAAATCTGAGAATTTACTGGAATAACTGCTTCTCCTTTGCACAAGAAAATCAAAATTCAAAACTTGCAGACAGTTGTGTTCAGCACCATTCTGTATAACAAGTTCACCAATATTCTGAGCATTTATGTTTTAATGATATGTTTTTTGTGATAAATAATGAAAAGAAATAAAAAGAGCTGTTTTTTTTATTACACCCACAATACTTTGCTCACAACACCTACAAATAACCTTTACTGCTATCCTCTCCCCCTTCCCTTTTTTTCACAATTTAGTTTTATCAAAAGGCTTCAAAAATGCTGGCTTTATTTTCTCAAAAATGTCTTAGACTTACAAACAATTTTGCCCTTCCCTTCTTTCCTTCCCAAGTCAAAAGCTAAGAATCTGAATATTTTTTGTGAACAAACACTTAAAATACACCATCCAAGCTTAGCCTGATCACACCCAACAAAACCGGAGATATTGAAACCACACACCATGAAAGTGACTGAGAGGAATAACATAAAGGTACCCCAAACTTTGTTTCTAATTTTTTTTCTTACATATGTATAACACTTAGAATAGCATAAACTCAATCACAAAAAATAAACCATGAGGGCATGATGAGGACTTGGAAAACATTTTTACTTTTTACAATTCTACAGTAAGTACAAAAGACACTAATGCTAGCCACATCGGTGATGTTATGCAGCAAGGCCGGTAAACTTGTAGCTTCCCTGTCAAGAGCCTCTACGTTGGGTCCTCTCGCATTTTAAGTTTTTTGTTCTGGGAAGAAATTAACAGAAAAATAAAAAGAAATGGTGTCATAATTTTACGTTGTGTTAACTTTCTTTGACACAAATCAAAATAAAGTAGGTCAGCATTGGTGTCACTGTGAAGACCATCTCTCTAAAACTGTTTGCTAATTTATGGGCCAAATGCACATTACATCACTCTATCATCACTATATCAATATATGGCAAAGTTCCTACACTTTCTAGGGGATCAATTTGTGACTGTTTCCATGACTTTCCCAAAACACATGAGCCATAACTTCCAGCGAGCATGCAGTATTGAAAGTGGGATGAAGAGAATAATTTTAGACATAAGGAGTGAAAAACAGTTTTATATTACAAGTCAGGACGAAACAATATCACTTTGTGGAAATTCTTATAACTTTTTCAGGACTTTTCAAAATTTTCTGAATTTCAAGACTTTTCCAAATTTTCACATTTGCATACTTTCCATGATGCAGGAACAATGTTATAGACAAATACAGTAGCCAAGTACATCACAACTTTATTCATGGATAAAATACAGCAGCCAAGTGATGGTTTGCAAAATTTCAGGACTTTTCTAGACCTTAAAATAATTTTCCAAACTTTAACAACTTTTTCAGGTTTCCCAGCAAAGTGTGGCACAACAGTATTCATGAACAAAATCTGACAGCTCAGAGATGGTTGGCGATTGCTGATGGCATCTGCCTTCAATTTGATAATTATTCTATCTAACATCATCATGGATGGTGCTGCACATAATCCAAACCTAGATGAAAACAGAGTGAGTGGTGCAGATTTTGAATTGCATACGTCTATTGTACAGTTAGAGCTATGAACAAATAACGACTCCCCTCTCCTCACCCCGAAAACCCTAAAAAAAATAAAAATCTCACCATCACTTTTCAGCAGGATTTGGTTATTGTACTGTTTTGATCTGCTTATTGTGAGCAGATACCTTAAACGCAACTCTGTATTAATATTTTACATGACACACACTAACTTACATGAAACATGGACATACAACTGGAAGGATACTTTTGGTGCAATATTTTGAGTGTCCAGAGAGATCAGAGTTGTTTTTTGTTAATCACATGACAATTGGAATATTGCTTGCAGATATTGAGTTTGCATAAATCACATTATTAGAATATCATTTAGAGATGTAAAGTTTGTATAAATCAAAATCACATGATTACTGGGATATTGATTAGAGATGAAGAGACAGCTGGATCAGGCTGTTGGATTTCAAAAATCATGGGAACCCATTTGCGGGTTCCGTCATTTTTCACCATGGTAACCCATGGTAACCCACTTTTCGGGTTCTGTTGAAAAATCATGGGGACCCATTCTGTGCATATCGAAAGTGAAGCTGGTCTTTTACAGGGGTTTAAGGGTTGGGTGTTTGTTTGGAAATTTTCCACTCTCAAGCTACTCTGGGTACTAACAATTTTCAAATACCTAAGTCTGTGAATCAAAACTTTTGTATTAAAATGAAACTGCAGTTACTGAACACCTGCAATTACATTTATATAAAATTTAAGAAGTACACGTAGAGATGCTGATCAAGAACAGGTTTGCAATTTTTCTATGAACCACCGCCAAACCTTGTTAACCTTCATAATTGTCACACTTTAAAAATTTAATAAACCAAAGCACTGTTTTCTGTATCGAAAGAAATTCAGTTTTGCAGTGTTCTTCTTTGTGTAGTGTATTTTTCAAGAAAAATAACATAGCAGGCCTCTTGTGCCGACAGACACTTCTCAATCACCCTCGATCACTCCCCTGCATTGGATTAACTGAATAAATCGGACTGTTCATCATTGCCAACCAGTGAAATGATACATGCCTTCCACTGAAACTCAGTTGAAGCACTGGATATGCATGCACGTAGATACCATCATTACATCTAAACCCCCCACTCCCCACTCCCCCCTCCCCCCCAAAAAAAATGGAAATCAGGCGACTCTCATCGGTTTTCTGCAAAAAGTTATCCAGCTCAAAATACATGTAGATTTTGAGGTAGCCTAGCCCCATAGGAATTAGGATATGGACCTTAATTATTCTCCAAAAGACCAAAACCATGTCAAAGGAATACTTGTATTTATTAAAGAGATACACAAACATTTTACCATCTATAATGATGGCAATTCACCCCTTAAATTATCAAAATCCTTCAAAGTTACGATCCAAAAAGGAGAAGCAACTTACTGAAAATCGGCAAAATTTTCTCGGCATAGGCTGCAATTTGCATATGGAATAGTGTGTTAGGCTAAGTCACTCATACACAAAAGACTCCCACATGCAAATTTCCGGAATTTGACTACACTTGAAATGAAATTGTATCAAATTTTAAATAGTTAAAAACTGAAATTTGAGATATTTCATGGGAATACCTGTGGCTATGACCTTTAATACTTCTCCCTTTAAACTAATCCTTGGCTAGGCCTAGGCCTACATACACTTGTGTAGGTACCTTAAGCATCTGAAAATGACCACTTTTTGAGAGTTTTAATCTGAACAGACTCAGATTTTTTAATCTTTTGGATGCTGATTCCATGGTTTATGTAAACTTGGCTGTGGGACCCTAATCCAGTAATCGTATACGTACGTATAACTGGTATAACGTAAAGACTAGGCACGATGCTGCTGCCTGCCAATTAATGCCCCGTAAAAGTGAAAGTGTTTGCATTGCTAGCTAGCTGGCTAAGCTCACGGCTGCGTGAATCGGGAAATTCCCAGTATCACTGCAGTACCAACCAAAGAGCATACTTCAAACTGCCAAAATACAACACTTCTTCGCAATGAAGAGTTCCTTTGTATTCGATCCCATTCCCTATCTTCCTTGTTTTAGGTAACAGTTTGTTCCCCTAACGCTAGACAATATGCCAGCCAAATCAAGATAAAATTTCTGGATAAAACGGAAAATGCCAGTCCCATGATTATTACGAAAGAAAGACAGCACATTTTGAGGTATGTGATTTGATTATCCCCAAGTCACCCACCAGTACCGCGGTATCGGCTTTTGTTATGCTAGCGCAGCAGTACATACCAAAATGACTACAGATAAATCCGCAATGACATTTTGTGCTGCAAAACATTTTTTGTCACAGGTTTTAGGTTACGTAAAGGTATGCTGTTCACACTGTGCTAGAACGGATGTACATAGATATGAATGGGGATTGACACTAGTAACGTTACATAAGTTTGTTGGCTACGTACAGTTGCGCTGATCTACACTGGTCTACACTTGCGTAGTGCTTCGTATCGCACAAGAAACTTTATCAGGACTGACCTAGGCCTAGGCATCCATCTTCATTTGTGAAAAATCTTAGTTGTGTAAAAGCTCATAAAAGTTGAAAAGATACACATGTCAGGTAATTTCCCAATTCTGACATTTCAAGATGAAATGTTTGGAGTTGGGATTTTTCTGTGGTAACCGATTTTTCGGTTCCGTGATTTCATTGTCACGGGAGCAACACGCGACCAGGAACGATCGTTCCCATGATATCTGACAGCTTGTGCATGTAGTCTGAAAGGGCTGTCAATGTTTTATTTTGTCCTATTCTATCACATCTCATTGGTTTGTTTCACATGTTGTGTTAAGAGGAATTTTATGAGAGGAGATGGTCCCCCAAATTTAAATTTGCTGTTTTTGTATTTCCTGTGTCAACTGTAGCGACAGAAATTTTCTGTTTTGTAAAATGAGAAGATGGAATTTAATGTTTAGGTGCTACACTATTTAAATGGTGGTTTGTGTGAAATGACATAACAAAGCAGAATTTGGCTTTTTGAAAACAGAGAATTCATGTCCCTAGTCAACTTCTCTCTCCTTCCAACCTTCTGAACAAATGTGAAGTACAACTGTACATATCTAGCTTTATACCAAGTTTTGCTCCTAAGCAATGCCGTGTGTCTTACCCTTCCTGATACCAGTTCCAAACCCTTCTTCCCTTCCAACATTGCCACATGTAATTCAGATGAACTCATGCCTACATACAAATACACAACATGTTCATCATAATAAATTACTTCACTTTACAAGCTTTTCAAGCAACACTGTTCTGTGGAATATTTTACTTCACAGTCTTCTGTATGACTTTTTTTCACCTGCATAGAGTTACCACCTCTTTTGTGAAGTAATTTGGGAAAATACAACAAAATACAGGCTACTCATCCAAGTTTCGAGATGCACCTTTATCTAAAGCAACTAATGAATGCATGACTAACTGCCATTTGCTATACACATATCACTTGTAAATGAAAAAATAATACATTATCATACCTTGTGTTGAGGACAAGTCATGGAGAAATTGTGGTCATGAAGTAAACAACCTGTGTGATAGACACAAAAGGAGAGTTTTTGAAAGGTATTTGTTAATGCTTCCAAAAAATTTAAACCAAAACTGTTGGTTTACAGTAGCAGGTAAAAATGGCATCTGTAACACATGTTAAAGGAGGCAAGAACTAATATTCCATAAAATGTGACATTTTCAAACTCTTGAGTATTTACAATATCAGTCAAATCACTGTTTCATAACGTATTGTCAT
Organism: Holothuria scabra; assembly: GCA_037179385.1. Taxonomy (NCBI): domain Eukaryota; kingdom Metazoa; phylum Echinodermata; class Holothuroidea; order Aspidochirotida; family Holothuriidae; genus Holothuria; species Holothuria scabra. The sequence continues at coordinate 55,800,565 of CM074184.1, forward strand.
ACGTTTGGCCACTTTTATCACATTTCCTATCTCATTGCAGAGTAATATTCTTCACTCCGTTTACCAGCACTTCACCACACAATGAAGATTTCTTATAATGATACCCTTTTTTCACATTTTACCCTTTTGTTTGGGCACCTCACAAGATTCTGGGAAGACCTCCAGCAGGTGATATGTCTTGCCATCTTTCAGACAGCCAAGACAAAATGCAAACAGTTAAAACGGCAAGGGGAGACTTCAGATAGAGCCAATGAAAAATCGACAGTAAACAAAAACAAACAACAAAAAAGTGAGATAGGCTCAAGTTCCATGCCTTTTGGTACAGAAAGGTGCTGTAAATTTGGCATCTGAATGCTATATAGGACTTGGTTTACAGGAAGCCGGGCAACCACCAGCAGGACCAAAGGTGAGTCCGTACAATATGCCCCACAGCTTCTTGCTCGGGCTGTGGTGCAGATGCTCAGTCTGTCATCAGTAGTAAATCTGAGGTGTCCCAAACCAGAATCCTGGGTAAAGGTCTTATTTTTGAGTCATTGTTTATAACATTCAACCCATCTTTGACGGTATGAAATGATTCATCATAGTTTTCAATCTATGCCTGTCTAAACAGATACAAGCCATAACAGCAACCACAGTAACAGACATTTAATTACAATTTCAATATATGTCTGCCATCCCTTTTATCTGTTAAATGATTTTTTAGAGGTAATACCTAATTAATTGAGTAGCTACCATGATACATGTACATACAACACAAAAGCCACATAACATAAACAGTATACAGTATGTACAAATTTTAAGTTCTGAGCATTTAATTCTTTATACATGTACTGCAGATCTCATTATGACATCACTACCTAATGTGAGGGTTGACATGTATTGTTCATTAAAAGTATTGTATTAGAGTGAGTTTGAAATTTGTGTGCACAGGCACACATTTTTCAAATTGTTGGGATTAACAAAACGTCACATCCCTTCAACATGTTCTCCAAATTTTAGAGCTAACATGAAACATGAAATTCGTTTTTCATCCATATCAAATATGGAGAAGATATTTATGGTACGTGTGGCTCTGTGCAGTATGTTGCATATAGACCATCCCCTAAGTTAAGAAATTTTGCATATATAATTTTGAGATGCCTTTTCATTTTTTTTGTTTAATTCAGCTGACCACAATGAATTGTGAAGGCCTACAGTATGCCTGTACTGCACTCTAAAAAGTGGAATACAGAAGTACACTCTCTGTGCTGTGCTCCATTTATCTATCAGTTTCCCACAATTCCATACTGCATCAAATTTTCAAACGCTTTCAATTAATACTTCTTCTACACATGTACAAAACAGGTAAACATTGATAACATCGCAGATCTATATATATACTGCACACTAGCATATAGAATTGTATGAATAGAACAGAAATGGAAAATTTCTATAACTTGGGGTCATCTACAGACTTGAATAATGTTTTGTGCTTTTGTGGGAATGGAAGTATATTACATCAATGTTTGTTGCCTGCCATTATACTGAAAATGCTGATTTAAGTTTGGTCACTTCAAAGCAGGGACGAACTACAGCGTCTGTCCATGGATTTCTTGGAAAAGGAAAAAAGACATCACCATTGAAAGGGTTTAGTTAGCAAAGACTTAGCAACAAGAAGAAAGAGGCTTGTCAATCAAATAGCATTACAAAAAAGAATTAACCCTAACTACATTTATGTGTTGCATATCTTTCCTAACACCTCCTTGGTCTAAGTATTGAATCTTGCAGCTATCTGGAAAGACTGCCAGCCAATTATGCAGGCTACTGTACAAGCCTTCAGCTATTCCAACCATATCAGTATTGGAATTTACTGTCAACATAGACACTGCTGTTCACACAGCAGAGTGCCATTATTCTACAAGCAACCATTACAACCAAGCTCTGCAGACAGATGAAAATAAATATCCCTACAAGCTGATTTTCAAGGATTTTCCAGGGTTAAAAATTCCCCAGATAAGGACAGAGTCTTACTGAAATTTTGGAGAACACGGAAAACATTCTGAATCACGGGTTTACAAGTAAATACAACTGTGAAGAATGATAGACAAATGTTTTCAATAATTTTCCAAGGACACACTTAATAAATTTAAAATAAGAGGAAAATAATACATGAAGTATATTGGAAGATGCAATTCCAATATTCAAGGGCTGTTCTTGTATGGCAGATGTTTCTGAAGTGCTTCGAAACAAGCTGAAACACTACAACTATATTGTGGTGACAGTTAAATAGAGCAGTTTGAACTTATTTTAAAGGAGCATATTGATTTGATATTCATAAATTAATGAGGTTGGTGAGTATTTGCTTTCTTTGATAGTAATAAATTTACGAGTGTGGCTGGTGAGTACCTGCTTCCTAAATCTTAAAAAATTTGTATGCATGGTATGGAGGCTGTCTAAATTTGACCATTTGCCATTACTACATGAACAAAACTTAACAGATTTGGAAATTTTTTGTGGATTTCACTAACCAACTCAAGGTGCTTTGATCATCAAAATACCGTTATCTAGGCTGTTCAGTCTTGGTGTAACCAACTTGTCAAGTTTGGCAGTAAGAACAATTACATCAGTTCTGTTCCCAAAATTAATGTTTCAAAGCAAGAAGAACTGCAGAATGATGCAGAACAAAATTATGTTAATTTATGTTAATTATCCAGGTTAGGTTAGCAAATGCATAACCAGTGCTTAATAACTTTAACAACTGTACATTATAGCATGCTTCTGATGCATAACAGGGTTGTCCCAACTGGCTCTGTTTGGAGAGGGACATACTTCTGGATTTGAGCAACCATCAGCAGGAAGATATGAAGGGTCACTTGCATGCATCTTTTATCACGGTCCATTCTCAAAATCATAGATATGGCAAACTTTTCATGCCAGGACTGCACGTTAAAGTTAAAATTTTAAACCACTCGAAGACATCCCTATGTTCCGACATCTCTATGTTCCGACTCTCTTTATTCCAAAAATAATGTACTTTGGTGCCAACAAAAATAAACTTTGACACTGACAATAATGTGCTTTGGCCCCAATGAAAATGGAGTTTGCACAGACAAAGTGAACTTTGGTGCCATTTTGTCGGAACATAGAGATGTCGGGACATAGAGAGGTAACCAAACCATTACCAATGCACAGTCCTCAAGTACTTACCAACTTCGATTGCACAGAGGTAGTGGAAGGCTTTCTTACAACCTTTTGCCATGCAGCCCAGCGTTGCACCTTTCTCTTTGCAGCGTGTACAATCCTGGAAAAAAAAGTGATGGACAAGATATTACCCTGTAAAACTGCTACATGGAGGCTACTTTGTGATGACTTACAGGGTTCTTTATCGTTAAAAAAAAATATGGGTGGGAAACGTTTCTGAGGGAAATTGAGAAGTTCAAGGGCAAATTATTTGAAAGCAAGTAGCACAATTAAATCCTCCAGAACTCATAGGAATACCTCAGGCAAGAATGGTTACATAATGAGCCTGGAGTAAACGCCTTTTTTCAATGAATGTAAAGTACTGTAACGAGAGATTTCATGAAGCAGACTTGAACCAACAGGTTGGAAACTGAGCTGAAAACCTCAATTTAACTAATTAATTAACTTCATGATGCAGTCTTCATCTGCAACAAAATGACATCATCTGTGTCAAAGCCTTTAGCACTCAATGCTGAATAATGCTACACCCAGTTATGATATGACAGGGGCAACTCAGGTGCGGCGTCATTACACTGAAGATGAGGTCTGTGTCATACAATCTAAAGCTCTATTGAGAGAGTCTAGCTCATCACACCTACAATCCCACACAATGATAACACTTACTTATAGAGCTGTAGAATCCCAGCAGCAAGTGAAGGCATGCCATTAAACGGGTCCTTCGGCCTTAAATTGTCTTAATTTTATTGTCTACATACAACTCTAAACCTTTATATTCAGTGAAATTAAAGAAGTCGAGAAGAATTTTAGTGTGCAATCATCCATAATATTGTGAAGCAAAAAATTTGAAAGAGTAAAACTGATGGACGGAACCCAGTTTATGCAAGACAACATCGGACCATCCCGTGACTATTACCTAGTATTTGGATTCGTCTATAGTAAATTTTTAAAGCATATGAATTATTGAGATATAAGAATTATCTTTTACACAGGAGCTCTACGAGATAGAGAGTAGATGCTCCGCATAAGAAATGGAGTAGGGAAAACAAGCCAGTGAGCCACAACTGGAAACAAGAGCCCAAGGGCACTATGGTTCCTTGTATTTAAGATGATATTGTATTAAGGTAGTCACAAATAAGGCATAATTTGCACCTTTAACCTTAATGACTTTTGGCCATCACCCCAAAACAAAGGGACACATTAAATTTCAAAATCAAACAAACACAGAACTTTTCAAATTATCACACTGCATACGCCCAAATACATTCATCACCTTTCACTAAAATGTCATTTACTTGAGGTTGGTGTGGTTATATAGGAGGTTAGTTAATTGCCTTTTTGGTCAATCTCAACAATTCAAATCCAGACCTTAAAAAAAGAAGTCACAAAGGTCAAATACAGTCAAAGTAGATCAAAACTGAATTTAAATAAACAGTCTCTTCTGCACCAAAGAAATTTCACAGTCATCTGGTCATTCCTGACCACCAAAGTTTATGATGGATGACTAGAAATTATGTCATGGCTGTCCTTTAGACTACCCAATGTGTTTGCCATTAAAGCAAAGATAGGGAAAAGTCCACAATTCTGCTACTAAAGGCAGCCCGAGAGTGGTTTATTACCACCAATTTCTTCTTCACAATTTGGCTAGAAAACCAAGAAACAAAGATAGCTCTGTAGAATCTAATAAATGACTTTCAACTTGACCTTTTAACCTAAAGAGGGTGTTAGAAACAGCATTGTAGTCCCTAGGGTAAAAGCAGAGGTAAAGAAGAGAAACTGCTGTCATATTTTACTATTGAAATTGGAATCTAAGCTTGCATTGCGAATAACTTTATTCAATACTGTATGTGAGGAAAAGGTTTTTTTAATAATAACTGAATTTCTGTCCTGATTGTTAACTAAACTGCTTTTAGACCGAGAGGGGGTTATAATTCTTCTTTTCTTTTATACATTGCATTTTTCTAAAGGCATAAAACTTCAGATGGACTTTTAAACCAATTGAACAAAGACCCAAAGAGTCTTCACGTGCACTTTACTTAGACGAAAACAACTTTCCATTATTTCCACTATGTTACTTGCTTATTGAGCAATTGCACCGCATACCTGGCATTGCAATAGGCCTACATATGACCTACATGTACACACTAGCCTGTCACTTAAATGTCAGTAACTCAAGTAAAGAACATCGTAGGAGGGTAGTGTATTAGCCTCTTTGGTTCGTCTGATCAAGACAAATCTTGACGTCACAAAAAAAGTCACAAAAAGTCACAAAGGTCAAAAGGTCAAATGAGGTCAGGTGAGGTCAAGGGGGGTCATCACGTGCATTTTACTTAGACGAACACAAATCTCCATTACACCACTCCTCTAAAATGTTTCAGTGGCAAGATATCAATAAAACATTACTTTTTGACCTTTTGACCCTTTCCAATTATTTTGGTTAATGTACCAACATTTTCACTTCCTACCAATCTAACTTATCCTAAAATTGTGCCACTGCTTGAACAACGGATACTGAGTTACAGCTACTAACAGAAATTCAGTTTTTGGCCTCTGGTGATCACCAGTGACCTTTGACCTCCACCAAAAACAATAGGGCACATCTACTCCACAACATCAACATACATACCAAGTTTGAATAAAATTGATCACTCGGTTATTGAGTTATCGCACCACATACCTCGCATTCCAATCCGTCACATACACACACACATACACACACACACACACACACATACATACGCCAAGGTGACTGCATAGGTTCCTTTGTTACACAAGGAACCAAAAAGGCTGTGGCCGGCTCGACTTGAACCAATAGGTTGGAAACTGGGCCATTAAACTCAATCTAACTAACTAACTAACTCTGTATTTAGAAGATGTTGCCACTTATGAATTTTAGAAGATGTTGCTGCATATGAATAGCAGACAACTATATTCATACCATGAAAATTGGAAACCATAGTGTGGGGCAAAGCCAGAACCTAGTGCCTCAAAGAGGAAACACCTTTAATCCCTTCGCTACACATAGTTTCACTGCAAAACCATTACTTATGATTGCTATACATGTGGTTTTGCTGCAAAACCATGGTACTCAGCTGTATCCTAGAAGAGCTTTGTATGGGGTGTTATCATGTTTTGAACATGAAATAGGCTTGAAGAGAAGGTACTTTACACATATGCATCCTCTTGGGGTGTTGTGAGCTCAAACATGGCAGCCTCCACACAAAAACTTATTTTTTCTCTGAACCTATACATACGTATTGTGTATATGTAGCATAACACATACATAGCTTAGTATGATAGGATAGACTTCTTCCGTAGCAAAAGGGTTAAGCACAGGTCACACTGCAGGTATATCTGTTGATTAAGTTTGATTTTTGTGAGTTTTAGTTAAAATATCCTCAATGCATTGTTGGAGAGAACCAAAAATCTACCACTTTGTATAAATGCAGCATATGATCGGTATGAGAGGAAATGTAAACTATTTCTTTTGTGACGTCACATTGACAAACAGTTTTTATCAGACTACGCATATCTGATAACAGCTGCCTGCGGATATGACATCACGAAATCATTAAAATAATTTCCATTTTCATGGTCCAGTGATGAAAACCGTATATTTCAACGAGTTTGCAATTTTTTGTTTCTTTCTGATCAAAGATGGGGGAGATTTTAGGTAAAACTCACAATAGTCAGAGCGAAATCTGATCCGATATCGCTGCAGTGTGACCTATGCTTTAATCAAATGTGGCAAATTATTCCATTATTGTTTTCTTTGTGAACAACCAAAACTTGATGATGTACCTCACAACCACTTACCACCATTCTGGCTTCTTTTACAGCAGCATGAAGTCCATACAGAGTACCACCAACAGAAAAGACACCCTGGGACCATACCAGGCAATCCTCATGAACCCACACTTCTGATTTCTCTACTTCCCTTTCACTAGCCCATCCTACTGGTGATCCAAATGACTTATCTTGAGAAGGTCCTGCATGTGTCTGTCCCGTCTTCACATTCTTCACTGGAAATACTTTAAGAACCTTTACACTTCCAGAGGGTGGACTTGTGCTCAAAAATGTTGGGCCATTTTTGGTCTTCCCTGGATAAGTTTTCACTACTTTGTTCCTGCCCTTAGGTGATGAATGATTAGAAGGCATCTTCCTGTTAAGAGGTACTTTTGGATTTGAATTTTTGAACACAGTTCCAGAGGATGACGGTGATTCACTGTTTACTTTATTCAACTTAGAGTCAGATTGCTCTGGGTGAATGCCAGACGGATAATAAGGACCAAATAAATCACCCAACTGTCCAAAGAATGATGGCTTGCCACAAAATGCACATCGCCATTTTCCACGAGGGTGCACAGTTAAGTTAGACGGCTCCGAAGTAGGTCCCTTTGGGGTAAGTAAACTTGGAATAGAGACTACTCTAGTGACCCTCTTGGATTTTGAAGGACCGCCATCAGCAGAGTTAACAACCTGGGAGGATAAAACGTTCTCAATAGTACCTTTGATACTAAGAATTGGTCCACGATTTGGACTATCGCTCCCTCTTGGCTTGAATACCTTCTTTGCTTGGTTTAAATGTTTGAATTTACTCAATTCTTGCCTCTCATCATCTACAAATCCAGCTGGCTGCTGCCTGCCCCTCTTTTTTGCTTGCTTGGATGTGCTCTCCTTTTTCACTTTCGATTTACTGCCCGGCGGCCGACCTTTTCTCTTTTTCAGTGGAAGGGTCGACTGGTCACCAGAGGGGCTTCCACTGGTATCAGGGTGTTTCCGCTTTAAATTTGGTGCATGACTAGATTCAGGTAGTCTTAGAGGTGTAATAACTATAGAAGCTGAGTTTAATTTCAATGGTGACTTACTCATGTCTCCTCCTAATTTAACAGTTTCCTCTTTAATATCTTCCTTTTTTTGACTTTTATCTTCAAAACCAGACACTGGCACTTTCACACTTTGAACCACAATTTTTCTCACTTCTACAACAGCACTTTTACTAACAGGCTCATTACTTGAAGCACAACTCTTACTTTGAGGATTATCCACAGGTGCTTCTTTACTTTGAGAATCCTTTGTGACTGGAATAAAAATATGCTGCGAGACCACTGCCTTTGTTGCCCCCTTGTTCTCCCTCTTTGTGTCGCCCTCACTGTTCCCAAGTACAATTCCTTCAGAAGAATTAGAACCATGTTTAGCCACAGTCTGATTCTGTTTAATTCCAGAATCTGAGAAACCAACAGAGGCATTCTTGGACAAAGGAATTCTGACCTCTTGCTTCACTATCTTACTAACTTTTTGACAATTGTCTGGTTCATCATGTTTTGAACTATCACAGCTTTTCTCTTTTAAAGTAGAGTCCTTCTGACTGTGTTCCACATCTTCCCCACACCCACCACTAGTTCCATCACCACACCCAGCTCTATCCCCATTGCCACACCCCCTGATGTCCCCATCCCCACACCCACCAATGTCCCCATCCCCACATGATGCCCTATCCACTTCCTTTCGAGGCTTCCTGGTCATGCAGCTGTTGGCAATTTGAATGTGCTCCACAGTTCTCAACACCCCTTGGAAAGATCCTTTGTTATTCAAAGTGACCTTTTCATAATTTGCATAATGTCCTCTTTGTGCATTATTTTCTGTTTCATTGCCCCTGTCCTCAGACACCCTTCCTACTTCCTTGTTTCTCCCTTCCTCATACTTTTGCAAACCCAGAGTGGAGTTCTTCAGGTGAAGGGTCTCATTTTGGTTCTCATTTCTAGAAAGACCCTCATCAGAAGGGTGCTTGCCTGGGCCCTCATTTTTACCATCGTTTGATGGCTCATTGACCTCATCTTCCATCCTCTTACTGTCACCCCCATTCTGAGATATGACAACTTTTTGCAAAACAATTTGTTGGTTTTGTCTTTTTCTTGGGTTTGTCTCACATTGGGAGATCGGACTTGTTTCACATTGGGAGTTCCTTCCCTTTGGAGACGAAGCATCATTTTCCTCCTGTAAACAACTATTTTCAACTTTTTTACCGCTTTTTCTCTCTGTTTCACAAGATGTTAATGGTAATGAGGCACAACATTCTTCAGTTCTTTGTTCCATCTTTGATACATTTCCTGATACTCCAGCATCTTCAAAACTTTTTTCAACATTTCCTGTGTCCCGTTTCACAATACTCTTGTCAGTTTCTACAACTTCTCCATTTCCCTTTTCTCCGTTCACAAGTAAACATGTCTCAGTTACATTAGTCCTGTCTAATGAACCTAAAGACCTTTTCTTGTCAAACTTGACAGTTTCCTCTATGCTCTCACTGGAATGATTAATTTGCTCCTCTTTTTTGGTCTCTCTGCCATTACCTTTCTCTAACGGTAAAACAGAAGGACTGACAAATTTTCTAGACTGTTCTGATGAGGGCTGAACTTGATCACACATCGAGGGTTGATCCTCACCCCTCACTGAATTACTTTCTACTACCTCATGTTTTTCTTCTTGCTGCATAGTCTTAACGTGATTGTTACTTGGTTGCTCTTTAGCAGCTTGCTGAGACTCAGCTGTAGGTGGCACACAATGATTCACAGCGTTCATTGAAGGTTCCCCAAGGAATGCTACCATCTCCTCCAACTTTGGGAGGGATCCTGCATCATTTCTTGCATTGTCTTTTTTGTTAGTTTGTTTGGCTTTTGAGTTTGTAATAACTGATACACTAGTGTTTTGTGAGTCGCTTTTCAGTTGTTTGGAGACAGGCTGAGGAGGAGGAGGAGGAGAACTTGAATTGATCAACTCCATGTATGACGATGATTTAACACTGCCATCTCCTGGGTCATGTGATCCCCTCCGTGGGTTTGGCAGTAACTGTGCTTGTTGGGGGTTAACCCCCTGGCTGTAAGAACCATATTGAAAAGTTCTTCCCATGCTGGGCGATTTAGAGGCAGAATAAGTGTTTTGTGTTCTATCACAAACCTGCTGTGATTGAACTGACTGTCCATAACTGACTGCTGCATTGACAGCGGAAGGGCTACTGCAGGCAAATGATACTGGAGATGTGGTACTTTTTGGACTGTGAAGAGCTGCAGGAGACCTCATATTCCTGGAAGGCAAAGGTGAACTATGTGACAGTTGAGGGGAGCTCGTTGGTATTGCATGCATGTACATGTTACCTGACGAAGGGGTCGTATGACTATTTGAATACATGCTTGCCCCTTGCATCATGATGGGGGATGGAATGGAAGGTCCAGCACTTGCTGATCGTGGGTAAGATGAACCATGTTGTCCATTAGGGCTTCCAATACCACCTCCCATCACTGGACTTGGGGTTGGAATTTGCCTCTGGTAGTGTCCAAATCCCCCTCCAATTCCATAACCTGGACTTGGCAGTGGATTTGCTGGATAGTCTGGCCCTGAAGCATTCAAAGGTCCTTGTGAATAAAACTGTAAATTCTGAGGATTTCTCCCAGGACTGAAGGAACTGTGATACTGATGACCTGGGTAGTTACTCTGGGGAAATCCAACGCCAGGGTGAGCTGATATCGGAGGCTGTGACATCAGAGAATCATCTTCAGTCAAGGCTCTCATCATTGGCCCCATCTTGGGATTGTCCATCATTCCAAGAGGATCTGGTTGTTGTTGTAAGGATGGTGTTGTGTGAGGGTAGGCTCCTGCCATGCATGCCAACTGGCGACTGAAGGCATGGCTTGTCGGATCCATGTTGGTACGGCAAGATATTCCTGTAGTGGTTCATCCGCCTTTCATTTCACCTGTGTGAAAGATAGAGGGTAGATCTATATTATATCAATTAAAATAAAGCAGCACACAACAATTATTTGTCATCACTTAAGGAATAAACTGCAGTTGTCGTACTGTTGTTGGTGAATAGCTGTCTAGACTCAAAATTTGGAAAAAATAACCTTTGCCTTGCCCGTTCCTTTCAAATCTAGAGTTGAGACAGCTTATTCACCAACAATAATCTAACAAATGTGGTTTTTTCCTTTTCTATCACCGAAAAAAAAATGTTCTTCTGGGGGATAACTTCCCAGTGGCTTCTGCATACCATTATAATGGCCAGTGTGTTGGAGAATAACCTGTCTGTCAGTATTTAACCAATCAGAATGCAGGATTCTAAATAACCAGTCAGTAGAGGTGGTAGAAATGTCATTAAATGGATAGGCAGTTACTCATCACTGCAGACAGTTCCATTTTTTAATACTTACAGTATAGCCCTTCCCAAATCTGTCAAAAATCATATTGGTGTGCATGCAAGGCCCTTAATGTGTTAGGAACACTCTTAGTGCATGCTGCTGCATATGATCTATAGTACTCCACTGGGCCAATTAGGAAGTTTAGTATTTGGTAGACTTCATCGTAGTTTGGGGTAAAGAATGACTGCCTTCAAAACAGAGTCTACTTAAAATGATATTAAATGGATACAATAGAAACAAACAAGACATACTGCATGTAGACCTGTAAACATAGGTTGAGGGGAAGATTTCCTTTCTAACTTTCTGACTAGCAGTTCTTTCAAAGCTACTGTCACTCTGCCTCTGCCAATAATGCACAAAATTTTCATTGATGAGGGGGCACTCTAGCAAAAACCAATCCCGTTAATGAGCAAAATCAGGTGACAACATTAAGTATGCAATGTGAACAAAAGACACGTTAACTTCTACCAACTTAAAGTCTGCAGCACTTATGCCTCGAATATTTGCATTGCTCAGTGCCCCTTAAAGACTGGAAGGATACTTGTTTTCAGTGCACTTCAACTAACTCATCTTTGCTATGTCTGAGGGTTTTTTTTTTTAATATATATACATATATACTTACAATAAACTTTGCTACAATAAGCCATTTTTTCAGGCTTGTAATGCTGTCCTTGTCCTTGCTTGCTTAGATCAGGTTTTTGGACCCCATCTTAATCAGAAAGATATGGAAAGTCTTTTCTTTATCACTTATGAGAAATTCCAAATCAAGCCAGAAGGAACGGCCAAGGGGATCAACCAGAGGGAGTGAAACAAATATACATCTGTACTTACTGTATATTACTAGTTCACAATGTGGAGTCTAAAATGACATTACTGAATTAACCAGTCTTGAGAAATCTCATCCAAAGAGATTCTTGAGGCCATTATTGTGAGGCATGAAGGAAGATAATGACACCAGTTGATTTATACATTATCAGGGGACTTGGGGGCATGGCAAGAGATAAATCACAACCACTGCTGATGGAAAACAATTTTTGCTCCTAATTAGGAAACAAAATCTGTAATCTCAAAGTGGTTCTCACTAAAGTTAGAGGAATTATTTACCTTTTTTTTCCTAAACAAAGATATTCTGTAGCACTTCTACATGTTTCATAAATGGTTCCTGAGTTAGCTACATGAGCTTTTACGACACCCAACACAACCAATTTATGGCTCCTGTGAGAAATGTGCCAATGTTTTTCTGGCTAAATTCTCCAATACTCCCTGGTTTGGGAGTCTATGAGGGTTAGTTAGTTAGTTAGTTCGTAAGAGTTTTATGGCCCAGTTTCCAACCAATTGGTTCAAGTCAAGCCGGTCATGGCCTTTTTTCCAGTTGTAGCTCACTGGCTTGTTTTACCTACTCCATTCCTTATGCTGAACACCATGCGCAATGGCAGTAGGTTCTGTATTAGTCTTTGGCATGAACTGGCCAGGACTCGAACTCCCAACCTCCTGACATCAAGCCAGACTTTCTAAACCCTTGACCACGCAGTGGGTTCGGGAGTCTATGAGGGATGGTACCTATGTACCTCCCATCAATCTATGTATAACATTTATACCTATACTTAACCAAGGAGTGAGAAGGGAAACAAGACTATAAAATTTTGCGGAGTATCTCATTGATTTACCATGAAATCCCCCCACCTTCCTGGTCGGTGTATTCACAAGCGTCTATACTTAACTCTTGCTACATCTAAACTGCTAAGAAGGGTGGCTCTGGTGGGGGCACTGCCTTCCTGGATCGTGGATGGCATGACCCCTGGACTGACTGAGGCGGCAGAACCGAAGGCCCGGCACATGGATGTCCACCTTTCTTAGCAATTTTGATGTAGCAAGGGGTAAGTATGTGTCAACGATGTGAATATTAAATGTTTAAGTCCGAAATATCATGCAAGTAGTGCTGTACTTGGACACGAAATACAAAAAAAGCTGACGTATCTAGATCTGTTTCAAAAGAAGTCTGTGGTGACTGCTTTAGCCTCCATTGGGTAAACACATGAATGCACCTTTTCCTCTTTTTGAGAGCCGCATGATCTGTCTAGCGGTAGAGTATCCACCTCTCACATAGAAGACCCGGGTTTGATTTAGTGTTCGACCGATCATCTGTTAAGTAATCGGCATAGGGCCAATTATTCCGTTATTGGTAAAATTTTGCCATTCAACTGATCACTACCACCGATTATTTGCAAACTGGAAAAAGGGGCTAAATATACTTGAAACTTGCTCTTAATTTTGTTAAAATTCCCGAAAATTCTCGATCCTTTAACTTCCCACCAAAACGGGATGAAATAATAATCATTTTACCCCTGACATGGGAATAATCGTTTGATATTTTCAGCTACCACCCAGTAGGATTATATTCGATTTAAAAGTGCATGCAAGGTGTATTCCTTGCTGTCTCGCAGAAAGCACCGCATAAGTTGCTGTACAAACTGTTCTGCACAAAACACATAGCACAGACTATCTAGCTGCAGTGTTTCGCCGTTTTTTCAAATCCCCAAGCTTTGAACACATATCTGCACACGTTTTGTACACTTAGCACCTAGAATCTTGTGAAGTTCAGTGGTTATTATCTTACATAAATTAAGTCATTCCCAGCATTGCTTCCGTAATGTTACAGTATTTACAGTAGGACTTAAGCAATGTTGCCATACAACGTCATTGCAAATGAAAACAGTAATGCACGTGGTCTCTTGCGGCAAACTTCTTGGCCCACGCATGCACTAAACTTAAGTGCGTGTCCATTTTTACCACCAAGTAAGGCATCATGTTTTGCTCGGTGACATCATATGCATAAGATCCGTTGCAAAATTTAAATTGGCCCCTGCATTGTGATTGGTTCAACTGCATTGATTCTAGGCAGCCAATCATAACTCACGCCTTTGCCTAAGTGATTAAGTGTGTGAAAATACTCAGTCTCAGGACAAGTTTTCCCTTTGAGTTTGTGTTACGACAATCAACATTTTGAGCGATCTTAACAGAACAATGCAAGTCAAATTGGGCACCACTATAACTTTTAGGGTAATTCGTTCTCACTTGTTCTCTACTCTAGTTTTTTCCGTGTGGTTTCACTTTTATTCCACCTTAGGGTGGTCAGGCACAATAGAGCTATTTTCTGTCGTCTATGTACTTCGGTCCGGGTGCACTGTACCCATGCAGGCTAAAGGAACGACTGGCGGGAAATGCCTCCATGGTACTGTTCGTCGTCCATATTATGTGTGTATGGGACTATGATTTGGGTTTTTTTTATTTGTTTTTGGTTTTGTTTTTAGTTTTTGTTTTTTCTTTTTGTAAAGGGGTCTACTAGCATAAGCTTTACTTTCTCAGTCCTCCTCCACCGCCTTGTTTAAATGTTGTATCATTTTGTATTTAAACTGTGGAAATAATCTCAAACTCAACTCAGATATTATCCTGGTTTTGCCGTAAGGGCAGGCCGGTTTTGCGATGTGTGTACAGGGCATTTGCAGAGATTCCGAGCCCACAATTACCCAAAGGTGGCATACTAATGAAAATGCTGAACCGTGGAAACTCTCAGTTGTAGGCTAAGTGAAAACCCCAAAGACCTGACAAATCGCTTGCATAAGATTTATCCAATTTTTCGCGTGGATATTCACTGGGTTCCTTCGTAGACAACTCTTTTATTGGTAAATGCATGGCAACGGTGGTCGAACTTCCTCATTATGTGTTCTTAACGGATATCCTGTCTTGTAGTTAGAGAGGTAGCATCGTTGTGCGAACAGGAAGGTGTGATGTAGTTACACCTCCCTGGTAAGATGGGGTAGGATTAAAGACCGCAGATACTTTGAAGTCAGTCGCGTAGCCACAGAGTGCCTAGAGCGGGGCCTAGCACCCCCCCCCAGATGTTGTTCAGACTCCCCAGACTTTTTGCGTCCTGATAAACATTGTTTGTCTTATGTATGTCATGTATGTCACTTATGTCACTTGAAAATTCGGCCACAACAACGAGAGAGAAACAATAGTTTAAGGTCACGGGGTCAATAGCCTACGGAAGCTGATGAGGGGCGTGCTACGTCCGCAAATATACCCCGAATGGAGCACAACGGCAAAGGGTTAAGAACGCCTAAAATTCAAAATTGAAACAAGGGACTGCATGCGTAGTATTAGATAATGCCACCGCCTAACCATTTTCATTCATTAATTTTTCTGTGCGTCTCAAAACACAAGAAATTGACAATTAACTTGTATTAGGCAACAATCCTCGACAAAAAAGGGGAAAAACAAGCAAAACAGGCAATGAACGGATCATTATCCCCCATCACGCCCCATTCAATCTTGTGGCAGCCCAAGGCGTCCTGAAACTTCAACCTTGATACGGGATCGGGATTTGTCCCATCAGGGACTTGCAACTCCCTGGTCCCATGTATTTTTGTCGAGGATTGTAGCTAGCATAGCCATAGACATCTTTTACGCATGTGTGTGCTGTGTGGGGTAGGTTGGGAGTAGAAGTTTTACAAATGAGTCAAGATATTGTACAGTAGTTACTAAAATTTTCTTTGTTTTGTTCCTACTAATATATTTTTTCTTGAAACAGAAAGAAATAGCCCTGGTTTTATTTCTTTACTGGGCAAAATTCAAGACCAAAACAAGAGAATAAAAGCATACAGTTGATTTTAAAAGCAAGCAAATCCCCCCCCCCTTAAGGTCTCCATATAATAGCAATTTCAATGGGAACTTAGAGTGGCAAATCGTGATTTTGATTTGGCATAAATCAAACTTTATACAGATAAAAACCATGAGTCATTCAATTGAGAAATTTTGCATTTGTTTTTCTTGACATGTGTGTGATTAATTAAACATAATTGATGTGCAGGTTTTAGATTTTTGTAGTTTAAATCAAAGGACCAATCCTCTGACCCCAAACTACACTTCTTGTGTGGGGTAACAGAAACTCCGACTCAATTGGCTCGGTATTTTGATTGACTGCTAATTCAAACAGTGCAGAGCAAAACAGTGCAAGACACCAAAGCTTGTATTGCACAGCATTAACTGCGCCGAGAGTGTTTTGATTACATACGTACTCACCCTGAAGCAATAAACCAGGCTGAGATTGTGTCTGGATGAGGATGAATTTCAGACAATTGCGGAAGGGGCTTAAGTAAAAAGGTTAGGAGCATTGGTACTGTTTGGGGTGAGAGAATATCGCCTTTAAGGCATGGTAAGACTATTTCCAAGTATAAAACAGTTAAATGGCCAGCTGGTGCAATAAACGGAGGAACAAATGACGCTTTGACGCAGTGGAGAACCTTTTCGACCACCCTATTTAGACTCTAGCTGTCAAACAGGTCCTTCTTTGGCATGCAGTAAACATTCATAGTGGAAGTATAAATTTCCAACCATGTGTTTCAAAAATAAGGGATATTTAGCTGAAATTAACAGGGCCGAAGACACTGAGGAGTTCCATTTCCGCAATCTGAGAGGCATTTTTAGCCAAAATTTTCTCTGTACACTATGTGCAGACCAATTATGGCGCTCCACTTAGAAAGTGTTATTCCTGCTTGCCCCGGCCCCCTCAGACCCCAACTGAAAAAGTCTGGTTACGCTACTGCAAATCTGCAATGAACAGTGCACTACTTAAGATATCAGACTATAAAACAGAACAGTAATTTGTGCACAATGCGATTTTACCAATGCACTTGGTTGTTATCTTCAACCATTCTCCTTCAAGACCTAGAAAATAGTGTCATTTATTCCATTGAAAGAGGAAATGGAAAGGTAAAAAATTGAAAACGCCGAGCAACAATTGGGGGGAAAACAAAAAAAGTTAGTTGAGACTTAGAAAAATGATTTAGTCATCACTCAGTTTGATACGTATGCATGGAAAAAGGAAGTTAATTTTCAATGCCCCCAGCTCTACCGTCTGTTGTTGGTAATCCTGCATTCTGATTGGCTGAGCAGAGATCTGTTGTTTCACTGCTCACGGTCAATAAACGTAAAGAAAGTGATAAAGGTAAAGATTTTCACACATTTTCAGTGGTAGGAATAAACCACATTTGTCTGATCATTACTGTCTCATAAGCCGTCTTGACTCCAAATTAGCAACATAATGGACTCAACTTCGCCTCGACCCTTATTTTGCCAACTTGGAGTCTAGACGGTTTATTATTTATTATAAATGCAACTTATCCCTTAAATATCGGTACCACCACTTCATTAAGATTTTAAGTCAATTTGAAATATCCCGCAGGTGCACTTTCGTTTTAGTATTTATGTATAATGAGCCTATGCTGACATGAAGCAGTTTACTCACCCAAAATGAACAGAATTCAAGAGATGAACATATTGCTCTAATATGGTTTCAATAAAAATGGTTGTTCTGTTAAAAAACATATTTTAAAGGTATTTCATGAAAAGCACTATTAGATATATGATCATAATACAATGGAAAGTTGCAGCTACATACATCCAAAAGGACTTGCCATCGGACGGCTCTTTACAAAAATTAAGGGGTAAAATAGTCATCTCGGGGACTCGATCTACATGCAGTGCAGCGAGATTAGGCATTTAACATTTCAAAAGAAATTTACACTTTTCAATGGCAGAAGAAATCCTTTTTCGACTTTTGGTACAAACTTTCAACGTTTATGTAAAAAAGCACAGGAGGGTCGTTCGCAACTCCCCCCTCCCTTGGTGACATCCATGGATCTTGCGGGTATGAAAATTTTTTATATTTTAATGCGTTGCGTTCGCCTGCTTCAAAAGGATCTTTAGCTAGGAATGACAATATGACAATGATACTGATAAATCGGTTCGCATAATCTCTGATAGCACAGGAACCAGTACCTTCCATGTATCCCTACGGCACCCTCAATCCCCACACCAGGATGACACTCATTCAGTGAAGTAAAAGAGGCGGTAATTAACCCTGGGTGTCACCTATCAATCAGGGGCACGCCACTTGTTCTCTCTCGTTTTGCTTAAACTGATGTTCCCTATTTATTTCCCCAATGCCACAGCCTCATTGTAAAAAAAAAAAAAGAATGTGGATATATTTTAGTCCGCCAACCCCCCCCCCCCCTATCCTTACAATTATTTTGTCTGCTCAAGATTCGCCTGAATCGCGTCACTGCGGTCCTGTAATATTTTGCATTTGGTCACACAATTTGTTATTATAGTATTTGGCCGGGAGTGAACCACCAAAAAAGAATAATGTGAATTTTTTTTTGTTGGCATCTTAATTGTCTCAGAATTCTGACTAAATAACTCAGAATCCTAAGATAATTAAGATGCGAACAAAAACAAAAAGTCACCATTTTTTTGTTGTCCCCTCTCGGCCACCGTACAAAATCGATCAGTGAAGCAGACCAAAAAAAGCTTCTATTTCGTGGGACCAAAAAAACTAGACCCGGACCAAAACATCTAGCTTTTTTAGTCCTACCCCAGACCAAAAAAACTAGCTTTTCTTGTCCTAGGACCAAAAAAACTGTAAAATTCCAGTTTTTTGGTCCCGTCGGACAGGGGACCAAAAAAACTGCCACACCGGTGAAGCAATGACGAGCCCCGTGCTAAATTCACTTAGAAAAGGCATCAGAAATCTCTGCGTACGAGGATTTTTCGGGGATCGGACTTAGGTGCCCAGAACTGCTAAGATTGTCCTGATTGCTTTACATGGGATTCTTTAAAGGGGAGAGTAGCTACAGTACTTTAACGCAACTACAACCCAGTACAGTAAAAGAATGCAATGTCCCGACATGATTGGGGGATGAAAACTAGACAGAGCATGATGTTGGCCTTAGAACTAAATTATCAAAGGGCATGTGCCATCGACTGCAAACAATTGTACAGTATTAAGGGTTGATTTGTATCTCCACTTTTGCAGTGAAAATATTTTGCCTACAAAAATAATATCCCATTCAAAACAAAAGGAACTATTCACAATATTTTCCATCCTGAACTGGTTATGGTAATACGATATGCACGAAGCAAGGGGCGCGTACTAAAGTGACAAACATGTGACTTCCCTCTTTCAAATAGTTTGTAATCGGTAATCAGCATTGGGCCGATTGTTAAATTAAATAATCGGTAATTGGGTATTACCAATTATAACATAATCGGTAAAACAATAGTTTGATTCCCAGTTGGAGTCATACCAAAGACTTCAAAAATGGAACCTACTGCAATTGTGGGTGATGCTCCGCATAAGAAATGGAGTAGGGAAAACAAGCCAGTACAGTAAGCCACAAATGGAAAAAAGGCTGTGGCAGGCTCAACTTGAACAAAGAGGTTGGAAACTGGGCTGTAAAACTCCATCTAGCTAACAAAAGTTCCTCTTTTTGAGACCATAATTATAATACTGTTGCCAACACCAGAGAGCATCTTTGCTAGTATCACATCCCACTTTGCTACACAATACAGACAAATTGCTACAAAGAGTAAACAGGAGGTAATGAGGGGTGAAGTAGATTTGGGAGTATTATTCCTGGTAGCACAGTGCAAGAATTATGTAATTTAGATGTAGCAGAGGATAAGTATATAGTCAGTGATGTGCATTTAGGACTAAGGAAGGTGAGAAGGGAGCCCTCTTCTCTCCACCATGCTATCAATTTTCTGGGGTTAGGTTATAGTTAAGTAGGAACAGTAGGTAAACAGGAAGTAAAAGAGGGACAATGCCATTGCATCCACATAATTTCAAATGCACACAAACATATCCAATAATGTATACATATAGCAGCTTAAAGGGCCAAACCTCTCACCCCAAAACTACAATTTTGGTATCCAGGTACAGAAATTCTCAATTAGCTCAGCTCTTTGATTGACCACTAATTCAAACAATGCAGAGTGTCAAAGCTTATATTACACAGCATGAACGGCACTGGGAGTGTTTTGATTATGTAAATTGAGTTTTTCTATACTCACCCTGAAGTAATAAACTGAGATTGTGTTTGGATGAGGATGAATTTCAGACAATTGTGGGAGGGGCTTAAGTAAGAAGGTTAGGAGAATTAGTACTGTTTGGGGTGAGAGAACTGGGCCTTTAAAGGCCTGATCCTGATCCTCTCACTTCAAACAGTTTTAATTTTCCATACCTACTTACTTTAAAAGACCCTCCCACAACTGTTTAAAATTCATCCCCATTCAGACACAACCTCAGTTTATTGCTTCAGGGGTGAGTATACTGTAAAAGACCATAAATGTATAATTGAAAATGCTTTCAGCAGAGTACAGGCTGTGTAATATGAGCTATGGTACTTTGCAGTGTTTCAATTACCTGTCAATCAAAGAGCTGAGCCAATTGAGAATTAATATTAACCCTTACAAATATTATAGTTTTGGGTGAGAGGATTGGCCCTTTCATGCTCTTTTCCATAACATACCCAATTACAGTACAGACATAAGCTCACAAACAACCAGATGGTACTCGATACATAACAATGTCATAAAAACAACCTACTGTACAGTACTGTATATTTTTGGCAGTCAAGTTGAGACAAATTTTTCTGCATTTCTCTTGACGATGCTCTACACTGGATTACTGTCCTGATAATATCCTTGCAGTGAAACTATGGCAACAAATACACACTTCAAAAGAAACCCATCTGTCCAAGCCTCTTCATTTCTGTATGTCATCAAGCAAACTTGAAACAGCCAAAAACATGCAGATCCTTTTAATTTGTAAATGCATTGCAAATTACTGCTACTTTTGTATTTCAACATATTCCAGAGCTTCAGACATTCCTCTGAGGAGATGTACAGTACTGCAAACCTTGCAGCCACCCAGCTCCTAGAGCAGCAGCATTCTGGAATCTTGCTGGCATTATCAAGCTTCAAAGCTCTTTGCTTCTCTCCTTTCCTAGAGAGAATAAGATTCTATCCAGAGATTGAAGTTCAAGCAGAGGATGAGATGTGGAAGGATGAGATGCATTCATTATGCTCCACGCAGATGACTGAGCACAGAATATAATTGCATGCAGTATTTCTCCTCTAGTAGTAGTAAGGAGAACTGCGTTGGGCATCTGAGGCACAAACAACGGAGGCCTTCGAGGGAAGACCTTCTGCTCTGATTTGAAAAGAGACAGAATCGACAGTGCATCTGGAGGATGCCAACAGGCAAATCAAAAGACAGCTGTAACAGAAAATAGTCGGAGGAAGAAATGTAGAGGAGTATAACCAACCAGAAATTGTAGAAGCTGGTTTGACTCATTCCTCAGAGGCTTTGAATGGGTCTGTTTATTCATTCATAAATTGCTTGGAGTGGTTACACAGACAGAACACATTCAGGTTTTGTGTTACCTTTCTGTGGTCATCTTATCAGCCATGTGAGGCATGCAGTCACTGTAGCCTACATATCTAGCCATTGTATAATTACTGTAGATACTGCACCTATTCAAGCAAGATTACGGTGACTGAGCTACTGCCTGTGGCCAGAATGAGTTAATGTAGAGTACTGGTGTAAAGTACTGTACTACCCAGCAGGCTTGTAACAGCTATTTACCCTTTTCTAAACAACAATTACAAAGGGTTGTGAGAAAGAATGTTGGTGTACACTATTTTAGCTACAGTAAAATCGAAGAAGGAAGTAGCTAGGGTATAGCGCGCCCTCATTAGGTAGGGGTTACCACGGTGTTATTAGGTTTTTGCACGACGGTTATTGCGGGCAATAACAATATACATAGGTCAATAGGAGGTAGGGAGGAGCGAAATAGACTGTGATTGACAAAAATAATGCATATCCCAAAATTATATCACACAAACCTTTGTAACTTCTACCCTCTCCCAGCCCCCACCCTCTACCTCTGGCAGATGTGATAAATAAACTGTAAAATTCACAAAACTAAAAACCTAACTAGAGCACCAATGGTAGAGAAGTTCATACCTTCAACAAGTCCTAAGGCTGTCTGTACTAGTTTAAATGGTCACCTAAATTAACATATAAACACAATACTCTTTCACCCTGAGAGCAACTTAAAGATGTCACCAAAATGTTCCAAGCTACAGTATCTTCAGTGTATATTTATTCTATTGCCCTCAGAAAGTTACAATAAAAAAATTAAAACTTCCTGTCCACATTGAAGGTACCACCAACAACTGAGTGTCATTATAAACAAACATTGAAGTTGTACAAGGCAATTTGTAGGAGGTAGAGCATTTTGCAGAATTTCATGAAAAGGGCCAAAGGGCCCAAATGGGACCTTGGACCTAAAATTCCGGAATACCATCCACAGATCACTTACCAAGCATCCTTACTACAGACTGTCAACTCTTTTACCAATAATTCAAAGGCAGGCTTAAGCATTTTGTAATATTTCACAAAATGGACCCTAGAGGCCATCTTGGGCCTTAGATCCAAAAATGTGGGAGTAAAAGCATTGGGAACAAATTGTGGACAGACAGATAGAGTGACGCTGCGTGATCACAAAAGCTAACACCAGCATGATGGTATATGAGCTAAAACCTAAGGCCTAGCAACCTCCTCCACCCCATAAACAGGATAATCATCGCATGATTCACATCCAGTCTAAAAATGGATAACCACGATGTCAGGAAGGATCATGAATAAGGTCCAAACCAAAAATGAACACTTTGGAAGAAATAATCCAAATATAATCCAAATTAGTCGCCAGACAGCTAGCCTAAAAACACGTCTAAACATGAGTGAGGCAAAATGGAAAAGGGTGGTATTGGGAATATGGTGCCCTCTTCAGGTAGGACTACCTCTGTGTTATTAGTTTGCCAGACGGTAAATACCGACGGTAAGTAGAGGTATAATTGGTATATATACTGCAGGGTGATAGGAGGTACATAAAGACCGAAATAGACTACCACAGTACTACCACACAATGCTGTATGTAAATTTAGCATTGTCTCTACTCCCAATTTTATGGTACTGTACATCTGCAGAGACAATGCACATTCATTAAAAAATGCAACGCAGCTCTTCCATGAACTGTGACTGCTCAGGTTTAAATGTACTACACACTCAATAGGATGTTGAGACCATGCGTGTATTAAGGGTACACACCCCCATTTTTATGTCAGCACATGGCACATTATTCTTATCTTTTTAAAACCATGGCTTCCATCTGTTTCCAATAAAAGCAGTCCTGACAAATTGA
The DNA here is from genome assembly GCA_037179385.1 of Holothuria scabra. Lineage (NCBI taxonomy): Eukaryota > Metazoa > Echinodermata > Holothuroidea > Aspidochirotida > Holothuriidae > Holothuria > Holothuria scabra. Next base: position 55,824,041 of record CM074184.1, read on the forward strand.
AGGAATTCCACCAAATGTTGCCTTCAAGCAGGTCCCTCTCAAGTGCATGGTGTTTCTTCAAATTACAGTAGAATTGAATCCAAATGACAACTCATCTTGAACACAGAAAGCTGACGAGAACTGGTTGAGGGAGTGAAAGGTAGTCAGCACATTTTACATTTCTGAATCATACGCATGAATCTGTAGCTGCCAAGCTGCTGAAAATATCAGGCATGTGTCCTAAAGGGCTAATCCTCTAACCACAAACTACAATTTTTGTAGTAGTCCACAGAAATTCTCAATTGGCAAAGATCTTTGATTAACAGCTGTTGGGTCAAAAAGTGGACAGTGCCAAAGCTCATATCACACAGCATATACTGTACTGATCACACACTGAGGTCTTGTACTGGATGAGGATGAGTTTAAGACGGTTGTGGGAGGGGCTTAAGTAAGACTAGGTTCTAATTGGAACTGTTTAGGGTGAGTGAATTAGGCCTTTCATGCAAATAGGCAATAGACAGTCACTGAGCCACCCCAGCCTTCCTACAAAATAATATACCACAACCTTCCAAATGGTTGTATTCAGTCAGGATGGGGTTACTAACACTACAGTAGTAGTCCATCAGAATGAAATGAAGACACCATGCTAAACAAGTCTCAAGGTATTATGCAGCCATGAAGTTGAATGCAATTTAGGAGTAGCCCAAATAATATAATAACAATACATTGAACTTATAGCACCAAATCAGGAACAAAAGTGTAGCTGCCTTAGGCGCTTGACAAAAATAAAATCAAACAACAAATTCATTTCAATCAAAGAAGCAAGCAAACAAATGAGTCTTGAGATTACGCTTAAATGTAGAAAAATTAGTACATAACCGAATATGGTCAGGTAACTGGTTCCACAAGTAGGGAGCAGCATATGCAAAACATATGTAACCATATGATTTCAATTGTGGATTAGGAAGAGCTAGGAAAGCCTTCTCAGAGGAACGAAGAACACGAGCAGGAGTATAAGGAGACAGAAGCTGAGAGATATGAACAGGCTGCCTTAAATGCTGAGCACGAAAAGTAAGCAGCATTATTTTAAATTTGATTCTCTCTCTAATAGGAAGCCAGTGAAGTTCCTTTAAAAGTGGGGTTGTGTGACACCGTCTACTTTTCCTTTTGACAAAGCAAGTATATCTGTGATGCAAAAGTGGGGCATGAGGACACACTGCTAAAACTACTTCAGATATCATGCAGCCCTACCTAGTTAAATTGAATTTAGATGCCACAAGGGGTCAGTATATTTACAATGTGAATGACAAATTTTCTCCGAACCTTTTCAGTACATCTATACCCAATGTATACATACCCCTCTTTTCCACTTCCTGGGCACAAACTTAAAGGGCCAAACCTCTCACCCCAAACTGCAATTTTGGTAAAGGTGTACCGAAGTTCTCAATTGGCTAAGCTCTTTGATTGACAGCTAATTCAAACAATGCAGAGTGCCAAAGCTTATATTACACAGTATGAAAAGTACTGAGAGTGTTTTGATTAGTTTTTCTATATTCACCTTGAAGCAATAAACTGAGATTGTATCTGGATGAGGCAAAATTTCAGACATTTGTGGCTTGTAAGTATAGTAAGAAGATTAGGAGAATTGGTACTGTTTGGGCTGTTTGGGGTGAGAGCATTGGGCCTTTAAACGCCAAATCTTCTCACCTCAGACCGTTCCTATCTACTTAACCACTCCCTACCACAGCTGTTGATCAAGCTCATCCCCATTCAGACACAAACTCAATTTACAGTAATACAGTATTGCTTCAGGGTGAGTGTACAGTACATGTATGCCAGCTGGTCCCAGTGTATAATCAAAACACTCAGTTCAGCACATGCTGTGTATCATCAACTCTTGTAATCTGCAATTTTTTAATTTGCTGTCAATCAAAGGGCAGCTGTGCCAATTGAGAACTTCTGAAGACAACAAAAGTTTGAGATGATAGTTGACTACCTATAACACAGATCTGGCTTTAAGCATAGATTCCTCCACTGGAATCATGCACATATTTTTAGACTGTTTTATTTTTTAAATTGATTATGCAAGATATTAAATCTTGATTGAATACAGACGTTGTCTGTAAATGTAAAAATAATGAGGGAAAACAATTTTGTTTTAGCTGTTTAATCACAAAATTACATTCTGCTTTAATCAGGAACCTCTCCATTTATCTAGAGCCTAATGCACACTGTTGTATTAGTGGTACAGTAGACAATAACTTGTTCACAAGCACTCTTCCTCAGGCAAAACCACCATAGATTCATGTTAAAGCTCTTCAAAGCCTCCATCCATTCAAAGGATCCATTTGTTCATAGCTTTTTGCCTTCAAATCATGACAAGTTTGATGTCTGTTTTCAAGTTTTGACTTCATAAACTAAATACACAATAATAATGGGATGGCCAAGTATATACAATAACAAACTAGATTTTCCAAGGTCATATCTACCATACACACAAAAACACTTGACAAAGATCACTGTCATGAGTTGTGTGACTGATGCAGTGTCCATTCTGTGTACCACATGTATATAAAAATCATAAGGCAGGCCTGTAGATACAGCAATACAGTACAGTATCTGCTCAGTACTGTACCTATGTGACAAGCATAGAGCTGGCAGTATACCACAGTATTTCTTTACTGTGCTACAGCACTGTTTTAGGCAAGAGTGCCTCTGTGTACAGTACACTTTTCCCTCAGCTGTATGAAAAGCACTCACCATGGCCATTTAATTAGATGGAACCAAAGCACAAATTATAATGTCATAATGTATGACATGTATTGTAGCACTAGTGGCATTTTTAGGTATATAAGCTCTCTTTCTGATCCCCCAACTACATTACTACTGAGTTGCATTATCGTAAACCATAGAGCCATAGTATAGTGTTTGAACCTACTTTCATGCTACAATGTTCCAGTTAGATCCATCATGGAGCTACCAACATGTAGCTCCATGGATCCATGCATAAACAAACTTACTGTTGTCATGCAGCAGCACATTCTTGACCACAGGTCTGGAATGAAATCATTGACCTGAAAGCAAACTGACCTACTGTGCTGTTGCCTTCTACTGGTCAGTTAATTAACAAGACGAACGTCTAGACGAGTTGCGGTGCCGACAAACCAAGTCGTCTTATACTTTTAAGGTGATTTGACGACTGTTAGCTACTAATAGCTTTTGGACTTTGGGCATGGACTCTACTACTGTAACAAAGAAGTAAATTTGCCTTTTTAAACAGGATATTCAAGGAGGTTTCCCTTCATGGGCTACTTCATTTTCTGTACAATTCGCGCCTACCTATGGTGACGCTCTGTTTAGAATAATCATCCTTCTTTCAGAGAGGTTGAATCCAACTCAATACCACAGAGTGCACTCTAAAAACACTGTGGTCAACTATGCACCGACTCAATGGTATGGTCAAAAAGTGAACAATTAATGGTTAGATCTGACCATAAATTAGCAAATTTTGACCAAAGTTGGAGGTCAATGGTTTGACCATTGTTTAGGTCGGTGCATAGTTAATTAAATCAATGGTCAATTCGAGGCAAAGAGATGAAATGAACGAACGATTTGGCTAAAAATTTAGGAAAATTGGCCCATGTTTGTACAGGGTTTAGACTGTTGGCCCAATCAGCCTGGGGTCCAGGGGGCCGCTTTAAGGGCCCCTGGTGGGGTTCAGGGGACAAAGCCCTGGTAGGGGTCCATGGAGGGCTGGATACTTTTGTAGGGGGTGGCTGGAGTTTACTATCTAAGCGTAGCGCCACCCACCACCAGTTGGCGCGGAGGGTACAAAGAAAATTTTGGATTTTAAAACCTCCCAGATGGCTAGAAATGGCATTTGCCAGGTTTATTTGTCTCTAATTCTGGTGAGAAATTTTTTTATTTTTCTAAGATTAAAACACCATTTTGAGATACTGATTAGCTCAGTTCTTTACTCCACTGAACTATGTATCCTAGGATCGCAAATCCGGAATCCTGCTGAATGTTGCAAGCAGCTGTTCCAGTGCACGCCTGAGTGAAGTATTTCCAGGGGCGTAGGGGAGCATTTCACTTTTAGGGCACAAGATTTTTGCCCGAGAAAGGTAATTCTGCCTATAGGACAGTCAAAGCGGAGCACCACCACTGGTTGGCGCGGAACGTGCAGAAAATTTGAAAATTCGCACCCCTCAGACAGTCAAAAATGACATTTCCCAGGCTTGAAAAGGATCCAACAGTCGCTTTTAAGTTTCAATTGCAGATAAACGTACGTTCGTTCTAAACTAAAATTCAGCCAGAAAGACTAAGCGGAGCGCCACCTTTAGTTGGCGCGAAGCGTACAAAACATTTTCAAATATCCGACCGCTCAGACAGTTGAAAATGGCATTTCCCGGCTTATATGGGGATCTAAGCATTCGCTATTTTGAGTTTCCTCTTTGTAAAAAATGATCACTTGGAACTTAAATTCTGCTATGAGGCGGTGTAAGTGGAGCACCACCATAAGTTGGGACGAAGCGTGCAGGAAATTTTGAAAAACCTGACCACTTCAGATAGTCAAAACCTTGACTATCTTAGAAGGGGTCTTCGAAGTCACTAATTCGAGGGTCTGTTTGCACAAAAATTGTTCACTTGAAACTAAAATGCTGCTAGGAAGACTCATCTGCGCGGAACTTCACCGCTGGTTGGCGGTTTAACAGAAAATTTTGAAAAATCGGACCCCTGAGACAGTCAAAAATGACATTTCCCAGACTTATAGGGGGATCTAAGCAGTCGCTATTTCATCAGAAAATTACCAGATAAAATGTATCACTGCCAATCGATGAATCCCGCATCATTTCGGGAAAACTACAAACCGGAATTGAAAACATGCTAATGAATTTCACTCTATTGCGACTCTTGGCTAAATTCAATATATATTGAAAAAATTGTGTGCCCCAACTTCCTACTATATATGATTTTACTTTTGAAAAAATTAAGGCCTATGGGGATCTTAAAGCAGTCGCTATTTTTATCAGAAGAATCAGATAGAATGTACCACTACCATTGGATGAAATGAAGTAGATGATTTTTCTTCTATTAGTAACACTTACTGACAGAATTGTCACGTTACACGGTGTGTTGAAATGAATTTTCAAGCAGACTTACGGGAAGACATTCTCACCCTACATCATTAAATCATCGAAAATCAGATTACCCGATTCTCATAACCATTGCCCGTATTTGGCAATAGTTGCAATAGTTGAACAAATCACTTTAAAGAGAAAAATGGACTTTATGATGAATAAGTTAAACGTTTTCCTGATAACACCACAACTCCCTGACATAATTATAACAAACTAGAAAATAATTAGCTCATAAATATCTTGCGAACTTTCCATTTCCGAAAAGGGCAAAGAGATGAAACGAACGAGCCACTTAGCTAGAAATTTACAGTTTCGAAATGTCTTGAAATGTTCAAATCTTCGTCCGTATACCAACAATTTGACCCTCTGTGCACGGTCTAAATTTAGCGTCTACGTCACATAACATAAGCTGATAAGGATCAACTTATAGTAAGCAGAAAGTTGCAACTTCCCGTATTAAAGGGCCAAACTTTTCACCCCAAACTACAGCTGTATTGAAGACGGGTTGTTGGAATGATGAAATATCTGCCTTCTACGGAATCTTTTACTCGACAGTTTATTCGTATTCATAGACCTGTCTTACTTATTGCTTTCATTAGGTAATCGTTTCATCAATTGCGAGTCATGGCCATACATAAACTTACTACAATGACAATATTTTCTTCCGTAGTAAAAGGACATCGTCAAAGAAGCGACAAAAAGTCCTTGCTCTAGAATGTAATAAGCAACCTGTCTGGTTAATAATGTGATGACAGACGAATCGCAGCTAATAGCTACAAATTATAAACATCGACATTTTAGTATTCACGTTTCATTATAGGACGTAAAAATGATGCAATTTATCTTTATGAATGATAACTGGATGGTTCGACACTCTGATTTGTGTAAGACAATATCTTTCAAGTTTGACTAAATGCTGAACTTAGAAATAATTGGGGAAGGGATACTAGTGACGTATATGAACGGGACTAATACCAGGGAGCTGCTACTAAAGGCAGCTCCCTGCTGTGACCTTTTTTGAATATAGTTCTTCTGTCAATGCAACCATGGGACGACCCCCATGGTTTTTGCCGGACACGGATGAGTGATATGTATGACTTTGCAGTGAAGACAAAAGGTAGCACACCACCAATTCAAGGGGAACCCCGCCGACGGAAGTTACCCTACGAATTTAACACCCTAGAAATTTTTTTTTTTTTTTTTTGGGGGGGGGGGGGGGGGGGGATTACACCATCTTAGTGAAGAGATGTGTTCAATTTGTGATTTCTGTGTGGTAGGAAAGTAGTTGAAGTAATCATTCAAAGAAAACTGAAGGTATTTCAGGCATTTTTTGCAATATATCCTTCCGCGATGCAAAACGGCATTTTGAATGAGTCAAAAAACAGGAATCTGACTACTCTATTATACAGGCCCTCCTAGCGCGAACTCAACATCGTGTAGGCAAGTAATGGTGGTGTTAGTAAAAGAGGGGCAGCAGACCCACTTACCAGAAGTTGTTCATCCTTTTCAAAATGTGTCTCCCTTTCCTAAGTCATTGTTGTGTATCTTGATATCCACATTTTCTATCAGCCAGCGAGCAGCAAGAACAACACTTCAAGGCCTAACATTTTCAGAAAAAACAGCCGTTTTATAACTTAATTTCCTCTTAAATTTGACAGGAATTACTTGGCTCTCTTCAAGTCTTATAGGTAAACGGGACGGGACATTAACAACATTTCCCTTAATACTAAATTGCCCTCCTCGAGGAAGCTCACGCAACTGCATAAAAGGTGTTCGCAAAGCGACCAACCTTGCTTCAAGACGATGTAATTTCAATTCTTCTGGTATCTCATACATTTTCATATTATTATCTCGAATTAATAACGGAACTCTGCCTTCTTTTATATATTTTAAACAGGTTTTACAGACCCATCCTTTATCTATACCTTCTTCCTGCTTACAAATATTAGTATTTCCACTAAATCTAACTAAATTCACCCACAGTGCACATTCTTTATACCATAACTGCTCACAATAAAAGCAAACATATGTAGGTCCCTCCATAATTTTATTCCAAAAGCGATGTTGCAATTCTCTAATTGGACTCTCCTCTTCTTTTCTAAATTGACGCTTACGTATTTGTTCTCTAAGCTTCATTTTAGTACTATCACTTGCAATACCCACACTACGTTTTATCACAAAACCTTTATTTTCCCAACATTTATACCTATCTTCAGTCACTCCCATAGACCCTTTCACTAATATATGATTACTCCCCTCATTTAAACAAACATCTGCTCTCTTCACATAACTTTGCATTGACATTTGATTACGCTCCTCTTCAAATAAAATGTCTCCTCTTTTCAATATGTTACATTTAACACCGAAAAATTCTTCACTATGTTCATTAACACAACCCCTCTTCAACCAATTCTCTATAACGCTGCTTTCATGTACAGACTCATTATCTTCTATTTCCAACACTACGTCATAATGTACTCCACCTGTATTGACTAAATAAATGGCACGTTTTTCCCGATTAACTACACAATGAACTTAAAATGACTTGTCTTAAAAATGGTTACCTTCTACCCCTGTAACCAGAAATGCCAAACACCGAAAAAACAATTACCATCCCCACGTACTTTTCTCACACGAATCGGCCTACTCTCAACTGAAACACATTTTCCTATTTCAATAGACGACAAATCAAACCCCCCACTTTTCACAAAACCATGTTTGAATCTATCAACACAAGCTCCTAAACATTTTTTCTCTCCAACAGCTATCAACAACGAAAAAAATAAAATGTACATGTAGATCTTTCGGAACGTATAAATAATACCTCACGATCGTCATGTTCCCTACTTTCCCCATTATCACACCTCTGACTTTTTCACATTCACTAGAACTTTTTTTTGGGTTTGTTCCCAACTCTGATATCATCATTTTTCTCCTCTTCATAAGTTTTATCTTGAAATTCACCCCATACTTTCTTTTTTCTTTGTTGCCAACCTTTTCCTTTCTAAATTAAAAATCTTTGAACGGCCCTTTCTTAGGCATTGTAATATTCTCCACATAATTTTAAACTTTAAAATAACAAATTTACCATAACCAGACACCTTGATATAACACAAATATTAATACTGCTTTCCCTCCAACAGAAAAATTACTTTGTGAATATTGTCGTTAGTGTGAGAAATACACACAGCCCTTTAAAGTCACAAAACAGTGAACAAAACCCCTCTAAACTATCAAACCTTTTACTTCACCTCAACCCCGACCATGCTACTTGAAAAGAATAAATCCCTACAAAGAAATCCTCATATAAATACTCAAAATTCACCAAAATGGTGGCGCTGTGTTAAATCAACAAACAACCTTTTCCCCAGAGTACATACGGACCTGGTTTTTCCGCAAGATTGTTACTAAAAATAGAACACGTTTCCAAATTTTGCATGAAAAAAACCCCAATTTTAAACTCTCACGAAAGTCATATTTCCACCAAAACTTAAAAACACGAAAGAGAAGTACCATCCCTACAAATTGCACTAAACCGTATTTCGATACCACAAAGCATCTACAAGAAGATAGAAATAAAGTGCCGGAAAAGTCAGAAATTGACATCGCGAGAGTAACTGCATTAGTTGCGGTGCTGCCTGCAAGGCAGGCACCGCAACTAAAAACAAAATGATCAGTGTTTGAAGACTAGACAAGCAAGACAGACACTTGGTGCTTTCTATGGGAATACTCCATAATGATGTTATAAAATTGTAAGTGAACCCCCATTCCAGGAAATTTCATTGATGTACACAGAAAGAACTGATCATCTTAACTTATAACTTGCCATGCAGGCTACACTAGAATTAAAGGGCACGAGCAGTCATCCCAAATTGAAGAAGTGTAGTAGACTGTCCAGTTTCATGATTGGCTGTTGGGAGTTACGTAACAATGTTTTTTCTCTTCAAATGTGAAATTTACCAGAAATTACTGCTTGGTTTACCTTGAATATGCAATAGTAAAGTCATAAAATGTAATTTAAAGGCCCAGTTCTCTCACCCCAAACAGTACCAATTCTCCTAACCTTCTTACTTAAACCCCTCCCACAATTGTCTAAAATTCATGCTCATTCAGATACAATCTCAGTTAATAGCTTCAACGTGAGTAAAGAACAACTCAATTAATATAATCCAAACATTCTCAGTACCGTTCATGCTGTGTAATATAAGCTTTGGTACTCTACATTGTTTGAATTAGCTGTCAATCAAAGAGCTGAGCCAATTGAGAATTTTGGTACCCCTGTACCAAATTTGTAGTTTGGGGTGAGAGGTTTGGCCCTTTAAGATACTTTGAAGAGAAATAAGACGGAAATTGAGTTATTTAGCTTTTTTTCCAAAATAACTTTGAGGGGACTGCTCTTTACCTTTAAGGTGTCCACAAAAGGAATTCACACTATCCTGAATTGGCTCGGGTGTAACCCATTTCTCAGATTTCATGATTTTTAATTTTTGCTTTAAAAAGAAATGCATTTTGTGATCCTTTCATATTATTTTCTTCCAAATTGCTAAATTCACATACAAAACTTGTCATTTTTAATGATTTAAAATCTCCCACACTACCTGGTTTGGGAGTCTGTGAAGGATGATACCTCCTTCCTATCAACCTACATATACTATTTACACCTATACTTACCGTCTGGCAAACTAGTAACACTGTGGTAACCCTACTAGCACAGGGCACCAAACACACTCTCTCTTCCTACATTTTACTATTACTAATGGGACTTGCAAGTGAAACTACGGGTGATTGGAATCAGTTGACATTTCATTAAAGGGAGGAGGGTACTTATAGGGCGTTCCATTGAGTTCGTGAACTTGTGCAGTGAGAAACGTTCCATTGCAACTCCTGAAGTGGTGAACTGGGAATTTTTGGAGCAGCTCGAGTTCAAAATGGCAGACGTAGCGAGGGACTTTAAACAATCAAAGTACCTTCGTATTTGACCCCTAAACCTGCAAAAATGATATTCAGTTTGTGCAACTTGTAAATTATGCAATCAAGGAAATTATAATTCAGAGACTGATACTGTTGAATATTACTCACAGAGATGTCTTGGCAGCAAATTTCAATGATCCATTTGCCTGTTCGTTGAACAATATCATTTTATGCATACTTCGAACGTACAGGCTATGTATACTACTGTTATGCTACTGTTCAATAGTGTGCAGCCATCTGTTTTTACCAATGGAACGCTTCTCACAAGTTGTGAACTGGTGCAAATGCCCCACTTCTTCACTTCACAACCTCAATGGAATGCAGCATTAGTACTAATTCCCATCTAAGCATCTGAATCTGCACAACAGTCTCTTGCATGGTTACCAATAGACCACTTTCCTATAAACAGCACTTACAAAGAATAAGTAAGAGAGATGTTTTGTACATGTTGTTGATGTCATTTTACTACGGACCCCAAAAAATAAAAAATTGTGTATATATCTGACCACTGTCTGATGTATTTGTAATTTGGAAAAGGATAGATGGCATCTATAGGCTTTACTCTAGTCATTTTCCCAGCTACTGAACATATGAGCCTATCAACTATACTTGTCATCCCCAGGAGTGATAATTGGTTAATAAAACATGGTACAGTATATGCATTTGTATGCAACTCTTGTGATTTGCATGGTGTGTTCTCTACAAGCAATACCCACAATGAGATGAAATGTTCTACAGAATCTTAAGACCGTATAAGAATTAAAAGGGATGATTCTAAAAATGATATAGGGTCCAAAAACCTTGACTTCAAAAAGAGGATCGAAAAGGATCCAAAAGCAGAGAAAAATATGAGAGCTACACAATAACATGATGTTAACATTCTGACAAGACAATCTCAATTGGGTACTGCACCTTCAATGCAAGACACTGCTTGTTAACATTCCCTTGTAAATGTACAGTCCACAAAAAGGCTAGGAAAGTCCAATCTAAATCTAAGGGAACACTGCATATGCGCAACACCCTTTTAGTGGAATCAAACATACAGCACAAGGTTGGTTGTGTACTTCCCCATCTAGTCCTCCCTTTTGAGGGACTTCAAGGTGAAGTTCCTCGGTTGCTTGGGGTCCTTAAGATGATCCATTTATTCAGAGGAATGATGATCCACATGCAGGGTTTTCCCTGGGCCTTTTGAACGTCGCGCCCCGCGACGTTCAAGCTTCAAAATCAAGGAGGCCGCGACGTTCAAAGAACGGCCGCGATGTTCAAAATTGCTGCCAGCTAGCCTCCATAATTTTTCTTCTTTCTAGCTGTCAACGTTTGCTTTTGTTGTTAATACAATTAACAACAACATCATTGACTTATTTGTAAAACTGCAACTAACTTTTTTAACTCCCATGTAAATACCACTGCATGCGAGTCGGAGCTCTTTATGTATATCCCATAGGGCCTACTACTGAACAAGTATACAACACAGTAGGCTCGTATCAGGAAACTGTTGTGCTCACTCCGGAGTGCAGTAGCTATGTGGCACAACACGACTTGCACGAACAAAACACAAACGCCTGTTTTTGCAGGTTAGAGGCGGGGCTAATGTCTCAGATTTGGAAAATTGTCAATGTTATTGTCATGTCATTGTATCTTTACTTCTTTAATCTAACATATTTCCTGTTACTTCGTTCTTAAAACTTACGCCACAATTCAGAAAATCGTAAAATGAAGTTGTGCGAACTTACACTGCAGTCTTAACCCCCAAGTAAATACTCCATTTCTTAACTGTTTTGCTCGACTATGTACAACAAAAGTTTGGGAAATTTGATCGTAGCACAAATGCAATGGGAGTATTAGAATTCTATGCGAAGACGGTTGGTTTCTACACGTTATTCCTACACAGTAAAACTGCATTGACGATGTCGCGAGTATGATTGGCTGATTAAAAGCAATAATGAACCAATCACGATGTTTCTTTCGTAGAGGTAACTTAAAATAAGTGCAATGGACCTTATGTGTATGATGTCATAGAAACCTTGTTTTCCCAACATGTTTCCATAAAAAAAAATCGGTACGCACACAATCTGTGATTGCCTGCAGCCACGTACTCCATTGCTCTTATAAATTCTGGCATTCACTCGATCTTTACCACCGATTATTTTGCAAACTGAAGAAGGGCCTAAAATATACTTGAAACTTGCCGTTACTTTCGTAAAATTCATCCTTTAGCTTGCCGCCAAAAAGGGATGCATTGATAATCACAAAAGTAAAATTTATCCCTGCCATGGAAGTTATCGTTTGATATTTTCCGCTATAACCCTGTAGTATAACATGCAATTAGATTTAGAATTGCATTTCAATGTATCTTCCTTGCTTTCTCGCGGAAAGCGCCGCATACGTTGCTATACAAACTGTTCTGCACAAAACACATTGTACAGACTATCGAGCTGAAGTGTTTCGCCTTTTTTTTCAAATCCCCAAGCTAAGCATACTGTACATGTCTGTGCACGTTTTGTACACGTAGCTCCTAGAATCTGGTGCAAGTTCAGTGATTATCTTGCATAAATTAAGTCATTTCTAGCATTCCTTCCGTAATGTTATTTACAGTAGGACTTATGCAATGTTGTCATACGACGTCATTGCAAACGAAAACAGTGATGCACGTGGTCTCATGCGGGAAAATTCTTGGCCCATGCATGCAGTAGACTTTCGTGCGAGTCCGTTTTTTCCGCCAAACAAGACGTCATGTTTTGCTTGGTGACATCATATGCATACGATCCATTTCAAAATTTAAATTGGTCCCTGCATCGTGATTGGCTCAATTGCGTTGATTCTAGCCAGCCAATCACAACTCGCGCCTTCGCCTATGTGATTTAGTGTGTGAAAATACTCGGTCTTGAGACAAGTTTTCCTGTTGAGTTTGGGTTACGACGATCGCACTTCCCATGCTTATTATATAGCCGGCTAGCGAAGCAGGGCGATCCCCGTGCCAAATTCACCATGAAACAGCACGTGGATTTTTCGGGGATGTGACTTACGTGCAGATTCAGATTGCAGATTCTTTTCAAACAAGACGTAAGTTTTGGACAAGAAAAAAGCTTAAAATATACGGGGATATTAATATCCGAAAGGAACCATGAGATACGCTAATCGGGTGCAATTGTTTTGCTTCCCAGAACTGCTAAGATTATCATGAATGATTGCTCTTCATGGGCTTCGTTAAAGCGAGAGAGTAGCTATAGAACATTAACGCAACTACAACCCAGTATAAGAATGCAAATGTTTCGACATGATTGGGGGATGAAAAATAGAACGAGCATGATGTTGGCCTAAGAACTACATTATTAAAGGACATGTGACATCGACTGCAAACAAATCTACTGTATTAACGGTTGATTTGTATCCCCACTTTTGAAGTAAAAATATTACGCCTACAAAAATGATATCCCGTTCGTGAAAATTTGTACGAATGTGAGTTTCAGTGCTAATATTTTTGCGTCGACATACAGAAATTGTGCTGATGACTAATTTGCCTTAAAAGTGTCACCATTTTGCGTCTAGGGACTTGCATAAGTCACAAAATTTCCCCAAAATATACCCCTCCCCCAGGCTGGCGATCCAACTATAGACGCAGAAGATGCGCGACGTTCAATTCTAAACCCAGGGAAAACCCTGCACATGGCGTATGCGCCTGGGTTACTTGCCGTTTGGTCTACCCCCGGAAAAAAAAACGATATTCCAGGTGTCATCCGGGAGATAGCGAAGGCAGATTTGGTGTCTCTGTTCATCACATGACACCCGGAATATCATTTTATTTTCCGGGGGTAGCTCTAAACGGCAAGTAACCGAGCCGTGTGCGTAATGCAATGGGCAATGCCAATGAAAACTGGAGATGTCTAAAAGTTGAACAAAATTCAGCAACTGACACGATAATGACAGAAAGCAATTAATTGTGTAGGCGTATTAGAAAACTGTAGTATCACTGACATCTGTCTGGACTCTACAGCAAGTCTTGGCAGAGGATATTCAACTGCTGATGGCATTGGTATTTATACTAAAGTACATGCAGAGCTCTGTGCAAAACAGCAAAACTAGCAACAGATTTACTGTACCTTTTATAAGACACACCATGAGGTCAAAGAAACCTTATCATGCTGCTAGAATCGAATAGGACATTTTAGCCAATGTTACCCAAGAAAACGGTGCTTTCTCAGGTGAAGCTGTTTCTGTAATAATGGCAGTTAACCCTGTTTAAACCAACCTTGTTGCTGTATTGAGCAAATAGTCTTTGAAGGGGGCAAAGCCCTTTAAATTTATTGATATTAAGATACCTGAACAGGAAGTTCTCTGATAGGTTCTGGATTATTAGTTGCCAGCTTGAGATGGCTAAAACTTGCTATTCGCCTCTAGAGTCGTGATTATATTTTGGAAGCCCATGGATATTACTAGAGCTCTCTTCATGCAAACGTTGACACAGTACCATAGGTGCAAACATAACAGTCACATATGATACATCATGTATCAGGACTACCTTAGCAGCGCAGTTTGCTTTTTGTCTTCCAAACCTCAAACCAGGCAATAAAACATTCTCTAATACTGTAGAGTTCATTCACTTCACAGTGCAAGTTCTCAATCACTCATGTCTGATTAAACAGATCTGTGCAAACCATCTTATGACCATACCACACAAGACACACTCACAACAAGTACTGTGGCTACTAACACATACTTAGATGCCTTCAGCGGGAGCAGGTGTCTGCCAGAAGGGGTTGAAAGTTGACTCTCACACAGATTAATCTAAACAATGACATAGTCATTCCATGCATACCACAGGCCACACTGCTGCAGACAACTTGAAATCTGCCTCCAATATACTCTACTGTACCACCAGTAGTCTAGTTGTACAGCATACGGTTAGTAAGCTTCCTGTTTACTTCATACAGTACCTCAAGGTTCCATGCTCACACGCATGAAGTTGATGTGCCTACACTATTGTAAAATACAGATGTACAACAAATTATGCAAACCAACATCTTTCAACCCTGGAAGCTCATACATTACACTATAAATATACACACTCAATACAATACACATGTGCTGTAGTTCCATTTAGGCCAATACTTAAAAGCATTATTTCTTTAATCTATATAACTTCCATGGAAAAAAAAAAAACATAATAAAAAAAAAAATCCATACAAGAGCTCTCTTATAAGCTTGCTTACCTAAACCTGTCATTTTGTATTTTCATAGATACTTTCTTATCCAATAATTTTTTGTTTATGATGCAAACACCTATAAATTTATCTCACACCTAGGCCCCTTGACCTTTAGGAGCCCCAGGTCTGTGCAACTCTTTCCTACAAATCTTGACTGCAACTTCTAACCTTATAAAAGAGTACTTGGGTGTATATTATTTGGGTGAATATTAAATAAATATTGTGTTTAAATTGCATCAATGTTGTGATGAATGAAAATTGCTTTTATCAATGTCAAGCCATACGGTCTCACGAATAAAATCTGGAAAATTGCTTACTGTACCTTACCATTCTAAATTTCTGGTTTAGGCCTTTAAGATATCATGTTTTGACATTTAGATTGTTGCCGCTGGGTAGCATGGGTTCTGTTCATTATTCCGAAAGGTCATTTTCAGGGGGGGGGGAGGGTAATATAACATTGGGACGGGTATTCCCAAAGGCCATTTAACTTGGTGGATCTCTATGTTCCGACATCCACGAGTTCCAACATTTCTGTATTTCAACAGCATCATTTAGCAATGACATGGCTAGAGCTCTCAAATTATGCTAGTCGCATTATCTGATCACTTGACCATGCAGTTGGGTTATAGACAAGTTTGGCTCCAAGTATTGTTTATAGTCCCTTTTGGAAGAGTCAGCCACTTCAGCCCGCTCTACCAAACTACTGACAGGGGACAGTTCCCCCTTCTTCTAAACTAATCTATGTAAATGAATACTCATGGTCAGCTGTGTGGTTCAAGAGCCAGTATGTCCAGCAGAAGTATGATGCAACCAGTGCTACCATGTGCTTGATATGAAAAATGAGGATTCAGATACACTAGTTTCAATACACAAAAACACATCACACCTGAAGATTGATCAGGGAAGAGTGCTTCAACGCGAGGTTCGACAAATCCCCAGTCAGACAGCCCGGGGCAAGTAAAAAATGACTCGGACAAGTGAACTGCTCAATACTGTAGCCCGCCGGCAAGCGTCACAGAAGTCTTCTTCGTATAGAAATTCAATGGCTAGTACTAGATAATTAGATATGGACTAACTGCATATTCATGCGGACAAGTAGGCTTTGGGAATCCCTAGCCCGATGGACAAGTAATGAAAAATGAATTTGTCAAAGCCTGCTTCACTGGGGTCCTGTAGGAGTAAGACAGAACCACCATGGTGCAGATGATAGTAGTGGGCACAATTACATAACTTGAATAAAGCCTTGAAGAATAGTTGTTTTACAGCACCAGGTAACCATGGCAGTGGAAAAGGCATGTGGCTTATCATCAATTCAACAAAACTACCTGAGGTAGGTCTATATGAGAGCAATGTCTTGTTTGCGTTTCACTGGCATTGGTACAAGAGACTGCCTGGGGTTGGACAATCTCAACAGGGGAAAGAGCCACAGATCATCTCAATTAGGGACAGCCACACCAACTCAAGACACTGCCAGTTAAGATTCTGTGGTTGTTGGAAAAGTCCATTCATGAAACAGGTGAGGTGAAGTAGCTGGTGAAGTAAATTGCAACTGAAAAGAAGGGTTTAAGGTCACAACAGGATTTGGTATGTTAAAGGGGTACTTATGCTGAGCATTTTGGAGAAATTTGCATTGAAATCCGATGTGTGGTTCTCAAAATATGAGCACGTAAAGTTTTTACATTTTCAGCAAAAAGTGAACTTGAAGCAAGCACATATGACATCACATCCCCACATTAATGGGCAATCTTTTGTTTTTCTTTAAAATTTATACTGGATTTTCTCCTCAACAATCCCATATTTTGAAAATGTGATTGCATAAGTGGCATGAGAATTTTACAAACTTTACACCCCCCACAGGGAGGTCATAGTTCTATTAACTTCAAGTTCAACACAACAGGCTGACAAAACAAAGGGAGACAAAGCATTCCTTGTCAATGTGAGGGAGTGATATAAGCTCTGCTGTTCTCAAACTCACTTTTGAACACAAATCTACTGGCTTCATTTACTGATATCTCAAGAAATACATATCCGATTTGAATGCAACTTTCACCACACTGTGTAGATTTTGTTCCTCTTTCACATATAAAAATTAACACCAACTCCACAATTTTGGTCAAATTTGGTACATTTTGAAAGGCCAGTTCAGATCGGAAAACCATAGACTGCTCTTGAATGCAAGAGGTATCAAAGTCCTGGCCCCCTGGCAGCTTTAGCTTTATTGCTTCAAATTTTACCTCCTTGGTCACTGTACCAGTAAACTTATAATTATTTAAAGGGCACATGTATCTGGGTTTTTTTTTTACCTTTAGTCGCTGGCAGCTATAGTTATCACCCAAAGTCTGAGAAGTTCATTCAAAGATAACACCTGTCAAAAAAAGACAAAAACAAAAAATAATTTGAATTACAAATCCATCTATTAAGGGAGTGCTTTTTGCTCCAGGACTGTCTTCACTCAATTTCAACTGGAGTATATTGATTAGAGTGCTCCTGAACAGTAAGTTAAGGATTAGGTTGAGTGTGGATCCAACCCAAAGATGTCAGAACAGAGCTGTACGTAAACCATCAATATACTTCCACTCCCTCTATCTAATCTGTGAAACTAAGTTGACTTTCTTTTCTTACAAATATACAACTTACACAGACTTAAAACTTGTTAATCACATAGGCTTATTGAAATAGACAGTAAATCTTCTCTGATGGACTAAATAAGTAGGCCTACACGTCTCTTAGCAAGCAAAATGTATGTGAAACTAGAATACAGTTCAGAAAATTTTATTTGTGAATTCCCCAAAATTGTCACACCTTCCTTGTGGAGTAGGTTAGGTAAGATGGAGCTTTACGGCCCAGTTTCAAATCAATTGGTTCTAGTTGAGCCCGCTGCAGCCTTTTTGCCAGTTATGGCTCCCATGGTGGGTGTCTCACAAGGAAAACAGGGTACATAGATCCAGAAGGGGAAACGGTTCAAATTTACAAAAGGAAAGTAACATAAAACACTAGCATGACATCTCAGATGAAATGGCTTTTAGTGAATGTACCAATTACAAATAAAATATACTTGTTTATCAGAAAAGATCAAAGACAAAAAGTGGTGTTTTATGGACTCATTCACAGTTGCTGTATGACACAGGTTGACACTGGTTGGCACAGAGAAAGCCCAGGAACATACCCGTGCGTGGATGTTAGGTTTTGCCAATACAGCAATCTCACAATAATGTGTGCTACATTTCATTGTGAGGAAAAAGTAAGTGCACCTAATCAGTTCTGTTGTTGAGCAGCTGTGACGTCACTTGCTTGTGAATATGAATGAATTTAGATACAAGCTTAACAGACATTAGAATGAATGATAAATTTCAGGTCCATCGAAATCTCAAAACAGCTACAGAAATCAACCTGGTCAATCTCTCCTCAAAAGTATCAGATGAAGTAATGAGTAGATTTAGACCTTGTGGATGCTTGATATATCTTTAGGGCTTTATTCCTATAACCAAATAATGCAGTTTATCTCATAATCCACAATCCAAAGGAAACAACACATCAAGTTTTACAACTGTGCATAGTTCAGCCATGAGCTTTTAATTTTCATATAGCGCAACAAATTCCTCAGGAAGTTAATGAGTGTGGTAGGTGCACTGTTCCATTAAACTTTTATAGATTCATATGAGCTCAAATCAGGCCTGGCTCAAATCTCCATTTAGGTGTGCAAAAATTCACACTCCACACTGATTTTAGGCGAGTAATGGAGCGCAATCATCACACTCACACATCTCAAAATCCAAGGCCTGTAGTTCTTCATATTATGCATACACTGCCTGACATTTCTCCTACTTGAAACAGAGCATACAGTAGACAATAACAGAGCCTCAGAATGACATGGTAAACAGACTCTTTTTTTCATCTGCTTTCCTTTACTAGATTTTCAAATCATCTTGCATTCTTCACAGAGCTGTGTGAGTCATAGGCTGGTCATTTCTTCCATCATGAATATGTAATATATAAGATACTGAAGCAGCTGTTCATGGCCTCTAACAAACTGAAATGCTGAGCTATCTTCTAAATATGCAAGGGTTACTTGAAAGATAAAAATTTTCTGAGAAAAATGTTGTCCATCAAAGACCAGGTCCTTGTCTCACTCAAGGTTATGTTCATGTTCTTTTGAGCCATCTGCCATGTAAGCCTTATTTTCTTATTTTCAAATGGTTTCACACAGACCTGAGTGTTCTTGCTTTATCTGCATTATCACTGCTTATCATTTTGTACTGTAAATGGAACTCGGAATTCCATTGGAGCCTCACCGAACAAGTAATTTTTTGTGAGAAATAAATCAAAATTGAATGGACTGTGCTTCTAGAATTTAAGAGAAATACTGTATTTGTCAGATCTTTTGTTTTCTTCACAATTGAGTAAAATTGGAGAAAAGAAAAAAAAATTGGGAAAAAGCATTAAGAAGTAAATTTGTTCAACCCAAAATTTTACATGCATACAAAACCTGCATACATTGTTATCCTTGACTTAAAATCTACCAATCAAATCATCTGTTTCACATTGTGTCAGACAATACGAGCAACAATGATGTCATAGCTCAAGTTTCTCATCTACAATTTTCCTGACTTGCAATTACTGCTTTGTAGTCAATGGCCAGAAGAAAGATCCACAAAAAGAACTTTCAATGCAGCAAATGTCAATTTTTACAAATGGGCAAATCAGAGTTGCCCAGCTTAAGACAACTTCTTTTAATGATGGTGCATGGATGGGAAAAACTGGCAATATCATGCAAAACCAAACTCTAAATTGATGTTCTCACTTGATCCATCCAGAGAGGTGGATCTTGTTCTACCAAGGTACTGTATTAATGTTAATTACTTTGATCTAGATTTGTGTTCCCATTTGGGTGAATGAACTGTAGATCAACTTGCAATATGAACACAATGGGCATGTGCAAAAAAGGTCACCAATGTTTACAACTCGATTTGCCATTTTGCCACATACTGTGCAGTATTCCAGCGTGCTTGTAGTATGGCAGGAAGGAATAGATGGGAGATCCCGGCTCACTTGCTCTACGAATTGTATTTACATTACAAACTTTGATCCAAGGAGGTTGATCTACTTCCATGATCTAATCTACAATCCTCGACAAAAGTACATGGGACAAACCCGGCTCCCCGTATCAATGTTGAAGTTTCAGGACGCCTTGGGCTGCCGCAACATTGAATGGGGGAGTGGGGGGATAGTGTTCCGTACATTGCTTGTTTTGCTTGTTTTGTCCCATCATTTTTGTCGAGGATTGTCGGAAGCCTGTAGAAATGTATATGAAGAAGTTTTCGGTCATGGGCAACGTAATGACAGTTGGTGAATAAAGTTTGTGTACTTTGAAAGGAGTGATTAGAAGACAAATGTCACGGTGTTAGCATTATGAAGAACAATTGCTGCATGACAAGACAATAAAAGCGGCTTTTAAATATTTCACGGGGAAGAAATGTAACTTATCACGCATTGCGGACTTCTGTCCATATTCCGTTTTCTCTGATCAGGACCGGAAAGTGATCAAAATAAGGTACCCATGGCTGGTTTAACGTCGTCTATTTTGTCTTTACCTATTCAGAAGACCCGTTGCCGCAGGGTACCGAAGGGAGGGGGGAGGGGTCGCTTTCAAGCCAGAAATATTTCTCGGGGAGGGAGGCAGATCAAAACAACCTTGAGGGGAGAAATAAAATACAGGACAAACGCGGCGTTTTAAATTTTTGAAACTGAACTGCTACAGAAAGCTCCGAAAGTAGGCTTTATAACACCTAATTTATTCGTTATCCCTATGTAGAACTCGTCACTGCTCCCCATTACTAAGAATATTTAATTAGCGCCACGGTTTACCGTTGACCTCAGCACGATTAACCATTGACCTACACACTATTTCAATGACTGTCGAGGGTTAATCGTGCAAATAGAAGATCTCTCTATTTATAGGGAACTTTCATTGTGCAAAAATGGTTAACCGTTTCCTTTTTCGAGAAATCTTGACATTAATTGTCACGTTCACTACCCCTTATGCTTACATATAATTTCGTCTTTAACCAGATTGTAGTTTAAATCATCATTCAATGTTTATTTATGCTAAAAAAGAGAGAATTTTGTGGTTAACCGTTGGGTATATCGTGAAATATGTTACCCCCAACCCCTAACACGAAAAATAAGATGGAAAAACTTTTTTGTTTTTTCCCCATTAAAGTACATAAAAATTTTAAAGTAAAATAAATCTCTCACCAGGCAAAGTACTATCTCCCCCTCCCCCTTCCTCGTATGAGCTACTTGAGGAAGACAAATCTTTATTCGGGCCCCCATCGCTAATCTAACACGCCAGTATACTGGTCGGACAAATTCAACTGTTACTACTTTCCTGTAGCTTGAAAAGTAAAAAGGCAACTATACTCGTTTCAGAGCATTTAAAACAAAAATTTGGAAATTCCTATACCTTTGTACAGATTTCCGACAATCCTCGACAAAAGTACATGGGACAAACCCCGCTCCCCGTATCAATGTTGAAGTTTCAGGACGCCTTGGGCTGCCGCAACATTGAATGGGGGAGTGGGGGGATAGTGTTCCGTACATTGCTTGTTTTGCTTGTTTTGTCCCATCATTTTTGTCGAGGATTGTAGCCTGGTGTGACATCTTGATATTGAGTGAGTGTTGATCTGCTTTTCCTTACAGTTTGATCTAGAGTTGTGGATCAAGATCCACCTTGCTGGATCAAGACGATGCATATAGTTAGTTAGATGAAGTTTTACAGCCCACTTTCCAACCAATTGGTTCAAGTTCATCGGCCACAGCCTTTTTTCCACTTGTGGTGCACTGGTTGGTGGTTTGTTTTCCCTACCCTATTTTCCTGTGCTAAGTGCCATGTACAATGGCAGTTGGTTCAGTAATTAAAGTCTTCGGTATGACCCAGCCAGGACTCGAACTCGGACTGCAGGTCAGGAGTTCGAGTCCTGACCGGGTCATACCCGATCATGCATGAAACCATCTGACCCTTTGTTACCTCATGACATTTCACATCAGCACAATGTAAGACTAAGTAGAGTCTGACATAACCCCAAATAGGGACAGTACCTACCTTTGCTTCATTTAAGTGTTTGATTCCTTTAATAACATTTGATCTTTTTAAAATTCCCAAAACATCCGACGTTACCACAGACAGAAAAACCCTGGAACTCCCGGAGCACCCAGGCTGGTGTGGAAGGAAACACCCGAGGCAGCCACAGAAAGGTAAAAACCCCGGGACCCCAGAAACACCGGCCCCGGGAAAACAAGAGATGATGCAACAGAGGACAAAAACACAGAAACCCTCTCAAAAACAATTTATTAGAGGATACAGCCCCAGTGAAAAAATTTACACCGATAAACGAGAGAATTAAGAAGGAAGAGAAAACAACTCTAGCCTAAGAACTGCCGGGGACAGGAGGGGAAGAAAGCCCCAAGAAGAACAACCCGACAACGCTAGGCTAGAAGCCTAACCACCTCAACAAAAGAAGGCCCTACCACACTACATTAGGCTAGGAAGCCTAACCACGCTTAACTCTGGGAGAAGCTTAAGCCTGAGGCCTAGAAAAGAGCTAGGGAGGAAAACCCCCTAAAGAATAAAAATATGAACTTCCATAATGGAAAAGAGGGGAACATTCCCTTCTGCCGGAGGCTAAAAGGATCGATCCTTGGAGGAAAAGGTAGGAGAAATCCCAAAAGAAAAAAAGAAGTCCAGAAAGATGATGTTGAGCGTTCGGCTGACAATGAAACAAGGGCGAGTTCCTATCGAGATAGCTGGGATTTGGGATAGCGCCACCTAGTTGGAGGTAGGATTCAACATTGTCAGTGAGTGTCCTGCGGTAAATGGGACTGTCCAGTAGTAGTGATAGGGGAGGTAAGTAGGAGCGAAATAGATTTCTTCATTTCCCCCTTTTCATTTTTTTTATATTTGCTCTACCTCTTTCAACTCCCCCTTTTTTTGGGTCCCCTTTTGGGGGGGGGGGGAAGGGAGGGGGTGGTTGGCAAGCACATCCCCTATATTTCCAACTTTCAAACATGGATATTTTTCAATAACCTCATATTGCACTTGTACTGCAGGGATTGTATCACCCCAAACTTGTTTTGAAGTAGTGCAGCTAAATCTCACAATTTTCTCCTTACTTGTCATCAAAGTATCTTTTATAATATTGTAACACCAAATGGGTGTGTCCTTCAGGCGGCACTAGCACAATTTACTTTGAGGAGAATCGAGGTATAGATTTCCACAGACTGGAGGCAGGGTTTTATGGCAATGAGTGGCCAGAATAAATCACTTCAGTTGGGGATTGCAGACTGACGGACCTCGCCACTGAACCCCTTCAGTGAAACTGTTGGTACAGGTCACGTGGAGAGATACGTCACTTATTATAAACAGAGAAAATAGAGGGTGTCCTAACAAATGCCTAACCGCATTGCAATATTTTAAAATTTAAGACTTCAATATTGCATATGGAAAGCAAATGAAGTAGTTACCCCTAGTACATTTCACATTTGAGGAGAAAAAAAATGCTGTCACATAACCTTCAAGAGCTTTTCATAAGATGTGGCAGTCTACTACAACACTTCAAGGAGGGGGGAAAAGGGGCAGGGGGTAGGCTCTTGCCCTTTAACCACCACATGAAAACACCTACTTTCATTTTACCAGAAGACAATTGCTGTGCCTGGTGCACTGTAGCTCTACAGACATGACATATGTATGCATTGCAATGTACTCTTGATGACATGACTTAACCGAACATGAAAATTACTATGCTAACTAACTGGCTCTGTTGCATGATCATGCTGACACACACCTTTTCTAAAAGAGAATACTTATCACTTTTCCTCCCATCCTTGCCAATTCATTCCGAGCTAAAAATGCACAATTTGTCTTCCACTCATTTATGCCTCACAGAGAGATTCTCTGCAGACTCAACAAATAGAGGTTATTGCCCCTGAAATACTCCCTGCTTTCAAACATTTAAGCACTTCCATTGCATAGCACACTTACAGTGCTGCAAGTAACGGGGAAAAATAAAGGAGATTCTACTTCAGGCAGACAGCTGAATCACCAAGAAATACATTACACATAAACATTGCAAGCAGACACACTGTATCTTGTCTCATATCTCAGTATGAATACAGTACAATACAAGCTGGAATGGAAATGAGACTGAGGCCACACATTTTTGAAGTTGTCCAAAAATTTATCAGAACTCGCATGATGCTGGGAAATATTATTCAGTTGAGCATCACCAATTTAGATGCAAGAATGGGTGGAAAATGTGGGAAGCTGGGATGATCATTCCAGGCAAATTTATTATTATTTTTATTTCTTATTAAAAAAATATTTTACTCCCTTCTTGGGAAATAAACTTTTTTAATACCTCTCTTGGCAAGCATTTGTGGTCAAACAAACAAATCAAAGCAGCCTAGACAATTTGGCCATAATTGGGCCATTGGTTGGTATAACAGTCACTGGTAAATGCAATTGCTCATGAAAAATACAGTTATCAAATACTAAAATGTCCTTACAACATGCGCTTTGCTCACTGCACAATAATACGTGTCACACCCTATACGAAAAAATCTCAAGTTAGAGACCAGAATTTTGCATTTTTTTTTGCATTTGGATGATCAGCATTTTTATTTCAAGTAGGGTTTCACGGTACCACTGAAAATTGGTACCGTCTGTACCGCCACAAATGGTACCTGTAATACCGTAGTAACGGTACCAGAAGAATAAACAAGAGCCCAAGGGCACTATGGTTCCTTGCATTAAAGATGATATTGTATTATGGTAGTCCTAAGGTAAGGCATAATTTGCACCTTTAACCCCAATGACTTTTGGCCATCACCCAAAAACATAGGGGCACATTAAATTTCAAAATCATACAAGCACTTGCCGTTTGAGAGAAATGGAACACTAAACTTTTCAAATTATCACACTGCACACTGCCCACTTCCATGCGACAAATACATTCATCACCTTTCACTAAAATGTCATTTACTTGAGTTTGGGGTAGTACAGGAGGTTAGTTAATTGCCTTTTTGGTCAATCTCAACAATTCAAATCCAGACCTTAAAAAGAAGTCACAAAGGTCAAATACAGTCAAAGTAGATCAAAACTGATTTTAAATAAACACAGTCTCTTCTGCACCAAAGAAATTTAACAGTCATCTGGTCATTCCTGACCACCAAAATTTATGATGGATGACTAGAAATTATGTCATGGTTGTCCTTTAGACTACCCAATGTGTTTGCCTGAAAAGCAAAAATAAGGAAAAGCCCACAATTCTGCTACTAAAGGCAGCCGGATAGTGATTTATTACCACCAATTTCTTCTTCACAATTTGGCTAGAAGACCAAGAAACAAACATAGCTCTGTAGAATCTAATAAATGACTTTCAACTTGACCTTTTAACCTAAAGAGGGTGTTAGAAACAGCATTGTAGTCCCTAGGGTAAAAGCAGAGGTAAAGAAGAGAAACTGCTTTCATATTTTACTATTGAAATTGGAATCTTAGCTTGCACTATGAATAACTTTATTCAATACTGTATGTGAGGAAAAGGTTGTTTTTAATAATTATTGCATTACTGTCCTGATTGTTAACTAAACTGCTTTTAGACTGAGAGGGGGTTATAATTCTTCTTTTCTTTTATACATTGCATTTGTCTAAAGGCATTACACTTCAGCTGGACTTTTAAACCAATTGAACAAAGACCCAAAGAGTCTTCACGTGCACTTTACTTAGACGAACACAACTTTCCATTATTTCCACTATGTTACTTGGTTATTGAGTAATTGCACCGCATACCTGGCATTGCAATAGGCCTACATATGACCTACATGTACACACTAGCCTGTCATTTAAATGTCAGTAACTCAAGTAACGAACATTGTAGGAGGGTAGTGTAATAGCCTTTTTGGTTCGTCTGATCAAGACAAATCTTGACGTCACAAAAAAGTCACAAAAAAGTCACAAAGGTCAAAAGGTAAAATGAGGTCAAGTGAGGTCAAGGGGGGTCATCACCTGCATTTCACTTAGACGAACACAAATCTCCACTACACCACCCCTCTAAAATGTTTCAGTGGCAAGATATCAATAAAACATTACTTTTTGACCTTTTGACCCTTTCCAATTATTTTGGTTAATGTACCAACATTTTCACCTCCTACCACTCTAACTTATCCTAAAATGATGCCACTGCTTGAACAATGGATACTGAGTTACAGCTACTAACAGAAATTCAGTTTTTGGCCTCTGGTGATCACCAGTGACCTTTGACCTCCACCAAAAATGATAGGGCACATCTACTCCACAACATCTACATACATACCAAGTTTGAAAAAAATTGATTACTCGGTTATTTCGCACCACATACCTCGCATTCCAATCCGTCACATACACACACACACACACACACACACATACATACGCCAAGGTGACTGCATAGGTTCCTTTGTTACACAAGGAACCAAAAAGTAGGACTTTTATCACATGCAAAATATTCGTTAAAATGCCATGCATTGACATAAATGAAGTCTTCTGATAATCCCTGCCTCCTGTTTCACTATTTTTTCTAACATTTACTCACCCCACACTCAAAATTTGAATTGGTAAACAAAAAAGAAATAACCTCTTTAAAAATTAGTGTCCGATAAATACAGGACAGACAATAAACCAGTGCCGCACTGCAAGTCTGCACTGGAGGTAGACCCCACAAGATGACAAGAGCACTCAGAATTGTAATGAAGATTGTAAAAATAATTTCTAAAAAATAATGACAATTGCCCTCCTAAAGTATAACCGAAAGTTATCACATAGAACTTTACAAAAATATTTCCATAAAATACTGATTCATAAGGGTTCCTTCCTGCCGCGTTATCACTATCAGAACTAAATCAAAGTGTTTCATGATTGAATTAACGGAATGCATCGTGCAGCAATCCGTTGTACAATGACACTACTGTTCTTCAGTAGATATCATTAACAACAAAGCAAGTGAGTTGATTTCAGGTGAACACGTGCCGATGTTTTAAGCGGGATGTACTGTGTGTTAAGTCCCACTGCTTCTCTGGGTAAATTTCTGAAAGATTGTTAGTTGCAGTCATACGAAGGTTTTTCTGAGCGTTATAGAGCAGTCCCATTACACTACTGTGTCAGAATCAGAAATCGTCAATGCATCGTTCATGTCAGAGCTTGCAATGCTATGATTCTTTGTCTGATTACAATGAATTTTTCACTCATATAATGTTGTGTGCTATTGTTATCAAAGTAATTCAATCAAGCAATGCACGGTAACCATTCTTAATACACCATGTGAAAGCATTTGCTGATGAGCAGCAATCGTTCGGAGGTTGCGCAGAATGTCGAAAGAAAGCAAGGTCCTTGTTAGTGTGGAAGGTACTAGTTCTGCGAAAGTAACTTTAAATTTCCAAAATTCTGGGGGTGGGGGGGAATTTTTGACTGAAATGGTGCAAAATGATTACCAAGTGACTATTCCATGTTTATATTGTAAAGTTCAGAGATACGGAGCATTCACCAAATGGGTTTTTGGTACATTTTAGAATCATTTTAATTTAAATCCTATCATTTTGAGAAAAGATTTTCACCTTACAGTCGAGTACCAATCTTCACGATACTTCGGTACCTTTAGGTCGGTGGTACCGTACCCTACCCATACGTACCGGTACTTACAGGAATACCGGTATACCGTGAAACCTTAATTTAAGGTTGTAATATATACACCAGACCTGTCTAACTGAAGAGGTAAGCAACAGGGGTGCTAGAGGCCACCTTCCATTGAAAGCAAGCCGCCCTTTTGTGCCCCAACAAAGAAAATGCATCCAGAATTGACCTTAATCTTATTATCCTCAACATCGTGCAGGGGAGCTAGGATGAAAGGGGTGTTCTGATGAATTTTGTCCACGATTGTAGGTTGTTTCGAGCCTTGCTGTTACATCATTTCTAAATATGTTACTGTACTTCAAGGTACAATATCTCCCCTCCCCCCCCCCCCAATCCTAGACCTCCCCTTCCCTGGTTGCATTCACTCCTCTTTACAGATACAATCAATAAACACTGTATGTACTAACTATCACTTTCTTTCAAGGCCTTCAATTGCATAAGGCAATGTTAACTTATCTGTCAACCATGATAAAGGCAAGTGCCCCCTCGCTGCTTCATTCATGAAGGCTCTTGTGACTCATCAAAACCCCTGGCATGTTTCTTGCATCACATAATTTGTTTCTAAAATTGCAGCTTTTACATGCATACTACAGTATCCTAGGAGAATATATTTTCAAACACTCAGAAAAGTGCTTATTAATTTTGCTACACACAATGAACAGACAGAACTATATCCCAAAGCTACTGTACTGTTCTGTACATGACATGTACAGTACAGCAATGAAATTAATTCTGCAATGTTCAAATGCAAAGTTCTGTCAACAACTTCTCGTACCTCCCTAAGATATTATTATGAATACTATAAAATCTTTAATTAAACAGCTGGTAAGTTTTCAAGACTGCATGTTTTACCTCCAAGACAATTTTGTAGAAGATGTAGGCTATTTTTGTTGGAAAGAGTGAAAACATCAGTCTGGATTTAGTATACTGAAAATTATTATCAAAGAGAATGTTCAATAGGTGCCAAGAACAGTGTTCTATGCTGCATATGTAAGTCTACAGCTAACAAACTTGGGATGTTATAAAGGGGGGAGGGAGAGGGGACAGAGGACTACCCTGCCTTTGAGTTTGGGAATTTCCAGGTGTGCTACAAATCACACTTCTCAGGAAATTTTAAAGGAGGGTGGTAGGTTTGTTGTTTTTATATCAAACATCAATAGATTTATCCAAGTTCCCATTCTTCATTGATTTTTTGGCAGCCACTTACATAAAATTACAGTATGTTTCCTAGAAAGTTTCCGTTCATGGAACTTAAAATTACTTCCTAGTTTTCAACCTCTTTGTTGAAAAGGGTGCTGTGACAGTGGCAGACACTGGCTGTGAAAGGATTACAGTGTGCAAAATATCACACTCCTTACAGTGATGTGCAATGAGACTCGCTTGCCTCATCAAAATTTACACAAATTTATCAGATACCTTGAAGCTAGTTACAAGGAGCTGAACAGCCAAATTTCTAACCAATTGGTTTGAGTCAAGATGGTCACAGCCTTTTCTTCAGGTTTTTGGCTCATTGGATTGTTTTCCTTATTGTTTATGCTGAGCACCAAGCACAATGGCAGTAGGTTCCATTTCTAAAGTCTTAGAACTCAAACCATGCTTGGCCTGGTTTGCCATTAAAAAGAGTTGTAGCCCACAGGTGTACAGTCCAGAAGAGATACTGTAGGAAACTTCTGAAGGCTAAAATTTTGTATTCCAAAGGGTATTAAGTGAAAGGTGCAAACAGCAGGTTATGGTGACTTTCAATGTCAATAGACTGCAACCAGCAACATCACTCCCTGATGTGTAGAGTGCAGTGCCATGCAGTACTACAGCTTGGCTATGGTTAACAATTTGTTTTTCTGATTCTTCCTAAATAAAGAGAGAAAGTAAGCTCATTTAAATATATTGAAGTTAATACAACAGCACACCTACCACACTTTATAGTTTCCTGAGGAGTGTGATTTGTAAAACACCAAAAAAAAAAAATTTAAACTGGCTCACTGAGTTCGTATCAACAACATTAAGAAAGTGTTTAAGGGACTAACTACATGAAAATTCTTATTAGTAGCATGATTAGTCAAGTTTCATATTCAATAGTTACGGAAAAACTTAATATTTTGAATTTTGTGTTGTTCTGACGTGTAGGCCTAATGGTTTTGTGCATAATTTGAAAGAGTCTGGTCACGAATTTTTTGAAAGCCAAATTGGACAATAAAAAAAACTCACTCATAAAACAGTTAGCTGTGTATAGATGAATCCAGACAGATTGTGATGGTGTCAATTTAGTCCGCCATTACTGGGGTCCATCACCTTAAATCTTTTAATTTTCTTGCTTACCTCTATTATGGATTGTTATACACTACATTGTATCTAAATTCCTTCAACTTCAATGAATATGAGGGTTTGAAACTCATGTAGATGATATATACTGTAAAGACGATTCAACACTGATGGACCCCAGTAATGGCTGCACACTGACAATAAAAACAAGTGTTAATCGGATTCATCTATAAGATTTGGGAATTGTCTAAGTTTGACCATTTGTCTTTTGATGTGAAAAACTTACAGCATTGAAAAAATCACTGGAATTTCATGAAACAACTCAATGAGCAGCTTAAAGGGCTGATGTAGTGTTCACAGGCCAATAAAAAAAAGCTGCACTAACAGATTCTAATACTAAATAATGTACTGAGGAGTGAAAAGGGCAAATAACCTTATTCCAAAATGTCAAGAAAAACATTTAGATCTTGACTCAACGTAACTGTAAATCTTGTCAGAGTTCCCTATTCTATTCTGATGAATCAAACTGCTACTGAGGAAGGTGGCTGTCATACCACCAGGTCAGATTGTAATATCAAGCAAACAGGAAGAGGCCAACCCGACATAACACAGCCAGTCGAGCGGTTTATCTTTCCTTCATTTATATGTACTAGATCAGCCTGCTGCTAGTCCTTGGTTCTTGAGGTTTAAGTAATTCTATACATGTCTGAAAGAAGATGAGATTTTCTCTTCAAAGCCTCTTGAGGTTACTCGGGAAAAAGGCATCTTTTAGGGTTGTTGCAGTCTCAGTAGATAATTATGCTCAATGATTCATATATCCTACACACTATAGACTCATACAGCAAATTAAAGGCAGTCATTCATCACCCTAAACTACAGTTTCAGTATACATATATCAAAACTTTCAATTCGTACAGCTCTTTGATTGGCATCACATTCAAACAATGCATCATAGCTAAATTACACAGCATGGGCACTGAGAGTTTCTTGATTACACATTATGGACTTGTATGGCCACTGGGAAAAGCCATGAAGCAATAAACTAGGATTGTGTCTGGATAAAGATGAGTTTTAGATAAATGTGGGAGGGGCTAGAAGTAAGTAGGTTGGGAGAACTGGAACTGTTTGGGATGATGAAAATATGCCTTTAACTTACTGGTTGTACAGCTATTTCTAACCAATTTGTTTAAGTAGGGCCAGCTATCACCTTTTCTTTCCAGTTGCCACTCACTGGCTTGTTTTCCCTACTCTTATGCTTATACTGGGTACCTAGCACAATGGTAGAAGGTTCCATTATTTGTCTTAAGTATGGACGGGCCAGGACTCGTAACTCCAGACCTTCCGATTGCAAGTGAGATGCTTTAACTAGGCCTATACATCTGCAGTCAGAACAATAAATCTGGGAACCACATCAAAATAGCCTAACTTCAAATCTCTCACCTACACTGTAACAGCTGGAGACGTGCATTGTGTCTAGATACGTTATAATAGCAGACCAACTATGTTCAACATCACAGCATAGATGAGACAGTTGCAGCCTATGTTTTGGCATGGTGTGTTCATCTGCTTTGCCAAAGGAATTACCCACAAAGTCCTAAAAATTTGTGGACCGAACAAAAGCATTTTTCTCCATTTTGAAAATATACTGTGTTATCTATTTTATTGTGTAGTAAAGCACACTGCCCTCATACTAAGAAAAGACAAAACTGATTTCTTACAAATGGTGACCTCATATTACAGTACATGATTATACAGTATTGTCCACGTGGATCAGGTTACTGTCATCCTACAGATTGTAATACAACCAGCTAATGGTTTGACCATCAACTGTGTTGAGTGAGCATAAAACACTTGAACATAACAATCTTCAAAAATTGGCCTCTTAAGTGTACATTCAATGGTACTCTAAGTAGGTCTGTAGCCTACATGGCATCTCTCCAGACAATCTATTTTGTCAAGAAATAAAAAGCATTTTTTGGAAAGAAAGAGTACCTTCCAATACAGTCATTTATTTACAGTACTGACATTTTGGTTGTAGGTCTGCAAATTTTGATATTGAAGAATTTGCTTTAAGATAAATCACTGTGTATAGGTGTGGTACCTGATGCATTTTAAAGGTAAAACTACCATACTGCAACTAGGTTTCTGGAATTTCCAGTTTCCATACTTAGAAGTAGAGGCAGTAATTCCTTTGAAAGTTTATTTAAAGGGCAAGAGAATTTACCTCAACTTGAGGAAGTGTAGTAGACTGTCCTGTTTCATGGTTGGCTCTGAAAGTCATGTGACAATACTGCTTCTCCTCAAATCTGAAAGTTAGTTAGAGTAACTGCTTAGTTTACCTTGAATACTGAAGTCCTTAAATACTGACTATATAATGAGAGTTATGTTCTAATTTGAAGAGAAATAAGAAGAAAATTGTGAAATTTAGCTCTGTTGCTTCAAAATAAATTTGGGGTGACTGCTCTTGATCTTCAAACACAACGTTAATCTTGAAGAAAGCACTCGGTTGGAAAGGAAAATTAGCAGATTCAACTAAACCAGGTTAGTGGAAGTCAATTCGTATTACTTTCTCTTTGTTGGTTCTTTGGCAATTATGTTTTCATCTATGACTATTTTATGGCAGAAACTTCATAGGTAACATAAAGCTGATCAAATGTAGTTCCCTTTAGCTCAGCTTTAATGTTCAAGATTTACTACAAATAATTTTGTTATTTCAAAAATTCTAATCAAAGTTGATAAATTTCATTTTCTTGTGTATCTGTAGAGGAAGAAGAAGACTCAAATAAGCCACATAAAACTCTCAACATTCTGCAAATTAAGATATGCAGGTACTCCACTTTTCCACAACTAGACTTGAAATAAAAAATTCAAGTGTCCCTCTTAGACTACTTTCAGACTACGATATAGCTTGTTTACATTTCTACAGAACTCCAAAGCTCAAAACGAACAGACCAAAATTCAAATCTAAAACTGAGTAATGAGTTGCCTGCTGACAGAATGCACACCCAATTTGACTGTGAATGTAAATGCCCAGTTGAGTACTATTGTTGATACATGGGCTGACTGTAAGGAAAAACCAAGAACTTGTCATTTTCTATATATGTACAACCATATCTTATGAAGACGAGGCCTCACTGAGGTCTCAAAATAGGAAAAATTTCGTCTCTGAACTAAAGAAAGAATTTTTCCATGAATAAATGTATGAAATTTCAAAGTATCATGTTGATAAAAATTTGATCAGCCATTAGTTTGGCTACCATACTACTATACAGTAAAAAGCTAATTATGAAACAAATGATGAGCTGTTTCTCTGTATTTCAAAAGTTAACGCAAGATGATATCAACTGATGAAGGGTTCATCACACATCAGACCGTGACCAACCAGACTTGCACCAATTGATTAGAGACTGAACTGTAAAACCTCATTTACAGTAACTTACTAATTATAACAAACGCATATCAGATCATTACAGGCAGTTATAGAGGCTTTGTAATTTAAGCCAGTTCAGTAATTTGTTTTTTTGCTGTGCACATGGACACATCGTCCACGTTGTCGAGATAACAACTCAAACCTGCACAGGTCTACAACTGAACACATGCTCCAAAATTTGAGTTTCCATGAAAATTTGGTGAAATAATTTTCTT
This sequence comes from Holothuria scabra, assembly GCA_037179385.1. Taxonomy (NCBI): domain Eukaryota; kingdom Metazoa; phylum Echinodermata; class Holothuroidea; order Aspidochirotida; family Holothuriidae; genus Holothuria; species Holothuria scabra. Next base: position 55,857,958 of record CM074184.1, read on the forward strand.
TCAATCCATAACATAAAGAGGGATCTCAAGTGCAGTTTTGCACTGTAGACTGTGTCTAAATTGTCTTTTTGGTATAAAAAGATGCAAATTTTAATCTGCCATAAAGAAGCACTAATACCCCAATTTCATTCCAGTTGGCTAGACACTTACATAGTCTTGTACGGTATGCACGTTCCAACGAAAACCAAGGAACGCTGTACACTACCTGCTGAGCTGCTCGGTTTGCACGTATCCCTTGCTGTGTCCCACAATTCCATGCGGCAACCGATTACCCAACTCGCTTATTACATCACAGATCCACCATGCTGGAAGTCAATCATGCAATATATACACATGGCCTTTTGCTGCATGCACTGCTATGTGTGTGCTGTGGTATGAGCAGTGTGTACATACATTCATCAAGCAAGCAGATCAAGCAGGTGCTAAGCCAAGATTGGGTCATGGGGGAAGGGGGGAGGGTTGGTTTCTGGGGGGTTGGGGAATGACACGAGGGAAAAGTCTAAGGATAGAGTGAGACAAACAGCTATTTTATGTGTTTTTTGCATGGCGAGGTTGGGTCATGGGGGTTCTAACCCCCAACCCCCCCTCCTGTGGCTACGCCACTGTCATCAAGTGTGGTCTACTACCTAGTTGCACAACCTCCAACATGGCCACCTGGGAGTATTATGATGTCACAAGCCTCTACTTATCACCCCAGACAGTTGTGATTCTCCCAACCTAGTCTAAAGCTCCTCCCACGTCTGTCTTTCACCATCCTAGTTTTGCGTTTCACCCTGGTGAGAACACAAGGCCATAATGTGAAATTGAAATACTCTCAGTAAATGATGTGTTACATGAACTTTGCATTTTGGAAGTTGATATCAATCTAAGAGCTATGCCAATTGATAATTTTTGTAGACTACCAGTAAAAGACATTTTGGACCCTTGTGTGGACACGATTGGTACTTATTGGAAGACTACAAGATTTGTGTATACAGTCCCCAGCTGAGCCCCTGTGATGTTGTGTTTCAGTGTCAGATATGATGACATGGTAACTACTAAAGAGTCATAACTCCCATTTCACAACCATGATGTCAGAGCAAGCACTAGCTTAGGAAAGGCCAGCCTCAGCCTTGACTCTTCTTCTGGCCTCCAGACTTAGTCAGTCCTACAGTACAGGTCGCTATTCACTGATGCCTGTCTTGGCATTGAACTGCCAAGTCTGACTACAACACTTAATCGTGGAGGAAAGTTACACAAGGACTGCAAACAGATGATTTGTCAACCAACTGACACACATACATGGCAAAGTCTTGTGCTTGCATCTTCATAGTTTTCACCAAAGTGACATCATACCATGTCAATCAAATGTGAATACCTGAACTCCAAAAATAATGGAGTCACCCAAGTCTTATGTGAATCCCACTTAGAAGTTTTGAAAAATTTATGATCTCTTGAAAAGCATGTACAGTAATTAGTGCTAACATTACAGTATATACACCTACTACCTACTAAAACAGCTGGCATATGGTCATAGAACAGGAATCAAAACCATTCGCTGGCTGAAATTGATATTCTTTGACCAATTGTGCCATAATCTGTTAAAAACTAGGTGTTATTCTTCTGCTTAAAACAAGTAACAAATTTTGTGTTGTTAATCATTAACTACTACACAAAGAGTCAAACATGCAAACATCTAAAAGTTGTGCATAAAAATATGCAACAGACAAACATGTAGAGAAAGTAAAACAAAGGTTTCAGAATCAATAGTCAACTTTATAATAACGGTTTGTGTGATAGTACAATTCTCAGCTAGCATGCTGCTTTAAACAGATATTCAATTATGTAGTGTGTTGTTCATGAAGAATGTACAAAGCTTTGAAATCGACAGGTTACAACATCTGAGTCACATATGTGCATGACAATGCCTGTTGGAAGGGTAAATGGCAACATACATACCTACATATGACATACATAACTGTCAAACTAGATGCCATTAATTATTCAGGTTATGCTATGTCTACAGTACAGAGTTCTGACAAAATGTGTGACATAGGCCTGTGGGATACATTTAAAGGTATATATTTATCACCCCAGCAGACAGTCTCAATTCTCCAAACCTAATGTACTTACTTCTAGTCCCTTTTGCAGCAGTCTTAAACTGCTCCTCGTGTGGGGAGCAAAGGCACCCCCTCAACTTGGTGCTATTAGTTAACCAGGGCTAGTAACTGTTGAGGGTAAGTGGAATTACACATGTGAATAGGAAGTAAGTATCACGGCGATGTAGATCAGGAAATCCAGACTCGATCCTGTTTTTGTTGCTTCAGGTGATGCCAATGAGCATGCCAAACCCCTAGTAGTGTGTAGTTACAACACTCTCGGTGATTGCTGTGTATTATGAGTTTCTCTGCACTTTTTGAATTTAATACCAATTAAAAAGATCTGCCAATTGCAAATTTGGGTAGACTCCACTAAAATTATACTTCAGGGTGACAAATGACTTCCTTTAAGCCGGACTCCATTTTCATGGTTATCCAATTGTCCGGGACAACAAAATTCCATATGGTCAACCAAAAGTTAAACGCTGGTTGTCTGATGAACAATAATTTTCCTCTCACAACGAATTATATTCCCGCAGCTTGCTTTTATATCATTGAAGAAGTGTACTGCTGACTGATCAACTCTTTCAACTTTTTTCCATAATACAACTTCAGACTTCAAGTGTTTTTATCTAGCAAAAATCACATCTTTTTATTCTGTGTTTACAATAAGGCCAAACTACAGACCCTGCATTGTCACAAAACTCGTGTGCGAGGAAACACACTTTTACCTGGAGGGTGGGGTACATGAGACCATACTGTACTTTCAGTGGAATATTTCCAGGTGGCCTGGCCCATTACTGCCCGCTACTACCATGGGATACTGCCTGAACTAGTAGTGCAATATGTGACAATATTAAAATGTAGGTTGTCCAGAAAGCTTGTCAGGTTAGCAGCTCCATGTTTAGTCTATAATTTAAGAGGTATATACAGCATAAGATACAGTGTAAACTTGAATACTGTACAGCCATAACTGCAGCTTATTACATTGTCATTTCCAGGTTAGACATCCAGTCTCCAGCTTCATAATTAACTTTTTAAGTACCTTCATGTAATGCTGGTGGGCAATAGGAGAATAATTACGGTATTCAGACTCGATACAACAACAGAATGAAACAAACTGAAATATTGTTTGCATAAAAAGACCTGTGCACTGGACTAAACAGTGTACAACGTATTTGGTGTACAGTATGCATGTTTCTATCCTATGCTCAGCTCAATATTCATAAATGTGAAGGGCCCAATAAACTCATGAATTCTTTACAGATTGTAAAGACATCTCCATGCTGGCATGATGATTTCCCAAAGCATTTTTGTGACAGGCAAATGAATAATCAAATGGCTTGCTTTGCTAAATCATGGATGAAGAATTTTGCAAGGTGGAGAGGCCAAAAAGACAGATTGAATTTTTCAAACATCTTCATGAAAAACTATTTAGCAGGGCTACAAATCTGAGGAAATTTTGTATTCATCTCTGTAGTAGCATTGGGGCAGAGTAGCAAACATTCGCTAACCATTCACAATTGAGAAAAAGTATGGTAAGCAGCAGTGTAGCCAGGATTGTGTCATGGGGGGGGGAGAGGGACATGACATGAAGGAAAAGTCTAAGGATAGAGAGAAAAAACTGCTATTTTAGGTTTTTTTTACCATTGCAAGGTTGGGTTATGGGGGTTCTAACCCCCAAAACCAACCCCATGGCTATGCCACTAATGGTAAGTAGTAATAAAAATTGTTCTTGCACATACTGTACCAGCAAAGAAGCCTTTGAATTCAAACCATTGGATAACTTACAAATGTGACTTCTCAAGATTATCTTACTCAACTAATTCTTTGTTGTTACTTTTGACAGGAAAAAATTTTACTGATGTAAAATTTACAGTATGCACAGTGGCATGCCAATAGGACACCCTTTAATTGCAATCCCTTTATAATAATTAGGTCATTGAAATTGTCAGATTTACCATTATTATTATAACATTCATCATGTATTTGCTAATATTTTGCTTAAAGTCATTTTCAAGATTTACTAACAGATACCACCAAAATTACCTGATGACCTGAAAGCCTTTCTCTGATTGCCCAGTAAAAGGTATTGTTGTCTTCAGTTGGCTTAAGTTAATTAGTTAGATGGAGTTTTATGGCCCAGTTTCAAGTTGAGCTGGCCACAGCTCTGTTTTCTGTTGGCTTAAGAGCTAAGATCAACAGCTTGTATTTTCTTATTGCCCTGGTTCTGGAAATATTTGTGTACAGCTAACCAACTGCGTGAAGTCTTTGACAGGCAAGCAGGAAAGATGACATCATCAGATCGGTGAGGTTGATAGGAGATCACCTGGTGCCACTGTGCTAGTAGTTGCTTAATTGCCAGAGACTTACTGCAGGTAGAAGGGATTGCAAATAGGAGGTAATGAGGGGCAATGTAGATTGGAAAAAAAAAAGATGTGGGAAAATGTCAATAGGGAGAGGATGATGAAGGGGGTGAGGATGATGGGGAGACAGTGCTCTGTTCTGGCATCTCTTTTTTCTGAAGTTATCACTGAGGTCAGTATTAGGATAAGGGTTACAGTATAGGTAAGGGTTAGGCTAGGATGGTGTACAACAGTTAAGATCAATGGAATTGGAATATAGAGATGGAACATAAAGATGTAGTTAACACATCAAGATACTGATGAGTGGCACTATACAGTCTGACAGAATGAGCTATTTTTTCAGGCCTTGATTTTGAGATTTTCCAAGTGTGCTATAAATCACTCTTCTCAGGAATTGAGTGTTGGTAGATGTACTATTTTATTAAAGTTAAACATATGAGCACATATTTTCATCTAAGTGTGCAAACAATCACACTCCTCACAGTGATTTGAGGTGAGTGAGTGATGGGTGTGTAATTGTACTCTACAAATTCAAGGCCTGTCATTTACCAACTTGGCAGGGATCATAAATGGATGAAACTAGAAAGCAAACCAACTTATCCCCTCCCCCCCCCCCCCAAAAAAAAAAAAATCTCTTTTTAAAATGTTCTCTAATTGGTTTATTTACATTGGATAATCTATTATTAGCCCACACATTGCCACAACTACTACTCTTGCCAAAGATTTCCTTTCACTAAGCACACAGTATAACCAAAGCCATTTTGAGTATACATACCCAAACTGTTTTCTAATTGGTTAATCCACATCAAAGGATATTCACAGTAGCATACATATTTTCATGACTTACTCTTTATTGGAACTTCTTTATCAGGAACAGATCCAGACATTCCAAAAAGGGGGGGGAGACTGACATAAGAGAAAACAGGGGTGTAAGGGAGTTGCTCTGCTAATTTCCAGTATGTTTTTGTTATTGATGTGGTGGAAAAGGGTGGGCTGAAGCCATAAAAGCCCCTCCCCCTTGGATCCCCGCCTGCTTATAGTACACAGTACATGGTAGAACCACAGTTTTTCAAATAGATCAAATAGTTTAAAGTACTAGGCCTACCATTGCTCTATGCTACTGTAGTCCTAATTACTTTTGATCTGACACTAATGGATCATACTAAACAAATTGCAGAACACTGTATGACAGTAAGCAATGGCAGCACCAAAGAAATTCACTGGCTAGACTCACACAGGTGCAAGAGTAAAGCACTATGAACAGGGAATTGCTATGAGGTACCTTCCCTTGAATTCCACAGTTTATGTAATAATGTTTAAGTACTGCTGGTTTTAAACCTTCCCTCAGTCCTGTTTACAATTTGGTAGGGTTTGGCTTCCTTTAGGTCAGGTCAACAATGCATCTTTGGTACTGTAATGTACCATTATTATAGTTTTCATGCAATCCACCATGTCTCTTGTTTTCATCCCATTATACATTACAGTACGTACTCAGTAAAATGGCAGAGGATTGGAGGCTGTTAATGTTGTGTTTGTTTCTGTGAATTTCACAGAACCATGTTCCCCACTGCACAGTGGTCCTGTAGTGATTCAATCACATAACCCCAAAATTTAACAAAACTTGGGAGTGGGTTTCCATACCCAGTTGAGTGACCACAGGAAAAAAGGCAGAACCAACATCTTAGATCCCATGATTTTTGAAATGCTTTAACAAGCATTGTAGCTTCCAAGTTATTTAGGGCAGGTAGCGAGGGTTGAAAGGGCAATTAGGTAAGAGAGATAGAAAATGTGAGGCATGCAAGACTGAGGAAGATACAAAAATATTAGTTAAAAATGGGTTTTTCTGTTGAAGTCTTTCACTGATTCACTCTGCTAGAAATCTTGTCTGGCACTGATTAAAGACAAATTATTTCATATTGTTAAAGGGCAAGAGCAGTCATCCCAAATTGAAGTAGTGTAGTAGACTGTCCAGTTTCATGATTGGCTCTTGGGAGTCATGTGACAATGTTTTTCTCTTCAAATGTGAAATTTACTGGAAATAACTGCTTGGTTTATCTTTAATATGCAAAAGTAAAAGTCATCAAATGTTATGAAAGATACTTTGAAGTTAAATAAAAAGAAAATTATGTTATTTAGCTTTTTCTTCAAAATAAGTTTGGGGGGACTGTTCTTTACCTTTAATACTGCACATGAGAGCAACCATATACAGTAATGCACAATGCACACAATTTATACCCATTTCTTGAAAGACTGACTGTGTGAACAGTGTTGTACAGTGTAGTTGAATGGCCTGCTCCCTCATCATACTGTACCTTCACAATGTCAGGCATTCCCAAATAAATGTCTCTCAGTCTCACTTTGGACAATAACTTAAAATTTGCACATTTCTCTGTCATTTAGACCTAACTTTCAGTGTGATTCATCTCTCTCCCTCATTCTCATTATTAAAGGACCCTGTACATGTTTGTAAGCCAACTATAAAGTATCTAAAACTGCTCATTATATGTTTTAATATGCTGTTGAGCAGCACATTACTCCTAGTATAGTACTTTAGTAGAAAGACATATACAGTAACTGCACAGTACATGACTTACATACACACCCTGAGGAGAAAAAATTAACATTTCTCATAAAATTGCCAAACTCATTTGTCCATTGGTTACATGGCTTTATTTCAGCCCTTAAAAATTGGTGACATGACAACCTGACAGATTTTTCTGGAGCAATAGTATAGATGAAACATACTTTTTTGATAAAGAGTACCTTACAATTTACTTCTTCCTATCTCTGTTGCAAGTGTTTTTCATGAAATGTTTAGTGCAAAAATTATGTCAAAATTGCGGGCATGGCATCTTCCATGTATACAGGTTGTTTTGCATAAATTTTAAAATCCGAAATTGTTGTGACATGAATTTGAAGGGCAAGAGCAGTCATCTCAAACTTATATTTTCAAGCAACAGCTAAATCTCAGAATTTTCTTCCTACCTCTTCAAAGGTCTGCCATAATATTTTAGGACTCCATCATAGCATATTCAGGGTCAACCAAGAAGTTGCTACTAGTAAATTTCACTACTGAAAGAAAAATATTGTCACATGATCCTCAACAGCCATAAAACAGTTCAGTCTACTACTACACTAATTCAAGTTGGAAGCGACTGCCAGGTATGGAAATTACGTTTATTTTGCAGGAAGGGAACAAATTTATTTCCTTGGGAGGGAGCAAGATTTCCCACAATTCTCCTAATATTCAAATATACAGAAAAGGGAAATTTCCCTCCAATTGCCTACATTGTCCTCCAGATGCCCAAATTTCCTGAGGGGGAAGACCCTCTCAGCTTTCCAAATTTTTTTCACCTATGGAGACTGCATTTCTCCTTTGGAGGATCAACAATAAATTAGGATACTAAGCTTGCTTATTCTCCAACAAGGAGTGACAACATTTACGTTAATGAAAAGATATGACAGTAACTTAAAGGCATATTTTGATCATCCCAAACAGTTCCAATTCTCCCAACCTACTTACTTCTAGCCCCTCCCACATTTATCTAAAACTCATCTTTATTCAGACACAATCCTAGTTTATTGCTTCATGGCTTGTCCCAGTGGCCATACAAGTCCATAATGTGTAATCAAGACACTCTCAGTGCCCATGCTGTGTAATTTAGCTATGATGCATTGTTTGAATGTGATGCCAATCAAAGAGCTGTACCAAATGAGAGTTTTGATATATATGTATACTGAAACTGTGGTTTGGGGTGACGAATGACTGCCTTTAAAATTTGAGTATATTCCCCTCCCTTGTAACCAGAAAGTTATTTACTGAAAAACAAAACAAAAAAAAAGCAAGATGAATGATATTTAGTCCAAAGGGCTGCAAATTTTTCTATACTGCATTTTGATTTTTGAATGAAGGTGATTATGTAAGTAAGGTTTCACGGTATACCGGTATTTCAGTAAGTACCTGTACGTACCGGTACCGGTACGGTACGGTATCACCAACCTAAAGGTACCAAAGTATCGTGGAGACTCGGTACTCAACTGTAAGGTGAAAATCTTTTCTCAAAATTATAGCATTTAAATTAGAATGATACTAAAATGTAACAAACGTCCATTTGATAAATGCTCCGTGTCTCTAAACATTATAATATAAACAGGGAATAGTCACTTGATAATCATTTTGCACCATTTCAGTCACAAATCCCCCCTACGATTTTCGGAAATTGCCGTTTAACGTTACTTTCGCAGATCTAGCACCATCCACACTAAAAAGGAACTTGCTTTCTATCGACATTCTGCGCAAACTCAGAACGATCCCTGCCAGCGCTAGCTTCGCCCGCGCCTTCACACTGTGTATTTAGACGGACATGATTAGTCAACTTTGCGGTGAAGATCTTTTCTCAAAAATAAAGCATTGAATTTGAATGATACTTGAATGAAACAAAAACCCATTTGATAAATGCGCCGTGTCTCTAAGGATTGCAATACAAACAGGGAACATTCACTCGATAATCGTTTTGCGCTGTTTCAGTCACAAATCCCCCTACGAATTTCGGAAAGTGCTGTTTAACGTTACTTTCGCAGAACTAGTACCTTCCACACTAACAGGGCCCTTGCTTTCTTTTGACATTCTTCCCCCGAACGATCGCTGCTCATCAGCAAATGCTTTCACATGGTGTATTGCGAATAGATACCATGCGTTGATTGATAAAATTCACTTTGGTTACGATAGCACACAACATTATACGAGTGCGAAATTCGTTGTAAGCAGACAAAGAATCATAGCATTGCAAGCTCTGACATGAACGTTGCATGGACGATTTCTGATTTTAACACAGTGATTCAGTGGGACCGTTCCATAACGTCCACTGTCTATGTCTGTGGGAGAAAAACTTTCGTAAGAACGCAACGAACGTTCTTTCAGAAATTACTGTAACACGGTGAAGCAATGGGACTGAACACACAGTAAATCCCGCTTAAATCATCCGCTCGTGTTCAGTTCAACTGATCAACTCACTTGCTTTGTTGTATTGCTCTACGTACTGAAGAACAGTATAGTGTTATTGTACAAGGGATTGCTGCGCGATGCATTCGTAAATTCAATCTTGAAGCACTTTGATTTAGTTTTGATAGCGATAACTCGGCGGGAAGAAAACTTGATGAATCAGTCTTTTATGGAAATATTTTTGTAAAGTTCTACTTAATAACTTTTGGTTATACTTTAGGAGGGGGGTTGTTATTATTTGCAGAAATTATTTTTGCAATCTTCATTACAATCCTGAGCGCTCTTGTCATCTTGTGGGGTCTACATGTAGCTCCGGTGCGGACATGCGGCGCTGATTTATTGTGTGTCCCGAAATTATCGGACGCTAAATTTGCAGAGAGGTTATTTCTTTTTTTGTTTACCGATTTGTTTAGTGTGGGGTGACTAAATGTTATAAAAAATACTGAAACGGGAGGCAGGGATTATCAGAAGACTTCACTTATGTCAATGCATGGTATTTTTACGGATATTTTGCATGTGATAAAAATCCTACTTTTTTGCTCTTCTGGTACCGGTACTACGGTAATACCGGTACCATTTGTGGCGGTACCGACGGTACCAATTATCAGTGGTACCATGAAACCCTATATGTAAGTCATAAGTCATAACTGTAACAAAAAATATTCCACTGAATACAGTATATTGCCCGGCACAAATCCCACATTGTAAAATTTCAGTTTCAAAAGTGTAGGGAGTTACAACAATTTTAAGGTATCACCCAGTTATTTTTTTAATCTCCTTAAAATAAAGCTAAAAGCACACACATTTTTTGGACAAACTATTTAAAAACATGTAATGAATCCATTTCAAACCTGACCTCATTTTTGGATCTTCTGTTTTTGTATTTGAAAGCACAGTGTGCCATAATGAGGGCTCATACAGTAAATGTTTAATGTCCACTAACAATTGCTTAATATCATCAAACTATATAGAAAGGAGGAGTTGCCCTTGCAGAACTTGTAAAATTACCATGAGAAGCAACAAGGTATCCAGGGCAAGTCCATTATTTAGATTAAACTGTGCTGAATACAGACAATAAATAACAGGGTGGTCCTATTTATATATACACAGCTCATTATATCACTTGAACAGAGAAGTTTATAAAGAAAATAGGTCCACTGCATTGAACAGGCATGCAGAATGAAAGTAGCTATATACTAATAACCATGAACTCTTACGGTCTTGTAATGCAGTGCTTCAGTCCTGTTTGAGTTCCCAGAAAAGAATGAATGATTCTCAGAGAGGGCGCTATACAGGGCTGTGAACAAAGATATTATAAATGTAGAAACCAAACTCCTATCCCTACACTGTTAGACGTGCTGACTCCTCACCTAGGCTCAATCGGAGGGGCGAAACTGTTCATTTGACATGCGCATAGTTCTATCCGCTTATCTGCGTGCACAATCATGTACAGTATTCATTATAGAAAATTCTGTTGTGACGAAATGTCAACGTGTGTGTATTTTCAAAGCAAGTTCTGTACTCGCACAATGCATTTTTCCATTTGCAGTCCGGAGAAACTGTCGTGTACTTCCGCGTGCTTGGAAAAAGAACACAGTAGTTGATTTTGTGTTGTAAGAGGGTAAGAATGTAAACGCGTGCACAGATGTGCACTTGTGAAGATACCGTAGAAACTGACCAATCAGTAAGCAAATGAAGTTCAGACAAGTCGTTGTGGGTTTATGTTCAAATGTTCTTAAGTAGAAATCCGGCGAAGAAGCCTAAAACTGTTTCATGTTAGTAAAAGTTATTGAAGAAGGTTTTTGCAAGAATTGCAATGTTTTAAAATCATACTTATTTACACTACCGGAAAATATCAATTTACTGTTGGCTTTCAAAACGACTGATCAATGATCAACACTTCTGCCCCTCCGAATCAGCCTCCATGAGGAGTCACCATGCCATTTTAAGTTTGGTATCTATGTTTATAATATGTTTGGCTGTGGACATACATCCATCTCAAACTCTGATTAGCCCTATGACAGAGATCACTGCAGGCAACCAGACTGATGTTGTGACCCAATCAGTTTGAATTACTGCATTATACATGGATCTCCCAAAGGTATTTATATGAAACTCTAATGAATGGATGTATTTAGGAAAATTTCCAAGCACATGTGGCTAGTTTAAAGTGAAATAACTGAAAATCGGCTTCAAAGAAAAATTGACCCCTCCACTGGAACTCAAACCCACTCCAAGTACAGGAGGTCCTCACATGTAATACTTTTACACAACCTCAGATAACTACCCCCACCCTGCCCCTCCCCCACTGAGCTAAGGTCATTCCCAATTGACTATTATCGTGGCATAGTTCGTTCCAAAGTTCCATGAGGCAAGATGTGGGTCCACCTCTGACCATTGGCTGGTGGTCTACTGCCCTCTGCATAGCTTCTCCATAGATACGTTGCTATTCAAATCATGGAGTTGTGATATCACTCTTACACAACACTAACCCCTACTCACAGCATTGTCAATGTTTTTGGAGGCTATATTTTCTTCACAAGTTCTACACCTCCCACATATGTCATGATATGTGTCATGCTTTGCTAAGGAATTTATGTACAGTATGCCTCATGTCACAGCTCCAGGTAAACTTCATGAATCACAGCCTGATCAAATTTCAAGGCCACAAAAAACATGTCATTATTAAAAGATAACAAGAAAGGTTTTAATGCCAGGTATGGGATCACACTTAACACCATTTTTGTAACAGTAGCATGCCAGTAGTTTACATCCAGCAGAGTATTCACTTTGAGACTGAAATAAACAGGAGACACCTAAATGAGAGGGAGAATTACACCTTTTTACTCATACCCATATATGTATAATTTGCACTGATGAGAAAAATCCTGCCACATACCTTTAAAGGGTAAAATGCATTCACATCAATTTGAAGTTGTGTACAGGTATGGTAAAATGCTTGAACATGAATGGTTCTTAAAGGCAGTTTTTCATCACCCCAGAGTACAGTAGGCACTTCTCCTAATCTACACAACCCCAGTTTATTGGGTCACAACATACACTGGTCAATATACAAGATCCCAATGTGTAATCAAGACAATATGTGTGGTAATGCATACTATAAGCTATAGTACTCTGCATTTTTTTAAATTTTCTGTCCACCAAAGAACTGTGCTTATTGAGACTTTTTTATAGACTACAAAAAATTGTAGTTTGGAGTGAGAAGTGACTCCTTTAAAATTCACATGATTACGCATCGACAGAATGAAGTTTACAGCATCCCAAACATGTATGTACCTCTCCTCCTTATAAACTATATGACATGTCCACATTGTACAGTATGCTAGGCATAATAACATGTAGGCCTACAGCATAGAATATCTTGACTGGACACTTTGTATGCTGTTTGCTCAAAGCAGTATATAATGTTATTCCAGTTGGAACTCCCCACGTGTTTTTTGCAAGGATCTGCAGAAGGACTATGGCTTCCTGTAGACAGCTCAGGAACAAATACAATATTGACTTGACTGTACAGTACATATCCTAGCAGCCTGGCTGTCTATATAGATCCAGTACACAGCTGGCATGACAGTAGGTCAGGTCTTAATCCTCATGTTTGCTACTGCCACAGAGACCATCTGAAGGTCATACTGGTCAAAGGAACAGTCAGAACACAAGCTTATTTTAAGTGTCTAAATCCTGAGGTAGTATAGATAGCAAAAATTTTTGAAGGCCTTGTACATTCTATACCTACATGTTCTTCAGACCTTCTAAAACAGCTGAAGTTAGTTTTAAACCAACCAAGTCAACTTGAAGCACGCAAGCTAGCAGCAATAGTGTCTCACGCAGAATTAACACACCTAAAGGACAAAGTCACCCCCAATACAGCTAAATCTCACTAATTATGTCATCTCATTCCTATTTCAAGTTTTTTTTCATTACATTTAAGGATTTAAAGGACTAGAGAAGTCACCCTATCTTTGTGATTGGCTGATGAGAGCCATGTGACATTTTTTTTTCTTCAAATGGGAAATTAACCTCAAGTAACTGCTTGGTTTACCTTGAACAATAAATACAGAATTCATAAGATATGATGGAAGATCGTTTGAAAAGAAATGAGGAAATTGTGATGTTTAGATACATTGCTCAGAAAAACCAAGAGAGCTAATTAAACGTGACTTTAGCATTCCGCTGGCAATGAAACAAGGGTGTGTTCAGGGAGGGTTCCTATTGGGCTATAGCGCCACCTACAGAAGACATTGCCAGTAGTATTCCGCGGTAAATGGAATAGTCCATTTGTGGAACAGGTGAGGTAAGTAGGAGTGAAGTAGATTAAGTTTGGTGTGACTGCTCTTGACCTTCAAAGGGAATAATGCACTTACCCCAACTTGAATTAGGGCAGTAATCTTGTTTCATGAATGGCTCCTGAGAATAACATGACAAAACTTTCTCTTCAAATTTGAAATGTGAAATTTCCTAGTTATTGAAAGTGTGATCCAGCCTAGCCTAGTATTCAAGTTAGATTAGCTTACGGTACACTAGTATTACCCTAGCCATCTGTGTTGTTTATCATGGTAATGTGTTGGTCAAGCTTTCATTGAGTACAGGAGCCGCCACCATCCTAACATCCACCTCAGTCCAAACCCTGCTTAACACTGGCACTTAAGTTCTGTGTATTTGCAGGCAAACGCAGTTCTGGTCCTGCTTGCTATACCTTGGATATACTCAACATTTAGACTGTAACACGACATATACATTACCATACTTAAAGGCCCTGTTCTCTCACCCCAAAAAGTACCAATTCTCCTAAACTTCTTACTGAAGCCCCTCCCACAATTGTCTGATATTCATCCTCATCCAGACACAATCTCAGTTTACTGCTTCAGGGTGAATATGGAAAAACTCAATTTATATAATCAAAACACTCCCAGTACCGTTCATGCTATGTAATATAAGCTTTGGTACTCTGCATTGTTTGAATCAGCTGTCAATCAAAGAGCTGAGCTTATTGAGAATTTCGGTACCCGGGTACCAAAATTGTAGTTTGGGGTGAGAGGTTTGGCCCTGCAAATAAGAAATAATGAGAAAATCATGAGATTTTGCTGTTGTTTCAAAGTAAGTAGTGGGCCACTGCTTTTCCCTTCATTGCACAATCCATGGTAGGTAACCAAACAGCTATTAAAAGGGGACATTTAAAGGGCCAAACCTCTCACCCCAAACCACAATTTTGGTACGGGGGTACTGAAATTCTCAATTGGCTCAGCTCTTTGATTGACAGCTAATTCTAACAATGCAGAGTACCAAAGCTTATATTACACAGCATGAATGGTACTGAGAGTGTTTTGATTATATAAAGTGGGTTTTTCTATACTCACCTTGAAGCAATAAACTAAGATTGTATCTGGATGAGGATGAATTTCAGACAATTGTGGGAGGAGCTTCAGAAAGAAGGTAAGGAGAATTGGTACTGTTTGGGATGAGAGAATTGGGCCTTTAAGCAAAACTTAAATTTTCATGCATGTGAAAGAAGTTCTTGAAAATCTTATGATGTCATTAGCGGGACATACCATGAATGACTAATGTTATCCTTTGTTTTTACAATCTTCATTCCAAGGACAGTTGAAAAATTAGTTTCTCTGGAGGGTTTTATTGTTGAAGTTTAAATTGTGTCCTTGAAAATCATCACCAATCCACCAACAATCTGATGCGTAATTAAGAGATTATTAATAAAAGGTTAACAAAAAAGTCATCAGCATGCAACTCTCCACATCATTACTTTTGCATACATGCAACAAGACACTTATGAAATTTTGGAGATGTACGTCTTGAGGACCCCAACAGATATTGAAATAACTCCAACAGGTTTTTTCCTACGATAAGTCCACTCCGTAAACTGCCAAGTGAAGTCAGGTCATTTGGGTGACATGTCACACTACGTTTAAGCCCCTCCCACAACTGTTTAAAACTCTTCCTCATCCCACACACAATCTCAGTTTATTACTTCATGGCGAGTATAACAGACCCCAATGTGTAATCAAAACACTGTCAGTATTAAAGTACATGCTGTGTGATCTGAGATACAGTACAACTCTGCATTTTTTGAAGTTGGTGTCAACCAAAGAACTAAGCCAATTGAGCATTTCTGTATACTGCTATAAAAATTATAGTTTTGGGGTGGGAGTTGACTGCCCTTAAATTGAGGTGACTGCCGTTTACTTTTAAGAAGAATGTTGCATCATCCAAACATGTCCATAAAAATCCACAAGAGAAGAATGGACTTTCATTGACCTAAACTCAAATACTAGCCTCATTTCTGATGGTCATAATTAGTTTAACCCAATGTACAGCAGATATTCATAACAAGAGTGTAGTCTTATTATTGAAAGAGCATCAGACTCTCATTTGGTAGGTCTAGGGTTCAATTCCCAGGTCCTATCAGCTAGACCAACCAAAGACTAGAAATATTTATCCGGCCAATCCTCTCACCGCAAACTACAATTTTGGTAATGGGAGTACTGAAATTCTCAATTGGTGCAGCTCTTTCATTGACAGCTAATTCAAACAATACAGAGTACCAAAGCTTATATCACACAGCATGAACTGTACTGAACTGTTCTGATTATACACTCTGAGCTTTCCTATACTCACCCTGAAGCAATAAACTGTGATTGTGTCAGAATGAGAATTTCAAACAATTGTGGGAGGGGCTTAACTAAAAGGTTAGGAGAATTGGTACTATTTGGGGTGAGAGAATTGAGCCTTTTAAAAACAAGAATATCTTGAGCTACAGTATGAATAGATATTGGGGTTTGAAGGGCTTGCCATGAAATTGTTTTTCTCTTTTACCTGAGGTCTTATGAAACTGACACCAAAATATTCCTTTAAGAGCACTTTTCTACAGGTCTCTGCAATGTGGCTGTAAGAATGTAGCTTAATGGGTTAATCCTCTCATCCCAAACTACAATTTTTGTAGTAGTCAACAGAAATTCTCAATTAACACAGCTCTTTGATTGAATGACTCTAGTTCCAAAAATGCTAAGTTCAAACTGAAGATCAAATACGAAGCAAGTACTGTCACTGGGAGTATGATTACATGTTAGATTTGGTCTCACATACCTCGCAACACTGGGTGGTTACCTCATGTTTACATGTTTGATGTGTTTATCATTATATTTGAGTTAATTAACTCCCAAAATTATCTTCTCTTAATAATGGCAAATTGTGTGATGTGGAAACTCAAAGTACCCCATACAGATTGTGTACACTGCAAAATACTGTCGGGTTGGGTCTGGTATTGTCAATGAGGACATATGCTAGTGGTGGTTAATTTTACAGAATGCCACACTGCCCTGTATTTTCTGAGAATAAGTTTTCTAGATTCATATGATTTAACATTTGAAAGGCACTTTGTCATTATTTTGTAAGCCTTCAAAAAAGTCTTACCATTGCATTGTTGAAGAGTGGCCAGGTTTCAGTGCTTCACAAGTTTACACCATCACCTATAAAGTGCTATAGTGCTACAATAGCAGTCTGCTCTGTTATAACTCCACTTACTGCCTCAATTGGCCAACATGTAATTAAAGGCCTTATAGGTCTACTGTGTTAGCTTCATCAAATAGCAGATTGAAAGAGAAGTAGCACTGTAGGCTATTCACCCTGGTTTTACACTATTACAACACTTGGATTAAGCACACTTAACACAAAATCTTTGACAGGAGAAGACTCAATTCAATGTTCAATATTTGGATTAATTGGTTTAGTAGTGTTATCAACTAGTTAACAAATGGTGACTGCCCAATACTCCCACACCCCTATGTTCCAACACCCCAATGTTCCAACACCCCTTTGTTCCAACAATCTCTATATTCATCCACAATCGAGTTGGCAGAACATAGGGGTGTTGGAACAAAGCCTGTATTGGAAGGTAATGGCTTTGACAGAATATAAGGGTGTCACGGTGTAGGGCTGTAACCTTTACAAATAATTTTCAGCATTGTCTTTTGCTTTAATTAAGGCTTGTAACATTTACTGGACAAGATCTGACCTATTTTAGTTGAAAAATAGCATATTTTGAGTCTTGACCAGTTTTGACCACTCTTATGTGGTCAAAACTGACCAGTTTAAACCAGGTGTAAACGGGTTTTAACTGGGCAGTTTAAACCGCCCTGGTTTAAATTGGCCAATCCTGTAATTAAAGATTTTTTTTATTTCGAGGAAGTGGGCCTTCCAACTGTCATAGTTTGATTTTTTTTCCTTCACTTCCAGTTGTTTTCAAAACACTGTCCTTGTTTGGCTAGGAAATTGAAACATGTTGAATTGAAGAATTCCCTGGTTTGATCTGATGCTATCATAGCTGACAAAGATATTTCCCCAAAGAATCCTAAAAATTGATTAAAAGGGATGGGTAGGGCAGGAAACAGTAACAAGAGCATCAATGATGCTGAAGCTCAACTGCGATTGAGTCTTCAACGCATTTATTGTTAAGCAGTTTCAATAGAGACCAAAGCTGAGAGCAAAGAGTTATGATAGTGTCTGGGGTATTGTGCATGTTTTGAGCTACAGAATGAGAGTAAGAGACTGCAAAGCTTGCAATTTTTGTTTATATTTGTAGGCTCAATTCTATAGGTTAGTTAGTTAGTTAGTTAGATGAGGTTTAATGGCCCTGTTTCCAATCAATTAGTTCAAGTCAAGACAACCACAGCTTTTAAATTTCCCTGAAAGTGACTTCCTTATATGCCATACTCAAAAGTTTATATGATGTAGTCTACAAAACTGCACCAAATTATTTCTTGCAAAGAGGGACCATGATGATGGATGCCATGACATCTTAACAACAGCCTAGTCTCAGACAGAATCAGTGTAAGGGCGTAGAGTGCATTACTGTTTAGTGTTTGTTAGCTACAGCAGGTGAGCTGTGTATTGGTTTTTAATAGCCTAGAGTGAAGGCCATCATAGTGATATTGTCTTTGTGCTTCATGTCACTACAGCAAAGTTAATCAAATGTTACAATTACGCCATATGCTGTAAAGTCTGGTGCAGAGTTTGATACACCACAAATCTGCATGAAAACTGTTCAAGTTTGTACTACGGCTCATTACACTATAATTTGTTCAGTAATACCATTGTACCACCACTGCTACTATATGTAGTATAAGCCTAGGCTAGGCTAAGGAATTTTAGTATGTACTGATTGGACTAGGCTAGGCCTAGTTGTCAGTAAAGGTGTGTAGTTGGTTGCAGATAGCTCCCTATAGGCCTGCACGATTCTTTTTTATTCGTAGAAGGTCTAACGTTAGGGAACAATTGATTTTTCAAAAATCTTTAAATTTGTTCCAAAATCTTCGAAAGGAGGATCAACTTCTCCTTTCACCAGTTGTATCTTATTACACAGCATAGGCTTGATGTAGCCTAGCCTAGGCCTAATATGTTAAAGAAATAAATGACTGTTACAAGGCTAAGTTGGTTGACAGTGCTTTCCAAGTAAGACACATGAAAGGGAAAAAAGCGATCAAAAGCGGCAGTATTTATTCAGATTCTGTTCTATGGCTGCTAGGCCTATATTGATAACTGATTTTAGTTTCCATCACAGTGAAGTGTTCTGCTACCACTATAGCCTAGGCTTAGGCCTAGGCTATAACTAAGTTACATCGCTAAACAGAACCTTATTTGGTCGAAAAACAGTCCGACTTTTGTACACACCTCCGATAAAAGATGTGATGTCACAGAATATTTAAGTTAGCCTAGGCCCTAGGCTAGGCCGCTAGCCTAGTTTACATTTCATTTTCATACTCCTTTTATACAAGTCATACATTTACACAAGTTGGCAAATTTTTGCCTTTTTCTGACCAGGGATGGAGATGTAACTTAAGCCTAGGCCCCCTAAAGGCAAAAACACATAGCCTAAAAGTCGGACCGTTATCCGATCTGAAATCACTGTAGTGTCACCTGCCTTTAACGGCACGAAAAAGTTGCTCATATCATCCCAAGTTTGTACTAGCCCTTTCGAAATTGTCTCAATCAACAAAAACAAATGAAATAGCCTAGCCTAGGCTAAGCCTGCCTAGCCCTACATCAAGTTGTAGGCATAAGATCTAACAATTAGCCTTGCCTACAAATGAACGGTCATCATAGAAAATAACAAGAAGGCAGTCAATTTAGCCAATGTGCTGATGGCCGATCCCTTGTTATTTTGATACGTCATAGTAAGTAGCCATAGGCTACTGTGTATTGCCACTTCTTGGCGAACGACACAGCCCTTTACCACTGCAACGTTAGACTAACGTTACTTTGTGCTAGCTGTACAAACTCCTAAGTTATAGGCCTAACTTTAGGCCTAACGTTACAGAACGCTGTGCTGTGTACCAAGTTTAAGGGCTCCCGAGTTTTTAATTTTCTTTGCTTTGACAGAGTCAAGTATGTGAAAAAGGAAACAGTTAAATCATGTCCAGTCTACTGTCACTTTATGTAATCGGAGCCTATGTCATCTCCGTTGTAATTTCGCACAGGAAAACGGAAAATGGCAGAAGAAAATTAAAAGTGCCTGCCTTGCCATTGTGTTTGTCCTTTTCACTGCACAGTACACTTGATCGACACATCGCGGCGGCACATATATATTACATACTGTATATCGTGTCGAATCAGTCATCGTTGCTAGGAATCAACAACGAGTAGTTTTCTACGTACACCTATATGTTGCGTATTACAGAACATTTGGGAAGCGTAGCATGTGTGAATACTGTACGTAGCTTTACTACAGTGAAGCCTTACCACCCTAATGTCAAATAGGGTTTCACGGTACCACTGATAATTGGTACCGTCGGTACCGCCACAAATGGTACCGGTATTACCGTAGTACCGGTACCAGAAGAGTAAAAAAGTAGGATTTTTATCACATGCAAAATATCCGTAAAAATACCATGCATTGACATAAGTGAAGTCTTCTGATAATCCCTGCCTCCCGTTTCAGTATTTTTTATAACATTTAGTCACCCCACACTAAACAAATCGGTAAACAAAAAAAGAAATAACCTCTCTGCAAATTTAGCGTCCGATAATTTCGGGAAACACAATAAATCAGCGCCGCACGTCCGCACCGGAGCTAGACCCCACAAGATGACAAGAGCACTCAGGATTGTAATGAAGATTGCAAAAATAATTTCTGCAAATAATAACAACCCCCCTCCTAAAGTATAACCAAAAGTTATTAAGTAGAACTTTACAAAAATATTTCCATAAAAGACTGATTCATCAAGCTTTCTTCCCGCCGAGTTATCGCTATCAAAACTAAATCAAAGTGCTTCAAGATTGAATTTACGAATGCATCGCGCAGCAATCCGTTGTACAATAACACTATACTGTTCTTCAGTACGTAGAGCAGTACAACAAAGCAAGTGAGTTGATCAGTTGAACTGAACACGCGAGCCAATGATTTAAGCGGGATTTACTGTGTGTTCAGTCCCATTGCTTCACCGTGTTACAGTAATTTCTGAAAGAACGTTCGCTATGCGTTCGTCGTACGAAAGTTTTTCTCCCACAGACATAGACAGTGGACGTTATGGAACGGTCCCACTGAATCACTGTGTTAAAATCAGAAATCGTCGATGCAACGTTCATGTCAGAGCTTGCAATGCTATGATTCTTTGTCTGCTTACAACGAATTTCGCACTCGTATAATGTTGTGTGCTATCATAATCAAAGTGAATTTTATCAATCAACGCATGGTATCTATTCGCAATACACCATGTGAAAGCATTTGCTGATGAGCAGCGATTGTTCGGGGGTTGCGCAGAATGTCAAAAGAAAGCAGGGCCCTGTTAGTGTGGAAGGTACTAGTTCTGCGAAAGTAACGTTAAACAGCACTTTCCGAAATTCGTAGGGGGATTTGTGACTGAAATAGCGCAAAACGATTATCAAGTGAATGTTCCCTGTTTGTATTGCAATCCTTAGAGACACGGCGCATTTATCAAATGGGTTTTTGTTTCATTCAAGTATCATTCAAATTCAATGCTTTATTTTTGAGAAAAGATTTTTCACCGCAAAGTTGACTAATCGTGTCCGTCTAGTCTAAATACACAATGTGAAGGCGCAGGCGAAGCCAGCGCTGGCAGGGATCGTTCTGAGATTGCGCAGAATGTCGATAGAAAGCAAGTTCCTTTTTAGTGTGGATGGTGCTAGTTCTGCGAAAGTAACGTTAAACGGCAATTTCCGAAATTCTTAGGGGGGATTTGTGACTGATATGGTGCGAAATGATTATCAAGTGACTATTCCCTGTTTATATTATAATGTTTAGAGTCACGGGGCATTTATCAAATGGACGTTTGTTACATTTTAGTATCATTCTAATTTAAATGCTATAATTTTGAGAAAAGATTTTTCACCTTGCAGTTGAGTACCGAGTCTCCACGATACTTCGGTACCTTTAGGTTGGTGGTACCGTACCGTACCGGTACCGGTACGTACCGGTACTTACGGAAATACCGGTATACCGTGAAACCTTAATGTCAAAGATCTATACTGTCGGTGGATGGGAGACTAATTAACGGCAAAGCCTCCAAACGATTGCGAATGTTGCTTCCCCAAAATAACACCTCGATTGACGAAATTCTCATTAAATTTTACATTTTTTCTCTATATTTATTTGTAAAGAAATGAGCACTTGTGTTCCTTCATGCTCCGGAGTATATGCAGCTTAAAAAGCAACCAAAGCTTATATGCTTGGTAATAGGAGCCATTATCCTGCCCTATGGCGGAGCCATAACACAGAGTTCCATGTGTACATCACCAGCCACTTACTCCCGTGATCTAGCAACTATATAGATGTCAATGGGAACAGTCGCTCGGTCAGATCGGCAGAGTGGCCTGGTCAATTTTTGTGGGCCTGATTAGGGCCTTTTCAATGTTTTACGTCATTCAGATCACCCAAATGGCAACTCTTTGCAATCCAACTTGACATGCCCATAAATTTATACTTTGTTCAATGAAATAGAAAGTCACAAATTCACAGAAGTCTCTAATCAAAAACTTTCACCACAGTTTCATAATTTGACCTCTTGTGACCCCGTCTTACTTTCAACATCACCGAAAACACAACTTTGATGACCAATCATCTACTGAACACTTCTGTCAAATTTGAAAACATTCCAACAAAACCACAAGGAGTTGAAGGCTTTTTCGTGATTTCACTCTTTGACCTCTCACGACCCCAAATGACCTTTGACCTACTTGCTGTTACCATATATATCAAGCCCTTGACAAGCGCTTTAAGCCTACCAACTTTGACATGGAACGGTCAAAGAATCTGTAGACAGCAGCCTTTTTTCCAATGTTGACAGACAGACAGACGGACAGACAGACAGACAGACAGACAGACAGACGCATTGCCATGACAATAGCTCAACTTGTTGAGCTAACAAATGCAATAGCCACAGTAGAGACATTCTGCTACAGCATTCCCTGCCTGTCGTAAGAGGTTGACTAAACTGGAGGACTTGAACAGTATTTGAACAGTATGACGCTATGTGACACATTTGTGTTGGTGTACATTAAATCTTATCTAACTGGCTCACAAGAAGTAACTTGATGTAACTGGTCCATGAAGGTAAGGTTAGATGGAGTTTTAAAATTTTTAGAATTTAGTGGGTCCCAGCCTCGGGTTCTGGACCACTTTAAAGTCTGAGACATTAAATTTAAGGGGTCCACCAGGAATTTTAAAGGGTCCAATTCTCCCATCATCTACTTTTCCTCAAGTTCAACCCTATAGGTACTTGAGTGACATACTACAATGTTTGGGTGCTGAAAGGTTAGTCCATAGTGCTAAGTAAGAGTGAATACAATAATCTCAGAGAAAAAATATATCAATGCTTCTGTTTGCTTTCTAAGAAGATTTTTATTGATCTGCCATGTTAGCTTTACTACCACACTACCGTAGAAACTTGTCAGTAACTTGTCAGTAATACTGTACGTAGAAACTTGTCAGTTGTCACTTGTCAGTGTCACTTACCTAAAAAACTTTTTACAATTTCGCCAAAAAAACTCAAACTAGCTTACTTAGAAATACCCAGGGACCGAGATCCAGGTCATGCCTAAACTTTTGTAATGTGAAGTGTACCGTGTGCAATTCACAGGGCAGGTGACATCATTTCCTGCCAACGAATAGAGGTACTCTATTTGTTCACATCTTTTCAGTACATTGCATGCGCAATTATAGCAGTCTAGCACAGTGCTTACCAACACCAACACAAAACATGAGGTTGGGGTAGAAGAGAGACGATCCATCTCCCTTCTGTCCCAACCTCATGCTTAAATACGAAACACACATGTTCAATAATGCTTAATTTCTGTACATACGCAGCACACAATGGGCCGTTGGTTCACTTCCAACGTTGTACTACTCACACCCACAGAAAACTTTTATATCAACTGCCGACTCGCAAGAAAGTTTGTTGTGATTTCCCACACATAACCTGCCAGGCCCTCGGGATTACTACTGAAACGGTGTAGCTGAAGATTCCTTGAGTCTTACGAGTTCCCATCGCTTACAGTACCGGCCCTCTATCTGTCACGCTTTCAACTCACCAACGCTAGTTTGACGATGGTTGAGCAACGGCAGTTGTTCAAGTACTTTTTTCATTGTTAATTTCAATAGGACCATGGTAACATGTCAATCATGTCTGCCGAGTCTGGCCCCTAATCCTCAACTAGTCGATTCATTCATCAGTGTGTCTAGTCTCCTTTGTGTCCAGCAGAGGAAGTCCTATTGTATCGTAAAAGGATTTTTAACTTAACAGTCAAGGTTATTTGAGCAAGAAAGGTGTGTGGATAAGTGAAGACATAACAATAACCTGTCTAAATAGGATAGAACCAGTAGCAAGTAGGATATTATACTGTACGTACAACACTGGGCAAGTCTGCTTAGCTTACTGGCAGTGCCATATGTGATCGTGGATGAAAAAAAAATTGGCAAGCTCCTGACTGGAAAATTATGATCTTGCTCAGTGTGAAAAAGGAAATAAATCAGCTATTAGAGAAATGGAACTATTTCAAAACATGAAGTGAATAACTCAGATTTTCTGAAAATATGACAGGTCGCCCTCGCCGTTATTGTTTTTAGAGTCTGTACACAGTGTAATAGGACAAGCTGAGCGTCGCTGGAAATGAACACTTTACTCCAGTTTCGGTCAAGAGCGCACGTGTGAATAAATGAAAAAAACCTTTTTTTTTTTTCATTTTTCCTTCTTCCAATAAAGCTAAACAGAAAAGTCAGCTACGTAGACTTTGACTTTGCATTTGGAAGCTCGGCTTACCTCGGCTTCCGGATCGTTACTCTGATCTCGCGCCAGTGTGAAAGCACACTTTGAGAAAACGTTCATTGACTTAAAACATTCATTGACTAAAAGTTTTGTCACTGTAGTAGGCGCCCCTTGCTTCATGCATATCATATTACCATAACCAGTTCAGGATGGAAATTTTAAGGAATAGTTTGTTCATTTCACCAACGGAATATCGTAATATTTTCACTTCAAAAGTGTAGATACAACCATTAATACTGTAGAATTGTTTGCAGTCGATGTTACATGCCCCTTCATTCATTTCTTTGGCCAACATCGTGCTCTGTCTAGTTTTCATCCCCTAATCATGTCGAAACATTTGCATTATTTTACTGGACTGGGTTGTAGTTGCGTAAATGTACTGTAGCTACTATCCTGCTTTAACGAACCCGATGTATAAAAATCATGACAATCTTAGCAGTTCTGGGCAGCAAAACAATTGCACCCTATAAACGTTTCTTATGGTTCCTTTCTGATATAAATATCCCTATATAATTTTTGCACTTCTTGTCCAAAACTTATGTCTTGTTTGGAAAGAATCTGCAACTGAAATGCACTTAAGTCAGATCCCAAAAAAATCCACATTTGCAGAGCTTTGTGATGTCTTTGCTTGGTGAATTTAGCATGGGGTTCGCCGGGCTGCACTAGCCAGCTGTACAAGCTTGTGAAGTGCGATCATCGTAACACAAACTCAATAGGAAAATTTGTCTCGAGACCCAAGTATTTTCACACACTAAATCACATAGGCGAAGGCATGAGTTGTGATTGGCTGGCTAGAATCAATGAATGGATCGTATCGATATGATGTCACCAACAAAAAATTCGACGCCTTGTTTGGCGGTAAAAACAGACACGCACGTAAGTCTACTGCATGCGTGGGCCAAGAGGTTTGCTGCCAGAGACCATGTGCATCGTTGTTTACGTTTGCAATGACGTGGTATGACAACATTGCATAAGTCCCACTGTAAATAACATTACAGAAGGAATGCTGGGAATGGCTTAATTTTTGCAATATAATAACCACCGAAATGCACAAGATTCTAGGTGCTAGTGTACAAAACGTGCATGGATAATATGCTAAGCTTGGGGATTTGAAAAAACAGCGAAACACTGCGACTCGATAGTCTGTACCATGTGTTTTGTGTAGCACAGTTTGTACAGCAGCTTACGCAGTGCTTTCTGCGAGACTGCAAGGAATACATCTTGAATGCATTTCTAAATATAATTGCAGGTAATACTACAGGGTTTTAGCAGAGACAAACGATCACTCCCATGGCGGGGGTAAAATTTATACGTTTTTAATTATTTATGCATCTAGTTTTGGCAGGAAGTTAAAGGATTGAGTAATTACGGGAATTTTTCATGTAACCAAAAGCAAGTTTCAAGTAAACTTTAGCCCCTTTTTCCAGTTTGCATAATCGGTGGTAATGATCAGCTGATGAGCAGAATTTTACCGATGCCAATTATTTACCGACACTGGAATAATCAGCCCTATGCCGATTACTTAACAGGTGATCGGTCAAACACTAAATTGAATGTAATTCTGCGGTGAGGGACTTTCTATTCCTAAAAGTTATTCCTACTTATATGGCTGTATGAAGCCTCTCTGTAGTATCAGTGCCATAGCGTACTATGCACATTCCTGACTGCTTTATGTTTCTGCACGGACAGCAGTCACTCATGAAACAATGTTCCGCACTCAACTGTACACAACAGTACACTGAACAACTTGATACCATTTTCAGGGGGGGTCATTGATTCGAGTTGATTCGAGATGACTTGGAGTTGAGACTGTATACTAAGATATGTATCTCTTTACAGAAATTCAGTATTTCGTCCAACGTTTTTTACCAAATTGCCTATTTTGGAAACTTATAAATTTCTCATGGGTAAGCAAACATCGTTCTTTGATTTGAGTACATTTTTGTCTGTCACAGAAAGTGTTAACAACATGTGGTCAGTCATTTCCTTAAATCACGTTAGTTTTGTAAAGGGATCTGAAAAGATAAAACCACACAGGTAAGTCAATGTGTTTTCTGAGAGAGCTTTCGTTCGAACGGTGCACTGTGAATGAAGCAATAAGCCCTGCCCCTTGGCAGCGAATTTTTGGCAGGTTGCCCAGTTTGTAGTATAATATCAATACAGTTCCGTATCAGGTTACGCAGGGGTCATAGCATTTGGTTCTGACTGTTGGTGAACTCCGTGCTGATATTGGGCATAAGGCCATACATGCATGTGCACACTGCACAGTGTTTTTCTAGTGATATCGGGGAGCCAAACAGGCTTTAGTAAAAGATTGAATGGAAGCCAGAACTTTCGAAAAGGAAGACTCGTGCATCAGCACATGGAGTTTTTCGTGCCTGGGAATATGGATTAGCCGACTGCGGCCAAATTTCTATGCATCCAAGCTTACTTCTCAGGACGCTCTGGAGGAAGCCTAATTTATAAACTGCATGTCCAGAGACAGAACCTTGCATCTATGATGCGCAGATGCACCAAAACGTGAACCCTGTTTCAAGCCCATTAAATTAATTACGTCCACCAAGGCATTTTTTCGAGTTGTGGCTCACTAGCTTGTTTTCTGTACTCTATTGCTTATGCTGAGCACCAAGGGCAATAGCAGTAGGTTCCATGAAGTAAGGTTTCACAGTATCTCTGATAATTGCTACCATTGGTACCGCCACAAATGGTACCTTTAATACCTTAGTACCTATACCAAAAGAGTAAAAGTAGGATTTTTAACACATGCAAATATCCGTAAACCATGCACATAAGTGAAGTCTTTTGATAATCCATGCCTCCTGCATCAGTATTATTTAGAACATTTAGTCACCACACACTCAGAATATCAGTAAACAAAAAAGGTTAAACTCTCTGCAAATAAGTGTCCAATAAATACAGGACAGAGACTAAATCAGCGCAGCACTGCAATTCCGCACCAAGCCGGGGAGTCCCACAAGATGGTGAGTGCACTCAAAATTGTAGTGTAGATTGCAAATTGTAATTTCTAAAATAATGAAAAATCCCCCTCCAAAATTATGACCAAAAGTTGGTAAGTAGAACTGTTCCAAATTATTTCCATAAAATACTGATTTATCAAGCTTTCTGCACAACCTGAAATTACTATGGAAACTTTTCAAAGTGTTCCACATTTGAATTAACAGAATGCATCACACAGACATCACATGACTTACATATTACGGGCTGGCGTAATGTGTCCGGGCAAGTGACTTACAAGGAATGAAAGCCCAATGGGCAAGTATAAACCAATGCTAGTTTCGAACCCTGCACTATCCTTAAACTATTGGAATCAGTTTTATGTTTATGTATATGCATTCATACAATTCAGGGTAATTTCTGAGGAAAAATGTTACAGAACACTCAGCAGAAGTGGTGTTTGAGCAGCAGCCACTTTGCTGTTTTGAGAAAATAATGGCGCTACATGTACTTCCACATCAGTGGACAAGTTAATTCCTCCAATAAATAATTGTCATAAAATCTGTTGTCTATTTCCAAAACTTGAAAAGAAAGATGTAAATTCTATCCGGTTTGTTAACAAAATTGTTTCAAAATACTTTCCAGAATTTTTTAGTGATGGAAATACCGTATTTACTCTATTAAACGCCCCAGGGGCGTGAAATTTTCTTTAAGGGGGGCGTTTATTAGAGTCAAATTTATGTGACTTCTGATAAACTGCTACATACAGTATGGCATATTTGTCCATTTGGTTGTCAGTTTCACAATCAGCTGTGAGCTCCTCCCCAATGATTGGTAACCAAACTTCCCTATAAATATGGTAGCCACGAACAGCACTCTGAACTTTGCAAGTGTGATCAACTTTCGCCGACATCTTGATATGTAATGTTACACACAGAAGTGACTTTTTTATGTGCCCGCGGCATATGCATGCATGCATGCTGTGCACAGTATATAGCCAGGCCTCACGGTACTATACTGACCGGCCGGCTATACGCACGTACATACGGTAATTGCATAACAGTTACCGTGGGTAGCACCATTAGCAGTACATACGCGTTCATAGCATTTCACTGTTAAACAGTTTTCCTGTGTTGAATTTGGATTTTTTGTTAGGCTGTGCAGATAGGCTAGCGAATATTTGTATTACTACGGTATGTAGAGTACCACTTTCGAACCGCAAATGAAGCAGTATAGGTTCGCGGTATCTGATAGCGTGACGGATATCAACAGAAATTAGTTGCAGAAACATGCCTTTTACTTCAGGATACAGTATGGGACTTTAGGAGATTTCGTGGCTTCAAGGCAGGACTATTTCATTTTCCTTTCACCGTATTGTCTTGGGAATTAACAATTTCACTTTATGCAATGTGACGAAAAAGTTGGGGGGCCTTTATTAGAGAGGGGGCGTTTAATAGAGTAAATACGGTATTCTGTTTTAGTGAAAACTGTGGTAGCAGGAACAATAAATCCTAAAGCAGTCGGGTACTGTGCATTTTACCCTAGTCAGGTAACCTTCCTGTTGAGTGACCCGGCATTGTTCATACATCTCAAGGGGTATAATTAGGCAGGGTCACCTCGATGGAAGGGTTACCCTGACTACATAAAGTAATTGCAGTACAGTTACAGGCAATTCTAGATTGTGCAACATACTCCATGGTAGAGTTGATTTTAATTCCAAATTCAACCAACTTTATTCTTCCCATTTAAATAAAAGCTGACTGACAAGCCAAGATGGGGTGTTAAAAATCATTCATGGCAAGTATGGTAATTATAGGTGCATTTCTAAAGCTGTAATTCAGTTGGAGAGTTGCGCGCCAAACTTGGCATGCAGACGTCTTGATCTCAGGAGGCGTATGGACAAGGACTGAGTACAGAGTAGGAACTACTGCCAAGTGTAGAACACGGTCCTGTTCAAGGACTAGAAGATACCCACCCACACACAAAACACACACTTCACATTTCTAAATTGCTGCGTTATGTCTCTAGCTCATAGCCTACTAGGTCCTAGCCCTCGAACAGGGCTGTGTGTTCATTACATAGCCTAGGCTCATTCCTCTCACAACACAGCCCTTGAGCTGATGCATTGCACAACTGTAGTCACTAGCCAGGACGCCCGCAGAACGTCACCTCTTGGGTCCCCAAATAACAAAATATTCTCACCAAACTTCACACAGATGATCTCTGGGACTGCATTTACCTTCCCACAAAAGATGTTCACAAAGTTTCATCAAAGAATGGCCAAATTTTCACTGCCAATTTTGACCGTAACAGTAAGTCAATGCGTCATGTTTTCAAGCTCTCGACAACTGTTCTCAGTAGAGGTCAAAGGTCACGAGTTGCAAACTCGGCAGATTGGGATGCTCCACCTGCGTAGATGTCTTCATAATACCATCTTTGATTTCAGTAACAATACAAAGTATATATTATTCGGAATACCACGTAGACTCAAGTGACTAGGGTTAGGAAGTGTATCTGCCCAAGGGCTGTGTTGCGAGAGGAATGAACACACAGCCCTGTTCGAGGTCTAACTAGGTTCCTATGCATCCAGTACATATCTGGGGCACATTAATATGATGGGGTGACCTTCGAGTGCGCACTTGCATTGACTAAACGTATTAAAATCTTGGGCTCTAATTTAGTTTCCGTACCCAGAACTTGCGTCATAGCTGTAGGGTTAGGGGTTATGTACGCATAGTAATACTAATAGGGTTAGGGTTACACGTACACATAGGTATAGGGTTAGGGTGGGCCATATGTAGGTGTACGCATGCATAGGAACTGTATACGTAGGGGTATATAAACCCATATGTACACATATCCCATACTGTACATATTACATATATACGTATACCTATAGCTATATGTAATATATAGTGTTATTAGACAGTACATTATTTTTAACCCATCCACCTGCAATGGCCCTCATAGCCCAGTAGGCAAGCTCGCTGGTCTTCATGCTATAGCTAGTCGCCATACCGCTAGGGTCGAGGGTTTGGGTCCCGGTACTAACACTGCTTTTGTTTCTTCCACAGCACTAACCGTTCACTTCTTACCACAGTATATACTCATAGCGCTGTTTCCCAAGTGAGGGAAAAAAAGAAAAGGGTTTTTTACTTAAAAAAGGAAAAAAAAAAACTTTAAAGTTTCAGCGCCCTCTTTTAAAGTTGTGAAGTCAGTAAAATTGTGTCTACTTCCGAGTACAGAAACAAAATTAGGCCTAGTACCAAATCTTGAAATGACAGAGCTCTGAGGAGTGCATTCGACAGTACACTGAGTATACATATCTGGGGCACATTAGTACAGTTAATTGCCTGCCAATGTATCAGGTAATCATCATTGCAGCTGTGTTGAAGAAGAAGAAGGGTAGAGATAAAACTGTCAAGTGTCAGACATTACCGGAACCTACCTCGGCCTAGGCTAAGCCTAATGTTTATGTCTGGCCTGCATCATGTTTCACCATCAGTCACTCAGTTAAGACTAAGTAAGAGAATGAGAGATCATGCCTTCAACTTCAAGCAGCAAATGGGAGTACAATTTCACTGTAGCCTAAATCAGGAACTACTTAGGCCTAGGCTTACCCTACATAAGCAACGTTAACGTTAGGCAAGGCTTTACTAGAGTGAAGCGTCAATACAACTTTGAAGAGAAGAATACTAGGCTACTTACAGTTACAGCCTACCCTTCGACTTAAGCCATAACGTTAGGCAGGCTAAGGCCTAGCCTAAAACAGTAAGCAGTGTAAAATGATATGCATAAAAATGTATGATAGAGAGCGGACCTTAGGCCTACCTGACATGACGTCGCCTCAAATCTAAGTGCGCTTTTCACCAAGCAAAAACGTGACAAAATTACCTTCTAAGGACTTCAGGTTGCTCCCAAATTGATTAAATAAATATGAAAGATTCTTTTGCGGGTCTACCGCACCGGATAATCCAAGCAAACTTTGCAATCTGCGATCTGAAGATGAATATTTTCAGGACCTGGACATCGACACCTGCCTTTTAATAACTGAGAAATAAACGAAGGGTTGGAAAAAAAAGGGGGCGCCATGCACGTTTATACTATCGGTGTTTTTTGACACTCTGAAACCACAGTCTGCAGAGGCTTGCTGAAGACTCGGCCTATTTCCTTCTCATTTCCATTGTTCAGATTACAAATTTACATTTTGAAATTCAAAACACAAGGCGGGTAGCTAAAGCAGGAGTTCTTGGGTTACAACCGTCATGACCTATGCCAAAAAAAAAAAAGGTGATGACTATAAACTTCATTACTTTGAGGCAAAAATACGGATACCGAAAAAGAACATTTTTTCTCCAAGGGTAGGAGTACCCCTTAAAACTCCAACACGTCTCCCTCGAAAATCCCCTTGACAGTGTTGTAGCTCCCAAGAGGCAGGAGGCGATTGTCCCCTGGCTCTGAAAAATAAAAAAATTCGGAAATTTGCCAGTGTGGTTTTCCTTCACGCTTCTTCCATGACTCAAATTGAAAATCCTAATTCTTTCCAATAAATGGTCCATCATTTGTCTTTAAAGGGGAAGTTGAAGCAAAAAACTTATTTTTCACATATGAAAGAAGAACTAAGTCTACTTAGTGTGGTGAAATTTTCGTTCAAATTGGACATGTATTTCTCGAGATACCACCAAATGAAGTTACTAGATTTGTGTTCCAAAGTGAAATTGAGGGCAGCAGAGATTAATATCACATCCTTACATTGACAAGGAATGCTTTGTTTCCCTTTGTGTTTCAGACTGTTGTGTTGACCCTGACATTAACAGGAATAGGACCTCCCTGTGAAAATTGCAAAGTTTGAAAAGTTCTCATGCTATTTATGCAATCAGACTTTGATTATAGGGGACTGTTGAGGAGGAAATTGGCTGTGAAGTTAAAAGAAAAAAGAAAAAGCAGTCCTTTAATGTGGGGATATGATATCATAAGTATGAGCTTGCTTCAAGTTCACTGTTTGTTGAAAATGTGACAACTATGCTTGCACATATCTTGAGAACCACACATCGGAATGCAAATTTCACCAAAATGCTCAGAATAAGTACCCCTCTAACATATCAAAACTTGATATTATCTTAAACCCTTCTTATAATATTTTATCTTTTTTTCAAAAAGGCAAAATTTTCCGCGGGCAAAATAATGCAGTAGTTTTCTCTCTCTCTCATACCTTCACTTTGTTAAACTTTCTCGAACTCTGGGAGTGACAACTCGGAATTTGCCATCTGTGACACCAGGCTACCAAGTGACACCGGCAGCTACAGTGCTATTTTCATAAATTTTCTTTCATAAAATGCCAATTTTTCCCCCATATGAGCTCTTGACTTTTGAAATGAAGTCGATTAGCCTCACTAATTGGTAGGCCTTATGTACTTTTCGTAACAACAACGTTATTTGATGCCCGCGCAATTTCAGATTTGCCAATAGGAATTGCAGATTCTTTAGTGATCCCCCAGCTTTTCAAATTTCATTACAGGGAACACAGAATCCAAAATTTTCTGCAATACAAGCTCCATATTTTCAAATACTTGTTAAAAAGGCCAAAATTTTCGGCGCGCTTTGCCCGCCCGGCCGCTGATTTTACCTCTAGTATACACTTGCTACACTTCACACTTTAAAAAATCAGAATACGTGGGTGCTTGCCCCCCTTGGGGAAATGTCTAGCTACGCCACGGCCCCCGGTGATGCTATATGCATGGGTTACAAATTTTGAAGTCAATGACAATGAGAAACATGAAGTCTCTAGCAACTTTCCCGGACGGTAGTATTCTCGTAGTCTGGTAATTCTCAGAATTATTCAAGTCGGTCACAATTGGAGGGGGTATATCGACCAAATTTTGATATTCTCAATTTTACTGTCATAGTATGGGAGCCTGCGGCAGAAGATTTTACCACATGGTTTACAGACGTCCGGGCCCTTTAAAGTCACTAAGGCCATTTACGTCATTCACAAAAAGTGTATTAGATTGACCCCTGGGCGGTCTATGCCCTAGACTCTCACGAAAAGCGCCCTAATCCATCGGGTTGAATTCATCGCATCTGTTACATGGAGCAAACTTTTTTAAAAGGAAAAGGTATGACATAAAATTATAAAAAAGGCAAATCTTAAACATTTCCGGTTGGGGAGGTATTGTGAGACCCATCCAGAAATGGCTCCCGGACAGTCCAATAAACATAGGACCAGCCAGGGGCGTCGATTTCGGGGACATGGAAGACATGTCCCCCACTTTTTGGAGTGAAGGGGACCATATCGTTAATGCCCCCCACCCACTTTTTTTGACTTGACGTTTTCTTGGCACCTTCTCTTAAACACCCAGTGGCGTAGATAAATCGGGTAGGCGGCTGAAAAGTGAAGAATTCTGAAATTTGCTATTGTGAAACCAGTCTACTGTTTGGTTTTGACGACTCATGAAATTCCGAAGTCTCCCCATTAAAAAATCCACATTTGTCATTATTTGTCTCAAAGAAGCAAAATTTTCCGCGCACTTCGAGCGCCAGAAACGATTCCAAAGCAGAATTGCTCGCTTATACCTTTAGTAAAATTTTCCGAGCTCTGAAATTTGTAGGTGAAAAAACGGAAATTTGCTATATGTGACACCAGATCATCAAGTGACATCAGTAACTACAATGCTATTTTCATGAATTTTCTTTCATAAAATTCCAAATTTTCTCTGGAACTGTAAGTTCTTGACTCAAAAAATTTCGTCAGAGCAGGGGCGTAGCCAGGATTTTCTTGTGGGGGGGGGGGGCAAAGCCGACTCATCGTCCCCAATCTTGACCGACAGGACTATCTAAGCGGAGCTCCACCATCGGTTGACGCGGAGCGTACAAGAAAATTTTTGGCTTTTAGAAACCCCTCAGATGGCAGGAAACGGCACTTCCCGAGTGTTTTATGCTGCATGTTCCCAGCCTGAAAATATGGATCTCATTTCTGAAGTTTCTCAATTAATGCAAAAAAAAAAAATAATAATAATAATAATCTATGAAAAATGTTAATACATGTTTCTAAGTGGAGCTCTGCCATCGATTGGCGCGGAGCGTACCAGGAAATTTTTGGCTTTACAAACCCCTCGGATGGCCGGAAACGGCACTTCCCGAGTGTTCTAAGCAAGAATATGTTCAGCCCAACTTCGAAATTCTCCCCGCTTCTGATTAGAGCACTTGATAAATAAGTTGAGGGGCTGAACATACCTTTAGCCCCCACTTTTTCATTTTTCATCGCCGTCACTGGGGTGCGGGCATTTTCTCGAGGGAGCGAAGCGCCCAAGTGAGGAGCCGAGCGACCGAACGGGGGAAAGAATGTGGTTCTCCCCTCCTACCCCAAGGAGATTTTGCAATTTTACATCAAAATTGAGCGATCTGGTGAACACCTAAGCCAGGATGCCGTCGATGAGTTGGTGAGGGAGATTTGAAGAAAACTATACCTGCCATTGCGAGCCATATTGTATATGCTAGAGGAAGATATTTCCGCACTGATTTAACCGTCGAAAAGCGGGCGAAAATTTTTTGGGTTAGCCTACACTAAAAAGAATCTGTACTTATTTAAAGCTTATATAGGTCAATTGTCCCGGCATTTGGGCCCTATCGGGCACAACTTATATTGTACTTCCTTCTTCGAGTCCGTACCTCAGGACTGACACAAGAGATTATTAACTAAGTTTAGCGAAATGAGATGAAATTCCCGACATGTACATTAATCCATTTTATTCTACTTATTAATTTACTTGAAAAGATGGGAAGGGTTTGCACTTTATTAGGTAACGGAACTGAGGAAGAGTGTGTAAAGCGTACCGAACATTTTGGGTTTTATCGCAGAAATAACTCTTTTGAAAGCCAAAATAACTAAACCGACCATGGGAAGGCGACAGATTATTCCCGACAGGGCAGGGGGGGGGGGGGGGGGGTGCCCGGCGGGGGCATCCCCCCGCTGGCGCCACCCCTGCCCTGTCGGGAATAATCTGTCGCCTTCCCATGGTCGATTTAGTTATTTTGGCCCCTCGTCGGGGAAGGTCGGCGGTTTCGTCGGGGAAGTCTAAAAATAAAAAAATTAATAAATAAAAAAAAAAAAAAAAAAAAAAAAAAAAAAAAAACCTACAAGGACCGAAATTACTGGATGGGTGAACATACTTTTTGTTTTGAAATGCTATTTTAATACATATCGGAATCGATTTTCAATCACTTCTTCTTTCCTCGGTTAAACCTTATTTCATGTACCTTATCTCCTTCCCTGTCGTGGAAGGACGGAAGTTTCCTTCGGGGAGGCCTAACAATGAACGTAAAGGACTGAAGTTACTGGATGGATGATCATGAACTTTTTTTTTTCTTTTTGAACTATTTTATTCTTTTGTAACGGTATTTTAATGCCTATCTGAATCTGTTTTAATCACTTCTCACTAGCTCTGTTATCCCTCATCCCCTGTCCTTCCCCCTGTTGTTGAGAAAACCCAATTTCGTCGGGGAGCCTTCATCTGCATGCCCACGTTAAACTGATAAAAGGTGCGGGTCTTATAAACTTCAGTCATCCGGACGGTCTTCTTGATTTTGCTCACTAGAAGACAATATTCTTCAAGGAAACTCACAATTCCGAAGTTTCCTGACAAAAACAGACGAGAGGTTGTTCAGGTGCATGCGGTGACCAATGTTCTGCCACCTGGCCTGCCCCGACAGCCGAATTCTAGTAACGGTAATGAAAATCAGACAGGCCGTTTCAGCTACACATAGGCCGATGATAAACAGTAGTGTGAAAATGTCTCCCAATAAGTCTGACTGAAAATTCATTTGAAGCCACCTTGTAACGTGACATATTTTCAAAAATTCAAATACATAGAAGGAAAAATCATTTATAGTCTGGAGTTTGGGAAGTCACGTAGAAAATCTCATCTTTTTAGCGGGCCTTGCAGTGGACTACAATGATGATTCCTAATAGAGGCAAAAACACTAGCATGTTTTCAATTCGGTTGCAGAGTTTTCTCCCGAAAAGAGACAAGAACATTAATTGCAGCAGTACCCTTTTAACTGGTAATTTTCTGATCACTTAGCAAGTTGCATTTTTTCTATTGAAATGAAGCTTTCCTTTTGAAGGAAAGCTCAAAATAACGACTGCTTCATTACTACTTACAAGTCTGGGAAATGCCTGTTCCGGCTGTCTGAGGGGTTAGAATTTTTAACAATTTTCTGTACGCTTCGCGCCAACTGATGATGGCGCTCCGCTTAGATAGAGTGTTTTGGTCGAACAGATTACTTATTAGAACATTGCAAGCTTGCAAATTGTTCTTCGTTTTGGGACAATATTATGAAGTTGAAAATTTCATTGCGAAAGAAAGCTCAAAATAATGACTGATTTTTTTTTTAGGTACGAGCCCGGGAAATGCCATTTCTGGATGTTCTCAATTTTTAAAAAATTCCTGTGTTCTGCACTTTGATAGTCTTTGGGGCAAAATTACATTTTTCGGACAAAAGAGACAATTCTGCCCCTCCCAATCTGAAACGCTCCCGTACGTCTATGTCAATGTATAAAATATAAAACTTCAAATGTATGGGAAGCCAAACTGTTTCCGCGGGAGAATTTTCCCAATATGGTCCGAGGGCCTTAATCTGCATGGTGGGGCACTGGCTCTTTTGAAAATAATTTTGGGGTCATTTTGGCCATTTTGGGACAAATGTATATACCGTATGATTTCATGACTTTTGTGAATTTCATATCTTCATATGATTACCATCCCAAGTATATAATTTTTAAGTCAATATAATCCCTAATTTAACCAATAACAACAAAAGACACACTTTAAAAACATCATGGTTAGTTTTAACCAGTATTATGGTAACAGATTAACTAGGAAGGTATTATTAGTACTGCCTTCATGGATTAACCAACCATTTCCCAGTTAAAGTAACCCAGGAAGAATGATTTTGAAATTTACCACAAAGATGTTAATATTTGACAACAATTTAAAAGAGTTCATTAATTTTACCGACATACTGTTAATTTTGACCCGTATTTCCTGGTTATTTTAACCAGAGAAAGGTTGGTTGATCTGTGATCACGATATTAGTTAAATCTAACCAATGTGTTTTTATAGTGTAAGAAAAGTCATTGCGGTAATGGATTCTACAGCACTTCATTACCTGATATGTCATAATAGGGTTATAATGATGGACATATTAGAAATCGTCCCTGGAGAGAACAGGAAAACTTAAATGAAAAGCCTAACAGTAAATTTTGTTCAATACATTCATTTTGATAGCGGGAACATTTGGACTTTTGGCGCACAAAAAATCCATTGTCGTGGCTCAAAAACACTAGAACACCAGATTCCTGCCCGTATGTTTCCACATACGGGCAGGAATCTGGAGAAATTCGGGCAGCCATTTGAGTTTAAAAAAAAGGCATGATGTTAGTTGCACAGAAACTCCTGGGCATGCCAAAAATTTTAAAAAGCTATGCCCAAGGAAAGAACATCGTAGTGACCTAAAATTTGCTTAAAAATCAAGAAGAGAACCAAAATTTGCCACAAATTATACAGTTTCAAAATCCATTATTCTTGCGCTTTATACTCTATAGACGTGTACTTTAATTTAATGCTTTGAGGGTCAGGAAGCCATTTTGGTTCATCGAGGACCCTATGCCAGAGTGAGCGTGGATGAACACCGGCGAACTTTGCCTTCTCTTTTCGACTAGTGCTCAGAGGTAACGAGGCAGGCGTGTACTAATCGCTCCCAATCCTGCTCCCGGGACCGCCATTTAACGTCTCCATACAACGGATGTGGGCGTATCCCCAGTCTTTAGCCACTTTCCCAAAGGCTGGGGGGGGGGTGGGGGTTACTTGTTCTGCACCAGCCGTGTGCAACACAATGCCCGAAATGGTCAAATATCTGCAGTGAATTCTATCAAACATTTGCCCGAATATTAATAATCATCCTCATGAAAATTAAAAAAAAAAACGACATCGCTAGTATACACACAGTAGCGTGTTAAAAGGGGGTAGGGTCGGGGGGGGGGCAAGCCCCCACCTAAGAAGTCAATCGGAGAAAATCACTCACTCGGGGTATTTACGGGTTCGAGGAAAATGAAAAGTTTGAAGCGACACGTTGAGCTTTCAAACTTTAACCACACACCAGCGGAAATGGTTGTGAAAGACGAAAAAAGGTCCTCAAAAACTCGGATAGCACAAGCTATGCCGACGTGAGACGGTCGCCAACAACTGAAGTGCAGAAAACAAAAAGGGGGGCATCAAAATCCGTGCCAGCAGGGGGAGTCACAGGTTGTGTCCCCACCTTCGAAATCCTGCACGCGTCCCTGCCTATACACATTCGTGTTACTATTCCTTAGGGGGCAAGGGCAAGTACAATCGCCCCAAACCTACTTCGAAGCAACAACTAAATCTCATGAATTTTCCTCTTATTTCTCTTTAACAATATCTCAGGACTTCATTATTGCACATGCAAGGTACACCAAGTGGTAACTCTACGTAAATTTCACATTTGAGGAGAAAAAATATTGTCACATGACTCTCAAGAGCCAATCATGAAACAGGGCAGTCTACTACACTACTTAAAGTTGGGGGAGACTGCTTTTCATCTTTAACATAAAAGAAACAACCATTCTTACACCTGTTTTTCAGTCTGGCGCAATTACATTGCCTGAAATAGCCGACTATCTGATCCCTTTCAAAACTTTGTTCGAGAAACAAAAAGGCTATGTTCAAACTAAAAATTTCATAGGAAAATAAGAATGATTAAAAAGATTTGCGACACATTCGGGCAACATATTGAAAAAAAATTCTCAACCCCATTTCGTACTGTATTCTTGCAAAAACTTCTTCTCGACTTCCCCAAAATTTTCCGAAATCAAAATATTCGTACCAAGGAAAAAAGTTCTGGGATGTTTTCAACTGCCAAAAGAAGTGGACGGTGGACAGGGGGGTGTTCAGTTACATACACTGCCATTATTGCCATCCATCCTGTTTTTCATAATGATATGCAGTAGTGTGGGAAAATTTTCTCCATAAGCGTGACGTATTTTCGAAAGGCGTTAAAAAAGAGTGATCATTGCAGGTGCTCGTGGAAGAGAGAATTTTCGCTCATTTTCGCGCATTTGGTTACATCGGCGCCTGAGTCGTTGAGAGTGGGTTAGGTTTGAGGCCCCTCCCATTACTTCCAGACATAAAATCCTTCCTAAAGTAAGTACAAGCAAACAGATCTTGATGGCATCAACCCCAATAGACCTTATTCAATGACGACACGCTGAGGTCAGTTAGGGGGAATAACCTTGAAATAGGTCAGTGGTGACCCCACAGACAGAACGTTGTGTGAAACACTTGGAGTTTTTTCACTTACGTCACATGCCCCCCCCCCCCTCTTTTGGAAGATTTGGTGTAGTACGCTAGTTAGCGTAGCTAGCTTAGAAGCAGCTGCGACCCACATGCCACTGTTGTATTGAAGCGCTGTTGATTTTTGCCCTGTCGTGGGCGTGGCTAATCAATTGCGACGTAAAGGGATAGCTTAAGTGGAGCGAAGGTGGTCCGCACGCAGTACAATTTGACCCACCTGTCAT
This sequence comes from Holothuria scabra, assembly GCA_037179385.1. Lineage (NCBI taxonomy): Eukaryota > Metazoa > Echinodermata > Holothuroidea > Aspidochirotida > Holothuriidae > Holothuria > Holothuria scabra. The sequence continues at coordinate 55,898,262 of CM074184.1, forward strand.
AAGACTTACGCGTACAATGGAACAATCAGCTGTTTGAACATGTTGATGATAGTTGTTGTTCCTCCAAAAGAGGGCATATTTTCTTCATTATGACATCATATAAGGTTACTCTCATATTCCAGCTGCGGCTTCGCACGGTCCTAACACCTCGCTGGTATGATGTTGCTCGACAGACTTAAAAGTCTGTATTTACTTTACTACTCGGGCGTAAAACCTACAGGAGTATCTTTTTTCTAGTTCGTATAGCATGGCACTTCTGCAGTTTTACAATTTTATCTCACCGACAAGTTCAAGTTTTCAAAAAGTAACAGAGAAGAATTATAAGTGGGCTATCAAAAATAATTTATTTCAACATTTCAAGGAGAAGATATGTAGCAACAATTCTTTACAAAATACTTCAATAATATTTACAAATAAATGAAAATAAATATTCATTAACATAAATTATTTTCAAACTCAGAGAAACTTATCTTCTGTTAAAGGTCTAGTATATCATTAAGTAAAGCTATATTTGCACATGTGTATTTTTACGTATACACAGTATTACCGTTGGATTGTTTTAGAATGTAAAATATCAGAAAAAATGATAATGAATACAAGTGTCTTTCTTACTATAAAGACACCACCGGGGAGATACCCCCTTTCCCCTTGCTTTGTATTCGTCCCAGTTACATTACCAAAGTTTGCTCACGTACGAGTGTATATAACTGTAAAGCTAATACCCCCACCCCGCACCTTTCCGCATTCTTCCCTTTCTCCACAGACTTAAAATTTATTTGAAGGGGATGTATACATGTAGATAAGATGTTTATTCCCTCCGATTAAGATGACAGTGCCTCATGGTTGAATATCATTCTCGTAGCTGTTTAAATTAGCAATACCTGAATACCCCGCCTCTCCCACAATCCTAGTCGTCACAAAGAGAATATATTGCAACCAAGCATAAACTGGTATCCACCTAATCTCACAATCGCTCGATTAAAGATTCCAAAAAACAGTGTTATGAAAAAGGATATTGCTTTTAAGGCAACTTTACTTCAGTTAAGAAATTAAACGAGTTTGACACTCTCTAGGCTTTATGTTGTGTCATCAAAATTTACATTAGGCCTATCTACATTTCCACATTTGCAAATTGCAGTACTCTAACCCCTTTCCCTCTTCAAATTACAGGCCTTCGTAATTCTTCAACCCAGCCTCAACCCTCTCCCAAGTTAGGTTCACTGAAAGGTCGCTATGTTCTATTAAGAGCCACAACACATACCCCAAGACAGGCTACACAGATATGCATACTTCCTAAATGAAATGCAAGATACAGTGAACAAACTAAAATGCTTGAGTCCCTCTTATCCTTCATCATAAATATAACATGGATTACTGCAATTGTTATTTCCCCTCTGTATCCTCCTTGAATATCCCCGAAACAAGTACAGATTTTAAGCACCCCCAACCCCAATATGTTTCATTACATCGGCTTTAAAACACATATGCAATAGATTTATCACATCGGCCTAAAACATGCATGTAATATTGGAGTAGATTGTTATCGATGTCTGGGGACATAATTCTCCACAAACTCCATAACCGATATCTCAAATACAGGGGAAATTGTGCTCAGACCCCCCCCCCCCCCAGTTCATGTCCATGTGTTCACGTCTAGTAAACCTCTTCAACGGTTGGGCCATTACTCTGTTGGTCTGTATACGAATTAGCCTGTGGACCACATGATGACCCTGCCCCTGTGCTAGAGGACCCTGGACCGCTCGCACTGTGCATCTTAGTCATAATTGGTGACACCGTCTTCTGAAGTTCAGTTTGTGGTTGAATTCTTCCTTCGTAGCCAGTGAGTTGTTATCGAGCCAGTTCAAAGTTTCCTCGGCCTGTTTCAAAACTTCTTGTTTATCTTCTTGACTGATTTTCCCTTCAGGGGCATCGTTTACTGCGCTCTTGACGCTGAATGCGTAGTTCTCCAGTTGGTTGCGCGCTGTAATGCGCTCCCTTTGCGCATCATCCTCCGCCTTGTACTTTTCTGCCTCTTCTACCATGCGATCGATTTCTTCTCTCGTCAGACGCCCTTTGTCATTGGTAATTGTGACGTTGTTTGAACGACCTGTGCTTTCGTCTTTAGCGGAAACGTTCAGGATACCATTAGCGTCAATGTCAAACGTCACCACTATCTTGGGAACGCCACGTGGTGCAGGGGGAATTCCCGACAACTCGAACTGACCTAGACGGTTGTTGTCTTTTGTCATGGCCCTCTCTCCTTCGAATACCTGGATAGACACACCTGGCTGGTTATCTGCGTATGTTGTGAATGTCTGCTCTTTCTTGCAAGGTATTCTACTGTTTCTTTCGATGAGTTTCGTCATTACACCACCGGCTGTTTCGAGACCAAGAGAAAGAGGAGCAACATCAACCAGTAAGATATCTTTAACTTCTGCGCTCTGATCACCAGACAAAATGGCCGCCTGTACTGCTGCACCGTATGCAACTGCCTCGTCTGGATTGATAGACTTGTTGAGGTCTTTGCCATTGAAATACTCTTGAAGCATCTTTTGGATTTTAGGGATTCTTGTCGATCCGCCCACAAGAACCACAGTATCTATCTTACTTTTATCAATTTTGGCGTCGACGATCGCTTTTTCAACCGGTTCCAAACATCTTCTAAATTGGCCTGCGCACAACTCTTCGAAACGGGCACGAGTGATGGAAGTATAGAAGTCGATTCCTTCAAACAATGAGTCCACCTCAATATTTGCTTGTGCACTGCTTGACAATGTCCTCTTTGCTCTCTCTGAGGCTGTTCTCAGTCGACGAAGCGACCGAGGGTTTCCTGAGATGTCTTTTTTGTGTTTTCTTTTGAATTCAGCGGCAAAGTGGTTGACGAGGATGTTGTCGAAGTCTTCACCTCCGAGATGAGTATCTCCTGCCGTGGACTTGACTTCAAACATTCCATCGTCTATGCAGAGAATAGAGACGTCAAATGTTCCTCCACCGAGGTCAAAGATAAGGACGTGTTGTTCCCCTTTAAGCTTCTTGTCCAGTCCATAGGCAAGGGCTGCTGCGGTGGGTTCATTGATGATACGCAGGACATTGAGACCAGCGATGACACCGGCGTCTTTTGTTGCTTGTCTTTGGGAATCGTTAAAGTACGCTGGTACCGTTATGACAGCATCGGTGACCTTTTGACCCAAGTACGCCTCAGCCGTTTCTTTCATCTTTGTGAGGACCATGGAACTAATTTCTTCTGGATTGAAAGTCTTCGTCTCTCCCATGTATTCTGCTTCTAGAACAGGTTTGCCGCCTCTGTTGGTGACTTTAAAGGGCCAGTTTTTCATGTCCGATTGGACAGCAGAATCGGTGAAGGATCGACCAATCAGGCGTTTGGCGTCAAAGATTGTGTTTTGAGGGTTCCTGTGGAAAGAGGAGAAATGACGAAATTATTACTTTCTGCAAATTGCGACGGCAAATAACAACAAGAATGACAATAACTAGAATCTGATAACGACTCACAAACGCACTGTCAGACCTTTATCACAGACGGATTCACTAGGCTGAGGTTTGTTGGTACATTCATGGCCCTATGGGACTCTTTCGGGGGGGGGGGGGTAAACCAGTGGCATTTCTGAGTAGCAATAAGAATAAAATACAACCGTTTATATGAGTTTTTGTATGTCAAAATTAACATAGGCTCGCAATTTACAGTATTTACCGCAACGAGACAAAAAGCCTGGTGTAATGAAGCCGCCGGGCCACAAAGCGAAGTCTTGGTTAAACGCTTTAATGTTTTTCGTTGAATGAGATCAAGCATGCTTTCTTTCTTTCTCTCTTTCTTTCCCTTTTTGGGGTTTTCGTTTTTGTTTTTGTTTTTTTTAATCAAATGCAGAAAGTGAAAGTATGCAGGTCTTGAATTCTGAGGCGTGGAAGTTCGATAGCACATCATCACACCAGGGAGCTGCTATTAGCAGCTCCCTGATCACACACTGCTAGGAGTGTGATTTTTCACACCCGTAAATGAAGAATAATACTAGCTCGTATAAATATATTTAAGTTTTATAAAGCCTACCATATTCGTTTCAGTGTACCTCAAGCAAAAAAAAAAAAAAAAACTCAAAAATATACATTTTGGAGCATGAAAGTGAATTCTAACAGTGGATCCCATCTTCCTATGACATTCCTGAGCCGAAACATAAAATGTTGTATTTCATTCACTCAAAGCAAATTGGTCGATTGTGCAACAATTTGTGACTTTTTTGTTGTACAACTCACATTACCTGCTTTGTTTTCCTTTAAAATTAAAAATAATTTTATGACCTTGAACACTTTGCGTTTACTTGCATAGTATATAACACAGAGACGGGCTTAATTACTTTACCCATGAGAGTAAGAGTGCTATCACACCTTGGTACAAGGTGCAGTAAGTTTCGGGAAAACAAAGAAATACAAAGATTGATATTTGAGTAGTACAACAATGACGTCACAAATTATTGCCCAATGCACACTTCAACATTTTATATCTCAGCTCAGGAATGTCCTATGAAGATGGGAATTGCTGTTTAATATACGGTTTCGAATTTTTTACTTGAGGCACACTTTAATTTCCTTAGGAGTGTGATTTGTAGCACACCGGGAAATTCTAAAACTCAATGAAGGCCTGAGTATGATAACGATATTAGGGGAATGTGTTCGGTTCACAATTTGAAAATATACAATTCATTTTCCTTGGAAAGGACCGCAATAAGGACAGCCTCTGTTTGCTCAAATAAGACTCGATGGGGGCATTGGATGAACATGGTATATGGAACTACTTGAAAAAGACCCTCTAGATAAAAGACTTTTCCATCAATGAGAATCCTAAAGTTCTTCATGATCGACAGATACTAAATGAAAGTGGGGATCCTTTGGCAACATTTTAGTTATTTCAGAAGTTCAGAGGGAAGCCCTATACTTGGAAGCAAGTTTGTGCTATACATATGTCACGATGAGCAAATGTTCAATTATTAGTTACAAATTCATTAAATTTACTTATAATTATTTCGTGTACTATATCGTTACCTGCATGAGGAATGCGATTTTTCCTAAAAGGGCGACATGCTCGCATTAACCGTTTTTGGTTCAAGCAATGAATTACTGATTGCAAATCTAACTTTGGGAATTTAGAAATGATAACAACTACGGTTTCGGGATCCCTTAATGGTTGAGAAATAATGTGCATCACTGCTAAATCAGGTTCGATTTATTTTGCACAGACAAACATGAGCTTATAGGCCTACATACAGTAACAATCAGAGCCTGGCATCGGTTTGTTTTTGAGTAAGGTCAAAGTAAAAGCCTAAATAATATTGTCTCATCGAGGATGGTCTAGAGTCAAATTTAGTACATGTGATATGTTAAAGAGACACTGTCTGCATTCTGATTCAATTTCTAAGTTCATTTTCCATGTTCTGTTCTTAAAGCGGCTCATTGGGTTGGTTCATAGAATTCAACAATTTTCTCCAAACATACAAAGTTTTCTTCGCATACCAATGTCATATGGTCTATCCTAGACAATCCCTATACCCTACATGCAAATCAACTGTTTTATGAATGAGTACTCAACGGTTGAAGTCGGTTTTCAAAAAAACGTGCCCATGACACTTTTTCAAATTTTGTACAAAATCGTTACAAGTCAGGACACTAGAAAATTCAAAATTTTAACGTTTTCTGTGACTTTTTCACTTGAAACTTGTTATGTAGTAGTGACCCTTTGAGACTCATTAAGTTGTCCTCATCAACTCAGTCATTGAGCCTCTTTAAGAGTTTAGCAGTTGACTAATGTCAGTTTTTGTTTTATAGATGAAAGTTGAAGCAACAGGCTGGAGTAATGGATACACAGTTATGCCAGCTGATATATTGGATACCATAAATAAGTACATAAAATTAAAGAAGAAGAAGAAGCATGCCGCAGAGGCAAGATAGAATCATGGGCAAACATAAAAATTCACCAGAATACTTAGAATATATCCCTCCTTAGATATCAAACTGATCATAATCAAACCGTGAATTGGAAAAAAAAAAAAAAAAAACTTACATAGCGACTTGGTTTTTCGCGGCATCACCAATAAGCCGTTCGGTGTCCGTGAAAGCGACATAACTTGGCGTTGTCCTGTTTCCTTGATCGTTGGCAATGATTTCTACCTTCCCATGCTGGAACACACCTACACAAGAGTAAGTAGTGCCCAGGTCGATGCCAATTGCTGGTGCTTTTCCTCCAGACATATTTTCAATTTGCCTTTGCAGTGAGTTGGAAAATTCAGTTTCAAAGATACAACGTTTAGGCTATAAAGTATAATTGTACCGAAAAACTCGCTGTTGTAGTCGTCACTGAATTTGTTATAATCTCTCGATTGCTTTCGATGTTCTAATGCCGACAGTGAAAACCTCTAGCTTTTAAAGAAATCGGGTGCAAGTATCGAGTCCCCACGAAGTTTCTAGATTCCCGAGACCATCTTCAAAGTTCTAGAGAATTCGACCCTATTTTACGGCAAAGGCTCTGATTGGTCTCTCGACCAATATGATTTTACATTACTTAGAAATAGTAGTTGTTCTCATTGGACTTAACTTATGATGTAATCAAAGTGTAAAGGCAAATATCTCAAGCTGCACTTCCACTTTTATAAAAGAAATCATTAAAAGTATTGCTTGCTTTGTAATTTTTTAAAGAAAATTATACATTTCAGTGCATTAAAATTATCACTTTATAAAACTGAAAGTTTTAAAGGAGTAAAATATATCAATATTTTGCACAACCTAGGGTAAAGAATATACGACAAATTATTTTGCAGCCTACCCTTTGTAAGCTATATACCTTCATAAGTGGAAATAAGTCGTGTTTGATAAACATTCGCGAACGTTCCAGAATAACAAGGTGTGAAGCAATCAAGATGGTCTGAAATTTGAAGGAGTATGACGAAATTATGATCATTGTCGAGATGTCTTCGAGAAGAATGTAGAACAGGTCACTCATGCGAAGAATTTTGTGGCTGGTTTAGGTTTAGCCATTCTTCGATTTTAGTTTAGTATAATTCAGGGTTGTTTTGGTCATTCGCTACACTCAATGTGTAACCCTAGCGTAGGCTAAGTCGAGTTCGGGTATGCAGTTACAGTTACATTGTCGAAAGCTTACGCTTCTCGGCCTTTTGGCTAAGATCATGTGTATCTTAGTATCTGTTCTTTTCATACAGTCTAGAATGAAGCCATGCATGACAGGCCAATAATGTAAATGGTCTGAAGGCCATGAGGTTGGTCAAGTGTTGTTCTGAAGCACATACAGGCCTGCCTCCGAAAAGGACTACAGTATGTATGGACGGTCGCGTATTTGCTCCCTATACACTGGCATGTGTTTATCCCCATCGATAGTTACCCTAACCCTGTATTACAATGCGCACATAACTAACCCAAACCGTATTTAGCCTACTAGGCCTTGAATCAGGCCTTGAAGGGCAGTTGTTTTACGACGCTATGCGACCACGAAGGAGGGAGCAGTCAAGTTGGCTTAGGCCAGGATTTACAACTTCACATTGGGTGGCAACCAATTCAACAATTTGGATCAAATTTGGTATTTTTTTTGAAAGGCCAGTTCAGATGGGAAAACCGTAGATTGCTCTTGGATGAAAAACCCATCTTCCTTTGACCCGGTCAGGAATCAAACTCCAGACCTCCAGGTTGCTAAACTTTGTTGCTTTAAATGCCACCGCCTTTATCCACTCGGCCATAGCACCATTAGTAACCCTAACCTCATTACTATGCATATGTAACCGCTAACCTAGCTGTGGGTATGTTGACCCAATTTGAGCACGGTTGTTGATTTTTTTATTCTATTAAAAAAAATCAAAGGAATCAGATTTTAATGATTGTAGGCTAATCAGATTTTAATTATTTTAATCAGATTTTGAGATTAATTTTTTTGATAAATTTCTAAAAGGGTATTATGTCACAAAATTTCCCGTATGCTAGTGTGCACACCATTACCTACAAAGATGTAGTTTTCAGCTTCCAGGGCTATTGTTTGCAAAACAAAAATATGGAAAATGAAAATAAATACAGCCCACTGTAGCAGTGTATACACAAAACATATAAAACAACCCCTTCCCTAGTTTGTAATAATATGGTGCACATGACCAAAGTACTGTGCTGTATGAAAATGTACATACAAAGACAGGGATTTCAAATGAAGAAAATTTGGAGAAAATAGCAGTATATATTCCTAAACGATTCCCAAATGCTAACCGAAAAATGCACACCAAGAATCCTTTGAGGATTGTATTGAGTAGGCTATAAACATACAGTAACTAGGGATTCTAAACAGTTCCTGGTTAAAACAGGAAACTGGTATTCCTTGTTACTGAACTCATAACACAATGGTTTAATAGCAGATGAATTAACAGGCAATTGATTACATCTGTAGAACTTCATGGTAAATGGAATGTTACAATGTACACTCTTCATCTTTTAATCAATCCATCCATCTATCAATTCTCAATATTTCTAGTACCTGGACTTTGTAAGATATCATTGGGCATGGTATGGTCCTGATGTGAGGGTTGGTAAAACCTCAAAACTAATTGAATCCCATGTCTTCGTCATAGAGTAAGAATTCATAAGCGTCCTGTATTTGAATCACCTCAAAATGATCACCTTACACCACACTGTGGTACCGTATTACTAAAATATCTGATATTTTCAAATTGTGGCTAGTACAGTGTTGGTTGGGAAGTTAGCATGTTGTACCTATACTGTCTAATACTTAGATTTATTTGAGGGTCCTACTGTCCTCACCCAACTTCATGGAAAAGGCTCATGATCCCCATGAAGTGGGTTGATTTTTTCAATGAAATACTGTACATTTCATTTGAACTGTAATAATGACAGTCTATGGAGTCAATACTGATGCATCTCTTACTAGGGGTGCACATTGTGTTTAATAACATTCTAAACTGTGTTTGTTCAAATTAGTTGAATTCAGTGAATAAACCAATCATAACTTTTCCTGACCATAAATAAAATTTTTCCAATTAAGTGATTAAAATCAAACAACCCTGATTAGAGCCCAGCTAATGTTAGGCCTGAGTTTAGGAAACTTTCAAGGTACATTTACAGAATACCGCACCACTAAATAATGCACAGTGTTGCATGCTGCACCATTGTTTCCATGCAATGCATTTTTCTAAATGTGGAGCCGGCTTAGCCAAGGCACAGTTGCCCCTTACCATGTTGTATAACCACCAGAGTAGCCACTGTGGGGTCATTGGATGGACTTAAATATTTTTCACTCAATTATGGAACGATAAAACTGTGCCTTCATGATGGAGCCGGTGTGCATAACCCCTAGCAATAAAGTAGATCAGGGAATTTCCAACATTCAGGCTATATCTGACTGCTTTAAACATTTATGCTAATTGTTAGTATCTGAAAGTACCAAAGAGTAAGACTTTACCAACACATAATTTGAACTAAAGGCAATCGAAAGGTGCCCACCTCCTTACCTGAACTAGCCATTTAAACGAAAAATATGTACCAAAAAGCTATCTTTAGATGCACTTGTTTTTAATAAAATGATATTTTCTTAAAATGGTCAGTAAGCCATGCACATGGCTTTCTTCCACATATATCCTTAAGAGCCTACCCACAAATTTAATTATTAGGTGGTCAGATTTGATAAACTAAATAGAAATAAGTTGGTGGGATGTTATCACAAAAGGAACTTGCCCCAAAATTGTCTCTGCTTTCATTTAGTTGGGGGGAGGGAGTTGAAAACTTCCCAACACTTTTCAATGTACATAAGCTGGCTACAGTATTTTCAACCACCTAGTTTTTAACCTGCATAAAGTCATTGAAATTACAGAAACCTTATCGATTTGTATTTTAAGTGGTATAATTAATGACCACTTACCAAATGTAAAAGAGTTCTTCATTGGTACTTCATTTCATTTCATTATTTATTTTTAATGATCACAACATAAATACCTCTTATGACCCTCACAAAATTCATTTAACCATAAATTTGCTTGGTTTTCAATAGGGAGGTTGAAAATAGTCAAATCTGAAATGTCAACCTCTTTTGCCATCATTAAAAGGGGAAGTTTATAAGCAAAAAATTGATTTTTACAAGAACTAAATCTACTCAGTGTGGTGATATTTCCATTCAAATCGGACATTTATTTCTCGAGATATCAGCAAATAAAATTACTAGATTTGTGTTCCAAAGTGAGATTTAGGGCAGCAGAGATGATATCACTTCCTCACATTGACAAAGAATGCTTTGTGTCCCTTTGTTTTTCAGACTGTTGTGTTGACCTTGATGTTAATAGGAAAAGGAACTCCCCACAGGAATTGCAAAGTTTGAAAAGTTCTCATGCCAATTATGCAATTACATTTTGGTAATATGGGACTGTTGAGAAGAAAGTTGGCTGTAAATTTTAAAGAAAAACAAAAAAAAAGTTTAAAGAAAAACAAGACTGTTCATTAATGTGGGGATATGATGTCACATATGCTTGCTACAGGTTCACTGTTTGTTGAAAATGTGACAACTTTACTTGCTCAAATCTTGAGAACCACACATGAGATTTCAATGCAAATTTCACCAAAATTTTTAGAATAAGTACCTCCCTAATATATCAAAACTTAATCTCACCTTAAACCCTTCTTTTAAGGTACCACAATATGGGAAAACTAATAAACCAAGGGACAGCCTTATACACAAAGTATAAGTACAGGCACTGGAGGTGTTGAACAGCTCCAGTAAAATTTGTTCAATGCCTTTAATTTTTAAACCAAGACCCCTAAAGCAAAACTGAACCCCCCCCCCCTCCATTTACCCTACAGGGATATTGGTTGGACTTAAGATTTTTTTTCACTCAATCTTGGAACAATAAAACTGTGCAATATATTAATTCTTCCCAGTGGAGCCAGTATAGCTGACACAGCCACACAAGGTGACATTGGAAGGACTTGAAATTTTTTCACTGAATTTAGTAAATATCAAGCACATACAGTTGGACTGATGAGTCCTTCTCAAAATCATTTGTGAGGAGATTTGATGAGGTGAAATCTTGTAATTAAAAGGCTGTCAACTCTTACCCCAAACAACAAATTTGGTAGTCCACAGAAATTCTCAATTGGCACACTTCTTTGATTTATTTGAAGTTCAAAAATGCAGGGTATTGTAGCTGATATTACTCAGCATATACTGTTGAGAGAGTGATTTCATAACATATTATGGTCTTGTATATACTCACCCAAAAGCAATAAACTTGAGCTTGTGTCTGGATCAGTATGAGTTTTGGAAAGCCTTGTTGTGAGAGGTGCCTCAGTGAGTAGGTTAGGAGAATTGGAATTGTTTGGTGTGAGAGGATTAGGACTTCATTCCTATGTAGACCTATGTTGATTCAATAAAGTCTCACATATGTTGAAGCTGTTGAAAATTCAATAAGATCCTAATTTGTGATGGCATGTTGACTGGAGCACCAATTCCCTGGGACACCAGTTGCCAAGGACAACATTTGCCAGGGATTCTACCAGAAACTCTAAAAGGGGGGGGGGGATGTATTGAATACTGCAAAACCCCCAGGCATAAGTTCAAATTGATGGTGACTTTATAGTAAAAGTAACAAGTGGCTCAGGCTGGCAAAAGCTTGCTTCAATTTAAGGGTTTTAAGGCTATGTAAGTTCAAACACTGCAAAGGTGTTTCTAGCTCCTTAAATAAGAAACCAAACTACCCTGTACTGACACTTTTTATTTTTGTGGAAGGAAAAGGGGAGGATTGTACAGTACCCTTCATCTTCTGGAGAGGAACCCCCCTTGAGAGAAATGCTGGTTGCTTGGTTGCTGTTACTTCTGTGTTGCATTGCAATATTTTATGCACTATGTGGTAGGGTTGGGTGGTACCGTGAAAATATTGGTACCGGTATTGTAAGACATACAGAACTGGTATTGAGGCAGTACCGGTTCTCAACTCTGGGGTAGGGAAGTCCAGTCGGAAGGAACCTAAGCCACACATGGCCCCCATGTTATCCTGCACATTAATGCATCTGGGTGTTTGATTGGGTTAATAACCATCCAGGAACCTCTGTGCTATATGTTTGTGTAAATATTTTAATCATGCACACATCCTAACAGTTATTTTTGTCAGCAAATATAATGAATACTGGTAATTTTTTTCAGGTACCAGAATTTTCTCAAGAACCGGTATTAGTAACACACCAAATATCTTCAGTATTTTCATTTCCTTTACCTCTAGTACCTGTATTGACGTCAGTACAGGTATACCGCCCAACACTACTAGGTGGAATTCAAAAGCAATCAGTGGTGCGATTTGTATTATGACTTGTATTTAAATTAAGGCTTTCAAAAATGTTGACTTGAGTATGCTGTCACACTCAAGCTAACAAAATCAGAGATCAATGGAGCAAACAGCGATTTCCCCAGACTATAATTCAAAAATGAAGGTTGGCTACTATGAGGTGTTAAAGCAACTAAATTTAGTAAAAGAAATAAACACACATAGGGCATATATATATGTATCTCAACTTCAGATTTTAGGAAAATGAAAAATTACTTTAAGTGGACTTGTTAGGTTATGTCTGTATAAAATTTAAAGGCTTTCTTTAGGAGTGAAACTCAGCGTATTACTGTACACTACGACTCTGGTGTGTGTTTATTACTATTTAAGCATTTGTCAATCTTGGAGGAGAGAGAAGAATAGGCACAAAGATCAAAGTAGTGGACTTGTTACAGAAAATGAAACACTCATATGGTTATCTTGACTTCCAAATATTTGTTCTACAGTTTGTAAACTCAAGTATCATGAAAACCCAATTGGTTTTGTTTCTTGAAATTTTACAACTCACAGGCCTCGATTTTCAGAATATGGTTGTCCCTTGGGCAACCATTTCAATAATTTTAGCCGTCCACAAGGAAATTAGTTGTCGGAAGTGAAATTTTTTGCAGAATTACAAAACAGTAATTGTGGTATTGGTCTTGAAGAATAAAAATATGTGAAGCTTGACTGTCAAAAACACTTGAAGCTGAAGTCTGAAATGTGGCATGACAGAAAAAGTTGAAAGAGTTGATTAGTCAGTGTTATACGTCTTTAATCTGAGAGAAAAATGGTTGTCAATTAGACCACCGACGTTTAAGTTTTGGTTGTTGGTGTGAAATTTCAGTTGTCCTGGAAATTCAGCCAACCACGAAAATCAATCCCTGCCTCAATTAAGTTTGGTTAAATCTAGTAGCATTCCTGGCCTTCTTTCCCATTTTGGGTTACTGGATTGTTTTCTGTATCCTTTCTTCATGCAGTCTATAATGCAAAATGGCAGTTGGTTTCATTTTTTAAAAGTCTTTGGTATGACCCAGTCTGTGAATCAACTTGGACCTTCCAGGTGAGAGGCATAAGATGAATCACTAGAACAAACATCCAGTAGAACTTTGAATCTAATATTATGTTATTTTCCTTCTAGAACTGCCTAAGGACATCTCCATTCAAATGAAAGGAAGCTTGATGATGCTCTCTCCTGGAAGAATGAAGGTGATAGAAGTATCTTCTCTGCATCTGTTGAAGATGTGATATATGGGATTACCAGTTTACCAGGATCTAAAAGAGATGTTTAGGGACCAGGGTAAAAATGACACTTACACTGCTTTTACTGGGGAACGGGGGTAATTCTGATCCACCGAGGACTAATTCAGGTTGGATATTGTGAAATTTCTTTCACCCATGCTGAAAAATTCTAATTTAAATTTTCCAGGTGTGCTACAAATCACATGCTTCAAGAATTTGTACAGTAGGTGAACTGTTTTATGAAAGATAATACAAAATACTTTATTTTCCATTTTTTTCTCAATACATAACTGAGGCACTGTCACACTAGCCAGTTGATGACTATCCTTTTGAGTATTGACATATTAGGGGGGATTTTACAATTTTACCACAAAATCTTTTGGCTGTATTCCATGGTATAATTACTATATGTGGTGGTCAGAATTTGAATATAGTAACCTGATAAGTTGATAACTTGGTATTAACTTGGGCTAAAAAGGGGTCAAACAGCTACACAATGGTGTGTGTATTTAGTCTTTTATATTGTATTTGACTTTATTCCTCTGCTAAATCAAGCATTTAAGGTAACTTTTAAACAACCTTGTCTGGTCTGACCAAGATGTTTGCATAGCCATTGTCTTGTGATGGAAAATTTCATTTAAAGTTGATTGAGTTTCTTAACAGGATGTTAGCTCCCAACCTTCAAAAGCTGCAGTGTTCTTCACCAGCAGGTTTCAATGAGAATATAAGTGATTAGGGAGGGTGGTGTAGGGTAGGAAAGCTAGTTTTGTTGGAACTGGTTGGAAACAGGTTGTTTATAAGACTGATCTTCATCTGGCTGGATAATTGTTTATGCTTTGTAGTTTCAATATGCTATACAATGATTATATTTTTCATTTTATAGTATAACAGTTTCATCATTGAATTTGTTGTTTCAATAGTTATCACCTCCCAACTTTTGAGCATACAGTAATAGGATATCATAAATCTCTGCTATAATTTGAATGACCACACAAAAACTTAACCTACCTGTACTGTACTGTATGTGATATAGGAAGTGTGTGTGTCATATTCCATTTTTATGATACTGCACCTGATCACAAAAAATGTTTTCTCTTTTCTGTTGTATCATTCAAAACTTAAATGCATAGTTCCACTGCTTTTAAGTCATAATCTACTTGTCCAGTATATCATTGAGATTACTTACATATTTGGCCATAATAATTTTGGCCTTGCCCTTGTCTGTCCTCAGACTCATCTTCAATAGTTTAATGACTCAAAGTTCAAGTCATTTTTTCAGCATGTATGGAACACTTTTCTTCAACCATACAACGACTGTTCATGACCAATCGTCTAATATTAAATTGGGACATGGGAAAGCCCAGCTGGACCAAATTAATGTGGTCTTTGATTCTTTGCTCAAGTTGGTTGGAAGAATAGAGCTTTTCTCAGTGGAAGGTTCAAGTTTTCCTTCCTTCCATTGAAACAGATCTCCTCCAAGATGTTTCTGGAGCACCACAAGTGATCATAGCCCCATTTTTAAGTCTCTTTTTTCTCACCAGGTGGAAGGTCCTCTTCATCACTCTTCTCTATATAAATGGTATCATTTCTCCAGTATACTGTATTGAAGAAAAAGGCAAGTGAGCCACACCTGGAAAGAAGGCCATGACCATCTCTATTTAATCCAGTTGGCTATCAACAGGGCCATAAAACTCCCATCTAACTCACTAACTAACCTATGTTGGAGAAGACATGCAACAAAATAAATTGCATTCAAGGTAAATTTTACTGTGATTCTTCTTAACAAACAAAATTAACATTTATGTCAATTAAATTTCATTATGGTTCAGGTCATTTGCTGTTCAAACTTTGACTGCTTGATCAAGTGGTTAGAGTGTCCAACTTCCTGTCATGAGGCCGAAAGTTGTACTCCTGGCTGGGTAATACTGAGGACTTTTAAAAATGGACCGTATAGTACTACCATTGTGCTTGGTGTCAGTGTTAACTCCATGGTATAAGCAATGGAAATGGGAAAACAAACCAGTAAGCCACAACTGGAAAAAAGCCAATTTAAAGGAAAATATTGTGTTTAAAATGCTCCAACAAAAAGTACAAAGAAAATGGCTAAGACATTATCTAATAATTCAGTCTTAATTATAAACCCTAGCAATAGCTACATCTCTTCAAAATGCTATGGGCAAGAAGAGTCATGGACATTGCATCATTTGAAATGTTGCACTTTGGGTGAACAAATTATTCTTGAGCAACAAACAGCTGAATTTGTGGTAAACTTATTTCTTGAAAAGAAGGCTACCATTCTTCCTTATTTTTGATAATCTGTCACCCTGTGTCAACAAATATTACTTTTAAAAGGATGAATTTTTCTTGCAAAACAAATGCAATGTTTCCCTTTAAACCAGTTGATTAAAAAACAACCAGTTAAACTTCATTAAACTAATGAATCAATCAAACTTCATTGTGCCATACCCAGACTTATCAACTGTAACTCAGTATTTTCATCATCCTTTTTGTTCACCCATTGTTCTTTCCATCGAATTAGTAACAAAAATAGGGCAAAGACAATCATGAAGAGAGGTTTAACTGGACCTAAAAACCAGATTGTAGCCCTTATGTATCGTACTTATCCACCAAATTGTTAAAATTATTGGGAATAATAATTTGTGAAAATTTTGTGTGATCAGAATCTTACCAGACAAAAACAATTTTAAGAACAACTGGAATCCAAATGCTAAATGTAAACTGTTTGCATTTTTGACTTCACAAAGTGGATCTCTTTTAGGACTGTCGAAGAAAATGTTCATTCTGTAAATTATGTCTGCTTATGAAAGTGAACAATTAATTAATGACTTAATGTTCATGTGTTGTTTGAAAATTGATGGGTTTGTAGGCTTAACCATTCAGCTACTGAGGACTCAAAAAGTCCTCCAGTCATACCTGCCTCAACTTAAAATCCATTGCTTTGCCCATTGGACTGCTACCAAGGACCCTATGGCAGGTCCTGGAACCCAACTTTTGTAGTTTTGTTCTAGCATGCTCATGGTGGTGCTTTTGAAGTATCTTCAAGTGATATTCATTAGCTTGATAGCGTTGATAGAAGTATACTAATACGGTAGTACATTATTTGGCATTTAAGGTTTGAATTTATCTTTTCCCTTAAAACAATATCCCACAACATTTTATCTTGATGAAAGGTTCAATTTGATTGGTTCCCATTTCTGTAAGTGTTCTTAATTTGGTAGCAGAAGAGCAATGTGGTTTATTGAACTAATGTGAATGAATTATCAATTGATTTTTCCAGGGTTGGTGTGACTGGAGAATGTTGGTAGGAGTAACCCCTACTAGAGTAGTACGACTTGTATGGTACTTCCTATTTTAATGGTGATCCAGCCCAAGCAGGAGCTATGTGAGGAAGAGAAGAGACGAGACATGTAGAACATCAGATTGTCGAAGGTAATATTGAAGAGGCAGATGCGGAGAACATCAAAATTATCCAAGTTAAGACTTTTTGCTATGCCTTTTGTGCCTAGAGTATTAGCCCCTGTTTGAAGGAGCGACTAAAGGGTACAACTCGAACCCTATTTAAAACTGAACTTGATTTTAAACTGTATTCCAATTTTACTTTTTATCAAGGTGACACTATAGATCACATTCATCATGTTGTTATTTCATAAAATTGCATCTAACCAACTAATTTTTTGAATCATACCACCTCAGAGGCATGTGTAGTTTATACAACTATGATCTGAACCATTGGCATAACAAGACGCAACTTTTGAGGCCCTTGGACCAGGGAGCTGCTTGGACAAAAGACAGCTAGTGGCCCCCAAACCCCAGCAGTGTTTCCACTTAGCCAATATGACAAGATCTGGAAGAAAAAACTTGTTTGTTTGCTACACTTATATTAATGGGAAAGAGAGCTACAATGGGCTTTAAGTCTTTTTTCCAAAGTTGGTGCAATGTGAACAACAGCCTGTGCATTACACATCCACAGGCACACAAAGGTGAAATTTTTAGTCCAGCGTTCTCAGTTTGAGAATACAGTATTGACCCAATGAATAATTTTTTAGGTGACACTGTTCCAAAGACCCTCCTATCTCAAGGTGGAGGTAACAGGTAGGTTTGAGACCTGCCATTAGGACATCCTCTTGCTATGCCACAGAACTGAATTTGATTTAAGTCATATATTGAAATAATGTCATTTTGTATGTATTATGCCAGGGTTTGAGTTTCATGGTTGTTCTGTTCAGGGAATAATTTAGTGTTCAAAATTTGGAGCTTTTTGGGCTTCTCTTCCACAAAGTCATTAAAATTTCTAGTGTTGTGCGTAAAAAATCTGCCATACAATTTTGTATTTGTGTAGCAGTTTGTCCATTTTGTGTAGCAAATTGCGATGCGATACCAGATAAATTATTCCCTACTGTTACAAGTCCCATTGTCCAGGACAACTAAAATTCCATGTGGACAATCAAAGGTAAAAAGTTGATTGTCCTGCAGACGACCATTTCGTTGGTGGTGAGAATAAGAATAAAAAAGCAGCTTGCTGTTATCTGATTCAAGCAACTGTTACATGCAAAAAACAGTTTTGTAGTGGTGCTAAACACGTTATGGACTACTGAATGTCCGTGCAGACAGCTAGAAAAAGTGAACTGGTTGCCTGAAGTACAACCATGAAATTTTCTGAATATTGAGGCCTGATTATGGACTAGTGAGTCATCCCAAAAGGAAATCAGCACATGTTTAAAATCATCTCATATTACTTTACATGTACCTCTGAGGATGTGTTTGAATCTCAGACTTCCTATACATATGGACATAGCATACTGCACAGTAGATTGTTGCTACCATATGTATGAGTATAGGCATAGCAAAATGGCTGTTTGCTATGGTTTTGTGTAAAAGTTTGGACTTGCTCAAGTAGCTCAAAACAACAGATTTTGCAAGAAAGTTGAAATATTTTTGAAATAATGCAAGGTAAGGTCAAAACCACTACACACATTGTAGGAATGTGATATTGTTTCCCATTTAAGTTTTAATTTAGTTTCAAATATTGCAGATTTGTCGTCAAATCATACAAATTATGACTTCACGGCAGCCATCTTGGTGTGCTTTTTTTCCCCAGTTCGTGGCGACAGTCTACTGTAGGCATAGGACATATGCGTAATATGCTGTCCATGTATATTGAAAGTCCTTGGTTTGAACACAGCTGTTACAAACAGAAGGTATGTGGCAGCTATTCTAAATGAAAATAACAAAATAGTGTCATTTGATTAAAAACAACCATTCCTGAAAAAAAATATGTTGGAGGGGAATGAAATTCAAATGGGAGCAGGGGGGCAGATAGGAATCAATTGTGGAGTCCTTGGGTTGTACGTACCCTGCTCTTGGTCAACAGAAAATCAGAAAGGCCAATTTTAAATATGTGCGTCACAAATCTGGTGTTTCTTATGCAACTAAATGAACTATAGGAGACATGCAACCTCAAAAGTGTCTGAAAATCATAATTTTAGGTTTGAATGAAGTCACTGTGACATTCATAATATGGAAGTTGCTTAGGTGTATAACCCATCATATAATCATTCCTGGGGAGGTATTTAGGAAATTGTTGCGTTGGAAGAATGTTGAGATTGAAAATCATGCTAAATGTAACACCCATTTTCTCCTCATTTTTTCAGGTATGATAATTGGTAGGGAGGAAGTGTGCCTGGATCTGCCTATGAGGATTGGAACATTTGGATTTTGAGTGTTCTGTAAATCCTCAAATACAATTCAAGAAGCTGACTCTGTGATTGCAACATTTTTGTGTTGGGATAAAGTTTTAGAATGTAAAACATTGAACAGTGAGTGTACCAGTCACAATAACAAATTTTTCTTTTGTGCTTTTAATTGCAAACCTCATCACGTAGCAAATTTAATGTTGACATAGAAGCACATTTATTGATTTACTGCATTCTGATTGGCTGAACATCATTTGAGAGTGGTCTTTTGAATTTTTTAATAGAAGATTGACATGTTAGGTTACCATAGCACCATTAAGTGTATTAGTCTTAGTACAAAGGACAACCTACCAACATTTTTTCTAGCCTTTTTAACCTCGAAAATGATACTTCTCCTGCAAGAACATATTTGTGGGGGGGGGGGTTATATTTTCAAATGGTAACAGTGACATCAAAATATAGATAACAGCAGAAAATATTCAGCTTAGAGAATTAAGATCCTGGTGAGCAGGCCCTACAGATGAAATACAAATTGAGGCTTTGAAAGGTCACCTGGATATGTTCTCAAGCAACAAACTAGGTCTATGTTTGCAGAGGTAGAAGATGGAGACGGGGGAGGGGGGAGTTGGGAAGAAGTATTTTGTTTATAAATTGCTGTACTAAGTATTGGGAAGGGAAACTGTCAGTAGACATTAGTGGCAGCAAAACCCAGGTGTCCCACTGCAGTCTCTGTGATGTCACCATCCCTGGTCTCATATGCATACAGAATTATTTGGATGGGGGGGGGACTGGCTAAATGTTTACCTAAACCTCTGAGTATACTGTACTAGTTTGCTTGAGTTCTGGTGTCAATATCCATAAATGTGGACCCAATTTCTTTTAATCCACACCAGAATCACAGTGCTCCTTTTCCAGTTTCTATAATCAAATACATTTGAGACCAGACACTCTGCATTTATCCAGTAACTAGAAATCTTATTCAACATTATTGTAATGTCGTAGATGAAAATAATTCTAACACCTTCCTTTGGTTGTTAACTGGCTTTGAATCTCAAACTGTATTAACACCTTGTGTACAAAAGACAGTAAATCTGGTTTTGTTTGAAATTTTGAAAGCCCTCAAAACAACCAAATAGGTTTTACAACTTTGTCAACAAAAGTTAATGCGAGCATCCATTTTAGAACAACTAACAATTGATGGCACTCTTCATAAATATATCCAAGGATGCACTCCTTCCACCAAAACTACCCTAATTTTCTTCCATGGGTACCAATACAACCAACCTTTGGGCAGCCCACATAATACTAGATTGACCACCACTGACATTACACACTTTCAACTGAACATTGCATTCTCTGCCAGCTTCATCTGGGTAGACCTCAATAATAACCCCCAAATGACGTTAACACCTAACAATGTTGCTATCTTGAACCAACACAAACACCCCTCTTCTGGAGATTGCATTTGACAGTATGCCACTTTTGCCTAACTATTAGCGATGGGAAATAATCATGTGTCTCTTTTATCCAAAACCCATGCACAAGACTTTGAATGAATTGCAACCCCTGTTTTGGGCTAACATTGTCACTTAATGGCTCATCATCAGGTACTCTAATAGATGACTGTCCTAACAAAAGATCATTTGGACAGAGATATGAACCATCCTCAGGCTCTGTTGGATGTTGCCCAATTGGTCTTTGATTTATTAGATTTGCCATCTCATACATTACAGTTTGAAGTTTACTGTACATCAACACCTGGTCTCCAGTAGAATCTTGCAGTCCTCTGATTAAGCTCTCTGTTGCACCATTTTGCCACAGGGCATCTGGGGTGGAAACAGGCCCATAACCATGGGGGGAGCCAGCCCCCCCCCCCTCTGTGGTCTTATACGGTCAGACCACTGTGCAATAGTAATACTAGTAAAATTTTGAATTCTGATATTTTCTTTAGTCTCTCAATACACACAAACTTCACCAAGTAAAGTTTTGTCCCAGTTGGTGGAGACAATCTATGGATAGGACTTGCATGTTACATGCTCTGTCCATAAGTCAGTGGATGACACAAATTCCTGTGCTTGCTCAAGAAGAACAAGAGATTTTCAAGGTTTTGCTCATCCAATTTCGTAACTAGTGGAAGCACTTGGCACAGCTCTGTCCCATTGTCTTGCGCCCCGCAGTCCAAGGTTGCCAATTGTAGGCGGTGCGCCATCTGAAGTTATTCTAGACAATGAATCTTGCACATTTTTTAGGAAAGGATCGAAGTCATCATACAGATTTCAGGCAAAAGTTATCAGGCTTTTTTAGGAAGCTGGGTTTTGAATTTAAAAAGATTGGTTCTTATGACCAAGCTAGACTGGTTTCTGTTGTCTGGCTCTTATTGCTATTATATGGCAGCAACGTCATCAGCAGCCAACTGTCGTGTGCGATTGTGGGTTTAATTCAAGGCTTTAAAGAGCCAAAGTTAAAGTATTACGGATAAGTTCAGTTAGTTAACCCCTTTGGTGTATAAATTTGAATTAAAGACCCCAAGATTTCTATAAGCCTTCAGATGATATTTACAATATGTTTAGGCATCGTCTGATGATAGTCCTTTTATGAGCACGGGTTGGTAAAAGGGGGTTCGTTAAAATTGTTTCTGAATAACGGTACCAAACTCCAGTGTTCAAATTATAAGCACACGACAAATAAATGGCATATTAAATTTTTGCCAATTCTTTTAAGTGTTTTACTGGTGTTTAATTAACGGTGGCCATTCAAGGGGTAGTGCATTGGAGGTCTCTCTTGTGAACACTCATGTGACGTCTGCATGTGACGTAATGGTATTTAATACCTTTTCCCATTCTCTGGACGACTATTATCCACCATCGGGAACGAATCTTTGAGACTGTTGACTGGACGCCCAAGTGTCCTCTACCATGTGCATTCATGGCATACAACCTTGTGAAATGGTGATTCTCTGGCAACAATGCTAGTCCTCCTTGATGTAGCCAGTGTTGTAATTGAGTCACTAGATTAGTGACTTGAGTCACCAGTTTTCAAACATTTAAGTGACTCAAGTCGAGTCATGGACTCTAGTCACTGTACTATTTCAGTGGGGAAATTACTCCTGATTTCTATGGAGCCACTATCTTTTTGAGAGGAAGTGACTCGAGTCGTGACTTATTACAACACTGGATGTATCTGAAGTGGGCATGCTCTTTAACTCTGGCCCCAACAACAATAATCCCATCTCCATGTTTCCTAGGACCAAGCTGAGCATACATCTTGTTAAACTGGCTCAAGTTCTCTTCAATAATCTCAACATTGGTCTTCTGGGCTTCTCTCACCCAAAACACTTCTGCCCTACTATTCTCCCTCAGCAGTAGGTTCACTCACTGGACCACTGAGCTTCCTTTTGCTGTATAGTGACAGAACCTCTGGTCATGCAGCCTGTTATAACTGCTGTATTTTCTGATGTTGATTCCATTTGCCAGTGTATCAATTTCATTGACATCTTCAACCATTATTACCTTCACTCTCTCTAGCCTGCGGAGCAGACTCTGTAGTAGCCTAAAGATGGCGCTCTCTCAGAATCAAAATACACCTCTCTAAACAGTATAATATACAGAGTCTGCAAACCTTCGTCCAGTTTTCATTTTAATACAGGAATCCAGCATTTTGAGGGACGAATTAGTAAACATGAGATGGTCATGTGGTGCACGAAACAAGTATGAATAGTGTATTTTGGTACATACAACTGATACAACGAACGGCGAACAACCTAATTGGCTTTTGTAGGTGGAAAATGTGCACCAGACCATACTTTCGATGCATTAATATTACCTATTACGCAAGATATAATTTAGTATTTTAATTTTTGTCGTGACATCATATTTGGTGGTCGTAAATAGATTCGCTAGAAAGTTGGCAGGCTATTATATACCGTAGTTATGCCATGTAACTTAGTAGTTGGAAACGTCAACTGTTCAACAGTGAAGCCGTTGAAAGACCCATAGTATTATTAATAGTAGCGAAAGTAAGATTTTTGATATTTGAATGTAGAAGTTGAAACGCAAATACAATAGCCTGCTTACAGCAGGCTACACTCTCTCTGGCAGGGTTTTTTCATAACATCCCTGACTAATAGGCCACTGTTCAAAAGGAAGTGTCAGGAACTCAGGACCCTTCTATCATGTACTACTTGTTGAAATTTCCTCTGGCATTCTACCCCTTGTAAATAAGTCCGCCACATTCAATTCACCTTTGCACCACCAGTCATTTGGTTTAGTCTCTTGCCTAATTTCGCCGGTTCTGGTCGCGGCAAATGTTTTGTATCCATAAATTTCCTTCTGTATCATCGCCCTGACAATTTCACTGTCAACAATATAGAACACTTTGTCAAAGTCAATCCGCATCTCTTTCAGGATGTAACTGGCCAATCTCTTGCTCATTATTGCTGCACTAAGCTCCAGTCGAACAAAGCTGACAATTTTGATAGGTGCCACCCTTCTCTTGCATGGACACAAGTTGTGATGCATACTAACCATTTTGCATCTTGTATCTAATATAGGCTGCCATCCTAAGGGCCTGTTTTGATGCATCAGAAAACATACAGTAATTAGTGTAGGTGAGAATCCTGGCTCTGTGTTGAGTGGTTTTACACATCCTTTGAACTCCAGTTGTGAGCTGTTAACTCAAATCTTCAAACAACTTAACCCAGTCTGCCCTAGCAGTATCTTTTATGGGTTTGTCCCATTCCAATTTGGAACCCCATAATTTTCTGAGCAGGATTTTGGCTCGAACTGTTAGTGGTGTAAGCAGTCCCAATGGATCATACACTGAATTAATCTTGCTTAGACAAATTCTCTTCGTTAATATCTCTGGAACTTCCTTGAATGTCTCTACATTGTCACTGAATGAGAGCACTTCTTCTCCTGGCTCCCCGCTGATGCCCAGCACCTTCTCGTTCTTTGGCACCTATGACTTCCCATTATTGTCCTTGCCTGAGAAGGTCTATTTCTTTATGGAGAAGTTGCCATGTTTAAGTAGCTCTTCTATTTCGTGAGCTTTTTTCATAGCTTCACTTCCTAAAGGTATGCATTCAAGGATGTCATCCATATACACATTTGTCAGAATGGTTTGTGCTGCCTCTGGAAACCCTGTTTTTTCTCCCTCTGCCGTCTTTCTCAGCACCACCGTTGCTGTAGTGCCAGATGGTCGATCACCAAAGTTCACAGCAGTAACACAATACCTTTTAGGGGGTATGGCAGAGGTCATTGCCCTCCACAGGAAACAATGACAGTGTTGGTCCTGGAATGAAATGCAGCACTGTGGAACATCTTTGGTATGTCCCCAACAAGAGCATTATTTTCTTCTCTGAACCTCAAGAGCACAGAGAGAAGGTTGTTCACTAGATCTGGACCTTTGGCCTAATATTCCTTCAAGACATGAACTCCGTAATTAGCACTTTTGTTACATACAATACCCAGTGGAGTACTCTCACTTTCTGGTTTTTCCACAGCATGGTGTGCAATGTATTGTACAGGTCCTTTATAGTCCTTTTATTCTTCTTTACTTATTTCTCTCGCCACACCCCGTTGTAACATGTCATCCTATCTGCAATCAATGGCACTATTCATAAATATCTGCAATGATACAATTATGTAGAACAAAATGATAGTTGAACTGTATAATTTTTTGTATTTTTTCTTTTCTGAGGTGAGACAATTTAAAACCCAAAATGATTGAAAGATGCAGTTGCACTAATAAAAGTAAAGTTACATTAGTTTTACATGTGGTAGTCTTTGGTAGTTACGTCAGTTTTACATGTGGTAGTCTTTGGTAGGAATGTTCAGTCCATCTTCTCCTAAACAGGTGACTAAGCAATCAAAGGAGTTGAGATTAAGAAAGATTCTTCCATCAAGGGAAGGTGACAGATATAATCAGTAAGTAATTGGTAATGACAGGTCTTTCTAAAAATGTGTCTGTGACATCAGTTGTTATCATGCTGAATTGAGGGCGCTCTTCAATTTTGCTTCAACAAAGCCCTTTACCTACTGTTAAGTTCCCTCGTTAAAAAAGATAACTAAGAGCAAATGTGGGGCAATGTTTGGGTAAACATAGGGCAGTTTCAATATTTATAATTTTTAAGCTCGCTCACATCACTTAATGTCTCTTTCTGCATGATAAGGGTTGTCATCTTTCTCATTTCAAAGGGAAGAAGTTATTCTTTGAATACAATACAGAGTATACAATGCTTTGAATTCATTGTAGCCAATTTTTTTGATGCCTAAAGTTTCTTTTGCAAGCTTTTTTGATACTATTTTGAAATATTTTAGTTTCATTTTAGGTGAAAGAAGCAAACAGTTATCATGATAACATGTATGTTTATGACAATAAAGAGATAAACATAGACTTCTCTTAGACCCTTTCCCTAAAAGCAATTACAAAGATTCATGGGATACAGTTTTGGTTTGTGTAGTATTTGACCTCAGTGAAATAGCACTGAGAAAAACATTGTGTACCAAATCCATCCCACAATGCTTTGTAATTGCTATTTGGAACACTTTTATAGGCTAGAAAATATTTTTAGGTTCACTTGCCAAAATTGGGATGCCTCGACATGTCTTAGCCTAGAGTGATACTGTTGTGTGGAAAAGTCAGCAGTTTAATTGTATACATGAACATTCCATTTTGCCTAAAGCCCTTCCACTTTCTTGTATTACCCCCATTCCATTCAATGACCGAGTGTCTTCAAGCCTGTTCTCATTCCCTTAATTAAAATAGTTTTCTCAAAACAGTAAGCAATAGAAGATATAGGAGTTGCATCATTTGATTGTTTGTGTGAACAAATTATTTGTGAGCAAAAAATTTGAAATTAATAAAGATGAATAAGAAAATAATGGTAATTTCAGAATGAATTAGAATTTATTTAACCACTAGATGATTAAATTTTATTTGTTAATCAAGAATTCAAAGATAATTGGATTAATTCTTGGAGTTAATACTTTGCTCTCTTTTCTGTAGAAGTCACTCATTTGCTTCTGTAATTCTTAAAGTTCTTGGATTAAATATTTACACACCACATTTTTAAATATCTTCATTTCTTTTTCTCTTTTGAGTCAATTCAGGTCCCATTTTGGGTGAGTCTTTGAAAGCTGAAGATGGTTTAAAATGTTAGAGGTTAAATTTAACTTCCAGATCAGATTTATTACTCAAAACAACAGTGTGGAAAATATTTCAATCATTCTTTTTACAAACAGGCCTTGAAAAAATCACTTTCCAACTCACCATTGGGGAGTTACATTTTTAAGATGATGAGCTCCATTTACACTAGTCTTTCCACTTTGGTGGGTGAAGGGTGGCTGTTGATTACAATTTTATGCATACTTGCTAACTTTTCAAGATCTGTTCATGATTTTCTGAGCTTTTTCACCTGTGAAACTCAAAATGTTATGATTTTCTGACTAGAAATATAAAAATGTGGTAGTTTCAATATGATCAGAAAACTGCAAAGCTTGATTGATATAGTCAAGAGGAGGTCTCACTTTATATACTCATATAAAATAAGAACAACATCTTTTACACAAACCCTGTTTAGACCAAAACAAAGAACCTTGCACTTGTCTGCATGGTAAAAATGTGCCAAATTTGCGACCAGTAAAATATGAATCTATTCATGTCTTTTTTAGAAGTAGTTAAGGCCAACCTTCCTACAGAGCTAAGTATCTTATTAAGCAAACTCACTTAATGTGAGAGAACTATCAATATCATATATGAAAGTTAGGAAAAGAAGTGGGCCAAGAACTGAACCTAGTGACTTCTTCCCAAGCCAAGAAATTGCTATTTACAAATACTCTCTGGGATCTGTTTACCTTTAAACCCCAAATTAATCCAGTCAGCACATCTGATGAAAAAGTTTAACCTCTACAACCATGAGTCTACTTAATGGAACTTAAAAATGCTGTTGAAATATCAAGGTAAATGACATCAACACTGACCAGAATCAAGAGACAAAGAGACATCTTCTAGATTCCAGAACTTTTGCAAACAACTCTGGTCAAACTGACATATCTATAACTGGAAGGCTAACTTTGAGCCCCTTTTTTGGAAACTGGAATGATTTGCTACCCACCAGTTGGGGAAGGAGGGGGAGGGGGGTGACAAAGTTTTAATCCAGGCTTTTGTGAAAATAATGGAAAGAGGAAGTGACAAAATCTCAGAACATTCTTACAGAACGGCTGGATAGATCCCATCTGGCCAAGTGACTTTATAAGCCTTTAAAAATTTTAACAGACATGACATTACTTCGTGCTATGGCTTGGCAATATTATACTTTCCTAGTACATCTTAATCCTAAATTATTGTAGATATGATCCTTGTATCTAACTTTGAAATTTAGGCAAAGAGCATATCCAGCTATTCAATATGGGGCTATTCACATGCGCTTTTCCTTCAAAAACACTCCCACGCCTACAACACGGACCCAAATTTTTGTTAACTTGAGCATGGGATGATTCTCTCTTGATCCTTTCATGGTTTTGCACAGTGGATTTATCTAAACTGCCTTTCTGGTGTACAGTTCAATTTTGGATTTCAATTTGCTGTTAAGTAGGGCTGCATGACACTTGATACGAATAACACATGATCTTAGGATGATAAGTTAAAGAGGTGTGACCCCTTTAAAAACTATTTGCTCAAAGAGAAAGAGCTTGTTTGTAAAATAGATCAAGTGTTGCAAATGTAGAGATAAACTTTACCCGAGAAAAGGCCCTTTTCTCGGGTAATATTGGCTAAAGTGTCCCATTCAATTCTTGCAGCATGGAGACCTGTATTTTTTCAATCGAGCTATTCATTTTGATGTATGCTTAGTGTTGTATACATGCATTACAAAAAAAAAACAAAAAAACTAGTGGATACACTACAATATGCGCTGCCATCTGTTTGTGTATTCCACCATTTTACCTTACAGTTCCATGCGGTGCCGAATTACCGAATTCACGTATGGTAAGGTTACAAACACATGAAAGAAATAGTTCTTGTGTGCTATCAAGTAAAATAGTGAAAGAATCTTAGCACAACTAACAGCCACTCATCACTTCAAAATAGATTTTCCTTGAAAAGGACAGGGGAAGGAAATTCTCATTGGAGATTGCTGTTACGATTGACATCACAGTCAAAAGATGCAGAATAACTCACATTACACAGTATGCACACTTTAGACTGGACTGTCCGATAATATGTATGCTGGTGTGACGTCACGAAGAAGATCAGTTAGCATTTTATTTTCAAATACATCAGATGCAATTCATATATTTAAACTGGGTGACAAAGTTTTGGCTTTTTCCGACCAGAGATGGAAAAGATTTTAAACAACCCCCCCCCCCCCCCACCAAAAAAAAAAAAAAAAAATCAGAATCCAATCCGAGTTGGCTGTAGTGTGACAGCGGCTTTTAAACTTGCAGCTCCCATGGTGTTTATTTCCAGTGTGTGGGGCAATGCATTCTTCTCCCTACTCCATAACCTATGCGGGACATCATGCACAACAGCAGTAGATCCCGCTTTTAAGTCTTTGGTATGACTCGGACTGGGAATTGAGCCCTGGACCTCCCGGAGGGTTGGGGTGTCAGATGCTCTATCTCTAGGCCAAACAGCAAGCTAGATGAGCATGGGAGACCATTGGATGTACCCACAAAGCAGCTTCAACCTTACGTAGTCTTGTCTGGACATCTTAAGTTTTCAGCTTCAATAGTACCTGCTGTCAGCGAGGTCCGTAACCAGTTTTGAGGGGGCATATCCCTGGATGAGATTGGTCGGCCTAGGTAAGCGTATGAAGGCAAAATTTGCCTTTTAAAATGAGTCCTAATGCAATGTGGTGCGAGATTTTTCACATTGACATAATTATTTGTGGAGAATAAATGGCCAAATTGAAGAGAAAATTTCCACCCCACCTTGTCTGCCGCGGCTATATCAGCGAGACATTACTAAACGATTGCAGTCCCACATCCGCCAAGAAAATGCTTCTTATCTAATGAAAGATTAACCTTACAATTTCTTTTTTATCTCTCAAGTAACTGACAGTTCAAATCTGAAATATTACATATTTCAAGCAGTACCTCCTTCTAAATTTCAACATTGACGGGAAAAAACCTGTGAAATCCGAATCAAGTTTAAATATGTAAACTTATGTCAGTTATAAGTATGAATTCGGTATCATGATAGCATTTTTTTTAACCAACCTGAGCAAAAGTGCGCATAGACTCATCATTTTCTTTGCACGGGGTAATATACGCACTTAATCTTTTCAAATGAACCAATGAAGTTGCCCAGTACGTGTGACACCGTTATCAGCTCCCGAAAGTACCTTGGTAACAGTTACTACACAATGGACGCCTGGATGTCAAAATACGAGCACACAGTGACGTTGGTGCACTGAGACGGCGCCAGAAGATCAAAACTTAAGGGGAGCAAATTGAGGGCAAAGTGTTATGTTGGGGAAGGGGGGTATTTTCGGGGCAGTGCGGAACCGAGCCCGACGGTAAGACTATCCGCCTCTCACGCGGAAGGCCCGGGTTTCCTTCCCAGGTCGAGTCATACCAAAGACTCTAAAAATTGAACCTACTGCCACTGTGCGTGATGCTCCACACAAGCAGTGGAGTAGAAAGAACAAGTCAGTGAGCCACAACTGGAAAAAAGGCCATGGCCAGCTTGACTTGAACCAGTAGATTGGAAACTGAGCCGTTAATCTCTACTAACTAACTTAAACCGTTCCTAGGGATGGGGTGCCGGAACCAGAAGCCCTCGAAGGCTTCAAGGTTTAGCACATCTCTGGAGGAAAAAATAATTCTCTGAAGAAGTAAATTTTTTCGGTTAACCCAACACCTTACTGAATTAAGTTTGAGGGGAGCAAGGACAAAATCTGGAGGGAGGAACAAATGCCCCCCTCTTGCCCCACCTTATAACACCGCACAGGTGACTACTATCTGGTTCGTAGTAAGCTTGACATTTCTGCAAATTTTAGTCCAATGTCACCGACATTTCATTAAGTAACAGAAAACAAGTAGAATTGTATAGTTATGTATCAAAATAATTTATTTCAAGATTGCAAGGAGGAAAGTTTACAAAATAATTATTTACAAAATACTCTTATTTATATTAGTTATTTTTTAACTCATGAAAAGCTTCTAATAAAGGTTCCGTATATTGCTGCATAGTTATATTTGCCTATGTGAACGAGAACATATATTTTACGTATACATATTATCACCGTTTGATTGCTTAAATGCAAAATAACAAAGAAATGATAATGAATACAAGTGTCAATTTTTTACTGTAACGGCACCACCGGTGTGACATACTCCCCCCTCTCTCCCCTTCCTTGTAGCCGAGTCCGTCCCCTAACACAAATACCCTTACGACTGCTCATATAACAAGCAAGCAAAAAAAATCTCCCCTTCCCGCCTTTTTCGCATTCTTCCCTTTCCCTACAGACTTAAAATTCAAATTTACAAGAAGTAGATATACGTACATGTAGAAAATGTCTTTATCGCCATCGTCCTTGATTTTAAATTGTTTCATATGACAGTATGACAGTGGTGCATGGTTGAATATTACTCACTCTAGCTGGTTCATGTTCACAATACCCTGCCTTTTCCCCCACAATCCTAGTCAGCATTTAACGATGAAAAGAATATATCGCAACCAACCACAAAATGGTAGCAACAAAATATTTCATTCGCTCAATATATAGCAGATTCCAAAGGACGGTGCTATCAAAATAGATGTTGCATATTCCGAGTTACTTCAATTAAACGAGTTTAATACTTTCTATATGTGGTAACATGAAAATAGACCACATTAGATTTCACTGTCACAATTTACAGCTCTGTATATTCTACGCCCCTTCAAATTAACCGGCCTTCGTAATGTTTCAATCGGTTCTATCCCCTCCCGGTTAAGGTTCATTGAACGGTCATCTTGTTCTACGAAAATTCACATAACCTGCCACTAAGCAGACTAGGCAGATATGCCATAAGTGATACAAACTACAATGCTCGCGTTTTTCTTACCACATATAAGCAGTATCACATGAATTACTGCAATTATGTCCACTGTGCCCCCACCCTTTTTCTTATCCCCGAAAGAAGTAAAATTTTAAACATTTTCTCTCGGTAAGTTTTATCACATCGGCCTAAAAAGATACATGTA
The DNA here is from genome assembly GCA_037179385.1 of Holothuria scabra. NCBI lineage: Eukaryota > Metazoa > Echinodermata > Holothuroidea > Aspidochirotida > Holothuriidae > Holothuria > Holothuria scabra. Next base: position 55,929,757 of record CM074184.1, read on the forward strand.
ATGGAGTCAATTTGTTCTCAGTATATGGGGACGTAACCTCATTTTCCAAAAATTAATGACCGATGTATTAAATGAAGTGGGACTTGTCCCCAGATCAACCGCCCCCCCCTCCCCGATTCATTTCCATGTATACATATCTAGTAAACCTCTTCGATAGTTGGGCCATTTCTCTGTTGGTCTGCATACGAATTTGCTTGTGGACCACATGATGACCCTGCCCCTGTGCTAGAGGACGGCTCTGGACCGCCGGCACTGTGCATCTTGGTCATAATTGGTGACACCGTCTTCTGAAGTTCGTCCAGTTTGTGGTTGAATTCTTCCTTTGTAGCTAGTAGGTTGTTATCGAGCCAGTTCAAAGTTTCCTCAACCTGTTTCAAAACTTCTTGTCGGTCTTCTTGGGAGATTTTCCCCTCGGGAGCATCGTTTACTGCGCTCTTGACGCTAAATGCGTAGTTTTCAAGCTGGTTGCGCGCTATAATGCGCTCCCTTTGCGCATCATCTTCCGCCTTGTACTTTTCTGCCTCTTCTACCATGCGATCGATTTCTTCTCTCGTCAGACGCCCTTTGTCATTAGTAATTGTGACGTTGTTTGAACGACCTGTGCTTTCGTCTTTAGCGGAAACATTCAGGATACCATTAGCGTCAATGTCAAACGTCACCACTATCTTGGGAACGCCACGTGGTGCAGGGGGAATTCCCGACAACTCGAATTGACCCAGACGGTTGTTGTCTTTTGTCATGGCCCTCTCTCCTTCGAATACCTGGATAGACACACCTGGCTGGTTATCTGCGTATGTTGTGAATGTCTGCTCTTTCTTGCAAGGTATTCTACTGTTTCTTTCGATGAGTTTCGTCATTACACCACCGGCTGTTTCGAGACCAAGGGAAAGAGGAGCAACATCAACAAGTAGGATATCTTTAACTTCTGAACTCTGATCACCAGACAAGATGGCCGCCTGAACTGCTGCACCGTATGCAACTGCCTCGTCTGGATTGATAGACTTATTGAGGTCTTTGCCATTGAAATACTCTTGAAGCATCTTTTGGATTTTAGGGATTCTTGTCGATCCGCCCACCAGAACCACAGTGTCTATCTTACTTTTATCAATTTTGGCGTCGACGATGGCTTTTTCAACTGGTTCCAAACATCTTCTAAATTGGCCTGCGCACAACTCTTCGAAACGGGCACGAGTGATGGAAGTATAGAAGTCGATTCCTTCAAACAATGAGTCGACCTCAATATTTGCTTGTGCACTGCTTGACAATGTCCTCTTTGCTCTCTCTGAGGCTGTTCTCAGTCGACGAAGCGACCGAGGGTTTCCTGAGATGTCTCTTTTGTGTTTTCTTTTGAATTCAGCGGCAAAGTGGTTGACGAGGATGTTGTCGAAGTCTTCACCTCCGAGATGAGTATCTCCTGCCGTGGACTTGACTTCAAACATTCCATCGTCTATGCAGAGAATAGAGACGTCAAATGTTCCTCCACCGAGGTCGAAGATGAGGACGTGTTGTTCCCCTTTAAGCTTCTTGTCCAGTCCATAGGCAAGTGCTGCTGCGGTGGGTTCATTGATGATACGCAGGACATTGAGACCAGCGATGACACCGGCGTCTTTTGTCGCCTGTCTTTGGGAATCGTTAAAGTACGCTGGTACCGTTATGACAGCATCGGTGACCTTTTGACCCAAGTACGCCTCAGCCGTTTCTTTCATCTTTGTGAGGACCATGGAACTGATTTCTTCTGGATTGAAAGTCTTCGTCTCCCCCATGTATTCTGCTTCTAGAACAGGCTTGCCACCTCTGTTGGTAACTTTAAAGGGCCAGTTTTTCATGTCCGATTGGACAGCGGAATCGTTGAAGGATCGACCAATCAGGCGTTTGGCGTCAAAGATTGTGTTTTGAGGGTTCCTGTAGAAAGAGGAGATATGACGAAATTATTACTTTTTGCAAATTTCGACTGCAAATAAAAACAAATCTGAAGATAACTAGACACCTGAAAATGACGAATCAAAAACTCACTGGATGACATAACGACTGACTGGATTGAGGTGGGTTGGGTACATTTATGGCCCTATGGGACTCTTTCTCTCTGGGGAGGGGGGAATATGCCAGTGTGTCACAACGGGAAAAACAGGTCCTGGCTGGCTCGACTTGAACCAATTGGTTGGAAACTGGGCCGTAAAACTCCATCTAACCCAACCTAACCTCTGGGGTGGGGGAGGTAACTATTTTCTGTTTTTAAAGGGCCAAACCTCTCAACCCAAACTTCAATTTTGGTACGGGGGTACCAAAATTCTCAATTGGCTGAGCTATTTGACTGACAGCTAATTCAGACAATGCAGAGTACCAAAGCCTACACAGCATGAAGTGTACTGAGAGTGTTTTGATTATATAAATTAAGTTTTTCTTTACTCACCTTGAGGCAATAAACTGAGATTGTATCTTAATAAGCATGAATTTCACACAATTGTGGGAGCGGCTTAAGTAAGAAAGTTAGGAGAATTGGTACTGTTTGAGGTGAGAGAACTGGGCCTTAAGTGTTTTTGTCGTTTTCGGTCGGGGGCCGGGGGGGGGGGGAGTTGGTGAGAGAACGACTAAATGTCAAGAAGATTTACAACCTGCTCTTACGTCATAAACTTAGTAAATGGCGATTCGTCCTTTTTCCATAACTAAGATGTTCTATAAAAGTAAAACTTGCACCTGTAAGGGACTAAAGAAGTTCCATTCCCAGACTATATCCTAATCGCGACCCCTCAGATAGTCGGAGAATAATAAATGGCATTTCCCAGGCATTTAAGTTGCAATTAGAATCAAACAACCGTTCTTATGAGCTTTTGTGTGCAAAATTAACCTAGGCTCACCATTTATAATATTTCTGCTGTGAGACAAAAAAGGTGTAACGTGGCCTTCGGACCACTAAGCGAAATCTCGGTTACAGGTTTTCAATCGTTATGTGTTTCTTAAAATTGATGAGGTAAAGCATGCTATCTTTTCAAGGATATAAGAAGGGGCATTTTTCGGTTCAAAATTTGAAGATATACAGTTCACTTTCCTTGGGTAGGAGAAGAATAAGGGCAGCTTTTTTGCTCAAATAAAGTTATCATTTTTGGCACAATATAGCACTACTTGGGAGTATTTGATAACCAATGATTTGAATATTGTTTTGAATGCAACTCGATCGGGCACTGTATGAACATGGTTGATAAAACAACTTGAAAGAACACCCTCTAGAAAAAAAAGATTTGCATGAGAAACTTTTCTACATAATCGAATTGAAAGTGAGGATCCTTTGGCAACTATTTAATTTTTTTAGGGAAGGCCTACTTGGAAGTCAGTTTGTGCAACGACGTTCTCGGTGATAAAATGCTCAGTAGTTATAAATGCGTTGATATTACTTTGTTAGGCCTAACATTATTTTGTAATAATTTATTAAACTTTAAAATTCAGCACTACCCACTTGTCAAGGCTACAGAATCCCCTTTATATACCGTTATCACTTACTATATCGCTACCTGAGAAACTTGCGATTTTCCCGAAAAGGATATTCTCAGCCAAAATACCGTCTTTGGTTTAAGCAATAAACCTAGATAAGCCTACTTGGGAATCTAACTGTGGGACTCTAAAAAATAGATCTCGACTACGGGTTGGGAAGTGCAATACTTCTAACAAAATAAGATTTATTTTTCACAGACCAAACGTCCTCCTAGGCCTAGCTAGGCAATAATAGGACTAACTAGACGATGGCCGGCTTTAGTAAAAGGTCAAAGTAAAGGAAAAAGATATTGTCTCACTGAGAGGATGGTCTAGAGCCAAATTTAGTACATGTGATATGTTAAAGAGACACTGTCTGCATTCTGGTTGAATTTTTATTCATTTCCCGTATTTGGTTCTTCAGAGCTTAGCAGCCGAATTTCGTCTTTTTTTAATATATATTTGATACCACCGTTAAGTGCATCCTGTCTGAGTAATGGATTTAAAAAAATACATGCCAGAACCCTAGGCAAACATATAACTTCACCAGAATACTTAGAATATATCCCTCCTTAACATATAGCATTAAACAATTAAAACGGGGAATTCCAAAAATAAATAAAAAAAAAAAAAAGAAAAGAAAAGACTACTTACATAGCGACTTGGTTTTTAGCGGCATCACCAATAAGACGTTCGGTGTCCGTGAAAGCGACATAACTTGGCGTTGTCCTGTTTCCTTGATCGTTGGCAATGATTTCTACCTTCCCATGCTGAAACACACCTACACAAGAGTAAGTAGTGCCCAGGTCGATGCCAATTGCTGGTGCTTTTCCTCCAGACATATTTTCAATTTTTTTCTTGCAGTGAGTTGGAAAATTCAAAGTTTCAAAGATACAACGTTTAGGCTATAAAGTATAATTGTACCGAAAAACCCGCTGTTGTAGTCGTCACTGAATTTGTTATAATCTCTCGATTGCTTTCGATGTTCTAATGCCGACAGTGAAAACCTCTAGCTTTTAAAGAAATCGGGTGCAAGTATCGAATCCTCCCGAAGTTTCTAGATTCCCGAGACCATCTTCAAAGTTCTAGAGAATTCGAACCTATTTTACGGCAAAGGCTCTGATTGGTCTCTCGACCAATATGATTATACATTACTTAGAAATAGTAGTTGTTCTCATTGGACTAAACTTATGATGTAATCAACGTGTTAAGGCTATTATCCCAAGCAGCATTTCCATTTTTAGAAAGGAGTTCATTAAGAGGATTGAAAGCTTTGTGATTTTAAAAGAAAATTTTACGTTTTATTATTTTAAGATTATTATATCATAAAACTTAGAGTATTAAAGGATTAAAATGTATCAATATTTTGCACAAACTAGGGTAAATAATGTACGACAAATATTTTTCATCACACCCTTTGTAAGCTACCTACCTTCATAAGTGGACATGAGCCGTACGTGTTTGTAAACATTCACGAACGTTCCAGAATGCAGTGGCATAACAAAGTCAAGCATTCAGGATGATCTGAAAATTGAAGGAGTGTGACGAAATTGTCGAGATGTCTTCGATAAAAATGTAACGTTAGAACAGGTTATTCATGCGAATAATTTTGTGGCTGGTTAAGGTTTAGCAATTCTTCGATGTAAGTTAAGTATAATTTCAGGGTTGTTTTGTTGTTCGTTTAGGCCCTAACGTTAGTGTGAACAGGTGAACGTTAGGGTGCAATTGCGCGAATGTCAATGGGCGTACAACGGTACATAAAACTGGCCTAGGCCTACTAGTAATAGTACTTAGTAATTTAACTTAGGCTAGGCAACATTATTAGTCTATAACTGCCTGACTGTTGTCGATAATATTTGCAAGGCCAGACCCTATCCAGAAGTGGCATATACTATAGTGATTGATCTAGTCGGTCAGGGCCTTGCTTCAGTCACTATGTACAAAATAGTGTACTCAGTTTACGACACATTAATTGGCAGACTCATGCCATGGTAACACTAACACAATGATACCTATGCATAGGTATGCACCGGCATGTGTGTATCCCCATCCCTAACCCTACAACCCTAACCCCAGCATTACTATGCCAACTCAAAACCCTACAGTATTTACTATGCTTTTGTAACCCTAGCTCACGGACTTCCTATACACGGTCAGAGCATTCTGCACGGTAAATTGTCGCAGGGTCCATTAGTTTCTGCCCATTACTTTCCGCCCCTAAAAATTGTGGGGTGGAAAATAATGTTTGAACTTACATTTGTTAAAAATAACTGTTAACTTTAAATTTCAAATCCAAGTACAAGACAACGAAATTTTTGGATAGGCCTAAAACTTTTTCAGCATCCTCATCAAAAGGAATGAAATTAATAACCTTTTTTCTAAACGTCAAGTCTAGTCACAAACTTTTTTTTTTTTTTACTTATAGGTAGTTCACTTGTCTCTAGGAAGACTTATGCTGTAGGTGTGAACAATTGTTCACAGCACTGAATACTGTATACCTGAGTCTTCAGTAAGAATGTTGCTTGGAAAGACGTCAACATGGCAGTAACGGGTGTAGCATTGAATAGTAAAAGACATCGATGAAGTTTGAAACTTTAAGGAAAGGTTAATGGAATCTTCATTTGAAAAAAGCACCACTGATATCACATTGCATTCCATAATTTCCTCCTCCCAAAAAGATCTTTTCTGCTAAAAATAAAAGGGGCGGAAAACACCACTTTTAAGGGGCCCAAAGTAGTGAGGGCTGAAACTAACTGTTACCCATTGTCCCTATTGTACATGTGAGAAAAAGTGCACCAAGATGGCTGTTGCTATGATTTTGTGTAAAGTTTGGACTTGCTCAAGTCAATTCCCAGATTTTGCACATATTACAGGAATATGATACTCTTTCCCATTCTAGTCAAACATTTGTTTAAAGTATTACAGAGTCGTCCTCAAATCATACCAATTATTGCTTCATGGCGACCATCTTGGTGCACCTTTTTGATTCCTTGCCGAAGGCAGGCAAGGAATCTATTCGATGGTGATGTCGTGCGTGTGTGTGTGGGTGTGCGTGTGTGTGTGTGATGCCCGCTTGTAAACACGATATCTCAATAAGGGTAACTCTGAGAGATCTCAAACTTGGCATGTAGATTGCCCACATTAAGTAGAAGGTCTCTATTATTTTTGGTTGAGGTCAAAGGTCATTTGGGGTCACCAGGGGTCAAATGGTAAATACCTTGGAAATTGCTTGTAAACACGATATCTCCAGAAGGAAAAACGTGAGTGATCTCATACTTACCATGCAGATTGCCCATATTGAGGAGATGATCCCTATTGTTTTTGGTGGAGGTCAAAGGTCATTTGGGGTCACCAGAGGTAAAAAGGCCAAAACCTTGTAAACGCTGTATCTCAAGAAGGATAACTGTGAGGGCTCTTATACATAGCATGTGGATTGTCCATGTTAAGTAGGTGATCCCTATTGTTTTTAATGGAGGTCAAAGGTCATCTGGGGTCACCAGAGGTCAAAACATCAAAACTTTGTAAACAGTATATCTCAAGAAGGGTAAGTGTGAGGGATCTCATACTTAGCATGTGGATTGTCCATATTGAGTAGATGATCCCTGTTGTTTTTACTGGAGGTCAAAGGTCATTTAGGGCCATCAGAGGTTAAACCTTGCGCATACTATATCTCAAAAAGGGTAACTGTTAGGGTTAATATTCATTAGTGCATAGGGTGAAGAGTTTTGAATGGCATGGGTAATGTAAGATGCATTTGGTAAGCTTTTGGAATCCACTTCATTATGTAAATGATCAAGTTGGTAATTTCAAAATATGAACTGAAGCAATCTCACTGTATTAAGAATGTCTAAAGTGCATAAAAGTGCATTTGGTATAGTATTTATGTTGATTTTGGTTTGAAGTTCTGCCCTATAACATTTAGTGCCATTATTAATATGCATAAGAGTAAGTGGGTAGAACAAAATCTGAAAAAATTAAAAAGGAAAAAAACTGTTTATCAGGCTGACATGTTAGTTAATTTATCTTTGTCATAGGTATGCTGATTTTGCCATAAGTATCTCGGCCTATAGATTTTCATGGAAAATGTGAGTTAAACAAAGGCTGTATGAGGGTTATTTGGGGACAGAGTCTGAACATATTGGAGAAAGCTTCCATGCCCACAAAGCAGAGGAATTGTTCAGTGGGGAACTTCATAAGTGTAAACTTTGAACAGATCAAGTGCTCTGTATGATGCCCAAAATTTCTTTTAGAACATACAAGCATTGTTTCTTCCATAACCCTAAAGAAAATATGAAGATAACATTAAATTTAGTATCAAAGATTGTTAAAAGTTACAGACAAACCATGTGCCACTGTCCTCATAAGGACATGGAAGTGGGAACTAGATAATTAAATACACCATGGGTAATTAGTTTTATAAAAAGAACTAAATAACTGATCATTTGGATCAAATACCCCTGAGCATGCTTGAACTGAGATTGCCTAATTGAATGAATCAAATTGTAACTGACCCACCAGAGTCTGTGAAAATTGCTGGTCACTGTTATCTTTAATACCTAATTCATCACATTTGACTGCCACAGTGTCCTGACGGGTTTTCTCATTGAATCATACAGCTCAATGGCTTTAACCATTTCCTACCTCTCTGGAGATAGTGTCTGACACTTATTTAGCCGTCTCAGTAAGGCTTGTTTTTCAGAAAGTACTGTAGTTCAGGTAATCAAAACTAGCATAATAGTATCCACTGTGTATCAAACAAAGGACACTTGATTTGTACTCTGTTATGTGGTGTTCCTACAAGCAGACAGTTTAAGGCAAATTACAAATCTTGTTAATTTCTGGATTATTAGGGTTCCCATTTTTTAATAATTTTCAAGGATATCATAGTCATTGGGAAGGGCATTACACCAAAAGACAAATACAAAAGGACCAACACTAATAGCCAAGGTTACACCTTTCTGTTGAGATGTCTCTACTGTATGTTCCAATTTATGGATGACTGTTAGGATTAGGGCTTCTTGTAACACTAACCTCAATGCAGTCAACTTTTTGGATCATAGAGACATCATTATATAGAGAGCTATCCTCAATACCCCAAATTTTGATTTAAAGGAGCATGTTTCAAAAATATATCTTTATCAAGTTAATAGACAACATAGTTTACCAGCATCATAACTGCGTGGGAGATTTCTCTTTTTTGTGGCGGTCAAAGGTTGGGGTCACAAAAGGGCAAAACCTTGAAGACATGGCATTTTATGTGGTTATTGAACTGTGGAAGGATCTCATACTCAGTTTGTGAATTGCTCATATTTAGCATGTTGATGGTCTTTTCAGGTAGTCGCTCCCTATTGTTTTAAGTGAGTGTGAAAGGTCATTTTGGGTCACATGATCTCAAAAGGTTTTGACCTTACTAGTATACCTCAGTATTTGTGAGGGATCTCATGCTTGTCATGTTGGCATCCATGTTCATTATTACAATATGTCATATGGCAAGGAATCACTAAGCCTTTTGGCTTTCTAGTTTAGTCCTGCTCTGTGGTGACCATCTACGCATAGGACGTACACGTTACATGCTTTGTCCATGTATATAAGTCCATGCCCTAACCTCATTACTATGCGTACATAACCCTAACCCTAATCCTATAACTGGGTATGTAAACCCAATTAAAGCCCAGCTAATGTTAGGCCCGAGTTTAGGCAACCTTCAAGGTACATTTACAGAATAACCCACCACTAAATAATGCCACAGAGTTGCCTACCAAGCCATTGTTTCCAAGCAATGCATTTTTCTTAATGGTGGAGCCGACTTAGCCAAGGCACAAGCATCCCTAACCATGTTGTATAACCATATGCCCTATTGTATATGGTATATATGCAGCATGTTGAGGGGCACCTGTAGGCCAGTGTAGTCACTACGGGACATTGGTTTGACTTAGATTTTTTCACTCAATTATGGAAGGATAAACTGTGCAGTATATTGTATTCCTTCATGGTGGAGCCAGTGTACGTAGCAGCTAGCACTAAGGTAGATCAGAGATGTTTCAACGTTCAAGGTATTTCCGACCACTGTAAACATTTCTGGAAATGGTAAATACCATGAAGGAATAACAGTACCTAAAAGAAAGACTCTACCAACAGGACTTAGTAATATGAACTTAAGGCAATTGAAAATTATCCACCTCTTTACCTGAACTAACCATTTAAAACAATTAATCTGAACCCCAAAACCAAATATGAGTAAACAAGATTTCAGCAAAGTTAGATGTATCAGTTGGCCTGGCTTCTTTGCATGTGGCGCAGAACATTTCTCCTTTCTCGTACCATTGCCACGGCCAAGTTTTCAGCCAATTTAACTGAAACTTTTCAGCTTTTTTCTTCTTAGTTTTACTACTATTGTTAGCAGACCTCGGCTTAACATTAGGCCCAGTACTACTGTATTACTAGTAGTAGTATTAGGCCTACTATTAGTATTACTATTTACGTTATTATCGCTACTCTGTAGCAGTTTGAAAAATAATCCAACTTTGACTTGCAGGCCATTTCACACTTCACAACAGTCTAAAACATGACCGGTGTATGCACACAGAGCGATTAGTTTCAGTACACATACTGCACCGAGCCAGCTGCCACTGCTGCGCGATCGTATGCTAGGCCTACAGCCCTACACTATACTAGGTAGCGCTGCTCTAGTACATGCATACCCAGTCCATGCAGTATTGGTGTAAGGGTGTACTGTGTAGAGCTTCGTTTTACACAAACGTTTATACAAACGGTGACTCATCGATTTTCAGAGTTTTTATTGGTATAACGGACAAGTAAATAAGTTGTGCTTTGATTATAACCCTATCGCTTATGCAAGAAAAAGGATGCGGGAGTTTCCTGTAGACAAATATTTTTCTTGCGGGATTATTGATTCTGTTGCGGAAATCCCGCAATCTTGCAGCTTAGCGCAAACACTGCACACACCTTACTTTCACATATCTTTATAGGCTACCCACCAGTTTAATTATTAAGTGGTCAAATTTGATAAACTAAATAGAAATTATAAGTTGGCAGGATGTTATCACAAAAAGAACTTGCCCCCAAATTGTCTCTGCTTTCATTTAGCAGGGGGAGTTGAAAACCACTCAGCATTTTTCAATGTACATGAGGCCACAGTGTTTTTGACCACCTAGATTTTAACCTGCATAAAAACATTGAAATTACAGAAATTTGATCAATCTGTATTTTAAGTGACCATATAATTAATGACTGCTTCCCAGATCTGTAAAAGAGGTCTTCATTGGTACTTTTTAATGATCACAACATATAACTTCTCATGACCTCCACAAAATTTATTTAACAATAAACTTGCAGGTTTTTCAGTAGGGAGGTTGAAAATACCCTAGGGTACAGCAGGGTGAAATTAGTAAAATTTCAACCATCATTATGCACCCAGAGAGGAGAAGACCAATCGAAGGACACAAAATGTAAGTACAGGCATTAGAGGTGTTGAACAGAGGTAAAGTGGTTTAAATGCCTTTCACGGGAAAAACTTGTTAACACATTATCTCAAGTTTGGAAGCTTAGATATATTTCATATATGGTGTGTGGATGCGTTATGGTCAGAAGATGGCCCTATTGTTTTTGGCAGAGGTCAAAGGTCATCTGGGGTCTCCAGGGGTCAAAGTCTGAAAACCTTGTTAACGCAATATCTCAAGGTAGGAAACTTGGATAGATTTCATGTTTGATGTGTGAATGCATTATAGTCAGAAGATGGTTCCTATTGTTTTTGGTGGAGGTCAAAGGTCATTTGGGGTCACGGGGGGTCAAAGTCTGAAAACCTTGTTAACATGATATCTCAAGGTAGGAAACTTGGATACATTTCATATTTGGTATGTACATGCGTAAGAGTCAGTAGATGGGTCCCTATCGTTTTTGGCGGAGGTCAAAGGTCATCTGGGGTCACCGGAGGTCGCAGTGGGAAAAACTTGTTAACACAATATCTCAAGTTTGGAAGCTTAGATGTATTTCATATGTGGTGTGTGGATGCGTTATGGTCGGAAGATGTTCCCTATTGTTTTTGGCAGAAGTCAAAGGTCATCTGGGGTCACAAGGGGTCAAAGTCTGAGAACCCTGTTAACACAATATCTCAAGGTAGGAAACTTGGATAGCTTTCATATTTGGTATGTGAATGCGATATGGTCAGGAGATTGTCTCAGTGTTTTTGGTGGAGGTCAAATGTCATGTGGGGTCACCAGGGGTCAAAGTCTGAAAACCCTGTTAACACGATATCTCAAGGTAGGAAAGTTGGATAGATTTCATATTTGGGTATGTACATGCGTTATAGTCAGTAGATGGTCCCTATTGTTTTTGCCGGAGGTCAAAGGTCATCTGGGGTCACCCAAGTTCACAGTCAGAAAAACTTGTTAATACAAGCTTAGATATATTTCATATTAGGTGTGTGGATGCGTTATGGTCAGGAGATTGTCCCTATTGTTTTTTGTGGAGTTCAAAGGTCATCTGGGGTCACCACGGGTCAAAGTCTGAAAACCTTGTTAACGCAATATCTCAAGGTAGGAAACTTGGATAGATTTCATGTTTGATATGTGGATGCGTTATAGTCAGAAGATGGTTCCTATCGTTTTTGGTGCAGGTCAAAGGTCATTTGGGGTCACCGGGAGTCAAAGTCTGAAAACCTCGTTATCACAATATCTCAAGGTAGGAAGCTTGGATAGCTTTCATATTTGGGTACGTGGATGCATTATGGTCAGAGGATGGTCCCAATTGCTTTTGGCAGATACGAAAGATCATCTGGGGTCGCCAGGGGTCAAAGCACGGAAACCTTTTTAAATATGATCTTTCAAGATAGCTGTTTGGTGGTCAAAGATAGAAAACCTTGTTAACCCGATATCTGAAGGTAGGAAACTTGGATAGATTTCAAATTTGGTATGTGGATGCGGTACGGTCAGGAGATTGTCTATAATGTTTTTGGCAGAGGTCAAAGGTCATCTGGGGTCACCGGGGAGTCGAAGTCTGAAAACCTTGTTAACGTGATATCTCAAGGTAGGAAACTTGGATAGATTTCATATTTGGTATGTACATGCGTAAGAGTCAGTAGATTGTTCCTATTGTTTTTGCCGGAGGTCAAAAGTCATCTGGGGTCACCGGAGGTCACAATCAGAAAAACTTGTTAACACAATATCTCAAGTTTGGAAGCTTAGATATATTTCTTATTTACTGTGTGGATGCGTTATGGTCAGGAAATTGTCCCTAATGTTTTTTGTGGAGGTCAAAGGTCATCTGGGGTCACCACGGGTCAAAGTCTAAAAAACTTGTTAACGGAATATCTCAAGGTAGGAAATTTGGATAGATTTCATATGTAATATGTGGATGCGTCATAGTCATTAGATGGTCCCTATTGCTTTTGTCGGAGGGCAAAGGACATCTGGGGTCACCAGGAGTCAAAGTCTGAAAACCTCGTTATCACAATATCTCAGGGTAGGAAGCTTGGATAGCTTTCATATTTGGGTACGTGGATGCATTATGGTCAGAGGATGGTCCCAATTGCTCTTGGCAGATACAAAAGATCATCTGGGGTCGCCAGGGGTCAAAGCACGGAAACCTTTTTAAATATGATCTTTCAAGAAAGCTGTTTGTCCATTTGTCAGTCTGTTGTTTGTATGTCTAGCTAAGTATGGCATCTAGAATGACAAAATTATTTTTTGAACATGCTAGTATAACATTTTAATGAGAAGATAATGGTGCATGATGGCACTCTTTGAAACAGAACATTTATCTATCATCGAAACCTCAATGCCTGTTTGCATTCTGGTTATCTCAATACATATGTTTTGAGATATTGTCCCCCTAGACAGTTGCTAGCTGTTAGCTAAAATCCACTTCAGCATGGCCATGCTTGGTAGAGTTTACATTTTTATCATAATATCTTGTAGAGCATATTTTTGTACAATTATTCAGTCAGAACTTGATAATCTGAAAGGTTGATAATTTAGTTGATTTTTCTCTGACAAGTGGTCAAAAAGTTGTGCAAAAGAAAATTTCCTTTTCTGCCCATTGTTTTATACTCCTGTTTTTCCCACCATGCAATTGTGAGTGTTTTAGTCGGCTATTTTGTCTTTGGCTTCAAGCCTCTGTTTACAGTAGTTAAGCATAGGGTAACTGTTAAGATGATCTTGTCTGGTCTGACTAAGATGTTTGCCCTGCCATTGTCTTGTAATGGAAAAGTTTATTTACAGTTAATTGAGTTTTCACACAGGATGCTAGTAGCTCTCAACCTTCAAAAGTTGTGTTCTTCACCAAGAGGTTTCAGTGAGATTATAAGAGATATGAGGTTGATGTTAGGAAAACTACAGTAGTTAGGAAAGAATTAGTACTAGGAAAACTTGTTTTGTTGGAACTGGTCAGAAAGTTTTTGATTCCTTGCCGAAGGCAGGCAAGGAATCTATGCGGTGGTGATGTTGTGTGTGTGTATGTGTGTGTGTGTGTGTGTTTGTGTGTCGCCAGCTTGTAAACACGATATCTCAAGAAGGGTAAGTACAAGAGATCTCAAACTTTAAATAAAAATTCTGCAAATTTTAAATAAATAATAATTTTAGCGATCAAATTGATATTTTGGTGAACTGTAGTGAATATTAGAAGGATATTTACTGAAAAGTGTGGCAGTGCTGAATGTAACTCTCAGCAGCATTCATCAACCAGCAATCCTAACTTGCTACTGGAAGTAGAAATGTGCAGATTTTTCAGCAATTTGTGAAGAAATTGGGGTAAGAGGACTAGGCTACCTTGAGGTAACTAATCACGCAAAATTTTACTGGATAAAAATTTGTTCATAAAAGTGGGAGTAATTATGTCGAAAATTTCAATTTCATTTTTGATCCTGGAGCCGCATGACTTTCCTTTCCGTGTTATATACTGTATATATAGTGTGTGGTATATATGAACCAAGGTAGAGGGCGCCTGTGGTTTGACTAGGCCTAGGCCTAGGTTCTTTTTTTTCATTGGTGGGCCCTAGGCTATGTGAAGGAAACTTAGGCTAGCAGGTTTAGAAAAACTGCTTACTTTCTTAAACACAACTCAATGAACCTTTAAGGTGTTGCAATTAATTTCCACCACAGGTCGTTCTAGCGTTATATAATGGTTGGTTCAAATTTCGAACAGGGTTCTAAATTTGAACACCTAAATAAAATCATTCATTTATCAGTTATGTGACAGTGTTTTCTTAAATTAAGTAAAATATCATTAAGAAATAATAGTGGCTCCATATGGTATGGTAAAACTGACAATTATTGTGCATCTATCAGTGAATAAATAAGCATTAAAATAAGGTGTTCAACTTTGAACCAACCACTATACAATACAGTAAATAGGCCTAGCCTATATAAAAAGGAGAAGGTAGCGTAGGTCACATCGAGGTCCGGTAGTTCCGCTCTGTAGTTTCCGCCCATTACTTTCTGCTCTTAAAAATCTAAGAGCAGAAATTACTGTTTGAACTCACATGTGTTTAACTCTTAACTTGAAATTTCAAACAAAGAACAAGACAACAATAAAATTTGTGTATAGCCTAGGCCTAAAACTTTTTCAATATTCTCATTGAAAAGAATGAATTGTGTGACCTTTTTTCTAAACATCATACTCACACACTCCTATTTTTTTACGTAAAAAGAGTCCACTTGTCGATAGGTAGGCTTATGTTGATTGTGTGAACAGCTGTTTACAGCACTGAATTCTGTGTTCCTGTACGTCAGTACGCAGTACACTGAAGTCTACAGTGAGAATGTTGCTTGGAAAGATGTCAACATGGCAGTAACGAGTGTCGCATTGAATAGTAAAAAGCATCAGTGAAGCTTTAAGAAAAAAGTTGATGGAACTTCATTTGACAAAATTACCCCTGATATCACATTCCATTTTATTACTTTTTGCCTCCTAAAAAGATGTTTTATGCTGAAATAAAAGGGGCGGAAAACACCGTTTTTGAGGAGCGGAAAGTAGCTAAGGTGGAAACTAACTGTAACCGGTCACATCCCCTAACACCAATTCAGTACTTCCCTCGAAACTCTTCACGATTTCACACCATATTCTAGGCCAACATTTACTCTTTCAAATCTCTGAGAATATTCCTTCATCATTCTCTGATGAAACAACACAAACTTCAAGATTCTTACACAAAAAACGAACTTTCAGTTTATTTTGTTTCATCAGAAAGAGATGATGGGAAGGTTCTCTAGAGATTTGAAGCAGTAGCCTACCTAGGATAAGAAGGAAAATGAAGAGTTGTGCGAAGTATACTGCATTGGTGTTAGGCAGTGTAATCGGTTACAGTTAGTTTCCACCCTCGCTACTTTTTGTCCCTCAAAAACGGTGTTTTCTGCCCCTTTTATTCTTAGCAGAAAACATCTTTTTGGTAGGCAAAAAGTACTGGAGTAGAATATCAATTCAGTGGTACTTTTGTCAAATGAAGATTCCATCAACTATTCCTTTAAGTTTCAAACTTCATCGATATCTTTATCTAATCAGTGTGACGCCAGTTACTGCCATGTTGAAGTCTTTCAAGTAACATTCTCACTGTAGACTTAAGTATACTAATACATACTCACGTACAGGTATACGGTATTCAGTGATTGGAACAATTGTTCACACAATCAGCATAGGCCTAGTATAGACAAGCGAACTACCTATACAGAAAAAAAAATTAGAGTCTATGACTAAACTTGCCATTCAGAAAAAAGGTCATACAATTCATTCTTCTTGATGAGGATACTAAAACATTTTTAGGCCTATCCACAAATTCCATTGTTTTTTTGTACTTGGTTTTGAAATTTGAAGTTAACAGTTATTTTTAACACATGTAAGTTCAAACATTACTTTCCACCTTAAGATTTTTAGGGGCAAAAAGTAGTGAGGGTGGAAACTAACAGATCTCGATCAGGGTTTCCATCAGAGGGGGAAAGGGGGGATTTGTTCCCCCCTTTCCAGAAGAAGGTGGGTAAAATCTCACCCCCCCCCCCTCCCTTTGCATTCCCATAAAAATTACGAAAATGTCAACATCTTAATTTCTGACATAAAAAGACAACACTTTTGCAGCAATGTTTGGACTTATAGAAGTAAATGGCCTTCAAACCCTCAAATTCCCCCTTAACCCACTCATAACTTTAGCCTAGGACAGCATCAATTTGGACTTGGGGTTTAGCTGTAATAAATCCCCCCCCCCCTTTTTTTGTGTTTCTGGCGAAATCCATGCCGATATGACCTACCTTTTCCTTTTAATATAGGCTATATACTTTAAATACTGTATAAAGCTAGGACCACCTGTAGTTTCTGGCTTCACTACATTCCACCTCTAAAAATGGTGATTTCAGTCCCTTTTATTTTTAGCAAAAAACATCTTTTTTGGGAGGCAGTGGTACATTTGACAAATGAAGATTCCATCAACTTTTAAATTGTTTAAAACTATAGAGTTTCAGTACACCCTTTGTATTAACCCATACCAGCATGCTGGTATGAGCTTTTGTAATCACTCAGTGTCACTCAGTCTTTCATATGTTTGTCCACCATTTGTTCTGAATGCTTTTATTCTCACATGCTTTAAACAATTTGCTTGAAACTTGGACACAATGATCTGTGGGTAGCATGCTATATGGTGTGATTAAAATGTTGGTCTGAAGCTCCCAGGTGGGCCCTACAGCCGATTTTGTGAGATTCTACAAAAATTTGCTCCTCCTACAGATTATGTTGTGCAGTGTTGATGGTGATATTATGGTGCTCTAGTAGTGGTCCTTTTGGGATGTTCACAAGTTTTGGATCTAGATCCAGGATGGCCCTAGGAACCATTTTGTGAAATAATACAAAATGCCTGCTTCTGGATTATTGCTAAAAGACTTTGGGAAAATCTGTAGTAAGGATGCTTAGTTAGTGATCTGTGGAAGGTACTCTGGAATTTTAGGTAAAAGATTCCATTTGGGCCCTTTGGCCAGGGTTGGAAAAAATGTTTATTTCCTGGGAAGGGAGTGAAATTATTTCCCTGGAAGGGAGTTAAATTTTGCACAATTCCCCCATTGTTTTCATGTACAGAAATGGGAAATTTCCCTCCAATTGCCTATATTTCCCTCCAGATGGCAAAATTTCCCGCAAAGGAGCCTCCCAGCTTCCCAACTTTTTCCACCCATGCCTTTGGCCTTTTTCATGATATTCAGCAAAATGCTCCACCTCCTTCAAGTTTTCTTGTACAAGATTAATGCTTGTTTCTATTAACCCTCAGTTGTTGATACCTTCATTGTGTACAGGAAGGGTCATTCCTTTGCCCAAAATGTAGCAGTGAGGTCCATTTCATAACCAAAAAACTTACACAAACATAACAATGTTTTTTGCCTTTGGGTTATTGTTAAAAATGTTGACAGTAAAAATTCCGCAATTTAAAACAAAACAATTGTACTTTCACAAAGCATTTTTGAAGTAACATCTCTTAGGTAACTTTTCGCTTAATTTAGTGCAATTACTTGAATGCAGGATTGTTGATTTTTTTTATTTTAAAAAAAAATGATATAAATCAATGATTTAAATTAATTTACATCACATTTTTGGGATTAAATCATGATTTCTTTCAATAAAAATCATGACTTTAATCAAAGTGATTTAAATCAAACAGAACACTGCTAAAATGTAAACATTCTCCAAGGGTGAGCATATGTTATGCAAGAATGTACAGTTAACAATAGTATGGTCTATTTACTTTACAGGAAATGGCTGCCCTCCTTATCTACATTTTGACCCAGGCTATTAAGCATGGTAGTGCTCATTTCTTTAATGCGGTGACGAAAGAAGGGGATGTTGTGGAAGGAAGGATCCATGGAAAGGTAGAAGAAGACGTTAGTAACCTGGAATCGAAAATAAAAGAAGAGAAGTTTGTACTTGTCCAGAAATACTCCTTAAGTAGTAATGAGAACTGCACATACCTAAAATTGGTAGCTGGCTCTTCAAAGGTAAATGTTTTGTATTGTTTTTGTTCATATCCCCATTTACATTAAGTTATGGTTCAATAAATTGGTTTGTTCTTTATTTTTCCCTAATATGGAAAAAATGGATTTTTGATGTATTTTTTTTCATAAGCACTCAAAATATTATCTGCAAAAAAGTTATGGCATTAAGACAATGCTTAGTGGAAAAATTTATTTTTGTATGAAAAACTTCATTTTATCTATGCAAATTAGGTTTTATAGTAGATTGGAATTAAAGGGGAAGCTAAAGCCAAACTCTAATTTTCAGGCAATAATTTATCCAGTATTGCATCGCAATTTGCTACACAAACAGGCCAAGTTGCTACACAAATCAAAAATTGTGTAGCAATTTTTTGTTTGCATAACTCTTGCATTTTCACAAATAATGTGTGAAGGATTTCAAAAATCTTCAAAACTGCTATGCAAAATTTGAATGCTAAATTATTCCCTGAATTTTCATATGTGAAAGAGGAACCAAATCAACCAAGTTTAAAGGAAACCAAAAAATCTGCCCATTAATGTGGGGATGTGATGTCATATGTGCTTGCTTCAAGTTTACTTTTCGTTGAAAATGTGAAAAGTGTTCATGTTCATATCTTGAGAACCGCACATCCGATTTCAATACAAATTTTATCAAATTGCTCACGATAAATACCCCTCTAACATACCAAATCCTGACGTGACCTTAAACCCAAATTCTACCTTTCTTATTACCTCATCACATTTTATGAACTGAATCATAACTTTGGATGTATTTTATCTGAAGGTATTTCAGACAGGGTCAGCCTTTCCATTGGACGAAGAAAAACTACATCAGTTTTACCATGCTCCTGTATGCACAGTCCCTGAAGCAACATCCTCTCCCAAAAAGAGAAGAGTCTACATCCAAGGCACTGTTGCCCAGTTGCTTATAAATATTATATTTAATATATATATTTATATATAATAAATAATATTTTGTGTGCATTTCCCTAGGGTTTCACGGTACCAATGATTATTGGTACTGTCGTTTCCACCACAAGTGGTACCATTTGAATGCTAAATTATTTTACTCTGAAAATTCAAGACACATCCTCTTACCCCTCCACCACCTAAAAGCTGTTTAATTAAGACATATGATGGGTGGCATAGCCAAAGTTTTAAGGGAACCTAGGTAACAAATGTAGGGGATCTGGTACCTCCCAGGGTGAAGCCATGGGCATCCGCAGAAATTTTTACAGGAAGGGCAACGTCATTCATGGATTATTGAATTATGTACACTATCTAAGCTGAGCGCCACCATAGGTTGACGCGGAGAGTACAAGAAAATGTTGGGCCTTACAAACCCTCCAGATGGCCGTAAATGACACTTGGCAAGTGTTATTAGTTGCATGTACCCAGCCCTGAAACAATATTTTCGTGTCCTTAATTTTTAGACCATAAGAATTTTCAATGTAAAAAATTGTTGAAGGGAAATCTGCCTCTCTGTCACGGCCTTGCAGGCCTATGCACATTAAAACTTACGTCTATGTAGGCCTATATCCGTTACCCATTAATGATTCATACTCCAACCCCCCCCCCCCATATCATTTTGCAGCACAGGTTCTCGTGTTGCATAAAAGTTGTTCAATGCATCCGCTTCAACTTCCAGCTCATTATCAACTTCTAAGTCATCGTCAGAAGCGTTACTTTGCCTCATGTCAATCCAAAGATTAAGCAGATCAATTCTTACCTATATTAAATGGTTAAAACTCATTATTGACAAATATTTCAAAATTTCATCACATTTGTTGCATCAAATTATATCTTCAAACTCCAAACACAATTTTCCAATGGTGAAGCACACACAACATACTATATCCTATGCTAATTGATGTTTTAACTGTAATTACACATCCTTCTATTTTCATAGGTTTACGATATCAAAAAAGGAGCAACATGGTGCAGGCGTGATGTATACATCAAAGATGCCCCAACTGCCAAAAGAATTTGCGTTAAACTCTGGGACACTCATGCTAATAAAATCACAAAAAAGCATGAATCGCAGAAAGTGACAATCGAAAATGTGGAAGTAGATATCTATCAAGAGAAGAGGCAGTTGAAATCAACTGACTTAACCAATGTCCTTGTAAGTATTTCTTGTTATACACAGGTCCAAACTTTGCCAAACTTTGCTTTTTTTATTCCTTGTTGAAGGATGGGTCAGCCTTCCCTTTTGATATGCTATTAATTCAATTCAAAAAGGAGAAAAAGTTATCACTTCTTGGAATATATTGGTGAACATGGTTAGTAGCAATGACTGTACATTTTAAAAATTGCCAACTCTAGATTGTCATAAGAAAGAAGATTTAGTCAACATATTGGTACCAGTATTGTGATACATACAATACCTGTATTGGGCTAGAGTTTCACAGTACCACTGCGAATTGGTCCCGCCGGTTCTGCCACAAAAAGTACCAGTAATACCATAGAACTGGAACCAGATAGTAAAAACGTGAGATTTTTATCACATGCAAAATATCTGTAAAACACCATGCTTTGACATAAGGGAAGTCTTCTGATAATCCCTGCCTCCCTTTCCACTATTTTTATAACATTTAGTCACCCCACACTCAACAAATCAGTAAACAAAAAGAGAAATAACCTCTCTGCAAATTGATGTCCGATAAATACAGAACATACAGTAAATCATCACCCACTGCAATTCTGCACCAGAGCTAGACCCACAAGATGTCAAGAACACTAAGAATTGTAATGAAGATTGCAAAAATAATTTCTAAAAGTAATGACAATCGCCCTCTTAGAGTATTACCAAAAGTTATCAAGTAGAACTTTTTCAACCTTACAAGGATGTTTCCTTATAATATTGATTCATCAAGCTTTCTCCTCCCTGAGTTATCACTATCAAAACTACATCCAAGTGCTTCATGATTGAATTTACCAAATGCATTGTTCAACAATCTGTTGTACAACAACGCTACTGTTCTGCAGTAACTATGAATACAACAAACAAGTAAGATGATCAAATGAACATGATTGCTGATGATATAAGCATAACAAACTGTGTGTTCAGTCCAATTGCTTCACTGTGTAAATTTCTGAAAGAACATTCGTTGCATTCGTACAGAACATTTTCTTCCACAGACAGTGACCCTTATGGACCAGTCCCATTACATCACTGTGTTAAGAATCACAAATTGTCGATGCAGTGTTAATGGCAGAGCTGGCAATGCTATGATTCTTTGTCTGCTTACATGGAATTTGTCTCTCGTATAATGTTGCATGCTATCTTAATCAATTACTGATCAATGTTACAGAGCAGTGATGTAGCCTCAGGTAGGAGAGGCTCAGGAAAGAAAAAAATCGGAATTGTGCGATTTGAAACACCAGTCAAATACCATGCATTTGTCCCAACTGCTCTTTCAAAATTCCAAATTCCTTCTTATAATAGCTTCAAATTTGTAATTATTTGATTCATACCTACTCTTATCTAAAATATTCTTTATTCTCTTTTACAAGTTGATGCACAAACTACATTTTCTGGGGAATTTACAGTGCTGGGAGCACACAATGAAGGGTTAGAAGACATAACTGAAATTTGTCACAAATGTATTTTTGTCAGTGTAGGGTTGCACCAGGAATGAAATTTTAGATTTGGCCAGAACTTCTTTAAAGTGTTTTGAATACATTCTATAGTGCCTGAAGGAAGCTAAGTTGTCGCTGCAGGTTAGAGCATTTAAAATTTAATTCTTTTGATATAAGATGCATGTATAATACCATATTGTACAATGCAAAATAGAATTTCTGCTCAGTCCATGGGTAGTACTTTTCTAATCAATCATGGTGTCATCCTGACTCCCTGTTTAATTTGCCTCTTAATGATTTAAATCAATGACTTCAATCAAGTATACAGTACTGGCCCAATACCTAAAAATAAATCAATCTGGCCAAAACCAGAAGTTACCAAAATCTGGGTTTCAGCAAGATCCAACATCCAGTGCAGCCCTAATTGACTGACAAAAAACATAATTCTTGGTGGGGTCAAAACTCATTTCAGACACCAATCAAACAAAACTCTAGATAAAACCAAAATTAAAAAAAAAGGAACAGCATGTGTTATATACCATCACTCTCTGCATCCAGATAAACTTCTTCCCATAAACTTGCACTACAACTTGACACCTGCTCTATTGTTGTCTTCCATTGTATGTTTGATATCATCAACCAGATAATACTACAATAACATTTAACTAATGACTTATGCAACTTTTTCTGTTTCTTCTACAGAGAAAAATGTATGCTGATACTGGAGGATGAGAGAGAGATAGAGATTCCCTCAGAAATATTTCAAGAAATAGGAATATCTTTTTCCAAATTTCTTTCCAAAACACCATTGGTGGCAAACATTTCAGTAAGAAGCAATAAAGTTACAAGACTTGTATTGCCATCAACAATTTAAGCAGTATATCTATATCAACCTTTTCCATACACAATTGAGATTACTTTAGGAAGAATATCTTTGTGATTTTTTTTACTAGATTAGACAACCATCATATCCAAAGATGCCTATGCCTTTCCATTGGAAAGAGAAAAGGTCAGAGATTTGAATGGATATTTTTTTTTGGCATAATTTCAGCTAATTATGTATGCAATATACAAATTTGGTACAAATCACTTTTTGTTGATTTTGACACAAAAGCCACTATTACATTTATTTTTTGGGGCAAATTTGTGCAGAATATTGTTGAAGACATTTCCCTATTTCATTTGACACCTAGTTTATAATATATCTCAACAAGGGTAACTGTTAAACTGTTGAAGAGCATACAAACATTGTTTCTTCCATAACCCTTCCAAAAAATGAAGATAACATTCAATTTAGTATCAAAGATTGTTAAAAGTTGTAGACAAACCTTGTGCCACTGTCCTCATAAGGACATGTAAGTGGGAACTAGATAATTAAAAACACCACGGGTAATTAGTTTTATACAAAGAACTAAATAACTGATCATTTGGATCAAATACCCTTGAGCATGCTTGAACTTAGATAGTCTAATTGAATGAACAAATTGTAACTGACCCACCAAAGTCTGTGAAAATTGCTGGTTACTGTTATCTTACCTAGTCTATCACATTTGACTGCCACAGTGTCCTGAGGGGTTTTCTCATTGAATCAAACAGCTCAATGGATTTAACCATTTCCTACCTGTCTAGAGATAGTGTCTGACACTTATTTAGCCCTCTCAGTAAGGCTTGTTTTTCAGAAAATACTGTAGTTCATGTAATCAAAACAAGCATAATAGTATCTACTGTGTATCAAACAGAGGACACGACTTGTAACTCTGTTATGTGGTGTTCCTACAAGCAGACAATTGAAGGCAAGTTACAAATCTTGTTAATTTCTGGATTAATAGGGTTCCCATTTTTTGTTAATTTTCAAGGACTTCATAGTCATTGGGAAGGGCATTACACCAAAAAACAAATACAAAAGGACCACCACTAATAGCCAAGGTTACACCTTTCTGTTGAGATGTCTCTACTAAATGTTCCAATTTATGAATGACTGTTAGGATTAGGGCTTGTTCTAATACTAACCTCAATGCAGTCAACTTTTTGGATCATAGAGATATCATTTTATAGAGAGACATCCTCAGTACCCCAAATTTTGATTTAAAGGAGCATATGTTTCAAAGATATCTCTTCATCAACTTAATAGACAACGTTGTGTACCAGCATCATAACTGCATGGGAGATTTCTCTTCTTTGTAAAGGTCAAAGGTTGGGGTCACAAAAGAGCAAAACCTTGAACACATGACATTTTTATGTGGTTATTGAACTGTGGAGGGATCTCATACTCAGTTTGTGAATTGGTCATATTAACAGAAAAATCATAATTACTTCACATATATGCTTTTCAGTGTCATAAATGAAAGAGATGGTGCTAAAGGAACATTTTAATGTAATATTTTTTATCCATCTTTTATTTTTATACATATTTTTATTGGTTTTTGCTGATGATTACAAACTTTTGTTCGTCTGGTACATGCCAAGTCAGGCAAGTAAACACTGACTCTCACTTGCCTGCCATTTTTTAACTTGCCTAAGCAGGACTATTTTTATTGTGTACCATTTAAAATGCCACTTGCCCAAACACTTCCACTTGCCCCCAGTAATCATTAATGTTAAACCCTGGGTTAAATTCTTAGTTTTTAATTTCAAAAAGACTTTTTCCGATTCCAAAAAAGGGGAGGGGAAATTTATTGACATGTAGCCACCACTTCTCATAAATTTCAAAAAAAGGATTGTTGTTTTTAACATTAGTAATGCAACGCCTACAGACCATTTCCTTTATTACATTTTTGGTTTCGATGAAAGAGAAACCTATGCATTCATGATGGCGTGTGTGTGTATGTATGTGTGTATGTGCGTGTGTGTGTGTGTGTGTATGTGTGTGTATGTGTGGATGTATGTGTGTGTGTGTGTTTGTGACACTTTGCTCGTTAACACGATATCTCAAGATAGGAAGTGTGACTAACCTCAAACTTGGTACATAGGTTGGTCATATTGAGTAGATGAACCCTATTGTTTTTGGCAGAGGTCAAAGGTCATCTGGGGTCACGAGAGGTCATGAGAGGTCTGAAAACTGTGTAAACACGATATCTCAAGATAGGAAGCTTGGTTGGATTTCATATTTGGTATGTTGATGCGTTTTAGTCAGGAGATGGTCCCTATTGTTTTTTGCGGAGGTCAAAGGTCATCTGGGGTCACGAGAGGTCAATAGGTAAATTCCTTAGAAATTGCTTGTAAACACGGTATCTCAAGATAGGGTAAGCTTGACTAATTTCATATTTGGTGCGTGTTGATGAATTTCAGTCAGGAGATGGTCCCTATTGTTTTTGGTGGAGGTCAAAGGTCATCTGGGGTCACGAGAGGTCAAAAGGTCTGAAAACATTGTAAACATGATATCTCAAGAATGGAAGCTTGGTTGGATTGTGCTCATATTTGGTATGTTGATTGGTCATAGTCAGGAGATGGTCCCTCTTGTTTTTTGTGGAGGTCAAAGGTCATCTGGAGTCACTGGTGGTCAATAGGTAAATTCCTTAGAAATTGCTTGTAAACACGGTATCTCAAGATAGGAAGCTTGACTAATTTCATATTTGGTATATTGATGCCATGTTGAGTAGATGATCCCTATTGTTTTTGGTGGAGATCAAAGGTCATCTGGGGTCACTGTGGGTCAAAGTCTGAAAACTTCGTAAACAAGATAACTCGAGGACAGTACATGTGACTATGCTCATATTTGGTGTGTGGGTTGGTCATATTAAGTAGATGATCCCTATCGATTTTCGTGGAGGTCAAAGGTCATTTGGGGTCACGAGAGGTCAATAGGTAGATTCCTTGGAAATTGCTTGTAAACACGGCATCTCAAGAAGGGTAAGTGTGACTAATCTCATATTTGGTGTGTGCATTGGCCATATTGAGTAGATGATCCCTATCGATTTTTGTGGAGATCAAAGGTCATTTGGGGTCACCAGAGGTCAAAAGGTGAAAACTTCGTAAACACGATATCTCCAGAACGGTACATGTGACTATGCTCATATTTGGTGTGTGGGTTGGTCATATTGAGTAGATGATCCCTATCGAATTTCGTGGAGGTCAAAGGTCATTTGGGGTCACTGTGGGCAAAAGTCTTAAAATCTCGTTAACACGATATCTCCAGAACGGTACATGTGACTATGCTCATATTTGGTGTGTGTGTTGGCCATATTGAGTAGATGTTCCCTATTGTTTTTGGTGGAGGTCAAAGGTCATTTGGGGTCATGAGAGGTCAAAAGGTCAAAACTTCCTAAACACGGTATCTCAAGAACGGTACATGTGACTGTGCTCATATTTAGTGTGTGGATTGGTGATATTGAGTAGATGATCCCTATCGAATTTCGTGGAGGTCAAAGGTCATTCGGGTCACCAGAGGTCAAAAGGTGAAAACTTCGTAAACATGATATCTCCAGAACGGTACATGTGACTATGCTCATATTTGGTGTGTGTGTTGGCCATATTGAGTAGATGTTCCCTATTGTTTTTGGTGGAGGTCAAAGGTCATTTGGGGTCATGAGAGGTCAAAAGGTCAAAACTTCATAAACACAGTATCTCAAGAACGGTACATGTGACTGTGCTCATATTTAGTGTGTGGATTGGTCATATTGAGTAGATGATCCCTATTGATTTTCCCAAAGGTCAAAGTTCATTTGGAGTCAGCATGTTCAAAGCCTGACAAGCTTCTCTGCACAGTCTTTCAAGAAAGGTCACTTGTAGGGTCCTGTAACTTGTCATGTAGATGGCACATAGTGAATACATGGTCCCAGAAGTTTTTGGTGGAGGTCAAATGTCATTTGGGTTCACAACGGGCAAGGGGGATCTCAATGTAGGAAGATTGGATGCCTTGCATGTGTACTTTGTGGGCACATTATGGAGCCCTGTTAATTGAAAAACATTGCAAAGCAATGTCAATGTAAAAAAAGGCCTTACATTTCAGCAGCAAGGAATCACTAAGCCTTTTGGCTTTCTGGTTGTTATTCTAGCTGTCTTTCTTTACAATTTCTTCACCTGTCTTTCAATTCTTTAAAGCTATAGTTTGCAGTATTCATTCATATTTAAGTTGTATGTTTCGTTAATTTCTTCATTGGTATATCATTTGCATTGCCATTTGCCCAACCATTTTACCAATACATTTTAGCATATCAGTCTTATACAACTTTTTCAACTTTGTTATAATTTTTTTTTTTGTGTAACGTTAGTTTTTATCATGACAATGAGGTAATATAGCAAAAAAAATACTACAGGTCAACATTATTCAGTATTTATCTTTATAACACACCATAAAAACCAAAAAAGAAACTATGTATATATTTTTTTATTTTCCTATTACAGTTGGTCTTATAGTACTTCAAAATGTTGCAGTTTGAACTCACTTTGAAAGACTCTGGAATTTTTACCTCTAACATGCCAACCTTTTGTATAATCTCTATAACACCTTTTTCCAAATGACTTCAGAATCTACTACATTCATTAAAAAACAAATCAAAACATTCAGTGAAGTGCTATGAAGTTAAAGTCACACATTTTAAAAGATTATCTTTCAGATTTTAGTTATGTAAAACTTAATGTCATGGTAAAAGTTAAAAACACCTACAAACCATTTCCTTGATAAAAAATTTTTGTTATTCTAGCTGTCCTATTTTACATTTTTTACAGTGTTAAGTTGTATTCATTCATATTTAATTGTATGTCTGTTTTGTTTTCATTAAATAAAGATGAACTTTTCAGGAAGGAATGTATTGAACAAACACATTTTACTCACTGTTACAGTAGTTCCTTTATTTTTGTGGAAATGAACCTGGGTAGTCTTTGATGACAAGGCCACTCTTTTGAACCATCGAATAAGAAGTTTATGCTGACGATGATCAAGGAATACCCCAAAACCTCATTGAATGAATGTCTGACTAGTTGAAAATTTGATTGGGACCATTTGTCAAAGATAGGACTGGACAATCATACCCCTAACAGGCTGCCAGGCTCTTAAAAAGCTCAACCCACCAGACCTGCAACAGGAAGGTTTCTTAGCCCTGGACATACTCTCCCAGCCAATCTCCTTATGACAATGGAGGGGGGGTAAAACGGTATAATAGAAATTTCAAATCCAAACTTAGTCCATTTTTTGTTCCTGGGTAGCTTGGATTAACCCTGCAAACCACATGCATTTACATACTACCTGCAGTAACAGATACCTGATGAGGCAAGAATCGTTAAGCCTTCTGGCTTTCTAGTTTTTTCTTATAAGACTGATCTCCATCTAGCTGGATAATTACTTGTGCTTTATAGTGTTAGTGTGCTTTAAAAAAATTATTTTTTAGTATAAAGGTATCATTATTGTTATTTTTTGTTTTAATTGATAACATTTTAAATTTTTAGCAAAAAAATGTACAGTATCAGGATATTTTAAATCTCTGCTTATAAATATTTGAATAACAACAGTGCACCACGATAGCTTAACCAACCTGTACTGTAGACTATGTGATATGGAAAGTTTGTGTCACATTTCATTTCTATGTATGATACTCTGCCTTATCACCAAAAGGATGTTTGCTCTTTTCTGTTGTATCATGAAAAACTTAAACACATCATTCCACTGCTTCATGATTTACATTGATCATGCATAAAAGTATGGAGATTCTGCAGCATAGCTGCTCTAGTTATTTTTATGGAAGGAAAAGAGAGGATTTTTCAGTGCCATCTTCTAGAGAGTAACACTGGTGGCTGTTACTTGGTTCTAGAAATGCAATCTATATTTTATGTTCTAAGTGGAAATTGCAAACAGGGCAATGGTACAATTTGTATTATGACTTGTATTTAAATTAAGGCTTCCCATAACGTTAGCTGATTATGCTGTCATGTTCCAGCTAACAAAATCAGAGATGAATGGAGAAAACTGATCTTTTTTTCTGGGCTATAATTCCAGAATGAAGGTTGGCTTCTGTGAGATACAGTATTAAAGGCTAAAGCAACTAAATTTGGTAACATATACACATATACCTATGTACATCATCTTCAGATTCTTTTAAGGAAAATGAAAAACTCCTTTACTGTAAGTGGGCTTGTTAGGTTGTGCCCTTATAAAATTTCATCTTGTAACTGACTATTTAGGAGCAAAACTCAGCATATTACCCTGCTCTGTCTTGTGTTTATCACTATTTAAACATTTCCTCAGTCTCTAAAGGAGAGAGGAGACTAGGCACTAAGGTAAAACTAGAGGACTTGTTACAGAAAATGAAATACTTTGTGGTAACCTTGGATTTGAAATATTTGTCGTACAGTTTTGTGAATTTTACTCAAGTATCATGCAAGCATAATGCCGTTTTAATGTAATAAATCTGTTGGCAGGCTTCAAAAATCTTTTATCCACTCTAAGGCCAAAATGGCTTTCATAACCAACAATATTTTGGTTAACCAAAGGCCAAAATTCTCTCATCTAAGGCCAAAATTTAATATACTTGAAAGACAAACAGGACAAGAGATTGTAATGTAGGCTATGAATGATTGATTTGCTTGTGCGTGCGAATAAAATGTCAACAGACTGGTATGAAATCGAAAAAAATATTGGTTCACATGCACTGCATTGTGAATGCTCCTGCAAAAATGAAATAATGAAGGAGTTGCACTCTATATGAACAGTAGTTCAACACATAGAGTTGTAGTAGACTGTCCAGTTTCATGATTGGCTCTTGAGAGTCATGTGAGAACATTTTTTCTCCTGAAATGAGAAATTTACAAGGAGTATTACTACTTGGTTTAAAGTACCTTGAATATGCATTAGTGAGGTCCTAAAATAAAATAGAAGATACTTAAAAGGGAATTGAGAAGTAAATTGTGCGATTTTACAGTGGCTTCAAAATATGTTTGGGCCAGGTGACAGAAAAAATACTTTATTCAGGAGTGGGTTGACTTTTGCTTTTGTAGTTTATTTTCACAAACATCTTCAGATCCAGAGACTCTTGGAAGGTAAATAAGAGAAGGTTTACAATCTTGACAGAGTTTGCTGAGGTGAGGAAGTAACAAAAAATTTTAAAAAATAGGACCAATTATAGTCCTGTGTTTATTTTTAATAGACTCTTAGCAGCAAATACAAGTAAACCTAACCACATTAGAGGAAATGCCCATTAGCCAGGATTTACAGAAAAACTCCAACCACAACTCATTCTCTTAATTCTGTGCAGCTCAACTTCTGGGCAGATATGAATCTCATCATGACTCCTTAAAATTTGCATTGGTGAAGTTTATCCATTCAACGAACACACTGAAATGTTAACCAATAGGGGGCCATCCCCCACAAATAATGTGACCTGATCCCTTTACCCGAGTTGCCATTGACAGATCAGGTAACAGTACGATAATAGGAAGTATGCCTGTCATGAACCAAATGCTCCGCTGAAAATTCATCTCCTGATACTAAGGAGATTTTCATAGTAACAGGATGGAATTATTTCCCACCCACCAACTGCAATACTAATGAAAGCTTCCCCCACATTAAAAAAGGCAACATGTTTTGAGTTCCAATTTACCCTAAGTGTAGTATTAAAAACACAATACTGATCATTTTGAGTACAAATGTGTTCACCTTAATCTTTCACTCTTTTCTCTTGTTTTTGCAGAATAACTATCATAGTGTACTGTTCTGTAATCAGATGCCTTTGGACCACCTGATGACATTCTTGTCCACCCTTGCCATAGAGTGTACATTAAGATATCATTCTTGGCAGGTGTACAAATGCTTTTGTTGGTTCTTGGGCCATACACAACATGGCTACCAGGCTACACTTGCCAAAACTTCAGTGTCAAAGTTTGCTGCATCTAGTCTACTGAGTGAGTATCTCCTCCACTGGCTCTCTTCACATAACTTTTTCTGATAAATTGGCTAAATCATCAGAGCATTATCATTGAGTTGATTTGAATGTGACAGTATTTTTCTACTCAGGTTCAAAATTTACTTGGAGTAACAACTTGGTTTACCTTGAATATACAATATTTTAAATTCTACAGTATTACCAAAGATACTTTCAAGGGAAATAAGAGGAAAATCGTGAGATTAAGCAGCTGTTTCAAAACAAGTTTGGTGTAGCTGTTCTTTAATGAGGGAGTTGCATGTCTACTATCACCACATAGCAAAGCTTACTCATGTTTCACATAGTCATGCAAAAAAGTAAGTTTTGAATTTGTTTCAACAGATTTGCAAATAATTTTAAAGGGCGTCTGGTCCCAAACTTTTAAGATTAAAGTAAATCATTAATTACTTACTCATCATGAAACATATACTGATTATTTCATTTCATTTCATTTATTTGTTTCATCACATTACATATTATAATATGATGTGAAAGGAAGTCATCCAGAAAACCAAAATTGGCTTAACAAAGTGGATGACTCCCTATAACCAAGAAAAAAGATAATAGATACTTACAATTTCTACAAAACAAACAGCAAACAAAAACGTACATACATAACTATGACATGTCTCCGTATTATACACTCACATTTGGAAAAATTATGAGCATACTTGAAAGATATTAAGAATAATTTCAATTTCACCAAGGGAACTTAATAATTATCAATGATGCCTTCCTTAATCGCCTTCTTAAAGATAAACAGAGAGGCAGAATTTTTTACTGAGTCTGTGAGGGTATTCCAGATTTTAGTGCTACGATTACGCAAGCTAAACGATCCAATGTTCGTACGATAGTAATGACGATGGGCAGATTTAGCGTGTCTAGTACTATGCCTATGAACAGAAGTATTGCTAATTATAAAATTATGAAATGTATCTGGTAGTAGTCTATTCCAAGCCTTGTAAGAAAATACAGCAATGTTGTAATCAATGATGTCGGTAAATTTGAGTAATTGAAACTTTTTAAATAGTGGGTTGGTGTGGTCCCTGGGACCTGCATGAGCTAAATGGCGAACCGCTCGTTTCTGCAATGTAGTAAGTTGGCTAAGGTAAGAACTGTTAGCCCCGCTCCAGACAATAGAACAATAATTTAAGTGGGGAATAATTAAAGTCTGGTATAGTGTCATGAGTATATTTCTTGGCAAAAAGTGTTTTAGTTTGGATAGTACGCCCACGTTTCTTGAAATTGTCTTGGAAATATTTGTAATGTGTTCTCGCCAGGTGAGCTTTTCATCTATGTATACTCCTAGAAACCTCGTTGTGGTCACTTGCTTAATAGCAATCCCATTTATACAGACATCACTACCCCGCCTGCTAGTTCTATTATTACCAAAGATAATATAGTTAGTTTTACTAATGTTTAAGGATAGCTTGTTAGCAGAGAACCAGTTACATATCTTACTCAATTCAATTGAAGCGGTATCATACAATGAATCTACACTCTTATGTCTGAAGAAAATGTTAGTGTCATCAGCAAAAAGTATAATATCAGCTTTATCAGCAACAAAATAAATATCATTCATATAAACAATGAACAGGAGTGGCCCCAGTATGGACCCTTGGGGTAACCCACAACGAATATCCTTGAGACTTGAAGTCATACCCTTGTAATAAGTATATTGGGATCTATTTGAGATGTAGCTGTGAAACCAATCTAGAACATTACCTCGGATACCATAAGTCTCTAGTTTATGATCAATTGTATCGAATGCTTTACTTAGGTCTAGAAATACACCCATTGAAATATTATTACCATCTAAACTTGTGCATAGCTTGTCTAAAGCATCCGATAGGGCTAATTCAGTTGAATGGTTAGGACGAAAACCATACTGTCCTTTACAGAGGATATGAAAATTTTTAAGAAAATCATGCACTCGGTTAAACATTAACCTTTCAATTATCTTTGCAAAACATGAAAGTAAGGAAATAGGGCGATAATTTTCAAAAGCTTGTCGGTCCCCCTTTTTAAACACGGGTAATACTTTCGCCGTTTTCAATTTGTTTGGAAATATTCCTGTCTTGAACGAAAGATTAAAAATATAAGTAAGTGGTGTAGCAATAAACGGTAACACCTGTTTTATAATACTAGGTTTAAAATCATCATACCCCGCTGCTTTGTTGGGCTTCAGACTGGCATTAGCTACATTCAAAAATTCATCTTCAGTGACCGGGTACATAAACATAGAATTGGAGTTAATGGCAATGTTTCCAAAGAAGTGATCTGCATCGCCACTGGTTGCAATCTTGTCTGCAAGTGAAGGCCCAATATTAACAAAATAATCATTGAAACTTTCAGCAATATCTTTATCGTTATCAATATTATCGCTGCCATTTCTAAAGGTATCAGGGTACATGAAATCTACACGATTTTTATGCAAAATATCGTTAATATTTTTCCATGTCTTTTTAATATCATTTTTACATTCTCTGAATATTCCACAGTAATGAGCACGTCTGGAAAAACGGATAATATGATTCAGTTTATTTCGATAATTTTTATATACTTGGTGGTTCTTAAGAGACGGAAACTTTAGATAAGAGCGTAGAAGCTTCTGTTTTTTTCTAATAGATGTTAAAATTCCTTGAGTAATCCATGGGTGTTTCTTTCTCCGTTTCTTGTTTTGGTTCACTCGTTTAACTGGAAAACAGATGTTGTAGGCTAGATTGAAATGATCAAAAAATATGTTATACGCCAAATCAGCGTTTGCGACTTGTAGAATACCTTCCCAGGTTTTATCTACTAAAGTTGCGTTAAAGAGGTCTTTATTACGGGCACTATAGTCTCTAAAAGTGATAGAACTCTTTTGATAGCATTCTTCCTGAATAACCTTAACGAATACAGGAAAATGGTCACTTAGATCAGTGACAAATATACCAGACATCACACTCCCGTTGATATTTGTAAAAATATTGTCAATTAATGTTGCGGTTGAACCACTAACTCTGGTTGGCTTACTTACAGTAGGTTCAAAGCCATGTGACGTCATAGTATTCAAAAACTTAGTAGAGCTAATACTGTTTAGCATATCGATATTAAAATCACCCATGATATATGCATGACAGTTATGGCTACTGATTGTATTAAGCACTTCGTTGAGATGAAAAACAAAATCATTTATAGCACTATCTGGCGGCCTATAAATAACACCAATGATGACCTTTTCGTTTATGGAAGGGTCACTTGTTTCAATGAATAAAGATTCAATAGTATCATTAAATGTTGACATATCATTAAGTTTTTTGAAACTTGTTAAGTTGTTACGTACAAATAAACCCACTCCACCTCCTCTTCTATGGTTACGATGAGATTCTATGAAGGTGTAATCATCCATCTGTAGTAAGGGGGATACGTCATCGGTAAGCCAGGTTTCAGTGAAACCAATGATAGAGAACTCATCATGGAGTAATGACAGATATGCTCTGATGTCATCAAAATTTCTATTCAAACTTCTGCAGTTATGATGGAGAATGCTAAATCTGTTATTACATGACAAGCTATTATATGAGTCTATGCCATAATACTCACACGAGCCTGTTGAAGAGACAAGCTCCTCCGATCGGTTACCCAGCGATTCTGTGTCAAGCAGATTACATGGTTTCACAGGTGAGTGTATCGCATTATTGAAATCATTATCATCTTCGATATGGTTAAAAGGCAGAGTACCTGATGCATTTTTGAAAAAAATTTATGCAGGAAAAAAATTATGCAGGATTTGAGGATTGTCTAAACTTAAACCATTTATTCTCAGCATGTTAATATAAACTCATTTCAGGTTTGGAAAAAATGTGGTGTATTTCAAAAACCAACTCTCTTAATTTTAACTCTTTAACGGAGTTAATATCATCAAAAACTTGACTTCCAGGGTGTCGTTGAGTGCTGCAAATTATGCGTATTTTAAGCACAAAAAAGGTAAAATTTGAATTTGTTTGTATACAGAGTTGTACTTGTAACGATTTTGTGCGTTTTGAAACAGTCAAAAACCAAATTAAATTATTACTTATTTTTACTCATGAGACATTAATGTCTAAGTTTGACCATTTGTCATCGTATGTGAATGCAACTGACAGGTTTTAAAAAAATTTCATTAAAAAACTATTCCCCTTGAAGCTGGGTGTCATGGCTTGGCCAAAAGCATCATGAGTAGCCTGCCTTTTTACTGCAACAGAAGACTGCAAATAACAAACCGATCTTGGAATTTCCACCAGGTTTTCACAGCCCAAAAAAAGGACGGGGTGTTTCTTTCTGGTGAAAATATCGAGAAAATGCTCGTTTGTAATAATGAACACTTTTTTGTTAATTTCTAAACATTAAGTACCTATTTGATATGTTTTATCTTAAATATCAATGGACTGAGAGATTCGTCAGGAAATTTTTAATAAAGTAGTGGGACCACACAAACCTTTTTTTCATTCAACCTGAGGACCTCATTGTGTTTTCCTTTGTTCCTGCTTCCTTAACCCTAACCTTAACAATAGACTGTATTTTTTTCAGACAGGAGAAGACTCCAGAAATCTATTGAATTTCCACCAGAGGACCCAAAATCCATCGTTCAGGTCCTGTTTGAATACAGAACATGTACATACTTGCCTACAAATGTTGTGTGTAGACATAGGCGTACGAGGCGGGGGCAGGGGGCCCCCCCCCCCCCAAAAAAAAATTTTCTCAAGACCTAAAATTCGGGCAGGGATCTGGAAAAATTCGGGCAGCCGTTTGAGTCTTAAAACCTGGTTTGTTTCTACTTACACAGAAAACTCCTAGGCGCGCCCGAATTCCTTCAAACACTTGGCCGAAAAAATAATAAAAAAGCATCATAGTCACGTTACAATTTTCATGAAAACTCTAAAAGATACCAAAATTCGCGACACATTTGGGAAGCTTATGAAAAAACAATTTATCGTCAGCCTCACTTCATATTCTTGCGCAAACCTTTGCCTGAAATGACACAATATTTGGGCAAAAGTTGCAAAAAAGTTCTGGGATATTTTTAATTGCCAGATTATAAGGGGAGAGAGGATGTATACAGTCCCCAAAATTTTGCGCGAACAAATCAATCAAAAGCTATCTTGTGACGCACCATATTACTAAATGACAATCACCAATAGTCACCAGAAGGCTGAAACGTACTTGGTCGAGGGGTATTTGGGCAGCATATGAATGAGATGACGATTTTGCCCTTTTCCAAATGATCCTCTTAAAATTGTGCGAAACTTTTTAACCTGCAGTGCTGTGGAACCGAAATTCGGGCAAAGGAAGACAAATTAGCGTATAGCTTGTTTGGTCACTCATACGAATTTAGTGTGAACAAATCTGCAAGTAAGTCTGCCCACAAATTCATGTAAAACATCTAGCAACATGACAAGCCAAGTTTTTCTCAAACGGCGTTAGTAGAAAAATCATTTATATATAGTCGGGGATTCGGGCCGAGTCATATAGACAGTTGTATCAATTCAGTGGAACTGGAATTCGGGCAAGAGTCGCAACAGAGTCACTGACATACGGTACTCATGCATAGGTGGGATTACGGGGGGGGCAAGGGGGGCACTTGCCCCCCACCCCAACTTTTTTCCAGAACTTAGTTTTTTTTACGTCTTTGGTTGCTTTTGCTACAACATACAAACTGGAACTGACAGAGCTACGCGAGTGATACTTAATTAAGTTGTATAATGTTTAAACATGTCATTTACTGCTTTGAAAACTAAACAAAAACAATCTCCTTTCAATAAATGTCTCAACGCTCCCTTTTCGACACGCTTCGTGTGCACCCGTTTTAAATATTTCAGGATTGAAAGTTGAAGAACAACTCTTCCATTGTCACTGAGACTTATCAGCAGTGCCCGGGCCGTAACTGAAGCTCTACCGTAACTAGTGAAAAGGGGCAGAGGAGGCGGTCATCTTCTGGTCCCCTTCTCTTTCAGGTAACGGCTCTGTGAAAGTCACCCGAAAAGACTACATAGGAAACTAGAGTATGTCTGTGCTTCAGTAAGAATGTTTTAGGAAGGCACCGTTATTCAGCTAAGGTTAAAAGTGGCCCATCCTTTCTCTAATTTTTAATTTTCATTCAGTTTCATTATTGAGATGTCTTAAGCGGTAAATTTTTCGCCCTATCATAGACAAAGGCTGAATTCACATCACATAAAAAGCCCCTAATTTTCTGAAAGGAAGATCTGGGGCACCAAGGAGGGAGCCCCAGAAAAACCTCAATTTTAATTAATCCATTCTCCCTCCCCACATCCTCTGTATTGTCGATTCCGGTCGATTTTAATCATACGGAGTAAGGATATAATTG
This sequence comes from Holothuria scabra, assembly GCA_037179385.1. NCBI lineage: Eukaryota > Metazoa > Echinodermata > Holothuroidea > Aspidochirotida > Holothuriidae > Holothuria > Holothuria scabra. The sequence continues at coordinate 55,966,977 of CM074184.1, forward strand.
AAAAAAGTTAAATTGTGATATTTGCGTTCTGTTAAGTGCCCGTCTTATGTACTTTAAAGTTGAAGGTAAAATGCATCATTTTAATGCCTACAATTTCGTAAATACCCAGGAGTTACCGGGGGCTTTTCCCCCTGAACCCCCACCGGGGCTTTTCCCCTGGACCCCACCAGGGGCCCTGAGGCGGGCCCTGGACCCCACGCCATTGCAGGGAGCGCAGAGCGCTCCCGCGGCGCCTTCGGCGCCGTTTGCTAGTCTGCCAGAATTTGCCCTCTCACATTCAGAGATCAAATCCCGCCCCTGTGCTCATGTTTTTAATTCCGTTCTACAGTTTTCTCCGGAAAGATACACGACCAGGTAATGTTTTATACATTCCAAGGTGCGGTACATCATTATTTTATGTTTTTTCACATCTCAAATGTTTTCCAAGGACGAACCTCAGTTACGGATTGCTGGATCGGGGAAGAATATATGAATAGTGCCTTGTCAACGCCCTTTCCCCATGATTTTACACGTAGGTTGGCTTATGTGGTATATTTGAATTGTTATTCTGTTATACGAAGTCAATTCGCCCAAGTGTAAAAAAATAAATGTTAAGAGAATGATTACAAAACTCCCTAATTGCGCAATATACCGCTGTGCTGGTGTACGTATAGCCCAACATTCGGCTAGTCCTCCCTAGTAGTAACTTTAGGTCAAAGTAAACTGTTCTTTACTAAGCACTAATTACTTATTATAGCTTAATATAGTCATCCAATGGTAGTGGTACATTTCATCTGGGAGTTTTCTGATCTTTTTGTAGATTTGCTCATTTTTGGTGAAAAATTTATTGCAAACGAAAGTTCAAAATATCGACGGCTTTGATTCTGCATATAAGCCTGGGAAAGCCCATTTCCGGCTGTCTGAGGGGTTGCGATTTTTCAAAATTTTCTGTACACTCCGCGCCAACGATGGTGGCGCTCCGCTTAGATAGTCTTTCGGGCAGAATTACATTTTTCGGGCAGAGAATCCTCTGCCCCCCCCCCCCCCAAACTGAAATGCTCCCGTACGCCTATGTGTGTAGACAAATATATTTGGTGTCAGGGGAACCAGTTTGTTTAATTTCACATCAAAATTTAAAGTTTACTTTCAACTAAACGGAAAGTGATCGAAATTTAACAAAATCACAAGTGAATACCCTTAAAATTTCCTAATTCTGGGTTACTTTTCAGAAGTTTTCTTTACGTAAGTTCTATGGATACCTTTTGATGATAACAGGGTCCTCATTACAAATGCAAAGTTTGTTTTGTAATAGAGTGTTTTACGATTAAAGGAATAGTGATGGATCCACACTTTTCTAAAAGTGTTGTGCATCGGCAAACGCTCACCAAACTGTTTTGATTACTGAGAAATGGATGGGAGAACCAGTCTAGTTGACTTCACATCAAATGTCAAAAAAATTAAAATTAGACGAAAAATGAGCCGATTTTAATGAAACCACAATTGAGCCTTATATTTTATTGATTCCTTGCCGTACGCAGGCAAGGAATCTATGCGATGGTGATGTCGTGTGTGTGTGTGTGTGTGTGTTTTTGTGACACTTGCTTGTAAACACGATACCTTAAGTTAGGAATGTCCGACACTTTTCATATTTGGTTTATAGATTTATCATGTTGAGAGGAAGAACCCTATTGTTTTTGGTAGAGGTCAAAGGTCATTTGAGGTCACCAGCGGTAAAATTGCGACAACTTCGAAAATAGCTTGTAAACACGATATCTTCAGATAGGAGTGGCCGACACTTTTCATACTTGGTATATCGATTTGTCATGTTGAGAGGAAGAACCCTATTGTTTTTGGTAGATGTCAAAGGTCATTTGAGGTCATCAGCGGTAAAATTGCGAAAACGCCGAAAATGCCATGTAAACATGATATCTTCTGATAGGAATGACCAACACTATTCATATTTGGTATATAGATTTTTCATGTTGAGAGAAAGAAGCCTGTTGTTTTTGGTAGAGGTCAAAGGTCATTTGAGGTTACCAGCGGTAAAATTGCGAAAACGACGAAAATGGCTTGTAAACATGGTATCTTCAGATAGGAGTGACCGACACAATTCATACTTGGTGTGTAGGTTTGTCATGTTGAGAGGAAGTACCCTATTGTTCTTTGTAGAGGTCAAAGGTCATTTGAGGTCACCAGCGGTAAAAATGCGAAATGCCGAAAATGGCTTGTAAACATGAGATCTCCAGAATGGAGTGACTGATACTCTTCACATTTAGTATATAGATTTGTCATGTTGAGAGGAAGGGCCCTATTGTTTTTGGTAGATGTCAAAGGTCATTTGAGGTCACCAGCTGTAAAATTGCGAAAATTCTGTGCCTAAAATGTAAAGAAAATCTATCAAACACCGTCAATTTGAAAGCAGGTAAGGTATTTGATGGCAAGGAATCACTAAGTCTTTTGGCTTTCTGGTTTTTTTATTTTGGAGGATTTTTCAGAAGTTTTCTGTTCGCTAATTTTTGGTTGCTTCTTCATAAATTAAAGGATACTTATTACGAATTGAAAGTCTGTTATGCGATATAGTTTATAAATTGATAAAATGTGGGCAAAGTGTTATGCGTTGGGAAATGCTCATCAAACTATTTCCAAATGTTCAGCCTTTATACATATAATTTTCTACTTTTGGTCAATTTTCAAGAGTCTTCTTTTTGCCAATTAATGGATGCTTTCTGATCAACTGAGGGTAACCAAAATGTTTCAGCTACTGAGTAAGGCATGATTTAGGGGACACGAGAACGAGTCTGCTCAATTTTACATCAAAAATCGAAGAATTGAAAATAATCGAAAATGAGCAATTTTTAATAAAATCGCGAGTGCATAACCTTTCATTTTTCTCATTTTGAACCGATTTTCAGTAGTCTTCTTTCAGTCATTTCCGTAATTTATGAATGCTTTGTGATAAATTAAAGGGTACTGATTTTGACTTGAAAGCCTTTTATGCGATAAATTGTTTATAACTTAAAAAACAGTGGGCCAACGCTTGTCTAGAAATTATTTGTTTACAAATGCTAACCAAACTATTTCAATTATTGAGTATGACACATATTAGGGGTCGGAAGACAAGCCAACACTAGCAGAAGGCAACACTAGCACCCTTTGTACGGCATGCATGGCAGAATAACACTTGAGGTAAGGCAATGAGCGGCAAAATATTGAATTTTCATGATGAAAGTGATTTTTCAAAAAAAAAATGTTTTGTCGTCTGTGCTTATACTACACACCGATAAAAAGTCTGATCTTTTGATATTATGTTAGTTAGCGGTAATCATCGCATATCAGTAAAATTTCATCAATGTGAAATTTCACGTTCTATCGGCATGTGGGACGCATAACAAGACAGTCCACTGTGGGGCAAGTTGAGCCTATCAGTGTGTTACAAGTTGAGCAGGCTGTACTCAACCCATTGGCGGCTCATAATACCCCATAAGTAGTCAACCTATACCATATAATGTAATTTGCAATAACAGTGGTTGTCTCAAAGACTGCAAAACATTCGCCATGTATAGACAGTGACGAAGCAAAGGTGTATTCTTTTTTTATTATTATTATTTTTGAGGGGGGAGGAGGATTTTATTCTGACAACAGATCTGATAAGTGTGGTTGACCTGGGGGCGGTCTAAGGGGAGGGGGTTGAACACTTTTGAATATTCAAATGCTGTTAGGTGCTATTCTGGTGCTATATTTGTCATCTTTCAAATCAATTTGAAGTAGTTGCTTTTCATTTACGACGAATTAAGGGGTTAACTGAATGCCGACTGTGACCCGTCACATTTTTTCAGTCGGAATGGGAGACTCAGTCACCAGTCGCATCTCTACTACGCAAGCACTCTCTTTCCCCGAATTGCTGAGGGGCTCGGCCGTTTCTGACGATCAGTGTCGCAGCAGCCACATAGTCAATTTGCAGACGGACCAACAATTTGCCCAAATCGACTGAATTATTTAGGGGTGATCCCAGGCCTCTGCGCCCCTCTCGATAAAGTGTGAAGGAGCCGTAGTAAGTCGGGTCTCCAGAAAGGTTTAGTAGAGCCACAAGTGAATCCCCAAGCACAGTGTGCAAGCCTATGAGCGAACTACCATTCTGAGGGCTTTTGAATTCACTGACCGTCGGATAGGCTAAATTACAGGATTAGTATCCACACAATGAATAGACCCATGCGCACTGGCGTAGACAGGGGGCACAAGGGGGCCATGCCCCCCCCCCCCCGTCTGTTCATGCCAGCAAAAAAAAAATGAAAAAAATAAATAAATAAATTACGACAGCAAAAGGTACGTTCGTCGCCTTGGCCTAGGTTTGGCCTATGCACTGTAAGGGTCATACTGTACAATTAGTAAACATATTCCAGGGTTCGTTCCGCTTTTCTGTTGATGTCCAACGGTGCACGCACGCTGAACGCGAACACTATATCATTAGACTCAATCAGTGTTTACAAACAAATGCCATCACGACTGGGCGTCAAACGAGTTGGTAAGGCGCGCTCACTGTGCTCTATGCTATATAGCTCAGTGGGCGCGCTTACACAGTTGTCACAATTTACGGTAGGTTCCAATTTGTCTACTCTCTGCGTGAAACCGCGCAAGCGTTAACACGCGCAACACCAAACATACACCCATGTGTTCTTGTGCATGCTCTACATAGGCGGCGGAAGATGTTTTTTATTGGGGGCCACAAGTTTTCGGCAGCCGACATAATGGTGACGCCGTAAGATGTCCGGTTTTGCGCGAAGCACAAACCCCATCGACGTGGGGTCCAAGGGGCCGCTTCAGGCCCGCCGGTGGAATCAGGGGGGGGGGGAGCCTTGGTAGTGGTCCATGGGGGGGGGGGAAGCTGGGTACTTTTGTAAGGGAATAACTGGAGTTTACTATCTTACCGTAGTGCCACCATCAGTTGGCGCGGAGCGTACAAAGAAAATTTTGAATTTTAAAACCTCCAGATGGCTGGAAATGGCATTTGCCAGGTTTATTTGTCTTTTTTTATGGTGACAAAAATTTGTGATTTAAACAAGATTTAAACACACTTTTGAGATACTGATTGGCTCAGTTCATTACCCCACTGGACTATGTATCCTAGGATCGCAAATCCGGAATTCTGCTGAATGTTGCAAGCAGCTGTTCCAGAGCACGCCTGAGTACGGTGTTTCCAGAGGCGTAGGGGAGCATTTCAGTTTTGGGGCAGAAGATTTTTGACCGAAAAATGTAATCCTGCCCGTAGGAAAGTCAAAGCGGAGCGCCACCACTGGTTGGCGCGGAGCGTCCAGAAAATTTGAAAATTCGTACCCCTCAGACAGTCAAAAATGACATTTCCCAGGCTTGTAATGGGGATCCAAGCAGTCGCTGTTTGATCAGAAAATTACCAGGTAAAATGTATCACCACCAATCGATAAAATGGTCCCGCATATTTTCGGGGGAAACTACAAACCGGAATTGGAAACATGCTAATGAATTTTACTCTATTGCGACTCTTAGCTAAATTAGCTCTTAGCTAAATTCAATATATCTTGGAAAAATTGTGTGCCCGAACTTCCGACTATATGTGATTTTACTTTTGACAAAAAAAAATTAGGCCTATGGGGATCTTAGCAGTCGCTATATTGATCAGAAGAATCAGGTAAAATGTACCACTACCATTGGATGAAATGAATTAGGCCTAGATGATTTTTCTTCTATTAGTAACACTTATTGGCAAAATTGTCACGTTACAAGGTGTGTTGGAATGAATTTTCAAGGAGACTTACGGGAAGACATTCTCACCCTGCATCATTAAAGTATCAAAAAACAAATAACCCCAATTCTCACAACCACTGCCCGTATTTGGCTCTAGAGCAGGATTGATGGCAAACGTTTGGACACTTGAACACCCTCCTGTATATCCTTTGAATTAATTTGGCAATTGAAAACGTCCCAGCATTTTTTTAACCTTTGCCCGAATATTTGACCATTTCGGGCAATTTTTGGTGAAAACCTTTTTTCACATTCTACCCGAAAGTGTCGCAGATCTTTTTTATTTTCCATGAAAATTGTTCTTTAAATATAGCGTCTTCTGTTTTTCGGCAAAGATTTGAAGCTATTAACTGAAACATCGGCCATTTCGGGTATTGTGTTACACAAGATTTAAAAACAGTCTCAAGAATAATTGTTTTTTTTTTTTTTGCCACAGGCTTCCCAAATGTGTCGCGATTTTTGTTTTATCTCTTAACCTTTCGTAACTATGTTACCCTTACTATGATACTTTTCCATTTCGGGTAAATATTTGAAAGAATTTCATATTCGACAATTTCGGGCATTGTGTTGTGATTATCTTTGAAGTAACGGCCATTACTTTTTGAGCTAATAGACCCAAATATTCTACCCACCACACCAAGTATGATTTTGACTTGTGCATCCCCAGGAATTCCAAAAACTCTTTACACGAGGTAGGAACATACCAGAAGCTAGGGGCACACTTTAATCCACACCAAGGTAGCCAATTTTAGCCACTCCAAATCTGTTAGAAAATTATCAATCCTGAAACCCGACGAGTAAAAAGTCAAGAGATTTCGAAGATATAAAACTTGTCACAGTCTTCCTGAATTTATTTCCAAATTCAGAGTGGGGCACAATTGCAAAATACCGTGCAACTGTCTGAAGGACGAAAATAAACTCTCCTACAGGTTATCGTTAATGTGGGGGTCCAGGGGGCGAAGCCACCGGAAGCTTTGCAAGTTTTGCACTCTGAAAAGTAATATTTGAGCCAACGAATAGCCGAAATGTGATAAAAGCAACTTAAATTTGTTTCATTACTTTTGAAAAATTTATTTTTCGACATTCAGTTATTGGGGGCATGCCCCCCCAAAATCTCATAAAAAAATTATTGGAGGGGCCATGCCCCCCTCCCTGGCCCCCCGCTTCCGCCGCCTGTGCTCTGTGCCAACCAATGCCAACCAGTGACGTAAGCGTCAACACTGTAATAGCTTATAGCACTGCAATCACCCAAAATCGATAGTTGATCGCTCGCTCGCCGAAACTAATCAACCAAATGCCATGCAGGCCCAAAGTATATTGATGCATCATACCCTGTAAGCAGGCGGTCTGTCGGCGGCCATTTGACCGACGGAGAGCCATCGGAGGCCCGCTGGCTTGACACCGTGAAAAGTGCATGATGGGTAGAGAGTTTTTGCCAATCATCCTCATGTCCGTCAGCGAACCGTAGACCCAGACATTTTTCCGACGATGGGCCGACAATGGGCCGTCAAAGGACCGATCAAATATTCCTGGCTAGCTGGGATAATTAGGCTACATGTAATGTTCAAAATACAATAACTGTTAAGCAGTGGAGTAGTGATCTAGTAAAGGAAATATGATATTAAAAGAATCGAATGAAATTTCTTAATTTCAGGAAACATATCTAGGAAAGTAGGGAAAAATTCCACTACAAATAGTAAAATAGGGCTGTTTTACTGATCAGTGTCCGGGAAGTGTAAAATTTGTGAAAAACCACAGTTATTCAACATTTGTTAAAGTTGCCGTTGAGGGAAATCTTACTTTCTTCTTTTCTAGACAGTGATTACATACAGTTTGTTGCCTTTTAGCAGTCACTAAATACGTAATGAAAAATTGAAAATAGTGAAATGCACCGCCAACTAGTAATGATCAAGGGCAATACATACTGAGTATATCTTAAGGGGACATGATGAAAGAGGTGAGTCATTGACCAAGGGTTTTTTCCTGGAGATCCTTGAAACTTTAGGGAGAAATGATGACACCATAAAGAAACATCTCGAGCATTCTGCAAGAAATACCAGATATACCTCACCAGACATCCAGAATGACATCTTGAGTTCAGCAGAATTTAAGTTTCAAGTGAAAATTTTTTGCAAACGGAAACTCAGAAGTGACTGCTTAGTTCCCTCTATAAGCCTAGGAAATGCCATTTTCAACTGTCTGAGGGGTCCCATATTTCTAAATTTTCTGTACGCTTCACACCAACCAATGGTGGCGCTCAGCTTAGTCTTTCTGGCCGATGTTTAGTTTAAAGTTAACGTTTATCTGCAATTGAAAACTTAAAAATAACGACTGCTTGGATCTCCTTTATAAGCCTGGGAAATGTCATTTTCGACTATCTGAGAGGTACGAATTTTCAAATTTTCTAGACGCTCCGCGCCAACCAGTGGTGGCGCTCCGCTTAGATTGTCTTTCGGGCAGAATTACAATTTACGCGCAAAAAACCTTCTGCCCCAAACTGAAGTGCTCCCCTACGCATATGGAAACACCTTACTCACTCGTGCACTGGAACAGCTGCTCGCAACTTAGAGCAGGATTTCGAATTTGCAATCCTAGGATCCATAGTCCAGTGGAGTGATGAACTGAGCTGATCAGTATCTCAAAAGCGTGTTTGAATCTGAGAAAAATCACAAATTTTTCTCACCAGAATGACAGACAATTAAACCTGACAAATGCCATTTCCAGCCATCTGGGAGCAGTTAAAATCCAAAATTTTCTTTGTACGCTCCGCGCCAACTGACGGTGGCGCTATGCTTAGATAGTAAGTTCCAGCCCCCTACAAATGCATCCCCCCTCCCACAGCCCCACACAGAAGAGGAAAATGCTACTTACGCCACTGAATTTGATGTACCGCCAGCTGAAAACTAAAAACAGAATTTGAGCTGTATGAATCAGATGAAGGTACGTGGCAAGCGAAAATATCCTTACCAGGCCTAGGGCTGTTAAAACACCTGCAGGACGTGACAATGTGTACAAATGTCCCTCTAAAGTAGTGACAGGGTTTGCCTCAATGCCAGTTACTTCAGCTTCAGCAGAAAGAGCATTTTTGAAATATGGAGATTATTAAATCTAAGCTCCGCTCCACTATATGGCAAAAACACGGTTCATATCCCTCATACTTCCTTCTGTTGAACGGGGGTGGTAAGCACCATGGATACTGATGAGGTTCTGATACTTTTTTGTGAAAAAAAGCGCATAGACATATCGACTTTGAATTTTAAAATCAGCCCATACTTATCCAGCTCCAGCTAAGACTTATAGTGGACCGTGTACATTTTGTTGGTTAACATCGATTGTAACTAGTATGTTTATACTTTTTCTCAAGTTACAGTCATGACTGAGATTTTTTTTCATGTTTCTCAATTTGATCCAACCTGCCAACTGTGCGTATAGAAAATGTTCCCTTTGATAAATCTTTATCAGCAGTTGATCATCATCTTCACTAATCGGCCTAAATTTATCAAGTTTACCCTCATACAAACCCTCTTCACCTTATTCCCAGCCACTAAGACAGCGGTTAAGACTGGAGACGATTTGTCGACTTTGTCCCATCCCCACACCAAGAACCTTGTTACGTCTCTGTAGCTTATTTGGAAACTTTCTGATCTTTCTGCAATTAACTCATTTTTTTTTTTTATTGAAGTGAACATTTTATTGAAAAAGATAGTTCAAATTAACGACTGCTTAAACTCTACTTACAAGCCTGGGAAATGCCATTTCCGGCTGTCTGAGGGGTCGTGATATTTCAAAATTTTCTGTACGCTCCGCGCCAACCGACAGTGGCGCTCCGCTTAGATAGTCTTTCCGTATGTTTGCCCCCCCCCCCCCCGTTCAATAATCCTGGCTGCGCCACTGCCCATGCGTTGATTTACTGTACATATATATTAATCGAATACGAAATGGTACCATATGACGTTAGATGGCAACTGATGTTCTCCATCCAAAAACGGGAAACGGCATAAAGAGGTGAAGATTATTAGTTTGCAGAACACACAGCCTAAGTTGTTTTTAAACATCCACTATTTACGAATCTGTGTTTCTTGTTACAATATATATGTGACTCTTGTGTTCTGCAATAAATAAAGTTGAATGTTCCGACATGTCAGTCCACAGTCCCTGTTCAAGTTTACCTCATTCACTAACCGTGTAGGCATATAGTATGATAGTGGATCAACTTATCTGCGGTGGATCAACTTACCTACTTCGCTGGCTCAAATTACCTCACGGGTAAGGTTGAGCCATTTTGTTTTCACAGTTTTGAAGGCTGTAACTAATTAACAGTATTAATTAACTTCATGTACACTACCGTATGATCACAAGTTAGACAACTGTTTATAGTATACGCACCCCAGATCGGCTTCAAAAGTTTCTATTCTCAGTTTGTTCAAATGACCCAAATGTAAAAAGTGGCTCAACTAACCCCAGTCTCCCCCTACTCCCGGCGGTTGTATTGATCGATGTTACTTTAGAGTAACGTAAGCCAGTTTGGCATACGTTTGGACCTAACTTAAGCTATTTACATTAAAATCCCACTTTTGGCCTCAAGTCAGCCAAATAGGCCTTCATGCAGCGCTAAAATCAAAGGTTTGTGTAAACACAAAATTTAGACACTTAATATAAGCGTCCAGTTGCTTCAAAGATGATTCAGTTTCTATTGAACGGAAATCTTTGCATTCATCACTATATACCCCATATACCGGGAATGTCTCACCAAATGTGTGATTTAACAAAGATTTTATTTTTTTATTTTTTATATTACATATTTTTCATATGTTTTCTTAATTGACCTAAAGTGGGCGGTCCCCCCTCCCCCTCCTCTTGATCCGCGCTTGTCAGGAGAGCCAGTCTTGTCAATTTCACATGAAATGTTGCAAAATTAAAAAAAAATAGACAAAAACTGAGTGAACTTTAATAAAATCACCAATGTATAGCTTAACGTTTTTCTCATTTCTGATGAATCTTCATGAGGTGTTCTTTTCTCTTATTTATGTATGCTTTCTGATAATATAAAGGGTACTTATTACGAATTGAAAGTCCGTTATGTTATGTAGAATATATAACTAAATAAAAAGTGGGCCCACACTTGTCTACCAAATGTTATCCGTTTGGAGATGCTCACCAAACTGTTCCAGTTACTGAGTAAGATACATTTTAGAAATCAGGAGAACCAGTTTGGTCAATTTCACATTAAATGTCCAAAAATTAAAAAAGGACGAAAAACGAGTAACTTTTAATGAAATCACAAGTGTATATCAGTGTAAATGAGTAATTTTTAATAAAATCACGAGTGTATAACCTTCAAACTTTCTCATTTTGAGCCGAATTCCAAGATTCTTTTTTCCCTTAATTCATGGAAGCTTTCTGAGGGTACTGATTTTGAATTGAAAATCTGTTATGCGATTAATTGTTCATAACTGAAGAAACAGTGGGCCAACTCCAGTTTAGAAAGTTTTTTGTGTCTGCAAATGTTAACCAAACTATTTCAATTATTGAGTATGACACATATTAGGGGTCAGGAGAGCCAGTCAGGTCAATTTTACATAAAATGTCCAAGATCAAAAATGGACGAAAATTTTAATAAAGTCACAAGTGTACAGTCTAACGTTTTTCTCATTTTGGATCAATTTTCATGTGGTCTTTTTTTGCTAATTTATGAATTCTTTCTAATGAATTACAGAGTTGTGATTATGTTTTGAAAGTCTGTTTAGCGATAAAGCTTTTATAACTGAGGAAACAGAGAGAATGAATAACTTTAACAAATCACACGCGCGTAGCTTTACGTTTTACATATTTTGGATGAATTTTCATGAGGTCTTCTATTCGCTAACTAGAGGATGCTTTTTTGTTGAAATAAAGAGTACTGACTATGAATTTAAAGTCTGTTATGCGATAAAGTCTTTAGACCTGAGGAAACAAAGGGCCATGCTTCTCTAAGAAATGCTACGTGTTAGCAAAAGGTCACCAAACTGCTTCAATTACTAAGTAAAAACACATATTAAGGGCCAGGAGAACCAGTCTGATTAATTTCACATCAAATGTCGAAAAATTAAAAATGGACGAAGAATGAGTAATTTTTAATAAAATCGCAATTACATACCCTTACGTTTTACTCATTTTCGACGAATTTTCATGAGATCTCTTTTTGGCTTAATTATTGATACTTTCTGATGAATTAAAGGGTATTGTTTATGAATTATAATTCTGTCATGCGATAAAGTCTTTATAACTGAAGAACCAGAGGCCTCATGCATGCTCATGTGTCTGCAAAAGCTCAGTAAACTGTTTCAATTACTGAGTAAAACACACATTAGCTGTCAGGTGAACCAGTCTGGTGAATTTCTCGTAAAATGTCGAAAAATTATAAATGGACGAGAATTGAGTAAATTTTAATGAAATCACAAGTGTATATAGATTTACATTCTTCTCATTTTGATGACTTTTTAATGTCCTCTTTTCGCTAATTAATGGATGCTTTCTGATGAATTAAAGAGTACTGATTATGAATCTAATGTTTGTTATGAGATAAAGTGTTTATAATTGAGGAAACAGAGGGATCACGCTTGTCAAAAAAAATGTTATGTGTTAGCAAAAGCTGAACAAACTGTGTCAATTCCTGAGTGAAACGCACATAAGGGGTCAGGAGAACCAGTCTGGTGAATTTCACATCAAAAGTCGAAAAATTAAAATTGGAGAAAGATAAGTCATAAGGGTAAAGCTTTGCGTTTTTCTTAGTTTTAGTCAATTTTGAGAAGTCTTCTTTTCGCAAATGAATGGATGCCTTCTCACCAACTGAGGGTAACCAAATTGTTTCAATTTATTTGTAAGACATGCTTTAAGGGAGAGGAGAAAAAGAGTGGTCAATTTTACATCAAAAGTCGAAGAATTAAAAAATGGACGACAATGAGCAATTTTTAATGAAATCACGTGTGTAAAATCGTTCACTTTTTTCTCATTTTAACCCGATTTTCAGTTAGTAGTTTTCTTTTTCAAAATTTATGAATGCTTTCAGATGAATGAAAGAGACTATGAATTGAAAGTATGTTATAAGATAAAGGGTTTATAACTGAGGAATTATAAGATAAAGGGTTTATAACTGAGGAATTAAAAGAGGGCCACGCTTATCATAAAATGCTATGTGTCGGCAAAAGTTCAGGAAACTGTTTCAATTACTGAGTAAAACACAAATTAAAGGTCAGGAGAAGCAATCCGGCGAATTTCGCATAAAATGTCGGAAAATGAAAAGAGAGCGAAGATTGAGTTCATAGTTGTAAAATAACAGCAAGTAACACATCAAATGTCGAAAAATAAAAAATTCACGAACAATGAGTAAATTTTAAAAAAATTCACAAGTATTTTTCCTTACGTTTTATCATACATTTTTGGTCAATTTTGAGAAGTCTTCATTTCACTAATCAATGGATGATTTCTGATCAATTGGGTTTAACCAAATTGTTTCAACTACTGAGTAGGGCATGCTTTAGGTGACAGAAGAACCAGTCTGTCAGTTTCACATCAAAAATCGAAGAATTGAAAATAATCGAAAAATGAGCAACTTTAATAAAATCACATGTGTGTAACCTTACTTATAAGCTTTTCATTTTGAGCTGATTGTCAGTACTCTTCTTTTTCCTAATTTATAGATGCTTTCTGATGAATTAAAGGGTACTGATTCTATTTTGAATTGAAAATCATTTTGGTGAGAAAGTGTTTGTAACTGAAGAAACAGTAGGTCCACGTTTGTCTCAGTACGAATTGTTTGTTACGTGTTGGCAAATGGTAACCCAATTATTTAAATTACTGAGTAAGACACATACTAGGGGTGAGGAGAACAAGTCTGGTCAATTTCACATCAAATGTTCAAAAAAAATAAATAAATAAAAATGGACGAAAAATGAGTAAATTGTAATAAAATCACAAGTGTATAGCTTTACGTTATTTCCGTTTTTTTGAGAATTTTCCGAAGTCTTCTTTTCGCTAATTTATGAATGCTTTATGTTAATAAGGGTACTTATTACGAGGGACCGTTTTGGGATGCATAATTTATAGCTAAAGAAATACTGGGGCCACGTTTGTCCACAAAATGATACCCACCAAACTGTTCCAATTACTAAGTAAGACAAATATTTGAAAACAGGGGAACCAGTTCGGTTTATTTCCGTAGGCGTAGGGGGGGGGGAGGGGCTGGGGCGACGGCTCCCATGCTTCCGCCCACCATCCCCACCTCCCGTGTCAGAAAACCCCTTTGTTCTTTTTTCCAATTCCAAAGGTGCAAAATTTGGGGCGCGCTTTGCGCGCCGCAGAATGCAGTGTCAAATGCATTTATTCTCGCTTATAAATTAATTTGGTAAACTTTTTCGAGCTCTGGAAATGACGAAATCGGATATTTACCATGTGTGACACCAAATCATCAAGAGAAGCCGGCACCTATATTGCTATTTTGTGAACTGTCTTTCATGGAATTCCAAATTTTCCTCCATGAGAGCAGGGGTGGCGCCAGCGGGGGGGGGGGGATAGCCCCCCGTCGGGGACCACTGCCCCCCCCCCCGTCGGGGAAGGTCGGTTATTTCGTCGGGGAGGCCTAAAAAAATAGAAAAAAATAATAATAAAAACAAGAAAAAGCAAAAAACCTACAAGGACTGAAATTACTGGCTGGGTAAACTTTTTTGTCTTGTCCCGCTTTTTTAATACACATTAGAATCGATTTTCAATCACTTCTTGTTTGCTCGGTTAAACCTCATTTCATGTACCTTGTTCTATCTCCTCCCCGTCGTGGTACTGACGGCAATTTCCTTCGGGGAGGCCTAAAATGAAGGTAAAGGACTGAAGTTACTGGAAGGATAATCATGAACCTATTTTTTCTTTTTGAACTATTTAATTCTTTTGTAACGGCATTTTAATGACTATCTGAATCTGTTTTAATCACTTCTTACAAGCTCTGTTATCCCTCATCCTATCTTCAGTCTTCAAGGTCATGCCCCCGTCGGGGAAGGCTGCCCTTCCCCCTCTTGTTGAGATAACCCAATTTCGTCGGGGGAACCTTCATCTGAATGCCCACCTTAAACTGATAAAAGATGATCTGCCACCTGCCCTGCCCTGACAGCCGAATTCTAGCAACGGTAATGAGAATGGTAACGATGATAAACAGTAGCGTGAGAATGTCTCCCCATAAGTCTGACTGAAAATTCATTTAATGCCACCTTGTAACGTGACATATTTTCAAATACGTTGGAAGTAAAATCATTTGTAGTCTGGGGTTAGGGCAGTCACGTAGAAAATTTCAACCTGGATCTTGCAATTGAATACAACGAAGATTCCTTGTACAGTGTAACACATTAGTATGATTTCAATTCCGTTGCACAGTCCCCCCCACCCCCACCCCAAAAAAGGGACAAGACCATTTCATCTAATTGTAGCAGTACCTTTTACCTAGGAATTTTCTGATCCACTTATAGCAAGTTGGACCTTTTTTCTGTTGAATTTAAACGTTCATTTCGAAGGAAAGCTCAATATAAAGATGGCTTCATTTCTAGTTACAAGTCTGGGAAATGCCATTTCCGGCTGTTTGACAGTCTGAGGGACTAGATTTTTTTAACGATTTTCTGTACGTTCTGTACGCCAACTGGTGGTTGCTCTCCGCTTAGATATTTTGGCCGAACAGATTACTTACCGAAACAATGCATGCTGGTATATTATTCTTCGTTTTGGCACAGTATTATAAAGTGAAATTTTAATTGTGAAAGAAAGCTCAAATCAATCACTACTTTGTTTCTAATTACCGTAGCAGCCCGGGAAATGCCTTTTCCCGTTGTCTGGTGGTTCTCAATTTTTCAAACAAATCTGTGTACTCTTTCGGACAGGATTACATTTTTCGGGACAAATTCTACCCGCTCCCAAACCGAAACGCTCCCTTACGCCTATATATTTCAATATGGAAAGCCAAACTTTTCCGCGGGAAAATTTTCGAATATGGTCCGAGGGCCTTAATCTGCCTGATGATATTCAGTAACCCCAACAAAACTACAGATCATCCCCCTACTTGATTTTTCTTATAAGGAGGCCTGTCATAAAATTACAATTTTTCCCCAGTATAAGCTTCAGATTGTTCAAAGTGACAAAATTTTCCTATATCGATGGATACTCAGTACAGCACTTAAGAGCAACTTTTTAAATCACCCCAACATTCTACCTAATTTTGCTCTTGAAAGGCATATCACTTAATAAAGAACCCAAATTTTTCATTTTAACCTTGCATAAAACAAATTTTCTTATATTAAATCCCAAAATTTCTGCAATATAATAAGCTCCTAATCTTCAAATCTTCGTTAAAAAAGGGAAAAACTTTTCGGGCAAAGTTCTAGTCTCGTCTTGAGACCTTAGTACGTAAACTTAGAACGGTTACATGCAAAACCTCAACAGAATTTCAGCTGTCGCGTACAAAAGTTTTTGATTTTGCTCATATGAAGGATAGATTCTTCAATAAACACCCCAACTTTTTATGGTCCTTCCAAAAGTCAAAATTGTTTCAAAAATTTCAATTTTTTTCTTCAAAATAAACTCCAGATTTTAAAGTATTTGTTAAAAAGAGAGTTCAAAATTTCGGCGCGCTGCGCGCGCCTCAAATTCTGCCGAGTCACTTCCCACCGGGACTAAGTCACCACCTTTGTCGGGGCCTTGAAATGCTGGCCCCCCGTCGGGGAGCTTGGCCCCCCTGTCGGGCAAATCCTGGCGCCACCCCTGCATGAGAGCTCTTGATTTTGAAATATTTTGTCCAAAAAGGACAACAAAGTTTGGGAAACTTTTGAAATGTCAACGGAGAGAGTCAGTTCGTAGGGCCTTAGATAACATTATGTATCAACAAGGATTCAGTCGTTGTGCAGTCTAGCTTCTTCGTGAAGCAGTTTATAGTTTGGTTTCGCCGAACGGCTTTTTGTCGGGAAGACTTTAGAAAAAGAAATCATTTTCAGATTTGCCACCAGTATATGAAGGAAGTGCAGACTCTCCAGCAATCCCCAAACTCTTTAAATTTCCTTTCAGGAAACTCAGAATCCAAAGCATCTTTTGTAATACAAACTCCATATCTACATACACTTGTTTAAAAGGGGCAAAAATTTCGGCGTTTTGCGCCCCTCAATACGTCCCTAATGCAGTGGTTTTCACACTTGACAGAAAAATCAGAATACTTAGCTCCTACTTACAAGCCCGAGACATGCCATTTCCAGCTTTCTGAGGGGTTGCGATTTTTGAAAATTTTCTGTACGCACCGCGCCAACTGAAGATGGTCTTTCGAGCAAAACTTCATATTCCTACTGTGGCAAGGTGATTCCCCCCTGGCTCGAAAAGTGAAAATTTTGGAAATTTGCCATTTGAGACACCAGTCAAATACAATGCGGTTCTCCCAACTTTTCCTTCATAAAATTATGAATTCTCCTTAATATAAGTTCCATGTTTGTACTTGTCTGTTTCAAAAGGGCAAAATTTTCCGCGCGCTTCGCGCACCTTAAATTTTAACCCTTAATGCAGTTAGTGGTCGCTCACTCGCAGGTAATTTTTTTCGAGCCGCTATACAGTGCCGTTCCCCTAAAATTTTCGTCAAATAGGTTTTTAAATTTTAAATGTTTTGTCTAACAAGGCAACAAAGTTTTTTGAGCTTTTTGAATGTCGCCGAGAACCCTCAATCCACACTCCTTAGATAACACGTTACATAGGCGGCGGAAGATGTCAGCGATTTTAGTGATTTAAGAGGCTCCAAAATGGTCGAAAATCATATTCAAATGAAGAATTCTAAACTATGAATTTAATTCAGGAGTTTGGTGAGGTAAGGGACGAGAATGGAATCGTGAAGTACTATGGCATTTGATTAAGGAAAAACATACTTTACAGTAATTTTAGGGGGCAAAGCCAAAATGTTGAAGCTACTCAAAATTGAACATGTGATTGATAATTTGAGACAGGACATCTTTAGGAGATGCAAAGTGCCTGGGGCATTTTATCAATAGGGAGTTCTATTTACAACCCCGATGCAATATTCGTTGGGTCCAGGGACCCGCAACAGGGCCCTGGAAGCTCTGACATTTTGGGATTTTTAGTGGACTAAATGTAAGCAAAAAAAGTACCTTTGTATATGTATTATTAATAATCCTAAAATGGACGTTATTACTGGGGCAAATGTGTGTTATTGGGGCCAATAAGGGGACTGAGGACATGCCCCTCGCTCAGTATGTTTAAAAGACCCTTATTTTAGAAGAAGGAAGATAACTTGAAAAAGAAAGATAGCTTGCGAAAATTTCTGTTTAAACTATTTGAAAGGGGAAAGTAAACTCTCCTTCCGGTTATCGATAATGTGGAGGTTGTGGAGGTCCGGGGGGGAAGCCCCTTGAAGCTTTGCAACTTTTTGCACTCTGAAAAGTAATAGTTGAGCCAAAGAATATGCGAAATGTAACAAAAGCAACTTAAAATTTATTTTCCGACAATCAATTATTAGGGGGCCATGCCCCCAAAACTTCATAAAAATATTGGGGGCCAGACCTCCCCCCCGGTGCCCACGCTTCCGCCGCCTATGCATTAAGTAACAACAACGATCTTCAGTCGACATGCATATATGCTAATAGGAAACGCAGATTCTTAGATAGCCCCCAAATATTCAAATTCCTTTACAGGAAACCCTGAATCAAAACTATTTTATGCAATACAAGCTCCATATTTAAAATGTGTGAAAATACCCAAATTGCAAATTACGTTTTTAATACAGTAAGTAGTGTTCACACTTAAAAAAGTCAGATTTTTCTTAAGTAGTGTTCACACTTAAGAAAAATCAGATTTTTCTTTGTTTTAAAGAAGTTGTTCTTGCTCGTTGAAAAAGCAAAAAATTTAGCATGAAAAATGTACCTTTTGGTCAACGGGGTAGGGTGAGGTACATGGTCCAAAATTGTTCCGCCCCCCCCCCCTCACTCTCATGTTGATTCCTACGCCACTGTTTATTTCACATTAAATGTTGAGAAATTAAAAATAGAGGAAAGATGAGTAAATTGTAATAAATGCCAATGAAAATAGTGGAGGGGCTAAAGGCATGTTCAGCCCCCCCCCCCCAACATTTTTGTAAGGTGCGCTTCAAGAAGTGGTGACCTGCGACGGCGGGGAGAATATTGAAGTGGGTGGTGAACATATTCTCCATCAGTCTAATGCACAATATAGGCCTACTAATAATTTTAGGGGAATGTTGTCAATGAAAAAGATACTGGACACGCTAAAGCCTCTTTATCATCCCCCAACGCAATCTCTGAGGTCCTCGAAAAGTGGAAGCAGTATGGTCTGTTATTGCATAATCTTGTTAAGTTTTATTGATCGTTTTTCCACCAGGTTGAACAACGTATTCTACTACCGTTAGTACACAAGTCTATAGTACGTTTGGGATTTGAGCTGCCATATGGTCAGGGGGCCCCCTGACGGACTAAAATCGTCTGCCGGCGCCCTTTTTAGGTTTTTAACATTCTTAACTCTTGAACCATTTTTGGCAAAAGACATAATTTAATAGCGTTGTTTAAAGGCCCAGATAACAAAATGTCCAAACAGCCACCAGTAACTGTACTATGCACTTTTATTCTGATGAAAATTGTCATCTTCTGTAATATAGGGATAGGTTTTTGCCGAGACGTATCTTCATGCTTTATACGCACTAATGAATGCTGTCGCTGTGCTAAGTTCATTGCTTCCACACCAAGCCTGATTTACAAGCTAACAAAACACACAGAATGACATTAAATTAACCCTCCTTGTCAATAACAGATGTTGCAAAGGGCGCAACAATAATTGAAGCGCAAACAGACCTCTTGTTGTCGGGGATATTTGTCAACATAGACAATAAAAAGAGTTTATAAAGGTACCAAAATAGCTTCCACAACATTTTTAAAAATCATTTGAAGAGAACATTCAGGTTAAAATAAAATAAAACTGTCATCATAGTGGTAATGGTTTAAGAGTTTTAATGAGCAGTTTCCATTTTGCTTTACTTCAAGTGACCATTTCCATGATAAATGGCAATTGTTTGGTGTTTTCTGACACTGCACGATAATCCCATGAAAATGCTTATTTCTGTACTTGACGTGACGACTCAACTTGAAGCCAGAAAATTGCATCTAGTAAGACTAGGTTTAGGCTACTTTTGTTTAGTATGAATTCGGTATCTAGAGAGCCAAGCAGACCTTTCGTCTTGGATATTTCTTGCAATGTACTTAATAAATGGCTATTTTAGAGCGGTCACAGGATGTAAAATACGTCAAGTAATGTTTCTTCGTGCAATTATCTTGATTTCCAGATGCCAAAAATGTACACCTTACGGTGATTAATTTCCATAAATTTTTTCCCCGTGTAAGATTTGCTTGCTATTAGGCTCTAACGGGTTTAATCTTTATCTTCACAAAGTAGCCCATTATAACATTAAAATCTTAAATCGAGACCTGACAATAACACACAAAATAAAATGACGCCTGTATACTAGAATGTGAAAGAGAGGGATAGAAACATGGGCGTCCGTAGGGTAGGGGCAAGGGGGCATTTGCCCTCCCCTGGAAAATAAAGAAAAAACCTGAAAAAACGAAAAAACATTAGGAAAAAGAGGAAGAAAAATTTAAATCAACATTTCTTCATACACTCTTAAAAAATTGCTCTGTAAATTAACATAATTTTTATGGCAAATTTTTTTCCAACCAAATAATGTTTTTTTTTACAGCCAGACTGTAATCATGAAAAAACATAAAGGGTTTGTTTTTTTCTTTACAGTTTTTGCATGTAAATTAGTTTACAAAAGTCTACTGTAAAATCGAATTACAGAATTGTTCTGTTTTGTATACCTTAATTTTATGTGAATGTACAGCCTACTGTTTTCATTCCCGACGTTTAAATATTTATTATAGTATCGCTTTTTTACCATTCATATGCTATTACGTAACATACACTTCATAATTACGTAAATCAGGTATTTGCTTATCAACGTAATGTGTCGTTACGAAGTTGTTTTCTATCAAAACACATTGAGGATGCTTTGTTGTCATGTTGTCGTCCAAGTAGACTGTTATCTCTAGGAACTTTGTAATTGGAAAGTCACATTTTTTGTACTATATAATAATTGATTTTAAAATAAATATGACAAAGAATGCAAATACATTGGTTGCAAACATTTCCAGACAAGGTGAACAGTAAGTTTATCACTTCCTGATTAAAAAACGCCAAAGAAGATATTATTCAAAGCAACAGCAATCCTTTTGTCAGGAAAATGCCTACAAAATAAGCTCCACCCATTTATGCAAAATGAGATTTACGTCATAAAGTGGTAAATTTACAGACTCTTTCAAGTAAATTTGTGAAACGTTTTTAATTTGCTCCGATCAAGTGCATGAGCGCCTGAAGCGATGAGTTGACATCAGTATACCAATTGTCAGTGGTCTGAAATTAGGGCCTTACAATTTCTTTTTACTTAAAAATGTGTGACAAAACACCAGTTGTATGATATTTGTAACTAAGAACGTAATAACTAAGTATGCTTTTATAATAAATGTAAGTTAATTTTCAAATAGGGCCATAAATTTGCCAAAAATGTTTTTTTTTTTAAACTGAAACTTCGCAGAACGATGCATGTTATATATTTTCTGGCTGTTCCTTATTTGTTTGTTTGGGCTTATTTTTGTTTCTTTTTCAGCTTAAAAACAAAATAAATGTTTGTTAAATGATAGTATTTTTATGTGATATCAGAAAAATACAAAATACTGTTAAAATTTTCTGTAAATTTACAGAAAAAGTTTTACAAAGCAGTAAAATTTGGTTAAAAAAGCAGACAGAAATGGTTTTTCAAATGAACAGAAAATACATGTTAAACAACCTTTTTTATTGTAGCAATACAAAGTGTCTGTAAAGATACAGAAAATCTCTATTAAAAGTAAAATACAAAAAGTTTAAGTTAAAAAAAGTCTGTAAATTTACAGAAATTTTTAACAGTGTAGTTCACTCAGTGTTTTCCCTATTTATATGCGGTAAACAGGCTTTAGAAATGACATTTACAGCGATCTGGGAGACATTGTGGGATTAAATTTTCTTGCGCTCCGCGCCAACTCATGGTGGCGCGGAGCTTTCCCCCTTATAGCATTTTTCCTAACCTCCGGAATTTTCTTCTGCGGAGGCCCACGGAGAGACAATTTAAACATGTTTTAATAGAAAAACTTGCAGAGGAGAAATGTGAACTCCTTGGAAACGCCCCTGCAAACCATTTTCGCCCCCTCTGACTGAAATCCCTAGCTCCGCCACTGGACTTGAGATCGGTACAGATTAGGTTGGTGGTATCCTTGGGAGGAACCACGGGAGAGGGGGGGGGGGATGTTTGGGGGACAATTGGTATGATCTAGGGGAAATATAATTGAGTAATTGACATGTATGAGTGGAAAAATATAACAAGGGGTGCGGAAAGTGAATAGCACGGCAAACAAAGTGAACGGAAGAGGATGCATAATTAATTATTGTTCTTGTATCATCTCAATTTATCTGATATGTACTACCATTTTGCAAAGGCTGAATTTTTTCTTTTTTTTTAGTTGAGAAATTGCTAACATGAGACCCATATTTTAAGACTGGATACATGCAACATAGAACACGCGGGAAGTGCCGTTTCCGGCCACCTGGGGGGGTCTGTAAGGTCAAAAATTTTCTTATACGCTCCGCGCCAACTGATGGTGGCGCTCCGCTTAGATAGTCCTGCTGGCACTCAGCCCCCCCCCCCCCCAATATTTTTTCCGTTCCGACGCGCCTGATGCTTACTGATGAATTAAACTGATTTAAAATTGAAAGTCTGTTATGCAATTGAGCATGTATAACCGAGGAAACAAAGGGCCATATCTTTTTAACGAAATGCTAACCAGTTGATCAATTTCACATCAAATGTCGAAAAATTTAACATGGACGAAAAATTAGTAAATTTTAATAACATCACAAGTTTTACGTTGTTCTCACTTTGAATGAATATTCATGAGGTCTTCTTTTTGCTTAACTATGGATACTTTCTGGTGAATTAAAGGGTACTGATTATGAACTGAAAGTCTGTTATGGGAAGAACAATAGGGCTCACGCTTGTCAAAAAAAATGCACCCCCCCCCCCCAAAAAAAAAAAATGCTATGTTTTGGCAAGAGCTCAGCAAAATGTTTAAATTACTGCGTAAAACACACATGGGCGGTCAGGAGAACCAGTCTGGTGAATTTCACATAAAATGTTTAAAAATAAAAAATAGATGAAAAGTACGTAAATTTAATAAATCATAAGTGTATAGCCTTACATTGTTTTCATTTTGGGAGAACTATTAACAGTCTCCTTTTTGCTCATTTCTGGATGCTTTCTGATATCATAAAAGGTTCTAATAACGAACTGAAGGTTCGGTAGGCCATGTAAAATTTATGACTATAAAATAAAGAGTGGGTCCTCGCTTGTCTACAAAATGGTACTGTGTTAAACAAATGCTCTGTTTCAATAACTGCAAGACACATAGTGGGATGAGGAAGGAAATTCACTGAAGTTGCACATGAGGGCAAGGGGACAGAGTTACGGCGTCCACCTAAACATTTGAAAGTTGCTCATTGTTTGCTTTTACACAGAGTAAGTTGGGCATTAAACAATCTCCCATTATGAATTATTACCGACGTTAAACTGACATAAAATGGGTAACTTCGCAGTACTGTGGGAGCTTTTATTTATTTATTTTGGGGGGGGGGGTAAGCGGCCACTCCACATCACGTCTTGGTTCCTTCCCATGCCATTATGAATGACACCTTACAGTAGTAGGCCTATATTTTCTTTACCAAATTCCAAACAAATAATCATCCTCCAAACGCACATCCGCCATAAAAAGTCACAAACTATATCATACTACACCTTATCTGCACTTTCCTCGTAAAAACACCAATCTGTTTGGATCTGTCGTACAACTGGTGTCTTTTTAAATTTTAATACCGGTACTAGATCGTCGAAGTATCGAGAAAACAACTCATGAACCAAAGGGTCTGCGTTCGTAACATACTGTACATTTCAAGAGTGAATACCTTCAACTTTTATAGCGCCGTCATTTTCAGTCAGTAAGATAAAAACAAAAAGGAGGGCGCTCTTTTTTAATTGAAATCAGCAAGAGAATAAAGCCGGGTATTCAGGACTTCAGGCCGGTTTGACCCTGTCAACTACAACAGGAACCAACTCTGGCACCCCTCTAGCTCCTTTCTACGTACAGTGATGCTCAGCGTGCTTTGTACATGACAGTATTCTCCCTTCTAGTCTCCACAAGAAGCCGGCGATACATTGGGGAGGAACCTATCCGCCTCCCAGTGCAATCAGGATAGGACCATGTGTGAACACTACCGTCCGGGTGAGGCTTTCGTCTCGACCGAAGGACTCCTACTATGTGTTATATAGGCAGCACTTCCGGTCATTTTGGAGATACTCTGAAAATTTTGGATCTAAAATAACCACCACCGCTGGTGTATAAAACAGTTTACATTTGATACCAGCAGTAGCATCCCCAGTGTTGAGATGTATTTCCATCCAATTTTTAGAATAGATATGGAAGGTAAGTTATTAGTCCTTCTTTTTCTGTATTTTGGATCCCAAAATATGAAACTAACGTCAAGACGTCAGCACTAAAATTATCATACCGCCTATAGAATACCGCGTACAGCAAAAATTTCAATGTAACGGTTTAACTGTAAACGGTAAGTTCTTAATCAATGCATTGTTTATCTTATTAATAATTATGATGAATATACGGCAGCGCAGCGGAAGCGTTATTTCATCGCTAAGTTGGTCTCAACGTTAGGCTAGGCTAGTCGCGCAGCATTGAGTCCTGTTCAAGTTCTAGATGCATACATTAGTTCTTTTTAGTTCTTTTAATGGCGGAACACAAGGGTCAATCTTGGAGAAAGGTAAGTGAAAGAATTATCATCATACAATTAAAATGACATGACCTGGGACAAGATGATTTAGTTTGGTGCTAGTCTAAAGTTTGACTGGCATTCAACTAAGTTTTGACGGTAGGCCTAAATGTTACTTTGTTAGGGGGCCTAAGTATAGGCCTAGGCCTAGCTTGCATTTTTTAGGTCATCATTATTACGCAGCAGATCATGCCCTGTTTAATATGTGCATCTGTATGCTTATTGTGCTTAAAGGAGGAATATAGTGTACAGTATTTAATTTTTTAGGCCTTATAGGGTGTGTTCATTGGGATCTGATCGAGGACTTAACATTGCAAAATGAAACACACACATTCACACACATCTGACCACTACCAGGTAACAAACCTATATGGGCCCCTAAACCCATATGGGGCCCATTAAATTTTGCACCCGCTATTAATAAGGGGCCCTTATGGGTAGCCCACATGCCTGAGGGATATTGCAGGGTTGACCAATGTAGCCCACATGCCTGAGGGATATTGCAGGGTTGACCAATATTTTCCCCACATTTCAGTTGTTAACATGGGCCCCAGAACTATCCCATATGGGTCAATAAGGGACCCATATAGGCCCCTTATTAGTCTCGGGTGCAAACCCATATGGGTCCCATAAGGGTCCCATATAGGAATGTTACCTGGGTATAGTTCCAGTCAGTGACAGTGATCAAGTCTTGTTTGTTCCATTGGCCCCCACCCCAGCCCACAGGCCATGACAGCAATAATCAGTCAAGGGATTATCATGTTTGTTAAGTGACACTGTGTACATATGTAAAAGTTTACCAAATGTTGCATCAAAGCAAGCAAGAAAACTTTCCCATCTGAATGTGCCACAAAAATTATGCAATATGTGTGTAGTTGCTTGATGACAAGGGAGGAGGGGCAGGGCAGGTCCAGAAGGAAGCTCACACGAAACCGGTCTGCTTAACTTAGAGAAACAATACAACTTGAGGAACGCCCAATGATGTGAGCATTGAATTCATACAGTATCCCTAGCGTAGCTCAGGGGCATGGGTGTCCGCAGGTAAGGGCAAGGGGGGGGCACTTGCCCCCCCCCTGGAAAATCAAAAATTTGAAAAAACGTATAAAAAGCAAAGCAAAAACCCGAACCACACATGTTTTCCAAGTTTCTATGCCACAAATAGGCTTTAGAAATGCCAATTCCGGCGATCTGGGAGGCATTTTGGGCTGAAATTTTCGCATGTTTCATGTCAATTCATGGTGACTCGGAGGTTTTGCCCCCGTCTAGAAATTTTGCCCCCCCCTGACTTTTTTCTGCGGACGCCCATGCTCAGGGGAATTGCCAACTGCATGGATCCCCACTGGGGTGTTTTCTCCTCCAGGACCCTACCATGGTCCCTTAGGCGGGTCCCTAGACCCTAAGCCATTGTGGGGAAGCTGCTTTGCTCTGAGGTTCCTAGAAAAAATTGGTTTAATTCTTTTTTTAAAAAGAGAAAAAACAGGAGACTGGGGTGGGAGATGGGAGGATGGGGGGGGGGGATGGGGGCATGGCTGTCAGGGACAGTTGGTCCCTCATTGGGAAGAAGATCCAATTTTGTTGGGGAGCCTCCATCCATACAAGCAAGCTTATTGATTTTGTTAAACTCTTACAATTGAAAAGTGGTCTGTGAAATTTTGCGAAATATTCAATATTTTTGTTGATGTCCATCCTTTAAATTTGATTGTTTATGAATGTGTATTGCCTCGGTCTGCACTCAGCTCGTGTGATGACATCATGGCCAGTCTTAAATTACATTTGAGACCAGGCACCCTTGCCTTTATCCCCTAAATATAGCTTTGGTCACCTGAGACTTAAATACATGTTAGAAGTTTTCTTTTATGCTTTAAGTGACAACTTAAAGGCCCAGTTCTCTCATCCAAAACAGAACCAGTTCTCCTAACCTTCTTACTTAAGCCCCTCCCACAATTGTCTGAAGTTCATCCTCATTCAGATACAATCTCAGTTTATTGCTTCAAGGTGAATATAGAAACACTCAATTTATATAATTAAAACACTTTCACTTCCGTTCATGCTGTGTACTAATGTAAGCTTTGGTACTCTGGATTGTTTGAATTAGCTGTCAATCAAAGAACTGAGCCAATTGAGAATTTTGGTACCCCCATACCAAAATTGAAGTTTGGGGTGAGAGATTTGGCCCTTTAAATTAACTGCGACTGTAGTTTCAAAATGGGACTTTTATTTTGTGTTTGCAGGTAGGCCTACAAAACAGTAATAGCACCATTTTTGATATTGCAAAGTGCCATTTCTGGCAATCTGAGGGTGGAGGGTTTGTAAAGCCCAAAATTTTCTACCTACACTCAGCACAACCAATGGCAGTGCTTGGCTTAGATATTCCTGCTGGCACTCAACCCCTCTAAATTTTGTTTCCATTCTGCCACAAACTGACTTGCCCCCCATCTAGCAAATCCTGGATCTACCACTGCTACCTTCTTGATTTTTCTCATAAGAAGTCAGAGTTTTCAATGAAAATCAAAATATCCATCATACAATTACAACTTTTTCTTAAATCAACTTCAGGTAAGCTCTTTACAATAAACCAACTTCAGCCAACCCATCACTCCAATTATGGGTGCTTTTACACTTGATCCGGATCTGATGGCCCAATGTTATTAGCGTATGGAATTACGTGTATGGCTTGATCCTGGTGCATTTACACTTGTCTTGTACTCTGATCCTCCTCTGTGCTATAAGCAGAAGTCGCTCCAAATGAATTAAGAAATACAGGCACATGGGCGTGCGCACCAAAGTGTAAACAAAAAATAGACCCTTTACATGTACCATGCACACCGTACCTTACCTCACCGTTGATCCGGCGAGCATTTACACTACATATTTGATCGCCAGTGTGGGGTCTGATCCTCCCCCCTTACTAGGATCAAAATCATGCGATCAGATCCGGATCTGATCTGCATTTACACTACAAATTTGATCTCAAGCAGTGGATCAGACCCCGCGCAGGCGATCAGATCTGGATCAAGCGTAAATGCACCCTAATTTTGCTCTCATTGAGAGGCAGGTCACAGAAAAAAACAAACAAAAGTTTTTTCAATACCACCTAACCATTTTTTCCCCCTAATATCTCTTCAGTATGGCTTTGATTTTCAAATCTTTGTTAAAAAAAGAAATAGTTTTTGAGTGAATTTCCAGTTTAGTCTGAGAATCTATGTATGTAGGCCTACAATTAAATGTGTGACCCTAAACGAATTTCAGTGGCCCATATACCTCTTTTGACGGTGAATAGAAGAACAGATTCTTCCATAAACACCCCATCTTTTTTATTGTCTTTCCAAAAAGTCAAATTTCTTCCAAAACTTTCAAATTTACTTCAAAAGAAGCTCAGGATTTTTAAATATTTGTTTAAAAAAAGCCAAAACTTGAGGCGCTTAAATTCTTCCTGTCATCCCACTAGTGACTCATCACTTTTTGTCGGAGCTTTGAAATGCTGCCCCCCTTGTAATGTCTCATAATTCTCAAGAGCCATTCATGAAATAAGGTAGACCGTAATTCAAATTGGGATGACCACATTTTTCCCTTTTCAATTTATCTCAAGCTTTTTGTTTATGTATTAGTGACAGCAGTTTGATCTCAGGAACTTCAGTTCTAGTGGTAAACTCATCAGTACCTTACTGCATCTGAAAATTTGTCCTGCATCTGTACAGTATGTACAGGTACTATGTACCATTCTGTCCCATTTTTTAATCTCTGGTTATGGTATTTGTCTGTTTTCTACAAAACTTCATGACTCTGAAAACAGTCTCCTGCATCTGTGCAGTATACCATACTGTCCTAGTTGTTCAAACTCAGGTTTTATATCTGTTTCCTTCAATACTTTATGACTCTGATAACAGTGTCCTGCCTGCTCTGTATTGGATCCACCATTTGTATCCTTGAAATAGTGCTTTCTCCAGTTTTTGCATGTATGCACTATGCACCACCTGCAAATTTTATTTCACTGAACTTTTGTCTGAGAGGAAACATCAGAGCCCATAGTCTGGATGGGGGGGGGGAGTTCCCCAGGTTTTCAAATGATAGGTAATGATATAAAAATAATCATTAACTATGATGACAACTTAAACCAAGATCAATCATGTCACACTTAATAATTTTCATTTTGCACCCAGAATGCTCGATAAAGGCAAAATTTCTTAAACAGAGGGGACACCCCATGTCCTAAGACCCAGTTGAAACTCTCACAGTGATATTCCCCCCTCCCCCCCAAAAAAAAAATGAGTCTGGCCACAGGCCACCTGACTGACAACTGTGTCCTGTCAGCTCTGTATTATTGGCCCGTACACAATGGTTATTCTAACCATAGTGTCCTGAACCTGTACTTTAACTGCACTTGCTCTTTTGAATTAAAGATCAGGCAAGCTCAATGTAATCACATTCCCCTGGTGAAGAGAGGGTAGGGAGGGGAGTAAAGGTTACAGGGGAATAATATCCTGTAATGGGGGATTGGACTCAGAGGGAGGGCATACAATTAAATCCCTTAATTACATAGTGTCCCACATCTGCATGTAAATGTTTTCACTCCAGTAAAAACAGAAAATGTGCAGTTCAGACATATTACTACTGAAAGTTGAGAATTAACAAGGAAATTAACTTTAAATTTATTACCAAACATTTTTTAAAAAGAAACTTTGTATTTTTTTTTTAAATGTGTACTTTTGAGTAGCCATTTGTGTTGTTGAATGACTTGCTTGACATTAGTTTCCCCATATCTCTTTACCAAGGAGATTTACGGTGTGTGCCTGGGGAAGGGGAATATGATTGAAAGCTGTACGGCAATGTTCTTCATTTAATGGGACCCCGTGATTCCCAGTATATCCTCATGGCTGCAGGCCTTTTGCCTTCTGACTCCAAAGTCCCAGTGCATGATTGCTGACATGGGATAACTATTTTTTAGTTTTGCTAATTTATTCTTCCATCCTTTTTCAAATGGCATGTTCTGCTTTCTAGAACCCACTTATCCTCACACTTTTGAAAAGAAACACACACTTTAGAAAAGTTGAAAGGCTTGGTTGGTTACAGTAAGTACAGTGAAAGGGAGTGTATGCACAATTTACAAACAACAGAAGATATGTATAACTCTGACTCTCAAATTGCTGCCACAGTAAAATATCCTCAAAAAATGTGTCAGTCCTCATTGGAGTCCCCATTTTGAAACTTAGGATGCTTAAACTCAGGCATTTTGCTTTTATTTGGTCAAAAACAAAATACAAAAAAATGCCTATTTGGGAAACAATCATTAAAGGTTGAAAACCTGAATCAATAATGGCAGTGTTACATAAAGCTGTAAAAATTTGTGCCATGTATGCTAATGAACTAAAGAGTTGTTCTCACAAGGTACTACATCTTTTTTTCTTGATTTTCACAATACCATAATAGAAAACTGACAAGGATTGTAAATGCTTCCAACAGAACTGTCAGCCAAAGGGCTAGAAGCTGTAGTGTGTACACATACTGCTTGCCAGTAGCTTTTCTTCTGTAGTGAGAACAAAAGCTTTGTAGACTGCACTGTATATACTGATAGTAGCTTTTACAATGGATTTTGAGAATCTTAAAAAGGCATGGCCAGTCATTTCTGAAGCAGCAATATATTGGCTCAGCCTTAATACACCCAAACCAGCCAGATGTTGCCATTGACCATTTAAAACTCTTACCAAAGCATTTCATTGTTTTGCATTCAGTGCTCAGAAAGAGTTCAATTGCCCTTTAAAAGCTGGAAATTTTTGTTACAGTCTTATGGAAAGTAAATCATCATGCCTACATAGAAGATGTGATACCTTTTACTCCTAGAAAAAAGTTGTAAGCTACATAGTTAAGTGAAATTACTGCTTTGCATTAGAGGATAGGTACACCAGGTACAAATAGAAAAGATGGTGTTACAGGAGAGTTTAATTGTTGAGGTGAAAAGTAGGGGCACTCATGAGGTATGCAGAAGGGGGCATTGTCATGCCCTCAAATCTTTTTTTAGGTCCTAAAAAATATGTAATTTAGTAACACAAATTTCACTTCAAATGATGCTGTAGGATATGTGGCACCATATTGCATGTAAGGACACCTTTCCAAAGGGACATGGCCCCTTCACTGATGCCAGTATTTTTTAAGCCCTAAAAATATGTAAAATTTGTCACACTCCAAATTTTACTTCAAAAGGTAGCATAGGCGTATGTGCCACCCAGATTGCATGTAAGGACACCCAATTTTTTAAAACTTCCAAAGGTAGGGGGACACTACTTCCCTTAAGACCCCCCCCCCCTCCTAGGGCCAGCAATCACTGATACCCCTTTATCTTATATTCCTAAAATATAAAAATTTTGTAACAAATTTTACTTAGAAAGAATAATATTATACATAGCACCAGATCATGTGTAAATTAAGACACACAATTTTAAAAAAAATTTTAAAGGGGAAGGGGGACACCCCCTATCCTTACACCCCTCCCACAGGCTGGTAATCACTCAACAACATCCCTCCTTTTGGGGAAATCCTGCATTCGCCACTGGCAGGGTGTCCCTATGAAGGAAGAACAGATTTGTAATGTCTTTAGATTCAAAGGGGTTCCAATGTTTGTGCCTCATAGCCTATGTAATAGCTAGAATTCGCATAGCACTGGTTGGGCATTTTTGTTGCCACATTTTAGTTTTTCAAGTTCAGCTTAGGGTTAGGAGGGTAGGGGTTGGCTTGGAGTGGGGTCAATCACTATGAACCCTCCATTTACCTTCTTGGGAACCACAATTATCAATTTCTGTGGAAATAATCTTACCTGATATATGATAAAAAGTTTTCTATTGCTTTAACAATATTTTATGGTCACCACATTAATGGAGGGGATTTTGGTAATTGGGTGATGAAAGCTTATGCAGGTATTTTTAATATTTCACATGTCTCGCTGGTAGAGCCAGGATTTTTGGCTGAGATTAACCAACTGTAGGTTCTGGAAGTCAGCCTGGGAACAAGTTTAAATTATAGGACAGAGAGTTGCAACTTGCCCCCTCCCCATTAAGAAAACATTTTCGAATACTCATATCAATCAATGCAACATGAACCTTCACTGAAGTCCATTTTTTATTCCATTATTTTTTGCATGATTCAATGGAAACCATGGTCCCTTCACACCTGGCTATGCCAGTGTCCGTCCCAGCAATTAAATGAGACTCTTCCACCATCAGTGTGCGATGGTACTGCTTGCGTTGTATTGCTTTAGAAAGAAAACTTGAAAAATACGTGCAGTTTGAATATGTTGTAACCAACACAAATGTAGTAGTGTCAGTTAACTTGATAAAAAGTTCAAAGTTTAAATTTATTTTTGAGTATAGTTCAAGTGCAAGTTTTGTTTCTCTTTAGTCACCTCTTACGACGTGGGAAATACTGTACCGTGGGCATAATAAGAGTAGATCAGACAATCTTGACAGAGTTTTCTGGAGTGGGGGGGGGGGGGATACAGAAGATTTTGAAAAGTTAGAACCCTTCAGTTGTGATCCAGAAATGGTAGTTCCAAGTTATTTCTTAATAGACTCTAAGCAGTTCTTTCTTATTCTGAGCTTTTTTTTTTTGTAATTGAGTATTCAATATCATAAAAATAAGCAGCTTTCAAAATAATTAGTTCCATTACCAGATAACCTTCTCTACCACTACCATTGTTTGAGATAACTTTGGGCACTCTATATAGGTACAGTACTTATCTGTGTGTGTAATCTGGCAATTGAAAACATCATCCAATTTTTGATTCCTTGCCGAAGGCAGGCAAGGAATCTATGGGATGGTGATGTTGTGTGTATGTGTGTGTGTGTGTGTGTGAGGGTGTGTGTGTGTGTGATGCTTTGGCTTGTAAACACGATATCTCAAGAAGGGTAAGTGTGACTAACCTCATATTTGGTGTGTAGGTTGGTCATATTGAGAAGATTATCCCTATTGTTTTTGGTGGAGATCAAAGGTCATTTGGGGTCACGAGAGGTCAAAAGGTCAATACTTTTGAACACGATATCTCAAGAACGGTACATGCGACTTTGCTCATATGTGGTGTGTGGGTTGGTCATATTGAGTAGATGATCCCTATCGATTTTCGTTTAGGTCAAAGGTCATTTGGGGTCACGAGAGGTCAATAGGTAAATTCCTTAGAAATTGCTTGTGAACACAGTATCTCAAGAAGAGTTTGTGTGACTAATCTCATATTTGGGTGTGTGCATCGGCCATATTGAGTAGATGATCCCTATTGTTTGTGGTGGAAATCAAAGGTCATTTGGGGTCACAAGAGGTCAAAAGGTCAAAACTTCATAAACACCATAACTCTAGAACAGTACATGTGACTAATCTAATATTTAGTGTGTGCATTGGCCATATTGAGTAGATGATTCCTATTGTTTTTGGTGGAGGTCAAAGGTCATTTGGGGTCACGAGAGGTCAAAAGGTCAAAACTTCATAAACACCATAACTCTAGAACGGTACATGTGACTATGCTTGTATTTGGTGTGTGGGTTGGTCATATTAAGTAGATGATCCCTACTGTTTTTGGTGGAGGTCAAAGGTCATTTGGGTTCACGAGAGGTCAAAAGGTCAAAACATCGTAAAAACCATAACTCTAGAATGGTACATGTGACTAATCTAATATTTAGTGTGTGCATTGGCCACATTGAGTAGATGATTCCTATTGTTTTTGGTGGAGGTCAAAGGTCATTTGGGGTCATGAGAGGTCAAAAGGTCAAAACTTTGTAAACACGGTATCTCAAGATAGGTACATGTGACTGTGATCATATTTAGTGTGTGGATTGGTCATATTTAGTAGATGATCCCTATTGATTTTCCCAAAGGTCAAAGTTCATTTGGAGTCAGCGTGTTCAAAGCCTGACAAGCTTTCCTGCACAGTCTTTCAAGAAGGTCACTTGTAGGGTCCCGTAACTTGTCATGTAGATGGCACATAGTGAGTACATGGTCCCAGAAGTTTTTGGTGGAGGTCAAATGTCATTTTGGTTCACGACGGGCAAGGGGGATCTCAATGTAGGAAGATTGGATGCCTTGCATGTGTACTTTGTGGGCACATTATGGAGCCCATTGAAAAACATTGCAAAGCAATGTCAATGTGAAAAAAGTCCTTACATTTCAGCAGCAAGGAATCACTAAGCCTTTTGGCTTTCTGGTTTTTCAACTTTCACCTGAACAATATGCTCTCATTTTGGGCTAATACGTGTTGTGCAAAACTTTGAAGTGGGGCTGAGTTGCAATTGTTTTCTCTAAGCTGGCAGAATGCAAATATTTTTAATGTTTTTGTGTGATTATAGGCATGCCAAATTTTGAAAGACTCAAATAGATTTTTAATATTTCTACTTAGGGTTAGGGACTACTGCCGGAAATTCAGACCATACAAAATTTTGAGAGGCAGTCTGCCCAGGGAATTTGCTTATAGCTGGATGGGGAGGGGGCACAACCTCCCCACTTTTTTTTTCTTTTTTTAAATTGGGTGTCCTTTTACACAATTTGATGCCACATATGCTACCTTTTGACAGGTCGGTGTGGTGTACATTGGGACAGGGCTTCCTGATATTCTGTTTGAGTCTACAGTACTTCAAACATGAAATGAATATACATAGGAGTGCATGGACATTCTCTATGGCCATAGCCCGCTCGACTTGAACTAATAGTTTGGAAACTGGGCCATAAAACTCCATCTAACTAAAAAACTATAGTAACTTTCTTCCATGTTACTAATTAAATGAAAATTAATTACAGCATGCACATACTGTACTGTTAAAGGAGCTGCAGGGTTTGCCTTCCTGTGTGATGTACTTAGTGAAAGAATATACAATTAAAAAATTAATTAACTTTCTTAAAGGTCATTTTGAGTCTACTTCAAACATGAATTGAATATTCATTATAGCACATAGGAGTGCATGGACATCCTCAATGTTACTAATTAAAGGCCCAGTTCTCTCACCCCAAACATTACCAATTCTCCTAACCATCTTACTTAAGCCCCTCCCACAATTGTCTGGAATTCATCCTCATCCAGATACAACCTCAGTTTATTGCTTCAAGGTGAGTATAAAAAAAATAAATTTATATAGTGTAAACACTCTCAGTACCATTCATGCTG
Source organism: Holothuria scabra (assembly GCA_037179385.1). Taxonomy (NCBI): domain Eukaryota; kingdom Metazoa; phylum Echinodermata; class Holothuroidea; order Aspidochirotida; family Holothuriidae; genus Holothuria; species Holothuria scabra. The sequence continues at coordinate 56,001,853 of CM074184.1, forward strand.
TGTAACATAAGCTTTGGTACTCTGCATTGTTTGAATTAGCTGTCAATAAAAGAGCTGAGCCAATTGAGAATTTTGGTATCCCTGTACCAAAATTGTAGTTTGGGGTGAGAGGTTTGGCCCCTTAAATGAATATTCATCGCAGCACATACAGTAAGAGTTCATGGGTTCATGGCATCCACTGTGATGTACTTGGATGAATGTATAGATAGAAAGCTCTAAGCATGTTTTGAAGTACAATGAAAGGGAAATCACAAGAGTTGTTATATTGAACAGCCAGTTTTAAAACATGTTAGCATGGCCATAGCCTAGTGGCAAAATCACAAGGGGGCAGGTTAAACACTGCCTATGTGGAGCACCACCTCACTTAAGGTAGGCCTATAGAGAATATGGATGATTTGGAAATCTCAGCAGAAGTTGCACCTCCAGCCCCCCCCCTATAGGCTGTTAAGCTCTGGTGAAGTTGACAGTTTGGCGCTGTTTGTTTTTTATCACAAATGGAGTATCACCCTTAATTGCTGCTGCTGAAGTAGCTTTAAGGGAACTACATGATTCACTTAATTCTCCTCGGCAGCTTTCACATATAACTAAACTTTATGTCTGTACCAAGAATAATTTTGTATTACTGTTTATGCATGCGCACTCTCGATCCCTGTAAACTGCAATTCACACCCAGTTATCAGAGACAGTGCCCTAGTTGGGGGAAACTCCTTGGGCATTAATTAAACTCTCCCCTTCTAAGAAATGTGATCAAATATAGACTTGCTGCCTGTATAAATAGTGGTATGCTAACTTGTGTAGTATGATGCAGGGTCATAAATGCTTGCTGGTCTCCAGTCTTACATTAGAAATAATGCTGGCATGAAATCTGGACAAACTCCTTTGTTCAGAGACCGACATTAAAGGCTGACCTTGGTGAATTCTTTTGTTTTACATAGTCAGAGCGTATGTTACTGCGCTTGATAAAGTTGACCTAATAATTCTTAATTTTTGCATTTTTAATCATAAAAAAGAAAATCTTGTAACAACTTGACACTAGTAATTTAAACCTTGAAACGAAAAAAAATTGGTCAACATTTAGTGAAAATAATAACAATCACAAATTCAAGCCAGATTTTGCAAGCCAACAGATCTCAATGAGATTAATTCTTTTTATTTTAATTCCTCATTTTGTCGTTTTTGTACATATTAAGACAGGAAACAGATCAAAATGGTACTACAAATTCCAGACATTTCATATATTTGCACAGTAAATTAATAAAAGTAATGTTTTCAGACCGATTGTAGTGATTCGGTGGTCTCCTAGCCTGCTTTTACTAGAGTTTAGGACTTTACACCAGCCAAGGTCATTTAGTTTCTTGCTGTCAGATGACGTCAAAGAATCGCCCAGTTTGAAGTGTTATTGCCCAGTTTGAGTGCCAATTTTTCATGCCACAAAATTTCCTCATGATTTCTGGCAATGAAAAATGTAATAATGGTGCAGGATGTCCTTGGCTGCATGTTAGGTACCAGGGTAAGAAGAGGACAGAGTATTAGTATTTAGTACCTCTCCAGCTGAAACTTAAAGGCAGTTGTTTGTCACCCCAGTCCACAAACATTCACAGCTCTTTGTCATCGACATTTACTTAAGAAATGCATAGTAGCTCATGTTACATGTGCATGCACTGAGAGTGTTCTGATGACTACACATTAGGACCTTGGGTGCTCACCAGGGCATGTGGATCTATGATTGTGTCCGGATGAGGATGAGTGTGGACAGATATGTACATTACAAACTCATCTGCTTTAGGGATCCAAACCCTGCTTTCGAAATCATAAACTGGTATTTGTTACCAAATCCACTTAAATTTGGTTTCTGTGAACATGGCTGATTTATTCTTAGTGACATATGAACCCTTCTTTGGGTAATAAAAAGCTTCATGTTCATAATCTTAACAAAAGATTTAACCCTCCTATCACTGTACATTTCCGTAAGCTTATCTGCTGTGTTATTAGGCTGTGTAATCAACTGGATAAAGTTCCTCACAGGCCAGCGGTTAAGGTGCTATTCTAGAAGTGGTGGTGGTTTCTTACAACAAATAAATGAACAGATAAGGAGGATTTTATGACACCCGACCTCCCCTTTGTAAGGTTAGGTCAGAGTGTCCTTATATTTCAGCAAGTAAAGTCATAATGTGGGTTGAGAGAATTGGTACACTGGATAATAGTGGGCAATAATCGTTTTCTGAAAATTCATCTTCTGATGTACGTATGATGTTCAAGAGCCTTTCATAGTAACAGGATAGAATGTTTCCTATCAACACTGCAGTAACAATAAAAACAAGCCCACTATAAAAAGACCGGTAATATGTCTTGGGTTCCAATAATAGCCAAAGTGTTGTGAATCACAATAATGAGATCATCTTGAACTTAGTGATGTGTTAAACTTAATTCTTTCATTCTTTTCTCTTGTTTCAGTGCAGAATTAATATTCCAGCGTTCTGTGATCAGATGCCTTTGGACCACCTGATGACATTCTTGTCCACCCTTGCCATAGAGTGTGCATTCAGATATCATTCTTGGCAGGTGTACAAATGCATTTGTTGGTTCTTGGGTCATACACAACATGGCTACCACGCTACCCTTGCCAAAACTTCAGTGTGAAAGTTTGCTGTATCTAGTCTAGGGAGTGATTATCTCCTGACTGGCTCTCTTCACATAACATTATTTGATGAATTGATAAAATTATTAAAGAGAATATAATAGAGATAGCCCAAACAGGGAATTGGATTGTACTACCACCATATGTTTCACATCCACAAATAGTTATGCAAAAAATTTTGAACTTTTTTAACACATTTGCAAATAATTTGCAAAAGGGTGTGGTCACAAACCAATGGCATAACCACAGGAGTGGTTTTGTGGGTTGAACCCTCAATAACCCAACCTTGAAATGCAAAAAACACCTACAATAGCGTTTTTTTCTCTCTCCCCTTAGACCTTTTGTCATGTCGTAATCCAACCCCTTTCTCCCCATGACACAGTCCTGGCAACACTTCTGTCACAAACTGTTATAACATCTAAGTAAGTCATTTATTACTCACTCATGAAACATTTACTTTACGTGGGATTATAGGATTGTCTAAAGTTGTCAATTTTTGTAAGTAGGTGAAGAAAACTTTTCTGGTTTTGAAAAAAAATTGTGTATTTCACAAACCAACTCAATGTACCTCTTTAAAAGGGCATACTGAGTTCAAGGATGTCAAAAACTTGACTTTGACTAACTCTCTCAATTTGAGGGAGTTGGAGAGTAATGCAAATTATACTTATTTTAAGCATAATGACTTATTTAACATCCTAATTTATGCAAAAAATTAAAATTTTGAATTTGTTTGTCTTCTGGGTTGTACTAGTTGTAACATTCTTGTGCATGATTTGAAAAAGAGTCTGGTGATATAATTTTAAAAACCAAATTTTGTCATTACTCATTCACTTGTGAGAAATTAATTTTTAAGAAGGGTAGGTCTGAGTTTGACCATTTGTCATTGTATGTGAACTAAACTTACAAATTTGGAAAATTTCATAAGACAATTTTTTTCCTTAAAACCAGGCATCATGACTTGGGTGATTTTTTAACAAAAAAGAAACTGCAAATAGCAAATGGACCTGAATATTTCTACTTGATTTTCACAGCCAAAACAACAACTCAGGGTGTTCCTTACTGCTGAAAATATCAAGAAATAATGCTTGCGTGTAATTATAAACAACCATTTTTGTTAATTTCCAACATGAAGTACTCATTTGATATGTATTTTGTCATTGTTCTCAATAGTATGAAAGATGGGCCTGAAAATTTTCAATGAAATGGTCCCACCTTTGTCTACAGGAATATATTACAGTAGACCCATGCACCCTTGCTGTGCATGTACAGGCAATGACACATCTGAGACTTGTAATTGCTAAAAAAGACGGATATAATTTGATAACAGTAGACAAAAAATGAGCAAATTTGAATAGAACCACAAGTGTATAGCATTACATTTCTCTCATTTTGGGTAATTTCAATAGTCTTCATTCTGTTTTGTAAAAATTTGCTCCCTCATTTTTTGTCTGTATTTAAACCTTTGACACTTAAAGTAGGCCTAAAATTGACCAGACTGGTTTTTGTGATAACTATGTCTTATTCAGTATTTGAAACAGTCTTGTAAGCATTTGCCTATGAAAAATATTTCTAAACAAGGGTGGGCCCACTATTTCCTTACTTACAAACACTATCCAAAACAGACTTTCAATTTGTAATCAGTGGCATATAATTTTTCAGAAAGCATACATAAATTAGCAAAGAGAAGACTTCTAAAAATTGTCCCAAAATGACAAAAAATATAATTTTATACAATTCATGGGGGTTGGGGGTGGAATGGGGGACATGCCCCCCAATATACAATATTCTTTGAGGGGGATGTTATGATAACAAATGTCTCCCCTCCTAATATTTGGTGCATGAAGAAAAAAAATTGTGCAGCAGATCTTCTTTATTGTTAAATCAGTTAGGCTAGTCAATATAAATATTATGTGCATTTTGTTGATTGCAATTTCTATGATCTTGTGTACAATGGGACACCATTTTGGTGTCCTGGGTAAAATATTTACACGGGAACTCAAGATTTTCCAAAAATTATACATGTTTAAGTCATTCATTCTTTTCCAAATCCAGACACAAAATAAGTAGTGGCAAGGTAAAATGTAGCAACACAGAATTGTTTGCCACACATTGTTCAGTTTGCCATAAGCACACAACATGGTTAATGTTTAAACGATAAAGTGGGACACCAAATGTTTGGTTTTTGTTTACATGTGAAACCCATGGACTCGTTCTGCTCCAATGTTTTTGTTCAGCAAAGCATTTCAATGGCCTGACTTGATTTTGAGAAAATGACATAATGTACCTACTTTGTAATAATGCAGAACATTAAATCAACACAGTGCCAGTTGATTTTTTCATGTCAAAGCTTTGGTGACCCGCCATTTACACCTGTGACATCTCAGTATTTTGTAACGTAAAATACAAGTTCAAATATTAAAATGTTTTTTTGTGTATTGTTTGAAAGGTACCAACAGATGGATGTTTCTTAAGTTATTATTGGAAGATTAAATGTAAATCTTTCATACTAAATCTGTTGTAAGAAAATACCACAATGTGAATGGGATACCAAAAACCATTGGCACCCTTATTTATGGAATGACCCACATGCTTTATCGCAAAACGGGTTGGAAATTCTCACATAAAGGGAAAAATTTTTGCGCGTTTCGCGTGCATGGGCACACCACAAGACGCATCGACACCCCTAGGCTATCCATGGCAGGGTCGAGATATTGTGTGATTCTCTCAAACAGTGGACCTGGACTCCAGATTTTAACATGGTGATGGTCCCGGACTCCTGGTTACAACATGGTGACAGGCATGCTGACTACAAATATAACCCTTCACTGTCTCCCAGAGATCCTGGATACCCATCTGTTGTCCGTGAAAATATCCCCCAACATCTGATAGAGATTGCCGCCCATGATACAATTGTTCTTTTCTTAAATTTTACTATTTTTTATTTGTTTATTTTTATATATTTTACACATGATTAGAAATTGAATGAAGTGGCCAGCTGACCTCAAATATATGTCTTATTCAGTAATGGAAACAGTAAGGTGAATGTTTGCCTACGCACAACATTTTGTGGACAAGCATGGGTAGCACAATTTGTGTGGTTGTAAATATCATATCTCTTAATTGTGATTAAATTTGTAATCAATATGCTTTAATTCACCACAAAGCATTAGTAAATTATCAAAAAGAAGACTTCTAAAAATTGAACCAAAATAAGAAAAATGCAAGACTATACACTTGTGATTTTATTAAAATTTACTCATTTTTCATCTATTAAAAACTTTTCGACATTTGATGTGAAATTTCTATTTATCTTTAACTCATGTCTTACCAGTGGCGAAGCGACGGGGAGGGTTTTGGGGGTTAGGGGTTCTAACTTAGAACCCCCCCCCATGACCCAATCTTGCAATGCAAAAAACACCTAAAATAGCGGATTTTTCTCTTTCCTTAGACTTTTCCATCATATCGTGCCCCCCCCCCCCCCATGACACCAAAACCTATCCATGACACAATCCTGGCTATGGGCCTGTGTCTTACGCAGTAATTGAAGCAGTTGTGCGTGCCTAAGCACAACATTTTGTAAAAGGGCGTTGGACCCATTATTTCTGTAGTTATGAAAACTATATCGCATAACAGACTTTCAATTTATATTCAGTGCACTTAATTCAACACACAAAGTATCCATAAACTTAGCGAAAAGAAGACTTCTGAAAATTGACTCAAAATGAGAAAAATTTAAAGGGCCAAACCTCTCACCCCAAACTACAGTTTTGGTATCCGAGTGCCAAAATTCTCAATTGGCTGAGCTCTTTGATTAACAGCTAATTCAAACAATGCATAGTGCCAAAGCTTATATTACACAGCATGAACGCTACTGAGAGGGTTTTGATTTTATAAATTGAGTTTTTCTATACTCACCCTGACACAATAAACTGAGATTGTGTCTGGATGAAGATGAATTTCAGACAATTGTGGGAGGGGCTTCAGTAAGAAGGTTAGGAGAATTGGTACTGTTGGGGTGAGAGAACTGGGCCGTTAAAGCTGTACACTAGTGGTTTTATTGAGATTTGCTCAGTTTTTGTCCATTTTTATTAATTTCTTGATATTGATGTGAAATTCCCTGGACTTGTTCTCCTGACCCTTAATGTATGTCTTACTCATTAATTGAAACAATGTGGTGAGCTTTTACCTTTGCACAACATTTGAAGACTAGCTTGGGCGCACGATTTTTGTTGTTATAAAAACCACATCGCCTAACTGACGTAAAAAAGAAGACTTCTTAACATTGACCCAAAATGAGAAGAATGTAATGCTATACACATGGTTTTATTAAAATTTGCTCTTTTTTTGTCCATTTTTAGTTCTTTAAGGTTGGATGGGAAATTCCCTGAACTTGTTTTCCTGACATATAATGTATCTCTAACTAATTAATTGAAATAATCTGGTAAGCATTTGCCTACACACAACATTTGTAGACAAGCGTGGGCGAGGAATTCCTTTTGTTATGAACGCTATATCACATTAAGGATTTTCTTTTCATAATCAGTACCCTTTAATTTATCAGAACATATCCACAAATCAGTGAAAAAAAGAAGACTATTAAAAATTGACACAAAATGAGAAAAACTCAAGGCTATTTTATGAAAATTTACTCACTTTTTTGTCCATTTTTAATTTTTCAACATTTGATGCAAAATTGACTAGACTTGTTTTCCTGGCCCCTAATGACCCAATTCTCTCACCCCAAACAGTGCTAATTCTCCTAACCTTCTTACTTCAGCCCCTCCCACAATTGTCTGAAATTCATGCGCATCCAGATACAATCTCAGCTTATTGCTTCAAGGAGAGTGTAGAAAAACTCACTATATATAATCAAAACACCCTCAGTACCCCTTCATGCATGTGTAATATAAGCTTTGGTATTCTGCATTGTTTGAATTAGTTGCCAATCAAAGAACTGAGCCAATTGAAAATATCGGTACCCCCATACCAAAATTGTAGTTTGGGGTGAGAGGTTTGGCCCTTTAATATATGTTTTACTCAGTACAGTGGCGTAGCTAGGATTTTTTCAAGGGGGGCAAAGGCATGAAATTTCCCCAAAACTTTTCCCGGTCAATGTGTATGTACTTCATATAAAATATGCAAACTTACAAGTATAACCACATTACCATGTCATTTTGTAATATTACCTGCATTTTAATTTTAAAGTATAACATAGAGCAATTGGAAATAACAAAGTATATTATTTTGGTAAACAATATCTGGTTTATTTGTATGTGCTAACGCAGTGGCGTACGCAGGATTTCTCTGAAGGGGGAAGGGCATGCGGTATGGTCAAGGGGAGGGGTGTCCGGAAATTTTTGACGTTTCCAAGGAGCCTACATGCAAAATGGTGCAAGATTTTCGACTTTGACAGGAACAGTGTTAAAAGTTGAATTGTGGTGGTTCATGAGGATAAAACTGAAACTCTTGTGCCTTGACATGCATTTCTTTTTATGCCATTTGTGCTACCTTACGAAGAAAAACTTGTCATTAAATTTGCACTCTTTTAGGAGTCAAAATAAAAGAGCATTGATCGGTATTTGTGGTTTTTCTTGGCCACAAAATGTTATTTTATCATAAAGATTATCTAAGCGGAGCGCCACCATTGGTTGGCGTGGAGCGTAGAGAAAATTTGGAAAAATTAGACCCCTTAGATGGCTGGAAATAGCATTTTCTAGGCTTATACGAAGAATCTAGCCAGTCGCTTTCTTCTTTTGTCGTTTGCAATAAAATGCTCACTTCAAAATATGTTCGCAAACTGCAAAGTGATCAGAGAGCTAAGAGCTAATTTTACCCCAAATATGTTATTTTGCCCAAAAGACTGAGCGAAGCGCCACCATTGGTTGGCACGGAGCGTAAAGAAAATTTCGAAAAATCAGACCCCTCAGATGGTCAAAATAGCGTATTTATGCTTGTAAAGAAAATCTAAGCATGAAGTCTTTTGATAGATGCCACCAGTGGGAAACAGAGTCTACCTTTTCTAAGTAAAAATTGGAATTTGACAGAATTTGCCTAGGTCTATCTGCCCCCCCCCCCCCCCCAGTAGCTACGCCACTGACTCAGTAATTGCAAGAGTTTGGTGAGCATCTGCAAACGGAGAACATTTTGTAGACAAGCAGGAGCCCAAATTTTACTTAGTTTTAAATTCTACATAACATAACAGACTTTCAACTCGTAATAAGTACCCTTTATATTATGAGAAAACATTCATCAATTAGCAAAAAGAAGAACTCATAAAAATTCAACCAAAATGAAAAAAAAAAAACGTAGAGCTATACACTTGTGATCTTATTAAAGGCATATTTTCATCATTCCAAACAGTTCCCATTCTCCCAACCTACTTACTTCTAGCCCCTCCCACATTTATCTAAAACTCATCTTTATCCAGACACAGTCCTAGTTTATTGCTTCATGGCTTGTCCTAGTAGCCATACAAGTCCATGATGTGTAATCAAGACACTCTCAGTGCCCATGTTGTGTAATTTAGCTATGATGCATTGTTTGAATGTGATGCCAATCAAAGAGCTGTACCAATTGAGAGTTTTGATATATGTATACTGAAACTGTAGTTTGGGGTGACGAATGACTGCCTTTAAATTTTCCTAATTTGATGTGAAATAAACCAGGCTGGTTCTCCTGACTTCAAAAATACATCTTACTCAGTAATTGGAATAATTTGGTGAGTGTCTGGAAATGCATAATATTTTGTAAACAAGCGTGAGCCAAGCATTTCTTTAATTATCAATTCTGCATCCCAAAACGGTACGTTCGTAATTAATAGGCCTACCCCTTATATCAACAGAAAGCATCCATAGCATAAAGAAGACCTCATGGAAATTCATCCGAAATGAAAAAAATAAGGGTATACACCTGTAACATATTATCATTAACTAATTTTTCGTCCATTTTTAAGTTTTTGACATTTGATGTGAAATTGACTAGACTAGTTCTCCTGACTTTAAAAATATATCTTACTCAGTAATTGAAACAGTTTTGTGAGCATCTGCAAATAAATAATAATTTGTGGACAAGAGTGTGTCCACTGTTTCTTTAGATACAAATTTTACATGGCATAAGAAACTTTCAGTTTTCAATTAGCACCCTTTAATTTATCAGAAGGCATCCAAAGAGTATCACAAAGAAAACTTTTGAAAATTGACTTAGAATGAGAAAATTATAACTTATACTTGTGATTTTATTAATTTTGCACATTTTTCGTCCATTCTTAATTCTTCAACATTTTATTTGAAATTGACCAGACTGATTCTAATAACCCCGGTTTTATCTTACTCAGTAATTGAAATTTCCTCAACGTGTATACCATTTTGTAGAAAGGGTGGGTTCACTATTTTTTGAGTTATTCAACGTCATATCGCACCACAGACTTTCAATTCGTAATCAGTACCATTTGATTTTAAGAGAGCCTTTCATAAATAGGCCTAAGCGAAAAGAGGACTTCAGAAAAATTTAAGGTTTTGTATAGCCTTGTCTTTTTTTGAATGATCAATTCTCTTCATATTTTTAAAGTTTGAATTGTAATTATAACTTGCATGTTCTTACTGCTATGAAAATGAAAAGTATTTCAATCACCTTATTGAAAAGGATTACATATGTTAGTCCGTGTACAGAAAGTGATGAATCTCTGCGCATTTTTACTTGAGTTAGGAATATGATATCCTGACACGGATTTCATATTTATGTTTAAGATCTTGTTCTTTATTCAAATGCATTTGAAAACGTGCCCAACCGAGGCCAAAAAATGACATAAATGAAAGGCTATATACCTTAGTCATCTTTTTAAATAATGGTCAAATTTCGTCATATTTTAAAAGGGTCATTTTTAATTACAATTTGAAGATCTTCGACATCTTGAAAAGTATATTGATCACCTGTTTGAAAAAAAAAGATGAATCTGCGCGCTCTTTTACCTGAGTAACAAACATAAAATACTGAGACAAATTCATAAGCATGTTCAGGATCACGTTCTTTATCGAGGCACGTTTGAAAATCGGATTTTGAACAAGCCTGTCATTTTTCGAAAAAATTGGCCAAATTTCGTCATTTCTAAAATTTTGATTTTTATTAATAATTCTAAAATCTTGCTGAAATAAACCTGAAGAGTCTTTCAATCATGCTGTGGACGTGAAAAGTCTTTTGCGCGACTTATTTGTAAAGATGACATGGATTTTTTAGCCCGACCATAGAAAATGAGTAATATTCGCGCACTTTTACTTGACGAAGAAACATGATATCATGACAAGAAAGCCATATTTATATTCAAGATCCATATTCTTCATTATAACACGTTTGAAAATCGGATATTAAGATAGTGCTCATTTAGGCCAAAAATGAAAGGCTATATATAGCCTTGTCATGTTTTCGAAATTGGCTAATTTACGTCATTCATTCAAAGTTTGATATTTAATCATAACTTACAAAATCTTGCTGAAATAAACCTAAAAATTCTTTTAATTGCATCATTTAAAACAACTACATGTGAAGTAAAGCCTGCACAAAGAATATGATGACTTTTCAAAAATGGGCCAATTTTCAACATATTTAAATAGTTTGTTTTAAAGTCATAATGTATAAGATGTTGCTGAAATTAATCTGAAAAGTGTTTTCCTTGCCTCATTCGAAACACGTAGATACGTATTTTAGCCTGCGCAAAGAAAATGATAGACCTGTGCGGTCGTTTACTTGAGTTAGGAATAGTAAATCCTGAAACGGATTTTATATCCATGTTCAGGATTTGTTCTCCTTTGAAAAGCGTTTGAAAATCGGATTTTGAAAAAGTGGCCGATTTCCACCAAGAATGATAAAAATAAAAGGCCTTGTCATTTTTTCAAAAATGGGCCAATTTTTATCATATTTCAAAAGTTTCTTTTTTAATCATAACTTACAAGATCTTGCTAAAATTAACTTGAAAAGTGTTTTCATGGCCTCATTCGAAACGCGAAGATACGCATTTTAGCCTGCGCAAAGAAAACGATGGACCTGTGCGCTCTCTTACTTGAATAATGATTCGAATAACATGCAAAATTTTGCTAATGATTTTAATAATTTCTTCACATCTGTAGGCGAAAATCTAGCTTCTAAAATAGATGTAACGTACTATAACTACAATTGTTATCTCAATGATATTAGTGTTTTAGATACCTTTATTTTACACCCAGTGAGTCATGAGGACTTACATACAATAGATTATCAGCTTTTATAAATAAGAATAACCTATTATATTCCGGGCAGTATGGATTTCGGAAGGATCACTCCACATATATGGCTGCTTTAAATTTTGTTGATGATATAGTGTGTAACCTAGATAATAGAGTCAGCACCGTGGCCTTATTTATCGATTTATCTAAAGCTTTTGATACTATAAATCATGAAATTTTATTGAACAAACTGTACAGATATGGAATACGGGGTGTGGCATTTGATTGGTTTAAAAGTTATCTTTCTAATCGTAAACAATTTGTCCGTTTTAAAGGGAAGGACTCTAATCTTAATAATATTAATATCGGCGTTCCGCAAGGTTCAATACTGGGACCTCTTCTTTTTATATTATATATCAATGATATGTATAAGTCGTCAAAATTACTGAAGTTTATATTATTTGCCGATGACACAACTGTTTATTATCATAATCCTGATGTCAGTCGAGCCCTCCAAGTTGTTTCTTCAGAGTTAAAAAATGTTTCTGAATGGTTAGCGTCAAACAAGTTATCTTTAAATATAAGTAAAACTAAATTATTGGTTTTTAATAATATGAAAGGTGACACTGCACGTTTAACTATAAATTTTAAGAGCACCATCATAAGTAGTGAAAATTCTACTAAGTTCTTAGGGGTTACAATTGATAATAAACTTACATGGCAGGATCACATTCATAACGTTACTAAATCCGTTTCTAAAATCGTCGGTGTTATGAATAGACTAAAACATTATATTCCTAGTTGTTCCTTGTTAACTATCTATAATGCATTAATTTTACCACACCTTACTTATAGTATTTTATTATGGGGTAATGCCTTGCCAACATATACAGACAAGCTTTTTATTCTTCAAAAGAGGGCTGTACGAACTATATCAAAAGCTTCACCATACACTCATTCTCTTCCACTTTTTCACCATTATAATATTCTAACTCTAAAGGACCACTACAATTACCAGTTAGGCGTTCTTTTGTATAGGCACAACAGCGGTCAACTCCCTCCTGATTTCCATTCCTTTTTCAACCTTAATAGTTGTCATCACAACTATCCAACAAGAAGAAGAGATAATCTTCTCCAGCCATATACTAGGACAATGTTTGCGCACTCTCACGTGAGAAGTAGCGGGGTATCTCTCTGGAACTCTATTGACATTAGCATAAGAAATGCCCCTAACCTTAATCTATTCAAGAAGTACTTAAAGAAATCCTTCTTGTTATTGTATGTGGATAATTAATTTTATCTGGCAAAAAAAAAATAAATAAATAAATAAATAATCAAATAAATAAATAATTAAAAATCTGGCTAAAAGTAAGCATCAAACTAGCAGCAATTCTTTGTATACAATCATGTAAATGTTATAGGAGTCATATTCGTATTTATATATTCTAGTTGTGTAAGCAATTAAGAAGATCTCAGTTATTAGGGCCAGACTAGAAAAGCTTGCAAGCTTCATCTGGTTCCTTTTCTACTGTCTTCATACTCACGTTTCTTGTAAATATTATTACGTATTGTATCATAATAATAATGATAATGAATGTACGTTTGCATGTAGTACAGTTGAAAAAATAAACAATAAACAATAGGAATAGTAAATACTGAAAAGGATTTAATATTCTTGTTCAGAATTTGTTCTTCTTTGAAAAGCGTTTGAAAATCGGATTTTGAAAAAGTGCCCGATTTAGGCCAAAAATGATAAAAAGTGAAAGGCTATAGCCTTGTCATTTTTTCAAAAATGGGCCAATTTTCATCATATTTTAAAAGTGTGTTTTTGAGTCATAATGTTAAAGATCTTGCTGAAATTAGTCTGAAAAGTGTTTTCCTTGCCTCATTCGAAACACGTAGATACGTATTTCAGCCTGCGCAAAGAAAATGATAGACCTGTGCGCTCGTTTACTTGAGTTAGGAATAGTAAATCCTGAAACGGATTTTATATCCATGTTCAGGATTTGTTCTCCTTTGAAAAGCGTTTGAAAATCGGATTCTGAAAAAGTGGCCGATTTCGACCAAAAATGATAAAAATAAAAGGCTATAGCCTTGTCATTTTTTCAAAATTGGGCAAATTTTTATCATATTTCAAACGTTTCTTTTTTAATCATAACTTACAAGATCTTGCTAAAATTAACCTGAAAAGTGTTTTTATTGCCTCATTCGAAACACGAAGGTGAGTATTTTAGCCTGCGCAAAGAATGGACATGTGCGCTCTTTTACATGAGTTAGGAATAGTGAATCCTGAAACGGATTTAATATTCATGTTGAGGATTTGTTCTTCTTTGAAAGCGTTTGAAAATCGGATTTTGAAAAAGTGCCCGATTTCGGCCAAAAATGATAAAAATAAAAGGCTATAGCCTTGTCATTTTTTCAAAAATGTTCCAATTTTTATCATATTTCAAAAGTTTGTTTTAAAGCCATGTTTTATTATATCTTGATAAAATTTACCTTTAAAGTCGTTTAACTGCCTCATTTCAAACACGTAGGCAGGTAGGTGCGTCTTTTAGCCTGAGCAAAGAAAATGATGGACCTGTGCGCTCTTTAACTTGAGTTTGGAAAAGTAAATCCTAAAAAGGATTTAATATTCTTGTTCAGAATTTGTTCTTCTTTGAAAAGCGTTTGAAAATCGGATTTTGAAAAAGTGCCCGATTTAGGCCAAAAATGATAAAAATGAAAGGCTATAGCCTTGTCATTTTTTCAAAAATGGGCCAATTTTCATCATATTTTAAAAGTGTGTTTTTAAGTCATAATGTATAAGATCTTGCTGAAATTTACCTGAAAAGTGTTTTCATTGCCTCATTCGAAACACGAAGATACGCATTTTAGCCTGCGCAAAGAAAATGACGGACCTGTGCGCTCGTTTACTTGAATAGGAATAGTAAATCCTGAAGGGGATTTAATATTCTTGTTCGGAATTTGTCCTTCTTTGAAAAGCGTTTAAATATCGGATTCTGAAAAAGTGCCCCGATTTAGGCCAAAAATGATAAAAATGAAAGGCTATAGCCTTGTCATTTTTTTCAAAAATGGGCCAATTTTCATCATATTTTAAAAGTGTGTTTTTAAGTCATAATGTATAAGATCTTGCTGAAATTTACCTGAAAAGTGTTTTCATTGCCTCATTCGAAACACGAAGATACGCATTTTAGCCTGAGCAAAGAAAATGATAGACCTATGCACTCGTTTACTTGAGTTAGGAATAGTAAATCCTGAAACGGATTTTATATTCTTGTTCGGAATTTGTCCTTCTTTGAAAAGCGTAATATCGGATTCTGAAAAAGTGCCCCGATTTAGGCCAAAAATGATAAAAATGAAAGGCTATTGCCTTGTCATTTTTTTCAAAAATGGGCCAATTTTCTTCATATTTTAAAAATTTCTTTTTTAATCATAACTTACACGATATTGATAAAATTCACCTGAAAAGTCTTTTAATTGCCTCATTCGAAACACGAAGGTGCGCATTTTAGCCTGCGCAAAGAAAATGATGGACCTATGCGCTCGTTTACTTGAGTTATGAACAGTAAATCCTGAAACGGATTTAATATTCATAGTGAGGATTTGTTCTTAATTGAAAAGGGATTGAAATTCGGATTCCGAAAAAGTTCCCGATTTAGGCCAAAAATGATAAAAATAAAAGGCTATGACCTTGTCATTTTTTCAAAAATGGGCCAATTTTCATAATTTTTCAAAAGTTTGTTCTTTAGTCATGACTTACAAGATCTTGCTGAAATTAACCTGAAAAGAGTTCTCATTGCCTTATTGGAAACATGTAGGTGAATATTTTAGCCTGCGCAAAGAAAATCATTGACCTGTGCGCTCTTTTACTTGAGTAAGGAATAGTGAATCCTGAAACGGATTTAATATCCATGTTCAGGATTTGTTCTCCTTTGAAAAGCGTTTGAAAATCGGATTTTGAAAAAGTGCCCGATTTAGGCCAAAAATGATAAAAATAAAAGGCTATAGCCTTGTCATTTTTTCAAAAATGGGCCAATTTTCATCATATTTTAAAAGTGTGTTTTTAAGTCATAATGTAAAAGATCTTGCTGAAATTAACCTGAAAAGTGTTTTCCTTGCCTCATTCGAGACACGTAGATACGTATTTTAGCCTGCGCAAAGAAAATGATAGACCTGTGCGCTCTTTTACATGAGTTAGGAATAGTGAATCCTGAAACGGATTCAATATTCATGTTGATGATTTGTTCTTCTTTGAAAAGCGTTTGAAAATCGGATTTTGAAAAAGTGCCCGATTCAGGCCAAAAATGGTAAAAATAAAAGGCTATAGCTTTGTCATTTTTTCAAAAATGTGCCAATTTTTATCATATTTCAAAAGTTTATTTTAAAGTCATATTTTATTATATCTTGATAAAATTAACCTTAAAAGTCGTTTAACTCCCTCATTTCAAACACGTAGGCAGGTAGGTGCGTCTTTTAGCCTGAGCAAAGAAAATGATGGACCTGTGCGCTCGTTTACTTGAGTTAGGAATAGTGAATCCTGAAACGGATTTTATATCCATGTTCAGGATTTGTTCTTCTTTGAAAAGCGTTTGAAAATCGGATTCTGAAAAAGTGCCCCGATTTAGGCCAAAAATGATAAAAATGAAAGGCCATAGCCAATTTTCATCATATTTTAAAAATTTCTTTTTTAATCAATAACTTACACGATATTGATAAAATTCACCTGAAAAGTCTTTTAATTGCCTCATTCGAAACACGAAGGTGGGTATTTTAGCCTGCGCAAAGAAAATGATGGACCTATGCGCTCGTTTACTTGAGTTATGAACAGTAAATCCTGAAACGGATTTAATTTTCATGTTGAGGATTTGTTCTTAATTGAAAAGGGATTGAAATTCGGATTCTAAAAAAATTCCCGATTTAGGCCAAAAATGATAAAAATAAAAGGCTATAACCTTGTCATTTTTTCAAAAATTGGTCAATTTTCATAATTTTTCAAACGTTTGTTCTTTTGTCATGATTTACAAGATCTTGAAAGAAATTAACCTGAAAAGAGTTCTCATTGCCTTATTCGAAACATGTAGGTGAGTATTTTAGTATGCGCAAAGAAAATCATTGACCTGTGCGCTCTTTTACTTGAGTTAGGAATAGTGAATCCTGAAACGGATTTTATATTCATGTTGAGGATTTGTTCTCAATTGAAAAGGGATTGAAAATTGGATTTTGAAAAAGTGCCCGATTTAGGCCAAAAATGATAAAATAAAAGGCTATAGCCTTGTCATTTTTTCAAAAATTGGCCAATTTCATCATATTTTAAAATGTGTTTTTAAGTCACAATGTATAAGATCTTGATAAATTTTACCTTTAAAGTCGTTTAACTGCCTCATTTCAAACACGTAGGCAGGTAGGTGCGTCTTTTAGCCTGAGCAAAGAAAATGATGGACCTGTGCGCTCTTTAACTTGAGTTTGGAAAAGTAAATCCTAAAAAGGATTTAATATTCTTGTTCAGAATTTGTTCTTCTTTGAAAAGCGTTTGAAAATCGGATTTTGAAAAAGTGCCCGATTTAGGCCAAAAATGATAAAAATGAAAGGCTATAGCCTTGTAATTTTTTCAAAAATGGGCCAATTTTTATCATATTTCAAAAGTTTCCTTTTAATCATAACTTACAAGATCTTGCTGAAATTTACCTGAAAAGTGTTTTCATTGCCTCATTCGAAACACGAAGATACGCATTTTAGCCTGCGCAAAGAAAATGATAGACCTGTGCGCTCGTTTACTTGAGTTAGGAATAGTAAATCCTGAAACGGATTTTATATCCATGTTCAGGATTTGTTCTCCTTTGAAAAGCGTTTGAAAATCGGATTCTGAAAAAGTGGCCGATTTCGACCAAAAATGATAAAAATAAAAGACTATAGCCTTGTCATTTTTTCAAAATTGGGCAAATTTTTATCATATTTCAAAAGTTTCTTTTTTAATCATAACTTACAAGATCTTGCTAAAATTAACCTGAAAAGTGTTTTTATTGCCTCATTCGAAACACGAAGGTGAGTATTTTAGCCTGCGCAAAGAATGGACATGTGCGCTCTTTTACATGAGTTAGGAATAGTGAATCCTGAAACGGATTTAATATTCATGTTGAGGATTTGTTCTTCTTTGAAAAGCGTTTGAAAATCGGATTTTGAAAAAGTGCCCGATTTAGGCCAAAAATGATAAAAATAAAAGACTATATAGCCTTGTCATTTTTTCAAAAATGTGCCTATTTTTATCATATTTCAAAAGTTTGTTTTAAAGCCATATTTTATTATATCTTGATAAAATTAACCTTTAAAGTCGTTTAACTGCCTCATTTCAAACACGTAGGCAGGTAGGTGCGTCTTTTAGCCTGAGCAAAGAAAATGATGGACCTGTGCGCTCTTTTACTTGAGTTTGGAAAAGTAAATCCTAAAAAGGATTTAATATTCTTGTTCAGAATTTGTTCTTCTTTGAAAAGCGTTTGAAAATCGGATTTTGAAAAAGTGCCCGATTTAGGCCAAAAATGATAAAAATGAAAGGCTATAGCCTTGTCATTTTTTCAAAAATGGGCCAATTTTTATCATATTTCAAAAGTTTCTTTTTTAATCATAACTTACAAGATCTTGCTAAAATTAACCTGAAAAGTGTTTTCATTGCCTCATTCGAAACACGAAGGTGAGTATTTTAGCCTGCGCAAAGAAAATGATAGACCTGTGCGCTCTTTTACATGAGTTAGGAATAGTGAATCCTGAAACGGATTTAATATTCATGTTGAGGATTTGTTCTT
Organism: Holothuria scabra; assembly: GCA_037179385.1. Classification (NCBI taxonomy): domain Eukaryota; kingdom Metazoa; phylum Echinodermata; class Holothuroidea; order Aspidochirotida; family Holothuriidae; genus Holothuria; species Holothuria scabra. The sequence goes on from CM074184.1 coordinate 56,020,482, forward strand.
CTTTGAAAAGCGTTTGAAAATCGGATTTTGAAAAAGTGCCCGGTTTAGGCCAAAAATGATAAAAATAAAAAGCTATAGCCTTGTCATTTTTTCAAAAATGTGCCAATTTTTATCATATTTCAAAAGTTTGTTTTAAAGCCATATTTTATTATATCTTGATAAAATTAACCTTAAAAGTCGTTTAACTGCCTCATTTAAACACGTAGGCAGGTAGGTGCGTCTTTTAGCCTGAGCAAAGAAAATGATGGACCTGTGCGCTCTTTTACTTGAATTTGGAAAAGTAAATCTTAAAAAGGATTTAATATTCTTGTTCAGAATTTGTTCTTCTTTGAAAAGCGTTGGAAAATCGGATTTTGAAAAAGTGCCCGATTTAGGCCAAAAATGATAAAAATGAAAGGCTATAGCCTTGTCATTTTTTCAAAAATGGGCCAATTTTCATAATTTTTCAAAAGTTTGTTCTTTAGTCATGACTTACAAGATCTTGCTGAAATTAACCTGAAAAGAGTTCTCATTGCCTTATTCGAAACATGTAGGTGAGTATTTTAGCCTGCGCAAAGAAAATGATGGACCTGTGCGCTCTTTTACTTGAGTTAGGAATAGTGAATCCTGAAACGGATTTAATATTCATGTTGAGGATTTGTTCTTCTTTGAAAAGCGTTTGAAAATCGGATTTTGAAAAAGTGCCCGGTTTAGGCCAAAAATGATAAAAATAAAAAGCTATAGCCTTGTCATTTTTTCAAAAATGTGCCAATTTTTATCATATTTCAAAAGTTTGTTTTAAAGCCATATTTTATTATATCTTGATAAAATTAACCTTAAAAGTCGTTTAACTGCCTCATTTCAAACACGTAGGCAGGAAGGTGCGTCTTTTAGCCTGAGCAAAGAAAATGATGGACCTGTGCGCTCTTTTACTTGAGTTTGGAAAAGTAAATCTTAAAAAGGATTTAATATTCTTGTTCAGAATTTGTTCTTCTTTGAAAAGCGTTTGAAAATCGGATTTTGAAAAAGTGCCCGATTTAGGCCAAAATTGATAAAAATGAAAGGCTATAGCCTTGTCATTTTTTCAAAAATGTGCCATTTTTAATCATATTTCAAAAGTTTGGTCTTTTGTCATGACTTACAAGATCTTGCTGAAATTAACCTGAAAAGTGTTTTTCTTGCCTCATTCGAAACACGTAGATACGTATTTCAGCCTGCGCAAAGAAAATGATGGACCTGTGCGCTCTTTTACTTGAGTTAGGAATAGTGAATCCTGAAACGGATTTTATATCCATGTTCAGGATTTGTTCTCCTTTGAAAAGCGTTTGAAAATCGGATTCTGAAAAAGTGCCCGATTTCGGCCAAAATTGATAAAAAGGAAAGGCTATAGCCCTGTCATTTTTTCAAAAAAGTGCCAATTTTTATCATATTTTAAAAATTTGTTCTTTTGTCATGATTTACAAGATCTTGCTGAAATTAACCTGAAAAGAGTTCTCATTGCCTCATTCGAAACACGTAGGTGAGTATTTTAGCCTGCGCAAAGAAAATCATTGACCTGTGCGCTCTTTTACTTGAACAGGAATAGTAAATCCTGAAACGGATTTAATATTCTTGTTCGGAATTTGTCCTTCTTTGAAAAGCGTTTGAAAATCGGATTCTGAAAAAGTGCCCCGATTTAGGCCAAAAATGATAAAAATGAAAGTCCATAGCCTTGTCATTTTTTTCAAAAATTGGGCCAATTTCCATCATATTTTAAATTCTTTTTTAATCATAACTTACACGATCTTGATAAAATTGACCTGAAAAGTCTTTTAATTGCCTCATTCGAAACACGAAGGTGCGTATTTTAGCCTGCGCAAAGAAAATGATGCACCAATGCGCTCGTTAACTTGAGTTATGAACAGTAAATCCTGAAACGGATTTAATATTCATGTTGAGGATTTGTTCTTAATTGAAAAGGGATTGAAATTCGGATTCTGAAAAAGTTCCCGATTAAGGCCAAAAATGATAAAAATAAAAGGCTATGACCTTGTCATTTCTTCAAAAATTGGTCAATTTTCATAATTTTTCAAAAGTTTGTTCTTTAGTCATGACTTACAAGATCTTGCTGAAATTGACCTGAAAAGAGTTCTCATTGCCTTATTCGAAACATGTAGGTGAGTATTTTAGCCTGCGCAAATAAAAACATTGACCTGTGCGCTCTTTTACTTGAGTTAGGAATAGTGAATTTTGAAACGGATTTAATTTTCATGTTGAGAATTTGTTCTCCTTTGAAAAGCGTTTGAAAATCGGATTCTGAAAAAGTGCCCCGATTTAGGCCAAAAATGATAAAAATGAAAGGCCATAGCCTTGTCATTTTTTTTCAAAAATGGGCCAATTTTCATCATATTTTAAAAGTTTCTTTTTTAATCATAACTTACACGATCTTGATAAAATTCACATGAAAAGTCTTTTAATTACCTCATTCGAAACACGAAGGTGCGTATTTTAGCCTGCGCAAAGAAAATGATGGGCCTATTCGCTCGTTTACTTGAGTTATGAACAGTAAATCCTGAAATGGATTTAATATTCATGTTCAAGATTTGTTCTTAATTGAAAAGGGATTAAATTCGGATTTTGAAAAAGTGCCCGATTTAGGCCAAAAATAATAAAAATGAAAGGCTAAATCCTTGTCATTTTTTTGAAAAATGGGCCAATTTTCATCATATTATTAAAGTTTGTTTTAAAGTCATATTTTAGTATATCTTGATAAAATTTACCTTAAAAGTCGTTTAACTGCCTCGTTTGAAAAACGTAGGCTGGTAGGTGCATCTTTTAGCCTGAGCATAGAAAATGATGGACCTGTGCGCCCTTTTAGTTGAGTTAGGAATAGTAAATCCTGAGAAGGATTTAATATTCATGTTGAGAATTTGTCCTTCTTTGAAAAGTGTTTGAAAATCGGATTTTGAAAAAGTGCCCGATTTAGGCCAAAAATGATAAAAATGAAAGGCTATAGCCTTGTCATTTTTTCAAAAATGGGCCTATTTTCATCATATTTTAAAAGTGTGTTTTTAAGTCATAATGTATTTTATTTTTATCATTTTTGGCCTAAATCGGGTCACTTTTTCAGAATCCGATTTTCAAACGCTTTTCAAAGAAGGACAAATTCCGAACAAGAACATTAAATCCTTTTCAGGATTTACTATTCCTATTCAAGTAAACGAGGGCACAGGTCCATCATTTTCTTTGCTCAGGCTAAAATACGTATATTCGTGTTTCGAATGAGGCAATGAAAACACTTTTCAGGTAAATTTCAGCAAGATCTTATACATTATGACTTAAAATCACACTTTTAAAATATGATGAAAATTGGCCCATTTTTGAAAAAATGACAAGGCTATAAGCCTTTCATTTTTACATTTTTGGCCTAAATCGGGCACTTTTTCAAAATCCGATTTTCCAACGCTTTTCAAAGAAGAACAAATTCTGAACAAGAATATTAAATCCTTTTTAGGATTTACTTTTCCAAACTCAAGTAAAAGAGCGCACAGGTCCATCATTTTCTTTGCTCAGGCTAAAAGACGCACCTACCTGCCTACGTGTTTGAAATGAGGCAGTTAAACGACTTTTAAGGTTAATTTTATCAAGATATAATAAAAAAAGGCTTTAAAATAAACTTTTGAAATATGATAAAAATTGGCACATTTTTGAAAAAATGATAAGGCTATAGCCTTTTATTTTTATCATTTTTGGCCGAAATCGGGCACTTTTTCAAAATCCGATTTTCAAACGCTTTTCAAAGAAGAACAAATCCTCAACATGAATATTAAATCCGTTTCAGGATTCACTATTCCTAACTCAAGCAAACGAGCGCACAGGTCCATCATTTTCTTTGCGCAGGCTAAAATACTCACCTACATGTTTCGAATAAGGCAATGAGAACTCTTTTCAGGCTAATTTCAGCAAGATCTTGTAAGTCATGACTAAAGAACAAACTTTTGAAAAATTCTGAAAATTGACCCTTTTTTGAAAAAATGACAAGGTCATAGCCTTTTATTTTTATCATTTTTGGCCTAAATCGGGAACTTTTTCAGAATCCGAATTTCAATGCCTTTTCCATTAAGAAAAAATCCTCAATAGTCAGGTTCACTATGTCAATAAATTATGTTTCGTTGGCAATCATGGTAGATTATGAAACCTATATATTTTTGGAAAGCTTATAGCATCAGGAAACTAAAAATTAATGTTTACATTTGAACAGATGTTTGTATGGCGGCCATTTGGGGTTTTTCAAAATGGCGACTGTAAAATACATATCTTCTTCTGTTTCTGACCTTAATTACCTTAAAAACACTTTACTAAACCTATTGTATTTGGTTCTAAATCATAGTAGCTTTGCAAATTTATACATTTTAGAAAAGTTATAGCATAAGAAAACTGAAAGTCAATGTTTAAATTTGGAGAAAAGCTTTTATGGCTGCCATTTTGGATTTTCAAAATGGCCACTGTAAAAGACATATTTTGTACTACTTTTGCCGCCGCTTATTACCCTAACCACTTTATTTAACTTACATTACTTTCCAAACCATGATAGCTTTACGCACTTATACATTTTTGGAAAGGTAATGGTATTGGAAAACTAAAAATCAATGTTTAAATCTGGAGAGATCCCTTTATGGCAGCCATTTTGGGATTTTCAAATTGGATAAGGTAATATACTTACATCATAGAGAATATTACAGAATTTATAACCATTTATAACCTCTTTTAGGATTCTATCCAAGGGTTTAGAACAAGTGGCCTTTTGTTAATGTTTTTCTCAGGGCAAATGATGCATAGTTTCTGCTCTACAGACTCCTTAGACATGCCCAAAGACCAATTGCTTTCTTCGCGATCTTCACTCATGATGGGTTATGCACTGAAAAGGCACAAGAACAACCCCCATAAACACCTCCACCACAATAGTTAATATGTAAAAACAATATATTAACCTTTATGCTCTCGCAACTACATAAACAATAGGCCGGAATTGATATAATCCGGTTCTATTTCTGGTTTAGATTGATATTTGTAACGAACAGTTTTATTTCCAACGGAGAATGAAACTTACTCTTTCAAATGTGTTTAATGATTATGGGTTAAGTTTGTTTGAACATTAGTTAATTAGCTCAATTATTTTATTTAATTAGCACATCACAAGAGGTTATAAAAAGTTATAAAAAATGTAACAGCATACAGCTATAATACTATGATTTGAATAGACTCACATTTACATAAAGTCACCAATTTGGGATTTCAAACAGAACAGAAACAGTTCAATTGTCTGGGGAGGGACGAGCATACAACTTCTTTTCTAACTGGAATTAATGAATACCCCTACCCAACCTCACAATTTGTGTAGGCCTAACTAATTGTAGACCTGTAGCCCATTTTCCTCATCCCAAATAAGACCAACCCCTTGAAATGACATCTTGACTTTGAATAACCCATAAATTTTCGTAACAAAGTTCCGACTCCTACACTGTACAACCAACTGAAGCAGCTGTAAAAGTGAAGAATTCTAAAGCTAATCTCGTGCATTTAGTTCACAGTATGACTCAGATCCACCCAAAATGTTCCAATCATTTGCCCCCTTAACAATATACAGCTACCAAACAGAGGTGATCAGCAACTTGAACTTAATTGCTTAAACCTTATGATATTAAGAAAGTTTTGACGCTTCTTAAACCCTTAGAATGGTGTCCAAAACGTGAGCCTGCGATCCTTTCTAGTCCTTTAAAAGTTTGAATTCAAGACACTGTACTACCGGTAATATGGCGAAAACATTTGAAACATCTGAGTGAAATCAGTTCCTGTGTCCGGTACCAGTAGAACGTTGCTAAACAGGCTTGTGGTGATGCTATTCTAACAAAACACCTTTTTTCGAAAACAACTTAAAATTGTATAAGAAAAAAGCAAGCGGACGGGGATATGCTTTCAGTTTTGGATTGGAAATTTTAATTTTTTGGCCGTCATTTTGCTACTTTTTTAAAATTTATTGTTGCATTTTACCCCACCCTGGGGCCGTAGCCATAGGCGTACGGGAGCATTTCAGTTTGGAGGGGGGGGGGGATTCCCAGCCCGAAAATGTAATTCTGCTCCAAAGACTATCTAAGCGGAGGGCCACCATCTTTTGGCGCGGAGCGTACATAAAATTTTGAAAAATCAAAACCCCTCAGACAGCCGGAAATGGCCTTTCCCATGCTTATAAGCAGAATCAAAGCCATCAATATTTTGAACTTTCGTTTGCAATAAAATTTTCACCAAAAATGAGCAAATCTACAAAAGGGTCAGAAAACTCCCAGATTACATGTATCACTACCATTAGATGACTACATTAAGCTATAATCATTGGAAGATGAGTTTGTTTGCGCGTTCTACCAACTATTTTACGTCATGTAGCATGAGATTATCACCAATATAATTTTGAAAATTGAAAAACTTCAGAAACCCTCGAAAAGCCCAAGGCTTCTCAACTTCGAGGGAGGATGGCATTGCATCGCATTCCGGCTGCCTATTAAATATAAGTTTCGTCGAACTTCACAAGGATCCCGTGTGTTTTAGCAGCCTGTTTAGCTCAGATTCAGAGGCCCGAATTACCGGAGTGGGGATGCCATGCAACGAATTGGCCATTAAAAACTGATTAACTCAATTTTCGCGCGATTACCAAGCAAGGTAGCAGCCTGTTTATATGCATTTAAACAAACAAGGGCGCAAATCATTTCCTAGTTGGGGGGGGGGGGACTATACGGGCCCATCACCCTCCTCAAAAAGAAAGAATTGTAACAGTCAGAAATCTGATTATGCAGAGTATGGATTCCTTGTACCTGAAAACATAGACTTGATATATTTTACAAGGTTTTGAGGGTATGTAGAGGTAGAAATAGAGCAAAATAGGTCTTTTTACGGCGGTCATTTTGAAAATCCAAAATGGCGGCCATACCGGTATCAGCGCAAATGTAAACATTGATTTTCAGATTCTCCATGTAATAAAGATTCCAAAAATGTTTAGGTTACCTAATCTACCATGATTGCCAACGAAAATACATAGTGAACCTGACTACAACATGAATATTAAATCCGTTTCAGGATTTACTGTTCATAACTCAAGTAAACGAGCTCACAGGTCCATCATTTTCTTTGCGCAGGCTAAAATACGCACCTTCGTGTTTCGAATGAGGCAATTAAAAGACTTTTCAGGTTAATTTTATCAAGATCGTGTAAGTTATGATTAAAAAGGAATTTTTAAAATATGATGAAAATTGGCCCTTTTTTGAAAAAAATGACAAAGCTATAGCCCTTCATTTATAAAAAAAAATAAAAGGCCTTGTCATTTTTTCAAAAATGTGCCAATTTTTATCATATTTCAAAAGTTTGTTTTAAAGCCATATTTAATTATATCTTGATAAAATTAACCTTAAAAGTCGTTTAACTGCCTCATTTCAAACACGTAGGCAGGAAGGTGCGTCTTTTAGCCTGAGCAAAGAAAATGATGGACCTGTGCGCTCTTTTACTTGAGTTTGGAAAAGTAAATCCTAAAAAGGACTTAATATTCTTGTTCAGAATTTGTTCTTCTTTGAAAAGCGTTGGAAAATCGGATTTTGAAAAAGTGCCCGATTTAGGCCAAAAATGATAAAAATAAAAGGCTATAGCCTTGTCATTTTTTCAAAAATGGGCCAATTTCCACAATTTTTCAAAAGTTTGTTCTTTAGTCATGACTTACAAGATCTTGCTGAAATTAACCTGAAAAGAGTTCTCATTGCCTCATTGGAAACAGGAAGATATGCATTTTAGCCTGCGCAAAGAAAATCATTGACCTGTGCGCTCTTTTACATGAGTGAGGAATAGTGAATTCTGAAAACGGATTTAATATTCATGTTGAGGATTTGTTCTTCTTTGAAAAGCGTTTGAAAATCGGATTTTGTAAAAGTGCCCGATTTAGGCCAACAATGACAAAAATGAAAGGCTGTAGCCTTGTCATTTTTTCAAAAATGGGCCAATTTTAATCATATTTCAAAAAATTCTTTTTTAATCATAACTTACACGATCTTGATAAAATTAACCTGAAAAATCTTTTAATTGCCTCATTCGAAACACGAAGATGCGCGTTTCAGCCTGCGCAAAGAAAATGATGGACCTATGCGCTCTTTTACTTGAGTTAAAAATAGTAAATCCTGCAAAGGATTTAATATTCTTGTTCAGGATTTGTTTCCCATTCAAAAGCGTTTGAAAATCGGATTTTCAAAAAGTGCCAGATTTAGGCCAAAAATGATAAAAATGAAAGGCTATAGCCTTGTCACTTTTACTTCAGTTATGAACAGTAAATCCTGAAACGGATCTTATATTCATGCTGAGGATTTGTTCTTAATTGAAAAGGGATTGAAAATCGGATTTTGAAAAAGTGCCCGATTTCGGCCAAAAATGATAAAAATAAAAGGCTATAGCCTCGTCTCTTTTTCAAAAATGGGCCAATTTTTGTCACATTTAAAAAGTTTGTTTTCAGTCATAATTTAAAAGATCTTGCTAAAATTATCCTGGAAAGCGTTTTAATTGCCTTCTTTTAAAGAACTACGTGAGTATTTAATACCGCGCAAAGAAAATGATGAATCTGCGCCCTCCTTTACTTGAGTTAGGAAAATGATATTATGGCACGAAATTCATATTTATGTTGTGGATCTCGTTCTACATTAAAACACGTTTTAAAATTGGATTTTAAAAAGTGCGAGATTCAGGGAAAACAATGATAGAAATGGAAGGCTTTAGCCTTGTCAATTTTTTAAAATTTAGCCAATTTTCATTAAATTTGAAAAGCTTGTTTTTAGTCGTAATTTAAAAGATCTTGCTGATATTAACCTGAAAAGTCTTTTCATTGCCTCATTCGAAACAATAAGGTGCGTATTTAGCCTGCGCAAAGAAAATGGACCTGTACGTTCTTTTACTTGAGTAAATCCTGAAACGGATTCAAATGGTAAGTAAAATAGTGGTTATACTAATAAACGGCGCATTGTAAAAAGAAAGGTCTCTTTCTACCTAATAAATTTTATTAAGCAATGCCGGATTCAGGAACGGAGCAACGTGGACAATTGCCCATGGGCCTCCACAAAAAGGGGCCTCGACATATCTCATGAACAAAAAGGAAAATGAAAAAGGATGAATTTACTTAACCAGAAAGCCAAAAGGCTTAGTGATTCCTTGCTGCTGAAATGTAAGGCCTTTTTTCACATTGACATTGCTTCCCAATGTTTTTCAATTAACAGGGCTCCATAATGTGCCCACAAAGTACACATGCAAGGCATCCAATCTTCCTACATTGAGATCCCCCTTGCCCGTCGTGAACCCAAATGACATTTGACCTCCACCAAAAACTTCTGGGACCATGTATTCACTATGTGCCATCTACATGACAAGTTACAGGACCCTACAAGTGACCTTTCTTGAAAGACTGTGCAGGAAAGCTTGTCAGGCTTTGAACATGCTGACTCCAAATGAACTTTGACCTTTGGGAAAATCAATAGGGATCATCTACTAAATATGACCAATCCACACACTAAATGTGAGCACAGTCACATGTACCGTTCTTGAGATACCGTGTTTACGAAGTTTTGACCTTTTGACCTCTCATGACCCCAAATGACCTTTGACCTCCACCAAAAACAATACAGATCATCTACTCAATATGGCCAACACACTCGCCAAATATGAGCACAGTCACATGTACCGTTCTTGAGATATCGTGTTTACGAAGTTTTGACCTTTTGACCTCTCGTGACCCCAAATGACCTTTGAACTCCACGAAAATCGATAGGCATCATCTACTCAATATGGCCAATGCACACAGCAAATATGAGATTAGTCACAATTACCCTTCTTGAGATACCGTGTTTACAAGCAATTTCTAAGGAATTTACCTATTGACCTCTCGTGACCCCAAATGACCTTTGACCTCCACGAAAATCGATAGGGATCATCTACTCAATTTGACCAACCCACACACCAAATATGAGCATAGTCATATGTTCCGTTCTCGAGTTATCGTGTTTACGAAGTTTTGACCTTTTGACCTCTCTTGACCTTTTGACCTCTCGTGACCCCAAATGACCTTTGATCTCCACCAAAAACAACAGGGATCATCTACTCAATATGACCAACCCACACACCACATATGAGCATAGTCACATGTACCGTTCTTGAGATATCGTGTTTACGAAGTTTTGACCTTTTGACCTCTGGTGACCCCAAATGACCTTTGATCTCAACGAAAATCGATAGGGATCATCTACTTACAATGGCCAATGCACACACCAAATTTGAGATTAGTCACACTTACCCTTCTTGAGATACCGTGTTTACAAGCAATTTCTAAGGAATTTACCTATTGACCTCTCGTGACCCCAAATGACCTTTGACCTCCACGAAAATCGATAGGGATCATTTACTCAATATGACCAATCCACACACCAAATATGAGCATAGTCACATGTACCGTTCTCGAGTTATCGTGTTTACGAAGTTTTGACCTTTTGACCTCTCGTGACTCCAAATGACCTTTGATCTCCACCAAAAACAATAGGGATCATCTAGTCAATATGGCCAATGCACACACCAAATATGAGATTAGTCACACTTACCCTTCTTGAGATACCGTGTTTACAAGCAATTTCTAAGGAATTTACCTATTGACCTCTCGTGACCCCAAATGACCTTTGACCTCCACGAAAATCGATAGAGATCATCTACTCAATATGACCAATCCACGCACCAAATATGAGCATAGTCACATGTACCGTTCTCGAGATATCATGTTTACAAAGTTTTGACCTTTTGACCTCTCGTGACCCCAAATGACCTTTGACCTCCACGAAAAACAATAGGGATCATCTACTCATTATGTCCAACCCACACATCAAGTATGAGACCCGTCACAGTTACCTATCTTGAGATATCGTGTTTACAAGCAAAGCGTCACATACACACACACATACACACACACATACACCCATACACACACACACACACACACGACATCACCATCGCATAGATTTCTTTTGCCGTAGGGCAAGGAATCAAAAATCACAAAATACCGCACCATTCTGCATCTAAGCACATTTAATCATTCAAAAAATCCATGGTACCCCCTTCTCCTTAGTAGTACGTGTGCGCAAATGAGTAGGGAGAGCGGGGCCATGTACATCCCCACTTCTGTAAGTAGTCTGAGAAAATACGTTAGTCAGGGAAATCGGAAGTAGTCTGACCGAGTCTGGCAGAGCAACAGGCGCGTTCTCACCCCCCTCCCCACCATAGCTGGCTTCATTCGTGTTTTAATGCACTTCAAAATATTTCAAATATAGCACCATTTTGCACTTCAGCCCGCTTCCAAAATTAAAATTTTCCATAGGGAGGGACGCACCCCTCCCCTAGGAGAGCGAACAATCAGACCATTGCATCCCTCTAGTAAATCTTATTTTTCTCTTTCGAATATCAGTTTCTAGAGAAAAAATGGTAAATCATCTATTTATAAAATGAGTACCTTCATACTGGTCAATAGGCATTAGTGAAGCCGACGGGGAGGGGAAAAGGGGAAGCCTGCCTCTCCTTACTTATTATATTGCATGTTATATATAAATTTATAATTTGTATTTTTTACAATTATGCTAGTGTTTCTTCTATTTATATCCGGTGCATTGGCCTGGTAAGTTCCATTTCCACAGATCTGGGATGCATTTTAGGTCAGAATTTTTATTGCCCTATGCTCCACCTGATGGTGGCGCGAAAGGCTGAGAGTGTGCCTATGGGCTGCGTTCTCCTTTGACAAATTCTTCTTCGCTAAGACCTCGTTAGAGGGAAGCATAACTGTGCGTCTAGCAGTTAGTCTTTTCTCCAGTCGATGTGATTCACAGTCTGCCCCCACCCCACAATTGCTGCTCACGCCACTGCCCCTCAGATCCCCCCGGACGGCGATCAATTGGGCGCTGTGGGCCTTCGTTACTGAAGGCTACCCGTAGGTCTCCACATGTCTGAATACGGCCCTGCACATCACATAGTTACATACTCCTACTTGAGTTGGGAAGGTTACCAGCAGGTAATGTAGCAAATTTACTAGTAGCAGTTTTGTCCCACGTTCACAAACACATGGATGCGTTCAATTGCCCAGGTGATAGTTACAAATGCACTTCAAATATAAGAAACACGAAAGTACTAATTTTTCTCCTCTTTTATTGCAATCTTTAAGTAAAATTAAAACACAAAAAATCTTTGATTGCCGGAGTATAGTGATATTTTAGTGCAATTTTATGTTAGAGACTAGTGTCCCTTTTAACACCATGCACAGCACTTTTTTCCGTCAGCTGTACTTTGTTTCTTTTCTCCTAATCGACCATGTAAATTACTCCGACATTCCTTGGAATGCAAAAACGTAATCTTCACCCAATGTTACAACAGCAAATCTAATCAAGGTTTTATTTCTGATCCTCTACATAACTTGTGAATTACTGCCGTTTCATAAACATTTTACACAACTGCAAAATATTTGCTCAAAACTCATTTCTACAAACTAGAGGACGGTAGGAAAATGAGTGTGAAACTTTACCGAAGCAACTCAATGCATTTTGTTAGCAAAACATGTGGACATGTACAAAAAATACCTTTTGGCTTCGTATGTGAATAAGATCAAAACTTGTCAGTCAGCAATTCAGATTTACCAGACAGCTAGCAAGTAATAAACTATGTACTCAGCTGAACATCAACTTTCTACCTGGACATTTTGGTTACCATACAGAGAAACTTCCTTAGGCATAATTGCTCATACTAGGTGCAATCCTTCTGATTTAACAGAGTCAGTACTTTGCTGAACCAACAGCAAGACTTATTTTTTTTAGATATAAAACATGCTTGATTCAAACTGTGTGTGTACTGCTTTACAAAACAAAATTTACCGTCTCAACTCTTCTGTCACAAGAAAGTCAATGCAACAATTCTTCTCCCACAGAGTGATGTAACAGTTATGAACTAATTACACACATCCACTGTGATAGGAATGGTTTCAGCACATCATCTGAAACTGTTGACAGCTTCTCCTATCATTTCATTTCATTTCATTTCATTTCATTTCATTTATTTGTTTCATCGTAACGACCAATAATAACAAATATTTACATATATACAGTGTTGTAACAAATTACGTTTTGAAAGTTACGAAAGGAAGTACTCTAAAAAACCTTGGTAGGCTTATGGGACAGAGCACTCCCTGTGAAGCACAAAGAGGAAAATATGAACATTAACCTAAACGATATACAGTGAACATAAGAATGGTGAATGTTATATGAAGTACTTCGTTAATCAATACTTTTCAATGCAGTGCTTGCAATACTTACTTTTGAAACTAGAAATTGATTTACAGAGTTGGACTTCATTAGGGAGGGTATTCCAGGTTGAGGATGCTCTTACGTGTAAACTTTGCTTCAGAAAATTTGAATTAAAACGTGGTAACCGGAGATATCCGGACTGCCTTGTATTATGGTCGTGTGTCATAGTTAAATGAGAACATTTGTTGAAAGTACGGTGGAGCAAGATTATGTACGATACGGTAAGCAAAGATTGCTTCTTTGAAGTGGATTAAATCGGTGAACTTCATCAAGTTAAGTAGAGAAAAAAGTTTACTGGTATGTTCAATTGAGTTTGCCGAGCAAATGTGCCGGATTGCCCTCTTTTGTAATGTAATGAGTTTGGTTAGGTGTGTCTTACTTGTCCCAGCCCAGACAGACAGGCAGTATAGAAGGTGTGGCAAGAAGAGGGTGAGATAAAGGGAACGAAGGATATTCCTGGGCAAATAGTGTTTAAGCTTAGACAAAATTCCAGTGCACTGGGCAATTTTTACACTTATGGCGTCAATATGTGGTTTCCAAGTTAAACGATCGTCAATTAAAACCCCTAGGAATTTAGTACAATCAACTTTTTGTAATGATTCACCATTCATGAAAATTCTAATACCACTTATATTAGGGGTATTACTGCAATTTACTTTACTAAATAGCATAAAATTTGTTTTCTTTACATTTAAAGAGAGCTTGTTAGCTAAAAACCACTCATGAAATTGGCTAAGTTCAGTACATACAGTGTCTTTTAACTGATTAATATCATCACCTGTAAAGAATATACTAGTATCATCTGCAAAAAGAACAAGAGTACAAGCATTAGAAACGTTTACTATGTCATTTACATAAATTATAAAAAGTAAAGGACCTAAAATGGATCCTTGAGGAACACCACATGTTAAGCTTAATGATTCAGAGTTGGTTCCATTGTAATTCACAAACTGTTTCCTGTTGGAGAGAAAACTCTTAATCCACTCAAGTCCTAATCCCCTTATACCATAGTGGAAAAGTTTTTTCACCAAAATGGCATGGTCAATTGTGTCGAAAGCCTTCGACAAGTCTAAAAAAATTCCGATTGATGTTTTGTTTTGATCTAGGGCTATATTCAATTGATTTATTGCGTGGGCGAGAGCTAGCTCAGTAGAGTGGTTTGGCCGAAATCCGTATTGTCCGTTGTACAAAACACTGGATTTTGTGATAAAGTTGTAAAGGCGATTATGGATAAGTCTTTCAAATATTTTGGAGAAACAAGGTAGAATGGAAACTGGGCGATAATTATCACAATGCATCGGATCGCCTTTCTTGAAAATAGGTATGACTTTGGCTACTTTAATATGATCCGGTACGATACCGGTCCCAAGCGACCTGTTGATAATATAAGTAAGGGGTTTGGATATGAAATGTATGACTTTCCTCACAATACCAGGCTTAATCCCATCAAAACCTGCGGCCTTATTGGGCTTTAAACAAGACATAGAAATTTTGATAACTTCATCCTCGTCTGTTGGAGTAAGGTACATAGTTGAAGGATTGCTATCTTTTAGATATATACTAGCATTCGCATTACTCTGTATTGTAGAGGCAAGGTTAGGGCCTACATTAACAAAGAATTCATTAAATGCATCTGCTATTGTCTTCTTATCGGTTATTTCATCATTGTAATGAATAAATGAGGTCGGATATGAGAATTTACCTTTCTTATTTTTGTGTAATACATTGTTAATGGCCTCCCAGGTGCGCTTCAGGTCATTTTTACAGCTATTAAATTTTGAAGAAAAATAATTTTTCTTGGCAATACGTATAACATGATTTAACTTATTGCGATATGTTCGAAAATGCGTACCATCATCGGCCGTATTTCTTAAGTATTTCTTATACAGTTTGTTCTTATGTTTAATGGACTGCAAGATACCAGCACTTATCCAAGGACGTCGCTTCTTACGGCTCCTTCTAGGGTAAACATAAGACATCGGAAAACAATTTTCATAGTGATTGCAAATATAGTAAAGAAGGTGTTGTAAGCGTCATTTACGTCATCAGTTTCATAAATTACATTCCATTCAATATAACGCATACTATTCACAAAGTGATTAACATTACTTTCAGAATAATTCCTAGCATAAAAACCATTATCTTCATTGTCTTGACAGGGATGGGCCCTAAGAAAGATTGGGAAGTGGTCGCTTATATCTGTGATAAAGACTCCAGATGTGTAATTACTGTTACACGTAGTATTTGTGAGAATATTGTCAATCAGAGAAACACTTTGGTCAGTTACACGAGTAGGCCTAGTAATAGTAGGAAGGAAGTTGTTAGAGTAAAGCAGATGCAAGAAATCGGTTGAACTGCTTTTGAGCAGATCAATGTTGAAGTCACCCATAATATAACTCTGTAAATTTTCGTTTGAAATCTTGTTTAATATTTCACTCAGGAAATCACTAAAACACTGAACTTGACCATTAGGAGGTCTATAAATTACCCCAACAAGGATAGGTGAATTGAGGTTCTTCCCATTTAAAGCCTTTATTTCAACAAATACGCTCTCTATTGTATCACGGAAAACAGATATATCATTCCGCTTGATAAAACTTAGCTTATTCGAAGCAAATAGGCCCACACCACCCCCCTTCCTAAAGGTTCTATGATTTTCTATAAAAGTATAATCCTCTATTTGAATAAGGGGGGAGCTAGCGCTGTTATCTCCCAGCCAAGTTTCGCTGAACCCAATCACAGAAAAATCATGATCGAGGGTAGAAAGGAAGTCCAAGAATGACTCCAAATTTTTATTCAGGCTACGGCTATTTGCATGAAAAAGAGAAAAAGTGGGTCCATCAGCGGAAATCTGATTAAATTTGTCACTGTCATAATAACTACAGTCTACACTATATGAATCTACCCCTTGATAAAAGGTATGTGTGAGAAGATCTGCCTCAGTGTCGCAGAGATTTGTTACGTCAGTACTAGACATAGTAATGTGGAATTGAAGTAAAAAACCATCTTGCCAGAGTAAATTTTTCAGCACTGTTGCGAGGTAGAAACAACCAAGAAGTAGCAAGTGTTGAAGAATTGAAATTTTTAAGAGTTACGTACGGTAAGTATGTGCATGCTAGCATAAAGATCATGTGATTCACTGTAATATCAAGCTTAAAGACAAAACAATACATAAACAAACTTAACAAACAAGAACGGATCATACTTTACAAAAAATTGAAACCTTTGGTTGTCACAAGAAATTGAATCACAAGCGCTGCAGATCGTTGTGACCCCAGATTCTCTTTGTGGATTCTGTACCCTCCTTCGATAATAGTGCTATGATTTTACCGTCATGGGACCACGCTGATTTTACAAGGGGGTGGGCTTTGGTGGCTTGAAGCAATTCCTGGTTGGCTCGGGTAAGGTCCTCTCTGATAACAATGTGCGTGCCCTTCAGTTTTCTTCGATTTTTCATTACACGACTCCTGGTTTCGTAGCTACAAAATTTTACAATAATGGCCCTTGGCTTATTAGGCTCAGGCTTCCCAATACGGTGAGAGCGATCGATTTCGGTTGGTTGAAGAGGCAGGTCTAGGTGTTTAGAAGCAGTCTCAAGAACTATTTTATCGGTGTTCTCGTTTGTTTTTTCTTCTATTCCGAAGATACGTAAGCAGTTTCTGCGCGAATACTGCTCCTGCTGGTTGAGTTCTTTGAGAGCCCGATCACACCTCTCCTCCAAGGAGGCAATCTTTTCCTGGATTTTTTTCCTCTCGTTTGACGAAGCCTCCATTGCCACCTCAATGTCGTGAATTTGACCAGAGTTTAGATCGATTCTTCGAAGAAAGTCATCCATTTTCTTTTCCAAGGCTCGGTCGAGGCATGCCTGCAGCTTCTGTTCGAAATAAGGGGTAGATAGAACTTTCTGTATTACCGTGGTAACAATTTCCATCGTTTCTTTTGTTTGCGATCGGCGGATAGTGCCGGTATTCATTTTCAAGGGTCAGTGACGTGAAACAGCCCTGGGAATAAAAAGCTCACTTGGCTGCAGAGTTGGAACCGATCACTAACGTTATACTAGCTTAGGCCTCGTTAGGATATGGGGACTAGAACTGAATCTGGTTGAATGCCACGAATTTCAACAAAATCCTCACCAACACCGGTCCAAATGTCCAAAATGGCCAAATGACTGCTTGCCTGATGTCTCCAATAACCACGTCTTCCAAAGGTGTTAAGAATGCACTACATAGTAGCCAAATATTCTACATCATCAGAGAGTAAATAATAATCACGTCACTCAATGACAATATGTGTAGGATGATCAATACACTTCCTTGGTGAACAAGGATCCAGAGTCAGTGGTTAGACGAAAGAGGGCATGCTTGATTTTTAGTTTCGCCCATGCATGAACAAGTGCTGAAAAACTTTTAACACCTCATTATGCTGCTACAGTATTTTCTACAAACACTACTTGTATCAATACAAACAATGAAATAAGATTGCGAATGAAGAATGATGCACCCCTATTATCCATTTTTCATCCGTAAAACAACACTGATTAAAAACAAAGAGTCACATTTTGTTTTCAGTTCTTACAATAACAATTTCTCGTACATGTATACCATAGACATACACGTGATAGAAGCATGTAGCTCCATGATAAAAGTAATAAACAAATGCTTTAACCTTAAATATTGAACAGTCTTAGTACCTGAAACCCTCAAGCCATGCTGGCAACTAGTTCCAACAAACTTAATGTTAAAGAAGAAGATCATGTTGCTCATTGAAATAGAAATAGATCACAAGCCAGCAAACTACTGTATATGCTATTTGGCAAACAGATAAAAGAGTAATTATCTGAATGTTAGAGAATCCTGAAGGTTTGCAAAACAGTAAATACTCTGTGATTGTGAGGATAAAATGATAGCATCAACATGATGATGCATGATTTTGATACTGACGTCATAAATTTACATGCTTAAAACAATAGGGTAACCTTTAACAGTTATTAGGAGAGTTCCGAAACGAGTGTGTATACATGGAACCCATTGTTGTATTGAATACACTATTTGATGAATGTTGAAAAGCTTATTTGATTTATTTAAAGGTCAAGAGCAGTCGCACCAAAATTATTAAAAAGTGATTGCAATAAGTGGCATGAGAATTTTACAAACTTCCTGCATCTTCCAATAAGCAGGATATTTCAAGATTTATTCAACTTCAAGGTCAACACAACAGTCTGATAAAACAAAGGGAAACAAAGCATTCCTTGTCAATGTGAGGAAGTGATATAAGCTCTGCTGCCCTCAAACTCACTTTTAAACACAAATTTACTGGCTTCATTTACTGATATCTCAAGAAATACATGTCCGATTTGAATGGAACTTTCACCACACTGAGTAGATTTTGTTCCTCTTTCACAGTCGTTAGGGTATCATTACATATTTCTTAGCACAAACTTATTCCCGGTCTTCACATTCTTCCCATCATATTGCTTCATACAGTGAAACAGTTAATATTACATAAGTAGAAATACCAGAAACCTAGTTTGATACTGTATAAATGAGTATAACAACTCTTAAAATGCAACTGAGTCCATTACGAAAACAGGCAAGACAATTACGATCCTGCGACTCAAAGCACCCCACATGATTATGCGGCTTATCTTCGTTGTGTTGTAAAAGAATTGATCAGCACCTATAATAGCTAGATAACAAGAAAATTGTTGTACGGTCGCATTTATTTTATTGCGCATCGTCGATGAAAGATGCATGATATGTCAGAGCTTAATTAATCAGAATATTCATAAGGGGTGAGTAACGTGTGTTTACCATGGGTGTTTACTATGGTTCAATTTGTCCTCTTCAACATTTCTATCAAAATGTGTTCATTGTTAAGCCGTTGATTTCCTTATTTTTTATCATGCACTAATAAATAGTACAACATCTAAAGCAAACATTTTTCTTTTAAAAATAGGAACACTTTATCCGAAACGTTGAAACACAGTGCTTGGTACCTGACAGCTCCAGGCTATAGGCCATATGATTAAAAACAATACAAATCTACTGTACCAGATGAAATGAAGGACATAACAGGGATATGCATGAAAGAAGCTTTCAAATACCTTATTAATTATTACAATGACATTACTTAAGGAAGTCCAGTGAAGATATAGTACCCTTCGATCCTCATAATATTACATTGTTACTTGAAACATACACTGAAATAAATTATGATTGTCAAAGTACCATAAATCTGAATGTCTCTCATATGAAAAGCCCATTTCAATGGTTGATGACAGCACCCCTTAAATACTAATAACCATCATAGGCAAAACCTTGTGCATTTTTTGCCCTTTTAAAGTTACATGAATATGCAACTTGTGTTGCACCAGAAAAAAAGAAGACATTACAGTCAACGCAGATCAAAATACAGTATGAGCTATATGAATTAAAATGGAATGCACGTTAAGGAATTTATATTGACTCATTTAATTCCTACCCAAACCCACATGATGTACTTGGATTCATAGCATCTAAATAAATATGTGATTCTCACGGCCAATGTGACATTAATATCATATTCATGGAATACATATACTTAGTACCACAGACGAACGAAGAAATTTGATGCATTCTGTGGTTAAAGGGCAAATGCAGTCAAGCCATTTGAGCAAGGATAGTAGTCTATACTAGTGTATGAATGGCTCTTGAAAATCATGTGACAATATGTTTTTCACTGAATTGTGAAATTTACAAGAAGTAATACCTTGGTTAACCTTGAACGTTAAATGTTTCAGTCTTAAAATATCCTGAAAGCTTCTTGGAAGGAAACTAAAAGAAAAAATCACAAAATTTTGTAGTTGTTTCAAAATTATCAACATTGGGGCGACTGCTCTTGACCTTTAATACATGATTCTCTGATGCTGAAATATTTCATACAACGGAACCTGGTATATGTGATATAACTGGGAGCTGGTCCATAAGTCTTGACATCTTTGGTCTTTTGTAAATTGTCAGAGCAATTTTGTTCCGGTTCTAATGTAAATAAATGCATTCGTGTTATGATGAGTTTGTGAATAAAATTATGCGTGTGTGTTCGTGTATGTGTGTGTGTACATATTGAGAGAAGATTACACTGGTTATCTGTTGGCGATGTCGAGAAACAGATTGTTCAATGCATCCTCTCTATATCGTTCCTTCCACATCTCCTCAACTAGATACGTAGGCAGATTGGCTCTTCGAATCCCTTTCATTTTTTTGATCAACAGCCCAGTAACTTTCAATGCGCGGAGTGTGTACGCCGGTCACAGGATGTACAAAATTTTGTGAGTGGTTAACTATCTGATGCTGAAGACCTGTCTGTGCCGTTATCTCTTGGTAAGCTCTCCATTCATCTGAATGCACTATACTGCCAGGTAATACCACACGTCAAATTATGGGTATCGAGGTAGCTGCGGTCCGATCGGTGAGGATTTCCATGTAGCCTTTACATGGAACTGTAGTGGTATCCACGATTCCAAATACCCACCTCTGTCCGTTATCGAGTGGAAATCTGCCATTGGTTGTTCTTACACTTAAGGCAGAAGAGACTCTCGTCAACGTTTTACTATAACATTTGGCCCTCCTAGTCTTATTGGTTGCTGCAGAAGTTGCCATGATGCTATATCTCTCAAAAAAGTAAACATTTGTGACACTCACTTTCTTGAAAGACCTGCAACGAAAAATAAAGAAATATTTATTCACCTAAACTGGTATGACCAATTGCCATTTCCAATGACACAGTGTTATTATAATTTGTTGTGTGATGTGCATAAATTCCTTTCCTCGGTTGAATTAATTGTCGCCGCGTCCCACACTCTTGTGTTTATCTTGTCCATTTGGGTTGGATTTCACAAAACAATTCAAACTATTGAACGAAACGGTTGCGAATTTCTTAATTTCTTCAGACGAGAGAGTTTCTAGAGGCTCTCTGGTCAGCGGCGTCGTTCCCATTGGGGCCCGGGGGATTTTGACAAGTGTGTCATAACATTTTGTCAAAACTGCATTTAAATTAAATCCTTCACATATCCAGTTAATATGAAAAGTGAAATTTTTTCGAAAAAAAAAATAATAACTCAATGGAGTTAATGTTACCTGTAGCATGGTTATATTAACATGCTGGGAAAGGCTGTTCTTCAATTTGTGCAAGTTATCTTTGTATGCAGGGGATGTGGTATGATGGTGAGATATAGTTGATGATAATTTGCCATTTCCGACTAAAAAAACAGAATCGGTTCGAATTAAATTATGTGAATAGCTACTAATATGCCATGAGCGTTTATACCGAACTATATTCGCAAGGTAGCAAATAGGTCCATGTGTGCTATGTATTCGCTGTGAACGGTCGGTATGTAGTTTGTTTCAGCAACCAACGTTGGTGTACTGTACAGCATGGGCGGAGGCATGTCCCCCAGCTCCGCATGTAGTCAGAGAAGATCAGCTAGTAGGGGAAATCAGACGCAGTCTGACCCAGTCTGGCCGAGCAACAGGCGCACTTTCTCTCCTC
Organism: Holothuria scabra; assembly: GCA_037179385.1. Lineage (NCBI taxonomy): Eukaryota > Metazoa > Echinodermata > Holothuroidea > Aspidochirotida > Holothuriidae > Holothuria > Holothuria scabra. The sequence continues at coordinate 56,042,366 of CM074184.1, forward strand.
CCAATTGGCCATTATGCGTGTTTTAGTAAGTTTCAAGATGTTTCAAAAATGGCACCATTTTGCATCTCTGCCTGCTTCAAAAAGCAAAAATTTCTCAATGGAGATTATGACACCCCTTTCCCAGGATTATACCCTTCTGAGGTTGGCGAACAATTAGACCAAGCAGCTCTCAGTAAAAACTTGTTTTACCTTTCAAAGGTTAACCACTAAACAAGTAGCAGTTTCTTAAAAAAAAAAAAAAACAGTAAAATCATGTATTTTTTAAGATGACTACCTTCATATTGGTCATTAGGAAGAGAAGAGTGCAGCTGCCCACCAGCCCCTTCCGAGCATATTTTGGTAATTTATAATGTTTAATTATTACAACATTTCTTGTATTTCAACCATATATATATATATGTAGTAAATGGGCATGGGAAGTGCCGTCATCCAGCGATTTGGGAGGCATTTAGAGCCAAAATTTTCTTGCGCTCCTCGTCAAACCATGGGTCGCACTGAACACTGAAAGTCTGTCTATGTATTTAGTCCTCCTTGACAAATTCCTGGCTACCCCCTTGCTGTAGAAGGATGCATCATTTTGCTTCTTGCCAGTAAGACTTTACTCGATGTCATTCAGCGGGATTCACAATCACACGATGAGAAACAGCGATTAGAAACACTCATGGCAGAGAAACATAAAACACATCTTATATATATTTTCGAGGAAGAATGGTGTAGTATGTTCTTTGTGTTGATTTATACGACACATAGAAGCAAATTTCCCAGTTACTAGCTTGAATTTTATTCAATTGTGGTGGTACATTTTATCTGGTAATTATCTGATTATTTTGCAATTTGCTATTTTTTTTTTATTGCAGTGAAAATTTTATTGCGAACAAAATGTCAAAAAACAACTGCTTCTATTCTAATATCAAGTCTGAGAAATGCCATTTCCGGCTGTATGGGGGATCACAATTTTTCAAAATTTACATTTTGGACCAAGAAGCTGTTACTGAGAGTAACATCTTGAATGTTTAATTATGTTGTGCAGTGGCAGTGTTACGTGGGGTAAGAGTGGGTATTTGCCACATCAGTTTCTTCCCTGCCCCCTCCCCCCCGGTCCCAACCCTTCCAGTCAGATCCCTGCAGAACCACTTAACCTAGTCCTTAGAATTTCTTTTTAACCCTGCAATATGCTAAAACATCAGACCTACCTGGGGCGTCGCCCCCTGTACCCCACTGGGCTTTGTCACTAGCACATGGAAACACTCGGCACCCTTAATCTCATTTTCTGAAGCCTAAATAAACCTACCTCTGAGACTTTATTTTCACCTTGAAAGGTACCAGGGGTGTCGTTGAAAGAATGGGTGGAAAGCCCAAACTAAATGGTTTGCTACATTTTTCCCCCACCCACTCAATCCTTTCAACCACACCCCTGGTCTTTCCCTATAACCTTCCCAGGTGTAATACGTGCCCATTTGTTGGCAGACACCACCTCATCAACATTGAAGGCCCAAACGGCAATAGCTTCACTGTCAGACAAAGATTCTCCTGCATTTCCTCTAATGTAGTCTATGTTTTAGCTTGTGGGAGATGTAACTCATTGTATGTGGGAGAGACCAAGTCACCAAGCACCTAAGGTCCATCAAACAGAATCTCCATGGATACCCGGTAGCTGCACATTTCAATCCCCCTTCACCGTGTTCAATACAGCACTTTAACGCAGTCATTTGTCACCCTAAACTACAGTTTCAGTATACATGTATCAAAACTCTCAATTGGTACAGCTGTTTGATTGGCATCACATTCAAACAATGCATCATAGCTAAATTACACAGCATGCGCACTGAGAGTGTCTTGATTACACATTATGGACTTGTATGGCCACTGGGACAAGCCATGAAGCAATAAACAAGGATTGTGTCTGGATAAAGATGAGTTTTAGATAAATGTGGGAGGGGCTAGAAGTAAGTAGGTTGGGAGAATTGGAACTGTTTGGGATGATGAAAATATGCCTTTAACCATTACTGCAGCTGTAATGTGCCGATGCTCCGATCATGACCGCCTTAGTGCTGAAAACCGAATTATCATGAGGCTAGGTACTCTCGCTCCACACGGCCTTACCGTTAGAATTGACCTTTTATGATATTCACCCTCTTTTGAGCCAGTTTTAACTCCTTTTACACCTACCCGTTCATGCTCCTTTTTTGACAATGTACCTTTTTCGGGCCTGGTTTTGTCTATTTTTTCTTTATTCTGACCTTGTTTGTTTTTAACGTGTACTTTTTCATCAAAGACCCTCTTTTTCTTTTTTAGTTTTGTGTTTCATCCTTCGCACTCATGTTTTCTGACAATCACTTTCGTCCGGTTCTGTTTTTACACTGATCGCTTCGGATCTGATGTTGTCGTCTCCAATTGTTACTGTTAGTAACAAGTTTTTAGTAACAAGTTAGTTCAGTTTGGTTTTCGCCACCTGATGAAGGGTTTATACCAGAAACGTCGTGGAGTTTTCCGCAAACTTTTAAGCACTTTTTAGTACCTCTTTTTGACCTACACATTTCCATAGTGCTCCGCAGCATTTCGACCTTATATTTATATATATATACCACTAGATTGGAATTAGGGGGAAATTTGTATATCTTGCTATGTTAAGGCAAAATGAAAAATCAATAAAATAGATAACAGTATTATTTCGCCTTTAAGGAAAAACATATACATGTAGTAAATTCAATAGTCCATTAGTTGTACGTGTTAACAGAAAGGCGTCCGTTATTTGGTCAACATTGAAGTAATAAGGTATATTAGGTACCCCCTTAAAGAGCCCATGAAATGACTTAGTAACAATGATTTAGGGTCATTCTCTGACACTATCTATCAACAAAATAGCATTCATTTTAAAATATACCACTCCACGAAAGAGAAATGCTCAAGTGAAATGGTATCCCTTCCAGCACAACAGCTGAAAAATGTGAAAGTGCGTTAAACCAAGAATGACATCATCACAGGAACCCAACTTCACAGTGTGTGTACTTTAGTGCACTTGGAGTATACCCTGCTCTGTTGATGTTACATGATCTTGCATGTATAGATGGCCTAAAATTATCAATATAATCAACAAATTATCATTACAAAACAAAATCCTAAGTTTGCTTCACAAAACTACTGAAAAGGGGGGTTTCAACACCTAGGAATACCCCTGTTCAACAGATGGGAGTTTTGCAACCTCTCAATATTCCATGAGCCAACTAGCAGGGAAACTTGTTTCGCATACATCATACAAGTGTTTGGAAGTTCCCTGGTAAATGGTTATACACACAGAAAAATACCTCGGGCTCCAGGGGGATGTAATTGCATCCATTTTCCACCAGTGTTATGTAACTATTATTTTTATTGGGGAGGAAGCAGTGATACTCTCATTACACAGGCCCTTATGCAATACTGTATACCATTCTGCACAGTACGGTAGCTTAAGTACTCCCAACAAGTTCTGTGTTGTTTTGGATGCATGTCCATGCAATTTGACTTGGTTCAAAGAAAAGGAACAGTGACTATAGTGGGAAAAAGGCTAGCTGATATTTTGGTTATTTCAGGAAAAGTATTCCTTTTTTATCAAAAGTTGGCATGAAGTTACTATTTCAACTTCATGCATTTTGAAGTCTATGCTAGTATAAGATCCATTGTATGATTTCCACATTAATGTTTGTGACAAATTTACTTGGAAGGGATGTCTTTCAAAGGAATCCAGGTGAGATATTAACAATCTGATTGAATGTGAGTTAAAATGTTTTCTTTTTCTGGTTGAAAGAATTGTTGTTTAGTCATAGATTGACTAGATTGCTGGAACCAAAATTTCAAACTGATAGGCTTAACATGAATGGGACAGCTTGAGTAAATAATGACAAAATTCCTCTTTTGAGGAATTGGGAGTGATAATTTCAAATTTTCATTGATATATTTTTGGCTTTATACTGGGACATTCTTCAGATATATTTGAGAAATTATTTGGCCAGTACCAGTCTCAAACCACCCAATCTGTGTGCAAAATTTCACTTAAACATAGCATTATAATACACACACTGTGAAATTGGGTTCCTGTGAGATGTCATTCTTGGTTCAATGCACTTTTAAGTCTCTTTCATTTTTCAACTGTTGGGCTAAAAGGGGTACCATTTCACTTGAGCATTTCTCTTTTGTGGGGCAGAATTTTTTAAAATAAATGCTTTTTTTGTTGATAGATAGTGTCAGAGAATGACTCCAAATCATTGTCATTGAGTCATTTCATGGGCTCTTTAAGTATTTAACTATACACTAACATATTCCTATTAAAACAGTGTGTGAAACATAAAGGGGAACGTTGATATTTTGTCCAAAAATTCCCCTTATTCCACAATTAGGTATACCTAATTGTGGAATAAGGGGAAATTCAAATAAATTTAAATAAAGTTATATATATATAAACTGAGTCACAATAACTTTCAGTTTAATGACATTAATTAACAGGTAAATGGGACGGCTATGGGTACAAAAATGGCACCGTCATATGCCAATATATTTATGTATCATTTGGAAGAGGGAATTTTGATGCGATCTCCAAACAAACCTTAATTCTATGTACGATATATAGATGACATTTTTATGATTTGGGACAAAGGGCTGGATAATCTTAAACAATTCTTTTGTGTTGCTAACAGTTTTCATCCTTCCATCAAATTTACTTTTGATTATTCCTTTAAGACTCTGCCCTTCTTAGATGTTCTGGTAATGATTGGAGACGGTAAGATCACTACGTCCGTCTACACGTCTCCCAATCTCCGTAGGTTACTTATCTCGTCCCCAGTTCAGCCCCAGACCAGATCCCCCCACAGGTAATACTCTGTGTAAAAGATCCCGTTGTCAAATTTGCAAACACATTGTCACAGGCGTTTCCTTTAGCTCACCTAATTTTTTGTCCTCTTTTCATCCCCCCAACTTAAACTGCGACTGTAAGAATGTAGTTTATCTCCTGTTCTGCAACAGCTGTGACAATGGCATGTACATAGGAGAAACTGGAACACATTTCAGACTACGTTTTAATAACCATAAGAAGTCCATATGTGACAATAGCAAGGGTTTTCCAGTGGCAGAACACTTCAACCTCCCAAATCACTCCCTTCTTAATCTCAAATGCCTCTTGCTAGCCTCAAATTTTAAGACACATTCACAAAGAAAAATATCTGAGATTAAGTCCTAAGATTTAAGACGCACATAAATGGGCTTAATAGGGACTTAGGACCGCTGAACCATTACACTTTTCATAAGCATCTGTAGCTGTACTTACCCTTTACCGTCTCTATTTCGTTTTAGTTTCAAGTATTTCACTTCGTATTTCATTAGGGGCTGAAGAAGATCCCAGGTGGGATTGAAAATTTCCAATATTATATTATATCTCTGTACTTTGCAATGTCAACCAGGCAACTATTATTTGCCTTTATTACAGTTATATATATATATATATATATATGTATTTATTTATATATATATATATATATAATCTAGCTCTCCTGAGACTTAATTTCTCACACGGAGATATGCTAAAACCTCAAAGCATATGGGGTTTCACCCTGGACCCCCTCGCCAACCCCCCGGGTCATTAAGGCAGGCCTTGGACCTTACACATAGGATCTCTCCCTTTGCCCACTTTTGCCCTCTACCCCACCCATTTTGACATTATGGTGTTGCCACCGACCTTGGAATGTGCAATATTTAAGTCATGAAATATTGTATGAGATACTAGGAAGAGAAGGAGGATTTTTTTTTTTAGATTTTGGTTATTGTTTTACACAAATAAAATAATTTGTGTAAAATAATTTTTACACCAATAATGACATTCATAGTTATTATACTAGGCAAATCGGTGATATGCACAAATCTCGACCCTGTACAAATATTTTCAAAAAGTGATTACGTTATCCAGCTAATGCAATTTGGAATTTTTTGTCCAATGCTATAAAACAACGTCCTTCACCGTATTCATTCAAACAAAATCTTACTAATTATTGTTCAAATAGCTAGTGTTAAGGTACGTAAGTATGCTCTTAATAGTTGCACAGTGTTTTTTGCCATATAATTATATCCTATTATTGACATTTTTTCTTTTCTTAAATTTTGTTTTTGCTTCTTTTTTTAAGGAAGATGATGTATTTGTTAAGCCTTTTTAGACTACTTCCTTTCTCATGCCCGTATGCAGCTTTTTCAGCAGGTAGGTTCGATTTTGCCACCTGCAGAACATTTAGCCCCCCCCCCCCTTTGACTAGTTAAAACCAAAGACAAGTATATCATACTACAGGTGGATCCGGGGCAGTACTGTTTGGAAGGGGAAAATAGGTGGTACAGGAGGATATGGTGGAGGGGTCTAAAGGAAGGGATGTTTTTTGCTATAACTGAGTTAATTCAAATGCCATTGGGTGCAAAAAGAGTGCAATTGTGATGGATGGAATTTTCTCCTGAAAATCTTTATTTCCTAGGTATAATTATCGATAAAAAGTAATTATTTGCAGATTTGCAGAACGAAGTTATGATGATGTTTTAATTCTCCAAGGGCTTGAAATTTCATTTTCCTTTGCAACTTGCCTTGGTTGTAAAATTCAATGTCACATCCAAGGGGGGATCCCCAGGGGCGGATTTAACCGCGGCGTACCCAGCGCTTGCCCTCCTAAAATTTCCCAAGGCTAATTTTTTACTGTCGTAGATGGAGAATTTTGCCTCATGGCGTGTACAATTATGTTTTATATCTTATAATTGTTACAAAACAATAGAAATTCAAAGCATAGTTTCATTTTTCCGGTGAAATGGCAGGACTGAAGGTCTTAACCATAGGTCGGCTATTCATCAAACTCCCGCAAACCTGGATTTTGAATCAGTGTCTGAGAAATGTTGTGCAGTCAATTTGAGGCTTTAGAAATCTCGGATCTTTTTAATAACACAGAAAACTCATTGAGTGAAATATTAAAAGGGCATCATAGTCACAGAAAAATTTTCATGAAAATTTACATATCCTAAAAATTTGGGACACAGTCCAGCAGCTTATGGAAAAACAAATTTTACTCAACCTCACTTGATATATTCAAGTGCACAACAGTGTTGCCCAAAAGTGATAGAATGTTCAGGCAAAAGTTGCAAAACTAAGTAGAGATGTTTTCAACTGCCATGTTACAAGGAAAGACGGACGCCAGGATGATACGAAGTATACAGTGCCCCAAAATGACGTCCAACAAAATTAAAAAGCCATCTAGTCATATTTCTTAATGGGCAATATAACAAATAGTAAGTCAGGATGTGATCATGACTGAGCAGCTTTCCATATGAGCACTGCAGATTGTGCAAAACTTGCTACAGTAAAATGACCTAGCCTAAAGTGCTGTGGACCCAAAATTCGAGCAATGGTAGAAATATTGGGGTGAGCTGTTTTGTTGCATTAGCCTACACCAGGTTGGAACAACTACTAGAATCATTCCATCACCAACTGTGGCAGTCTGAAAAGGACAAATACAATAATGTTAAATTATATTTTAAAAAGGTAGAAGAAAAGAAGAGCGTGAGGCGGGAATGGTATTTGTCCTCCCAATTTGGACAAAAATAGTGGATGCATTCAGGGAATTAAGATCGCCGAGAAATTAAAAAATATCCTTTTTTTAAAAAATATCCCCATTGATCAGCTAATGTTTAGCCTGTACTTTTTACTGATAGATGGATCTATTTTCATCACCTAGTATAGCACAACTGGTACCCACGTGCAAACTAACCAAGCACTCCAAACCTTATCCTAATTTTTAGCTAATCATCAATATCTTGCGATAACAACTCATGGATAAGCAAATGAACAAACCTACAATTTTTTACATTCCTCAGGTAAAGACTTTTTGATGACAGATGACCTTGATCAGTGATGACAGAATAGGAGAGGTGTCCCATTGCCTCCAAATAATTGCTGGATTTTTAATGTTATCCTAAAAGGGATTGTCGTTTGTTATTCCAAAGGTTCCTTAGTCCGAAGGTTCATTGTTCCGAATAGAGAATAAGGGTCATTATTCCGAAGGGTCATTGTCCCGAAGGTTTGTTATACCAAATAAAGAATAAGGGTGGTTAAAATTGTCTTGTACGCTCAGCTCCAACTAATGGTGGCTTCCCGCTTAGATATTCCTGCAGGTGTTCAACCTTGCATATTTATCCTTTTTTGTGATGCAAAAACTAGACAGCTTATTGCCTTAAGTATACAACTCAAAACAATACTCCATAAAATTGAGTGAACAGGTTCGTATGAAGCTGCATTTTCTGTTTAATATGTATCATGCTGCACACCGCAATAGCTAACGAAATTTTGTTCGTAATAAAACTCAAATAAAATTGTACTGTCCCCTTTAATATATGGTCCGGTATAATTCATGGACCTCTGTACATTTCAATTCATTGGTACATGTTACTGGGTGAAAAGAGACTTTATGACGGATTGTCTATCAACATTATTTTGGTTTACCTCATGTGTTTGGTAACACAAAACTAGACAACTTAGGCCAATTGCATTCTATTGCATTCAGTTTACAACTGAATGCAATTGAGAAAGTAGCTAATTAGCACATCATAATCAAGGCAATGTACATTCGATTTACATGTTGATATTATTCAAGAACCCGTTCGTAAGAAGCTGCATGCCTGTTTAATAATAGTTTTGGTGCACGATTCGTTTCTTATATCAGTCTTATATCATTCCTTCTTCCAAAAGATTATACCACAATTTTTTTTTCTGGCCAGGCTGCTCATAGTCGGATCTATTTCATTGAACTGAGGCCGTCCATTTTCAACCTTGACCATCTATACTTTAACGTACTGTACCTTCCCAGTAAAAAGGATATCATATCCAGCATATCATAATCAAGGCAACTTCAATGTTAAATTAACGTTGTGATATTATTAGAAGTGCCAAGACTTGTTTTTGTATGAAACTGCATGAGGTTTCTCCCCATTTAGGTACCCTCATCATTTAAAGTCAATTTATTGGTTCCTTTTTCAGGTGTCATGGGCACTGCGTATTGGTGTATTTTTCCTGAATTCTCATTTTTATGGTGGGGGGGGGGGGGCATGGCTAAAGCTACCAATATTTATTTTCTGGAAAGGAGGACACACATGGATAGCTGTCGTGGGGGAGGGAGTGGAAAATTTTCAAGGGTGTCAACATGCAAAATAGTGCAATATTTGTTGCTTTAACCAGAGTTCTTTAAGTCAGATCCTAATCAGTCCTAAGAAAGAGTCAGTAGTTAGTACTTTAAATGTAGCATGGGTAAATCCTACCTTCTCCGTTATGCTGTTGGCCGGATTTATCATTTGAGGCATAAGCATCATGAAAGGAAGGCAAAGTTTGTGATCACTTTCCATTCGAACGACCAACTCGAAAAGAGCTTCATAGACGGTGGATCCAGGATTTGGATTAGACTGGAAGGCTGAGAATTGTGGGAAGGGTATCTAAGCAGAGTGCCACCATTGGTTGGTGCGGATGGAAACTTTTTGGCCTAAAACACCTCCCAGATCACCAGAAATGGCATATTCAAGCCCATTAGAACTGAATTTTTTCTGTCTATTTACACCTCACCCCATCCCCTACATGTAAATGTCACTTTACAAGTAAATTTATTTTTTTGATCAAAATATGACTGAGGGGGCAAGGGCCCCCCACCCCCCCCCCTGTTTTGGCGCCTACGATCTTACAGGCCTTTTCGAATGGAGAGGAATTGTCATATGAAATTGCATGCATGTAGGCATACAATCAAAGTTTGGTTGGTTCGAAACATGTGTCAGTACAACTTTGTATGAAATGAAACAGAACTTTTGTATGTATGGTCTTCAATGCCGTACGGATATTATCCAGTTTCGGCCTATTACCAGACTTGGCGAGTCAAAGGTGACCCCCTGTGCCAAAGTGCCCTCTGCTACAACTTTGCCTGACATGCAATCTCCACACATCAAACTCAAGTAACACTCGATCAAATTACATCTTGATATCATATGTATGACAAAAAAAAGTTTCGTACCAAGTTGCATGCCTGCAGAATAGTATTTTGGTTGGTTCAAAACAGATCTCAATCCAATTTTGTACGAACGATAACTCAACTTTACTATTTGCCAGTCGGACATTATTCAGTGATCTTGATGTATCCGTTTTTTCCATCAACAAACTTTTCGAGTTAAAGCCACCTCTAGTGGAAGTGACCTCTGTATAGTCAATGTGCAATCAAAGTATGCTCAGTGCAGTGACATCTTGATATCATATAAAAGACAAGATCAGTCTCGTATGAGGTTGCATGCCTATAGGCCTGTATGCCTGTATAGCTTGGTTGGTTGAAAACAAATTTCAGTACAACTTTGTTAAAAATATATGCCATCTGTGGTATTTATAGAATTCAGTTCAGTTCAGTTTTTGTTTATAAACACACTTACGTTATGCAAGTATAAGAAGATGCAGTGGGAAAATGTAAATTAGTTATTAACAGGACGCTAGAAAAACAGTTAAGCGTTTATCGTAGCTAGGGACCTTTAACTAAGTAATAAAAAAAAAGAAAAGAAATAATAATGCCAATCAGACATTATTCATTGCTTTTTAATTTATGTATCATCTTACCAGACTTTTCCAGTGAAAAGCGACCTCCCATTCTAAAGTGATCTCTGTTAGGCCTGTAAGTTGGTTTCGTATGCAACTGCCTCACATCAATTCCAAGGCAACTTAGTAACCCTTGAATTACATCTTGATATCATATGGAAGACAAAACAGTTTCGTAAGTATCACTGTATAATAATTATAGTTTGGTTGGTTGAAAACATGTGCCACCGGGCCTACAACTTCATACAAAATAGTCTCAACTTTTGTATTAATGAATTTAATGTCTCACGGATAGTGATCTTTATTTATCTTTTATCTTACCAGAATCTTTTTTTTTTTGCTCTGAGTGAAAATCACCCTCACACACTAAAGTGCCCCCTTTTAGACGATTGTCTAATATGCAATCTCCGCAAATCAAAATTAAAGCAACTCAACCTTCAATTTAATGATATCATATACAGGAATAAGAATATTTTTGTACGAAGTTGTATGTCTATGCCTGTTTAATCAGACTTGGTTTGTTTGAGACATATATCATCGTTACTTCGTACGAAATATAACTCAACTTTTCTTTGCTGTCTTTAATGCCGAATGGATATTTCAGTAATCCTCCTTTATCTTAATTTATACATTATTTTACCTGATTTTTCTAATGTAAAGTGACCTCCTGTGATAAAGTGCACTCTCTTTTACAAGTTTGGCTCGTATAAAGTCTCCACACATCAAAACCAATTAATGTTCAACTTACATCCTGATATCATATAAAGATTCAGTACATTACAGGCTTCCCTAGGTATCATGCCCAACATTCTGTCCTATTTCTGTCTTTTCGGCATAGACACGTTTTTACGGTCATGCACCCTTTCTACTGAGGGACTGTATTGTGTGCTTCCACACACCTGTTTTCCAGTGGTACAGTCTACACAGTTATCATTGGTACATGAATGGGACATGCATGATCCCTCGTCTACATTACTGTAAGTGGAAATTAAATCAGGGGTGGGCAACTTGCTGCCCGCTTGCTGCATGCGGCAGGCCAGTGATTTTTTTGCTGCCAGCGAGATTTCTCAAGGAAAAGAAAAATAACAGTCTATTTTACATCATAACAAACAAGCTACAGATTTGATTTCAGTGGCACTAACAATGTCCCCCATTATGCGTATCATCACTCTCCACTGGTGACACAGAGTAAGCGCCTCGGAGTGTTAAACTCCATGCTTATGATCAGCTTCTCACCAACCAATTTTGCACATTGGTGCATAGCCCGCAGAGCTTTCCATTCAGCTCATCGCTATGCAAAATCAATCTGAGGGGAGGCAGCCTAAAGGGGGCTGCAGCCACAGAAGCGCTACACAGGCTAATTGGTGCATGGAGTTACCAGCATGATTCTGATGTGACCTTCTTTGACGCAATGTAACTGCACAACTTCGATTTTGATTTGACGTTGACATAAATATGATTAGTATACCTAGTACAGTTCGTCTGTCAGTGTAATCATGGAACAAGTTGTCTAATTTCCTTTTTTCGCAATATGCAAAGTGACAAGCTTTACGTCTGACACTACTATCATGGGGTGATGATATCCCCCTTATTTTGCAAAACTCGTGGTGGTGATAGAAATTATTACCATGGTGAAATGAATCAACATGATTTGTGTTTTTGATGCGTGTCTAGGCTAAAACACAAATTTGGCTGCGAAATTCCGAATTTTCCAGAGATTTTACTTGAACTTTGCAGTACAGCCTAGTCCAAAATTCTGGTAGGAAACGACAAAAAATCGGGCACAGAATCGTTTCTTTTCCCGGCAGAGATGAAAGATAAGTGAAAACATTGCCTGAATTTTCTACCAAGTTCCAGAATGTTTTTCATCAAATTCTTGAACCAGAAAGCCAAAAGGCTAAGTGATTCCTCGCCGCTGAAATGTAAGGCCTTTTTTTTTGACATTGACATTGCTTTGCAATGTTTATCAATTAACAGGGCTCCATAATGTGCCCACAAAGTACACATGCAAGGCATCCAATCTTCCTACATTGAGATCCCCCTTGCCCGTTGTGATCCAAATGACATTTGACCTCCACCAAAAACTTCTGGGATCATGTATTCACTATGTGCCATCTACATGGCAAGTTACAGGACCCTACTGTGCAGGAAAGCTTGTCAGGCTTTGAACATGCTGACTCCAAATGAACTTTGATCTTTGGGAAAATCAATAGGGATCATCTACTCAATATGACCAATCCACACACTAAATATGAGCACAGTCACATGCACCGTTCCTGAGAAAATAAGTTTTGCTATTTGACCTCTCATGACCCCAAATGACCTTTGACCTCCACAATAAGAAAACAATAGAGATTGTCTACTCAATATGACCAACAACACTGTGCTCAAATATGAGCACAGCCACATGTACCGTTCTTGAGATATCATGATTATGAAGTTTTGACCTTTCGACCTCTTGTGACCCCAAATGACCTTTGAACTCCACCAAAAACAACAGGGATCATCTACTCAATATGGCCAATGCACACAGTAAATATGAGATTAGTCACACTTACCCTTCTTGAGATACCGTGTTTACAAGCAATTTCTAAGGAATTTACCTATTGACCTCTTGTGACCCCAAATGACCTTTGACCTCCACGAAAATCGATAGGGATTATCTACTCAATGTGACCAACCCAAATATGAGCATAGTCACATGTACCATTCTTGAGATATCCTGTTTACGAAGTTTTGACCTTTTGACCTCTCGTGACCCCAAATGACCTTTGATCTCCACCAAAAACAATAGGGATCATCTACTCAATATAGTGAATGCACACACTAAATATGAGATTAGTCACACTTACCCTTCTTGAGATAGTGTGCTTACAAGCAATTTCTAAGGAATTAACCTATTGACCTCTTGTGACCCCAAATGACCTTTGACCTCCACGAAAATCGATAGGAATCATCTACTCAATATGACCAACCTACATACCAAATATGAGCATAGTCACATGTACTGTTCTCAAGATATCATGTTTACAAGGTTTTGACCTTTTGACCTCTCGTGACCCCAAATGACCTTTGATCTCCACCAAAAACTATAGGGACCATCTACTCAATATGACTAACCCACACACTAAATATGAGGTTAGTCACACTTACCCTTCTTGAGATATCGTGTTTACAAGCCAAAGCGTCACATACACACACACACCAACACACGCATACACACACACACACACATACACATGACATCACCATCGCATAGATACCTTGCCTGCCTTCGGCAAGGAATCAAAAATGTGCAAAACTTTTTGAGCCTGAACTGCAACAAAGTTTGGGCAAAAACGTTCTGTCTCCAAACTGGAAGTTCTTTACGCCAATGATTGACATTCCTAATTAGTAGGCCTACTACAGCAGCTACTATTAAATGTGGCTTTGTTACTGAGGTGCTAACATTGAACACTACAATTTAAGTAAGCACTCTTTGTTGATCTTGAAATGAAAGCATCTTAATCCAAGATCAACATTACTTAACAACATAACTGTATTGAAATTTCATTTTTTGTGACTAAAGATTTATATTGCTTCAAAGTCCTCAGAATTAAAAGGTTTGAAATCAGCAGCATGTCACTGGTTAAGTGCGGCCCGATCAATTTTTCATCCCTCAAATCTTGGCCCGTTCAATCAAAAATGTTGCGGCCCCCCTGCTTTACAAAGAAACGGTTCTTTCGTTCAAGTTTCTTGATTTTTCACTGAGTGCATTGCTCTATAATTGAAATCATTATGTAGAGTGAATCATGTAGACATGTAGATATTCAGCTGGAATATGACTGAACATGACTTTTTTGCCAGTTATGAATTTATTTTGTAAAGAATAACATGGTAAGTCAAACTAATGTAGTAGCAACACCATACCATGAAATGGTCACTTAACGTCTTTCACCTAATGCATCTGTTACACATTTTGAGTACCCCACTTTACACAGCAAAAGACTTTCCTACAAAGTATAGCAGTGTTGTGGCACACATCTTGCACATACTAATGTAAAAGCCTAACATGCTGTATGAGCTAGATGTGTCCGTCATTCTTACCTTGAGATTTTGTGTTTTAAAGGTTTTTAGTTTTTGATCCCATGTGACCTCAAATGACCATTAACCTCCACCAAAAGCAACAGGGCTCTTCCCCTCAAGATGACAAATCTGTTTACTACATATGAATATTGTCTGTCATTCCTATCTTGAAATATGGTGTTTACAAGCTCGTCACAAACACGCACATGTATACACACACAATCACAACATTAGCACCACATAAGATTTCTTGCCTACCTGCATAAGGAATCAAAAAGGCTATTAGATGGATACACTGTAGCTACAATCCTACATAAAAAATGATGGGACAAAGCAGGCAAAACAAGCAGGGAATGGATCACCATACCCACCTCCACGGAACTCCACATTTGCTGACAGGTCTTTTTCCGTGTATGGTCCTAAGTTGTGAAATGCCCTGCAGACAGCATCAAATGTAGTTCAAGTTTAACAATTTTTAAGGCTTAGTTTAAAACCCACCTATTTAATGAAGCATTTAACACATAGTAGATTTCTATTTTTTTATGTAAAGTGCCTCAGAAAACCTTTGGTTGTGAAATGTGCTACTGTATACTGTTAATTACAATTACAATAACAAAAACAATTACAGTGACACCTCCCCCATACAATGTTACAGCAGCCGAAGATGTCCTTGAACTTTAACACTGATGTGTGAGCAAGGTTTGCCCGATGTATTTTTGTCAAGGATTGTAGACAGGTTGTCCTACAGGTATGTACTACTATGATTCTCTATGAATGCAGCATTGTGCCCAATAATGAGCACGTAAAACACTTCAAAATAAATTCTTTTCAGTTTCCAGACACTATTCTCAAGTGATATTCAGCCAATCAGAATACAGGAAATCAATGAAGGTGCTTTAATACCAACTTTAAAGAGGGAGTTAAAGCAAAAATTTAATTTTCATATGTGAAAGAGGAACAAAATCTACACGGTGTGGTGAAAGTTCCATTCAAATCGGACATGTATTTCTTGAGATATCAGTAAATGAAGTCAGTAGATTTGTGTTCAACAGTGAGTTTGGGGGCAGCAGAGCTTATCACTTCCTCAAATTGACAAGGAATGCTTTGTTTCCCTTTGTTTAATAAGACTTTTGTGTTAACCTTGAAATTAATAGGAGTATGACCTCCCTGTGGGGGATGCAAAGTTTGTAAAATTCTCATGCCACTTATGCACTTACATTTTAATAATATGGGATTGAAACCCCAGTAAAAAGTTTAAAGAAAAACAAAAGACTTCCCATTAATGTGGGGATATGAGGTCATATGTGCTTGCTTCAAGTTCACTTTTTGTGGAAAATGTGAAAACTTTATTTGCTCCTATCTTGGGAACCACATATTGGATTTCAATGCAAACTTCACCGAAATGCTCAGAATAAGTACCCCTCTAACATACCAATTCCTGTTGTGACCTTAAACCCTTCTTTTAATTAAAGCTTGCTACACAAGGTTTACATTAACGAGCAGAAAAAAAAAAAACAAAACATTTGTTTCAGTGGCTGGAACACTCACTGTTCAATGATTAACATGAATTCTTTACCTTTGTCCAAGCACACCCATGTTGCAATCACGGCACTACATCATTCAGTTTCTTGAATTTGATTTCAACACTCTTTAATCCTCAGTAGTAGATCAAGAGAGGGGGCATGCCCTCCATATTGGCTGTCATGCCTGAAAAAGTTGAGAAGAAAAGCTGTCACAAAAAGCAGTTTTGAAACTCATACCCCTTCCAAAGCAAAGATTTTCCAAAGAACCCCTTCACAGGATGGTACTCATCTAACTTTGCACCCCCCTGTATTGTAACTTCCTGGATAATCCTCTGAAACTTCATGCCTTTCACCAGATATCCTCAATTTAACACTGGCAAACTCAAAATAATCTCAAACGATGCGGCATTCAGGGGTTCAGCCCCAAAAAGCTGGTCCTTAGAATTACTGTACTACGTATGAAACATCCTGCAATCATGTTAGACTTTCTTAAAGATTTTACTGCTACAGTTGGAAATTTTATGCATTTTTATGCATAGAAGTATTCTGAAATTCTTTAAATATTAAAGGCCAAAGCCCACTGTCAACCCCACTGCCACTCAACCCACCATGAACTTGTACTAGGAACTGCCTTAGCCTAATTTGAAATAACATGCAATTAAAAAATATCATGATCAATGTAAAACAAACATAATTCAATTTTGCTGGGTGAGCTGTTGCATAACAGGGAAAATCTAAGCTAGTTTGTTACTGTCCCTGGTTTGTCTCCCATTGCATGTATCACTGCTATTAGATAGTTACATAGAGTTTTATGGCCCAGATTCCAACCTATTGATTCAAGTCGAGCTGGCCACAGTTTTTTTTTCCAGTTGTGGCTCACTGGCTTGTTTCCCCTACTCCATTGCTTATGTGGAGCATCACCCACAATGGCAGTTGGTTCCTTTTAAAGAGTCTTTGGTATGACTTAACCTGGGAAGCAAACCTGGGAAGTTCGAAGGGAAGTTCGAGGTACTGACACAGAAGAAATTGTTTGCTTGCTGACCTTAGACCAGATCATGTCTAATAAGGTTAAACTAGTTCTTTGATCTAGGGAGCATTAACTTTTAGTAACTTGCATACAATATCATTAGAAGTACTTAATGTAAACTGAATACAAGACTCAACTGGGAGCCAATGTAGAGAAATCACAAGGTGGTACCATGAGTAAGCTTTGGACATCCGGAAACAACACGAGCAGTTGTACTAAGAATCCTTCAAATGGGTTTAGAGTAGATAAAGGAAGGCCAGCCAACAGCAAATTACAAATATCAACCTTAGATGTAACCAAGACATGGGCAACCAATTTTGAAACCTCATTCAATAAGTATGGGCTTATAAGATTATTAGACTGGAATTAACATTAGATTGAGAGGCACAGTTCAGTGCCCCTTCTTGCATTGAAGATAGGAGACACCTTTGTCTTCGTTTTTTTAAACAATGTGCCCACCAATGTACTGTCACAATCACTTGCCCATCCCCTCAACCACCCTCCCCTCCACCCACCCTTCCTGAATAATGAGTCTGGTTATGCCAATTTGTGCATGGTACTACATTCATGAGCAAATCTGAACTTTACTACTACTGTAAGTATAGACAAATCCGTACAGTCAAGTGAAGGTCTGATTTCAGTCAGCCATAACTGGGGCCTATCAACTTTTAAGGTTTCTATTTCCTTGCTTACCTATAGTATACCATGGATGGTTGTACACTAAATTGTATCTTGATTCATTCGATTTCACTAAATACGAGGATTTGAAATTCATGTAGACAATAAATGAAGATGATCTAAGGCTATGAAACAGACCCCACTAATAGCTGCCTACATTTACTAAACACTAGCCCTGATCGAATTTGTCTATTGACAAACTGCATAAACTTCTGACTACCACCTCAGTCATCCAAGGAGACTGTCAAAAAACAAACTCTTTAAGTGCAGAGTCCATACTGTACAACCAGCAAGAAGAGCTGTGTAATGTATCCTTAAATTCCAGTGTTCACTGGATGTCTAGGAACACTGTTATCACAGTATTTAAAGCATGTACACAGTACACAATGGCTTTTACAGGAAACACAATTACGTCTGCAAAAGGCAACAGTCAAGACAAACTGAAAACTTGGCTTTTTACGTGCAGGCTTTTGGACAAGGGTATTCATGGGCTGAACATGCCCCTCTAGACCAAGGAAAATGATTAAAGACCCCTCCACTTTGGCAAATCATGCAGTAAACACATCAACATACAGTATGTTGCCACACCAATATGACATCCTTCCTGCAAACTTCAAAAAAAAAAATCCACAAGGAACTACTACAGAAGATAAAACCGTTTGAAGAGAGAGACAAACATTTCTCCACCTACAGCTCTATCCACACTAGTGGTTTGAGCTTTAAAGTGTGTCTTTTGGGATCAGATCTTGATGGAATTTCATAGAACAAATCTCACCTTATTGAGATGTTCCAAAGTTGCTCTATGAAATTCATTTAAGATCTAACTGCCAATTGGCAGGAATACCGAAATGGGGGTTTCTGACCTCGATGGGCGGGGGGGGGGGGGGGGGGGGGGAAAACCCAGACTAGGGGTTTTTCACCTTAGCCCCTGGCTTTAGTTGCCCCCCCCTCCCCGCCTATTCCTCTCCAAAGCTTCTGAAGAGTAAATACCTATTCTGAGTGCCACAAGCCAAGGTATACTTTTCTGTAGTTACTGTACTGTACCTCCATTCCTTATATCCTTAGCTTCGAACTTCCCAGAAACTGAATAAATGTACCCCCCTCTTTTAGAAAAATACTAGGTTAAAAATTCTCTTCATATAGCCCTATTGTGGAATAAAACATGTATTCTGTTCAAAGAGCAAATACTGTGACTTACCTATGGAAGCACCAAATGTACTGCATTCTTCCCTCCCCCCCCCTCCAATTCTAATTAAACGGCATCCACCATACCATGTTGGTTCACAAATGGTTCTTTGTAATCAATGAAAATATCTTTCTTATTTATTTGTCAAATTCAAGGAGAATAGCTAATTTTCACCTTTTGTCTGTACTAGCTATGTTTAAACACATACTTTGAGGTACTTGTAAAATAATATGAGATTTCACAACTATGCTAATTTCTTTTTCAGATGACTAAATCCTGCATAGTAAGGCTGGGATTTTCAGGAAATTTCAAGGTTGTCGACTTTAGGCAACCCTTCCACCCTTTTTAATTGTGTGCAAGGACATTTAGTACTCTAAAATATTTTCATTACAACTACAAAACTGTGTTTTGTAAGCACCCCTTGTGTTTTGTTGCTGCAATTAATTCAATCAAGTGTGTGTGTTTTGTAAAGTATTATTATGAATAGATACATAAAGTTTGAGAGACCTTTCTTAACACTGAAGTCTGATGATAAAGATTGCCAACAGTAGATCAGCAAGCAGTACAGTAATCTTGAATCTGATAAAAGCAAGAAGCTTCCTAACTCTTTTTCTCACCTCCAAAGAAATGGTTGTCTGTAGGACAACCAACTTTTAACCTGTGGATATTCATAACTTCATATAGAACTTAAGCTGTCAAGGAGTTCTGCCAGAAACACAAAAAGGGGGATTTATTACTGCTAAACCCAAAGTCCAAAGTGATTTTGTGATGGGTTAAGGGGGACAAAGACTTCCTTCAAGACCTCTATCAGGTGCAATTTGATGGACTTTAAATGCCATGTATTTATGTAACTTCAAATACTAAGTGCAAAAGGGTCTTCTTAAAAGTTAGATGCAAGGATAATGGCAATTTGCAAATATTTATGGAAGAGAAAGGGGGTGGTGATTTTACCTGCCTTCTTCTCAAAAGGGGGGATTTATCCCCCCTTTACCCCCTCCTCACAGAGACACTAGCTGTCACAGGTGACAGAACAACCACAAAAAACAAACCCAGAATCACAATTTCGATTGTGGGGGGGGGGGGGGTGGTGATGTTAACTGCCTTCTTCTCAAAATGGGGGGATAAATTACCCCCTTCTCAAAGAGACACTGGCTGTCACAGACAACAAAACAACCACAAAAACAAACCCTGACACACAATTCCAATATGTTAAAATATGACTCACCAAATTTAGATCAGTGGCATTGCAAGAGATTGTCTGATCCCAAGCTGTTGCATGACTGGTGGATGAATATTGGAGGGTCTTCGGAACATTGTTTCCTGTAAGAAAGTATTAATTGGGTCAATACTGTACACTCAAACTGAGAAAATTTGACTATTTGACTATTTGAAATTTCAGTTTTGTGTTACTGTGCATGGGTAATGCACAGGTTGCTGTTTACACTGCATCAACTTCCGACACATGACAAAATGATCATATTTTCTCCTTAGCATCAATAACATCAGTGCATTAAATCAATGTTCATTATTGCTTTGGAATTGCACAGTTATGGTTTAGTGAATACACTCCTTGGGAAAATCAGATCAATGGGGGTCATTCCCTGTCTTTTGACCAAGTGGGATTATCTTGCTAAGGAGCTGATGTAGATTATTTATAGGGTTCTATGCTATACATTAGTGTTTGCACCAGGTACCCTGGTACCTGACCGACGTTCTTGCTACCCGCCCCGGTAAAAATTCCAGTTGAACCCAGTTGACCAATTCAACTGGGTTCAACTGGGACCCAGTTGAACCCAGCTGGTCTTGTTCCAAATCCCATATAAAACCAACTGGGTTGAACTGAGTTGAACTGGGTTACCAGCTTTCAACTGTATCAACTACATTCAATCCAGTTGAATTTGTTCACATTCCCATATTAGATTAACTGGGTTTAAGTGGTTTTCAACTGGTTCTAACTGGATCCAGTTGAACCCAGTTTTTGATCTTTGCAAAATAACATGGTTACTGAAAATAACAAATGTATTAACCCACCTTTCATGTACAATTGTTTAAAATGAAGTTGCTTAACTTGTTTGTTTAGGTATGCTTTTGTTAAATTGCACTTTTCCAGAAACAATTCCCACGATGTGTGTTTCTAACATCCGCTCCCATACCATTTAACGAAACAGCATAGGCTTACGTACTATACTGTGCATAGCCTATCCCCCGCGGCGGACGAAAGATATCGCAAGGTTTACGATCGGGTACCCAGGTACCCCACGGGTAATACCGTTTGGGTACCGGGTACAAATTTCCTACCCAGTACAAACACTGCTATACATGCCAATGAGCTAGTATCACTAATGGTAAACATGCGATAGTTTAATGGATTTTATAAGTCACCAGCATAATGAATGGGTTTTACAGTTTCACCTAGATAAAATTAAGGCATCACATACAGTTCAAGTTGTACCATTCACTTGCCTCTTACGACAGGAGGGGAACACTCTTCTTCTTTTGGAAATAGTGACACATCCGCACAACAGGCCATTCCCTCACCATGCATGCATCAGAGGTGGCCCCCTATGTTTCCAATCCTTAACAGTTTTAGGTAGGAAGCTAAGTTTGTAGCAGTTAGTTCTAGAGTATGTATGACACATATGGAGGTAATGCATTCCGCAAGTTCTACAGATAGGATGCCTAAGTCTGTACATTGGAATATGAGTCTTACGAAAAAAACCTTTAGTGAACAGAATCAGCCTATTTTGCCTGCAATGCTAGGTTAGTGTAGGGAGGTCAAGATCCTTCAGGATCCATGTCATAGACCCTGGTTCTCGAGAAAAATGGCCACTGCTAAAACTGCTCCTCTGAATGCTTTCTAGCTTATCATTTAAGTGAATATGGTGTGGATCCCACACACTGCTAGCATACTCTAATACAGGGCAGAGAAGACCTTTGTAAGCTGCTAACTTAACATCATGAGAACAGAAGGACAGATTCCTTCCGCATATACCAAGTATTTTGTTGCCCTTATTGCAAACAGTCTGAATGTGCTTATCCAGTTTAATTCTTTGTGATACAAACCCCTAAGTACTTGGCCAAATTTATATTTATAAGTATGAAACTTCTGTTTTCTCCTTTTCTGGCATTTACTTTTCCTGTATGATTTGTACTGTTTATATTGGATACTTTGCTGGAAATAAATTGTTTCATTCATTCAAATCTACCTTAGTTAACTTTTTACCATTCAAGGCATAATCGAAAAGAACAGAGCTCCTCTTCCGTGTGAGAGTAATAATAATCTTACATTTGAAGGGCTGAAAATGCTCTTGACCTATACTTTAATACCAGCCAACAACCTTGTAAAATATCACAAAATAGATATTTAACAGTCATTAGAATACAAAGTGCTACCTTTGAAAACTTTAAATGCTCTCCATGTTTGCCCTCTTCTGATCCTCACTTAACTTCAGTTGGAATTTTAAAATCCTTTGGTTTTGCTTTGCAGGTCATCTTGCAGTTAAATCTAGAAAAGAAGAAATCATGACATGAGTACTATCAGTGTATGACCAAATATTCAAGATCAAGTTCAGGTTCTTAGTAGATGAGGGTGAGATCAATTAAAACAGGAATGGTTTATTATCTGAAATCTCAAAGCCCCAACTTTCATATGAACTGCAAATTTGGTCTATACCATCTACTGTACCTCTCATGTCCCATGTACCAATCTAACGTTACAGATCGGCACAGGCCTAACTTGTTGGCCAGGCTAGCAATGTTAGCGTACAACTTACAGTACATAAAATTTTGGTACTAATTGGGTTTCCATACCCAGAAGTGGCATATATGCATGCACATGCATGTAACAGTAAGAACGTGTGTGACGTATGAACGGTTATTCTAAGTTTAATACCTAATTTGTATGTTATGTTTGTTTTATAGACACCTGTGTATGTGTATGATGTGTCTGTTATTTATGTAAATGAGCTGTAGTTAGTTGATCGTTTTGTAATAGTGATCACGAGCTGGCATTCTGGTGCCGGATTTCCACCAAGACACAGTCGAGAAATATATGCACTCGTTATGCACGCAAGACATCGTGTAATTCTCTTTATTTACTGTTTTACCCTAAGTTCCGGCAACGCCTCACCCCTCCGCCGAATAAGGAATATTAAGGACCCTACTAAATACGCCGTCTTAGGACAGGTTACAGCTGGTGGCAGAGGAGTTTTATTTTATTCCTCGTAATTTTCATCGGAGTGTTGAAAAAACGAAAACTTCGTACGTGTAGAGGTGAATTTTATCACGTTTCGGACAGTTTGAACGCAAATTGCTCGTTCCTGGGGTGTGACATGCATCTGTCTAAAACCAACGTGTAAGACTAGATTTATATTGTATTTCCTGTAAACTGCAACCAAGAAGTCAGAGACTAGTACATGTCACTTCCTGTACCTTACAATCAAGAGGAGGCTATTAACATTTATAGACATTTTAAATTCCTAGTAACCTGCCACATCCTAATTAAAACAAAAAAATGTATGATAGGGGAGACTATCGCAGAAGTGTGTTGTAACCTCTGGCCGACACCGAAGTCTCGTAAGAAAGATGCTCGGAAATTGATGACTCCAGATGTATTCTTTATTTAGCCTAATTCATAAATCTGAAACCTGACAATGAGATGCCACGCCCATACTAACATGGAACTACTACAACTAGACGCCCCCGTACTACGAAAATTCTACATCGAGATGTCCCTGTTCTTTTTGTCAAACCTTTGAAGTTCTACAACAAGATCCCACCGCTGCCATCAGCTGTAACGTGTCCTAAGACGGCGTATTTAGTAGGGTCCTTCATATTCCTTATTCGGCGGAGGGGTGAGGCGTTGCCGGAACTTAGGGTAAAACAGTAAATAAGAGAATTACACTATGTCTTGCGTGCATAACCAGTGCATATATTTCTCGACTGTGTCTTGGTGGAAACCCGGCACCAGAATACCAGCTCGTGATCACTATTACAAAACGATCAACTAACTACAACTCATTTACATAAATAACAGAAACATCATACACATACACAGGTGTCTAAACAAACATAGCATGCAAATTAGGTAACTTAGAATAACCGTTCATACCTCACACACGTTCTTACATAACCCTAACCCTAACCTTATAACCCTAACCCAGTATTACTCTGCTTACGCAACCCTAACCATAATTACTATGAGTATGATGGTTTACCATGAGTTGGTCACTTGATGCAGATTTCACCAAAACCATACTTACTTAAAACAAATATTAAAATCACATTTTTTCCATTTTCATATTAACTTTCCTTCTCATAATACTCCAAATAAGCATGTATACTGCGTACAAACATTTAAGGAACAAGGGAATTCCTAACGCAAGTTTCAGATACCTTTGGTTCAAGAAGTGTACTTTGAGTCGGTCACCCAAACGTTATGTGCGCCCATAAGAACGATAAAGAATAAATTCAATGAAAAGATGTTGTCAAAATTAAGAACTGCCAACACTTACTTTTCTTCCTAGTTGCTCTAAGTGAAGTTCTTAAAGCAACTAGGAAGAAACGTACAGTATTAGTGTTGATGTCCCTATAGGGCCAGTAAAAGTCCAGGTAACTTAGCAGCTTACAAGAAGCAGGAACTCTTCGTTAAAAATTTGGTAAATGGAACTAAAACTAGGTTTGAAAAGCAGTTGGCCAAAGAGGTTAAGATAAACCCCAAAACTTTTCATGCCTATGTGAGGTCTAAGCAGAAACTTAAGGAGGGTTTGGGGCCTCTTAAAGGTTGTGATAATACTTTGGTTAGTGACCATCAGGATATGGCTAACTTGTTAAATGAATATTTTGTATCTGTTTTTACTGAGGAATCATCTTTGTTGGGGGCTTGTAGGGGTTCTGATGTCTCTCTCCTTCAATCAGTTATGTCATTTTCTCGGAGGAACAAGTTTGTAAAAAGTTAAAGAGTTTGAAAGCTAGTAAGGCCCCTGGGCCAGATGGGGTCCACCCAGCCATTTTACGTGAATGCTCTGAGATTTTGTCAGTTCCTCTTTCCATCATTTTTCAGATGTGTCTGGATTGGAGTTTTGTTCCTCCTGACTGGCGGGTAGCAAATCTTACTCCAATTTTTAAGAAGGGTGATCGAAGCAATCCTTGCAATTACAGGCCTGTCAGTTTAACCAGTGTTGTGTGCAAAGTTATGGAATCTTTAATTAAGGATAGTTTACTTAAGTATCTTTTAGATAATGAGTTACTTAATCTGTCACAGCATGGTTTCCTGCCAAGCAGATCTTGTGCTACTAACTTACTGAGCTTTCTTGAAGATGTCTCTTCATCTCTTTATTCTGGGTATGGCGTTGATGTCATTTACCTTGACTTTTCAAAGGGTTTTGATAAAGTTCCATTAGAGAGGCCAATGGTTAAACTGCATAGGTTAGGGATTCAGGGCAACTGTGCTGATTGGATAAATTCGTTGCTTCTTGGAAAGAAGTCACAAGTGGAATACCACAGGCTTCTGTCCTTGGCCCACTTCTTTTCTTAATTTTAATTGATGTTATTGATAGTTCTCTTACATTTCGTATAAGTAAGTTTGCAGATGATCCTAAGCTTTATACGAAGATAAGCATTTTGGATGATGCCTTACTGCTGCAGAAAGATCTGGATAGGTTATTTTCTTGGTCTCAGACCTGGCAAATGTCTTTTAATGCAGATAAGTGTAAGGTCCTTCATTTTATCCCAAAAGTTTAAGCTATGATTATAACATGAATGGTGGTGTTTTAAGTAATGTCACCTTTGAGAAAGATCTGGGAGTTGTAATTAATGGGGATTTAAAGTCATCAAGGCAGTGTGCAGCCACTGCTGCAAAGGCTAATAGAGTGCTTGGGTTGATCAAGAAAATTTTATTAATTTTAGTAAGGATATTGTACTTAATTTGTATAAGCAGTTCGTAAGACCCCATCTTGACTAAGCAGCTCAGGCTTGGAGTCCCTTCTGTGAAAAGGACAAGTTTCTGTTAGAGCAAGTTCAGAGGAGAGCCACTCGCCTTAAACCTGAGGTGAGAAATTTACCTTATCATGCTAGGCTTAAACATCTTGGGCTTACCACTTTCAAGCTGAGAAGGATTAGGGGAGACATGCACCAGGTTTACAAGTTTCTTTGTGAAAGGAATCCCCTTCTGACTTGTAGTTATTTAAGGGTTCAAATTAATTCTCGGGTGCATGGGCAATGTAAAAAGCTGGAAAAGCCTTTTGGAAGGCTTGACATTAGGAAGTTTAGTTTCTCCCATAGAGCTGTCAATGAGTGGAATTGTCTACCAGATTGGGTAGTTAACTCCCTGTCAGTTCACTGCTTCAAGGTTAACATTGAGAAGTTTTTCCATGGCTGTGGTAGAATCTGATTGTTTGGGGCTGTTGTCAAGCTTTGGTGGTTTGACTTTTGATAACGGCTTGGACGTACTTTGGGGCATCTTATGGGGCTTTGGCCCTCCTTTGCCCTTCAACCTGTTATGTTAAGAAAAATCATCAAAATGAGGAATATTATTATTATCAGTGATCAGAAAAATATTTTAAACAATTTTTAGGACTATTTTGCACCATGTCTGAAACTTAATTTAGGCCTAGCCTAGGCCTAGGTCGATATGCCCTTACAAAAATTCCCAGTACATTTCCTGTAGGAATCCTGTCGGAAAAACACATTTCCTATAGGAAGTAAGCCATTTCCAGTAGGAATTTTAAGATTCCTACAGGTATTTCAATTTTCCTATGTAGGAATTTGCTATTTCCTACGTAGGAAAGACCATTTCCTGTAGGAATTGTCGAATTCTTTCATGAATTTCGACTTTCCTACGTAGGAATTGGAGAGTATTCCTAATACACTGACCATTGCATTCATTGGCACATGAAAGGAAGTCCATTGTCATTGGTCAGTAAAGCGTACTGAGTCACAACAAAGAGCTTTTCAAATCTGTCCTTTGTATGTGTTTTGGGCTGTGTAAAGCTATGGACTTGACCATATGTTGTAGTATAGCAGCACAGTGTATTGCTTCAGTGCAGTAACAGGCTTCAGGCCTTCAAGCAGCAAATAATGTTTAGTGGTTCTAGCAATGTTAAGAATATTACTGTTGCTTACATGGTCGACACTCATGGATAATCTGAGAAACATATATTTGCTTGGGACTGTGCAGTACAGATATATCCATGCACTAGTTCAGGTCATGCATGGCATATTCTGATTCTTGATATTGAACATTTCTTTTGGATAGGAAGCTGGGAAAACTGCAGTTATCTGGACATATCAACGAGTGAATAACCTGGTTGTAGCTTATTTTAAACTGCATTGCTCTGTCTGAAAAGACCATAACAAACACAGGGAACATGTTCTTTTTTTCCTTCTATTTCAAAGTTTTGGAGATAATTTAGCTATGTTCCTTTTAATTGGAGCAAAAGCATTGAGCGCAGCAATTAATCATGGAGTTCTGGATATTCATTTATCATCCTCTCATAAAGCCTATACCACATATTTCTGTGGAGGATTGGTGACCTGTTTCAGTAATTGGAAAATGCATGCAACTACGGGCATGGCACTATCGCCTATGCACAAGTCCCCAGCAATCAGCAGCACAATGATGCTCATAGCCTCAAATGTTTATTTATGAACAAAGATGCAAAAGACACCCCACAATATAAATGGAATGACCCATGTGGGAAGTGATTTCCTATGTAGGAAAGCAATTTCCTATGTGGGAAGCATTTCTTACAGGAAATTTGATTTCCTACAGGAAGATGCATGCCCAAAATCCTATACATTTCCTACATACCAATTTCCTGTAGGAAATCATGTGGGGAATTTTTGTAAGGGTGGTAAAGGCTGCGCTGTTAGGAAATTTATATCCTCTAAAAATGGGGCTCAGTTCCTATTCTGGGCAAATTTTATGCTATTGTCATTTTGTTCTTGGGTTTCCTAAATAAAATTTGTTAATTACAAGGGCCAAGAACTGCAGTAGTCCTTTTTGTAGTCAGTCACCGGCTTAAGGTACTGACCGACCCAGGATGATACTGTCACTATACATAACTATACGTATAGTACCTAACCCTAACCCAATAACTGTGGGTACGGAAACCCAATAAGAGCTAAAATTTTTAACACTAATAGAAAAAACGTTCAGTTACGCTATAGTAGTAGGTCTAGCTAGTTAGGCTACCCTAAGCCTTGGCCTAGTTAGGCGTAACTTAGTCCTCAGTAAAGTACTAAAGGACTATGTATGGACGGTCGCGTAATTGTTCCCTATATAGCCATGGAAGTACTACCTCCGAGGTAGTACCTCCAGTTCCACGATATAGGCTAGCTAGGCTACATAGTTCGTAAAGCGTACGACCACAGTCCTTTACTGATGACTAAGTACTAACTTATCCTGCTTTCTTTTCCTTGGAGGCCTAATTGTTAGACTAAAATCAAAGAATGACATGCCGAAAAAAGGCCTTCGCATGTATAAGCTGTTCTACATCCTTCTAGTCCATACCTCGAAAATTCTCAGAATTTCGCAATGCTAGCTTTATAATAATAGTCAGTGTAGTTAAAATACGTGTCCTCACAAAGTCACTTGCGAAAGTTTCCTAACATATGTTTAACCTTCTATTTCCACATATGAAGGTAGGTAACCATTAGCATTCATACTATGGGTACGTACGGGTTACAAATATTTGTCGCATATATTTGTACTTCGGTCGTTCGAAATTGATTTACTACGCCAGGCTTCATAATTTAATTTTTGCCAAAATCTTGAAGTATCAAAACATGCTATACTTTTTAAAATTCACAAATCTTCTAAACTAGTTATTAACAGTTACTGAAAGTGGAAGTGCTACTTCTGACTGTCTCTCTGCTCGGCCGAAACATGTTAATTACGTCATAGGTTCAGTCCACGAGAACAACAATTTCCTCTGTGTGATGAATAATCATATTTGTTGAGGAACCAATCAGAGCCTTTGATTTAAAACTCTCTAGAACTCTCTAGAACTTTGAAGATGGTCTCGGGAATCTGGAATCTTCGGGATGTTTCGATACTGTAGCCGATTTCTTTAAAAGCTCGATGTTTTGCCCGTCGGTTTTAGAATATCAGAAGCGATCGAGAGATCATGGTAGTACTTCCATGGAGAGATCATATCACAACTTGAGCGAAGAGAGAAACAGCGAGTCTTATCGGCAAACCTTTACAAAGTTTTTGAATATTTCTTAATTGAACTCACTGCAAGACAGATCGAAGAACGAATTAAAAATATGTCTGGAGGAAAAGCACCAGCAATTGGCATCGACCTGGGCACTACTTACTCTTGTGTAGGTGTGTTTCAGCATGGGAAGGTAGAAATCATTGCCAACGATCAAGGAAACAGGACAACGCCAAGTTATGTTGCTTTTACAGACACCGAACGGCTCATTGGTGATGCCGCTAAAAATCAAGTCGCCATGTAAGTTGATCTTTTTCAAGATCCTGAAGTTAGGTAGACTTACTTGTATTGAATTCACTGGCATGACTTTCTCTTCGTCTTCAGAAATGATTCAATTTACTAACAGTTAGCTTCGGGCTTAGTCACGGTGGACAAACTGGGATAGCCTATACAGGAAGTTGCCTCGTGGTTGCCCCTCTCCGTAAAATTCGAAAGTATTAGTCATGGATAATTTGCCAGCACGGATATGTGGGTTGCCTACATTGCTTGGGTTCATACCGTTATTTCGTTTACACAATTCTTTGAGGTTGTCTACTCAATTTTATTAAAATTATGTAAAACTGTTTTCATTTATAATATATTGCCATATATTGTCATATACTTTTTCTCCGCAATGAATGGAGATACATTTCATAAAATAATTAGGTTCTCATCACCTCGGCCGGGTCAAAGACGCCGGATGGACCTTTAATTTATTTTTTTTTTATAAATAAAAAAAACAATCCTGGCCAGTTTTTCCATGTGTAGGCTTTTTGACCATGTACCAATGTTTCGATTCTTACGGGTTTTTTTGCACGAATAGATATTGTCGAGGCGATTTTCGCGAGCAGTGCGAAACTGAGTCCAAATTGCCCGTACCTGAGGGGTGGGGGGTCCAGAAGGCGAAACCCCAGAACCTCTGAGGTTTTAGCATATACATCTGTATGAAAAGTCTCTGGAGAGGTATATTATTTATTTGTTCGGTAAATCCAACTCCTAACCGTCCTAATTTGGGAGGGGTTAGGAAACTGGGGGAAGTAAATCTGGGGGATTCCTTTTCTTGGCCCTCGTAGCGCCGCCACTGTGGAGGGAAAATATCTTCCGGGGAGAGTATGTTCCGCGGGGTGAATGTGTAAAATGACAAGATAATTCCACAGAACTAACGGTCGTCAGAATTGGCAATGATTTGGCAAAAATCTGGTAATAAATTGGGAGATTTGTCCTTCACTGCAGAATATTTTATTGTCTTCTCATGGTTGCCAGCTACGAAAGCGTATTATTGTCAAGTAGAAAAATTTTTTAAATTTTTCTTACGTACAAAAGAACGTTCGAAAATCTTTTCGTACGTACGAAAAGTTAATTTTTTCTATGTGACAACAATACGCTTCCGTTGCCTGCAGTATACTGCGTGTATTTTTATACACGATGTCTTCAAATCAATGCATGATTTAGCAGTAATTTTATCATTATTTTGTGGAGGTGTTAGAGATAACAAATAAGTTGGGTAGTCTCACCTCAGGTTGCCGTGTTCTGTGCAGCCCCGTCGATACCGTTGAAACAATATGGCGTCACAACGGAACCTCGTGTCCTCGCGAACGAATCTTAGCTGTTGCAAAAGCGGCACTATGGCTCCACTCAACACTACAGTCCCAAGTAAAGTAATAAATGTCGAGCTGCCAGCTGCTGTCCGACTCACGAGACTGTCCGTGTTGGTGGAACGAATAGGGTGCATTTTACGTGCTTCGAAACGGACACGAGTAGTAGATGAAATTAGCTCCAAGATTTCAAGTGGCAGACTTCTAGTAAAATGGCCTAGTTGGCTATGTAATATTTCCACGAAGGTAGCTGGTTTCAGCGAAGCCGGTGGCTTACTTCAGCGTCCTTAGCTTCAGCGTCGGTAGCTAATGTATATGTATGAGTAAAATGTATTGTGCACTTAGTGTAATGGCCGAAACCAAAAAATGAGCAGACAAAGTCTTTGTGACAAGTCAACGTCTTCTGCCTTATTTCTCTTTACAACAGGAGTCTAACAAGCATACATACGCTCACAAATAGTTGACAAAATGTCCTGCTATCTCAAAAATGCAGTCCACAGGAGATCTATTCCCTACGGTAGATACTTATTTCCCATGGAAATTACAGTAGCGATAAGCATACAAAGCTCTCCTACTTACACTTCGAAGTCCCTTTTTTACGTAGAGTCCACTCACACAATTTCTAGGCACTTGACAATACGTATAGGCACTTCTGTAGACTCCTTGCTGAAGTAATGCTTCACTTAAACCTCAGCTGAAACTTCAACTTCAAACTTTCAACTCTTTCCTCTTCTTCCTTTTAATTTTCTTAATTTTCTTTTCTTTCTTTTCTTGTACAAAGAATAATGCCTCCTCAAATCCTCTGGTACAGCACACAATCAGCAAATCACTGCTTAGACACTTTCTCTTTGACAACTTGTAGCCATCTGACCCAGAGGCTGGGAGGCTCTTAAATATATATCATAAAATTTAAGAACATTACAGAAGGTTCTAGAACAATTGAGATTTACTACTATAGGAACATTCCAGAAAACTCCTGAAGGACCCAGAAGTTACCAACATGAAGCACTATGTAAAGGAAATCTAGAACATTCCACCTTCTTCCAGAAACTATAAGAAAATTCTAGACTTTGCTAAATGGTTCAGGTATACTTATTAAAGAATACAAATCTAGTTCTTGCCTTTTCTACAATTTACACTACACTTAGAATGTGTGTCCAAAGTGCTACAATTAAATGCAGATTGTATGGAAAATTTACACCTATCTTGAAGTAAATTTTGTCAAGATCAAGTTTCATGAGCATTTTAAATGGAAGGTAAAAGTAGGCAAAGATCACACTGACAGTGCACCTGTTGAATTAGGTTTATAACTAGACACTTGGGCTGTACGACTGTGTGTTTTGTGGGATCAGCCTGTCCTGGCTATTTCAGATAGTAATGACAATGGTGAATTTTACATCCCCGCCCCCTTAGGCCTCGAAAATGAAGAGAGTGGCCAAAACTCACATTTCTACAGTATATAAGCGAACTTTGTAATTTTAAAGGGCAAGAGGCTGATGCCCAAACGCATTTTGAAGCAACATTTACATCTCACAATTTTAGCCAATATTTATCTTCAAATTGTCTCCCTTAATAACTTAAGATATCTGTTTTGTACCGTGTCATACTGCCTTAATTCGAACCCGTATTCTCCTAAATCAATAATGAACTCAGTCACTCTTTGATCGAGTGAAAAGTGGCAGTTCATTCCTTTAGAGTGTTAATTCACTCCAAGAAGAGTGAAATTCTCTTCAAAAAGATTGAAATTCCTTCTTAACAAGCGAAGCTACTCTTAATGAAGTGCCTACAGTCATCATATTTACAAAAGAGTAATAATGCAGGCCCTCGTGGAAGAGTGAATTTTCCCTCTTCGTATAGTGAATTTAACTCTCCTTGGAATGGATTTCACTCTCCTGGGGGTGCATCAACACTCTAATGGAGTGAATTCACTCTTTTCACTCTACGGGAGAATGATCAAGTTCACTCTTTTGATTTAAAAGTGACGTATTTCTTCCCCTTAGTCTCATACAGGAACTCTCCTACTTAAAAAGCAAAGTCAGAACACTCTGACCAGACCTCAAAAGGAAGGAGAGAGGGGAGGGTGTTTCAGTAGATCTTCTCTTTAGCAACATTTCTTACAAGTTAAGGAATTTTGTCCTGTTGGTTGTACAACAGAAACCCCCAGTCTATAGTTGAAAATATTTTATCTTAATTGGATTCAAGTAAGAGATGAATATTTCAACCGGTTCCGAAATCAGGATCAGTATTTTCAAAGCAAAGGAGTTCCTAATGGAGATATGGAATAAACTATAGTTTTCTTTTAAAATTTGCCCTATGAAATATTATACGAAACATGCCTCTATGGATCATCATTTATTTAAAAAGTTAAAAATTGTCTTCTACGTTCTCCTATTCTGTATTATATGTTCATATAAATTGCATCGAACTGCATTCAAAGAATAATTCAAAAGCATTTTTTATTTTTAAATTTGGTTTGTATTTGCCGTCGCAATCAGCGATAACTAACAAATATTACCCCTCCTCTTTACAGGAATCCGGAAAATACTATCTTTGACGCCAAACGGTTGATTGGTCGATCCTTCAACGATTCCGCTGTCCAATCGGATTCGAAAAACTAGCCCTTTAAAGTCACCAACAAAGGCGGCAAACCTGTTCTAGAAGCAGAATACATGGGAGAGACGAAGACATTCAATCCAGAAGAAATCAGTTCCACGGTCCTTACAAAGATGAAAGAAACGGCTGAGGCGTACTTGGGTCAAAAGGTCACTGATGCTGTCATAACGGTACCAGCGTACTTTAACGATTCTCAAAGACAGGCGACAAAAGACGCCGGTGTCATCGCTGGGCTCAATGTCCTGCGTATCATCAATGAACCAATAAACCCACCGCAGCAGCCCTTGCCTATGGACTGGACAAGAAGCTTGAAGGGGAACAACACGTCCTCATCTTTGACCTCGGTGGAGGAACATTTGACGCCTCTATTCTCCGCATAGACGATGGAATGTTTGAAGTCAAGTCCAGGGCAGGAGATACTCATCTCGGAGGTGAAGACTTTGACAACATCCTCGTCAACCACTTTGCTGCTGAATTCAAAAGAAAGCACAAAAAAGACATCTCAGGAAACCCCCGGTCGCTTCGTCGACTGAGAACATCCTCAGAGAGAGCAAAGAGAACATTGTCAAGCAGTGCACAAGCAAATATTGAGGTAGACTCATTGTTTGAAGGAATCGACTTCTATACTTCCATCACTCGTGCCCGTTTCGAAGAGTTGTGCGCAAGCCAATTTAGAAGATGTTTGGAACCAGTTGAAAAAGCCATCGTCGATGCCAAAATTGATAAGAGTAAGATAGATACCGTGGTTCTGGTGGGCGGATCGACAAGAATCCCTAAAATCCAAAAGATGCTTCAAGAGTATTTCAATGGCAAAGACCTCAACAAGTCTATCAATCCAGACGAGGCAGTTGCTTATGGGGCAGCAGTGCAGGCGGCCATCTTGTCTGGTGATCAGAGCGCAGAAGTTAAAGATATCCTACTTGTTGATGTTGCTCCTCTTTCCCTTTGTCTTGAAACAGCCGGTGGTGTAATGACAAAACTCATCGAAAGAAACAGTAGAATACCTTGCAAGAGAGAAAAGACATTCACAACATACGCAGATAACCAGCCAGGTGTGTCCATTCAGGTATTCGAAGGAGAGAGGGCCATGACAAAAGACAACAACCGTCTGGGTCAATTCGAGTTGTCGGGAATTCCCCCTGCACCACGGGGCGTTCCCAAGATAGCGGTGACGTTTGACATTGACGCTAATGGCATCCTGAATGTTTCCGCTAAAGACGAAAGCACAAGTCGTTCAAACAACGTCACAATTACCAATGACAAAGGGCGTCTGACGAGAGAAGAAATCGATCGCATGGTAGAAGAGGCAGAAAAGTACAAGGCAGAGGATGACGCGCAAAGGGAGCGCATTGCAGCTCGCAACCAACTTGAGAACTACGCATTTAGCGTCAAAAGCGCAGTAAATGATGCCCCCGAAGGGAAAATCAGTCAAGAAGATAAACAAGAAGTTTTGAAGCAGGGCGAGGAAACTTTGAACTGGCTCGATAACAACCTACTAGCTACGAAGGAAGAATTCAACCACAAACTGGACGAACTCCAAAAGACGGTGTCACCATTTATGACTAAGATGCACGGTGCGGACGGCCCAGGGTCCTCTAGCACAGGGGCGGGGTCATCATGTGGTCCACAGGCTAATTCGTATGCAGGGCAGCAGAGTAATGGTCCAACTGTTGAAGAGGTTTACTAGAAATGTTTACATATACACATGGGTGCGAATGGGTGGGAGAGATCTGGGGACAAGTTCCCCTCTATTTGAGAAATCGGTCATTGACTTTTTTGAAAATTAGGTATGTCCCCAGATATTGAGAACAGATCCACCCACTGTGTGTATATTTTAGACCGATGCGACTAAAAAATATCGGAAGAAAGTGTTCTTTGTCGAGGATACGAAGGGGGGGGGGGGGTATAACTGCGGTAATGTGATATTGTTTACATATTGTAAGAGAGAAAAAAGGTCATGGATTGTAGTTTGTTCATCGTTTGGTATCTTTTATGCACGTAATTTATGAAGTATCTGCCTCGTTTGTCCTGGGGTAGGTTATGTGACTCTAGTCTTCGTGTCTTCGTAGAACAAACTGACCGTTTCGGTGAATTTAATTTGAGGAGCGGAGGAAGCCAATTGAAGTCTTACGAAAACCGGTTATTTT
The DNA here is from genome assembly GCA_037179385.1 of Holothuria scabra. Taxonomy (NCBI): domain Eukaryota; kingdom Metazoa; phylum Echinodermata; class Holothuroidea; order Aspidochirotida; family Holothuriidae; genus Holothuria; species Holothuria scabra. Next base: position 56,078,002 of record CM074184.1, read on the forward strand.
AACGAATGGGGCGTAGAAGTCACAATGTAATCTGTCTTCTGCGAAATTTGATTTTCCCCACAGTTAGAAAACATTAAATTTGTTACATTTCTTAAGTTAGTCGTAATAGACAAGGTACATTTTTAATAAGAACCGCCACTTGGAATCTAAAATTGAGCGGTTGAAAGATATGGGGCAACCGCTTTGCAACATGGTTGCTAGATATTATTATTGTATGAGCATCCAACATGTGTGACGGTGTTTTATAGAATGATGTTGGTGAATGAATATATGATTTTGCAGACTTGAATTTATTATAGAATGTTCCTTTGTAATGTTTGCTGAACTATAAAGTTTGTAAGGAATCTGTTTGAAGTCTGTAAAAGTTATTATAACTTCGTTGTATTCTTGATACAATTTAATATGGTGCAATTATAAAGTACTTTCATAAGTTTAGAAATACTTTATGTAAATTGGTATTTTGTAAATAATGATTTTATAAACATTTTCTTAATAAATTATTTTGATAATAACAGTAATCCTCTGTTGTCACTTATTGGCGATTTAAACACGGAAATTCAAAATTTGAAGTAATCCCAACGTAGAAGAACGGGAAGTCATTTAACAGGGGAGGGGGGGGGGTTGCCCTGAAAATTTTGCAAGTATTTTTTCCTGTTGGCAGATGCAACTGACCACCGCACTGTCCACTGTATTGCCTCTTGCCCTGAAAATACAGATATCAATGTTCCCAAAAAGCAATTTCCCGGCTCTAGGGGGCTGTGGTCCCTTAGTACCCCACCTCTAACGTTTATGAATGCTCAAGATTATTACAAGTCACATAAAGGATACTCATGTAAAAGTGTAAGGGTTATATACAAACTATAAAGAATACTTGTTTGCCAACTTACAATGTAGGTGTGGGATGCTGAATCAATTGGTACCTACGTTGGCCTCGTCTTATTTTACGGGCGGTATTTCACTTCTAACAGTAAGAGGAGGGGTGGCAAACTTAGCTCGCTCCCAACGCCAGGAATCTCTCTGTAACCCAAATCGCCGTTACAATGGTGTGATCTCCTAGGGTCTGCATAATGTTAGGATCCCTGGTAAGGTGGAGTGTGATACTGATAACATTGAATACACGGAGAAAATCAGCTCATTTGCCGACCTTTCTAATGAGACGAGACCCAAGACGTCTATATCTGAAGGACATCGATCCCCCAGAGTAATCCGCTTACAGCCAATGTCATCGTAGACAGACTAAGATACCCAACCACGTCTGAACTTTCTCCCTAGTTACCATTTCTTGAAGCCCTTGGCAAATATCGGTGGTGTGGGAACTTATCTACTTTTCATTTGGGATGAGCTCACGCTCTCCGGATAAACCGCCACTGCACTTTGATCTGGTTGTTCTAAGTTCAGCTCCTCTCCTAGCATGTTGAAGGTTGAAGTAGCCCCCGGCTGATCTTAATGACCACGGACAACTTTAACTACTGTCGTTAGTCCTTAGGGTACCTCCCAACAACAGGATTTCCTATACACATGGAGAGAACAACGCTTCACCCAACGCCCCTCTGTGTGCTGTTCCCTCTATAGGGTACTGTACCGGAAATTGTACAATTCGTGCCCTAAAACTTTCATCGTCCAGGGAGTTCTTCCAGATTCCTACATCTTCATAGAAACACCGCAATCCTTGAGCTAAACACTTTGAAAACGATAAAGAAAATGTAAATTAGAGTGGGGGAAAGTACAAGGGAACGGCCTTGCTACAACGCGTGGAGATCCCTTGTGTTCCTAGTAAGACGGGACGCGCCGGGTTTTTCTTAGAACAGCTGAAGGACTCATGCAACTGAAACCTTCAAATCCAGGGGTGGATCGATTCCGCTGGGCCAGCACACAGCAAGATTCCTTCCGTAGGACTGCAGTGGGAAAAAAGACGGTTTCTCAAAAAATTCAAATTTGTTTCAGAATCATGCTGGTTGAGATTAGAATAAGGTTTACATGACCTATGAATTTTGGACCATTTTTGGTTTTTTTAAATAAATAATTCCAAAAGGGGGTTTCTATTTTGGAGTAAAGAGTGTGGCCTTCTTAGCCTATTTCCGAGAAGCTGATTGGTCCATTCACCTATTCACATGATCTTCCATTGCCATCCTACGAAAAAAAATAATAAAACTCGGCCAGGTATTGTGAAAATTGTTCACGACCCCGCCCCTCCTGTCTTGTTGGGGTTGAAGCCCATCAGGCAGTTATCATTGTTGGCGATGTGGTGGTTTGGTCTGGTGTTCTTGGTGTCTCGGTTTCTATTGTTGAGTGGTGGTGGTTTTGTTTGGTGATGTCTACAAGTTCTGTTCCGGTGTCTGTGAGTGACTGCTCGTGAGCTGTGTTGTGGGTTTTTGTTTCGTTTGCGAGACTGTTCTTGGTGTTCAGTTTTGTGTTTTTCGTCGCATGTTTTCGTTTAGCTGGTCTTGCCGTCTCCTTTTTAAGACGGTCAGAAATATTTTGTACAATTTGCTTTTTCTAAAGTCCTCCAGACTCTCTGGCAGAGAGCCGTTCGGCGAAACCAAATTATAAATAGCTTTCCGAAGAATGTATCTTTCACTGTATTTTGTACAATTGCACGCTACATTTTGTATACAGAGGTTAATTAGTCGGGGAAGAAAAATAAATGTTACGCTCACCATTTGTATAGAGTGTTTTTACGTAACGTCGCAATTGGTAAACCGCGGCCTGTGTCGGACAAAATCATCAGTGTTTTAATTAGTGAAAGGTCACACATGGGTCATCAGCTGTTCTCCGCTAACTGTATAGTGCATACTGTACTAAATTTGCCCGTCTAAGGGGCGGAGCTTGTGACGCTACTACAAAAAGAAGTGCAGTGGAAAAAAAACCTAAATGTCTCTGTAATCAATTTTCTTTTGTCGAGGTACACACTCATGAACTTATCAACAGATTATCAGGTTATTTATAAGACTTTTAAAGGTAGCTAAACAGCCGTTCATCATTAATGACGGCGCTAGGATGTCAAAAAAGGGGGGTGGGCAATATAGGGAAAAATTGTTGGGGGAAAACGGGTTAGGTTTAGAAGCAAAACTCCGCTGTGGGTCCAGTGGGCGAAACCGGAAGATCTGAGGTTCTATAGCAAACATCTGGGTGGAAAATTAAATCTAAGGTCAGGTAAATTATTTGTTCATCTGGGGAGGTTGCCATAACTTCTAACTGACAAAAGGACAAGGATAGTATCTGAAGATAAACATGCTCCTTTATGCCCCCTATTCGTCTCATCGAACATTGAAATACAAGATATTTAAAATTGTGAACTAAATGAGGAGATAAATGACAATATCAGTGACCATCAGCGAGCAAATTTTATTATTAATTATTTATTTTATGTGAAAAAAGGCCGCATAGAAATAATTATTAGTTAAACATTCACTCTTAAAATGTTCGGACAAAACTTTGAATGCAACCCGGGAATGATCAGAGTGACACCGATCCATATCCGAATCATTTACAGTGTGAATAATTTGTATAAAATTTACTCAGTGCGGACGACGATTACCCAAATTATACCAAATAAATAATACCGATTTAGGATCGGATCACTTTCTAACTAGTTATCTAAAAACGACCTTATGCATATGGTGTCACAGCCTGGCGGCGCCCTCTTTGGGGGCAAAACAAACCAACGCAGAAAAATGCAGACAACTGATTTGTCAACCACTCAAATACGCATGAGTCTGCTACAAGTATTCCATATGCGGGCGGCTACATGTTCCATTGTTTTGTCCCTAAGGATGACGTCAGTCTCGTCAATTCATAAGGTTTATATACGGTTGATATCATATGAATCAAATCGAGAGCTGCAAGGGTGAACACTTATTTTATAAATCTTTACAAGATTACTTTCGATAACAAGAACAAACCTGGCTTACTACTACTACCAATACCACTACCACTACCACTACTATTACTACTCCTACCGCTACCGCTACCACTAATAATGATAATGATAATGATAATAATAATAATAATAATAATAATAATAATAATAATAATAATAATAATAATAATAATAATAATAATAATAATAATAATAATAATAATAGTAATAATAATAATAATGATAATAACGATGATGATGATGATAATAATAATAATAATAATAATAATAATAATAATAATAATAATAATAATAATAATAATAATAATAATAATAATAATAATAATAATAATAATAATAATAATAATAATAATAATAATAATAATAATAATAATAATAATAATAATAATAATAATAATAATAATAATAATAAACAGTCCGAATCTTCAGCAATGACATCGGGATGAGGTTCGGCCTCGAGAAGTGTGGCAGATTAATCGTCAAAAGAGGGAGAGTGGAGACTACACAGGGACTTCTCCTAGACATCGGGAGAATACAGGACGTTGAAGTAGAAAAGGGTTACAAGTACCTCGGCATCCTGCAGGGCATGGAGAATCTCCAAGAGAAAGTGAAGGCCAACACAATAAATATCGATAGAAAGAGGATCAGACAAGTCCTGAAGACAAAACTGAGCGGGCAAAACAAGATCCAGGCCTAAAACACATATGCCATGCCAGTCATCAGCTACACTGCAGGAATAATCGAGTGGACCAAAACAGAGATGAAAGAACTTGATCGCAGGACAAGAAAGCTCCTGAACATGTACGGAGGGCTCCACCCTAGAGCAGACGTGCACAGGCTCTACCTCCCACGACATCTAGGGGGTAGAGGGCTGAAAGAGGTGGAAGCTACGATAACTGGTGAGAAGGTTGGGCTCGATGGATACATCGAAAGAAAGAAAGAAACTGAGCCCCTACTGCAAGCCGTCTGGCAGGCCAAGTGCCAACAGCAAGAAGTGACTACAAGAGATGAATGGAAGGCAGGATGGTCACGAAGTTACCAAAGTAAATGGAAAGAGAAACCAGTACATGGACAATACCCCCAGCAGGTTGAGCAGGTTACCAACACAGAATTGGCGTACTGACAAGTGGCTATCCTGCACAGGACTTAAAATAGAGACAGAGGCGCTTATCACGGCCGCACAAGACCAAGCACTGTGCACTAAATATCACCAGGCCAAGATACTGAAACTGTCCGACGACAGCAAGTGCCGAATTTGCAGAGAAGCAGATGAGACAGTGAGTCACATCGTAGCAGGCTGCCAGAAATTGGCTGGGACTGAGTACATGAAAAGGCATAACAGCGTGGCAGCGGCCCTACACCTAGAAATCTGTCAGCACTACCAGGTTCCCACTGCAGAACGACAACCATGGCTACACAAACCAGAGGCGGTTACAGAAACAAAACAAGTGAAAGTCCTCTGGGACTTCGAGGTCAGGACCGACAGGATCGTAACGGCGAGGAGACCTGACCTAATAGTGATAGACAAACAGGAGAAGACAGCCAAGATAATAGATGTTGCGGTCACACTGGACAAGAATGTCAGGGATAAGGAAGCAGAGAAAGTGGAAAATACCAAGACCTGAAGTTGGAAATACAAAGACTATGGAACGTTAAAGCGGAAGTGATACCGGTAGTGTTGGGGGCACTCGGAGCGGTCAGCACAAATCTAGAAGATCACCTCCAAAGAATTCCGGGAGCCCATGATATGAGGAAACTCATTAAGCAAGGGGTTCTCGGCAGCGCCCACATACTAAGACGTGTGCTTAACCTCCCAGGGTCCGGGTAGGATCCCGAGGTCAAAGGGACAAAAAAATATGAGAGAGCCAACCAAGAAAGGTAGTGAGAGAAAATGGATAGTAATAATAATAACAATAACAACAATAACAACAACAACAACAATAATAATAATAATAATAATATTTTTTTTCATCTCATTTATTCGTTATTAACATATATACAATTCTTGTTAAACATATATACAATGCAGATGATAATATACATTTCGTTTCTTCTTTTTTGATGATATTAGCCGTAATACAATATTTTTTTTTCTCCGTGTATTTTAATAGCTGTGTTCAACACGAATCTGAATAGATACAGTACGTTCGCCTTATAATCATCACTACAATTCCATTATATCAGTAGCATACCTTAAGAATGTTATAAATGAAGCAGCTGAACATACCAATTATATGTAAGTAAACTGTAAATCTAAAAGCATCGGTTTTATACCTACATATAGTGCTCACACAGTGGCACATTACACAGTTTCCATGACAGTCATAGTTATGATAATATGTTCATAGAACATTCAAAACAAAACACGCATCATATACAAAAAGGATCTTGTGTACCCACCATATATGACAGAGTTAGATTACCAAAGCATGATACCTGCTTATAATTACTTATAATTGTGTACACAGCAACAGGAACAAAGCGTTGTTCATGGACCGTACAATACTTTAGGGTGAAGGGCACCGATCCGGGTGGCTGTATACTACGGCCGCCCAGAAAGGATACCTAATGTCACACAAACTTTATAAAAATGCTGATAGCCAGCTACATACGTAGAAACGTAATACAATAGATACTTAAAGACACTGTATCGTGGAGAGAAACGGGGGCGGCAGCATCTTTTTAGAATTGTTCTGTTCTCCTTCGCGCATCAAAAACTGTTACAGCGCCATCACACTCCTTAGCCCGTGAAAAATGTTCGTGCAATCGACGGAGGGAAGTTGAAGCATGGAAGTAGTAGACGGTACTCATTCGGGTGATGTGGATTTCTGCAAGACATTTGCAAATACCACATACAACGAACAATCGTCGGCAATAACAAGAGAAGTCGGCGACGGAGGGCAACTTTTCCCAAAATTAACATTAGATTGACGGCACGACATCCAGGGAACGCTTTATCAGCTTTAATTAAGGAGTAATTTGTGATGTTTGAAGCTGCGAGAAGGTAAGGAAAAGAGATAAGAACAAATACGATGGCAATTAGTAGACATTGACAGTAATTCTGCGAAAAATCCTTTGCTTGGCGATGTGTAGTATTACTTACCTGTATATGCCATACAAAATTGAACAAGGGAGAAATTTTCCCAAGATTATGGGCACAAATTCCCAAGGTCCGATACAGTACAGAAAGAAACAAATTCAACTTCCATCACGTTGCATGTGGATCCTTGTTATTTTATTGAGTGTATAATTAATGCTACAATAGTTTCTACCGGGATACACCTTCTAATTAAGGCTGATATATCTTAAACAGCTGTGAAAGGGACAAAAATTTAGTCATTGCCAGTATGAAATTACCTCAAGCACAACACTCTTTGTCCTACAATTGAGTTACAAAGTGTTATAGTAAAATATATCCCACAATTAGAAAGACTTGTGTGAATTGACAGATTTCAGACTACACTCTGATCACATATGATGGCCTAGCTAGCTCGACAATTGGCTTTTCACCCCTAAATTAGGACAAAATCAAAAAAGACTAGTTGTGTGGTGCACAAAAGTTTAGGAAGGGGTTGCTTGATGAAAGCATTATATACAGTATGATTAGAAATAAATTGGACTGACCATGTTCAAAGGATAAGAATGCTATCCAACCAGCTCAGTACTGTTGTAATAATGCCAACAATTTCCACTGAATGCATAATTGACATGTGACAGCAAATTGCATCTAGGGATAGTCTTGCCATGATGGTTGTCTGAAACAGTCCTTCCACACCCAACCTCAGGAGAACTTAGTTTACTAGACCAAAGATTTTAAGACTTTTCAGGGTGCTTGCTATAATCCATTACCTAACCTCATTTTAAAACATCAGGGTATTAAGTAGCCCTCAAACAGGTCTATGTCGTCAGTTAAATGGCCTAATGAAATTCTCTACATGTAACAGAATACACATGCAGCCCTGTTAACTAGGGAATGGGGGTGGCAATTAGAACTTCTCTCCACTGATACCCGAAGTGTAACTGAATATAAGTCTATCAATCATTTAAAGCCCACTCCCCCTTACCCTCCAAATTAGGACCCCACATGACAAAGTTTTTCGTCAAACTATGTTTGCCACTGCTAGGCTTCTTTAAAGGGTGAATCTCTTCATTCCAGATGGTTCCAGCCAGTTCTGGTAAAATATGGCTAACATCTTTAGCTCCTCAAAAGCACACAAACTTTTGTTGCTAAGAGACTAACCCTGTCAAGTAGCTGTCATGTTTAATAAAACAGAACAATTGCAGTGCATGCAACTGCCTGTTGTAATGAAAGCATTAGCTCCCTACTGCTTCTTCTGAATTGGTCAATGGAAGAGCAGTCACTTATTACAGTACAAAGGTTACTCTCTCATAACTAATCCACATGAGTATCCATATTTTTGAAACAGATTCCCTTCACAAGCTAGCGTACATCTCTCATGTTTCATATGCTAACGTTTTTGCATTTTAATTAACATCATATGAAATAAACATCATATTAATCAAGGCCTGTGTCAGTCATGTAACAGCTCAGTAGCCTCTGCCTGTCACAAGAATCTTCAGTTTGGCTATATGTACATAGCATGAAGTAAATTAAAATATCATACCAGAGTAATATAACCTTCGAGAGTACAACATTTTCAACAGTTTACTCAAACTAAAAGGTTGTTACTACATGTGACATATTACTTATTTATATTATGCTCTTCTTTGTATCCTTGAAGGCACTAGCACTACAGAAACTGCATCAACTTTCTGGAAAAAAAATCACCTACAATACCTACTCTATGGCAGAACTCATGCATGGGAACCTACCATTATCTTCTTGTTAGGCTGGAAGGAAAATTGATGTCTTCTCTTTAAAGAAGAAAGTGCAGGCCAGGTCTGTATGGTGGCTTTGAGAACTACATCTCCACTGCAAGCTGATTGCCTAGAGAATTCAACTATTCAAACTTGCTTCATATGACTGTCAATATTTACTTAATGCAATATTCTGAGACTGGGGAAGACGGCCGGTGTCATCATGTTAGGATAGTGACAGGAGTGCAAGTATAGGAGTGGAAAGGCCACCCAGAAAAGTACATTGAGATGGGAATTTCATGTCATGATATCAGTGACAAAAAATGAACTTGTAGACCCAAACTATGATGCAAGATATATCATGAAAGTTGCATGAAAGCCGCGGATTCCTACATTTTAAAACTTCATTTACAAAGATGGTAGTAGTTTTCATATCACTTGAAATATAAACTTTTTTTTAGAAAAAAAAACAAGTTTTTGTATCATTTTTGAAGTGAATTCATAACAACATGCAAAATAGGAGAGTTATGTTTTGTTTGGGAATTAATCATAGTGTCTACTATTGTAAAAAATAAGTGCTTTCCACTCTCATGCTTGTTGATCAAAAAATGTATAATGGCATGTTGATGGGAAATTTTAAGTGTAAAACAATAAAAAGAAACAGCTGGTACAAGATTCCAGTAAGAATATGGTACTCTACCTGATTTTCATCTTTTCTTTTATGTAATATTTCTGTCAATTGACTTTTTAGGAGTTCCAGTAATTATTATAATTTTGTCAAAAATCATTTAATATTACTATGAGGTATGAGTGAATTACATATTTCCTATACCTTTACATATGTCTGAAGACTAGTTGGGTCAAGCTATTCACTTACAGAGCTAGATCAGAAAAATGATGGGGTATTTACAGGATGTACAGAAATCTATTGCCAGTGGTTTACGGCAGTTATGGTAGTGTTGTAAATTGCATTCACTGGAGCAAGGACCTGTAGCACAGATGTATAGCCTACCTACCATTTCTTTTGAATGAGAATAACAGTGGCTGTTTTGATGATTTTGAGTTTGCAATTAATGGGCTGTTCATTCTGATATAGAATCTAGCATGCACCTAGCATATTTTATTAGCATTCTGGACCAAAATGGGGGGGGGGGGGGGGAGGAGAGGAGGAGGGGGAGAAAGGAGAAGGTGATACTTACCATACACACTGTCCTGCAGGTTGAAAGGCTGACAAGAACTAGTCCACCTCCTTTTTGAAATTTACAAATCCATCCATAGAAAATGTATGGTCAAACTTTCAATAGATCACATTCCACTTTTTTCTGAAGGGCAGCAAGTTTTTACATAGTTTTCAGACTTCAAAAAGGATCACAATGAAGCCCTATTTTAAAAGCTGTGTTCTACATACCTTCTCCGATTTGAACAAGAACACCAGCCTAGTGCATCTTTGCAGTGGAAGTTCAGCAAAGCTGAATTGAGTTTCAAAAGTCCACAATTACATACAACTTCATTCTTATTGGGGACTTCTATGTAGCAGTAGGGTGGACCTGGGTGGACAATGCACAGGGGTCCATGGAGAATTAAAACACCTCAGAGCTTGTGTGTGCAAGGTTGCATTCCTATCCCATACCCCCACCCCCTACCTCCACCCATGAATATTGGAGCTGGAGGCTTTTAGAAAAATGAATTTGGGTACCCCCTTGCTGTCTAGCTTCCCCATGCATCTAGAAGGCTTTTTTATGCCATTGATTGAGTACACAACTACCAGTACCCCAAAAACATTGATCAATAAGAGTGGAGTAATTGTTTCAATTCATATCAAAATTTAACCAATTGGTACTGATCTTCATGTTTATAAAGTGCTATATATCCCTAACTATCTTTGTGGATATGCTCAGTACATTCCCTTCAAGTGTAGCAGTGCTGTTTGTACAGTAAGCAAGTGCACATACTGTATGCATGCAATTTGCACAAACATGTTGAATTTCCCTGCCTATAAAAACTCTGTCCACACCTTTTTGCTTCAGTGAACGAAGGTCAAAAAAAAAAAAAAAAACAGATAAGAAGTTGCCCCACTGCTTGCCTTTCACACCTCACAAACAGTGGCACATCTGGACCAAATCATTCCACCTTTGTTTAATCTTCTGCTAGTTCTCTCTTATCAAGCTTGTGGTTTCTTGTAGCATGCTTGAATGAGTAAAGCAGGAAGTCAGGTAAAATTTAATTACCCCACCAAACCTCCCTTTTGGTGGGGACTCGGGTGAAATATCTAATAGGGTACAAAATTCCTCATGAATATATTTTCTCCTGCTTATGACAACAACTTAATTCTGCATTATCCCTCCATAACTAAGAGCACAATGATGGATGCTAGGACATATATGAGACCCATCAAAGCAGTGCCACAGTCTCTTATTTAAGAGGCACCATGCATGCACCAGCATGCACCATTTACTACCAGGCTGGTTTCTAAATGGCACTCAGGTGGGGGCACATAAAGTACTGCACATATCACATATAAACAAGCTTGTGGATCAGGTGTAGGATTAAACCAAATCAGTGGAAGAGAGCTGAACAAGAGTTCTCATGGATTGCTAAATGCTTGAAGTAAATGTAATCAAAAGTTTTATTCAAGTCATATTTGGTCCTTGGGATGTTGGCATAAGGTACATTAATGTGGCAACACAGACCCAAAGCACGTCATGAAATACTGAACCTGAAGGAAGTACTGTTCAAGGAGTGATATCAATGTTTCAGCACAGATGGGCAATGCTTACAGTATCAAGTCCTGATGTTACAATTGCTCTTATTCAAAATGAAACACAGGGATTTGGTTTAACCCATTCATAGAAAATTTCAAGATTGGAAAATTTCTGTGTCCCACTGACCATGGCGAGGGCTCCAAACATGATGATAGCTAGGAAATGTGTATTTTTAGCACAAATAAAATTTACACTGGAAATTAAATTTTCTTCTATAAAAAAAAATATTCTTCCAAATTTTCAACAATTTTTGACAAGGAGCTTCCCATTTTGCTGGTTTTTCCACTGGCACCCTTGCTCATGGCATATTCAAATCTAAGAAAAGAAATATTTCGATCATTTGCACAAGAAGTTTAAGAAAACACATTTGATCAGTGCAAGTGTAGGATATATGTAACACAAGCTTGCTCCAAGTTCACAAAAATTGAATTAAAAATCTGAAAACTTTAATTGCATATATTTTGAGCATCTGAAGAATTGATTTAATAATTTTATCACCAAATTCTACTTCACCGTATTAAACATAAATTTATTTGAAACATATTTTTTACAGGATATCTTTTAAATGTGAATTAGGGTCTACTTCTGGAGGTAGAATATTCAAGCTAGGCCAAGTCCTCTCACTATTTCATAAATTCTCCCAACCTTTTTAATTCTACCCACCCACAGCTGTTTAAAATTTTTCATTGCGCAGACACAATCAAGGTCTACTGTTTGAAGGGTATATCATCAAAGTGAGCACACAAAACCCTGCTGAATCAGACTGCACTCTCTGTCGGAATATGAGCCACTCTGCATTCTTGAATTTGATATCACAGATCAGGATGATGCATGGCTATTTCTTACACAGTACAGTTACTACAAATAAATAATCTGTAATTATCAATCTGAACATCCTGAACATGCAGTTTCAAACTTCCACTTCCTTTGGCATACCAATGTCTCTATTAAACAAATGACTTAAACACCTTTAGAAGGGTTCCTGCCATCATTGAAAACCTAGAAAGTCATGAAATTTGAAAAAATATTTTCCAGGGCCTGGTAAAGTTTTCCAATTCAAAAAGTTGTGTTAACCAAGTCATGAAAAATTCATGGAAATTTTCACAAATTTTCATAATTTAATGTAACAGCTCCCCCCCCCCAAAAAAAAAAAAGTTCTGCAAGTTATTTTAATATTTGGTCCTGGAAAAGTGAAAATTTAGTTTCCAGAAATATAGGAACCCTGCTTCAACTTATGATTCATTTGAAGCTTACAAAAGACACATGCTCCACTGAGTGCACCAAAAATTGTTCCTATATTCTTGTTGTCTTTATTGTGCATAATATGATAGTCCCATTATTTCTTTCATGCTTTTTAGTAGCTGGAATAAAATTCAGACCTAAAGTTTCAGGTATAGCTGATGTTAAAACATATAAATGAAAGGCTTCAGTACAGTTACAAGCTGGTTGGCAATACTGTTCAGGTATCACACCATCTTCCTTTTCAGAAAACTTCATACACAAAACACATTTGGCCAATAAAAATTGCTTTTGTGATGTAAACCATTAAATGGCAAGCAAGGCAAGCAATCTTTCCAGTATTGATGTGGTTTTCTGGGTTCTGCCAGGTTACTCAAAATCATGCATAAATCCATCCTGGTTGGGAGTATCAACCAGATGCCTTTTACACCCCAATTGTAGCTGAGATTTTGAATCTTCAGTCCAGTTGAAGGTGACACTGTACATGACTAGCATATGCAGAGGTGAACTTGACAACTTTGGGTGGATCCTTGGGCTGGTCCTCCTGTGCAAAAAAAAAAGAAAGAATAATATATGAAATGCCCACAGAAATATTTTTGCTCTGTCTGAGTTTTGTTTCCTTGCTTACTTGAAAATTTTCTGGATTGCTTAGTAATCTGCATTGGTACTTCTTCAAATTAAATGTAATAAGCAGGCTCAGCTGGAACTAGAAATGTATGAAAAACACTTATATTTTTTTTTTTTTTATTCTCCTTGTCACAAATTCCAAAAATATGAAATTGTTCTCATATTTCTCACTTTCTTTTTTGAAGAGAGAGCAACTCATAAAAGATTTCTTTCAAACTTGTGGTGCCAAAACTTGATTAACTGGACAAGGCCAGAGCTTCAGAGGTGAGGTTGGTATTACTGTCAGTGTGTCTTGGAACTGGGGATAGGCAATGCTACCATTCCAGAAATATTGTGAGCAGAATCCAGATCAAAATGGAAATTCAAAAGATATAACAAAAACTTGGTATTTTTCCATCAGGTACAAGGATTCTCTTTTCAAAGAAACTGAAACAAATGCATAGTGAATTTACCTAGATAGTCTACTTTCATGTTTAGACTTGACTGCTTCCTCCCACATTAAATTGTCTGCCTCTGCCCCATCAGTGTCATTTTCATTGTGGCAATCCAGGAAATCTTCAACTGAACTGTTGACAAAATAGATTGTAATGCACTTAGACCTGTACTTCAAGTCACCAGCTCTTGTCCAAGCAGGCAATAATAATGGAGCAATTAGCAAAGTTTGAAAACTACATTTTATCCTTTATATCATATTTTGAAGATAAATGAATGAAGAAAAAAACTAACAAACTGACAAATGGCAAAAAATTTGCAACTTGGGTAAAGGTATTTTATATCCATGGATGTGTTCATGCCAAATGCAAATGGTGAATGTTCCTACCATGCAGTTTCATGATACTGTTTCAATCTAGGGAAATCTCAGATCCTCTTTTCTGCCCTTTGATATCAAAGCATGATTAATGAAAAGCTTAAAGGGCAAGAGCAGTCTCCCCAACTTGAAGTAGTGTAGTAGACTCTCCTGTTTCATGATTGGCTGGCTCTTCACGGTCATGTGCCATTTTTTGGGGAGTCACTGCTTGGTTTTCCTAGAATATGTAATATTGAAGTCCTAAAAAATTATTAAAGATACTTTTAAGAAATTAAGAAAAGTGAAAAGAAAATTATCAGCTTTAGCCTTTGCTTCAAAATACAGTAAGTTTGGGATGACTGTTTTTGCCTTTCAATGTGGAAAAATGACAGCAGCACTCATGTACCTTGGAGTAGTATGGTTAAAATGGGAAGACCCAGTGATTGCAGATCTGCCAGGACTGAGCCTATACAGCACATTTAAAAATTACAAAACAAATTCTGTTTAACAAAGGATTTTTTTCTTCCCTGGTCAGCTTTTTGATGTTAATATCCGACATTTCAAAAGCACGTTGGAAAGCAGGTATATATGTTTTGCAAGCATATGACTGCATTTGAAAGTCAATCAGTTATCACTAGAAAAAAACTTGCATTTTCAGAATTAACACCCAAAGAAACAGATTGGGTAGTATATATTGTTGGAATAATAGATAAAATAGGTAACAATAAAAAAACATAGGACTTCTGACTTCATAAATCCATTTTGAAATGATGAGAGTAGCCTAGCTAGGTTAAAAAATAAAAGGAAATACAACTACTGTGAGTAGAAGAGAGATGCATATCTGACAGTCAAGCTACGGTACTGTACTCCAGAAGAAATGCTTATACTGTCATGAAAATAGTCAAAGCTTTAGAAATTTATGAACAATTACAGTAAATACAGCACCCCCTCCCACACTGTGACAAACACATCACACTTCCATTGCAGAAAGACATGGGAAGACTGTCATCCAATACCCCCATCCCTTTTTGTTTAGGTAGAGGGCAAAACAACTCCATGCTTAAATCTTGAGTGACCCTTTGTGTTTTGGCAATTTATTTTGCCATAAGTGTTCAGTAAACCAGGAGTGCCAGAGAGGTGCTAAGGGGAGTAAGGTGGGACAGGGGATTCATCTCCCAGTTATGATGGAGGGTCCCCGCTGTATATGGGAAACATTTTAGGAAACATTTTCCATTCTTTTCAAGGGAGCATACATGGGTATGCTATTTATTGTCCAGAAAGTGACAAGTAACATTCCAATTGTGTACTTCCTTCTAATTCTTGAAGGAAATGCAATTGTCCTTTAAAAATCACAAAACTTGAAATTTAATATTCAAACCCAAATCAACATTGAATTTAAAATCCAAATTTTCAATTTTTCTTTCATAACATTTTATTCAAAATAATTCCCAGACAAAGCTCTGGGTTTGCCGGGCCACAGATTTGGGTTGCTTGTGCCTACAGTATTATGAAGGATTTCATCATTCCCTTGAATGACTGCATGAGACTGCATGGCACCATGCCGGATGTTGTGACTTATTACAGCTTGTACTACAATGCTATAATCATGGGTGAAAAGAGTTGTGAAGCTGAGAAGCTCCTTCCCAGAAAATTTGGACATCTGGAGGAAAATTTCCCTTTTCATGAAAATGCAGGGAGAATTGTGGAAACTTTTACTCTCTTCCTGGGAAATAATGCAACTCTCTTCCTGGAAAATAAATATTTTTTCCAACCCTTGGCTTTTATACATGTTGTAGTTAGATGGAGTTTTACGGCCCAGTTTCCAACCTATTGGTTCAAGTCGAACCGGCCACTGCCTTTTTTCCAGTTGTGGCTCACTGGCTTGTTTTCCCTACCCCACTGCTTATACAGAGCAGCGATCATGCAAAATGGCAGTAGGTTCCTTTTTAGAGTCTTTGGTATGACTCGACCTGGGAAGTAAGCCTTCTGCGTGACAGGTGGATGCTCTACCGTAGTACCGTTAGACCAAACACACCGTCTGTGTAATACATGTTGTACATGGGAATCGTGCGTATAGGACATGTATGATGTTTGTCTGAACTCAATGAAAGTGCAGCTAGTCTTGGGCAATAACTATATTGGTTTTAAGTTGAACAGCCATTTGCAATCCTCCCTGTGCTTGGCTTCCATAATTACCTGTAGTTGCTGATGAGGGACAAACTGGCTCTAATATACTGTCATAGTGGCCCTTGACAGGAGTAGATATCAATGCTGCAATTCAATGGAATATCATATTTACAGCTGGTGATGCAAGTTTGCAGCACAGGATAAACTGTATGGATGATTTTCAATTATTATAACCACACTGTAAACTTGATAATAGGGCACGGCTTGTTTATAAGTAGGTATCTCACAATTTTCTTCTCATTCCATAATATTGGATATTCAGGCAAACCAAGCAATTAAGTAAATTGCACATTTCAGGAAAGAATATTGTCACTTGAATCTATAGCCAATCATGAAACAGGGCAGTCTAACTACTGTACACTTCTGTTCTGTATACTGGGGTGAATGCTCTTGTCTTAATTCAAGGAAGGGAGCACATCATATCAATAGAGCAACTAGCCCAATTTGTAAAGGTAAACTAATCAAGCACATTACAATTATAATTCTGAAAATGTTGGCAATGTCAAAACATTACCATAGTGGGTATATTGTGCAATTGGGAGAAAATAATATTCACTCAGGCTTTTTGGACAATTAATTGATACTGCAACTCGATCTGCATCATATTATCAAACAAGATATTGGATAAAGGCGTAACAATGCTCATAAACTGTGCAATATTTCAGTAAATATAGATATAAAGTTTCTAGATAGCAAAGATGAGATTTAACTATACCCAACATGAACATGTCATGTACAGTATTGTGTCAGTCAACTCAATAAAAAGTTCAAAGTTTAAAATTACTTTCAAGTACAGTTCAAGTACAATTCAAGTCCAAGTTAGTTTTCCCTTTAGTCACCTCTTACAGTAGGCAGGATCAAACAGGCTTCGCCCCTGGAAGCTCTCAGGTTTTAGCAACTGTATCTCTGAATGAAAAATGTAGTCTCTGGAGAGGTATGTTATTTAAATTCTTTTCAGTAAACCCAAACCCAACTCTTTTCTGACCAGCTAACATTTGGCTGGAGGAGGGGGATTGAGGAGGGCCAAGGACAAAATCTATGGAGGGCAAATGCCCTCTTGCCCAAACATAGAGCCACCATTCATGGTGCTAATTAAAGCCGTGAAAACTTTACAACCAATTCTGAACAGCACAAGGTAGACTGTTCTGTGCTATAGTGTTGTGAACCATGGAAGTACTACCTGGAAGTTAGCTGGGAAAACATGCTTTTGGAAATTGAAAGACTTGTTTTAATACATCCTGAAGTTATTTTCACTCACCTATGGGTGTAACAGCTAGCAACTGAGGTGAGGTTGGTCATTCACTTGGCTCTGTCTGTGTGGCCCACTGCATGTACAGTACTTTGAAGAACACCTGAAAAGTAAATCAAGACTACTTGCAATGAAACAGTATTTTATCTTAGGGAAGAGTGCATATATAAGACTTCCATGATTTCAAATCACATGTCCCTCAATGATTAAGGGGTGGTGTCAAAATTGGTTGTTAAAAGAGTCATAATAATGATGATTGATGATGATGTGAACAATAGGCCCCATTAAAACAGGGACAAGGGGGGGGGGGGGGGGATTGCAATCTATTCTGTCTAAAGGAATTTTAAATCAACCTATACCGATTACCAGTGGCATCAGCAGTGGCTCTTGTATACCCCCCTTATGTAAAAAGTATATTGGGCAAAATGTGTAAGAACTTCACAAACACCTCTTGAAAGCAGCACTTTTTCTAGTAGTAAAAACAACAGCTAGGAAGTACCATTTTATGCAATCTGAAACACATTTCAGGCAAAGTGTTCTCTGTATGCAATGTGCTGGTCAATAGTGGCACGGGATATACAGTAGGAGCATTTTCTTTGGCCCACCACTTCAGCACTTTCCCTCTCCCAATGAAAAAGTTTAGTAATGCCGCTGTCAATAACGGAGGACATAAATTTTGCTTGGGCACTAATTTTTATTGCATTTTACATTTCATGTACACTCAACGTACAGATTCCCAGCCCAGTCTCACTGAAGACTTTAAAAATGGAGCTACTGCCATTGTGCTTGCAAAAGCAATGGAGTAGGGAAAACAAGCCTGTGAACCAAAACAGAAAAAAGGTCAAGACTAGCTTGACTTGAACTACTTGGTTGGAAACTTAACCCAGAAATAGCATTTATATGTCGTTCCTGCCTAGATCTTGGGGAAAACAACTTTTAATACTGTATGTACAGGTACAGCAGCTATACTATGCTTATCCTACCTTACAGTACCCCTCATAGCCCAGGCCTCCATTTTTAAAACATTTATAGTGTTGTCTTGGGGCAACCATTTCACTCATTTTGGTTCAGAAGGAAATTTGGTTGTCCAAAATATTTTTCACTTAATTACAAAACAGAAGGCTATAATGATGTTCATCAAGGGCGGATCCAGGGGGGCAACTAGGGTCAACTGCCCCCCCCCCATGACCAGTCTAGCGCCCCTCAATACAAGAAAAATGCACCCCCTGAGTCCTTAAAATAAAGTAAAAACTGCCCGAAAAGTAAAAAAATACAAAGGTCCCCAGAATTTCGAACCGTATAGCTATATGCCCCTCCTTCAGCTAGGGGCTGGATGGGCCCTTGATGTTCATGAGAGGAAACTCCCCTTAGCTCATTTGAAAAATTTGAATTACCCAAGCAGAAAAAATTTAAGATAAATCCTGAGAGCTGCTATCTCTGCGTTTGTGCATGTTCAGTGTCATAAAAGAATACAATCACAATGCCTCTGTTGTGCTGGTCACTGGACATTTCCTAAGAAGCTTTATAGATCAATGTTCACACAATACTGCATTGAAATTTTCTTAATCCATCTTTCCTGCCATGTGCCTGCTATGACAGGAACCAAATTTGAAAAGTAGCTAAGGGGCTTTTCCTAGCATGTTCATGTATTATTGGTCTTAAAGAATAAAAAGATGTGATGTTTGAGAGACAGGAACATTCCAAGTCTGAAATATGGTTACGAAACTATTATGGAAAAATGTGAAAGAATTTATCCATCAGCAGTATACTTTTTCAGTCCGAGAGGAAAATGGTTGTCCATGGGACAACCAACCTGGTTGTCCGTATGGAATTTTTGTTGTCCCAGATATTCTGACAGCCATGAAAATTGATTCCTGTACTGCCCAACTGGTTACTGCATGGTAGTAGGCCAACAGTACTTTGGCTTGAACTGAATTTAGAATGCAGATTTCTTATTTCCCTTGTGAGGAGGGGGTTGTGGGGTGGTGGTGATTGAGGGGAAGGAGATCAGCATCAGTTTTCAATTGCATACAGGTACAACCAATTGTTGAATATTTGATTATGCCAAAATTGTATATATGAGCATATAAGCGGAATTCAAATTTTTATTGGAGGTGACCCCCAATGCCCTGGTGTATGGTTTGTTGACGTTGTGTAATTTCCCCTCTTTCTCAAAATCCCTGATCTGCGACTGAGCCCAAAATCTGCAGATCCAGGTTTTCTTAGGCCGCTGATGAAGCCTTCTATTGTAGTTAACTTTCTATACTATAGCATTGTTCCACACATGGGGGGAAATTTATGATGTACGTACTTGAAAGCCTAGGCCTATATATGGGGTCTTACCTTACATTAGGAAGGCAGTTGCCTTACAACTCTTTTTTACCACATACCTGGCAAACCACTACTGGCATTTGGATGGGGACCCTCATCACCCTTATTGAATGCTTTCAATAAGCATTCATTATGCCTTCTGAATGTACCATTTAGCATTCGAAGGACTGCCAGTGAGTTGGAATGCTTATTTTCTTCCTCAAATGAAGTCTTCCTTGCATTCAAAATAAGCCTTCATTATTTCCTTTGAAGTCTACCAAATCTTCAGTTACTGTCTGAATGCATTCATTAGTTTTTTAATGTGTTGGAATGCATTCACACATGAATGATATATGAATGCAAGCCTTCATTTCCTTTTTTTGCAATTCATATAACTAGTATCAATGCAGCTGGATGTCACTCAAGCATAGGCAAAGTTACAGAAATCAATTACTGGATAATGGTGCCTTGATCCTGCTCACCTGATTGCACCAGATAATCTTCATTTATATTATACAGTAAATCCAATATGCTCAGGCTTAGTACAGAACTGTGGTTCTCATCAAGTCTCTTTGGCAAATTACTGATCCAGCAAAGCTGAGCACTTACTCATTGTCAAGTGGACTGTAGGCAAATAAAACACCTAGGATTATCTAAGTGATAGCATATTGTAGGTCTATGCTTGATGAGAAAGTTTTGAGAAGACAATATTGGGGGAAAGTGCAAACTCCGGCCCTCTGAGAGATCATAAGTGTAAACTATTTGGGGCATGTATATGAGCAAAGTGCATGAGGACATAGGCTAGTCACATTTTTCAAGAGTAGTGCGTCTTATTCTGGGGTTAAGATTTTGATGAAGTGGTAAATGTAATGCTGATCACTTCTGCTGTTACCTGTGCTAGCTTGTCAAAAGCTTTACTAGGCATATAGCTACTAATAAAATTGTCCAAACGTTAGGCCTATGCATACTCTGTACTGTACATAAGCTAAACACGCGTGTGGGATGGGTATGTGGATCACTAACGAGACGGGAATCCTGTTTACTTTTTACTATCAGTAACTGAACAAACACATTTCACTTACCTTTGAGCATGATCTGTGAGATGATGTTTCGCAAAACCGCCGTTATAAACAAGAGACTTGTTATTCCCCAACCAATCAACCTACTTTTTCTGCGGCGATCTAGGCTAACGTTAGGTAGGGCCTATTCCGCGTGAGAATTAGAAAGAGAACTCCGTCTTTCGTTTGCTACTGTATTTTTCTCGTTTGATTTCTCCTTCTCGTGACAACGTGTGCAAACGCTGTCCTTCGATTTTTTCTTTCTGAAGTTCTGAACAGGAAGACATTTTGCTGTCGTAAGACTAAGACTAGCCCCTTCGCTTCGACCAATCTCTCGAGTTCAATGCAGGTCTCCTAGGCCAGTTCGTCTTTTAGAAATTCCCAAGATCACGTCTCGAATAACAAGGTATAGCTTCTCAACGTTGAACTACAGTAATGATAGCCTATAAGAGCATCGCAGTCAAACTGATGATTAAAACACAAAACAATTAAGCCGGAAATTTAATACAAAATTAGCCACCTTGGCATTCTTATTAGAACTTATTCACATAATTAATATGTGACTTAAAAAAGTAGAAAAAAGAAACAATCACACAATATTTCTTTTTTCAAAGTGGGAAGGAAAAGAATGATCGAGTCGATTCAAAATTCCCAAGATATTGGGAAAATTCCCAAGGATCGCTCTGTTGTCACTTGCATCAGGAAAACAATCCCTGCTACATACAAATTAACACAGATACTACGCCTGTTAACGCTCACACAAACAAGCATATGTAGCAGTACGCTATCCCACGCAATCGTATGAACTGTTATATCATACGGTGTCTATGGGCTACATCCGGGATTTTGGGTGGGATAACAATTTTTTTTGAAGGCTGTCCAAATGTCGCCCCCGTTTCGCGCCACGATACTGTGTCTTTAAATTTCACCGGCTTTCGAACAAAATGAAAACGGATGTATACTAGACATGCGAGAGTAATTTAAGAAACGAGTATTATTGAATGCTTACTAAAACAAGTCAATAAAGATTCAATTTCAATTTGGCGGCACAACAACAGGTTAAATACACCAAAATTAACATGTTAAATAAATCTTGATAATTACTCAAAAAGGCGTGGAAGGTGATTAAAACATTCTTTAAGCATATTAAAGTTTCTAAATGCATTTCTGGAAGTGCCGGCTTTGGAATTGATATAAGCTTCTACTTTTAAAATAAATTTCAATTTATAAAAGAACTCATTACATTTCGGTAAAGTCTCGTTTAACTTGCAGTTGTATACATAATATTTACAATGCAAAATAAAAAAATTCATGGGATGATCTAACAATAAATTGTAACCAAAGAAGAAGTCTTTTCTTGACAAAATAAATTGCCTAACAAAAAATAGTTGTTCGGAATCTAAAAGAAAACTTGAAGTAATATGGCAATCCCAAAATAAATGTTCTATGGTCTCAGTACCCATTTTACAAAACGAGCAAATAGGGTTGTCAATTTTCTTCATTAAATGAAGTAGTCTATTGGTAGCAAGCAATCTATGGATAAATTTAAATTAAAAGTACTGGACTTTGGTTTCTCGAAGGGTACGGAAAGGGATTCTAAAAATAATTTTCCAGTCCTCCTCATTAAAATTAAAGAGTAGGTTCAACTTGTCTACTGCACGTGGAGGTAGAGAGACGTGGGGTATCAAAAGAGAATAAATTTGTTTTGAAAGATTTGGGTTATTAGGGATAGCATCAACGAGGTGATCGTCTGGGGGGCTGGCTACGTCAAGCCGCAACGAATTTTTCCACATAACAAGGATAGCCGAAAGCATCCCAAAAAAAATTGTGAAAGGGAATCTTCGTACATTAAATTTATTACAAAACTGTGCATAAGAAATTGGTAAACCATTGTTTCTAAATAAATCTCTAACATACAATAATCCTGCTTCATGAAGCTTCTTGTAATAGAAAATCGAGTTATTGATTTTTATAAAATGGTTGTTCCAAATAATCTGATTTTCAAAATTTTTGGACGGCGAAATAAAGGACGCCCTTGACCAGGCAATACAGACTTGTCTAATAAACACATTTTTAATTTTAATAACATCACTTGAGTTAAAGTTACACTTAAAAAGGAACTCTTTCCCAAAGGGAGATAGTGAAGCACTAAAGAAAATCTTCCAGTGACCAGTATTAGAATTGTCTAATAAACGCTTAATCCATGAAGTTTTTAAAGCATTTGCAAAACTCTCAACGTGAATAATTTTTAGACCTCCAAGTTCTAAAAGGTTAATCATTGTATTTCTCCTGACCTTGTCGGGAGCACCACGCCAGATGAAATCAAATATAATACCTTGAACCTCCTGGATGAAATCCTTTGGAGGGTTAGGGAGAACTTGAAAAAGATACACCAATTGGCTAATGGCAAAAGATTTTACTATAACGTTACGCCCAATAGGAGTCAAATCTCTTGCATTCCACAGCCTAAGCTGATTCTTAAGTCTGGACAATTTTTGCAAATAATTTAGCCTAAATAGATCATCACCATTATGAGTAAAACGAATACCTAGAAAATCAATGGGTCCAAAATTGGGGGTCAACTCAAACTCTAAAAAAAAATCCAGAGGAGCAGTAATAAGGGGGCCTAATGGAAAGACCTGGGTCTTTTTGAAGTTCACCTTGAGTCCAGAAGACACTTTAAATTTATTAAGAATATTAAGCATTCCAGATATAGAGTCTTGACTACCGTCTAGAAGAATGACGGTATCGTCGGCATATTGTAATACTCTAATTTCGTTACCAAAAACACTAATACCAGTGATGATGATAATAATAATAATAATTATAATAACAATAAACTTCCCATAGCGCATCACTATACAAGCTACCTCATAGGTACCCATTTTTTTTTTTTTGAAGGAACGCTTTATTTCAACCTTCAAATACATATAAGCATAGGTACCCATTTTAACACCTGAGAAGAGAGGAGGTGAAGAGAAGCAATCGAGAAAAAGCATCTTGCTCAAGGACACAACATAATGACCCAGGTGGGAATCGAACCAGTAATCCTTAGATCACAAGTCCAATACCTTAACCAATAGGCCACCACGCTCTCTTACTCCACCTATTACGCTCTCTAAAGTCACAAACCTAAACTGAACACGCCGCCGTAAACAATATTTCACAGTCAAACCCGCATTAGTTATTAAAGTGGCTCATTGAGTTGGTTCATGAAATTCAACAAGCATATCTCCAACCCTTTAAAGTTCCCTTCACATATATACCAATGACAAATGGTCAAACTTAGACTACCACCATGTCATATATTCAAATGTAACTGTTTGATGAGTGAGTACTTACAACAATTCAACTCCGCTTCTACTTCTTGATCACATGCAGACTCTTTTGCAAATTATGCACAAAACTTTACAAGTCGGGACACCACGAAAGTCAACTTTTTTCCATAACTATTGGACTCATAATACTAACTATAGGCATTGTCATGTGGTAGTGACCCTTTCACACTCTCATTAAGTCATTGACATCAACTCAATGAGCCCCTTTAAAGGTGTTTATACATCACCACAGACTGTTCCAATTCTTCCAATCTACTTACTTCCGACCACTCTACTTCCGGTCACTCTTACAAAAATCGCATCTCATCCTCATTCAGACACAATCCCAGCTGATTTCTTGTAAATTCTTCTGGGCACAACCCGGTGAATATCAAAGGCCGCGGCCCTAAAAGTGTGTAATCATAACCCTTTCAGTACATGCTGTTTTATATTGAGATACTCTGCATTTTTTTAATTTGATGTCAACCAAAGAGCTGTACCAATTGAGAATTTTGGCAGGCGATACTGGTAAAATTGGAAGTTCCGGGTGACAAATGACTGCTTTTAAGTCTTCCGCTGAGTAACAAAGCCCCATGGTTACACTCGTTAAATAGTCGAGGCAGAGTGGTCTGATACAAACCTTTACACATTGGAATTGACAACCGTATTTACTGCTATCTCTTCACGATTAAATTCTGTATCAACATTTGATCCTGTAGGTAAACTGCTACACTTAAAACATGAAAATGTTTTAAAGAAAGCTGTGCGATACTTGTTTCCAAAGACATTATAGATGATCGGGTTAATACCAGAATTGATTGAAAAACAAAACGATTGAATAACGAATGCAACATCAAGCTCCTGCAGACTCTCTACTCTAAATAGTAAGCACATCAATACAACGTCTTGTAAAATCACAAGAAGAAAATAAGCACTTGTATTTATGAAAACCATTCTCGTAAGATTTCTTTGTTCTCGAGAATATCTGGTTCTTAAACTTTGGCTTAAGGTTGGGGCTTGACGAAGTGTTTTCTTGATTTTGTGATATAGAAATATTGTTATCATTAGAGCAATAAGCTCTATCGCAAGTGTAACAAAGAAAATGGATTCGTAGAAAGGTAAACTAGGAAACAAATAAATGGTAACCAAGGCAATACCATATGATAAAAAACTGAGCCCCAAGAGAAGAAGCCCTGTCCATATTTCTGTTTTCAAGTAATGTCGTATCAGACTAACTTGTGATGTCATCGTTTCAATCGGTCTGGTTACAGCTTTGTATCTCTCCCAGGCAATACAGATCATCAAACATGAAGATATAACAGGGGCCATCCTTAAACTGAGGCTAGCAATTGCTAAGACATGATGTTTACAGTCAATCAATTTGGTTATTCCTAAAGCTGTATATCCACCAGATATAGCAATATCACAACCAGATAATTCTATCAAGTATATTTCTAGGGGGGTTTTCCTGATTGAGGGTTGTTTGACAACAACAAAAAGAAAAACAAAATTGGAGAAAAGTGCAAGCACACCTAGGCATATTCCCACCAGGAAAAGCGTATGTACTGCACGACTAATGTTGCAATGTAACGTCTCTAAATCTGGTGTGGTATTGCTATACAAACCACTTCCATGATAAGAGCTGTCTAAGTAATCCATTGGAAAGGTGAATTAATACTATAATTTGACTTCACGAGAAAAGAGAAACTGAAGAGAATCGTCCTAAAATGTTTGGGACTAATAAACATTTGCACTCAAACAGTTAGACATGGATCGAGTCCCCTGTACTTAAAAATTCAATTGCACCTTGGTATGTATTGAACAAAGCCTTTCTCACCACTGTATGTAATAAAGTCCACAATTATTTACTTCCTGAAAAAGATTTCCAGGGAACAATTCATCGAATGTGAGACCATGACCTAAACAAATTGTGATAAAAATCATCGACACATTATGATATACTGTTCACGTAGGCAGTGTTTTCAAAATCAATGGGAGATATTTCGAAAGTCATAAAAATCAATATCTTCTTGTTGCTGGCCCAGAAAAGAACTTGGACGATAAACATCGGATAGTCAGAGACCGCCGGGCTGCGAGTTTACTCCTTTCAAGTTAAGCAAGAGTACTCCTGATCACTGCAGTACTATAATGATTTTCAACTCGATTCGAAGCAGTTTTAAAACTGAATTATTCGGTTTAAACTGTGTTTGTGAGATGCAAATAAAGAATAAAACGGAAACAAGATTCCATTAAGGAAGTCATGAACACCTTTATGACCATGAAGTTCAGTCCGATGCTCTTTTGGTGGCATCTTAAAGAGATTTTACGTACTATTTGTACAATAATTGTTGTTTAATTACTACCAAAATATTAGCGGGTAAGCATTTGTAAATGTTTCCAGTCTAATCTGCCTCCTCCAATTACCGATGAAAGTTCCGACACCTTTATTGTGACATGGGGTACAGTGTAGAAAACCATTATATCTCACCTGCGTTCCAAAAAGGTTGACACATCTGCATGATTAAAGCGTAGGCTATAATATGAATATACCGTACCATATTGCTCAATGGTAGGTTAGCGTCGTCCTGGTATAGCCTATGTACAATCCTCTCTGCCGAACAGCTGTTAAACTTCATCAGACCAATAACATTAGGCTGATTGGATGAATGTTACCATGTGTAGGCCTATCCTATTTTCGGCACACTTGAGAGCTTTTGTCGAGGGGCGATCAGGTCTAGATAAGATCCTCCCATCGCCATCATGAGGTTTTGCTTTCACACTTGGTCACGGCAGTCACGGTCATGAATCAAGTCCTGATCAAGAGGTAAACAAACAGTAATTGAGAACTGTCTGTTGTCAGGGAGTTGCGACTCCCTCTTGTTATCATACATGCGCAATGTAGTACCATAAATACATGGCACACGCACACCGCTCGAGTGAATATACACAGCAGGTGATAATATCGGACAGCAGAATAAATATGACATATTTCCGCATCGTATTACCATGGAAAGTAGGAGTTGTAACTTTCTGGCAATACTAACTCGTTACTAAATAAGCTATGATCCAAAACGTCTACCTGCAAAATAGTATCATACTAAGTCTATAATGAAATTAAAGAAGATTTTACTCTAGTCTGGTATTTTTGGTAAGTGGAAATGATGGATTAGATTTTTCGATCGACAACAGACAACGAATGTCTTCTTTATTTTACCGTTCAGGGGTACTTTCGTTTATCGCGAATTAAGTAAATGACACGATTTGGACAGGAAATATCGGAACCCACGTCGATCACACTTTCTAAATCACAACTTTTAAAAACGTCGACAAAAATTATAGCATGAAGGCAGCTCCCTGTATTGTGAAGGTAAACTATGCTTGATGACAGGCACAAGACGATTGCTTTTAATTTCCTTCACTGTATTACTATGTGAATACCAACGTGTATGACATTGTACATTGTCTGCCCAATGCGATTTCTCACGGGATGCTGCGTCATATTTCATGTTGATCTCGGGTCACCTTGCAGTGTGTATAGATACATTCAGTGTGGATCAGGATTACCAAAATCAGATCAAATAAATAATTCAAATTTGGGGTTAGAGCACTTTCTAATTAGGACAGTTTTTTACGTTATGCCTAAAGGCCTAACGTAGAGTGAGGTTGATCAGGTGATTCAAATATTAGAATTCTCAGTCATTGAGATCTGCTAGGTGCACAATTAATTTACCCCTAGACCTATGCAAGATTACTTTCGATAGCAAGAACAAAACCCGATCTGGCCATGACGCCTCCACAAACAGTTCTAAGTTCACAGTAAAACCCTCATTAAAGGACTAATCCTCTCGTTTCAAACAGTTCCAATCCTCCTAACCTAAAACTCATCCGCTTCATCCAGACACTCTCAGTTTATTGCTTCAAAGTGAGTATACAAGTGTCACCCCGAGACATCCTTAGTTTCATACGCAATTAGTTTGAAGAAGGAATAGGCATTTACGGTATAACTATCTCCCCACGAATATCCTTTGTTGGGATGAAATGTGGGCTTGCTGGATGCCTGCTCCGTACATATTTCTCATCACTTTTACAGCCTACGTCGTCCCAGAGCCAGAGTTGGCATCACCTTTTGTCGCTTACAATGAAATTTCAAGAAGACACACCGTGTTTTTATGTAGTCACCGCACCACTATATGTCACAAGATGAGTCATACTATTTTATGTAGTCACACCGTACGTACATGCAAATTATGTAGTCACACAATGTTTTTTTAATCATAGTCACACCTTGTTTTTACATTATCTAATCATGCGTTAACGTAGACAAACCATCTTTAAATGTAGTCATATCATGTTTTAGCGTGATCACGCCATGTCTTTGTGTCGTCACACCATGTTATTACCTTCTGCTACGATATAGTTACATGAATCATGTTGCTTGCAGATTTCGCGTTCCATAGATAAAATCTAGAGAGCCAGATGGGTTCGCGTGACGCCGCCATGGACTTTTTTCCAAATAGCAATTACAAAGGACTGCGGGATAGAGTTTATGTACGCGCCGTTCTTGTCAATGGCAGTTTACTGTGATAAAAAAACGACGCGCTTTTAACTCCAATCCCACAATCCTGTGAAATAGCTATTTGAAAAAAGGTCTATTGAAATATATATAGGCAAAAGACTTAGGTGTAAGAATTTTGTAATGATTCGTAACTGATATTAGTAAAAGCGCTGTATCAATTGAAAATGTTTTTAGACCATATGGTAAAATTGAAAATTCGGGGAGATGAATGACAGTCACATGCTTTTAAGTCTTTCGCTGTGTGATAAAGCACTACGATTTGCTTGCACTCGTTAAATAGTGATTTTAGGCTTAGTGGGCCGATACACCTTTACCGTACGTATCCACAACAGTATAATTGAAATCTCATCACGTTTGATTAATTTTTGTACCATCACATCACTCTGTATGTGTACTACTAACCCTTAGACAATGGAATGATTTAGAGACAGCGTTTCCATATTTAATACCAGAATTGATTGACAAGCTAAACGGCTGAATAACGACGAATTCATCATCTACAACTGCTTCAGACTTTCCACTCTGCTAAATATGTACACAATTCTTGTAAGATTACGTCGCTCTCGAAAATGTCTGGTGTCTAAACATTTGCCAAAGTCGGGGGCTCGACGCGGCAAGGAAGACACCAGCGGGAGGGAGCAAGGGGGTCATCCCCCGTCGGGGAAGGGATACAATTTCGTCGTGGAGCCTTCATCCATAAGATAAAAGATGTAAGCCCAACAAATTTCAGTCTACCTACCCCAACGATCTTGATTTTGCTTACAAAAAGACTATTCTTCAAGAAAACTCTAAAAATTCCCAACTTTTTCTTAAAAGAATCCAATTTTTTCCAATATAATCTCCAGATTTTAAACATTCTGAAAAAGTAAGGCAATTTTTGATTTTCACCGTACAAATTAACAAGAAACCTCAAACCAACTTCAGCTCTGACTTTGTCCATATGAAACTGGGCAGATTGATCTTTAGTAAAGACTTCAATTTTCCATTTCTCCTTTACAATTCAAAACCATCATTTCAAAATATCTTAGGCGTAGGAAGCGGGAGCTGGGAGACTTGGCATTTTTTTCAAACGGCGATGAAAGAAAACTCATCTATCCTATCGTAAGTTCGGCAGTCAATCAATTCAACAATTCCATTTAATATTAGGCAACTTGTGAATTGTCCACTCCCAAAGCATCTTGGAAATTAGCCCCCACAATAATGTCCCTGGAACAGCGCCTGAACTACAACGGAATTGAAAATATGCTAATGTTCCTCTATTGTAATTCTTCTGACTAAATTCAAGATCCGCTGAAATTAAGAAATTGTTTCTATGACTGTCCGAACTTTCGACTTTAAATTATTTCACTCCTAATATATTTTGCATGGTAAATGGCAAACTATTGCACTTGACCTCCGCTCCTGTCCCAGTGTCGTATGTCTATGCCGGCCGGGTAATCAATCTACCGACACAGTACAAGCTGTGTCATAGGAGCTTTGGTACTCTGCATTTTTTGAACTAGCCCTCAAACAATAGGCCGAGTAAGAATTTTCTGAACTACTACAAAAATTGAAGTTTGGGGTGAGAGGCAGTGGTGTGGCCAGGGCTTGTGGCGCCCTGCCCCTACCACACCTTCTGGGAGTAATCTTTTGAATATGTACAAAACTCAAGGAGCTAAATTTGATATTCCAATGTTATGATCATGACAGAGGTGGCGCCAGGATTTGCCTGACAGGTAGGCCAAGGTCCCGGCAGTTGGGTGAGCATTTCGAAGTTCTGACAAAGTCAATGAGTTCTTTGTCGAAAGTGACTGGCAGAATTTGAGGCATGGGCAGCGCTTCGAAATTTTTGGCTTTTTAACCACAGATATGATTAAAAATCGGAAGCTTGTTTTGAAGATAATTCTTGGAGGGAATTTGGCTTTAAAAGTTTCTAAGACCATTTAAAAACATCAAATAACCTGCTCTATACATATAAACAAAATCAAAAAAATTGTATTGGTTACTGCAATTCGTTTGGGCTTAGGTATTTTATTGTAGGCCTACGTACTAAGGCTGTCAGACGATACTGGAAATTTTCCTGCCCTTTTGGCAGTTTGGACAAAGATTTGAAAATAAGAGCTTATATGGGAGAAATTCTAAAATTAAGTCAACGAAAATTTGGGGTTTCGGTAGGTTGAAATTGAAAAATTAGGGTTCTCATGAGGTGATTTGCGTTTATGAGAAAAAATAAGTACAATGTCGCTGTGATTGAAGTTGGCTTGGGCATTTTTCAGTATTGTACAGTTGTACAGTGTATCCACCGATATTCGAATATTTACTGCAAACTATTTTGGAATTTTGAACAAATATTTGTAATTTTGAAGCTTATACTGGAGAAAAAAATTGTAATTTTATGACAAATTTGGGGGTTTGGGGTGAAAAAATAAAAAGGAAACCGCTTTGTAGTTCGTTGGAGTTGCTGAATATCATCATGCAAATAAAGGCCCTTGGATGAAGTGGGGATTCTTCCCGAAAAAGCTTGGCTTTCTTTTTACGTATAGTTGACGAAGCTATAGCTTGAGAAATTTTATGAAACTTTAAAGCACAAAATGGGTTTATTTAAAGAAGAGAATTGAAAATTGTGGTCTTTATTGTAGGCCAATCTGCCCAAGTTCATATTGGCAAAATCAAGAATGAAGTTGGTCAGTCGATGTTTCATATTTTTCGTACGGTGAAAATTTAATTTTTTTTTTACTTTCGTTTGAGAATGTTTGAAAATCTCGAGCTAAAGTTGAAAAATTTCGGATTTTCCTAAGGAAAGTTGGTATTTCTGCAGAGTGTTCTTGAAGAATATCTTCTCTTAAGCAAAATCAACAAGACCGTCTGGGCAGGCCTCAACGATCAGCACATTTTTCAAAGCAATTAATGTTTTTGGAAAATAAACCATGAGTTTATAAAGGTAAGGTGAGGTTAGATCAAATTTATTGATATCTATCATAAAATAACAATGGAGAACAAGCACTTAAAAATGAAGAAATGAAGGAATAAAGTTTTCCATGCATCTTACAATGATGTAACACTTAACATTTTTATTTTAAAACTTAATTCATTTTCTTTAAAAAATAAAAACGAAAATTTTTTGGCCGATCTCGAAGCGAGACCAGAACATTCCGACACCGCAAGGGTCCAAGACCGAGAAGACAGGATGTCGAGACCGAGACCATAAAAAACCGGTAGGAGCACCTTCTAACAGGGTTATCTTTTGATCAGATGTATTAGTGAGAGCTGCTGGGTGAGCAGTTATTTCATCAGTCTTTACAAGATACGTTAATTTTCGATATCAAGAACAACTCTGGCTATTCCACCTTGAATAGGCTCTGGAGTCACAAACCCGACCTGGCCACGCCGCCACAAAAAGTACTTCGCAGTCAAAACCAGTTAGCTTTAGTTATTTAAGTGGCTCATCGAGCGGTTCATGATATTTAACAAATTTCTCCAAATCTGTTAAGGTTTCTACACATACCTTTGACAATATGACTATGTCAAACTTATAGACCGTCTCTCTATCCTACATGCAAATAAAACTGCTTTATAAGTGAGTACTTAACGGTTCAATTCGGTTTTAAAAATTCGTAAAAATATGCAGACACTTTTGAAAATTATGCACAACGCCGTCACTAGTCACGACACCACAAAACTATTGGATATGAAACTTGACTCATAATGCTAACTATAAGCATTGCCTTGTGTTAGTGACCCTTTAACACTCTCATTAAGTTATTGATATCAACACAATGAGCCCCTCTAAAAACATTTATTCATCCCCCAGACTGTTCCAATTCTTCTAACCTACTTACTTAGTTCTAGCCCCACCCACAACTGTCTAACCTCATCTTCATCCAGACACAATCTCAGTCATTGCTTCGGGGCAATCCCTTGTGAATATACAAAGGCTCTAATGTGTAATCGAATACCTTCCAGTACATGCTATTCTGAAATTCTTAGTTGATGTCAATCAAAGAGCTGTACCAATGAAAAGTTTTGTGACTATGTTGGTAAAATTGGAAGTTTGGGGTGACGCGTGACTGATTTTGCTATGTTAAAAGGTCCTACACTGTACAAACAATCGGTTTTACAGACTTTCTCTGGCAGCGGTTTCCAGGAAATTTCTGTTATAAAATCACGAAATATCTAGTAGGTAAAATTTACGGTATGCAAGTGATATTTTTACAGAATTTTTGTGGCATCAGAGTTTCCAGAAGATTCTGTAATTTCACATTCTATATAAACTCCGTAAAAAAGTCTGAGACTGTGATTTACAACAGGTTAGTTACAGTTTTTGCGTGTTAAATTTCCAATTGTAGTTTACTCTTTGTATAGACCCCGTAAACAAGCGTGAATGGGATGTAAAGGTACCCATCATTGTTCATGCTTTATAAGCAGGGAGATGTATGTCCCTTATTCTCCCACCTGCTTAGAAACAAACTTTTTCTTAAGTCCTCCTGACCCTCTGGCAAAGGGCCGTTCGGCGAAACCAAAACTTTCACACCTTCCCGAAGAAGGTATTACATCCACTAAAGGACAATACGTGACCAACCTCACGGACCAACACAAGCGGAAAAAAGGCAAATTTGATCTTGAACGGACCCTGTGTTTAATTTACGAACAGGGAGTTGCAACTCCCTGGTACGAACATTGCTGTGTTACGTAGTACGTACCACATCCAAGACACGTTAGTTATTATGAAAAATGTTACTACATATTTTCTACAGAAATAAAGTCCATACATCTTTATAAGATTCTTTATCGATTTTGATAAACTACTTGTTTTTACCAAAAAGTTTCTTTTCATGGAACACATCTGTTTAGTTTAAACCTGTTCCAAGGGCAAATTTACAGTTTTATTTCAAATTGTGGCCACTCCCACTAACCGTAACTAACTTTTTCCTAAAAAGGACTTATTGAAGTCTTCATTTTTTTCAAGTTTACACAATAATTATTTGGGCCATGCGCAATGTTTAACAAGAAAATCTACATGTATACCCGCAAAGTGTTCACAAAGTTATCTCTAAACCAATAAGATCTACTTTTAATTTGCATATGCAAAAAACACATTTTTTCAAAAACTATTCTGGAAATACGTAAAATCTCTGTTAAAGTTACAAAGTATTCCCATAAATATGAAAAACAGAAATGTTCTGCAAAATTTTACAGATGGTTATCTGTAAATTTTCATTTGGTAGGAAAATATGAACTTTTTCGCAAACGTTAAACGTCCGTGAAATCACAGACGGAAATTTTACATAAATGAGAAATACAGAAAGAATCTTCATAATCCTACAGAATTGTACTGCTAATATTTAAAAAGAAATAAATAACAGTGGCATATGGTCACACACATTAATTAGTTACGGTAGTTAGTTAGATGGAGTTTTACGGCCCAGTTTCCAGCCTATTGGTTCAAGTCGAGCCGGCCAGGACCTTTTTCCAGTTGTGGCTCGCTGGCTTGTTTTCCCTACTCCAGGCAGAGTGGGTCGATGTACCATTACACATCAGTATTAACAAAAGTATTTGCTGCAATCTAATCACGATTAAGTGCTGTGTCATCATACGACTACGGTACACTGGTGCCCTTCAGACAAGAAAAGGTTTTAAAGAAAGCTTTGCGATACTTTTTGCCAAAGACGTTATAGATGATAGGGTTAATGCCAGAATTGATTGAAAAGCAATACGACTGAATAAAGAACGCAACATCAAACTCCTGCGGACTCTCTACTCTAAATAGTTGGCAAATCAAAACAACGTCTTGTAAAATCACAAGAAGGAAATAAGCACTGGTATTTATGTAAACCATTCTTGTAAGATTTCTTTGTTCTCGAAAATACCTGGTACCTAAACTTTGGCCTAAGATGGGGGCTCGACAAAGTCTTTTCTTGATTTTGTGATATAGACATATTGTAATTATTAGAGCAATAACCTCTATCATAAGAGTAACAAAGGAAATAGAAGTGTAGAAAGGTAAATTAGGAAGTCTATAAAAGATAACAAAGGCAATACCATATGGCAAAAACCCGAGCCCCAACGCAAGAAGTCCTGCCCATATATCTGTTTTCAAGTAATGTCGTATCAAACTAACTTGTGATGTCATCGTTTCAATCGGTCTGCTTACAGCTTTCTATCTCTCCCAGGCAATGCAGACCATAAAAAATGACGATATCACAGGAAATACAGTCTTTAAACGGAAACTAGCCATTGCTAAGACAAAAAGTCTACAGTCAATGACTTTAAGTATTCCTAATGTTGCATAATAACCAGATATAGCAATATCACAAAAAGACAGTTCTATCAAGTATATTTCTAGGGGGATTTTCCTGATTGAGGATTGTTTGTAAACAACAAAAAGAAACACAAAATTTGAGAAAAGCGCAAGCACACCTAGGCATATTCCCACCAGGAAAGGTGCCTTTAGTGTATGACTAAAGATGCAGAACGACGTCCCCAGATTTGGTAGGGTATTGTTATACAAACTACCTTCATAATAAGAACTGTTTGAATAATCCATTGGGAAAAGTGAGTCACTACTAACGATTTTACTTCACGAGAAAAGAAAAACTTCAAGAGATTTTAGTCCTAAAGTGTTTGTAAGTATTGGACATTTGGACTCAAACAGTTATATATGGTGTCACCTGGCTTCTAGAATCAAATTGTACCTTGGTATCTATTGAGCAAAGCCTTTCCCATGCAGGGAACACTTCATCGAATCTCAGACAACGGCCTAGACAAAGTGTGATGGAAATCGTTGACACATACTGTTCACATAGGCTACTGTTTCCAAAATCAATCGGAGACATTTCGAAAGTCATTAAAAATCAATCAATATCTTCTTGTGCTGAAAAAGAAAGAAACTTACGATTAACATCAGTTAGATAGTGATTGAGGTTTTATTTCTTTTTTAGCAATAATATTCTTGATCACTGCAGCACTATAAGATCTTCAACTGATCCGAAGCAGTTTTAAAAAAAGTTAGTAGGCTAAAACTGTGTTTGGGAGATGTAGATTAAGACTTGATTCCGCCGAAAAATTTAAACAATATTTTAATATTATATTAAAGGATGTATAAAACATAAAAACAGTCACCTTTTTCCATGAAGTTCTGTCACATGGCCTTTGGTGATAAAGGGCTTTCACGAACTCCTTGTGCAATGATTGCTGTGTAATTAACCGAAATATAAGTGGATAAGCCTTTTTAATTGTTTCCAGTCTTATTCTTGATTTCTCCAATGAATGACGAAGATTCCGACCTCTTTATATTGCGACATGAAGTAGAGTGTCATAAACAATTAGGCTACATCCCATCTGCAATCCAAAAAGGTTGACATGTTAACGTACCAGTATGATTAAAGCGTATCATACGAATATACCATATGGCTCAGAGCATGGTAGGCTAGCGTCTATTTGGTATATGCCTAGCCTATATTATGTACATTCCTCTCTGACGAATAGCTTCAAAACTATATCAGACCAATAACATTAGGCTAATAGGGTGGGTGTCATCATAAGTACTTTCATGCTTGAGAGCCTTTCTGGAGGGGACGATCAGATCCAGATTAGATCCTCCATGATCGCCATCAGGTTTTGTTTTTACACCTGATCACGGCAGACATGTATCAAGTCCCGATCAACCGATTAACAAACGGGAGGTGACACAGTGAGTCGGCTGTATAGTTTGTTGTTATCATGCAAGCATAAAAAACGAAATATGTGGTATACATACATAGGCTACACGGCACACCGCCCGAAAAATAGGGTAAACAGCAGGTAATGATATTGTACAGCAGTACAAAAATTTCCTCCGGTTTTCACGGTGTACCTTTAAATTTTAGACATCAAAATTTGATAATAAGTCCTTATAAACATTTTATACCGAAAAGTTGTGTAAAAATGTCTCAATTATTGAAAATAAAATATTCTGGATCTTAAACTAAATGTTAAATGGTAAAACATACTGTGTTTACCTAAAAAAAATTGAACGTTTTTAGCAAAGAGAACTTTTTAATTTAATTGTTAAATTGACAAACTGTGCAGGGCAAATACATTACAATGACCACTTTTCATTTGTCATCCTAATGTTATGTGTAAAATGCAAACCATTTTAAGTCAAACTGATACGGTCTTTGAAATATTTTACTATGAATTTTGAAAAGGGTGCTCATGAAACATTTTTCAGTTTCATCATATACTCCTAGAGAGCAAACCCTACGAAATAAAAAAAAATGCTGAACAAAGTTTTGGCTGTTTACCAATATAAGTCCTGAATAAGGATACCGCTTTTGTTACAACAAAGTTGGAATGGTCAGGATGGTATTAACTGAAGCCTCCGAAACAAAAGTGACCTTGTGTAAATTAATGGGTAAACTAGTCAGCAACTACAAATGCATTCCACTTCTCTCAGTAGATCAAAAACAAATATAAAATGAGAAAATGATTAACCTGCAACCATCCGTTACATCAAAATAACAAAAAGCCTAAATACCTGTAAAACTTGTTTCGGAGGCTTCAAAATTGATTAACAAAAAATCTATATCTTAAAATTGACTAAATATCTAGTTAGATTTAATATGATAGTAGTCTCCATGTGCACGTCTCAACTAATGCTGACAGTACAGAATCATGCAGGATGAACCAAAACCGTTAATTTAAATACTCAAAAAAAAAAAAAAAAAAAAAAAAAAAAAAATATGCTGTTTCGGAGGCTTCCAGTGTTAACGGAAAAGATATTATGATTATCTTTAGCAAACGGTGATTCAAATCCCCACTTTTTATTGTTAGGTGACTTAGGGGTCTATATGCTACATTTTGATAAATATATTGGAAGAGTTCTTCTAGTCAGATTTTCATAGGCTGCCGAAACAAGTTGGTTTCGGAGGCTTCAAAACAGTTAACGGAAAATTAACATGTGTAAGTGATTCTTTCATAATTTTATAAAAGCCAGTGGATCAGGTAAGTTTTGTTTCTACCTTCAAGTGTATTGAATCTAGTATAATATAAAGAAAGAATAAAAAAAAATCAAGAAAGATTTATTACAAATACTACAAAGTTGGTTAACAATAATTGTTAACGGTGAATTAAGTCGCCGAAACGGCAAATTCATACATATAGTTCCCAAAAATAGGATGGCCACAATTAAAACATATGGTAGTTTTCACTGACCATAAGGTTACACTGTTAGAATAACAAAAACAATCCATGAATTGGCTGAATAATTGAAACTGACCTGACCAAAATCTTAGTATAATTTTGGACACAATAAAGGTCATAATTGTGGTACATATTAGCCTGTCAAAGATGAATGGAGTAACACATAAAAATTTCTATGCTATCCAAGGAAACTGCTAACTAGATGACTTCAATGGTGAAAATCTTGGGATTATGTACTTCCCTGAAAACACCACAGCTCAAATTGTACGAAATTCAAACTTACGCCCTTTACTGTGAAAATGACCATATGGCATGTACACTCACACCGTAATAACACGGTGAGTTGTAACTCTCTGGTTATCCTAACTCGTCACTGAAAAAGCTATAATCCAAAACATTAGTCTACCTGCAAAAAAGTTTACTACAAAGTCTCTAATGCAATTAAATAACGAAGATCTTACACTCTTATTTTTGTTAAGTCGAAATATGGATTCGTTTCCCTCCGATTTTTCGGAATCGACAGCGAAGAACGCACATCCTCTTTATTTCACTGTTCCAACTTGTCGTTTGTGGCGAATTAAGTACTTGACACGATTTGGACAGGAAACATCATAAACTCCGCCGCTCACTCTTTCTAAAATCACAGCTTTCAAAGCAGACGACAAAAATTGTAGCGTGAAGGCAGCTCCCTGTCAGCCTGGTGAGGGTATGCTTGACTTTCACGAGTAGAGAGGTTGGCTCAATACTACTGCTATTTATTGCCTTCGCTGGCACGGTGTTATTATGTGTGTTATTATGTGAATCACATGGTGCATTGTCTGCACAATAGGATTTCCCTCGAAAAAACAGGATGCTGCGTAAAACTTCATGTTTATCTCGGGTCACCTTACAGTGTGTATAAATAGAGTGTTTTCACTTATGTTACAAGCCCCGCCCGTTCGACGGACGAAATCTATTGTAATACGCATTAATTCAAGAGCTGCGGACAGAAGTTTGAAGTGGGGGAGGGGGGGAGGGGGATCCAGTCTCCCCGTCTCCGCGGTCCTTGTTAGGGTAGCCAGCTAAGATGCAGATGACCACCCGGCAGTGGCGTGGCTTTCCAATTGTGACGTAACGCGAAAACACCCCTATAGATTTGGATAACATATATTCAATATGGAGCACGATTACACAAACCAGATCAAATAAATGATTCACTGTTTGCTGTCGGATAATCTTAGTTTGAATTAAACGAATAGTCCAGAGTCAAATTTATATTTGATATCTTTAAGAGGAACATATTCTAAGCACTTTGGTGAAAGTTTCATTGGTTCTCGAGATATTAGCAATTGAAGTTGACACATTTTCTATAAAAAGTGAACTTGAAATAAACAGGTGTGATGCAATGGATTCACACTGTTAGGTTTTGTTTTTCTTTATTTTTCATCGTATTAGTTTGACCTTAAATTGACTAGGGTTGCTATCTTACCGCCAAGGCATATTTAGTTTTTGAAATTCCACTGCTCAGGATGCCCCTATGATATTAATATATGGCAGAATTTAGATGAATAAAATTGGTGGTAAATTATAATGTATACAAAAACAATATATTGGCCGACAATGTGAATCCGTGACATCGGGACTCAAGAAATTACCAGCTGGTCTAATTTCTTGAACATTGTCTCGTGATTTGTAACATGAGTTAGCAGTATTTAACACAGACTCATTGGATCCAGATGTGTAAACGTCATGATCGGATACATCTACATGATATTTGCATTATAGCATATACTTTTCAGTTTTATGGCTGCCATTATTATTGTACCCCATTTGGATCAATTTTCTTACGCGACACATCTCGAAGCTATGAATTTTTAAAGCATGTTAGATAATACTGGAAAGATAGATTGGCCTAAGTAACCCAACTTGAAACAGAAACATATTGATATTGCTTCGAATTAATTACCGACCGACAAAGTGCTGGTCACGAAAACTCATTTCATCATTTATTTGCCTTAGTCAGATCGAACTAAGAGACATAATAGAATAGCCTGTTTCCTTTTAATCTAGTAACTTCATTTGCTGATATCTCGAAAAAATACATGTCCGATTTGAATGGAAATTTCATCACACTGAGTAGATTTCATTCTTCTTTCACATGTGAACATGAATTTTTTCCTTAAACTTCCCCTGTGCGCTGAGAGGAATGTTCAATATGTCATTCATGCAGTTTATCCAGTGGAAGCGCTACGGCGGGTGGGGGGGGGGGGGGGAGAGGCTGCATTTGCCGCCCGGTTTTTTCTGCCACCAATTGAACCCCCAGAGATCAGTTAGGAGCTGGGTTAACAGAAAAATAAATAACATATCTCTCCATAGACTTAAGTTTTTACCTACAGATATGCTAAAACTTAAGAGCTTCCTAGGAGTCCGCACCCTGGACCACAAACCAGAAAGGGGCGCTTTGGGCTCGGTTTGAGGCTGCGCCCGAAAATTTTGCCTTTTAACATTATACTTTGCCATTGGTTGTCCCCCTAATTTTGACATTCTGGCACCGCCACCGAGTTCATCCCATATGAGCATAACTCATCGCTGTTATATTGCCCGTAATCCCCGTTCACTTGGCGTTATCCGTCCTAACGGAAATACTGGTCCAACTGTTTACGTACAAACTTTGGCAGGGGTGAAGGACTTTTTTAAGTCCTCTTTTTTGGACTCTGGTTCTGGTTCTCTGGACTTAAACTTGGACTCTCTGAACTTGGACATTGGCTTGGGCTCGATTGAATAGGGCAGACCTTGGTGCCTCAGTCGGACAGAGATTATGTCCGGGTTGGGGATTCGGAGTCGGTCAAAACGTCACCGTCCCTTGAGATGAGTCCCGTACGACCTACCATGGCCTACCATAGGGCCTTCTAGTAAGTCTTTTGCAATTATGACCTAGAGAAGAGATACTGTACTGAAGTATCTGAGTATGGGAGCAAGAGAATCCTGATACATGTACCATAAAAATGTTTTACGAAACTTGCACGGTTCTTTATTGATCAGCATCTCCACATTCTATGAAAGGTTTTATTGACTATTGAAGGGCACTAGGATGCGAAATGCATGTACATACAACCAGTGGCGAAGGGGGGGGGGGGGCGGAACAATTTTGGACCATGCACCTCACCCTACCCCATTGACCATAAGGTACAGTTTTGACGCTAAATTTTTGGCTTTTTTTCTACGAGCAAAGAACAACTTTTTAAAAAAATTAAAAAAATCTGATATTTTCTTAAGTGTGAACACTAGTGTAGGCCTATTAGGGATGTAATTTACCGCGCGCATTTGTACATTTGTATATATGGAGCTTGTATTGCAAAAAATAGATTCAGAGGGAAATTCAGAAGGAAAATTGAATATTTGGGGGACTATCGAAGAATCTGCGTTTCTTATTACCATATATCTGAGATGTTGAGTGAAGATCGTTGTTGTTACATAATGTTATCTAAGGAGTGCTCCGAACTTTGTTGCCTTTTTAGACAAAATATTTAAAAATTAAAAACCTATGTTGGAGAAAATTTTGGGGAAACTGCAGTGTAACGGCTCGGAAAAGTAAACCACTGATTGCTTTATGAGCGACCAATTACTGCATTCAGGGTTGCAATTTAGGGCACGCCAAGCGCGCGGAAAATTTTGCCTCTTTAAAACTAATAATTTAAAATATGGAGTTTTTATTAGAAAGAATTCGGAATTTTATGAAAGAAATGTTGGGAAAACCACACTGTATTTGACTGGTGTTCAAATGACAAATTTCCCAATTTTTCACTTTTTCGCGCCAGGGGGTAAGCGTCCCTCTGCCTCCTGCAGCAACGTCACTGCTCTGTAACATTGAACATTATTTTGAAACTTCAATAACTACAGAATTCATATACAGACTACTCAACTGACAGGGTTGAGAGGTATCTGATGATAAGTGTGCATGAGAGCATTTGAGTACGGTAGGCCAAAGGTTCCCTGTTTGGAATATGAAGTCTTGTTCGAAAGACTATCTTCAGTTGGCGCGGAGTGTCCAGAAAATTTTGAAAACCCGCGACCCTTAGACAGCCGGAAATAGCATGTCTCGGGCTTGAAAGTAGTAGCTAAGATTTTCCGATTTTTTTCCTTCAGGTGTGAACACCACTGTATCAGGGACGTATTGCGGCGAGGGAGGCGCGCCGAAAATTTTGCCCCTTTTAAACAAATATATGCAAATATGGAGCTTGTATCGCAGAAAGCTTTGGATTCTGGGTATCCTGTTTGTTAATTTGAAGAGTTGGGGGATTACTAAAGAATCTATATTTCCTTCATATATTGGCACGTGGCAAATCTGAGAATGATTGCACGACGACTGAATCGTTGTTGCTACATAATGTTATCTAAGGCCTACGAACTGAAACTCTCCGATGACATTTCAAAAGTTTCCCAAACTTTATTGTCCTTTTTAAACAAAATATTCAAACTCAAAAGCTGCAATAAAATATCCGTTTTGCCATTTCCAGAGCTCGGAAAAGTTTACCACACTGATTTATGAGCAAGTACAAATGCATTTCATGTAGCATTTTGCGCCGCGCAAAACGCGCCGGAAATTTTGCTTTTTTGAGAAAAAATGAAAAAGGGGTTTTCTTACCCGGGAAGTGGAAGGTGGGCGGAAGCATGCTTCCGCAGCCCCCTCTTTTTCACTGAAGGGCTTTCTCCACCTCGACCGCCCCCGCTTCCTACGCTTATACACACAACACTGTCAAGTTGACATAACAGCAAACATTTGTGCGATTTTTTTCTTGGGGGGGGGGAACAAGCCTACAGGGCCTTTGCAGGTAGCCATGTTGGTCCTCCCAATTCAGGCCAAAAAGTGAATTTTTTTAGACAAATTAGACAGCCCCAAAAATAAATTATGCCCTTTTTGCCGGCCATGAATGGGAGAAGGGGCAAAAATCCTATTTTTGAAAATATGATTGTATCTCCCTATTGTTTTCCAATAAACAAAGTTCAGCCTGTTCCTTGACTTATCATGACAACCGACAGAGTGGTATCACAATTTGGTCAACTTGGTCCAAAATTCTATCAGACTGCAAAACACAAGCTCGTAGTATCCCTACACTGTCAGTTGCTTTTCCGTATAGGCGTGTAAGAACGTTTAAACGCGGGTCGGGTAAAACTCTGAGCTTGTGAAGATACCATACAGACCAACCAATCAACAAGTTGATGAACTTCACACCAATCGTCGTGTGTTCATGTTCAAGTACTCTAAAGTTGGTAGACCATGTTACAACCGATAATGTAAAAATTAACCGATAATGTAAAAACAACCAATAATGTTAAAAAAAATTACCGAAAATATAAAAATTCTTTGAACCGAAAATGTAAAAAATATCTTTGAACCGATAATGTAAAATAAAATTACCGATAATGTAAAAACTGTTCAAACGAGGGTTTCTTATGGTCCTACCTATAGGAGTGTATATTTAAGAGAGTTTATGTAGGTAGGCGGGTAAGCTGACAGGCGGCAGGCGGGCAGGGCGGGGAAGCAAATAGGTTCGTGGGTGGGTGCGTGTGTACATGCGTACGTGCGTATGTACCCTGTGTGAATGTACTGCTCTACACACAGTCTAAACACAGTTAGGCAAACATGCTTCATTGTTGGGGAAGAAAATTGCTGAAGGTTGGGCGAAACATCACGATTTTGCCTTATTATTACATAAATTTTGACCAATAAATTTAACGAAGTTTGCTAAAAATGTTTCATGAGCTACGGTATGTTTCCCCAACATTGGGTAATTTTGGGAAATCTGTTCTTAGAATGTTTAATTGACTATGTTGTGTCTGAGTGTAGCCTTAATTAAGGGAGTAGCTAGGACTTTTTATTGGGAGAGGTGGCCAACAACAGGGCCTGATCGCCGTCCGGGGGATTTTTGTTAATAATAAAGTACCATAAGATTTAGGCTAATCTGGTGCTAATATCATTTGCATCATAAGCATCATTTGATGTCATTCCTCCTGTACCATAATTTCAAATTATTTTTTTAGAATTCGATTGTGGTGATGGCCCCCTGGCCTCCCTCTCGCTACGCCAATGGCTAATACCTGGTATATGACTGTGTTAATGATAACTCACTTGTCGCTCTAGCAGTGGCGGCGCTACGGGGAGGGGGAAAGAGGGGGAAATTTTCCCCACCAGAGTTTGTCCTTGCCCCCTCACTTGCCCGCCCAACCAATAAGGTCAGTTAGGAGTTGGGTTAACCAAAAAAATAAACAAAAACATCTCACGAGACTTAATTTTTCATCCAAAGATAGGCTACTCTAAAACTTCATAGCTCCCGGAAGCTTTGTCCTCTGGACTTCCCCCTTAGGCGGTTTGGGCTCAGCTTCGCGTTGCGCCTGTAAATATTTGCCTCAATATTATTCTTTCCATAACAACATTTTGTTAATGACAATTGGGATTAAGCAAGGGGTGTGATAGGTGACTTCGGTGACCTTAAGGCTTTTGTATCCAGCAGGCTGTGTAAGTACGATAAATAACAGCGTATTGCCACTTATGTAGTGAACAATCTGTCCGACTAGACTAGTAAGCTGCTTCCTGATCAGACATTGATTTCTTGACGTTTCTTCGGGCATACATTTTCTCGAGCGACAAGAGAGAACTTATTAACCCAGTCATTAACCACGTATAGGATATTGGCATAGCTAGAGGGATGCCAGGCCATGCCCCCAATAGAATTCTAAAAAAAAATATTTTGTAATGGTACAAAGAGAATGACATCAAATGATGCTAATAATGCAA
Organism: Holothuria scabra; assembly: GCA_037179385.1. Taxonomy (NCBI): domain Eukaryota; kingdom Metazoa; phylum Echinodermata; class Holothuroidea; order Aspidochirotida; family Holothuriidae; genus Holothuria; species Holothuria scabra. The sequence continues at coordinate 56,122,746 of CM074184.1, forward strand.
ATGATATTAGCACCAGATTAGCCTACATCTTAGGGTATTTCATTATTCAAAAGAATCCGCGGACAGCGATCAGGCTCTGTAGTTGGCTACCCCATCAATAAAATGTCGTGGCTACTCCCGTGATGACGGCTACACTCAGACAAAACATAGTCAATATACACCAATAAGTTCCCACAGGGTACATGCCCCCATACGCATGTACACACACACGCACCCACGAACCTATTTGCTTCCCCGCCCTGCCCGCCTGACGCCTGTCAGCTTACCTGCTTACCTACATAAACTCTCTCAAACATACATACCTATAGCCTAGGTAAGACCGTAGGAAATCCTCGTTTGTACAGTTTTTACATTATCAGTTAATTATTTTACATTATCGGTTCAAAGATTTTTTTTACATTATCGGTTCAACGAAGTTTTACATTATCGGTAATTTTTTTAAATTATCGGTTAATTTTTACATTATCGGTTGTAACAGGTCACAAAAAATTGGTACATGTGAGTAAAATGTATTGAAGAAGGCGTTTGTAAAATTTGCGCTGTTTTCAAATCACACGTTTTTGTACTGTACCATCGGGAGACATTCATTTATCTGTAAGCTTCCAAAACGACTGAACAGTGATCATCACTTCCACTTACCCTCGGTTTCGGCCTCTAGGAAGGATCACAGCGCCATGTTAAAGTGTAACTCATGTAAAAAAAAAATAAAAATACACATTAAACAGCGTGAAAATGAATTCTAATAGTCTAACTTTTATCTTCGTAGTACATTCTTGAGCTGAGATACAAAATGTTGAGGTTTATTCACATATATTAAAATGGTACATTGCGCAACAGTTTGTGATGTCGTTGTTGTACTACTCAGATTACAATCTTTGTATTTCTTTTTCTGAAGTGTACTGCACCTTGCACCAAACGGTGATATAATTAAGCCATCTCTGTGCAACACGCTAGGCAAGCAAACAGGAAGTGGTCAAAGTCATAAAACAGCAGGTAATGTGAGTTGTACAACAACAAGAAAGTCACAAATTATTACGCAATAGACCAATCTGGAAGTTAAGTGAACAAATTTCAACATTTTCTACCTCGGCTCAAGAATGTCCAATGAAGATGAGAGTACTACTGTTAGAATTCATTTTTCATGCTTAAGGTACACTTGAACTTTTGAATCTGTGATTATAATATCTTTTATTCTAACAGAACTATATAGCAACTATATAGTGGTTGTCAGTGCTGTTTGAAAATAAACACATGACTGATTGCCACAACTAATACAAATCTAACACTATAACAGACCACAAAACGTCCCACATTATTTTACAGACGATCCGACAGTCATGTAATGGTGAGAATTTGCTGGGGTCTACCAGCACCAATTTTAGTAATTATTTTGATTAAAAATACTACTGACGGCTGCAAAGAACCCAAAACCCCATAATACTTTTTCTAACTTCCTTCTGGCAGTATGGCAAAGGGCCGTTTGGCCAAACCAAACAAAAAACTGATTCCCGAAGAAGCTACTACGTCGACTGAAGGACAACACATGACTAACCTCACGGCCCTCAGACCATTTACATCATTGGTCTGTCATGTATGGCTCTATTCTTGACTGGATGAAAAGAACAGATATTACACTTGAGAAAACTCCTTAAGAACCACGTTACGTTCAGATTCTGAACTGAATACAATTATCCCTGGCACAGAAAGACGAAATTAATGAGATGATGGACCCCAAAAATAGTTGACAGATCTTATGAACACTTGGTGGTAGGCTAATCAGGTTCGTGTATTTGCATAACATCTTTGGGACTACTGTATACACGCCCTCTATCTCCTCAAAGTTCTCTTCGGTTAGCAACGTGAACAAAGCATCGAGTTTGCGCAGTCTACTTGGCAAACGCCCTTAGTTTATCAAATTTGGGATATTGAAAATGTACTAATATAGCTTGACCATGACCAAAAGCATGCAGCCGTTTGGTTCAAGTACCTAATGTTAAATATTGATGAGAAAAAATGAATCTTTCTGAAGTTCTTGCATTGGTTGCCCACTTTTCTTCGGAAAGGTTTACAAGTCTAGCGAACATTGCAAATTTATTGGTGATGTAAGAAATTTAATATTCTCGATGCGAAATAATGTTTTTTATGTTTTTATTCATTTATTTATTCATTATTTTTGGTCTAACGATGTTTATATGTGACTATTAGTTAATGGTTATAATTAACGACTTAAAAGACTAAAATAGAAAAAAAAAATAAATGTTGATGGGCCGTGCATTCGAACAGAATAATATACAGTCGGGAGGTTAATGCAAGTGACATAAGAGGGAGCGGCATTTAAAGATAGCATAAGGCTCCCCCCCCCCCCCCCCGTCCAGCCCCGAGAGTGGATCTTCTTGTTGTAACGCGCAGGTTAAGAGTTGTTTTATCTTGTTCAATTACATCCAGAGCTTCAAAGTTTCGTGTTTAAATAACCACATTTAGACAGTACAACTGGGTAGAGAAAATCGGAGTCATCCAACATGAACGCGTTAGGCATTACCAAGCGATTGTAGCGGAATAAAGCACTGTTACCTTGCCGTAATTGACCAATAGAAGGTAAGGATTGTTTCTAAGTATGAATGTAATAAAAATATTGATATGAAGTTTCTTATTTAACTCATCGACACTGAAATCTCAAGTAATTATGTGGTAAAAGTGGCTTTTTCACTCATGTTGAATTTAAAATGATTAACACCTGAACACGGTCATTTAAATCTCGTAGTAAATTCTTTGCTGGATTTAATTTAATGAGGCTTAAAGCTCAGTTTCTAATCAATTGGTTCAATTCGACTGTTCGAGCCGACTATGGCCCTTTTCCAGTTGTAGTTCACTGGCTTAAGCTTGTTTTCCCTACTCAGTTGCCTATGCTGGGCACCACAATGGCAGTAGGTTACATTTTAAAGTCTTCGGTATGACCCGACCAGGGGAAGAACTCCATATGCTGGATTTCATATAAACTAACACGGGCCTATTACAACATTTCTATAATCACATTTTTTTTTTTTTTTTTTTTGAGGGAGTGTCAAGGGGTTCACAACTTCGAAAATCACGTTTACGATGTTTTGTTTTTAAGAACTACTGTTTAATCGTTTACTTTTACATTTGTTGACTATCTACGAATTTGATGACGGATTAAATGGTAATTCTAAAGTAAGATGGTGACGGAAATGCGTATATAGCACGTACGTTCGTCATATGGCTTAGCAAGATAACAGTCATATTGTCGTGGACTGTTAAACAAACGATTGATGCAAACAAGTACGTATTCAAGCTGCCTGTGAACTTTCGCTATCATTCAATTCGTTTACAAAAGTCCGAAAAGTCAGTTTGAAAGTAGCCTATCACCAATTTATCTTTTAAGAGGCAAGTAAGTTTTCACATTTATGGTGATTAAAAACAAGCTCCTAGATAATAACATACGCTATTCGAGGTGTTGATTCAAACGAACATTGCTGATAAGTGTATTTGCATTTTTTTTCATTTAAAGATCAAGAGCAGTCACCCAAAGTTTTTTGAAGCCATAGCTGAATCTCACAATCTTCGTCTTACTTTTTCTTAAAAGTATCCTCAGGGATCACGGAGACGGGAGATTGGGTGGCTTAAGCCCACCAATTTTTCTGTTGTAGGCATTTTGGGCCGTCTTACATTGCTATTTTATTGTCGACCGCATTGAACCGAGTTGGTGATACTGCCCCCCCCCCCGTGCCTTACGAAGGGGGGGGGGCATTGTGCCATGGCCCCGCCTCACGGATGCCATTTTTGTAGATCAAGATCCTAATAACGCGTAGCCCTACTTTAGTAACACAGCTTTTACTTTAAAAGGTAGCACATGTAGCACCAGATTGCATGTAAGGACACCCAATTTCTCAAAAATTTTCAAAGGGAAAGGACTGTCTCCGCAAGGCCCCCTCAATAATGCCATTTTGTAATTCCTAAAAGTAGGCAAATTTTACTTGAAAAGGTAGACTCTGTAACTCTTTCGTTGCACCCATTGCCTCCAAGGACACCTACCTTCTCAAGAATTCTCAAAAGGGAGGGGCTCATCCGTTAGACTCCTTCCCCGGCCGGCATAAACGTACTTGACGGGGACGTGGAAGCGGAGGATTCGGTTGTGGTGAGCAATAGTTTGTCATTTATCAATTCATGTAAGAGATGTAAGGGGTAAGATCGTAAACAGTCACAGACAATTTTATCAATTCAGTGGATCTTGAATTCAGCAAAGACTCACAATAGGTAAGCATTAGCATATTTTCAATTCCGTTGTATAGTTTCCCCGAAAAGGATCAAGACCATTTATGGAATAGTGGTAGAACATTTTATGTGGTAATATTCTGATCACTTAGCATGTTGTTGTTGTTTTTTTTTTTGTTATTGTAAACAAAAGCTAAACTTAAAGATTGTTCAGATTCTCTTTCCAACATGAAAACGCATTTTTCGGCCATCTGAGGGGTCGCAATTTTTCAAATTTTCTCTACGTTCCGCGCCAACTAATGGTGGAGCTCCTCTTAGATAGTCTTTCGGGCAAAATTACATTTTTCGGGTCCAAAGTATTTTTTAATAAGTTTCTGATCTCTTTGTGGTTTGCGAACCTATTTTGAAGTGAGCATTTTATTGCAAACGACAAAAGAAGATAGAGACTCGCTAGATTCTTCGTGTACCGTAAGTCTGGAAATGCTATTTTCGGCCATCTGAGAGGTATCATTTTTCGAAATTTTCTCTACCTTCCGCGCCAACCAATGGTGACGCTCCCCTTAGGTAGTCTTTATAGCAAAATTAGATTTTTCGGGTCAAAGTATTTCTTAACTTTGCCATCATTTTGCAGTTTTCGAAACTTATTTTGAAGTGAGCATTTTATTGCAAAATGCTATTTCTGGCCATCTGAGGGGTCTCATTTTTCAAAATTTTCTGCAAGCTCCGCGCCAATCAATGGTGGCGCTTCTCGTGGATAGTCTTTAGGGCAAAATGACGTTTTGTGGCCAAGCAGGAAAAAAACGAAAACTGAAATGCTCACGTTCGCCTATGCCAACCTATGTTCTTTTACTTGGCTCCTAAAAGTATGAAAATTTAAAAGCAAAATTTTCTTCGAAAGGTACCGGTAGCGTAAATGGCATTATAGACTGCATGTAAAGACCCAAATTTTCAGCTTTGTCGTCACTGAACCACCACAATTCAACTTTTTACACTGTTCCTGAAACTTCCTGTAAAAGCCGAAAATCTTGCACCATTTTGCATCTAGGCTACTTGAAAAAGCCAAAAATTGAAACACCCCCTTCCCTAGGCCTGCGATCACTCACCATACTGCATGGCCCCCCTTCAGAGAAATTCTGCGTACGCCACTGTCCCCCCTCCCCACCCCGACTTCAAAATTCGCTCCGCGGCCCCTGATTTTTCTTCATATTTTAAGACTTAACTATTGCATTCCATGTAAACCAAACAATTACTTTTGTAGATTTCACATGAAGAGGAAAATGTGATCACTTGACTCTCAAGGGCCAATCATGTACAGGGCAGTCAATCTACATCACTTCAAGTTGGGCGACTGCTCTTGCCCTTTCCGTCGTCTTCTTGTCAGCTGATCACGAGAAAACTGCCCAATGTGGACCCGTGACGTAACTACCGGAGGCTTGGGGGCTACAGTACCCATGACTCAGTTGTCCAGTCCCCCACTGGCGATTGGAGAATAAAAAATGACATCGAAACATAAAAAATGAAATAAAAATATAAAATCAAAAATGTGACATCATCAGCTAAATGTTCCATCAATTTACCATCTATATTTTAAAATATTTGTTTGAAAATGCACCATTTTCGCCGTTAATAAAAGTTCCCGTGGCTCTGCAATAAAATTTTACGGTGGATGGAACTACTTGTACTAACTTCATCCCATAATTCTTTTTAATTGCTTGGGTGAAACTGAAACTGCTACTAGGAAAGTATTTAGATAGCGTCACCGTTCCGTTTCCTGACATTAATTTCGAATAGCCTGAGACCCAATTGTTATTGAGAGATAACGTGGGAAAATTATCTTCTGTGTTTATTTTGTTGCGGGCGAGAGAAGATCCGTGACGAAGTTCTCTTTGGACGATTGAATCTACAAGAAGTACCGGAGAATATTGCGCAAATTTGACCCTGTGTACCTGTTTCCGAACTAATATTTTTCACAAACATTCAAAATTTAAAAAGTGGGGACATACCATCGATTAGAAATAGTTTAAAATGAAAGGGTATGAGTAACTGAACAATGTAATGGACAGGGCAGGGAATGAGGGAAAAAGTCAAGCATGGAAGGGCCCGACACAATTCCGTATGCCCTTACCTTAGTAGCACCCAGGCGCCTAGCCAGGATTGTGTCATGGGGGAGGGGGGTGTCATGGGAGGGTTGAGGCTCGAAATGAGGGAAAGTCTAAGGATAATGAGAAAAAAAACGCTATTTTAGGTGTTTTATTTTTTTGCATTGCAAGGTTGGGTCATGGGGGAAAAAACGTTATTTTAGGTGTTTTTGGTATTGCAAGGTTGGGTCATTGGGGGGGAGGGGTTCTGACCTCCTCCCCCCCCCCGGGGGCTACGCCACTGACTAGCACCCCTACACCACTCGTCTTTCCCTTGTCAACTATCGAGCCTACAAAACAATGGAAATTGCCCTAAAATGTTTAGAACTCAGTCTGTATAAACTGAATTCACAAATTAATAATTTTTAATGACAAACTAATTTGTTATTACAAATTAATAATTTTTTATAAAATATTAATAATGTGTTACACTAATTATATTTAAAACAGTTAATAATTTGTAAAAGTAATTTATTATTATTATTATTTTTTTTTTCTTTATTTCAACTGGGTTTTGTACATTGCCTGGTTGGTGATACCATACTTTGTGAAAAATTCATAAATGAACTCTGTGTACAATCCTTTGATAGCTTCAAAGTAGCATCATTAGTTTAAAGTGAGTACCCGTTCTGCGAAACGTAACGTGTAATTGAACTTACTTGTCACTGCACTGTGCCTACCTAACGATATAATGCTAATTACTAGCTGTAGGCTTCTTGAGTTGGTGAACAGCTGGCCGAAATTTTCCTTCAGTCCCATATATCGAATAGCAGTAACGTTACGAAGCTGAGATTAAACATGACAGAGGATGTGCAAGATTCCAACTTAAGACAGAGGAAAATAAAATCAACCAGAGTCGATGGGCCAAATGAGGCTGAAGAAAACAATCACCCGCTTGAGTCCGGGATCTCACAAGACGACAAGCAAAGTCAAGATGACGCTCATCCTGTGATCCTTAAAGAATGTTCCAAAAGTTTAGAGGATGGAACATACTGGTTAACAAGACTGATCCTCCTAAGATACATAGCTTTTATTTACTGTAAGTTTAATGACTGGATGGTAGCTAGGCTAGGCTACACTTTAATAAACTTTAAGTTAAACAGTAACTGTAGGCCTAACGTTAGGCTAGGCCCTACTGATATTTCGGCCATCAATTAACTCAGGTTATGTAGGTTATGTATTAACGCAGGTTATGTATACATACAGGTAAGTCAAGTGTACAGTACAGTATGTCTACCAGTACCACTGTCATTGTCAAGCTTAGACTCAGTTCACAAAATACCATAGCTTCAAGCTGGTAGGAAATTGGTTAAAATAATATTAAGAACGCCCCACATAACTGTAGCATATGGGTCATTCCATGGGGTTGGGGTATCAAAGTGTGACAGATCATGTCAAATTTTAAATTTGGTAGATGCAGTGCAAATCATTGTTTTTTTTCTTAAAGAATCATTCTAAGAGGAAGAAACCTTGAAGAATTTCTTCATGCAACTAATATACATTACATAATATTGATTTCATTTTTTCTCATATGTTTCACTGTGGTAATATTACCTATGCAACGAAGACACCGTGTCTTACAGACCTCCAGTACAAACAGGTTGACCTACAATAACCATAATCTAACTTGGCAACATGTCATCAACATAAGCAGATTCTATAGTTCATGTTTTATGTATTCCATGAAAAAAAAGAGAAATGTTGTACCAAATCAATTTTTGTGGGAAGACAACTACATAGTACCTACGCAACAAGTCTACCTATGTAACATGTTGACACCATGAACATACTCGCCACTTTCACGATCTGTGTGCTTCTAATTATTACCAAATCTGCATGGATATGACTGTTGCAATTGAATGAATTGACTTTCACATATTAATAATTTTTTGTTTGAAGCAAGAAGGAAATGCATCCTCATCTTGGGTTTTATTATACCTACGCAACAGTTGACACCATAAGTAAATTTCATCTATATAGGCTTTTTAAAAGTATATATCTTGATTCTACAACTTAGATTCTTTGTTTACCAAGGTAACTTGTTGACCTTTTGCTGTTGGAGTGAGTGTGGTGGTAAGGGAATTTCAGTGGCAAATCATGTGAAGCAAATATACCTATGCAACAAAATGACACCATCCGTTGCATAGGTATGACTAATTTCATTCAAACACTGAGAAAAAAGTTGGTTCCATTGCAATTGTCTGGTAATAACAAATTGTTTTATCCCCTGTGTTTTGCAAATGCCTGGATTAGGCAAGGTAAAATTACATCTGTAAAGGAAATGGGAAGGGCCTAAATTCTGCAACATTTTATGTCACAAATTTTTCAACAATTTTTCATGTGACACCACCAAAAAATTGGGAAAATCTCAAAAAGTCATGGGGATATGTCAATTGTATTAAATATAAAAAAACAAACATTTAATGCATTTCATCCCATACCAAACTTAAATTGATCATGTATTCACATAAGATTTAACAAGTATTTCTTACAGGTTATACGCAGATGTATTGGTTATGACCCAACCCCGTGGAATGACCCATATATCAATTCCTTCCAGAGGCAACACCAAGGGGGGAGGCATGGGGGGGGGGAATTTGCCCCCAGTCATAACCTTTGTTCCCCCCCCAGTTGCCCCCCCAGTCAGCTCAGATATACCAAAGTATATCTACCCTGAGACTTATTTTTTCCCTATAAGGTTATGCTAAAAGTTAAAACCTCGGAGCCTCCGAGGACTAATTAGCCCCCTGGACCCCAACCAGGGCTTTGCCCCTGGACCCCACCCATTACAGCTTGCGCTTCGCACTCGATTTCGTACTGTACTTGGCGTGAAATTTTTTTGCCCCCTTTAGCATTTTTTTGGCCCTCCATTTGCCCCCCCTACTCTTTTGATCCTGGCGCTGCCACTGATTCCTATTCATTGCTGCTGAGCATTCTTTGGATTAGCCCTCGAACAGGGCTGTGTGTTCATTCCTCTCACAACATAGCCCTTGCGCGCATACACTTCACAACCCTAGTCACTTGAGTCTACACGGTATTCCGAATAATATACACTTCGTACTGTTACGGAAACCAAAGATGGTATTATGAAGACCGCTACGCAGGTGGAGCATCCCGTTTCACCAAGTTTGCCACTCGTGACCTTTGACCTCTACTTAGAACAGTTGTTGGGAGCTTGAAAACATGATGCATTGAGTTACTGTTACCGTCAAAATTGGCAGTAAAAATTCAGCCATTTTTTTATGAAACTTTGTGAACATCTTTTGTGGAAAGGTATATGCGGTGCCAGAGATCATTTGTGTGAAGTTTGGTGAGAATATTTTGTTGTTTGGAGATGCAAGAGGTGACGTTCCGTGGGCATCCTGGCTAGTGACTTCAGTTGTGAAGTGTATCCGCACAAGGGCTGTGTTGTGAGAGGAATGAGCCTAGGCTATGTAACGAACACACAGCCTTGTTCGAGGGCTATCTTTGGATACACCGTACAGTAGCCTAGGCCTAGGCCTAATTGGGTTTTAGGTTATAATGCTGAACGTGCTTTTTTTTTTAAAGGGAAATACTGCGTTTAACATGCTCCAACATTGCATCAAAAGTATAGCTCTAGTCACTTTCAAACCATTCAGTCTCAGCAATAAACCCCTGCAATAGCTTCAAATCCTCAAAATATTATGCACAAGAAGAGTTATGGAAGTTGCATCTTTTGCAATGTTGAAAGTTTGGGTGAACAAATTATTCTTGAGCAACAAACAACAAAATTTCTACCTGAGGGAAGCTTATTTCTTGAGAAGAAGGCTTTCGTACTGCTTCTTTGTAATTATTTATTACTTTTTGTCAATAAATATTGGTTTTAAAAGGATGAAATTCCTTGTAAAACAAACAATATTTCCCTTTAAATCCATGCCTCTTTTCAAACAGACTAATTTACTAGAATTTGTATCCTGAAAATTCTTAAAAATATGGATAGTTTCAATAACATCATAACAAAAGATTATAACAGGTTAATTGGGTCAACAGGCCTCGATTTTCAGAAAATTTTATGGTAGTCCTTCGGGCAACCATGTCACTATTTTTAGTTGTCCGCAAACAAATTTGATTGTCCGAAATATTTTTTGCACAATTACAAAACAGTTATTGTGTTTATTTGTATTGTTATTCTCAAAAAATAAAAGATGATTTTTGAGAGACAAAAATACTTGGAAATCTTAAATAATGCATGAAAGAAAAAGTCAAAAGGGCTGATCAGCCAGCAGTATACTTTTTCAATCAGATAGAGCAAGCTGCTGTATAATTCATTGTAAGAGAATAATGGTTGTCCATTGGACAACCCACCTTAAACTTTTGGTTGTCCATATGGAATTTCAGTTGTCCCGGACAATCGGACAACCGCGAAAATCGAGCCCTGGTCAATTAGGAAGGCTGTAAAGCCCAGTAAGATGCCCTGTAATCCAACCCCTCCAAAGTAAAAAGTTAACCACCAACATGGTATTGTAACACCTAACAAGCCTAGTAAAGATTAGATTCTACTACAGTTTTGACATAACTTGTCAATGCATCTCTAAAGGGCCAACCCTCTCACCCCAAACTAAGTAGTTACTAAGTTACAATTTTTGTAGGGGTTTACCAAAATTCTCAATTGGCTCTGCTTTTTGATTGACAGCTAATTCAGCCAATGCAGAGTACCAAAGCTTATATTACACAGCATGAACAGTACTGAGAGTGTTTTGATTATACACATTGAGCTTTTCTATTCTCACCCTGAAGCAATAAACTTTGACTGCATGTGTCTGGACAGATGAGGATGAATTTCAGACAATTGTGGGAGGGTTTAAGTAAGAAGGTGAGGAGTACTGGTACTGTTTGGGGTGAGAGAATTGGGCCTTTAAAGCGATGCACTGATGTGGAGTTAATTTAACCCACTCAGACAGGCTATACCCCTCATTAACAACCCTATGAGAGAAACTGAACTTCCTAATGTCAAGTATAACAAAAGGCTATCAAGCTTTTTACAATGACCTTGAACTGACCTCAGGATTACTTTGGACCTCTATATATACAAGTTAACAAAGGATCCCCTTCGGACGAAATGTGTAAATCTGAAGCATGTCACCCCTGACCCTTTTCAGCTTCAAAGTGGTTAGCCCAAGATGCTTTTAGCCTTTGGGGATAAGGTAGATTTCTAACATCAGGTATGAGATGCATGGCCTGATCTCCTCATAACTTGATCTAAAAGCAATTTGTCCTTCTCACAGAAGGGATTCCAGGCCTGTGCAGCATATCTGAGATGGGGTCCAACCAGTTGCTTATTTAGCACAATTTCTTTACTAAAGCTGTTAAAATCTTGATCAACAAGGTCAGCTCTAATTCTTTTCCTTTCTTATGACTTAATTTCTAGGTCATCCAGTCTCTGCCCATAATGCAAATGACATACATCATGTCATTCCTGTGTGAAAACCATCTCTGAACCTTTTCCAACAGATTATTGGTTTCGATGATAAGAGAAACCTATGCATTCATGATGGCGTGTGTGTGTATGTATGTGTGTGTGTACTGTATACATGTGTGTGCATTTGTGACACTTTGCTCATTAACATGACACAGTATCTCAAGAAAGGAAACTTGGACAGTGCTCAAACTTGGTACATAGATGCCGCTTATAGAGAGAAAGAACACTATCGTTTTTGGTGGAGGTCAAAGGTCATCTTGGGTCAAACTCTGAAAGCCTTGTTAACACAATATCTCAAGTTAGGAAACTTGGATAGAGTTCATACATGGTATGTGGATGTGTTACGGTTAGAAGAAGAACCCTATCATTTTTGGTGAAGGTCAAAGGTCATTTGGGGTCACAAGGGGTCAAACGCTGGAAACCTGGTTAACACAATATCTCAATGTAGGAAACTTGGATGGATTTCATAGTTGGTATGTGGATGCGTTATGGTCAGAAGATGATCCCTGTTGTTTTTGGCGGAGGTCAAAGGTCATCTGGGGTCACCAGGGGTCAAAGTCAGAAAATCTCGTTAACACGATATCTCAAGATTGGAAACTTGGATGGATTTCATGTTTGGTATGTGGATGCTTTATGGTCAGAAGATGGTACCTATTTTTTTTGAATAGGTCAAAGTCATCTGGGGTCACCAGGGGTCAAAGTCTGAAAATCTCAAAACTGAGATATCTCAAGATTGGAAACTTGGATGGATTTCATGTTTGGTATGTGGATGCTTTATGGTCAGAAGATGGTACCTATTTTTTTTTAATAGGTCAAAGTCATCTGGGGTCAAGGGGACCAAATTCTGAAAATCTTGTTAACCAGATATCTCAAGATAGGAAACTTGGATAGATGTTATATTTAGTTTGGGATGCATTTTGGTTCGAAGAAAAACGGTATTGTTCTTGGTGGAGGTCAGTGGTCATCTGGGGTCGCTGGAGGTCAAAATATGAATGAAATCCTTGTAAGGTGTCAGCACATCTTAAGGTAGTAAACGTTAAATAGATTACACATTTGGTATGTGGATGCACATTATGGTAAGAAGATGGTCCCTATTTTTGTTAGTGGAGGTCAAAGGTCATCTGGGATAGCAAAATTATTTTTTTAACATGCTAGTATAACATTTGAGTCATAAGATAATGGTTTATGATGGCAGTATTTGAAATGGAGCTTTTTCGTATCATCAAAACCCCAATGCATTTTTGCATTCTGGTTATTAAATATCTTGTCTTGACTGAGATTCCATTCTGGAATGCAATATCCTAGCACATGACATGTAAATTAAAGATACATTTATACAGTGGGAGCAGGATTTTCTTTCCTCCGTCCCCTTCTCCCTATCTTTTGTTATGAGTACGTAAACAGTAGACATTTGGATTTAACACTTTTTACAGTACCTTTCTTTGCCATTATGTGAAATAGCCCCTACTTTAATTACAGTACCTCAACCTAAACAGTCTAAAACCCAACCTTTGGGCAGTAAGTCAGGTTTTTCTTAATGTTAGCACCCACAGTTTTTAACCACCCCAGTTTCTTATTGAATTGTATCATTTTTTATTGTTTTAACAGTTGGAGTGGCTATAAACTTTAAGTGCAATCATCAAGTACAGTAGAAACCTGACTTTCCACCCAAAAGTCAAGTTTTAGACTGTTTGTGATAGTGGATTTAAGTAAGGGGTTTTTTCACGTAATTGGTCAGTTAACATTTTTTCCATACCACTACAGTTTTTTAATGTGGTGTGAAATCATTTATGTTGCAGAGCACATAATTTTTTCCACTATAAGTTATGGCTGAAGGAAAATGTGAACAAGCCTGAAGGGATGAAACTGAAAATGAGGCCAGTGGTAGGGCCTACTGTATTCCAGCTGCGTATATGAATTTTAGACTTAATTTTAAAGTTACAGTATGACATGGTGCTGTACTGTGTACAGTACGATACTGGAAGGGTTTTTTTTACTTTAACAAGGTTAAAATGAAAAAAAAATCAACCTAAAACGCTATCAATTTGTTTCTACAGACTGCACACACTACATGTACTATCCTGTATACCTACTTGCAACAGTGCAGTGTTTGTAGACCAGTCTGCATTTCATGCACTCCAACACTAAGATCTTTGTCGTGAGCACCGACTCCTTCTTGGTGTATAGAAGCAGCGAGTAAACTGTACTCCTGGTGCTCTGGTTAATTCTCGTGGTATGATCACATACAGTGTACTGTGCTATACTGTACTTGTATTGCCAATGAACGGCATTACGTACATGCCCCATGTATACATACTGTATGTATGCACAATGGTTTACAGATTGCCACTTTATACTAGTCCTAGTGAGTGTGTACTATATACTTGTATGTGCATTGCCAGTGTATGATGACAGTGTTTATGCACCACGTACATGTATACCATAGGTATGTAAGCATGCCTATACGAATAAAGCATTGTATGTGCACACAAAATCCTGGGGGATGATCACGAAAACCTTGGCATACCTTTGGCATGGGCTTTACATATGGAATGCACCCTGGTTTGTAGTTTGGTATTAACAAAAGCCAAAGGACACCTGTGGAAAATAATCTTACTGTATACATTTATTTCTTTGGAATTCCCATTTAAAAGCAAAATGCAGTCACCCCAAGTTTTGTAGTCTAATAGACAATACTGTTTCATGATTGGTTCTTGAGACTCATGTGACAATATCTTTCCTCCTGTTATATAACATTTATAACTAGAAAACATTGTTTAAACAATTTTTACTGATATCCAAAGTGTGCAATGCATCATCTAATGTTCTACATTTTATCTCTTTACAGTCATAGCCTTTTTGGTGGCATTGCATCAAAATAAACAACTCTTAGGAAACAATGGCTTGCTACCCATTAAAATTCACTTGGACAGAGTTCTGAACTATGTCGGTGGTGAAGTGAATTTGAAGGCCTTGTCTTTTGCACCAACTTTCCTGTGGTATGTTGAACAGACAGACATAGACGTATGGCTGGACAGAATAGCATACACTGGTCTGGGTGTGTCAGCTTTCATACTAATAACTGGGACAGCAAATATGCCTATAATGTTTTTGTTGTGGGTGTTGTATCACTCCTTGGTCAGTGTTGGACAGAGATGGTAGGTTCAATTTCTTTTATTATCATTATTATTATAAACATATTTTGCACAATCATTAGTGAAGGTATCAGGTAGGTAGGTATAGAGCAGAGATCTGAAACACATACTGTGAAGTGAGTGCACCCTTCACTCGAGTAAAAAACAAAAATTGTAGATAAATAATGATCAAATACTTCTATGCAAAGGCCTGAAAATTCTTAAAAAAAGGAATTTCCTGGAAATTCAAGGGAGTGATCATTGCCAAGTCTTTTTAAATGAACAAGTATTCCAGTATTCCATCAGTGTAAATGATACAGATTTCCTGACGATTTTCCTGGAAAACCTAGAAAAGTTATGAAACTTTTGGGAAAATTATTTCCAAGCCTGGAAAAGTCCCAAAAAGTCAGGAAAAGTGAATAAAGTACATGAGAATTTTCAAAAAGTGAGACTTTACAATTCTCACTTATAAATTTATCAAACTATTTTTACTGGTTATCAAAATTCATTATTCTTTTTACCTCAAAGTTTATGAAACTTTATGTAACATTGCAAATGGAATGTCATGTAATTTCTTTATTGGGTCTTGGAAAAAGTTGTGGAAAAGTCATGAAAAATTAATTCCCCAGAAATTGCAAGAAGCCTGATATAAAGATATTTGTCAAAAATTTCAATTTTTCATTGCACCACTATAATAAAAGTAAAACGATGATATACTGCAGGCATTGAGTGTAAGATATCCCAGGTGTGCTTCAAATCGCACTCCTTATGAAAGTAAGGAGTTTGATAGGTGTGCTGTTTTCTTAAACTTAAATAGATTTTATGAGGTTTCATCTTCATCTAGGTGTGAACAAAACCACACCCCTCACAGCGATTTGAGGAGAGTGATGGTGTGCTATCACACTTGCATTCCTCATGCACGGTTCAAGGTCTGATACTGTAGGTCTATAGAATAGTGAAGTCTCAATACTCTAAAACGTTAAGTTAGTTCATGAAATTCATGATTTTGTTTTTATCATACCTGTTTATCTGAAAGTGCATTCACCAATACTGGTTACATGTAAATACTGAAATATTGCCATTCCAATCATTTGTAAACACAATAAGGTGCAGTGATTTGTTGCAGTGCATTAACTTCATTTTGATGTTGTGCCTGAAGATGCTGTTTAAACTATTCAGTTTTATACAGTTGTTACTGTACAAATCCAACTTCCAACATTCCAATACTGTAACTGAGGAAACATTTCAATTTTCGTTGGCAGCACTAGAACGTAAAACTTGGGGGGGGGAGAGGGGACAAACAACAAAAATGGGGGTAAAACTTTTCAGGCACAGCGCAAAACCCCCGAGTCCAGAGTGCCTGCTCTTGCAGGTTCAGGGGAAAAGCCCTGGGAAGGTCTAAGGTTGTAGCATATCTCTGAATAAAAAATCAAGCCTTAGGAGAGGTACATTATTCATTTTTTTTTGTTAGTTTAACTCCTGATCTAACTGGAAGGGGGGAGCAAGTGGGGGCAAGAACAAAATCTGAGGGGTAAATACCCTGTCTTGCCCCCCTGCAGCACTGCCACTGTCAATTTTTTTTAGCTAAGAATGGTTCTTGTATTTGTTTATTAGCAAAGGACATTGCTTTTTGGTAGCACTTGTAAAAGGGTTACTTTATTTCTTGCTGGTACCTTTTTTTTAATAAAATTAAATTCAAAAAGTAGTGGATTATATTCACAGTGTGTATTTTTTCAAGTGGAAGTAAAACTTTTGCGCAAATTGATTAAAACAGGTTTTCTTCATAGTACATAATGAAAATTCAAAATAAGAAAAAAAAAAGAAGTAAAACCTCCTTCTGGTGTGCAAAGTTTTGGGATGTTAAAAGATTTTATTTAATTCAACTGCAGTTGGATATCATGTATCATTGATAAGTATTTTCATTTATCATTCTTTTTTCCTTCCATTCCCAGGTATTCTTTTGGTAAGAGTTTGCAAATAATTTTGTTAAAAATTTGTTATTTCTGGGAAGTGGTGTCCTTATTTCTTCATAAAAAAGTCTTTCACGCCTTGTTTAGCTGTGGTCACACTACAACAAATTTGGATTGGATTCCGATCCAATTTTATGAGTTTTTGTTAAATCCTTCTCCATCTCTTGTCCAAAAGAGCCAAAAATTTGTCAACCAGTAAATATGATTTGCATTTGATGTCTATGAAAATGAAATGCCAACTGACTTTTTTGTAACGTCATGCAAACATACACTTGTTATCAGATAGTGTAGTCTGATAAAATCTGTCTGTCAATGTGAGATCTCCAAATAAAGATCAGAAATTAATTTTATAGTCCTACAGCACAACTCATATATTTGCAAAAGTTGGCAAATTCATGGCTCTTTCTGACCAGAGACGGAGAATATTTCAACAAAAACTCACAAAAATCAGTTTCGAATCCAATCCGAATTTGTTGAAGTGTGACAGGGGCTTTAGGGTGTTAGCCAGGGCAAATAAGCTGGTCAAAATTTGGCAGAGCATTCTTTGTCTGGAAATAGGCAATCTCAGTCAATGAATCAACACTTGTACCTTCATATGTGCCTCACTAGTATAGGCCATGATTGAAATCATAGTTGAATATTTGGGGTTATGTCAATGTTGGCATGGTTCATTGCTCCTAGAGGGTTTGATGTTCTCAGGCTGGTGGGAACATGGAACCCTGTATACAACCATCTCTGATACATAAACACAAGACCCTGCTAACATCCAGTACAGCCCTATACAGTATACTTTTATAAGGGATTTGTCTGAAATGCCCCACACTTCCCCTCTGTTGGGTTTAACTTTGAATGACCTCAAGTCGGGTGACATTATTGCCTGCATGACCTTTGTCTATCTCAAACTAATGCACTTGTGAAGGTTTCTGTTGCTGACTTCTTATCTGATATTTCCTCAAAGTCTTTCAAGCTACACTGGCTTCTTCTCTCAGCAATCAGACTTGATTACCTATTGCTGACAACATCTTTCTGACAGTATTTGGCATGGGCATCGATTTGGGGTGGTAGGGTTGACATGTCCCCCACATTTTGAAATGTTACCCATTGACTTTAGATTTTTATACAGTAAATTTTTTACAGAATTGGCCATTCCCCCTCCCTCTCCCCACTTTCAAGTGAAGTTCAACACCTATGATGTTTGGTTTAGATTGTGATATTTCACATTATACTTCTCTACAAGTGAGTGGAACCAGGTTCACTTTGCAAAAACAAATTTTAGAGTGAGTGGGGGTGGGGGGTTGTTGTCTCCTCTCCCCTTTGAATGGAGAACATTTAGCAATTTGAGGGTCTCTATATACAGTGATGGAATGGTGCAATAGTTTTGCATTAAACATAATTAAGTTTATAGTTGGCTTTATTTTGCTTTTCAAGTTAGGGTCATAGGGGGAGGTGTGTGTCAACTCTTGGATCCCCCCCCCCATCCTTGACTGCACACATATTTACACCAAATCAACAGAGAACAATGAGCAGGGATAATGGGATTTCTTCCATAAACCGGGTCCTGCTTGTTACTGCATCCAGGTGGGCTGGAGAGGTATGTCCCTGACTATCGCTAATAAGATGTGCACATAATACTGTTAACACTCATCCCATGACTGGTGGATTTTTAGTGCCACAAAACCAACCAAGTACCTCCATGGTTGGCCCCCTGTTGGCTGGGGGATGTAGAATATTCCCACAATATTTCCGGCCTGTCATAAGAGATGGCTAGAAGGAAGGCAAATTTGAACTTGAACCATACTGGAAAAGAAATTTATATTTTTACTAATGCAACATAACAGTCTAAAAGTCGGGTTTTAGACTGTGTAGTGGTAGGCAATTTTACTAAGGGCTATTTCACATAATGTTAAATCTCATCTTACTAACTAACTAACTAATTGTTCCGTAAACCTGTTTTTGTATTGGTTGAATCAACTGAAAAAATTTTATTTTCACTTTCTTTTTTCCACTAGGATGGGAGAGTCAACTTTTAGAAAGTGGATTCTTGGCCATCTTTCTTTGCCCTTTGTTTACCCTTCGTCAGTTTCCTCGTAGAACACCTCCACCATGGGTCGCAATCTGGGGATATCGCTGGTTAATCTTCAGAATAATGCTTGGAGCGGTATGCAAATGATGTTTTTGGTATTTCATTTTCCTAAAATTGGTGGACTTTTACAGATAATTAGTTTGATAATTGTAATGAAGAACAGATTTTTATGAATTGACTGTGACATTACCATAATGTGGCCTGTGAATCTAATTTGCATATAAACCAGCAGTGTGGCTATTGAGCTGGGGCTAGGCCCCTCCCTCAAATTTCATAGGCCCCCAAATAAATTCATGACGGTTAAATGTATTAATATGTCACAATAACACATTGAGGCCCCCTCATTCATAGCCTACCCCTGTGGGTTTCGGGTTGCAGAATATGCCACTGTAATTTCCACCTGGAGTTAATTTGATGGAGTTTTACAGCTCAGTTTCCAAATAATTGGTTCAAGTCAAGCCAACCACAACTTTTTTCCAGTTGTGGCTCCCTGGCTTGGAGGTGACTAAAGGGAAGGACTTGCACTGTACTGAAAACATATTTGAACCTTACTTGAAACCATATTTAAATGCCATCTTTTCATTTAGTTGACACTATATAACTCATTCATGTTGGTGAGTCTTTAAATCTCATTGATCTTTAATTAACTATTCATTAGCCAGGCTATCCCTCCAAAAGTTCTAGCTATGCCCCTGATATGAACTTGGTGTGGAGGAAGCGGGATGAAGTAAATTTTGCTACTTTTAACTCTAAAGATTGAGAGTTTGAGGTACAGTGTATGTTGGTAGTAGGTTTGTTGAAATGTGTATAAATTACTACTAATTTAAAACTGTAGAAGTATATCCACAAAAACTTTGCTCATTTTATCATCATGCTGTGACTGGTTTTCCCTGTTTGCTTTTAGTTATCAATGACTGAAGATAAACCTGAGTGTTTGATGTAGAGTACTAGTTGACATCTCAGCAGCGACATTAAAAATGCACTGAAAGGTTGCATGTGTCTTACACTTGATTGTATCTAATATTTTGTTTTTGAAGGGATTGATAAAGATTAGAGGAGACCAGTGTTGGAGAGATTTGACATGTATGGACTATCATTATGAGGTAAGGGTCTAGTCCTGCTAAGATTTTACTTGCATGCATCCTCAATACTAGGCTCTAAGTTAGCCATTTGACTAATACAGACACTGCCATTACATTTGTAAGTGGGGGTCCACAATCTCTTAAAGCGTTACAAACAGCAAGCAAGTGCAAATGAAGAAGGTATACTATGGTGGCCGTTTACAAAGTAGGGACTGCAAAACCAATTCTGAAGTGGGAGGCTAGTTGGCAGAGAGCAAACAGACAAAAATTTGCATGAGCTAAAGCCCAGTGGCCTTCCTTCTGTCTCCACAATGCCAACAAAGTAACTCAAGAAAAATGGTATGTGTACCAAAACTTTTGAGAATTAGGCATTATGGGGACTTGTTTTTCTCTATAAGAGTGATCTGCCTTTCCTCCTCTTGGGTCAGGCAATTAAGTGAGAAGTGGGTTATCCAACAGACATTGCCCCCACGTGAACCAGTAGACTCGACTGACTTTAACTACATTGATTGCAGACATCAGAGAGAGAAGCAAGTAGTTCATTGACGTGAAAATGAATAATTATTGAGGAAAAGGCCAGTGAGACCAGATCATGAAAGGCTTAAAAACAGTACAATTGAAACACTTTTAATAAAGCACCAGCATTGGTTTAATTCATACATTGAACAGTACTACTTAAAGAGCAAGAGCAATTAACCAAGACTTACCCCAGAAAAAACAGCTGTTTCTCACAATTTCTTCTGATTACCCTTCAAAACCTATCAAGTTTTTCTCTCGTACTAATGACAAATCACAAATGGTCAACCATAGGCAATCCCCATATTGTACATTAAAATATTTCATGAATAAGAAAACAGGTCAGTTTGTAAAAATTTGCCACCAGACTCTATTTAATATTATGCATGAGACTGTTATATACCGTGGCACTGAAGGGACATGCTTGTTCTCTCTCTTCATTTACAACAACGTGAAGAAATGGGCTTAATAATTGTCGTGTTCACAGTTCTGTTTACAGTGTAAACATGATGTTAAGTCCCTGTTGTTGTCTTTCTTTAAAATTGACAAGCAAGGAAACATCCTCTCACATTAGTAAAAATCAAAGCACAACAATTAAGCCAATTTCGTCATGTTCTCATAATGCCTAAAGCTCAAAACACAACAATGTAGCCGATTTCATCGCCTTCTCACATAAGTGACACATGATAGTTAAGTGAATTTTGTTGCATTGTCAATTTTAAAGAAAGATATCCACAGATATATTTACCATGTGTTTACACAGTAAACTATGAACACGACAATTAAGGCCATTTTGTCACGGTGTCGTGTTTGAAGAGAGAACAGGCATGTCCCTTCAGTGCCATGGTAGTTATATGTCTGTAGATGGACCAACTTGGTTAAAATTTTACCGTTTTGGTTAACATTTGGATGTAAAATGTGACTAATAAATGCTGATAATAGGCATGTGATAGTCATGTGATAGTCATGTGGTACTACTCCCAAAACTCTGTGGAGTTTTCAGTATTAATTCAATATGGTCCTTTAGAAGCCAAAAGGATATTTATTGAAAGGGAGTTTTATTTTTTCACTGAAATAAAAGGTTGACCACAAATTTGTACAGATCATATTAAATTGTTAATTCCTCACTCATGAAACATTTATTTGTACGTAGGATTTGAGGATTGTCTAAAGTTTGATTATTTATCAAATGAAGTATGAAGAAAACTTTGCAGGTTTGGAAAAATTTGATAAGTTTTTCACAAACCAACTCAATAGAGTGCTTCAACGTTATGTCACAATTGGTAAGCCATACCCACTGCCAGGCAGAGCTAAACAGTGTTTCAGTGCAACAGTCACATGTGGGTTCGTCAGCTGCTTCACAGCTTGCTACACTAAATGCCTATGCCCATCAAAAGGGGGGGGGTGGGGGCTTGTGACATAAGTGAAAGCACTCTAAGTCCCTTTAAAAGCCAAAAGGATAATTATTGCAAAAAAGATTTTGTTCTTCTCTTTTTTATTTCAGACACAGCCTGTACCCAACCCAATTAGTTATTATCTACATCAGTCGCCAGGAGCAATGCACAAGTTTGAGACTCTATCCAATCATTTCATTGAACTGGTTGCTTGCTTCTTTGTCATCATTCCATGGCGGCCGGTGATGATATTGGGGGCAGCAGTGCAGATCTTTTTTCAGGTAATGATACACTGTATCCCCTTTCACCTCTGGTGTATTTACAAGCTCAGGGCAAGATTATTTTTCCTGCTCAGATCGGAGGAATCTACCTTATTTCATTATATTAATATGAAAAGAAATTGAAAACCAGGCCGTGAATTTTGAGGCATGTTAACAGTGGGATTGCACACCATCACTCACCTCAAATCACTGTGAGGAGTGTAACCTTTGCACTCCTAGATGAAGGCTAGAGCTCATTAGAGTTGAATAACAGGGGAAGATCCGGAGGGGGAGGGGGATTTTACCCCCTCAGCTCTCCCTCTTTTCCCACATCAACAATAAATCATACAGACTAGAAAGCCAACAGGCTTAGTGATTCCTTGCCATATGATATATCATAGCAAACATGGAACAAAAAGCATGAGATCCCATACAATTATCCTACTTAATTGAGATATAATACTAGTAAGGTCAAAACTTTTTGACCTCATGTGACCCAAAATGACTTTTCGACCCCTTAAAAACAATAGTGATCACCTTACCAACACGTCCATCAACATGAGTAATTCAAAATTAAGCTTTTTTAGTAAAGAATGAGTATGGAAGTACTACCACCATGGTATGAGATCCCTCACAGTTATCCCCCTAAAAATATTATGTCTACAAAGTTTGATCTAATTGTCACCTCAAACCTTTGATCTCCACACACAAGAGGAATTTCTCACACAGCTTTAATATGCCAGAAAACTGTCTCATTACTTGATAAAGCGGTATTTTGAAACCATTTATCAAAAGTTTGGTCAATGGGGACAGCTCTCCATTCTGAAGTCGCTATGTTCCGATGCCTCTATGTTTTGAAAAGTCTGCATTGAGGTTCGTGTTTAAACAAGCAGTCATCGACACACTCTCCTACAAGCATTGGATCAAATACTGTGTTCTCACATACCCCACACTCGAGGTAACACTGTATTACCTCACGCTCGAGTAACGTGGGAACCCGGGTTAACGCAGGGTCGGTGTTTAAATTTTGATCCACCTCAAATCGCAGGGTTAAGCAGTTTTAAACATCGTGTCTGTTTTAATCAAGCAAGGTCACAGGTATTTATGGCACTGATGACAGGTATTTTCTTACATTTTGCTGTAATCGGTGTGTGAAATATTTGGCCTCGTTACTATGGTAACACTATCCAATCAAGGAAACACTGGGTACGTGAGAACACAGACTGGAAAACACGGGGTTAGCCTGTGGTTTTGTCTGATTGTAAACACGAGTTAACACTGGGTGTTGCGGGGTATGTGAGACCAAGCCTAAAGAGACATCTGAACAGAGATGTGTAACCTTGGCTATTACTGAAGGCAATTTTTGCTTTATGGGGGAAATGCCCCACCCATTGTCTATGGTATCCTTTGCAAATTAACAAAAGCAGATATCCCTATTAATCCATAATTTAACAAGACTTTTAATTCGCCTTTTGTCTACTTATACTGTAGGTACAGCATAACATACAGTACAAGTTTTCCTTGCTTGATACACAGTATACAACATTATGCTTGCTCTTATTACCTGAACTACTTTTAAACGACAGCAGCAATGCAAAATAAAATCTTAATACTTTTGAAAAGTGTCATAAAGGGTAATCTTGAAGGGATGGTTCTATGCATTAAGTTTTATGGTACACTTTTTTTTGGGGGGGGGGGGGGATAGTGACATGGATAAAAATGAAATGTGAGACAAGAATTCCCACTCAGTGATGATATTTGACATAACTATATAATCCTTCACACAGGGGTTACTTTTTTGGTGCGGTTATCCAGATGCAGAGATGAGGCAAGTAGTATGCTGATACATTTTATGCTATCAAAAATTTAAAACAAATTCTAGAATGAAACTAAGTGATAAATAATCACTGTAGAGCATATTGAAACTGTAAAGCAGAAACACCAATCTAGACGGACACCGATGTTTTAAGTTGTGTTCAACAAAATTCCTTATACAAACACACTATTTGTTCAATTCCACCAGCTTCTATGTAAAGGACACTAATTTCTGAAGGGTGTCAATCTACAGTATTTCTAAGATGACTTTCAGTTTAGAAACGTGATCAGTGTACATGAACTTCTCCATCTCCTGACAATGGCTAGGCAAACAACTTTTATTTGTGGTCAGATGAGACAAGATAATGTGGACAGTTATTTTATGCTGGATTTAGCAGAGGTGTGACTTTCATGGAGGTCTGACATGTTGACCACAAATAGAGTACTGAATGCCTGCAGGGAATGGCAGGAAATAGGAGTATATACAAACAATGGGCTGTCATGGTTATGTACTGAGATAAAAATAAGCTTTCTTCAGAGGGTTTATAAGAGTCAATTAACACCACTTATACAGTAAAAAGCTTAAGTCAATTGAGCTGTATGTTTGTATGAGGTAATCCTTCAGGACACTGTGGGGATAACTGGCAGTCAACTGTGAAAAATTGGGCCAGATAACTGTGACCAAATGGCAAAGAATGGGTCAGTCACAATTTTATTCACTCTATTAGGCAATGACAGTTCATGTGCGCTGAAGGGTATTTGATACCAAATGATCAGTGTAAATTAGGTTCTTTTTTGTAAAACTAATTAACTGTGGTATATCTAATTAATCAATTCCCACTTCCAATTAATGCATGCTTGCATGCACATGTCCTCATGAGGACAGTAGGCACAAAGTTTGTCAAATATTAGCACTTTTTGCCACTAAATTTAATGTTTTCTTTAGGTTTTCTCTAAAGTTATTGAAAAAGCAATGTAGGTATGTTATAAAAGAGATTCTTGGGCATCACACAGAGTACTCTCTGTTCAAAGTTTATACTTATGAAGTTCCACATCAGTCATCTACTTAGTGTGCATAGAAGCATCTTCTAATATTTTCAGACTATGTCCCTAAATGACCCTTATACAGACTGTTTAAACTCA
Source organism: Holothuria scabra (assembly GCA_037179385.1). Taxonomy (NCBI): domain Eukaryota; kingdom Metazoa; phylum Echinodermata; class Holothuroidea; order Aspidochirotida; family Holothuriidae; genus Holothuria; species Holothuria scabra. The sequence continues at coordinate 56,147,951 of CM074184.1, forward strand.
CATGTTCCACATCAGTTTCATAAAAATCTATTTACTTGTGGTTGCAAAATCAGCATACCCATGAGCATTGAAGCATGTATGCCAGCCTGATGAACAGATTTTGCCTCTTAAGATTTTATATTTTGCTCTGCCCACTTTTTCATGTATTAATACTTGGAACTTAATGTAATAACAGGGCACAATTTCATGCCAGAATCAACATACGTACAGTAACTACCATGTGATGTGCCTTTTTGTGCACCTTAGATGTTCTTCCTATGAGTTTGCTTCAGTACTTTACAAACGCATTTTCAAAATTACCTCACTAAAGAATTTACATAGTGAAGTTAATAAACTGTTCCAAAAAAATTATATACCCTATGCCTATTACATTACCCATGCCAAATTATTCTTACCCTTTCACCCTAACCGCTCATGGATATTAACTTCAACAGTTATATACTCTTTTGAGATGTAGTGTTTGCAAGGTTTAGATGTTTTGAACTCTGATGACCCCAAATGACCTTTGACATCCAATAAAAACAATAGGGGTCATCTACTCAATATGGACATTCCACTTAGTAAATATGAGATTCCTGGCAGTTACCTTTCTTGACATATGGTGTTTACAAGTTTTTGAGCTTTTCATCTCTGATGACCACAAATGACCTTTGACCTCCACCAAAAATAATAGTGATCATCTACTTAATATGGGCAATCCACCTGCTGTGTATGAGATCCCTCACATTTACCCTTCTTGAGATACAGTGTTTACAAGGCTTTGACCTTTTTCCCTCTGGTGACCCCAAATGACCTTTGACCTCCATCAAAAACAATAGGGACCATCTACTCAATATGGACAATCAGCATGGTAAGTATGAGATTGCTCACATTTTTCCTTCTGGAGATATCGTTTTTACAAGCAATTTCCAAGGTATTTACATTTTGACCTCTGGTGACCCCAAATGACATTTGACCTCTACCAAAAAAAATAGGGACCATCTACTCAATGTGGACAATCTACATGCCAAGTTCGAGATCCCTGGGGGTTACCGTTCTTGAGATATCGTGTTTACAAGCAGGCGTCACACACACACATACACACACACACACACACACACACACATACACACACACGACATCACCATCGCATAGATTCCTTGCCTGCCTTCGGCAAGGAATCAAAAACTAGGGGTGCAACTCCCTAGCACTCCCCTTTTTTTGATATGTCTGGATCTGCACCTGAATTGAAACAGCACATCTACTACACTTCTTAACTCAAGACCTAAATAACAAAAAATGATAGAAGAAAGGCAGATTAATCACTGTTGACAATGCACCCCCCCCCCCCTTCCCATGAACCAAACTTGAGAGCAAAATAATAACAATCTATAAACTTAATCATGTTTGATGCACAAATAGTGCACCTTTCAATCAATGCATGAGGAGACCCCTAAATCATTTTTTCTTCCAAGGGTTAAGGAACACTCCCCCAACTCACTCCAAAATTTGTGGCAATTTGATCTGAGGCGAGTAGTCTGCCGACTTCACAAGAATGTAGCCAGATCAAAGAATCTAATCATTTTTCATGGATTAAATCTTTAGGCTAATGTGACTGATTAAAGATTTTCTCAACTGAGTTACCTTATTCTGCAAATAAAACATTTGTCTATAGGTTTCTAGCTAGAACATATCAAGTGCCAGCTGACAGTTGGTATTCAAAACACTTTTTTGGGAGAGGTCCAAAAGGAGGCCCTGATGATGGTGCCCCCCTCCCCCTTTTGAGAATCCCCCTCCCCCTTTTGAGAATCTTCAAGGTGGCTCTAATGCAAAATGGTGCTACTGTAACTTGTACCATTTTATTCCCAGTTACAATATAGGAGCATTTTTATTTTTTAGTTGATATTTATTTCATTTTTTATCCATTTTTTAGCTCACACATGTACACAGTACACATGTGAGGTTATCAAATGGGGCAGATGGTATCAACTTTTTAACAAAAGTCTTCTTCCTCCTCATTTTTGGAGATTTGGGGCTAAAATTTTGGTGTATGATTGCTTTGGAGGAGAGCATTCATACCTACCTAATTGCATTTTAATATAGGAAATTTAAATTGTTTTAAAGCTGTTTTTTAGGGCTGTGTTCATTTTGCCTGCCGAGCAGTTAGTTGTTTTTTTATTGCACTAATAGCAGTGTGTTTGCTTGTGTGTTCAGTTCTTATCTTGCACATACCTGCATGCTATTTAACCTGGTTCTTGATGATACTACAGCTTGTTGAACAAAGCATTTACAGTACTGTCACTGTATGCTGTGGTCAGCTAGTGTTGAGCCAATTAGGATGTAGGAAACAACAGACCCTGTTGTAACTATTGTGGAGATACCTTTCATTCTGTTCTGTTCAATTTATTATGAACTGGCCAAGCCAAGCAATACCAGCATAACTGTTTGAGTTCAATAAGCACAGTACAGTAGGAACTTCTTGAGTCTCTGTGTTTTATTTTGATTAGAACAGAGCCATGCAGTGTTTGTAGGTGCAAATGAATGTACTATGAAATACTTGAGCAGTTTACAGGTACCCCATACATTACTTCTTGATTTTATCGTACTGCCTAATGCCTATAAGAATACACAGTCCAGGCTTTCATGATTTGAGAAAATACACAGTGATATCTAGATCTACCATAAAACTATATCAGATGTAGATTTAAATGTAAACCACAAATGCTTTACTTTCACTTATCTTTACTTCCTTGCATTTAATTTTGTATTGTAAGGAGGTTGAGGATATGGATAACCTTGAGTTCCTGTTTTTAACAGACAAAACAAGTTGTGTGAGCTTCACAACAGCATTACTGTTCTAGTTTTTATTTTATATTCTACAAATCTGTAAGATGTGTGCTTAGCAACCATGGCTCCATTTTCATGGTTGTCCAATTGCCCGCGACAACTAAAATTCCATACAGACAACCAAAAGTTGGAAGTTGGCTGTCCGATGGACAACTATTTTTCTCTCACAATGAATTATATTCAAGCAGCTTGCTTTTGTCTGATTTAAGAAGAATTTACTGCTGGCTGATCAACTCTTTCCATCATACAGTTTCAGACTTCACACATTTTTGTATTGCAAAAATCAAATCTTTTTCTTCTTCGAGACCAATTCATAAACACAGTTACTGTTTTGTGCTGTAATTGTGCACAGAATGTTTCGGACAAGTAAATTTTCTTTAGGACAATTAAAAATACTGAACTGGTTGCCGGAAGGACAACCATAAATTTTTCTAAAAACCAATGCCTGTCAATGATGTAAAAAAAATGCAGTTTTTGCAATGATTTAGGTAGAAGAAGTAGACAATCTATGGTGAAGCAGTACATTTGACCATAAAAGCTTGGCAACAGCACCCGGGCCCCACTGTCCCTAGAATTCGCCATGTCTACCAACATTTGTGCACATTTCTAGACATCTAAACCAGCCTTTTAATAGGCTAATCAACAGCAAAAACAGATCCCTTCAAATAAAAGCAGGAGTTCCCTGTTAAATTCCATCTTCTTGTTCAAATATTGCCTTTTGCTCTTTTGCATTTTACAGGTGGTGCTAATCATTAGTGGCAATTTAAGTTTTCTGAATTGGTTAACAATCTTACCAAGCTTGGCTTGTCTGGATGACAAGTTTTTTGCCTTTCTTTTCTCGGAGGAGACACAAAAACATGTACGAAAAATACAAAGGGAAGACAGGCTTGGGGTTGGGCCAACACCAACAGTTGGTAAGTGTAAAAGCCAGATCCTCTCACCCCAAACAGTTTAAATTGTCCTAACCATTTTACTTAAACACTCTCAGTATGGTGTATGCTGTGTAATATAGGCTTTGGTACTGTGTATTAATTTAACTAGCTGCCAATCAAAGAGCTGAGCTAATAAAGAACTTCTGTGGACTACTACAAGACTACAATAATAGTAGTTTGGGGTGACAGGATATCTTTAAAGAAGATTAGATATATTGAGCACTCAAAATAATCCCTAATTAGGCCCCATGAGGAGTTCAAATCCTGGTTCAGTTGTACCAAAGACTTTAAAAATGGAACCTATTGCCGTTGTACTTGGTGCTCAGCTTAAGCAATGGAGAAGGGTAAGCAAGCTATAGCCACACATGGGAAAAGGCTGTGGCTGGCCTGACGTAAACCAGTTGATTAGTAACTGGGCTGTAAAACTCTATCTAACGAACTTGATCATACAAAATTACTTCATTCTCATCACCAGCTGGACAGAGTTTGAAGGCTGTGTGAATTTTGTTTATAAATGAAAAAGAAAAATCCTATGGGGTTGACATAATAGTTTCCTCAAGAATTTTTGCCACGAAAAATTTGAGCTCTGACATCTTTGTGACAGTCTATGAATACACATAAATCTCAAAATTGCCCCAAATAAATCTTACAGCTACATGCTGCTAGAACTGAATAGGACATGCTAGCCAATATAACCCAAGAAAAAGGTCTTTTCTTGGGTGAAGCTCATTGCTATAATTGCAACAGTTAGTCTCTTTTATATACAAGCTTGCTCTATTGAGCACAGTCTTTAGAGGAATCAAACCCCTTTAACTCTACTGATCTCATGGAAGTTCTTTGATAGATTCTGGATTAGAGTGGACAACTAGAGACAGCTAGAACTTGCTATTCATTTCTATCTTTGTGAAACTTTTTTTTTTTTGGATAGGCCTGGGTATGTTGGTAAACTGCATCCAGGAGGATGAGGACGTAATGTGTGGCAAGTAGTGTGTTCCCGACTCTCGCCAATAAAATGCACACCGAAGGCCATTGTTACTCATCTTATGACTAGCTGGTTGTCCGCACCACAAAACCAAGCAAGCCCCACCATGGTTGGCCCCTCTGGGCTGGGGGCTGTAGAATATGCCTGTGGTATTTCCCACCTTTTGCAAGAGGTGACCAAAGGAAAACCAAACATGAACTTGAACCATACTGAAAATAAATTCAAACTGAACTTTTTACCCAGTTGACTGACACTTTATAACACATTCTTGCTGGTGTGTTGCTAAATTTCATCTAACTGACTAACCAAGTAATTTGTAGGCTGCTTGCAACCAATGGGGGCAATTTCAAAAGAGAACTGTGGATAGCGGCCTAAACCATGTATAGTAGGAAATAAGACCCAGAAGGGACACACTGAAAAGTTTTGTAATCATGACAGCAAGGAATGTTTGATAAAACCAGTAATGAGAATCGAGCAATTTTTTCATGAGGTCTAATTCTGATAAATCATTATACTTTTATTTCCCGACTCATAGGATCAAGACAATTCAAAAATATAAATCAAGATTATCATTCATGCTTGATGGATAGAACTGAAAAGGTTTCATCAAATTTGTTTATTACAAGAAATCAGCACTGATGTTCACTATGATAAATTCAGAACTTAGAGAGCAGTTGTTTTACAAGTAGTAACCATGATTGTAGGAGAAGCTTATATATTGCCTATGGTTTGCTAATTCATGAGGAGTTGGAGTTCCTAACAAACTCAACTTTGGTCCCTTTCACAAGACCAGTACAGATGGGAAAACTATGGATTGCTCTTGGGTGAAAGCCCACCTTACTTTGAGCTGGCTGGAAATTGGCCCTTAAACCTCCCTTGTGTAAAGTTTCATTGCTTCAAATGTCCACACAAGCCATATAATTTCAAAAATCATGGAAGTGTTTTTGCAGATTCAGTCATTTGTCACCATGGTAACCCATGAGACCCTACTTAAGTGTCTAATAAAAATTCCATGAGTGGTAACAAATTGGTGGTGACAGATTTTGGGGGTTTATTATTTCATCACCACCATGTGATGGGGAAAAATTCTTATGGCCTGCCAGTGGTTGCTTTAGTTGCCAACACATTTGCAAAGCCAAGTAGGAATTGCGAAAACTACATTTACAGCCCAGTGCCAAAAACCATTAAATATGTAATCATGCAGATTTAATTATTTTTATCTGTTTTTAAAGGTGTTTACATCAGAAAAGTCCTAAATCTGTCTCTGGCAGCACTCATTGCCTACCTGAGCATTCCGGTTGTTCTTAATCTATTGTCATCCAGACAAGCTATGAATACATCCTTCGACTCTCTTCGATTAGTGAATACTTATGGAGCTTTTGGAAGGTAAAGTTTTGGTTTTCCTCTCTTATTAATTCCTTGAGTCAGCAGAAAGCATCTTGTGCAATGGTGATGTTCTGTGTGTTTGTGTATGTCTGCCTGTGTGTGAACATGTGTGTGTGTGAGGCTTTTGCTTGTAAATGTGACTTATCTCAAATTTGGTGTGTGGGTTAGACATATTAAGTATATGATTTCTATGGTTTTTGGTAAAGTTCAAAGGTCATTTGGGGTCACCACAGGTGAAATGGTAAATACCTTGGAAATTGCTTCAAGGTTGCAAGATTGCATGGTTACTGTGAGGGACCTTATACTTAGTGCATAGATTACCCATACTTACTGTAGTAGATGAATCCTGTTGACTCTAATGGATGTCAAAGGTCATTTGAGGTCATCAGAGGTCAGAACTCAAATCCTTGTAAACACAATATATCAATAAGGGTAGCTGAGAGTCCTTGTAAATTTCACAATTGAATGAAATAATTATTGTCACACAATTTCCAAGAGCCATTCATAAAATAGAGTAGTAGTCTATGATGGTTAGTTACAGTATATCAATTTCATTTCAATGAACCCCTTTAAAGAAAAAAAAAATGGGAGAGAAATAACTTACATTGAGAATAAAAGGGAAGGTCAGCCTTATTTTCTGTTAAAGGTTGTGGTGACTGCTTGTTTGCTTAAAGGGTCTTTGGCACATACATCAAGGAATAACCCTAAAGTATTAAATTCTAAATAAAACTGGTGATTACATTGTGGTTAATAAGCGTTGAAACAATTGCTTCAGTCTGGTTGGTTTATGATGATGAGTGGTACAGTTAGTTGTGTTCCCAAATATTGCCCTCACAGATCATGTAAACCTTGTTTACATGATGTCTCAGTTAAGGAAACCTGAATAGATTTTATATTTGGTATGTGGATGCATTATGAAACATTCCAAAGAAAAGAGACTAAATTTCATAGGCAAGGAATCACAAAGCCCATTGGCTTTCTGGTGTTAATTGGAAGAGTTGACAGGGGTAAACTGAGAAGAGAGACTTTATACTATCTGGGGTGAGGTCACAGAATCTTTACACTTTAAAATGTTGTATTCAGAATGTAGAAGGGAAGACTGGTGATTCTAAAAGATTGATATCATTTTCTACACTATATCTATTCTACTGCATTATTTTTTCCAGTGTAACAAAGGAGAGGACAGAGGTCATATTTGAAGGCACTCTTAGCAGCAACCCCCTTGACCCGTCAGCTGAATGGCTACCGTACGAATTTCATTGTAAGCCTGGTAATGTCAGCAGAAGACCTTGTCTCATCTCACCGTATCACTATCGATTGGATTGGTTGATGTGGTTTGCTGCATTTCAGGTATTTTTGTTTTTCATCCTGAGAAAGATCTGGGATTTGTATACATTACAAAACAGTATCTGTGTAAGCTTACCAGCCAATCAGGTTGCTTGGGACTGCAACAGAATAATTAAATTCACAGTCATTTCTAGTTGCAGTTGAAGGAAAGCTTTCAAATGAGACCAAGTGGAAAAGTTAAATAAAAGTAGGATAAATTTTTCTTTGGAACTTCTTCTTTTTTCCTAGTCCCCTCAACTCTCTGTCAACCAATCCATTACTCCGGAAGGAGTGATGGCTTCCCAAGTGTTTGAGTCATACCAAAAACTTTGAAAATGTAACCTTCTGCTGTTGTTTGTAATGTTCTACATAAGCAATGGAGTAGGGAAAACAATTCAGTGCCCCAGAACTGGAAAAAAGGCTGTGGATGCTGCTCACAGGCTTCCTATATACATGGACAGAGCATGTAAGGCATATGTTCTATGCATAGATTGTTGCCACCAACTCAGACAAAAAAAGTGCACCAAGATGGCCCTCGTGATGCTGTAATTTGTATGATTTTACAACGTCCCCGAATATTTTTAAACAAAAGTTTAATTTGAGTGAGGGACAATATCATATTCCTGCAATACGTCTTGTAGTTGTGACCTTACCTTGTATTTCAACTTTCTTGCAAAATCTGGTGTTTTGAACTGTGAGCAAGTCCAAATTTTAACACACACAAATCCATAGCAGACAGTCATCTTGCTACTCCTATACTCACACGTAGGTAGAGAAAATATAACATGCAGTATGCTCTGGCCATGTATAGGAAGTCGGTGGTGCGGCTAGGTTTAACCAGAAGGTTATAAGTTAAGGTGAAATTAAAATCCCAACACACCAAACTAAACCCCAAAAAGCTATGAAAGGACACAAAACTTAACTGACTGATACTTCCAGACTTTACCATTGCCTCAATTGCAGATTGGTTGAAATGAACAGATGATAGATCTTAGCCAAAATTTGGACTTTTGTTAAGTTTTGTTTATCAGTGGTCTTGAAATTTGACAGAAGTACATGGCTTTTTGAGTACATGACTTTTTCAAGAAGAGAAAGCAGAACTCCAAACATTTTAGAATAGGGATAATCTGTAATGGGGCGTGATAAAGTGCACAAAGTGCATGTGTGAGACCAAAGCCAGTAACAAGTGGAGTTCAGGGACTCACCTCATGATCCTATGTGGGGGCCGGGCCCAAAACCCAAAGGGGGATTCCAGGTGGTAAAGCACCAGAATCTTCAACCTTCTGGGTGTTTTGGAGGCTTCAGGAGATGTTCTCATCAGATAAGTTTCATGGAGCATTTATTGAGCATTGAATATCTGGATTCAATGCAAGTTACAATATACTTATATTACACACCCATTTGTAATGTTGACTGGGAATGAGTAAAGAAGGTACTATGGGACATATTAAAAGGACATAAAGTACATAAATAGTTATGGGGAGGAAAAAAGCTTGACCAAGCAGAAAGGGGGAACAAGACATGATTTTGAGGAATTTCCTCTGAAAGGGGGAGGTAACTTTTTATGTGCTAATTATAGACATGGCCAGACTGGCCAAAGGATTTCATATGGCCAACAACCAACTAACCACAAATTCAACAATATCATCACCAACAAAACAAAAAACCAACAGAATTGATCATGAGCAGCTACACAATCTGGAAACAAAAAGAACACCAGACCAAACCAGGGGGAGAGTTGGGAGCTCTGAAAAAGTATGGAGAAGCATTATGTTTATTGGAGTAGAAGGCAACAAATAATTTATACAGGTATCCCATTGCATTTCACTCCAAAATAAATTTAGTGGTGCAGCAGATTTTTTAAATAAAACATGAAATTTTTCAACAATTTTGTAACAGAGAAGCCACAGAAACCTTGGGATTGTTATTCAAATTTTGAAATTTTTCTTTGTTAATTAACAGAAAGTAAGAAAGAATCTCTGTAGAGTTCATGAATATGCAATATATAAATCAGAGGTAACAGCCAGCTGGTCAAGCTAGAGAATGTTCTGAATGGTGGCTGTATGCTTTGTGAGTATGCAAAAACCTATTTGGGTTGTTACTGTCCACCATGACTTAAATGGACATGGATGCTGGAGGGTAGTACAGCATGAAAATGCTAACTATTAGCATAATTAGTCAAGTACCACATGCAAGAGTTGATTTTGTGCATTATTTGAAATAAAGTCTGGTCAAATTGAAATTTTAATTTATCACTCTTGAAACATTCATATGTAGGATATATCTAAGTTTGACTCTTGAAACATTCATATGTAGGATATATCTAAGTTTGACTTTTTGTTATGAGTATGTTTATAAGATAACTTTGCAAGTTTTGAAAAATTTGACAATTTCCTGAACTAACTCAATGTGCCCCTAAATATCGGATGTAACTTTCCTTTTTCAGAATTACCAGGCAAACAATTGGTTCGTACACTTGGCTGGAAAACTGCTCATGAATGATGAACAGACAATGACATTGATATCCCATAATCCCTTTCAGGACACCGGCCCTCCAAAGTAAGTTTTCTGCCAAAAATGCAAGCATTAATGAAAAGGTTTCCTTTTGATAACCAAATCTGGAAACTTTGTTTGAAACAACAGGATTTTGCTCAACAACAAAGCTGATGATTTTCAAAGCAGATCTTTGGGAATCCATTGCTTGTGAAATGTTTAACAGGGAATGGCATTACTCTTCTCACCTTTCCCTCTAAACATGCCTGTGGCCCTGCAAACTAACTGACTTTCAGTGTAAGAGTTTTGTTGACCTGAGGAATTAAGGGTGTCCCCCTACCACTTATTATTTTTTTCCCATTTTTCAAGGTGCCTTGTTGCAAAATTGTGCCAGGTCTTTGACTGTGACAGGATTAATTGTGGAGTGTAGTTGCAATGGTTTATTGGGTAATATTTTGCCCTTGGTGCTTTTGCACTTAACGACAAAATATATGGTATAATAAATATTCTGTCCTCATATGCAAAACCCCCTTATTGGACCGTATGCATTTCAGATTAGCTGTAGAGCTCATTTCATGCTCTGTGCATATAGTTAAAAATGGTGGGACTTTTTTAAGGGGGTGGGGGTGCAATCTGGACTCTGACCAGTGAAATGTCTTTAGACAGCCAGATTGTAATGCAAGTGACCAAATTTAAAAGAGACAGTGTCAGAGGTGAGCAATGGTAAAACTAAATTGACAAAAGCCACATGCAAGTGGGCTTACACAAGTGCTACAAAGTAGATAAAGTGGAGAAATTTTTATGCTAGCTGTCTAGGGCTGGGGCTTTCCCTTAGATGTTGATTGCAAGCTTTTTATCACTAACTACTGATACTCCCAAAGTAAAAATCCTGGCTAAAGGTCAGTGGCAGCAGGAGACCCTATGTATCAGGGACTGCATCTTAAGCTAGCTGCACACTACATGACTGCACGCCGCAACTCAACTTGATTGTTGCTACAACTGTGATTGGCAATTCCTGAATGGAGTCAGTGCGACTTAAAACTTGCAACATCCAATCACAGTCATAAACTCACATGTATTACACTATGGTTGGAGATTTGATGATCAAGTGGAGTTGTGGTGTGCAAAGTGGTGTAAGTGTGCGGCTAGCTTTAGGGAGCATAGTGTTTTCTAGTCCCCAGCAGTGGGCAGATTATTAATCTCCCCATTGTGCTCCTTCTGAATAACCTGGAGAGCCCATTGACCACAAGCAATCCACTGGATAAGTTAATGAGGCAGCTATGGGTAGAGACTACCAGCGGGGAACAATAGCCTTTCATTCCAGCACAGCTGTAGAGCTCATTTCATGCTCTGTGCACATAGTTACAAGTGGCCTTTGTTTTCTTGTCTTCAGACTGCCAGGAGCAAGAAAAATATATGCTCCCAAACCTTATTTGGTGCTCACAAGGTCTCACTCTTACCCAGTGTTTCCCACAGATTGGAGGAATAGGTTCCTGGGGCGTGTACTTGGGCCCTAGAGAGTCATAAAGTGGAATCATTCACAGGGCTTTGATCTTGTAGTGAAAGCACTAAATGTTGAATCCCAAAATGTGCAAATTGTTAAGTAATTAATTGCACTAACAACATTGGTAATACTCACTCCAAATGTTATCAGAATTCACCATTTAAGTCATTCCAGTTCTTGGGAATCTACATTCATAGCATCTGTTGTGTATTTAAAATAACCAAAATAACAACAAGAAACATGGGCTGTGTTTGAATACCTCTAAAACCGTTGCAGAAAACAGGGTAACAGGGACAATAGACTAGCTTGGAAGCAGGAAGTAGAAGGAGGGGTTTGCCAAGGACACCAATTGGGATTTATCTGAAAGAATGTTTACTAAATGTCTAACGGCAGGTGGGGCTGTTAAACTGTTAATTGTCATTCCTAACATCTAGATTTTGAATGTAAATTGTTGGAAATCCGTCTTCTGCTTTATCTGCAGTAATACTGTTTCTTAAGTCCTCCAAGAGCAAAGACCAAACTTCAAACTTTAAACTACTCCCCTAAGAAGCTGTTACGTCCATGAAAGGACAACACTTGACCATCCGCAGTAATATTTTTAGAAAAAGTGTTTGACAATGGCATGAAACTGAAACAACATCTTTTTAATTTGAAAAGATATCACCAACACAAACAGGATTGTCTGATTTAAATCAGGCCGATTAAAATCATGATCATAATTATAATTGAAAGAAATCATAATTTTAATGTAAATTTATATGATAAAAATCAGATTTATATCATGATTTAAAAATAATTAAATTCACCAAACTTGAACCCAAAGTGAATTTGTTAACCTTTTGTATGAAGGAATACTCTGTACACAAGTATATGTCTATTAAATTAAAAGGAGGAACACAGTAATCAATTCTGGTAAACTACATATAAATTCAGATCTTTATGAGCAGTCTTAAATGATTAGATGAGATCAATCTCATTTTATGGGCATGCCTGAAGCTGGCAGGTGTAATTTCTTTGCTTGATACAAATTAAGGGTTTGTGTGTTATTGGTCATAAAAATGATCCTATCAATTGACCCATTACCCAGGGCCAATTCATCACAGGAAAGACTCATTTCTTTAGTTCTGAGTATTTGAAAATGATGAAATCTTGTAAACTAACAAAAAATGTTCAATTTTTCATTCAAATATGCTATTATTTTGCTCCTAATACTGTTTTCCTGTTTTCCATGTTAATTCTACTTGAAAAACTGGTCTGTGTGTTGATGGATTTTCATAATAAGATCATGACTATAGGATGCCAAAACTGCCAGCTCATATCAGATTTGGCACGAGCTGGCATGTGAAAATGTTTCTACATGTTTATCTACCAGAAAACAATTGCCATGTACAAAGAGATGACAATTTTTTTTTTTATTTGATGCTACCACCTGAATGACGTTCCAACAAACAGCAATGAAATTACATTGCTATAAGCACTGGTAGTTTTAGCATTCCATACATGATAAACTACTTGGAATAATGTTTATCCTTTGTGCCTTACTGTTTTGCTATTGTACCCCTTCTCTAGGTTTGTCCGAGCTCAACATTATCTGTACAAGTACACCAAGATTGGCAGTGAAGAAGCTAAGAATGGCCAGTGGTGGACCCGTCAGCTCAGAGGATCATATCTTCCTGCAGTATCCTTGGAATCATTATATGATTACATGACTCAGCAAAGCTGGGATTTACCAAAGTATGTGAAAAAATTAGTTCGGGAAGAGAAGAAGAGGAAAGCAAAAAAGAGAATATAACAGAGTAAGAAAGAAGAGGCAAGGAAGATGAAGCAAAGAGGTTGAAAGTGAACCACATAGGAAGAAAAATGTATCTGGACCAAATTAACTAAGAATTGCAGAGCCTTTTGTTGGAGTCAAAATATTTATGGATTGGATACTGCACTTAGTTTGAATATTTACAAGCCAACTAGGGCCATTTTAAAGGTACACCCTACCACTGCAATTATAAATAATTTAACGAAGTATTAGCTGGTACATTAAAAAAGGCATTAAAGGGGCACACTGATTTAATACCAATAATTTAACAAGTGTGCGAGAGGGTACTACCACATGACAGCTCATTAAAAGCATAAATGTGCAGACATTTAAAGGCTATTTCTTCATGGTGAGTTTACAAGACCCCATCGGGTAGTCAATAGACTCTTAGTACAGTACATACCTTGCAATATCAGCTACAATATTCTGCATGTTTGGGACTTCCTGTCAATCACGGAGCTGTGCCAATTGAGAACTTCTGTAGACTACTTCAAAAATTGTAGTTTGGGGTGAGAGGAGACTGCCTTTAAAATTTTGATTTTGTTTGTAGCCTGGCTCATTATAGTTTTGTGCATAATTTGACAAAGTATCTGGTCACAAATTTTGAAAAGCTGAAATGAGTTTATTAGTTCACTTGTGAAACATTTATTTGTGTATAGGATATGAGGATTGTTTTGGTTTGACCATTTGCTGAGGTGCCGATTGCAAGTTCATCTGCATCAGCCCAGCTTGCCATTTTTTTTTTCTCCTGCAAAAGCATTATTTGTGAAGCTATCATAAGTTCACTTTAATTTTTGTGTGGTGAAGGGTTGTGCAATTGTGTAGCAGTGAGGTTATCTATTGGTTTCTAGTTATGGTCCTTTGACTAAAATTTAAATCTTGAATGAATTGTTTAATATTACTTTATTTTGGGTACTTGGACAATTCTGGTGAACTTGGAAATCTTCTTTCTTTCAATACTAGCATCAGATGTTATATATAAATAAGATACAGGGACAGTTGAGATTTTTACCGTATTTTGGATTAAATCCTGGAAGTTGGTCTAAATTCTATAGTGTCATGAACTTTCCTTCCCACACAGGTATATGTGATGCATAAAACAGTGGATCCAGATGATGGCTACTCTCTTTAAGTGGTATCAAACTTCAATCAAATTGAAACAAAATTTTTATTTGGGACCATAATTATCCCTGCGAACCTTAAATGTTGCCCCCCATATTCTTGTGCCTTCCCTCTTTAAATTTAAGGCTGTCAAATATCAATTATGGCAGTAAAAGTTTCTTTGCAGCAAATTCTCCTTTCCCCTGCTCCAATTGACTTCAATTTACTTTCTACTTGCTTTAGAGATTTGAGTTCTACCCTTTATCACAATCACTCCTTCAACTTTCAATAGATATATGCAGTTAAGTGTGAGGAAATTTTGGTTTGGGGGAGAGGGCAACACAAAAGGGAACAACCAATATAAAGAGAAATTATTTCTAAAAACACCAAAAAGGAAAGTAAATGACTGCCATTCTAATTTATACCATGAATTTACTTTTATATGTGAATGTGGAGAAACATGTTCTTGTTTTCCATTGTATTTTGTAAAGTTTGACAAGAAAACTTTTCAAGCAGTTAAAAATCTCAGTGCATGTGAATGGTAAATGTCATTTAAGGCTGTACAACCCTTGAGCGTAGCCTTTGAGACTTTAGCCCTGTAATTTTCTTTTGAAGTTTCCTCGTCAAGAAATAATTATTGGCTGTGCTTGGAAAATGGCCAGAAAAGATATAAGCAAATGCCACAATCTTGACACTCGAGGGGCCTTGCCTACCCCCTAGGTCTGAGAAAGCTGTAGGCTTGCTGAGTTCACAACCGTGCAGTGAGGTAAATTGGACAAGAAATGCTGCTAAAGCTGCTTCATCAGCCTGTGTTCCTGACCCAATCTGTGATTTCAATCTCACTACAGGGTTGACTTCAGTGTTCATCAATCTGTTGAATATCCTAATGTTACGTCTTCTGCACTTTATGCATTTCATTAGCATTAAAATAAAACAAACCATCTAAAGGCTATAAGTTTATAAATATAGAAAACAAGACACTTGAGGGTTTTTTCGTGTCATTCCCTGTTACCCCTCCCCTATACCATCCCTTCAGCAGGTATGAAAAGGAAGAGTATGCTTAGGGTTAGGGACTTTTTCCAAACACCACAAGTAACCATGACCTGCAAACTAACCCAAAGCCAGACTAGGCACTAAGGGGTAAAGGGGAGGGGGGGGAATGGCTTGGCGGGTGGGGGGATTTTTTCCATAAACCAATTGTGTAAAAATGTATTAAGTCAATTCCAACTTGAATTTTAAGGTGGAGCAATATTTTTACAGAGCCCCTTTTAGCTATGGGATCTACCTGCAAACCGAAATTAACATTACTGCTATTTGCCTCAATGCACACCTCAACACGTCAACCTTTTCATCACTTTGGAAAGTTTGATTAACTAGAAGCTGATATTTACGGCGCTTTATGTTTTGTTACATTACAAGTGATATACTACATGAAGATCCCTGACATTCATACATGACACAGTACTCTTCGAATCCACTGATTCACATATCCAATGAACACAATACACGAAGACATCGCAGGGTTGGCATGTCTTTCCCTTAGGCTGGTTTAGATTGGCCCCTAAAACTAACACCACTTATTGACAATTGGACCAACTTTAATGGTATCAAAATAACTATTAAGTTTACAGCAGACTTAGCAGTCTATGGTAAAATACAGCAGACTTTAATGATAGAGTTGTTAGCTTCAATCAATCACCCCAGAGGAACACAGGGGTGATCTAAGGACAAATCAAGATTTTAAGTTGCATTCATGCTTTTAGAGACCATTTCAGGGCAGCAATAAGTCAAGATTCTCTTTAATGTTTTGCAAAGAGCCTCTTGTATTTTGCTTCATGTACAATGAATAACTGTCACTAAGACATAGGTTTAAATAGTTGGTAGATTGAGGAGAGGTCCAATTCTTATGGTAGTAAATATATTATTTCAAGCTTATTACCATTAAGTATGATACATTCTTTAAGGCACAAAGCTTGAACTGTACATACCATGATCTTGAAATATTTTCTACTTTAAGAGTGGCAACAATGAATCATTTTGAAAAAGAACTAAAATTCATTTTAATAAGAGAATTAAGAGTTTATTTCCGAAAAGACATTTATTCTGGGTCATGATGACTGAAGAGAGCTTGTTCATATCCTCATGGAAATAAAAAAAAGTTATTTGATAAATATTTGCTCAGTTATACTTTTGTAACTTGAAGGTTCAAAAAAAGATACAACAGGGTCAGGATCAGTTGGCCAAGGAAGATCAAAAAGTGGATTTTTGTTGCCACAGTGAACAAAAGAAGTTCTCCTTGATCGCAATAAAGTTTGGACATGGGCTTGGCCTAGTGGTAAGGCATCCAGTGCTCCAGGTCTGGGTTCAATTCCCAGGCCTGGTCCATACTTAAGACTTTAAAAACTGGAACCTTCTGCCACAGGAACAGCAGAAACATGGAGGAAAGGGGCCTGGGGGGGGACTTTAGCTCCCCCCCTGTGCCAGTATGTGTGTAATGCTCCACAGAAGCGACTAGGGTAAACTAGTGCCCCACAACTGTGGCTGCCACTAGATTAAAACAAATGGTTGCAGGTTGAGGCTTAAAACCATATCTATACATCTCCATAAAGTTAGTTTGGAGAATTAAGATCTGATTCCTTATCATATTGATGGCTCACCTTAGTCTCCCAGGCTTTATTTAGAATATTTTGACTTGTTGGAACTATTAAGACATGCCAAGGAATAAATTATGATTGTTGTTCAGCTTCTTCGTTATTCAAGTGTTCGCATTCTGTCTGACCTATTTCTGGTTTCTGTCACATTGTTGTTGTATTATGTACACTCATTCATACAAGGTTATTGATTCATGGAAGCTTGGATACTTGGTGTGATTATGTAAAGGACCTGTGCAATGTAACTTTAATGACATAAATAATATACAAAACAAAAACAAAACTAAATAATTTCAGTGTCTTTGTTAAAAAATGGCAAGTGTGCCAGCTCTCTGGTTTTATTCAACCTGAAAATGAAGCATTTAGTCATACTGGGTGGTATAGTAGACCTAATTTCTCAGAGGTAGCTCCATGCCAATTTTCTTAGATTAAATGGTGTAATGAATCTTTAACTTCATAACTGAAATACATTAAACATCATCATGTACAGTATGTCTTGGAATTCAATATAACACTTGGCCTTAATTTCACACATGGTTCATTTCATGGTCAGTCTTTACATAGAATCTGGGATTCTGTCAGAAACTAAAGGGGGGGGGGAGGGGGTGGTTATTGCCACCAAACCCAAGTCCAAGTTGATGCTGCCCTTGGCCAAAGTTACAGGTTTTCCTGGAAATGAAAAGGTTATATTTTATCTTCCTTCTTCTGGAAGGGGAGAGAATCCTGAAAAGGGGGATTTTACCCTCCTGCTGGAAGGGGGAAATTCCCCTTAAACTCCCATGATGGGAACTGTGAGAATGTACACACATTGAACCAACCCATTGAAACCATCCTCTCTCTCGATACCATGGTCGATTGATTATTAAACCTCTTCTACACATATTTCATTAGGCTAACTTGCCCGATACTCTAAATACCCGGATTTCAAGGCCTTTCTCCGGGTAATTGCAGATAGGGTGCCAGAAGACTCTTCTGTATGAAGATATAGCCTATGACTACATAAGGGATTTTTGTTCTGTTATCTCAGTATAGTCAATCAATAGGGAGAGTGGTCACTGGTCAGTGGGATACGAGACGATATTTACACTGTTGCTATATAGAGAGCATTGGGCTAGATTTCGTCATGATGAAGTAAAGGTGCAATTGTCTGACCCATTCTTTTAGTTTTGAGTATGTATAGTATTTTCTGGCAAGAAGGACCAGGCCAGGAAGGGAAGGCAAGGTTGAAACGTTCATGACTTAAAAGAAAATGGCAAAAATTTGCCAAGAAGGTGATAACTCAAAAATTTATTATGTTTAATGCACAAATTTAGCACCATTTGACACATACAGTATATAGTAACCTCAAAAAAAAAGATATTTATACATCTCCTCAGTCATGCTTCAAAAAGTGCTTAAATCCCTCCCCCATGCAGGATAACTCTACCAAAATAAAGTCCTGACTTCATGCCTGATTGAACCCCTAGCTGGCTCCAAAAGTGAAAAAATTTGGACATATTTGATATCAGACATCAAGAAATACTGCTCCACTACAGTGCAGTTTTACCAACTATTCATTTGTCAAAAATCCTAAGTTCTTGCC
This sequence comes from Holothuria scabra, assembly GCA_037179385.1. Classification (NCBI taxonomy): domain Eukaryota; kingdom Metazoa; phylum Echinodermata; class Holothuroidea; order Aspidochirotida; family Holothuriidae; genus Holothuria; species Holothuria scabra. Next base: position 56,166,544 of record CM074184.1, read on the forward strand.
CAAGGGATCAAGCTGCATTTGTAAATATTTGTTTAAAGGGGAAGTTTAGGCCAAAATACCAAATTGGAAGCAATCCTGTAGCTACATCACTGTAAGTAGACATATATCATAGACCATTCTGTTTGCAAAGAAACAAGGGCAAGTTAGGATATAGCTTGAAGCATGAGGTCCTGGTGGCAAAGTGCCAACAGTTTTATCATCTGATGTTCTAACCACTTGACTGTACAGGCAGTCAATTGTCAGGAGGAGGGAGTGTGGATTCCCCTCTGAGTGTGACCCTACTCAATGAAACCTAAAATCTCATCCTTTTTAGGGGCTGAACTGTCTTTCATTCTTTTAGTCATTTAAGGGCCAATTAACAGTCCTCTCACCTCAAACTACAATTCTCGTAGGAGTTAACAGAAATTACATTGGCTCAGCTCTTTGATTGACAGTTAATTCAAACAATGCAGAATACCAAAGTCTATATTACACAGCATGAACTGTACTGAGAGTGTTTTGATTATACACAGTTAGCTTTTCTTTGCCATGAGGAATTAACTGAGATTGTGTCTGGATGAGGATGATCAAATTTCAGACAATTATGGAAGGGGCTTAAGTAAGAAGGTTAGGAGAACTGGTACTGTTTGGGGTGAGACAACTGGGCCTTAAATGCCTATATGATACAGTCCATCTACATGCACTATGTGTTCAATGTGTAATTGGCATGAGTATACTGTAGTCTTCACATTTCTTTCAAGTTTCATGTTGTTTCATTATCGGTATAGAAAGTGGGGCACATGCCCCCAATCAAATTCTAAAAAAAAATTATTTGTAATGGAAAATAATGACGCCAATGTTGCATCCGATTGCATCTAAGGATACTGAAATATCCCAAAATTGTGACCCCCCCCCTTGGACTTGTTCCTCTCCCCTTATACCCCTCCACAGGTCAGCAGTCAGCCCCAGTAGAGGACCATTCTTCCTACTCCAGTGTGCCTCTAAACATGAATGCTGCATGTTAAAAGTCATCCTCTTGTGGAAGTTTAAAAGCTCCCCCTTCCCAAAGAAAAAAAAAAAACATGCATTATTCAAGAGGACCAAATTTCATCAAGAATACCCAGATATGTAAATTTGAAAATGGTGTGATTGAAATTTCCCTTTTTCATTAGTGACATCGCCACAGCTAGGCAGGGGGGTTGGGGGTTGAAACCCCCAATCTTAAAAAAAAATAAATGCAAACCAGAGAGCCTAAAGGTTTAGTGAACTTGCCACTGAAATTTAAACCTATAAACAAAAACACCTAAAAATTGCCATTTATTCCCCTCCTCTTAGACCTTTCCCTTGTCATGTTCCACCCCCCCCTCCCCCCCCCCCCAACCGTAACACAATTCTGGCTAGGCTACTGTTAAAAATTGACCAGATATAAAAACCTGCGACTTTGCATCCAATTTGCATTTGTGTGCTCTTGCCAGTCTATGGCAATTAGTACAAGGCATTAAATGTTGCTTTTAGTTTTGACTTTCATTTCATGCCATCTGAAGTTATAAGGGAATGTATATGTAATTTTCTGCCTTCTTGTTTTACGTTAGAAGTTATTAATGCCATATGTTTACATGAAATGGTTTTATATGTCAGATAAACTTGATTGCTTGTGACAGAATGAGAAACACGATTTTTCAGTTCTGCCATTAAACAAATCATTGATCAATTGAGATACTAGTTCAAGGCTTGTTTGTCAAAAAGGAAAAGTGGAATGTATTCTAGTAGCCTTTTGCAATAGTATGCAATTAAGTTTCAATTTGTGGTAGTACAGTGTGTAAAGCTCATTACCTTGATTGACAGCACCTTCAAAAAATGCACATTACTGAGCGTGTTTGGATAGCACATTGGGTGTTGCATACTGACCATGAAGCAATTAAACTATGAGAATGTGTCGGGTGGAAATAAGTTTAGGACAGTTGTGGGAGGGGCTTAACTTAGTAGGTTAGGAGAATTGGAACTTTCTTGGGCTGCAGGATTAGGCCTTTAAGAGAGATATACCTCCAGAAAGGCCAGACCCTTCTCCCAAGCCATGCTTTTGTTCAGGGCAGTTTCTCAGTACTGCATTTATAACCTACATCTGTCTTATTGCAATACAACCAAAAATTCAATAACTTTATTGATAAAGATATACTGTACCTATATATAGGAAGCAAACTGGTGGGACCATCTAGGGACCTACGCTGGTCAATTAGGGAAATCCAGATAGGGGAGGCTCCAATGAGGGTCTAGAGGACAAAGGGTGGGTTGCCAATAAATTTATTGATATTAAGAAAGCTACACAGGAAACAAAATGGTGGGACGATACAGGAAACAGAATGGTAGGATGATACAGGGAACTAACTTGGGGCCCCGTGTGAGATCCAGATAGGAAATTTAAGGCTCCACTTAGTGTCCAGAAGACAAAGGGTGGGTTGCCAATATCTTTATTGATATCAAGATAGCTACACAGGAAGCAAAATGTTTGGATGGGTTGGACTATCCATGGAGATCTGTCTTGGGTCCCCTGGTGAGATCCAGCAAGGGAAAGCCCCAATAAGGGTCCAGAAGACAAAAGGTGGGCGATCAACTAGGGATAGCTTGTCTGGTATTGGACATAAAAAAAATTGCATAGATGCATCTTTCACATATTGCATTTCTTTATATAACAATCATTTATGACAAACTAATATTTTATTGAAAATTAATTGTGCCTGTTTATATACTTAGCTATAGTAGGGACTACAGTAGGCCTCGTACCTTTTCTGACAGCTAGAGCTCAAATCTGTGCCACTGATAAACTCACCTTTCCAGTGGGGGATTCACAGAGAGGGTTTTAGAGGGTTAGAGCCCCCATGACCCAACCTTGCAATGCAAAAAAAAAAACCAAAAATAGCCAATTTTCTCTCTATCCTTAGACTTTTCCCTCATATCGTGACCCCAACCACCCTCCCCCCATGACATCAAAACACGCCCCACAATCCTGGCTACGCACCTGCACCTTTCACAGGGTTCATGCATTTTCAGAGTAATCAATTTTCTCTGCTTCTTTATGGGGATATTTGTTGGTCCAAATAAAGAATTACTATAGTCTTCCTTGTACTATGTTACATTCACCATTTCATAATGTTTGTTATGAAAAAAGAATAAATTTAGATATTGCCAGTGAAGAAAACAGTTTGATTAGTGAGGATGTAAAATGGTCGACTTGTAAAATAATTTTCATGACTTTTCTCACACTCCACTCAATTTTCCTACTATTTCACCACTTTTCTACTAATTACTTGAAATAATTTTCCAAAATTTCATAATTTTTTCAGGTTTTCCATGATTGCAGGAACACTGCCTTTTATTGTGCCTTTGTGCATTTTACAGATTGTAGTCTGTGCTATTGGTGACCTTACTTCATTCCTATAGACCAATTCATTTTGAAGACCAAGGAATTATTGGCAGATAATTAAATTTCAGTGATGCATGACATTTATTTTATATCCTTGCTGTTGACTTTCATGAGGAAGTCCATATGGTATCATAAAATGGCAATTTGCTTAAAAACAAAGACTTTCTGTTTTGTGCAGAGCCTTCCTTGAAGCAGTGAAGGTATTTTAATTAAAAGTTCAAGGTCACATTTAAAGCAATATTTTATTTGAACAAAGCATCATTAAATAGCAAAGGTAAAACAACAGAAAGTTATTTTTACAATGGCTATAGCTGTAACACTTTTTTACAAATAAAATTCTTCTTATTTAGACTAGTTCTTTCACATTTTTTGTTTTTGTTTTTTGTGAGAAGTGTGCACTGCATAGAAGTCCCCGAGGTATGTGAGGGAGGGAGGGTTGATAAAATGAAGCCTCACCTGAATGTCTTACCTTCAGGTTGCCCTGGAAAAAATTATGAAAAAATAAACTTTCCAACTTGGCAATTACTTTGCATAGTTTCCTTTTCTTGTCTTTCACATGGGTAGTTGCCGTGACAACCCCAATACTGGAGAAATCGTACATTGACTTTAAATTTATTGCACAGTAGTCTTTGGAAATTTTTGAGTCAATATCCTTCCCCTTCCCCCCCCCCCCAAATTGCTACCCTTGGTCTTTCAATAACAGATAACATCTCTGAGGGAGCAGGAAGATCTGCCCCATTATAGCCCCCTGTGGACTGGGGGTTTCAGAATGAGAATGTGCCCGCCATATTTCCTGCCTGACATACGTAAGAGGCAACTAAAGGGAAACCAAACTTTCACTTGGACCATACTTGAAAATAAATTTAACTTTTAACTTTTTATTGAGTTGACAGACACTATACAACACATTCGTGTTGTTGTGTCTTTAAATCTCATCACTAACTAACCCTACCTATTATACAGTATTAAAACTGGGCTTTTGACAAGTTCATCTCCCTACCTGACCACCACTTCTTACCATTACTCCTTCTTACCATCACCCCCCCCACCTTAACACCATGGTAAGCCTGTTTCCATTTACTGTCACAAATTGCCAACAACTGTCATCTCTGAAAATAAAACAAGCAGAAGATGATCCACAAGGTGCAGCCAGTACCAAAAACATAAACTCAATGATCCAAGGGCAAAAAGCCACTTTTCCTCTTTCAAAGTTCACCATATCTTTGGAAATCGCTTCAGTTTTTACTGAAGGCTGCCATTGGTGGGGTCCTTCTGTCTTTGTCTTAATTTTATTGGCTACACTCGAAGCCCTCATATTCAGTGAAATTAAAGAAGTCAAGGAGAATTTTAGTGAGCAATCATCCATAATACTGTGAAACAAAGTTACTGTGTTTGAAAGATTAAAAGGTAATAGGACCCAGTTGTGTCCAACTAAAGCAGACAATCACTTGACCATTTTCTTGTATCTGGATTTGTCAATACAGACACTTAAGTTACTTTTGCGAGGCTGCTTTGCAATTTTTCTGATCATTTTAACCATATTTTTAATACTTTGTGTCTTACAGTAGAAACATTCTGATTTCTAGAGGTTTTAATGCTCTTAAAATGTAACAGTTATCCTGTTCAAAAGAGAATGGTTGGCTGGAATGCTTTTGGTCATACCATAAGGGGTCTAATTCCCAATGTTCCCAGGGTTCAATATTCCCAAGGTTCCATGTTGATTGTTACCTGTTTTCGTATATCATGATGATTCGGCGATCCCTCATTATGAGGTTCTTAATTTCCGGGGCTCAATGTTCCCATGACTCGGAAACAGCAAACCTTGGGAACAGCGAATTTTGGGAATATTGACATAGCCCAGGCTAGGTTAGATACAGTCTCTTGCATCAACTAATGACCTCCTGGTATAATCTGCATTTATGTAGGCTATATTGCATGTATTACATATACCATGTCCACATTAATTCAGTTGCAAGATGACAGCCAAAAGCTGATCATGATTTAGTGCAGTCTTTCTAAAACACCGACAAGCCCCTGCCCAAGAAACTGTTACATCTTTATATTGTTGCTAATGTTTAACGGTGGTGTCGCATTTCATGAAACAAGCAATAACTGCCCTGTGAATGACCCTACCCCTCTTTGTAACTAAGGAACCTCTTCCAAGTGCTATGGTGGACAGACAGTAGAAAATATCTGACTGCGTTTGTTTAATGATCTCAGTTGCCGCTAGTCTGAATCATGTGACAACATTAACACATCAGATTGACAATGACTGTAGGGCTAGCATGAAAGAGAATAACACAATGAGGCAAGGTCAAGTTTACAAACCAGAGCCAAGCAAATAGCAAGACAATGGAAACTTTTCTGGAAACACAGCCCATATCCTTTTGGTGATACAAACGGAATCTAGAAATGAGGTCCTTTGCCAAACATTACTGGAAAATAATGGCATATGTAAAGAAACAGGTCTATCTGATGTTCCTGGGGCACAATGTTTCCAAGCCTGAGGTTAGATGTTCCCCATTTTTGTTCATCTTGATGATAACAAGGTTTGTTTTTTCCCAGGTTCCATGTTGCCAGATGTCCTGATGTTTCAGGAATGGCGAAACCCCCAAATGAAATAAATCTTTTGGATATGATATGGTTAGATAAGGCTCATTTCCACACAATCACCTTTTATTTAATGTAGCTGAAAAGCTGTGGGGGAATTGGATTTGATACTGCTAGCAAAACAAGGTCTCCCATAATAGTTGCCTTTTTGTGTCGAGAGAAAGAATGCCACTATAATTCCCCACCCCCACCCCCCCCCCTTTTTTTCACTTTGATAGACAAGACACAAGTTCATGCAGATTCAATGTTCCATATTTAGAACTTTTGTCAGATTTTAAAGTAAAAGACTTGTATAATGGGATTGTACTCCTATAGTCCAACATTCCTGTATTCTAACTCCCCTTTATACTCCATGACATTCCAACACTGACCCATCTTGTGTGTGGGGGATTGTGTCTGGATGAGGATGTGTTTTGGACACTTTAAAAATTGCCCGATTTTCTTCTAGACAGCCTTTAACACTGAAATTTTCAGACCCCCTTCCCCTTACCTCCCCCCTTGACCCACAATCTTTGTCCTCCATTTTTTTTTTTTTAAAAATAAACATGGAAATGGGTAGGGAGTGTGTTAAACCACATCGGTTGCCAGGCAACCATGAGCTGTAGACAAACCAATTGATTGTGTTTTCAAAGAAGTGCCTCCATCAAAACAACATTATAGCAATATCTATTCAATGTTTGGTCTGTTTGGATTTAAGGTCTCTAGTTTAAACCTTCTGGTTAAAAGGTCTTGTGACGTGAAAATGAGGACATTGGGTATTTGATGTACAAAGCATCAAAAACCAATAAAAAGAAGCAATTTCCCATCGAAATCCATCATAAATTGTCCATTGTTCAGGGCATTTCATGACTTGCACTTAGTCATTAATAAACATGAGCTCAATATGCAAATCTTGTGATGTCATGGGAGGGACATGCCATACATGGCTTATGTTATCCTTTCCTTTTACAGCTTCCATTTCAAGATCAATTGTAACATTTGCTTGTCCTGAGGGTTTTTATTTTTTGAAGTTAAAATTGCATCCTTCAAAATCACAAGTATCAATTACCAAACAAAATGTCTTACTCCACCTGTTCTTTAGATTAACTAGCAGAGCGGTATTTGAAGGAAAAGAGCTTTGAAGAAACAGCTAAATCTGGAAATTTTCTTCTTACTTTTCTTCAAAGTATCTTTCATCATATTTTAGGACTTCAATATTGAATATTGAAGATAAACCAAGCAGTTACTTCAAGTAAATTTCTCTTTTGAGGAGACAACATTGTCATATGAATCTCAACAGCCAATCATAAAACAGCTAGGACAGTCTTCTAGACTACTTCAAATTGGAATGACTGCTCTTGCCCTTTAATCTTTTTAGCTGGATAATCTCAAGTGAGTACAATCATAGTTTTGTTCACTTGACACTTTAAACATGTGACCAGTACAGTTACAAATCCCTCACACTTTGCTTTGACATACAGGTATAAGTTCTTGTTTAATGTTGGCCTAGTAAAAATGCAGTTTCTTGTCACTGCAAGCAATTTTCTGGTTGCAAGGATTTCTTTCAAAATCAAATAAAATACAGAAATTGACATACTGCTATACCAATCTGAGTCATCTGTGTGATCTTATCAAACCTTTTGGAACAGCTGAAGCAAACCAAAGTCCATAACTCTCAAATTCTCAGAAAAACAGGGCCAGAAAGGAGAAGTTTTTATATTTTGTACTTGGCCTAAGAAGTCACATTCAAAATCACAAAAAGATACAAGAAAAGAAAGATATTTCTTATTGCTTCAAATTTATTTTTTCAACTTGTTTCACTCACTTTTGGGTATATTACATCTTAAGATGCTCACACACTTCTGAAAGGCATTTTTTCTTTAAAGGAAGTTATTCATCACCCCAACTTCCAATTTATCAATACACTATAGCAATTTTCAATTGGCAGAGCTCTTTGATTGACATCAAATTTTAAATGTGCAGAGCATTTCACACCACAGCATATGTTCAGAGAGTTCTGATTAATACACATTTATGGAGCCTTGTATATTAAGGAGGGTAGCCTGAAGCAATTAACTAGGATTGTGTCTCAATAAGGATGAGTTTTAGACAGCTGTGGGAGGGGCTAGCAGTAACGGGGTTTATATGGGAACTGGGACTGTCTGGGATGATGAATAACTAACTGCCTTAAAATCTCAAAACAATTTTCACAAAGTGTTTCTTAGATTTGAAACATGTATTTATGTTTAATCACTGTACATCTTAAACACAACAATCTTGTTTAAACCTTACCTGTGTGATTTAAAAACCATAGAGCACACCAGTGGGCACTAGTAGATCCATGCACCCTATAGACCAACCTCTTGTTTGATTTTTCTCTACATTTTTAACCTCTTTGGTAATACAAACTTAGCATGGAAGTGTATTCTCCCATAGAAGATGTCCAATGTAAATGAGGGAGCATATCAAAAATATTCACATCCCATAAGGCACAAAGGGATATTACTGGCGACTAAGTTTGAAAAATACCTTTAATTGTATTGAAAACTTCTTCCGAAAAAAAAAAACATGGAATCTTTTCTTTAGGAGAAAAGCTACTATGAAAGAAGACAAGAATAAATATATACATACTAGAATCTTTTGAAATGTTAATATAAACCCTACATCAACAGTTATCTTATCAGGACCTTAAAATGTCTTCTGAACCAACAAATAAAAATTAAACACATTTACAATAAAAATGTAAGTGATAAGCATATAAATACCAACATGAATTTAATTTAAGGAGCTGCTCATTTTCTTCTGCACCAATACAGTCTTTATTTATAGACAAAGTCAAGTGATGGTCTGATTAAGTTGGCCATAACTGGGGTCCATCAGCTTTAGTCTTACAAATTCTTTGCTTAAATGTATCATGGATGATTATACACTAAAATGTACCTGCCTCTCAATGCATATAGACAATAAAATTAAAACGATTTGAGGCTGATGGACCCCACTAATGGCCACATTTCAGTAGCTGCTTGAATTCATCCAAACATCTAAAACAGAAAATACTTTACAAAAGAAAATATGTCAAATTAATGATCATGAATTTTACATGACAGGGTGCTTCCCTTGTATAAAGGCATCAATATTCTTGACTTTTCCATGATGTTCCATGACCAAAAAAGATTACCATGACCTTTCTCTTGACTTTCTCTTTCTCTTGAAAAAAAAAAAAAAAATCAAAAGGAGTGGAAACACAACAAATTTTGAATATTATGAGAAGTTAATATTATCATTGGCTAAAACTTATTCTAGTTTGAGTGGGAATGGAAAATTTTCCTAAATATATGGACTTTTCGAAGTTCTTTAATTTTTTTTCTAATTTTCATGACTTGTCCTTTTTTTGTAAACTACGACTGCTGAAACCCTTTTCAGAGCATTTTTTCACTCTGTTACTACCTATTTATATATGACTGTAATAATTCCACCTGAAATTCAATCAAAAGCTCTGACACACTCAATACCTGCCTTTTTTTACATTTCAGGCTATCTTCTAATACCAAAGAAAACAAGCTCCAAAATTTTAATTCCAAAAAACACCCTTCACAAAATCATTCACACAACCGCAAAGCTTTTAACCTTGCTTTTAGTATTAAAGGTAGATAAAAATATCTTGTAAAATTCTTAAATTAAGTCCACCAAAACAGCTCCTCTGCCCTTATTGGATTTCAACCCCTCCTGGGTATAGAAAGAACACTTACCATTTGCTTTTCATGTCATGAAAGCAATGTTTATAAAAGGATAACACATATCCCTAACCCAGAGCAACCCAGCTGCCAGTCTTATTGCATGATAATACTATCCAGCTACTGGTAGGAGCATGTAAGCATTAAACCTATGCCATTAGTTGGAAAGTAGCCAAATCTATTGGGCTGTAAAAGTGAAGTAAGCAAAAAATAAAAGACATAATTAGAGAGAGGAAAATGCAAGTAGAAACAGCAACCACTAACAATTACAGCAATTTATGGAGCATAAAAATCTTGTAATTTGGAATAAGATTTAGGTATCTATAAACTGACAAGCAATTGAAAGTAAGACAGCTAGGCCACTTCATTTTTTAATTTTTTTCTGCAATAGAAATTGAAGCTTATTAAGCATTATGAAGAATTTCAAGGCCAAATTTTTGGATGGTACATCCAACTGTACAGTTAGAATGTGTAACACTAGTCCTTTGGGGTATTTATTAAAGGTGCTACTATCTTGTTTCTTACATGGAAAGGAATATGATGATATGCCTGAATGCAATTGGTGACTAAATTTTCGTCAATATTCATTCAAAGAATGCCCTCAGACTTGGTTGCTCATTGATCACAATTAGATACCATTAATGTCTCAAAGTCTGGATTTTGTGCCGAATACAGGAACACATTTTAACCACTTGACAACTTTCTCCAATGCTTGGTACCTGAAATCCCATTTCATTTATAAAACCCTTAATAACAGAGAAAAGCAGGCCTACGGCTATTTCACACTGGTAAACAAATACCTCAGAAATGAAATACTTGTCCTGTACCAATACTAGGTACCAAGATCTCAACAGTCCTAGCTAGGCCTAGGTACTCTAAGCAAGTACTATGTCTACACAAGTACCAGGTTTACACAGGTGCTATTAAAGACAATGCAAGTACCAGGTATATCACACTCAAGTACCAGGTCTATGCAAGTACCAGATCTAGAGATGTGTCAGGTCTATGCAAGTAGCAGGACTAAAAAAGGACTGAAAATATTAAAATGTTTACCCTGTTGATCACATCATCTTTGGTAACAGAATAAGACACTTGGACACACCCTCATGTGTACAACCCTGGGTATAAAACCCTGGATGATGCTAACCCCAGAAATACTCTCCTGCAGTAAACTAAAGTAAAGACAGGACCTTACATCATTAACAGAAACACAACTCTTGTAATCTGCAACAATTCTGTCAACAATTTCTTTCAAGACTAAGCCTCTCAAGGTCAAAAACGAAAATCCAGACAGAGCAAGAGAAGCTGAACTTTTACCTAGTTATGACAGCATCCATAAAATTACTCAATAATAAATATAAATATTGTGACAAAATCAGGGTTATATTACTTTCCAGCCATGAACTTTGCTCTCCTCTCTATTGCAAATATTTTAAAACATAACATTGATACAGAAAGGCTGCAACATGTTTCCAGACTGTACAATTTACAGACCTAAATGGCCAATCAAGCCAAAATAAATGTCTTGTTCATTTCAACTCTCATGACATTCATCACAGCTGCTGTAATATTGAGAACAGGACGCACTACCGGAATATAAAGCCATATAAGCATAGTAATTTGTGTTGAAGTCAAGGCCTGTCATTCCAAGGCCAGCTTCAAATAGTGGATTGTAATACTACAGTTTACGTCCAATGACCTCGAAGCCAGTCAAGGTTGGAAGGTCCGAGGCCAGCTAGGCCTCAACTATATTGCATATATTTATCTATTCTGGTTTCTCTGGCATTACTACAGGAAAGGTTTTATTTTAAGGGGAAAGCAGTCCCCTCCCCATCCAAACCCATTACCTCCCTCTGAATAAATAGCCAACCTACAATAGTAATTTAGTAATGGCTACTTTTAATCATCATGTGACAATAATTTTGTCTTTTTGTTAAAGGACAAGAGCAGTCTCTGCAACTTGAAGTACTGTAGTATACTGTACTATTTTATAATTGGCTCTTCAGGGTCATATCAAAGTATTTTTTTTCCTACAACGTGACATTTACTTGGAGTTAATGCGTGGTTTACGACGAATATGCAATACTGAAGTCCTAAAATATCATAAAAAAAATACTTTGAAGAGAAGTGAGAGGAAAATGTGAGGTTTAGCTGTTGCTTCAAAATCTTTTTGAGATGACTGCTCTTGCCCTTTAACTTAGGGAGGATGAACAAATCCTCGTGTTAAAGTAACTTTTTGTGTGTGATAGTTTTCATCCAAAACATATTTCATGATTATTCTGTAGTTATTTGAAATTCTTGCTGACCTTCCAAAGCATTTTGGAACCTATTGTCTTTCCAGTATCACACATGACATTCCATGGCACATGGCACAATTACTTTTCTAATGCTACATCCTTTTTCATCCCTCTGAACCTTATAAATTGAAATCAAATTTATTTCACTCCTTTACACCATGAAATGCAGGTTGTGTGGAATGAATGCACTCCAAAAAATACAATAAATGAAAGAACACAATTTTAAGGTTTTACAGTACTTAAACATCTGAGGCAGGATTCATTAACATTTATGAAAGTCAAAATACCAGCAAACTGAGAACTTTTTTACTGTTCAGTAAAGTGGCATTCCAGAAAACAATTCCCCCAAAAGTATTTGGTTTGGGAAGTCCTAATACTTAGTTACCTTCTATTCACCTACGTGATCCCATTTACCCGTGACTAACCCTGGTAAACTATATAGCACCACTGAAGAGTGAGGGTGCCCTTACTCCCCACAATGGGGAGCTCCTCCTTATGGGGAGCAAGGGCACCCTCTCTCCCTGTGCTATTAATTTACCAGGGTTAGTTTTGGGTAAGTGGCATTAACTATGTGAATAGGAGGTAAATAAAGGGGCGATGTAGATTACAAAGTTCACAAAGATAAAGTTTTGCGACAATGAATGCCCAAGGGTTAATTGTGCAAGTGGCTGTAGCTTGTGCTTTCACATTTTAAAGCGGCTCATTGGGATGGTTCATGAAATTCAACAAATTTTTCCAAACCTGTTGAGTTTTCTAAACATACCAATGACAAATGGTCAAACTTAGACAATCCCCATGCCTACATACAAATAACTGTGTTATGAGTGAGTACTTAACGGCTGAAGTCGGTTTTCAAAAATTTGTGACCAGACACTTTTTCAAATTATGCACAAAACCATTACAAGTCAGGACACTAGAAAATTCAAAATTTTAACGTTTTCTGTGACTTTTGGACTTGAAACATGACTTGTTATGCTAATTTTAAGCATTGTTATGTGGTAATGACCCTTTACGACTCTCATTAGGTTATCGATATCAACTCAATGAGCCTCTTTAAGGCAATCTTATTTTCTAAGGCAGGCAAAGTTCCCACTTGATCCCCAATGCTGATCGCTACATGCTCCACCAACTAAAAAATTTTGTGACCAACTGCAAGACTGTTCCCATATGGTTGCCTGGGCCAGATCTAATTGCCTCCTCCTGTTCAATTAGTAGGAAGTTGTGTCATTCAAAATTATGAATGCAAGTCTTATATTTACAAAAGTTTGTGTGGAGCTGGGAGCTAATCTGTAGAAGTACATCAATGATCTTAGATCACTCTGATTTTCTAGTGTGTAATAGTACAGTACAGAATGTCTTTGTGTGTGCAAGTGTTGCCACAGCTTTTGTACTTACAGCATTTGAAGTTTGTGTTAAGTTTTGCAAAACAGTTTAAGAAGTTTGCCTTTGTTATTACCAACAAACAATAGTATGATGTGTTATTAAGTCAGAGTTACAAAACTTTTGATTCTAAGTTGTCTTTGTGAATCCAGCCCTATGGGAGGGCATTGATCCTAGGGCAATTGCCTCACTAAGAAAAATATTGATTGATTTAAAAAAAACAATGGGCAGAATGAACAAAATATAACTGTGGTTTACAGGTATAAAAGTTAGAGCCTATAAAAGTTATAATAATAAGAAAATAGTGCATTAATACTGTACCTTCTATCTATGTTTGTGTATATGCCTGCCAACATGAGTAAGAGTGTTTGTTTGTGTGTGCTACATGTGGGCTTGGCTCTGATGTGGGTTGATTGGTTATAGAAAAGTTTTGCCACGAACACAGTATAGGGTTACAGCTGTTAAAAAATTTGTACCCCTTCTCCCAATCTGCAAACCAGTTTTACACCCCTGCCCTTGAGCAGTAGTAAAATATCCAAATGTTTTATTTGTACAATATTTTTATAGCGTGCAGGGAAAGATAATTATAGACACAGCGTATTGAATCAATCCATGATCATCCTACCCTTATCTATAATACCAAACAATTATATGAACATAATAACTATTTTATTTTTTCATGTAAGATGTGGCCACAACATATTTTACTAAATCAAAATAAAAACCAGAAAATCAAAAGGCTTTGAATTAAAAACTGGATTATTTGCAAGAGTGGTGCTAAAATTATGTTGAAAGGCATTTATTTTATTGCTGGGAGAGGTACTCTAAAGGAAGCTTGCAGGACCACAGAATTCTGAAAAGCATCCTTCATGTGATCACTGGTGAGACCTGGATGCACTTGATGTGGGTATTGCTCTCAAAGGATGGTTTCTGCTGCTTGTAATGACCTATGACCTTTTCCAAATCATTAGCAGTAGGTACTGTAGGTAGGGAATGCCATCGTATATATTGATCTGGAAAGAAAAATAAACAAAAAAAAAAGAAATTAATCATACAATGGTAATTAAGTAGGCAGGTGTATAATCCAGGTGTGAGCAGGAATTTATCACACCAATGTGTGATGTACTGTAAGGTATGAATGCCATGCAACACAATCAAATAAATGGTCGTTTTTAAGGCCCTGGCTCCAAGAGAGAATTTCGTGTACATGTTCTACAAGTTCTTCAAAATGAATCTAATATCATTCATGTTTGTATAGTCACATCACAAATAATACCACTGGTCAGAAGTAAACTTAATTTTTTTTAAATATATACAGAAACAGGCACATACAAACAAATAGACAATTCAAACCATCAACCATCCACACACAGAACGAAAAAGTTTGTCACATTCGGAAATGTCATCCTGACCCCCACCCCAACACAGAAACAACCTGCCAACCCACCTTGTACCCACTCATCTAAAAAGCCAATCTCTCTGGAATACAGCAACTGTTTAAGTGCAGTCAGGTGTTTGTCATTGACCACATGTCACCACAGATTAGGTTTCCAATTGGTCACAAGACAAGTCTTTTGATGCGATATTTTCATGACATATTTAAGAGATTCAAAGAATCAAGGCACTTTTTTTCTCTTTATTGGTGAAAATTCCATATCAATATAATGTTGCATTCAGAGGCTATGAAATTTAAAATAAAATTTTCAAACAACAATTACATATTGCATTGTGGGAGATCTGTGGTGTCATACTGGCTGATTAATTGAGCATCTTTTGCACTTTTGTTTTTAAATGATCATACTTGCATATTAAATATGCTGGTGGGAGATACTTTTTAAACTTTGTGTTCACAAAAAAATATTCAGCTCAACCTAAACAACATTTCATCAATGTTTCACTATGTGAAGTTTTTAGGTTTAATCAATTACTTCAATTTTAAAGAACAACAAAAGACTTTTAAAGTTCTCTGTTGGTATCAAAAACCATTCTGTAACCTTGAAGCAACTGGGAGTCAATAGCCGTGTTCCCATTTGATCCAGGGAGGTGGATCTTGATCTACCGAAGTGGATCAACATCAGTTACCTTGATCGAGATCCGCGTTCCCATTTGAGTGAGCGCGGTAGATCAAACGTGTTTTATGAACACATTGCGCAAGCGCGAAAAGGTCACCAATGTTTACAAGTCGGCCTGCCATGCATTTCGCATCGATGTATCACAAAAACATACATGAGTGTAACCGGAGATCCAGGGTCACTTGATCTACCGATGTGTTCCCATTACAAACTTTGATCCAGCGCGGTGGATCTTGATCTACCCCGAACGGTCGATCAAAATCGGTGGATCTTGATCTTGAGTGAGTGTTGTTGATCTGCGTTCCCATTAGTGTTTGATCCACCTCGGTAGATCAAGATCCACCTCCCTGGATCAAATGGGAACACGGCTAATGTTTGGCAAAGGTAACCAATCTTTAAACAACAAATATCTTGAGTTATGCACAAGCTATTGTGGAGTTTTAAAGGGCATGCAATGAAAAATTTTTCTCTTATATCTGAGATCCTATGAAATTGACACCAGGCTACTTCTTTAATAACCTATTATCTTTAACAGGGTTATATGGTTAGTTTGGTTGGATGAGGTTTTACGCTCAATTTCTATTGAAGTCTGGCCAAACACGGCCATTTTGCAGTTGTACTGTAGCTTGCTGGCCGGCTTGTCTTCCCTACTTTATTACTTATGCTGAGCACCAAGCACGATGGCAGTATTGCATGTTTTATTTTAAAAATCTTTGGTATGACCCGGCAAAGGAGTCAAGCTCCAGGCCTTTTGGCCTCAAGTCAGGTGCTCTGACCACATGACCATGTAGCCAAGATCTATGGATGCAGGAGAAACCTGAATGGCAGCTACATTTATAGTGGGTATAGTCAGTGTAGTGTGCAAAAAGCAGCCAGAGTGGGTCACATTACTGTACCTTGCAATCTCAAAGCTTTGTGAGCTAGTTAGATGGAGTTTTATGGCCCGGCCAGTTTCCAACCTACTGGTTCAAGTTGAGCTGACCACTACCTTTTTTCCAGTTGTGGCTCACTGGCTTGATTTCCCTACTCCATTTGCTTAGGCAGAGTATCACACACAACAGCAGTAGGTTCCATTTCTAGAGTCTTTGGTATGACTCGGCCTGGGAATCAAACCCAGGCCTTCCGTGTGAGAGGCAGATGCTCTACTGTTAGACCAAACACGTACACGGTCACAAAGCTACGACTCTGTCACAGTAGAAATGGCTTTACAGAAAGTTTTGCTCACAACATAATCCTCTATGTCTATTTTTGCTCAAATGACAAGATGAAACTGAGGGTTGTTTTTAATAGATTAAAATGTTAGATATTTCCATGAATTTTCACTGAATTTTGTGCTTCCCCAATAGTCTGGGGTTTTGTCCTACTGTACTGTAACTCCATGCAGGTCGACAACCTTAAGTGAAGCTACAGGTGGTCCATGGAGTTGGCTTCCTGGTCCTATCTATTGTTTCTAATTTCTTGTTCTCCTTTTACAGTAATACAGACTTGCTTCACATTCTCTTTCAAACCAACCAAATTTACAAGCAAACTGCCCTAGTCACCAATTCTCAGCAGACAAAAGGACCAATCACAATTTAAGTCAAACCTTGCAGAAATGTAAGCAATGCTATAACTGCAGTACTATCAACTATAGACTATAAAAACAGTATAACCACATCGTAACTAGGTTAGGAACAATAAATATGTCAGCCATCAAGGCCTTTAAATTGGACCATGTTTGCAGGACAAATATGAACCCTCTCTGAAAATATTTACACTCAAAGAAAGTTTTACCATAATATTTAATCTTCTTAAGTTACACCATCAAAATAGAAAAAAGGACATTGCTAGAATACAGAGTACCAGTCAAGAAGGGTTCTATGTTGGAAGATGATTCTTAATGGCAGCTCTAGTTGGAGGGGCAGCTCACTGCCTTCAGACTCTGTTATTGTAGTGTGTAAAAACCAATACAGTTTATTACTGTCCCCTGCAACCCTTGTACATATCTGCAACAGTGCCAAGGGAACAGGGCTCGCAATATTAATGATGGTTACGGCCAGACAAAAGCATCTTTTTCATCAAATGACCAAATTAACATGTGGGTTGTTTTATAAATATACAATAATATTCACATTTGAATGAATTTTCAGACATTTTCAAATGATATTTTATTGACTTTTGTGCCAGCTGGCTGTCTGGCAATTTGGTCTTCATGCAGGCTGCCATGCCTATGAGCTGGCTTCAGTCAGCCTTCACCAGCTGTGTGGCAAGAACACTGCAGCCAACTGAGCCGAGTATAGTAAACAAAAGAAGGTGAAAGTTGGAGATTGAGTAATTTTTAGAAGTAGACATTTTGCAACGGCTTTATCAGAAAACAGCAGCAGAGGTTTGGGGTACAGGTATACCCAATAACTAGTAAGAGACTGGAGAGCATCCAACTAATGCCAAACTAAACAAGTTGCTTTTTAACAACCAGATACAAACTCTCCGTACCACTAAAATCAGTCAATATATACCACTACCGACTTTTCAAAAATAACTCCACCATAAAGCCAAGTTATTAAACTGTAAACTCTCCAATGATGAAGTTCCTCATAATATTTTTGCAGTAAAAATTTATGTAAGTGCACTGTTTTGAAAGAGCAAAATTACTGCAAAAAGATTTCCCCCTTTTCCCCCATTCCTCCCCCCTCCCCCATGCCCCCCCCCCCCCCCCCACATATAGCAACTTCTTATCTCTGTCATATGCAAGTGTGTTACACAAATGCTGAGGTCACGTTCACCTTACATTCAAGTGTTTCCTTTGGGCACTTTATAGCCTATACTGTAACTCCTACCTCTTGACTCTACAGTTAGTCTTCAATCAACTTGGGTTGCCCAGTCATAGGATTGGCTGTCAGCTGTACTGAGTCACCCAATGGTACATAAGATACCATCCCATCATGCTTTGCTGCATCTCATGATTCTACGCATTTACCCCAATTAGTTTGATACATCTGTAACATGTGGAATAGGGACCTACCAATTTTCCTTTTTTTCCTCTGAAACTCCTTAATGAGAAGTTCAACTCAGCAAGTACAGTACTGCTTACCAAATGCAAAAAAAGTACTTCTCTCCATAAAATTAATCAGTATGCATAAATTAATTCACTAGGAATCCCATATTTAGTTCAAAACATACACAACAGCTAAGCTATACCTAAGCATAATATACTAATTCATACTGGAGTGAAATTTAATAAATTTGCCCTTTATTTAGCAGCTTAACATGCAGGGAAGAAACCAAAGAATCTTATAAGATTCCCACGAAAATCTTTGAGGTTTTACTTAAAGGCTTTAGTCCACCGACCTATTTTTGGAATAGTAAGTTAGCAGAAGATTGGGACAAAGTGTTGTAGTTAAGGAATAAACTGCAAATTTGTCGGACTATTGTTGGTGAATAAACTGTCCAGACTCCACAAATTTGGAAAAATAAGGGATGAGGCAAAGCCTTAAGTTCATTATTTCTTTCAACTTTGGTGTCAAGACAGGTTATTCACCCAACAATAATCTGACAAATGTGGTTAACTCATTTTCTACCACCCAAAAATGTCCTGTCAATGTTAATTTAACCAATCAGAATGCAGGATTATAAATAGCCAGTCAGTAGAGGTGGTAGAATATACATTGTTCATGTCAATGATATTTTACTGAGCTCAAAGTGAAACATACCAATTAACTTTCCCATAATCCCTTGTAATTATCAATGTCTCATTGACAGATGAAAGCATGGAAGTGTGACATACCTTTGACCACTTTGTAAAGTACACTAAGTAGGCTGCTCTACTGTATTAAATACTGTAACATCAAACAGCAAACTGGTGGTGGGCATTCAACTTTCTTTACAAGATAATGTACAGAACTTAAATGGGGGCAGCACATTTTATAGTATGCACTTGTGCAAATGTATTTAAAATACCATACTTGATTGCATTTTCACCACTGACTATTTCAGTAATAGGTCTCTAATTTTCAAGTCAAAGCTTGGGAGCAGCTGGTGTCATGGAAACCATTGAGGGGCTAAAGAGAAATCACGATTACTTGACGCAAGTTTTGACATCACCCATGGCGACCTTCCATTTAAGCTAGTAACCTAATTAATCTTTACTGATAGGTCAGGTACAAAAGGAATGCAAGCATACCTGAAATAACTGCTTATCAAGCCAGTCACGAACAAAACACACAAACAAATCCAATTCTTTTAAGTTACACGTAATCCCCCATCGTAGCCGAACGGAATGCTGTCTCAACTTTCGTGGTTTCATCAGGAGGGGAAAACTGAGATCACTATATCTTCCCCTTAACTCATGAACTCTGCATGAACTGATCTTGTATGTCTGAAGGCTTGTGTGTAATTTGTTTAAGGGTATAATTCTCATTCTGTTAAATTTTGTGTGACTGTGATTTACTGATGGGAGATGACACATCAATATTTATCAGATATAAATACTCCAATATCCTTGGGCATTGTTGGTACTAATGTTATAAAATTGTAACAGTACCAATCTCACATAACTCCAACTGTGAAACATTGATCACATTTCAACATTACCAAGATAGTGAAGTTCAATTTGTAGCACTTTCATTGGTAAGAAACATGTACTAGGGAGGTAACTTTGTGTCAGTCTACTATTAAAACTGCAACTCAGTGACAGCAATTTATCAACACACCTAAATTTGTCCCCCTTTAATAGTGGTTTCGGGAGTGTACTCTAGTTCTGGAAATTCACAATGGTAGGCTGAGGGCTTAGTGAAGGCTGGATGAGGCTTAAACTTCTTTAGACGACTGCAGGTGTCTCTCTAAAGTACCTGAGAACCCAGCACAACTCCTTGTCCTTCCTGAAGTGGTCAAAATCTCCTAGATGCAGAGGTCCCCCAGCAGAATGTCTATGATCTGAGTTTTGGCTAAGAATGTGAGATTAAGATAAGATGGACTCCCCTTCTAGCCAACCAAATTTATTTTGCAGCAAGTCTGAGAGCACCTGGACAAAGCTTCTCCATCTGGCCATGGTCAACACTACAGCCAAAAAACAGTCACATGAATTAATTTTAGACTTTTAAGACTCAAAAGTATATGTGTAAGGATATGATATTGGGACATTTGTGTCTAATGCAAAAAATAAAAACAAATGATGATTTAATTGCTGAAATTTGTTGATAACTGTGCTGGGAAATTTCATCACAATATAAAACAACATCTTTGGTAGATGCCAAAATGTTTTAGGTTATGAAAACTGGTTCGAATCTTTTGTTAGTTACATAAGACACCAAAGCACCATTCAGTCTCAAAAATTAAGTTAAAAAACTAAAATTGGCTTTAATTTAACTGTAGAGTTGGTATGCCTGACCATGTAAGTGACAAATCTTTTGTTAGTTACAGAAGACACCATTTTGTCCCGTTTTTGGTTAGAGTTAACATTTTGTACCCAACCAACATAGAATTCAAAAGGCTAGGCAATCATGTATAATGCAGAAGTATAGACCAGCATATAACCAAATCACAGCATGAAAAAAATAATTCATGAAATTGCTAGTCACAGTCACATTTAAGCTCAACCAATGTTGGGACTACTATGTCTGTATCCAGTATCATATCCTTGCACATATACTTCTCAAGTCCTTGAAGATGATTTTGCAGAATGGAGGTTTTCTAAAACCAGATAATTTCTACTCCTCCACCTTGAATGTTCAAATGTGCAAGATTAATTTGACTTTGAGCTCAAGGCCAGTATTCCAGTCACACAATAACGGTTGTACACATGCTTCAATAAGCAATCAACTGTGCTAGCAAAAGAGACAGCAAACAGATAATGGTACACATTGGCAAGATGGGGGTGCAAACCAGCATTCCAAGGGGCCTTATGCCTCATGGCAACTGTGGCAATAGCTTTGCAGAGAAAGGAAAATGAGACTGTGGGTGGAATTAGCAGCCATGGGGTCATGTCAAGACTGCTACTGGAGATTTTAATGTAAATGACATGTATCCAGGGTTAAAGGGAAAGACTGCATTTAAAATGTTCAACATACTGTAGCATTAAAAGTAAATAGCTCTGGTCATTTTCAAATCATTCAGTCTCAACAATAAACCTCAGCAATAGCTTCATCTCCTCAAAATATTATGCACAAGAAGAGGTATGGAGTTATCTTTTGAAATATTGAAAGTTTGGGCTAACATATTATTCTTGAGCCAGAAACAACTGAACTTCTCTCTGAGGGAAAGTTATTTCTTTGAAAGAAGCCTACCATACTGCCTTATTTGTAATTATTTATCACTCTTTGCCAATAAATATCGGTTTTAAAAGGATGAAATTTCCTTGTCAAAACAAATGCAATGTTTCCCTTAAAGTATATAGATACTTGCTAGCATTGTCATCTCAAAACATGGCACATAAAGCACATGATCTGTTGTGAGCCTGAAGGGCAAAGAACAAGAACATACAGGCTCACCTCAACAGGTGGGGCCTGTGTGGAGAAACCCTTTTAAAGTGTAAATGTTAACAAAGTGGAAAATCACATGTGTGTGCAAGTTGCTGCTGTGCAATATTTCTACGACAAAATGAACAGTTTGGTTTTTATGGGTTTTAAAGCTCAGAAAATGGTACAGTTCTGCTTAAAATGACAGTTTGCAAGTGTGTGTCTGTGATATGAATTCCAGTCTGAAAGACACAAGCCAGGAAAAGTTTTGCTAGAACAACCTACACATCGTAACAATGACCTCACAAATATTACCTAAGGTTTCTTTCCACTTCCTGTAGTATTCCCTACTAATGAATACTACAGGAAGCAGATTGAAAACCCCTAACTGCACTTAGCTGTAACAGAAAAAGGAACAAATTGAGATTCTGATCAAATATTTCAAGCTTTGGGAGGAAGGTGACCTAACATTTGTTTCCATCCTTCCAAGAAATGTCAATAACTTTTTCCAAATTAATTTGATTATTCTAAAATTGCCCCAAAAATTTAATTTAGTACCATGACACAGAGGCCAGAGGATCAAAACCTGACAGCTAAACGTGACACCATTGATCTCTAATTCTAAGAGAAGATCGCACTGTATAAACAATGCCCGCATAGCAGACCTGACTCTTCTCTTCTGCTTAATGTCAAGAAACTGAAAAGATTGTCTGCTGACTGCATTGCAGGCTACTGCGCAGCAAACAAACTGTAGATCTTTGTCAAATTTTGTTTGCATTATAAAATTTCACTTTTTTTTATAGTAACTAAGGAAGTAAATCAAGCACAAGGAAAAAAAAAATTGGAAACATGGGTATGGTTGGGTGGCTTTCTGAAAAAGTCATCCAATATTTTTGAGATATTCCATCATGTATTTCTATGAATCAATCTTTATGATACAAATTTATACTAAAATTGAAGAATGTACTTTTTAGCATGTTTTTGTTCAAAGTAAGTAACACCAACTGGAAAGAAATGAGAAAAAGCAAGCCAGAAACAAGGATGTGAAAGTCTTTGGGTAGACCAGGCTAATATGCACAAAACCTGTTTGAACATTTTGTTTGCTGGATCTGAAAGGCAGTCAACTATGACCCCCGGTCCAAACTAAAAATTTTTTAGTACTTATTCCACAGGAATTCTCAATTGAAACAGCTCTTTGACTGACAGTAAAGTTTAAAACATGCAGAGTACCATAGCTTATATTACACAGCATGTGCTGTATTGAGAGTGTTTCGATTATACACTGGGGTCTTGCACATGTACTCACCTAAAGGAATTGTGTGTGGATGAGGACTGAGTTTAAGACAATTGTAGGAGGGGGGATTTGGTAAGTAGGCTACAGAAATGAAACTGAAACTTCCAAAAAAAAGAAAGAAAATGTGCAGGAGATGTCTTAAAAAAAAGAGCAGATTACGAAGCAGGCACCAAAACTGGGAGCCCAGGGACAAGCTTAAGGGTCCCTAGTGGCATTGATGTCATTATAAAATACTTCTGAATGGACTGAACTCCAAAGGCTGTCTGTATATGTTTAACTGCTAATGTTATGACGAAAAATTTTGGGGTATGAATAGAAAAAAAGGGGAAAAAAAAGAGAGGAAATTTCCTCTATAAAAGTATCTCATGCTTACAGTTTAGAGAATTAGAACTGTTTGAAATGAGAAGATTTGACCTTTAAGATTTTGTTGGCCATTTTGGGGGTCTATCATGCATTTTCAATAAATTCTTTTGTCAACCTGAACCATGAATAGACAATACATCAGCCTAAACTTATTCTGCTTATTTTGGATTGTTTGCAGTCATCTGTGATGTTGGGAATCAACATAAATTCTAAAACAAAATCTGATGAACCCCAGCAATGTCTCAGCACCATTTGTCTACAGTACAAATGCTACGATATAGTGCTCTGATCAGGACCACTGTTCAGGTTTCCTTGATCAAAGATATCCTTGGATGGTACAAACAAGTCAAGTTAGATGAGGTCTCACTGCTCAGTTACTAACCACATCAGGCACAGTCTTTTCTCCAGCTGGGACTTACTGGCTTGTTTTCCCTACTTCATTGCTTAAATGCTAAGCACCATGCTAAATGGCAGTAGGTTACATTTCCAAGTCTTTGGCATAACCAAACCAGGTTCAAACTCAACACATCTTGATTGCAAGTTGAATGAAACACAATTTCAGGTTACTGTAGGAGGAGAGGCATGGAGGTGTTACTCACTAAGTAGGACAGGGAATAAATGGTTCAGTTTAAGTTGACAAGAGTAATATACTCAAAAAGTTCTACAAGTTCTGTAAACCATATTAGCTTTGTTTCTTTGAATGAACTACATATACAATTCATTATACTGTACTGCAACATAATAATACAAACAATTTGTAAAGAGTCACATGACACTTGCAGATCTGGTACCCCCAGGGACAGCCCTTCAATAGTGACGCTGATGCACTGTGCATGCAGCACAATTAATTTACACCCAGGCAAGCATATGGCCCAATTTGATGTCATCGTTATAGGAGGCCTATACCATTTTCTGTCTGTGGTGCATCACCCTGAGAGAACACAGAGTATCACTGCTGGTGACTAATTGGCTTTTAAATAAAGCTACGATCATTCTAAAGGACACCTCTGCTAAAGATGTGATGACAGAAGACGAAAGTAGTACAAGCATACAATGGGACCTGGAACGAAAACAGTAGACCCTTGGAAAATTGCCTACCATTGTGAATATGTGCTAATTGGTTCAACCTACATGTTAAGGGTACTGCAGTGTGTAGCATGCTGATACAGAAGTAGTTAGTTACTCATATAATCTAGATTCACCCAGCTGATGAGACCGCCAGTCTGACGTCCTAAAGATTTGTATATATGTCTCCTTATAATGGCTTAGATGTCATCTGATAGTTATCACAGAGCACACTGTGACACCTTGCCAACAGCTGTGAAGCTTATCACCCATCGCAGACAGCTCAATTTCTTCTTAGCTTGCAGAAGAACTATTTTTATTACAGTCGTTAAAAAAGTTTTGACTTTTAAACATTTGATATTTGATGCTTGTCACTAATACGATGCCCTCTATCTCTTTTGTATGAAGTACAGTACGCCACCACAGATAAAAGATTAACCCCCACAAATTTACGACAAAACTTGAGCCATTTGAAAGTGATGTTGTGGTCTATATGTTTGACTGACATCTTGCAGGCCTTCAATTTTGAGGTGTAAGATTTTTGTAAACCTATACAGTGTTAAGTATGGAAAATCAAATAACATGCACTAAAATTTCAGAAAATAGCATACCTTCAAACAGTTCTCAATATCTCCAATTTGGAATTTGAAGCAAACCTGAAAAAACTCAGCTCAAGACCTAACCTCAAAGAGAAGACCATATTGTTATTTTCCTCTGGTTTTCAACCTTTTTGGCTGCTAAAACAGTATGTAAAATGGCATTCATGAATGTATCACACTCCATAGATCTTTTAAGTGTACGGATGGCAATTATGAGTGCTTAACTCATGAAGGTGAGTTGGACTGGAGTTCCCCCTTTGCAGAATGTGGAAAATTTTGGATAAAAACATTTGATATGATGCAGTTTGGTGACATTAGTAACCTTAAGACTGTATATAAGATGTACTGTAGGATGTAATATTTGAATTTTGCAAAGGGATTTTGGACGAGCTGCTGTCCAATCAGAAAGTACGCAACAGCCCCATGGGTAGGAGAGATTAAAAATCCAGGCTGTAGGAGATTGAACATTGCAAATCAACTCATGAGAGCTCAGTCTCCTCTAAACTTAAATTTAATGACATCACCACATCAAACTTATATTGAAATCATTGATGAAGGGAGCTTAAAGCATTTTACAACAAGCATCTGTGACCTTTCTCAGCTGCCCGAGATTCATTTGAATAACAATATGTATCATTAAACAATAATATATAAAAGGCACGAAGTGCAATTTTACGGCACTTCCGTCTATAACATGAACTACTGTAAAACCAGCAAGGAACATGAACAGTTCGCAGAAATCATTCAGGTCTGTCAGCTGCCTAAGGGTTCATTTGAAAAAAAATAAATGCATGCAATGGATTTACTTGAATACTTGGGTAGGATGATGGGAGTAAGTTCAATAGGGGTATGACCACATGCCAACACGAATGTGTTTCCCCTAAGGCAAACGAACATAATAGTGAGCTTACAACTGACAAAACAAAAAAAGGTCAAGTCTTTGATATTCAAAATCCTAGTAAAATTTGGTCAAAGACAAATGCCAGAGCAAGTGCGATAAGTTGAGTAGATAGGATAAGATTAATCTGCACATTTGAAAGAGAATACAAATAAATCATGAAAGCTGTATAAAACTTCTCAATAAAATCCTAAAATTCCCTGTAGGTCTAACTACTGCAACTAGTATTACACACAGAATCTTCCAAACTCCTTGTTAGGTGAGGTTTACATTTGCTCCATATCAGTATTAAAATTGAGTGAATTAATTAAAAGTTGGCTTTTAAAATAATCACAGTCACATCATTCTGGAGGGATGAATTTCATAAAAGACCTAAAACAAACTGATGAATTCAGAAATTCCTTCCTGAAGATTTTGAAGAAATATTAGACAAAGTTGGAACTGTTAGATAAAAAAAACAGTACAAATGAAGCAACTGTTTCCTTTATGACAAAAAAAATACCATTAAAGATAAAAAAAAAAAATAAAATAGCTAAAGTTTGCAAGTCAAAGTTGATATTTAATGAAAATAAAATTATTTGTCAACGAGAAATGCAGGGATTCAAATTCCCAGAATACACCAAGAAATTGAATTTCAAAGACAGCCCTTTTCATGTGACTTTTTCCTTTCTATGGAAATAGACAAATTCCTATAAGAATATAAGATAGCCCCTTTCCCTTACAACATTATAAAGAAAGTTGAAGTCCCTACCCCCTCTCACCCTCTCCCATTTGAAGCAATGTATCCATTATCACTCAGGAATGGATTCTTTCCATACATGATAAAATGTTTATTTATTACACTTGTTCCATTCCTGGAGAATTCATTCTTTAATAGCCATTTGTTTGTAACAGTCATGTTCCAAAATATCTTCAAAGTTGCAAGAGGCATGTAGATTACTGGGAAGTGCCAATTTATGAAAGCAATTTTGGAGTGACTGTATATTGCCTTTCATATATGCAGTACAGTACGTCCTTGTATTTTATGAATATATAAATCTTGTTAAGAAAACGTTAAGGAAAAAGACATTTAGTAAAATTTTAGCTGATGTTCTAAAATAAAATTTGGGGTATCTGCAGGCTCTCCTATTGGGTCTGCAGAACTACGAACATAGTAACATGACACCAGAACGGTCATCTGATGAAGAAATACTACCATCCTACAAACAATCAGAAAGGTAAATGATCTTTCAAATGTCTGTCTCCAACTGGTCACATTTGTTTGGTGTTGTTATGCACGGTCAGCATGCAATAAACCACACATGTGGATGTGAAAGCAAGGATTCCACACATACACAACAGAGGTTGACAGGGATCGACAGACAAAATGATCTGAAAGGGGTTAAGGTGAGAGAGATACATCTAAGGAAGATGATCTTACCCTAGCTGTCATCAATGTCGCCTGTTAGACCTAAACACTTTATAAAACTCGAAACCACAAAGAATTTTGGTTTTCGGCTGGATATGATAGCCACGATGGAAAATAAATGAAGATGTGTCTACCTCAAAAGACAAAGAAAAGATAGGAGTGTAAGTCTGTGTGTGTGTGTGTGTGGAATGACACAAAGGGTTATAAAGAAAATACAACTTCATGATATGATATCAAACTTGAAGAGGCTACTGAATCAATTAGATTTACGATTACCACATGGTAGACAGGGGAAGGAACTTTACCGTAGCAACCGTTGTGATGTGTATATACGTCAACGAGGTTGGCAATATCAGTGGTGAGGAGCAGGGGAGAGTGACTGATTCGTAAAGAAGAAACCGCAATGAGGTTTGACAAGCCAAATAGGAGTATTGAGAAGGAGTCAATGGGGTCATGGCATGAGTAACTTTACATGTAGTCTGCTTTTAATCATTTTTGAAAAGATTGGGGAAAGGAAAGGGGAGAAGGAATGGTTTCTTAAGACAACAAATAGCCTGTAATAATGGAGGATTATGACTACGCAACATCCTAATAAATAGAAGTAGTTCAGGTTCTCACTTTTTGAACATTGAAATTGAAAATACTGACAAAAAAGAATTGTGAAAAGAGTGACCTTTACTTGAACTCATGTACACACAGCATGGACACATACTAAACATCATGACAATTAGAAAGTATAAATTGTTTCAAATTTCAAAACTCTATGGCAAAGTTTTCTAGATCAAATGCTCAAACACTGAGGATTTTCAAAACCATGAATTATTTTCTGATTTTTTACGACTTTCCCATTTTTCCACATGAGTGGAACCCCTGGACAAAGCTGGGTTTAAACAGTGCGATAGCAGCCAGGCTCACATATGTCCCATTCAATTACCCAATTGATTCCTTCTTCCCCCTCAACCCTCCTAATAATTTACCATCTCCCTTCTGCCTCCCCACCAAAGTAAGTACTGTACTTCAAAAGTTGCATGTACTGCAGTCTGCAGCACTACTGGCACACTTCAAAACTTTAAGCCGCTTTAAAATTGAGTTGGTTCAGGAAATGCAACAAATTTTTCCAAACCTGTAGGCTGATAAGTTTTCTTCACATACCAACAAATGGTCAAACTCAGACAAATCCCAATATCCTACTATACATGTACTGTATACAAATAACTGTTCTATGAATGAGCACTTAATAGAACGATTCCATTGTCAAAAATTTGTGACCAGACACTTTTTCAAATTATGCACAAAACATTTACAAGTCAGGACACCACAAAAATCAGAATTTTAACTTTTCTCGTAACTACTGGATATAAAACTTAACCTAAGCTTTGTCATGTTAAAATGTAAGTCACTGTAAATTACTGATATCAACTCAATGAGCCCCTTAAAAATCACCCAGTTCTTTGGTTTGTGAAATAATTGACCTGGTTACTATGGTAACACTACCAATTAACCAAACACATGGTACATGAGAACACAGGCTGGATAACACATGGTTAACATACAGTTTTGCCCTATTGTAAACATTAAGTAATCACTGAGTGGCGTGGGGTACGTGAGACCAAGCCTAACGGATCAGAATTTTCAAAGTGAGCCCCCAAATTGTAAAAGCTTCTGCTAAGATGCCTATTTATTTTCATTTATACAACATGTACCACTAAACTTAAATGTCAAGAGGTCCCCGAAAACAGAAAAAAGACAGGAGAATTAGTCACCAGAGTAAATATATACACCAAAGCAGTTGATATACAACAAATGTGGGTGATAACATTTTGTAAGTTTGTTCACAAACAAATCCAACACTTTTATTGAGATACAGACCTGCCTACCTGTAGGTAGGTATACCTACCTGTAAGTAGCTTCAATTTGAGACATATACTACAATATCTTAGATCTACAGCAGCAGTTTATGTTTGATAAAGCAACAATGTCAACATGTTGCACAGTTTGCAGATAATAAAAAAAAGGTTTTGATATCAGTTCTGTTTGACTACTGTCTTATGGCTGCCTGGGAACTCTCAAAAAGTACTGTTCTCCCACAAAGGTATCTGCAAAACAAGAACAAGTTCCGAAAAACTGACACAGAGGGGCACATTGCCAGTTATGATGATTCTCATTGCACCCAGCAGAATCCACTTTTGAACCTCACCTTGAGATTTGAGAGGTGTACACACTCTTTTAAGAGGGGAAGTAAAGGCTTGGTCTCATGTACACTGTGGCCCTCAGTTTTACACAATGTTTACATTAAGGTTCCAGGTTAAACTTGTTCTTTCCAGTCTGTGTTCTCACGTACCATGAGTTTGGTAGACTACTGGAAAGTGCTACACATCCAAATATTGCACATATCAATTATTGTTAAATGCTAGAGAATAGGGTCATCTGGGCCATATATGCATACTGTATGACCTTGCTTGATAAGATTAACACAAACACATTGTTTTCAACAACAGGACCCTGAGATTTTCAGTTGGATCGAAATTTAAACACTGACCCTGCGTTATCCCGCCTTCCTACGTATGTTAATTGGGTCAAATTAATTTGGGTGTGAGGTAATAAACATGGTGTTACCTCGAGCACAGGTGTGTGAGACCGCAGTCTCTGATATCACTAGCATACAAAAGCAGGACTATATTATGTACAGTACCATACAAGAGAGGAAAGGGGCATGCTAACATCACTAGCCTAAGAAACATACAACACACTATTTATGCGACTCACAGTATTTGAATGTGGCTATACTTTAAGAGCCCCTACTACAGAATATCTGAAGGGGCACGCTGGTTGATGGAAAAGACAAAGTGCATTTCTCATCACTTTTAAACCCTTCCAACTCACCAGCAAGCTCTGAAGATCCCAAGTGTTACAAAATCCCTAAAATTTAGGGAGCCCTCCAGGTGAGGGCAGTCTCCATTTCCACTGTGCTATCAGCTTACCAGGGTACAGTTGTGGGTGGATTACAGGTGTAAATTGGGGGCCATGTAGCTGGTAAGAGTGGTGAGAATGTTCCACCACTTGAAAATTGGGTGTTAAAATGGTCAAAACATTCAAACGCTCAATTGGAACTATTAATTTCTAGAAAACCAGACTTATAAGTCATCTGGAAGTCACACAATTTAAAGTACTGAAATTAAAGATTTTTATTCCAGAATTATCAGAGCTATTGCATGTGCAAGTTGTTCAAACTTCATGACCAAGTGAAAATTTTTCCACACCAAACACATCTTTAATTCAAGGATTTTCAATACCAAAATAAAATTCCAGAGTTTTTACAGACTTTTTCCAATTTCCTTAATGTACTGACACTTGTAAGCTGCCCAGTACTTTCAATAGCCTACCATGATATAACTTTGAAGGGCAAGAGCAATCATCTCAAACTTGCTTTAAAGCAACAGCTAATCTCACAACTCATTTCTCTTAATAAAGTGCAGTATGCTTACCAGGATTTAAATGTTGCACATTCAAGTCAATCAAACAGTTACTACAATTCACTTTAATTTGAGAAAAAATGTTGTCACATGGCTCTCAAGAGCCATTGCTATACTGTAACTTTAAGTTGGGGATATTTGAGTGCATTTCCCCTTTAAAGGAAAAGGATGAGAGGAGAGGGGTTACTAAACAAAGAGAGGAGAACAATTAGCTGTTTAGAGAGAGGAAGAACCTCAATGTCAATATTCAGACATCTTCTGTTAATACCCACCAATCAACAATAAAAGTGCATGTAGATAATAACCCTGCAGACAAATTCCAGAGAACAATTCAAAGCAAATGGGGGACACAACTATTTTTATCCTTTTTTCTGGGCCCATGCCAATTCCCACCATGCCGTTTGATGACACCATCGATCCAGGCACCAAGGTTTTGAATTCAAGCCAAACAACAGTGTTCATACCCTAGGGACCAATACAACTTCAGAAGAGCAAGTATCAACATGTTTCCTTAAAACCTGGCCCCCACTCCAAAGTGCACACTTACGGTCCCTCTGCAGGAGTTTTTGGAATGGCATGGAGGTCAACTGCTCACGTCAGAAAAACGAACCCTGAAGAACAATTAGCGAGCTAAGGCAAATAAATCCTGCAGCTAAATATACAAAATACAAGAGACGGTTATCTTACCATGTGGAGCTGAAGATATCCATTCTTCTTAGATAATTAACACATCTGATTGGTTGCCATCTTGTTAATGCTATTTGCTGCCTTTGCTTCATGCCAATATTTCTTCAAATAAACACTCCGTTGAATGGCGAGAAGTATTGTACTGTAACAATATTTCCAGTGAGGATGCATTTTTAGTTCTCCGGCAGACTTTCGGATTTTCCTTTATTTTAGTTAATGAATGTTACTACTAATTAGGTACTGGCTCATCAATATTTGTCGAACCCTTTTTGGAAATAATTTTGCCAGCAAAAGAGGAGTAGTGAGATACTTTAGAATTCAAATTATAATTTCTATTTTTCGGGCCATCATAACTGCTTGCCTTACACTGCTTACAAAACTTGTGTCAACACCCCCTCCCCTTATTTGGCTTTCCAGTCAAACATTATGTGACTCCCAGAATTTGTAACATTGACTAATTTCTTTGAGAATCCATCTGACCATTGGCCTCTTCATACAGTACTTTATTCAAAATGTCTAATTTTTCCAAAAAATTGCAATAAAATGAGGTAAAACTAGGGAATGTAGAATCATGACCCTCAGGCTGGTCTCATCTCCACTGGCATGTCTTTTGAATCAATGATGCCATCACATAAAATAGTGATGAGCTGAGAATCATTTGAAATGCAAGTCATCAACACTCCGATTGAAATTTAAATAAAAATTTGAATAATTCTTTGAAAT
This sequence comes from Holothuria scabra, assembly GCA_037179385.1. NCBI lineage: Eukaryota > Metazoa > Echinodermata > Holothuroidea > Aspidochirotida > Holothuriidae > Holothuria > Holothuria scabra. Next base: position 56,198,957 of record CM074184.1, read on the forward strand.
TGTTTGAAAAAGAAGATGATGTAACCAGTTCTATCATGTCTAGCTTCTCTTCTGATATAAATTCATAAACTATTATTTTCCTGGATTTGCATTGTTTTATTGCTATGTCATTGAACATCCCATTGAACAAACACTTTCCGTCTCTGCACAGAAAAGGTGAAAGTTTAGACCCTTAGGATCAGAACTGCAGCTACTGTATCAATTAACTCCTCTGAAAAAAAGGAAATAGAGGATAAAAAGATAAACAATGTTTTACTTTCTATTCAGTAATGCAATTTGTCCAAAAAAGTTACAGTAGTAAGCTTAAAGGGAAAGAGTACTTAGTTACTCACCTTAAAAAAAATTGGCTTATTATGGAAGTCTCAGAATTTTCTTTTACAATAATGTATTTTACATAATGATAATAAATAAAAAAAAAAAATCATTTTACATTAAATGTGTTAACACTAGGTAGCCTACATACAGCTATTTGACTTGCTGTACAATCCAGTATAAACAGAAATATTATCACATGACTTGAGCAAGAGCCATTCACAAATTACTCTGTATACTTATTTCAAACTTGGGGTGAAAGTATTTTCCCTTTAACCATATTCTGGAATTAAATCAGGAGATCAATTTAAGTCTGCATAAAAATACTGAACTACAGTCTAAATACCAACCCCCCTCCCTCCCCCCACCCAAAAAAAAGATGAGCACGAAGAATTTTTTCTACTATGAGTCTGTGACATGCAAGGATACTGAATAATGCTTAGCTTGCTTGGGAGAGTAGTTCTGGAAGTTACATAGTTCTGACAGGCCACATTGTCCAACTGAACCAGGTAGTACAGTACTGTCTAACTTATGTTAGCAGTTTGTATAAGAAGGAGCTACATATGCCAAATTAATATATGACCATGTTTGCCCCGTCCCATTTTCATTTTCCGGGGGAGGGGGAGGGGGAAGGGAGTGTAAATGAGATGAGATGCCTCTAACAATTAACTTTACCCTTCTTGGTGTATTGTTATGATAGGCAATGAGAGTGGCCACCCAACATGACATCACTGTACAGTATCACATCCTGCAATCAGAAAACTAGTAAAGGCAGAAAATAAACCTCGGAAAATGAGGCTAGAAGAATTACATGAACATGCAGTAAAATCCCCCCCGCCTTCCTGGTGGGTGTATTCACGAGCGACTATACTTACCCTTGCTACTCTAGTTGTTTGGGCGAAGTGGGGGCGCGGGTAATACGCAATTTAGATGTAGCAAGGTAAGAATATGTCAGAAATGTGAATTTAGCAAAACCTGGTCCAAAAGGAGAAAACCAATGTATAAAACAAGTTGCGCAGACCACCAGTGAACTAGAAGAGGAAAATAATGGTTGTCCTTACTCCTTTGTTGTAGGGGGCAAGGGTGCTATTAGTTTAACAGGGTTAGTTGTGGGTTAGTGGGGGTTACATGAAATAGCACGTAGCAGATAGAGGGGTGAGGTAGACACATAACATATCACTATCACAACCTGATTTCTTATAAAACTATATCTTCTAAAACTAAAAAAAGGCAACTAAATCAAACTACAGTTTACAATCATGTGACAAACATTCAACGGCCCTTACTGAGCCCTTCACACGGAACTCCACATTTGCTGACAGGTCTTTTTTCCGTGTACGGTCCAAAGTTGTGGAATGCCCTGCCAGACAGCGTCAAACATAGTTCAAGTTTAACAATTTTTAAGGCTTAGTTAAAAACCCACCTATTTAATGAAGCATTTAATACATAGTAGATTTCTATTTTTTTATGTAAAGTGCCTCAGAAAACCGTTGGTTGTGAAATGTGCTATACTAAGTATTATTTACAAATATAATTACAAAACAACATACCCTGTACTTTAAGAAAGGACATTTTCTGAGGGGCAGGGGAGGTGGGGTCCTACTGTACTCCGATGAGAAGAAACAAGGCAACTTCTCCCACACTAATGAAAACTGAACTACTGTAGAACAGGGTGTGAAGTATTTTATGGTGTACAGTGTGTCTGAAACAGATCTATTTAAGTCACAAAAAGTTGTTCTGGAGAATGAAAAGTATTCACTTTAAATGACATGTACAGTACAGTACCCATATTACAATTGGGTGAACCCATTTGCCCTTCTTAAAATATTCATTGCCCTGGATGGGTTGAAACTTCCATACCATATGCTTTATATTGAAGCCTTGTACAATGATAGCCACACAAAATGTCAATCACATAAATTGATCAGCATTCTGATGTTTGCAATGCCTACACTAATGAGCTTGGCTAAAAGTAACCTTTCCTAATGACAGCACATTAGGACCAATTTTCTTTCAAACAATTTATATTTGCTGAATTGACCAATCAGATATCAATAGTGCATAATCGTTCCCCTTGCCAGATATGACGCAGGTTCATTGCACTGGACAATTATGGGATATCTGTGCAAACTCATGTCTGATAACTTCATTAATGTCTTGCCTATAAAATGTTGTCTTCATTAGCATGTATTCATAACTAACATGGTATGTCAATACCTAACGGGCCCAAATCAAAAGTTGTTGCCATGGAAACATACTACGTATATCTGAGGGGCAAGATTGAGGGGAATTTTTTTAGACAGAGACATGCCTGGGGAACTGTGTTTTTATTTGTTCATCAGCTACTGTAAATGTCTGGATACTTCAAAGTGGGCCATAAGTCAAAGCACTCTTGGTTTATTTTACTTTAAGACCTTGATTCAGCAAGCTTAGCAAGCTTCCCTAATTTTGATGCACTTACTAGTCTGACATGCTAACCAAGCTTGAAGCCAGGATGGTTAGCTCAGGGAGTCCAAACAGATAAAATGAGTGAAAATCTTGCATTTAACTGGAAGATACTTCTCCTAAACAAGAGCCCAAGGGCACTATGGTTCCTTGCATTAAAGATGATATTGTATTAAGGTAGTCCCAAGGTAAGGCATAATTTGCACCTTTAACCCCAATGACTTTTGGCCATCACCCAAAAACATAGGGGCACATTAAATTTCAAAATCATACAAGCACTTGCCGTTTGAGAGAAATGGAACACTAAACTTTTCAAATTATCACACTGCACACTGCCCACTTCCATGCGACAAATACATTCATCACCTTTCACTAAAATGTCATTTACTTGAGTTTGGGGTAGTATAGGAGGTTAGTTAATTGCCTTTTTGGTCAATCTCAACAATTCAAATCAAGACCTTAAAAAGAAGTCACAAAGGTCAAATACAGTCAAAGTAGATCAAAACTGATTTTAAATAAACACAGTCTCTTCTGCACCAAAGAAATTTAACAGTCATCTGGTCATTCCTGACCACCAAAATGTATGATGGATGACTAGAAATTATGTCATGGTTGTCCTTTAGACTACCCAATGTGTTTGCCTGAAAAGCAAAAATAAGGAAAAGCCCACAATTCTGCTACTAAAGGCAGCCCGATAGTGATTTATTACCACCAATTTCTTCTTCACAATTTGGCTAGAAGACCAAGAAACAAACATAGCTCTGTAGAATCTAATAAATGACTTTCAACTTGACCTTTTAACCTAAAGAGGGTGTTAGAAACAGCATTGTAGTCCCTAGGGTAAAAGCAGAGGTAAAGAAGAGAAACTGCTTTCATATTTTACTACTGAAATTGGAATCTTAGCTTGCACTGTGAATAACTTTATTCAATACTGTATGTGAGGAAAAGGTTGTTTTTAATAATAATTGCATTACTGTCCTGATTGTTAACTAAACTGCTTTTAGACTGAGAGGGGGTTATAATTCTTCTTTTCTTTTATACATTGCATTTGTCTAAAGGCATTAAACTTCAGCTGGACTTTTAAACCAATTGAACAAAGACCCAAAGAGTCTTCACGTGCACTTTACTTAGACGAACACAACTTTCCATTATTTCCACTATGTTACTTGGTTATTGAGTAATTGCACCGCATACCTGGCATTGCAATAGGCCTACATATGACCTACATGTACACACTAGCCTGTCATTTAAATGTCAGTAACTCAAGTAACGAACATTGTAGGAGGGTAGTGTAATAGCCTTTTTGGTTCGTCTGATCAAGACAAATCTTGACGTCACAAAAAAGTCACAAAAAAGTCACAAAGGTCAAAAGGTCAAATGAGGTCAAGTGAGGTCAAGGGGGGTCATCACATGCATTTCACTTAGACGAACACAAATCTCCATTACACCACCCCTCTAAAATGTTTCAGTGGCAAGATATCAATAAAACATTACTTTTTGACCTTTTGACCCTTTCCAATTATTTTGGTTAATGTACCAACATTTTCACCTCCTACCAATCTAACTTATCCTAAAATGATGCCACTGCTTGAACAACGGATACTGAGTTACAGCTACTAACAGAAATTCAGTTTTTGGCCTCTGGTGATCACCAGTGACCTTTGACCTCCACCAAAAACGATAGGGCACATCTACTCCACAACATCTACATACATACCAAGTTTGAAAAAAATTGATCACTCGGTTATTGAGTTATCGCACCACATACCTCGCATTCCAATCCGTCACATACACACACACATACACACACACACACACACATACATACGCCAAGGTGACTGCATAGGTTCCTTTGTTACACAAGGAACCAAAAAACCACAACCTAACTCTTACAAGGAGTACGAAAACAGGCTGAAGGAAGTGGATATACTTCTATAGGTAACTTTGGGGAAACACCAACAGAGGTAAGGCCAAAACCCTCCATGATCACAGCTTTAACAGCAGAAAAAGAGGAAAAGCTCACAATAACAGATGGCACTGACAGCCATGGCCATCAGGCCCTTTTTGATGGCCATGATACCCCTCAGTACAGTTTTCAAGGACAAGACTGATACTTCCAAAATAAACCTGCAGGGCACAGCCTCTAATCAGTTCTGCCCTTGAAATGGAGATTGCAGAAACTAAGGATAATAATTAGCCAAATACTGTACATGACATGTCCCTCTATTGACATCACAAGATTGGCATGTTAAGCTCAGAATGTTTATTCATAATTTAGTGTAAACTAAAACTTTTATAATGTAGGACTTCCTCAGGACTTGTACAAACCCTCTTAAGAAAGGCCTTACAGTATATATAAAATTTGCAAAGGTTGACATTGCAACATTTCCCCCTCCCCCTAGCCCTTTCCACTGTTCATATCTTCTTTCCCCCTCCCATCCTTTTTTCTGACCTTTCATTCTTCTGATCCCCTCTAATGAAATCCTAGCTGGGGACTACTGTAAAATAAAGCAGAATCATGAACATGTTAGGATACTTGCAAATCTCAGACAAATATCCTACTGTAGGAAACAAAAAAATTCAACACTCTCTTTCAAGAGCAAATTGAACTGCCGTTACTATTCATTTCAAATATATTATAGGCAAGGGGATTGTCAAAGTGCAACATGAATTAAACGTGTCTTGTCCATAGTACATTACTTAATGGGAGTTGATGTTAATAGAGTGTTCAGATAACACAACTCTGGCACTTTTGAGCATCTTTTATAGCATAATGAGAATTCCTGTCAAGAGATAACGAGTAAACACAAAAATTCCTCTCATTTGTGAACCCTACAAAAGTGCGGAGGATTACACATTTAACTTGCCACACTTTCTTACTATGTCTCTGGTCTACAGTGGGGTTGACGAAACCTATACTGTATGATGTTAAATCAAAAATACCTTAAACAGGATGAAATGAAAAGAAGGTTTAGAATATCTTTCTAGGAACCAGGATTAGTGAGCTGCTTTCAGGATCAAAATTCCTGGCGAGGGACGTTGGTACCTGCACTTGCAGTCACGACTCATGACGATGTGGAAATTTGTGGATTTATGGTCTATGGCAAGGTTTGATAAACTACTGGAGAAAAAACAGAGCTCTTCCTATATCACAGTTTACGCCAACAATTGACTTACTGCAGTCATCCTAAAACATGACCAGAGTTCCCTGTATTTTGTAGGAGAGTGTCAAAACTGGGCAGCTGCCTGGTTGTACAGCTACTGTAATGGTACCCAGGGACATGATCTAAGGACTGGTTAAATTTCAAATGATGTTTGTATAGTACCTTGGGTATTCTGTGTAGGAAAGACAAATGTGCTCTATAAAAATACAAATGCACACACTGGAACCTATGTTCCATGTTGTATGTATACAAATTTGCTTGCTATACAGTACTCATTCATGTCAACAAACATACTACATCACAGCTGCTTGAAAACAGATTTATCAAGGTGTGTTCACATTTTCATCCCAATAATTTATTTAAACAGGCCTTGAAATTGAGAAGTGCAAATTGTGCAACGGCACACCATCACCTCACCACAATTACAATGAACAATTCCTACTATGGCCACTCTATGTGTTTCAAAACCCATTTATGATAATTACATTTAAAACTTAGGGTGCAAAATAAAGGCAGTTTCACAGTGGAATAATTCTTTTCATTATGACGAAAAAACATGGGAATCAATTTTTCACTGCCCCTCTTATTCTGTTCGAGAAGTTAAAATTCAGTTTTTTCAGTTTCGATTTATTCATCAGATTTTAAGTAATAATAGATTATTATTTCTTATGAAATTAATTGTAAGTCCCCTTTGGTGTAAAAGAGAAGAAGAAACATTAGATCATTTGTTTTGGAGCTGTCACATAGTATCTTCCTTTTTTCTAGATGTAGAACACTGGTTTATGGGCTGTCAATTTACTTTGTCAAAAGAAGATATTTTCTTTGTAGATATTAAACATCCATTCAACTTTCTTATTTTGCATTTAAAGTATTCCAATGTAAACAAAGAGATGTTATTCCGAACATCAACGAGTTCTCTTATAAACTAAAGTTTTTATTAGAAAAAAAGTTTATTAGTAAACGTTTCTTTCATTATGATGTTTTATGCAGATTGTTTGAACTCATAAATTACTTAATGAACAATCATTTCAATTTGTTTTTCCATGGATGTTGCTTGCTGCTTGTATGCATAATGGGATGTTCATGTACTGTACTTACTACTGAAAAATTTTTAAAAAATAAAGATCAATAAATGGAAGTTACAATAAAAAAAAGAAAAAAAAAACTGCCACAAATCACTGTGAGGAGTGCTTTTTTTTTCTGTAGTTAAAGAATTGAGGCTCACATAATAAAACAACACATCTACTCAACTGCATTCCCTTATTTTCTGAGGGGTGTGATTCCTAGCACATCTGGAAAATATAGACATCAATTAGCCCTAGTTTACAGCAGCTTGATGTACAGTACTGTCTCTGATGTGGAAGGATATCATGGCAAAACATGCTTTTTCTGCTTTCAAAATATCCAGCACTTCCAAGATTAGAAGCACCTTAGAAAAAAATTCACCTACCATAACTTTACCAGACAGAGACTGAAGTTGCAGAGCTTTTGCCTCCATTAAAGGGTGCACTATTTGTACTGCAAAGTCCTATACTGCCGTACTACTTTCACTCTACTCATATACTAGTACTACACTCTAGAATCCGCAACAATCCAGGACAAACTGTGTGGAATTTGAATTGGCAACAGAAATGTGGGCTATATGGGACGCCCTCTATTGACAAATGCCCTTCACTACTGTGATTTTTAGACAGTTTTTCAGGACATCTGGCATTACAACAAGTGGGGATTGTATGTGACATGTTTCAAGTGAGACTTCAAAACTCCCTGGAGTGGAGATGGAGACTATCCTCACATGGAGGGCAGCCTCCTAATGTCCTCAATAACTAGAGACCATAAGAGCAAGACTCATTGCTGCACCCAGCTAAATACAGTATACTGTTCAAAGCATGAGACTTGGGAAGGGGGGGGGGGCAAGAAGGGGAGAAATTGCACTAAAAGCTTTTCAAAAGTTTGCAACAGTGTTTTTACTTGCAATTGCGAGTATGACATCACTCATTGAACGCATTAAGTTCATGATAAATTATGACACATTCTCCATTTTGCACGACTGGAACTATTGTTGACAACATAAGTTTAAAATAGCTTACCTTTTCAAACATTGGATTCCCGAGCTATCCTGCTATCCTGACGTGACAATAAGCCTTGAGTCTCACCAGCCTCGTCATCGACATCAGATTCATCATTGTTCTTAGGCGTCTCGTCTTTGGCAGCTACTGTATCAGTCACAGACAACTGGCGCACCACAGAAGGGTGCCAACGCTTCCCTGCCAAGGGATCAGAGTTTCTGTTTAACCTACCATTATTCCCTTTAGATGAAAGCCCCCTTAATCTTCTTCGCACAGAGGGGTCCCGCAAGGGAACATCTCTGAGTGGTACATCTGCTACTATCCTGTTGCTATGGACACCATTATGAGGGTGTTGTTTATTGATCACAGTTGTCATGTAATGTTGCATGCAATCCAAAAACAATTTGCTGTTTACTTCTTCTTCTTCATTACGATGTCTTTGGTCTATCGTTTTGGCACTAGCTCGGGTCATATCTGGAACTTCATAGATGTCCTCAAATTTTGCATAATCAATGCTATACTGCTTGTCTGCTTCATGTTTAAGGGCTACAACAGAGCTACAAAACCTGTGACCCCAAATAACCTCACTAGGCAGGTATGAAGTTCTAGCTTGGGTGGTGAGCCCTGTCTGTTCCACAACTCCTTCTAGAATAATTATGATTTCAAAATCTGCAGTGGACAAGTCTTGAGCAGAGTACTCATACAGAGGACTTTTCTCGTCAATTACATGCGAAATGATGAGGGGCCACACAAGAAATATTCTGTCTTCTCCTGTGTCGTAGCCTAAATCCATGTTATACTGAACAATTGGAATGATTTCACCTTCTTCTGTCACTCGTGGTTTAATCAAGTATGCCCTCATGTGGGCTTCATACAAGTGGCTCATCCGTATGTCTCCCACACGGAACATAAAACATAACTGACCATCTCTTTGGGCAATCACAGCATTTCTACTAAACTTCAGTGTAGCCGCTCTCTTCTTAGGTCGAGCTATTTTTGCAAAAACACAGCCAATCATGACTGCATCAATGAGACAACTGAAAACAGATTGTGCCACTACAATAAAGACTGCTTGAGGGCACTCTTCGGTCACACTGCGAAAACCATAACCAATTGTTGTTTGCGTCTCAATAGAAAAAAGAAAGGCACCAGTGAATGTTCCCACATTTTCCACACAAGGTTGAAAGTCAAGTGTTACATTCATGCTGTCCATCCGGTGGTCTCCATGGGAAACTGCAATTATAAACCACACTATTCCAAAGAGGAACCACCCCATTACATATGCTAATGTAAAAACCAGTAACATGTAACGCCAACGTAAATCCACTAGAGTCGTAAACATGTCTGACATGAAACGAAAGCCTCGGTATTTGACATGACAGTGCACAACATTACACATGCCATCTTTACTAACCAATCTCTGCATCTGTTTATGTCGTTTGAGTTTTCTTCTCAGTTTGTACGACCTGACCGATTCCTTGCGATTAAGAGTGCTAGGCAGTGGCACTGCATTGCCATTACTGCTGTAGGCACTCTCAGAGGATAAACTTGTATTGCTGACTCGGAGGGCATCGTCATCCGAAGTTAAATTATTTACTTCATTCATTTTTGATGTTGTGTTTTTCCTTCTCCTTTCAAAAATTGTCTTAAAATATATAAACCCTTACCCTACATTGTGTGACTACATCCTTCTATTGTACCTGTACACACGCATCTTTGCTGAACAGAATTAGTAGTCGCTTGCTAACCTTTGAACCTTCATCTGTTAAGTCTGAAAGACAATAAAAAACGATGTATGCCAATCACAACTCCACAACAAAACATAAACAGTTTGACCACCAGCTTGTGTCAAATTGTTGACAACAGCTTTAAAACAGTGTTAAGACTCAACCTTTGGCTTCAAGATGATAAGATTATTTAACTTACTGTCATCCCTAATTCCCTTCTGTAGGTACAATTGTCTGAAAACAAATGCTATTTAAACACAAATACTACCCTGATTTGACATCAGCTTTTAATGTTTGCCCTTCACTCTATACCCTTTGGATCTGTTTGCATCTTTGGGCACATTCAATTGTTCTGTGTTCTGAAAAATTCCATTTTTTTCCCAAAACTTGTGAACTTTTCTTGAAATACTACTGAAAATGTTCAAACTTAAACAACAGAAATACTGTATACTACAGTACTGTGCATACAAATACTGTGTTATGTGCAATATTGAATTAATTCAATTCAGTTTTTAAAATCTGAGATCACAGGACAAGACACCTTTTAAAATTATACACAAAACAATGGCAAGATATAATCAAATTCAAAATTTTACCTTTTTACCACAACTTTTTGATGTTCAACAATTGAATAACACTGATAGTAAGTATTATGCCATTATCATGTGATAGGGCCTAGTTATCCCATGCAACCTCAAGTTAAATATCGGTATAAACTCAGTATGCCCACTTGACAGAATTTTTTTACACACGATTCAAAACTTCCTGGTATAGACAACCCAGATTTTGGCTGACATATTAACTTCTTTTGATATTGCTGAAGAAGTGTAAAATTCTTGACAAGTATTGAGTGACTACAGTGGCATAGCACATTAGAGAGATGGAGACTAACCATCATTAACTTCATTCTTCAAACAACACAACATCTCATCTGATCAACACACAAGTATATAGCACCTGCAACGAAAACTGGATGTGATGAGGGAAAAGTTAACACTTAAAGGTAAAAAGCTTTCCCCAAACTTATTTTGAAAACCTCACAAAACCTCACAATTTTCTTCTTTATTTCTCTTCAAAGTCTCTTCAAAAGACTCTTTAATCACGCCTGCCCAGAGTGCAAAAAATCTGGGTGTTATTTTCCAGAATGACCTTAGCTTATCTCAGCATATTAATAATGTGTGTCGCTCTGCCTCCTTTGCTTTGCACAAAATTGGTCAATTACGACATTATTTGGATGCCCAAACTACTGAAAAGCTTATTCATGCATTCGTTACCTGCCGTCTGGATTATGGAAATAGTCTTTTCTATGGTTTACCTAAACACCAAATTTCAAAACTCCAGCGAATTCAAAACTCAGCGGCTCGACTTGTTGCATTAACAAAATCATGTGACCACATCATTCTTCGTAATCTTCACTGGCTTCCTGTGCAGCATCGTATCAACTACAAAATCCTTCTTCTTACATACAAATGCATCCATGGTTTTGCTCCATTATATCTAAAGGATCTTATATCTAATTACAAGCCTTTACGTGAACTACGTTCCAGCTCTCAATCTCTTTTAAATGTGCCGTCATCTGTTACCCATTCTTATGGTGATCGTGCTTTTTCAACAGTATCTGCGAAACTGTGGAATGACCTTCCATCTTTTGTCAAGAACTCTTCTACTGTTGGACAATTTAAAACTAACTTGAAAACTCATTTGTTTACTTTGTCTTATTGACCCCATGTTGTATAGTTTTAGCGCTTTGAGACTTCTTGTGTAAGGCGCTATATAAGAACTGTTATATTATTATTATTATTATTAAAGTTTTAACTTTCATGATATTTTACAAATTTAATTTAGGAATTTAATATTGTGCATTGTAGGTAATGTATGTCCACCAAGGTGTTACTGCTACTGTAGTAAATTTCACAATGGGGGAGGAAATATAATGTCACATGATTCTCAACAGCCAATCATGAAATAGGATAGCCTATCATATTTATTCCAGTACAGTTGATGATGCAATTTCCCAAAGATCTACATACGTAAGGCTTGTTTGCCAGGTAGCCTGCACCTGTGTACATACAGTAATGTAGCTATGTATGGGTGACAGAAAATGAACATTGGTCGTCATTTTCAGAAATAATGAGGATAGGGGAATTTTAAGACTTGACCTTGCCTTTAAAATTGTCCTGAGGACTGTTTCCTTACTCATCTTTGTCCTTTTCTGATAGCCATTTCATAAAAAGATGCTATAGTAAAACCACCACAGGAAATCTACAGTACATACAGAGTACATTAATTTGATATAACTTAAAAGAAGAGTCCAAAGCCAAATTTATTTTTGATATATCACAGAGGAACATATTCTAAGCATTCTGATGTTATTTTTATTTATTTACCATATAGTTCTCAAGAAAATCAATTGATTATTATCAATTTCCTACATAGAAGCAAGCAAATATGATGTCATGGATTTTACACTGTTGGCCACTGTTTTTTGTTTTGTTTATAATATTTACCACCATTTTTTGCAATTAAACTGATATACTGTATTGATGACATATGTGCATCCAGAGCAATGGAATATTAAACGTTTGAGCTAGGGCATCCCCCTAGATCCCATTTCCAAATAAAAAGATGAAACCAAACATTGGTCAACAATGTGAATCTATGACACAATGCTTGCTTCAAGTCCACTTTTTGTAAAAAATGCTTCATCTTGCTCATACAGCATCTCGAGAAACATACTGTACATGGCAAATGAAGGAAAATTTCACCACACTGCTTAGAAGAATATGTTCCTTAGATTATCAAAGATCAATTTGGTACTGTACTGGTCTGTTATAAACACAGTAAGTTGCAGATACTAAAGGGAACTTTATAGGAAAGCATCACTTTGAAATTCAATTTGAATTTGTTTGAATCTTGGATTATAGTGATTTTGTTTATAATTGTGTCATAAATTTCGTCTTGTCATGAATTTAGAAAACCAAATTGAAAAGTTAAAAGGGAAAGGGAATTTCTTACCTGGGTAGAAATTCAGCTATTTGTTGCTTGATAATAATTTGTTTATCCAAACTTCAAATTCAAATAGTCATGCAATTACTGCCATAAATGCCTAATGTTTTCAGAAGATGAATCTATCACTGGAGTTTATTATTGAGACTTGATACTGTAGCTTGCTTGATAATGACATGCCTTGCCTGTTTTCTTTATACATGTACAGTATATCTGAAGCTACCGTATTTCCTTTGTATACATGTCAAACAATTTACAGTACCTATTTTAAATGCAGCATTTTCCTTTAATTACCCACTCAGGATACCAATTGGCTATTACTTTAAAGACCCAGTTCTCTCACCCGAACAGTAGCAATTCTCCTAACCTTCTTACTGAAGCCCCTCCCACAATTGTCTGAAATTCATCCTCATCCAGACACAATCTCAGTTTATTGCTTCAGGGTGAGTATAGAAAAACTCAAATTTATATAATCAAAACACTCTCAGTACTGTTCATGCTGTGTAATATAAGCTTTAGGACTCTGCATTGTTTGAATTAGCTGTCAATCAAAGAACTGAGCCAATTGAGAATTTTGATACCCGGGTACCAAAACTGTAGTTTGGGGTGAGAGGTTTGGCCCTTTAAGTTGAACCATTTACCAATGGTACAGTACGTGAAGACACCTACAGGTTTGGAAAAATTTGGTGAATTTCACAAAAAATCTACCTCTCTAAGAGAAGCCAAAATGAGGTATGACAGCATTTGAGCACATGTGATTGGACAGTACACTGTAACTACTGAATATATGGTTTGCAGGGTAGCCATCTTGACTTGAAATAGTGAAGTGTAATAAGATGCTCCTTGTCAAGGCATGCAGAATATTATCATTGAGTCTAGACCTTGCTCTTATTTTTAAATACCTTTTGAAATTCCAGAATGACTCCAGGCGTCTCATAACAGTCTCTGAGGACTGTGCTAAGTACCTGTCTGAGACCTGTCACATTCATGTGGCACATTGTGGTTTAAAGATCCCAGTCTTAATGATTTCAGATCCTGCCCTTTTCAGATACGTGAGAAGTTCACACCACAAGAAAGACTTTTAATGACTTTTCACGTGACGATGCTGGGGATACGTGATTTAAAGCACCATTTCAATTTAATGTTAACCACATTATACAGGTACAACCCCTTAATAAAGTGTCATGTGTCCCATTAAGTTTGGGATACCGTAAACAAATTATTCCCAAAGTGTCAAACAGTTTCAAGTTAATACCTGATAACAATTTCCAATCCCTCTTGCCATTGGACCATACCCAGATTGCAACACTATCAGTGTCTGATTATGTTTGCTTTGGTTTAATTCATACTTCATTCCAAGTGTAATACAAATAGCAATACAGATAATCTTTCTTTGTGTAATTAGCAATTTAACTTTATGGAAAGAATTTCTAAAGATGTCAGTCATGATATTGCTCCAGTAAAGGAAGACAAAAATACAGGTAACAAAAGATAAAGATATCTATATACTGCCCTCTGCTGGTAGGTCACCACAGTTATACAGGTATCAGTTTGCCAGACAGTAAGTATATAAATGGTAAACATCTAGGATGATAGGAGGTAGGCAAATCTGACCGAAATAGACTACAAATGTCAGTCATGATATTGCGCAAATGATTTTGTCTTTTTTCCTTGACGTTGAAAATTCCCCCCACCTTCCTGGTGGAAGTATTCATGCCCAACCATCGGGGTGAAGTGGGGAAGCAGAGCTATACGTTGAGACGCATGCAAAGCATGAGTATACAATTTAGATGTAGCAATTTCCCTTTTTAGGAGAAAAGGGAGGACACATTTTTACCAGAAAGTTCTTTAGAATAACCACAATTACCAACAAAAATGGAGCAGAATGACATTGTCCTTCCTCCTGGTTTTGCTACAGTAGGCTTAAGTTAGACCAATCAAAATTTTAAAAAAATTTGCACAATTTTTCCTTGACTTCACACAAAATTGCACTTCATTTCAACAATTTCCAGGCTTTGAAAGAATTTTCCAAACATTCATGACCTTTTCAGGTTTTTCATAATTACTGTAAGTATTGTTCCTTTGACAAAGGGCAGCATCAATTTGGACTTCAAGGTAGTGAAAATTCCTCCATCCTTTATTTTTTTTGGGGGGGGTGGTGGAGTAGAGGGGGTAACATGTACATGTCATACCATACATCAGCACATTGTTTAACAATTATATTAATGAGTAAACACCTCCAAATCTGTGACTGTACATTTAACATGTACATACTGTAAAGAAGCTGAAAGGTGATTCATGGAAGTATGGAGGAGATTTACTTGGAACACAAAGCTCTTGAATGTGCAATGTGCATGAATTAAAACCCAAACCCTTTTTCTCTAATACCACATACACAGCTAAAACATAGTTCAAACTTCAACTTTCCCCCATTTTTTGCAGAGAGCTATTTTATTTTGAGTGAAACAAGTTGAGATAAACATTTCATCCTGTTAAATAAGTGATATGAATATTCAATTCAAAATGTTTTATTTTACTACAGTATACAGGTAGCTGAGAAATTCTAAAGAAGTCACTTGTGGTGTTGGAGCCTTTTAGTATTTTACATTCAGGTGCATGTGTTTCAAAGAGTGGAAGGGGATATATAAGGGGAGGGGGTCCTGGGGGTAGTACCAGAGGTCTGATGATAAAACCAATGGCCATCTTCTAAAATTTGTACTGTATCTAATCAAATTTTCTGACACTTTTGATACTTTCCACTTTTTGTGGAAATGATGTAGATCAGAATATGTGGTAAATCTTTTTCCCGACAAATATTCCTACTGTATTCCTTGGTGCAGTACCACCCAAGTTAGAGTTATATGTAGCTAACTAGGTGAAATGGGGTAATATTCTTTTATATCCTGCAGAATAAAGTATATTAGTTGTGGCGATATTGGTGTTATATTCAGAAAAGACAAAAAAATATATACAGTATAAAAAAATCTCATCATGCTGAATAAAGACCTACACTTAAAATGTTCTTTTGCAAAAAAAAAAAAAGTGTTACTGCATTACAGTCCACTGCTACACCTTTATATTTTGTGCTAAGAAAAAAAATGGAGAGCATATTGTAAATGGCAGTTAAATCATTCATATTTTGAAGCACTCTCATGACCTTATTATTGCCTACAGTTTAGATAAGGGTTAAGGGATTAAGTCTCAATCACAGGCAGTGATTAAATTGTAAGCGTGTAGTTTCTTTTGTCAAATACTGTAACCCCTCAGCTGCGAGCTGGAATCTAAAAGTGTTTTATCTTATGACTGGTGGAAAAACCTGATGAATGTGGTACACTTTATGTTTAACTTTCTGTGGAAACATTCCCATCAAACATATCACGTCTCCTTAGCATTATTCTTTCAGCTTTAATGGGTTTAAATAAAAGCCCCTCCCACCATTGTATAAAAAACTCATCCTCATCAACTCATCTCATCTAGACTCAATCTCAGTTTTTGCTTCTGAGTGACACCGAATAAGACCCAATTTGTAATCAGAAAACACCAGTATGTGGTGTAATGTGAGCTACAGTATGCTGCCTTTTTTTTTCTTTTTTTTTGTTTTTAATTTGCTGTCAATCAAAGAGCTGTGCCAATTGATATTTTCGGTAGACTACTACAAAAATTGTAGTTTGTGGTGAGAACGTAATGCCTTTAAAGGGGCTACAGTATTTGAGTTGATATCAATAACTCAATGAGAGTGTTGAAGGTTCACTACTAAATGGCAATGCCCTAAATTGCCAAGTTTCAAATAGCTTAAGCCTATCCAATAGCCAATAGTTATGGAAAAACTAAAAATTTTAAATCTGTGGTGTCCTCACTTGAAACAGTTTTGTGCATAATTTGGAAAAGTGTCTGGTCAGAAAAATTTTTGAAAATGGAATTGAACCGTTGAACTCATAAAACAGTAAAGTTTGACTATTTGTCATAGGTATGTGAAGATAACTTCCAGGTTAAAAGGAATTTGTTGAATTTTGATTGAAATTTGTTGAATAACCCTACCCCTATGCCCAACTTGTAGACTGTCCTGTTTTATGATTGGCTGTTGAGAGTCATATGAGAACATTTGTCTCTTCAAATGGGAAATTTACTTTTAGAAGTAACTGCTTGGTTTACCTACTATGCAATATTAAAGTCATAAAATATGATGAAAGATACTTTGAAGAGAAATGACAAGAAAATTGTGATATTTAGCTGTTGCTTCAAAATATGTCAGGGGCAACCCAATCTTGACTTTTTAGCAACCAATTGCAATAGGAAATTTCAAGGTTGAATTTAAACCAAGGAAGTACTTAAGCCAAGACACAAGTTAATCTGCTATCCCTTAATCATAGACGTTAAACTGTGAGTTTGTCTCACAAGACTGGCGTTGCCAGCTTGGCGCTAATACCCCTTCACTGGGGCGTTGCCGAGTTCCCGCAAGGGAGGATCAAATGAAAACAAACAAACAAACAAACAAGTCCAACAATCAATATACTTCTCTCTGGTGAGGAGCCATTCAGCCAAATGAAATAAATACTTGCAACTGCTTACCAAGGACACTTATGTACAGTACATCCTCCTCCATTGACATAAAACTGCTCTCCCAGAATTCAAAGTCCTTCCTCTTCTTTGAAATACAATGTAAGATCTTCATACAAAGAATGCATCCACCCAGGACCACTACCAAAAACCTCTTCACTACCAGTTGGCTAAGAAGATTTAGTTTCTTATCTTTATCATTATTCACCTTTGAGCTTATTCTCCCTGGTTACAAAAAGATTTTTAAGTTGTCTTCAGTTAGCATACAAAGTGTTCCCAAACAAACAGCTTTTCTTTCTTTGGAAATCAGCCAACTTTGGAGTTGTTGCCTTGATAGGGATGGAGAATAAGCTTAAACCAGAATAAGTGAAGAATGTAAATTTATCCTAACAACAAAAGGATAAATTTTGAAAGGTGGTTTTACTGTACCAGGGAGGTGTGTTATTTGGCTTCACCAGGAAGGTGTTGACCCCTTCCTGGTTTCCCAGAAACCTTTCCTTTAGAATATCCAAAGGCAGATAAACCATGTCAAGTTATGCCCATAACTTTAAATTGGTTTTGGCTGGCCCACAAATAATATCATGTTAATAAGCAAAGTCAGAGTTTTACTTGGGTAAGAGGGATGAGTTTGGCCAAAATTTTATAGCCTCCAAAATTCATTTATAACAGTTTGTTGACTGTATTCAAATGGTTTATTTAAATCCTCCCCCATTCATGTGACACCCCTCTCCTCCGAATAAAAAACCTTTAAGTGTATAAATATAGAAGATAAGTGTTTTAACGAAAGGATTGCAATGTTTCATTACTTTTGGTTGGGCTAGTTTCAGTGACTTGAAGACTTCACCGTATGCTCTCATTTGCCTACCAAATCATCTTTAAGGTGATCTCAACTCATGTTACACACATGACAAGAACTAGATCTTATAAAAGGCAGATGCCGCCTTGATAACGTAAGAAGTAGTCTTCTGTATTAGTCACTTAAATTAAAATAGTACTCTAATACCCTGGGATAAAAGTATCTGGTTACTGCCACGAGGAGTAATCTTCAAATTTTACAGTCAACATTAATGATGATATTGTTCCCAAAATAGTTCCTTGGCTCAGCGACTCAAGGAGAGCAATTGCAGCCGAACTGAAAAGTTAATGAAGAGTGAGATATTGTAGTACTGCTAAAGATATCCTTAGAGTGAAAGCTCAGACGTATAAATTATCTAATATGCCCTGTAGTTGATATCATTTCCCTGTTTTGAGATTATGCTAAGATGACACAAGTACTAACTTACAAAATAATCCAGTTAGGATCGTTTTTCCCAACAGCTGGATGAGAGTTTGAAAAGTAAGGTCATGTACTGCCCTCATTAATAAGAGACAAATTTCTCTGGCATGCTCAGAATACACTGTAACTACAACTTTTTTTCTCCTTTCCTTCTTTTTATTATTTTTTTTTTTTTTTTTTTGATTTTAATACTGTATAATCCCTGGGATGTTTGTAAAATTTCGCATCCACAGGAATGGGTATGCTTCTTCAAAATAGGTCTTTCATTTGTGCAAATCGAGACATACTGTATTTTTAAGAAGCACGAAGCAGACTTCAAAATGGCCCAGAAAATGCATATAAACCCCTTCCAAATACCAAGCTTCCTGTGAAGGATATTGATCAGAATTTCAATACGCATTTTAACCAAAGTAACAATATGTAAGACACAAAATTTTATTAAGTTTCACAAAGAGGGCATAAATTTTAAAAATATTAAATAAAAATGTTTAATAACTTAATTAAAATAACTTATTATTGATTTTCAAAAAATATTGAGGATTATAAAGTATTTAGCCTTCCCAAGTTTAACTTTCTCAGTTTCATATTGATAACTTCTTTGGCAAAACAACACTTCATTAATAAACTTGTGTGTACTTTATTCTGTGTAATTATTGATTACCTTAAAGCTATTATTACCTCTCCCGCTTCTACTGTATTTTAAATTGGCAACAGTTCAATTTTTCATTTTCCCAGCTGGTTTCTATAATATTCAAAGGTAACCATGGAGGTTTCCAAAGAAACTGTTTTAAATGGAATCTCCAGAGCAAATTTTTCCATCAATTATTTACTACATGGAAACTCTGGACCTTTAGTACACTTAGTGTTGACAGCAAAATAGGGCAATGTGAAAATGAGGGCAATATGGGAAATAATTTAAAAGCAGCAAATTTTCTATTCCATTTTAAAAAAAAAGGAACAAGTATGAGTAAAGAGTTTGAACAATTACCAAATAATTTAATAATTTCATTAATCTATTATTAATTTATTAATCTGAACAATTATCAAAAGCAATGAGTTTGAACAATTACCAAATAATTTTATTTATTTTATAGCTTATTAGAAGGAGAGGTTCCTCCTCTGTATTTCCCCAAAACTCATGGGTTTGGAAGTCTGCGAGAGATGATACGTACCTCTTATCACCCTATGCACATTACTTACACCATTTTACAGGTACCATTTGGCAAACAATTGACACTGGTTACCAGCAGAGGGTATCCCCAACCCCCTATTCCTCAATTCCTTCAAAATTTTGCCCAAAAAGTATGGCTTTAGAAAACTGTTTGCTACCAGGGCCTTCTGCCAGAGTTTTGATTTGGATCTCTCATTTGTTACTGATGACAAAGTTTGGTAACTGTAGCATGATCACAGCACAAGCACCAAAAGCTCTAAAGTTGGGCTGTTCAGGCCTGCCCCCAAGCCTCTGGTGGGTGAGCTACAGTACTGTAAGGTCCTTGGTAAGTCATGTGACATGTAAATTATGTCTCCAACTATGATGTATGTTGTAGCACTTATAACCCAACCTAAAAGTGACTTGTACTGACTGAAACTGGTTGAATGATTTGAAACATAATTTGACAGGTGAGATGAGCAGAGTGAGGCTCTGAATTTTGAGGCATGCCAGTGTGATCGCACGCCATCACTTTCTTCAAATCACTATGAGAAATGTATTTTTTCTGCACACCTACATGAAGATGGGAGCTTATATGGGCTAAATAGAATTTAATAAAACAAGGCACCTTCCACACTCCTTGATTTCCTGAGGAATTCATTTGTAGCAAACATGGAAAGTTTAAAACTCAAGGCCTGCACAGTACAGTACGAGCACAAAATGGTCGAAAACTTTTAACTTCAAACTCTGTTAAAAAATAGATTCTTGTGCTTTATTCCTTTACATGTTTTCCACATCATTAATTGCATTTGAAACTTTCAAGAAATGTATAAGAAGTCCTTGAGAAACACTTTCTCCTTTTCCCTTAAAGAGTCACACCTCTTACCCCAAACTACAATTTTGGTATGGGGGAACCAAAATTCTTAACTGGCTCAGCTCTTTGATTGACAGTTTATTCAAACAATGCAGAGTACCAAAGCTTTTATTACACAGTATGAAAAGTACTGAGAGTATTTTGATTATATAAGTTGAGTTTTTCTTAACTCACCTTGAAGCAATAAGCTGAGATTGTATCTGGATGAGCATGAATTTCAGACAATTGTGGGAGGGGCTTAAGTAAGAAGGTTAGTTAGGAGAATTGGTACTGTTTAGGATGAGAAAACTGGGTGTTTAAGAGAAAAGCAGTTGCCTGCAGGACTGCTATCTTATATCAAAACATAATAAATCTTACTGTACTTTGTACAAATCTAAAAAGCAATATTAGTCACCTGAAATTGCTCAAGAGGAGATTTTGGAAAACTCTTGAAAATCTCACATTTTCCCTTTAACGAACATCTTTGAAGATGTTATTGATCATGGGAGGAAAAAAATTGGAAAAGCTGGAAAGCATCTTTCTCAGAAAATTGAGCATTTACATTTTAGAAGGACAATTCCCTTTCTGGTGATGTACTGTAATTTATTTCAGGATACAGTCAGGACTTGAGTTTTAGAATTTTCATGTATGCTACAAGTCCTACTCCTCAGGACATTTAGGTGTGCAAAAGTTCACACCCTTAACAGTGATTTGAGGTGAGTGATGATGGTGTGTGAGAGTGCACCAGTTCTCAGACATCAGAACTCAAGGCCTGGTACGATGCAAAGAGCAGATTCAATTTTGGCTACTGGTTTACAAGAAATCCTAATTATTACCAAATTTCAATTTTCTCTGTTCATTCTGTCTATGAAAAGAAAATGTACAAACCTTCAAAAAATCACAGGGAGATATTTCTAATCATCAAAATTAACCCAGT
The DNA here is from genome assembly GCA_037179385.1 of Holothuria scabra. Lineage (NCBI taxonomy): Eukaryota > Metazoa > Echinodermata > Holothuroidea > Aspidochirotida > Holothuriidae > Holothuria > Holothuria scabra. The sequence continues at coordinate 56,220,453 of CM074184.1, forward strand.
GCTGATAACACTCCAAGAAATAAAAAATATGATCCATCTTCTTCAGGCAATGCAACTATATTTCTCTATTCACAAGTAAAACAATTCAAAAATATGTCACACACAGAACTGTTGAATGCAGATAAACTTTCAACTAACAGCCCGGCAGCGAATAACAAGACTTGCTCAATCCAATAGTTTATAATCAAGGAAACTGTTGAATACTTCTGGAGAGCTTCACTGAGCAGAATACTGAGACAGAGTAAATGTGCACACAACTGTTTGGCATACAACTATACCACTCAGCTGGCCATGCTACAGTATCATGTGATCTTTGGCATCACAAGCACAACTTAGTAATTAAATCAGGGTACTGCCCACTGTTGTACTAACAGATCACCAATTATAGTACATTGGAATATAACTGTGATGCTGAGCTATTTATAACTTTGAGTGGTATTGCTTCAAGCCTCCTGCAAAGTTTTGGAAGGTGTTAATTGTCCAGTAATCATTCTGTCTAACTGACTAAGTGGGTATGGAAGACTTTTGCATATTGCCATCCCTCAACTGATTTTGAAGGTCCTTTAAGATCATCAAGCAGTACCACTTGAAACAGGACTAAAGCCTGCCCTCCTGAAGTCTTTATAAGCTCCTTAGAGTTATCAATAAGTGATAGAAAGTCATGAATACTATTTGAAAAAGCTTTTAAATGTCCTGGGAAGGAAATCATAGTTGTTTAATACTCCTTAAATTGAAAACCAAAACTAATTAAAAACGTAGAAGTGATGTTCTGTGTAATCTTTGGGGGCCAATAATTTGCGAAAATAAAACAGTAATAATGGCAATATAATTGCAGGCGCCATCATGTTCTAGGAGCATGAGAACACTTACTTCCTCTTAATACCATGTAATTATAAGAGCTGTTGATTGAAAAATAGAGGGCAGGCTGTTGAGAGTTTTGCTATAGGCCTTATTTTAAATATGAATTATGAAGGATTGTGGGATAGGATTTTGGTATGTGTTGCTTTTGTCAATAGCATTATACCACATGGCACATTTGCCACCAAATTCTACAGTATCACAATCTGTTGTAATAGCTTGGAAAAAGGTACAGAGAGTGTCTGCTGATATGACTGCCAGTCGGTGCGACAGCAGTGTGGAAGGCTTGCAGGGTAGTATGGATATTTAGTATATAGCTTGAGACAAAGTATGAGCTTTTGGAAAGCTTTAGATTTGCTATTATTTTAAAGAAAAACAGGCTTATTGTAACTCTGCCTATGTGTCCTTTTCAACAAGCAATGAGAGACAAGTATGTGAGTACTGCAGGTACCAGCAAATCACATACGTGGGTGATCAGTTAGTGACGCACAGACCTGACACAAATAAGGGATTCACATCACCGTACAGTAGCCCCACTGACGTAAAATTTTGATTAATTCTAAATGTCAAGGTAACAAAAAGGTTCAACTTCTATCGATTAAGTAATAAACTGCCTTGAAATGTGTCAAATTGTTTTCCCAGACAAAAATATTTGGCTATAATGCTCTAAACTATCCTAGCATTAAACTTCACATGCAGAATGCCTCTTAAGGTGGGAGGTATTGTACTGCAAAATGTGACTTAAACTATGCTTTCAAAAGCAGTTTACAGAACAGGCCTTGTGGAGTATTCTTTTTAAGGAATAAGGGGTGAGGTGAGGCAAGCCAGGCATAGCTGTGGGACCTTAACTTCCTATTACTATTTTGTATGAAACTATGGAAATGCATTTTTACCATTCTAGTCATTCATTTTAGATACAGGCTGGAAATAATATTACAAAGCCAAGGCCAATTTATCATTTGTTATAGATTCACCTAAAATGGTACCAGCTGCTCAAACAATATGACCTGCCATCTACTGTACAGTACAGTAGTATGCAGGTTTAGAGGTATGTTTTTTGTACAGTACTTTGTTGAGAAAGCCATATGAAAGGATAGTCCAAAGCCATTTGAAAGGATAGTCCAAAGCCATATGAAAGGATAGTCCAAAGCCATATGAAAGGATAGTCCAAAGCCATATGAAAGGATAGTCCAAAGCCATATGAAAGGATAGTCCAAAGCCATATGAAAGGATAGTCCAAAGCCATGATAAAAGAGGGACATATTCTAAGCGTTCTGGTCAAATTTTTACTTTTTTTCCATGTTCGGTTCAGGATATATTGGCAATTGAATATGGCAAATTTTCAACATACAATAAACTTGGAGCAAGCAGGCATGATGTCATGGATTCACTTTTTCAGCCAATGTTTTGTTTTTCTTCACAATTAACCACGAATTTTATGCAACTTAACCTTAATTTATTGATACCATAGGTGCATCCTGAGCAACAGAATTTTAAAACCTTTATATGCCTTAGGGGAAAATAACATGCCTAATCAATTCAAGGTCAAACAAATAGGATGAAAAATAGGGAAAAACAAAGCACTTGCCAAGGATGTGAATCCATGACGTCACACCTGTTTGCTTCAAGTTCACTTTCTCCGGAAAATGTGCCAACTTCAATTGCTAATATCTCAAGAACGGAACATGGGAAACAAATGCAACTTTCACCACAATGCTTTAGAATATGTTCCTCTTTAACATACCAAAAATAAATTTGACACTGGACTATTCTTTTAAAGAGATCTAGTGGCCTTGAAGAGCCATTTTGGTATTTGCACCTAACATGGGCTTGGTCTAATGTACTCTGCAACACTAGTGTTTACAGGAAGGTAACAACCACAGGTGAACACCATGTTTTCTGGCCTGTGTTCTCATGTACTCCAAGTTGGGTTGATTGGGCTGCAGCCCAATCAACCCAACTCAGGCTACATGAGCTACCAGAGTAACAAGGTCAAAAATTTCACATTGGCCTACCAATGAATTACTGTAAAATGTTACAGTTTGGGTCACCAGCAGTTTAAAACTGCAGAACATTTGAAGTGGATCAAGATTTAAACACTGACACCCAGCAAACCTGTATTCTGATGGTGTATTACGTGAGAACACGGTATACTTACAGTACTGAAAGTTTGCTGCTAACAAAGATTACACAAAAAACAACAACAATTCCTACTTTAATGTAATTCCCTGCTTCTCAACAGGGAGTTGCTACGGAAGGAGATACTGTACAACGAACAAATTTTTCCAGACAATATGTACGTGAAACAAATTACATCTTTTGAGGTGCCACTATTTGATTGACAGGTCCCTTTGTTTCTGTTGTTAAATCCCTTGTGACTAAGTCCTTTAAAATGATCATCTCTTGCATTTTGCTTCAAGTAATCCCCAAACAATGGCATTGTCTGTATATCATTTGATATAAAGGTTTGCTTCTGCCAATAATGGAGCTTGTAATAACAATATCTATAGAACGACTGGAAACAAACATTTAAACTAGGTGCTTTAGTTGTTCCCCTTTTGTCATTAGATGGAAGCATTGTTCAAGTCTATACCTTTCTCATAGATTTAAACAATTTGGTTATCTTTAAGAAACAAAACAATTAAGGTAATTTGCAGAGAAATTGTTGCTGTCTTCAAATGAAACAATTAGCTGCATCTTGGATATTCCATGATGGCTGGCAACAAAATGTTAACGAGTAGAGTGTAAGTATGTATATGTTTCTTCATTGGAATTTTTATTATGTGTCACTAATCCTTGTTGATAGAAGCATTGAGATATGAATTGTGGGATAAAAAAGCAAGATTATCGTCTGAAATGAACAATGTCTCAAAGAGACTACAGAACATTGTTTCTCCTTCTCTAGCAACTCTCTGTTCTCAACCAGGGAGTTGCTCCCTGTTTCAATGTTCACTTGTTCACTTTATAGTGAGTGCTATAAAAGTGAAACCTATCCTGCCATCGTGCTACAGTTGATGCTCAGCATTTGAAAGAGAATACAAGACAGTGAGCCACAAGTGGAAAAAGTCTGTGAGGGCTTGTCTGACCTGAACTAATTGCTAGAAACTGAGCCATAAAACTTCATCTAACCAACAATACTATGGGCGGCCAAAAGGGCAAAAAAGACAAAGTACAAAATATTCATTTTAATTTCAAAAATGAAGTTATATTCTAAGTGAGAAATTTAAAAATTAAATAAGCAATGATTAAATTTTAAAAAACGAGCAATATTTATTACGTCCCCAAAACAAATTAAAAAACACTAAAAGTAGTTACAATTAATCTTAAAATTAACACATTACCGTTTTATCCAAATGAAATATCAAAGCCCCCCAATAAATAAACACTGGAAAACAAATAAAAAGAAATAAAATAAAAACGCAAATAGAAACGCAATTTTGTGTTTTTGTTTCATCTTGTGTTTTCATTTTATTTCCCGTTATCTTTTTTTTTTTTAATTCATTTGGGTTCCTTAATAACTTTTTGAAATCGTCTTTTTTGCCCTTTTGGCGTACCATAGGTGGCCAAAAGGGCAAAAAAGACCATTTGCGAAAAAGACAAACTGCAAAAAAGACGGTTCGTGAAAAATAATGAGGGCGTCCTGAGATTGATGGATTCAGAGCACCTAAATATGCTTGGAAATCGCATTAGATGTCCAAACCCGCACAACCAGTTAAAGCCAGCGCGAAGACTTAAAAACTGAATGCCCTCAGATGCTATTTGGAACAAAAAGCGAGAATTGCTAGGTTAGTTTTCTACTAAAAATTTTGTTTTCCTGGGCAATAATTGCTGTTTGTTCCATCATTTTTGAAAAGTGAGGGTGCTTTTTGAAGATGTCCCCCTTCAAAAAAAGTGAGGGGGCGTCCCATGCCCCTCCCGCCAAGGACATTCAAGGGCATTCAGTTTTTAAAACAATTTCCAAAAGAAAGGGGAAGACCCCTTATACTTATCTCCTCCCTTTAGACCCCTCCTTTATGCCAACGATCACAAAACTTATCCGCCCCCCCCCTCTCCGCGACGAAAATTCTGACGACGTCGTTTCCCCTTCCACCACAAATGGTGAAAAAGTCCCCCACACTTTCATGTGATTCCCTTCCCCACCTCTTAACTGGTTGCTTTGAGGGCCGAGAGAAAACGTTATCACTCCATGGAGGTTTTAATAGCAAATAACACCTCCCTGATCGACTCAGACTGCCCAGAGTTGTGCGTACTGCCTTGCTACATGCTCCTCAACAAAGGAAGTGTATGGCTGCAAGCAAGTCTTCGCGCTGGATTTAATTGGTTGTGTCGGTTTGGATATCTAATGCGATTTCCAAGCATATTCAGGTGCTCTGAATCCATCAATCTCAGGACGCCCTCATTATTTTTCACGAACCGTCTTTTTCGCAGTTTGTCTTTTTCGCAAATTGTCTTTTTTGCCCTTTTGGCCACCTACGGTGCGCCAAAAGGGCAAAAAAGACGATTTCAAATAACTATTAAGGAACCCAAATGAATTAAAAAAAAAAAGATAACAGGAAATAAAGTGAAAACATAAGATAAAACAAAAACTCAAAATTGCGTTTCTATTTGCGTTTTTATTTTATTTCTTTTTATTTGTTTTCCAGTGTTTATTTATTGGGGGGCTTTGATATTTCATTTGGATAAAACGGTAATGTGTTAATTTTAAGATTAATTGTAACTACTTTTAGTGTTTTTTAATTTGTTTTGGGGACGTAATAAATATTGCTCGTTTTTTAAAATTTAATCATTGCTTATTTAATTTTTAAATTTCTCACTTAGAATATTTTTTTACCTTTAAACTTCATTTTTGAAATTAAAATGAATATTTTGTACTTTGTCTTTTTTGCCCTTTTGGCCGCCCATACAATACTGCCATGAATTAAGACATGTAAGAACAAAAAACTCTTTGCTAGAAAGAATGAGTATGGAATGAAATTCTGACAGTTAATTAGAAACTTTGAAATTTCTGCTGATGAAAACATCAACAAAATTTTGGGGGGGAACTATAAGTTGCTAATTAGAGCAAGAAATTTTTCCTTGGGTATACAGTAGGCCTATATGCCTGACTACAACAGACTACTGTACAGTACACTGTAAATTATTCACTCCCCATTGACACTGCTTTCAGCATACGTTGTTCTTCCTATGACAAATTGACAATTTCAATCCCAAGACAGGTGATTATGCGAGCAAATACACAGAATTATAGCAAACACGCTGAGTAAACTCAAAATCTGAGTTTTCTGAAAGTTCAGCTATAGTATTTTATGGCAAAATTTAAAACACCTGTCATTATTTAGCCTACATTAATTGTAAAACAGTATTTCCAAACAGTGTTCACGTACAGGTATGCATGCTTCTAAATATGACTACTAATACCAGCCTCTCATGATTTAACTTCACTTTGCAGATGTGTGTTGAACTTAACCTAAACAGCTGCTACCCATATCCTACAGGTTAAAGAACAAGAGTACATAAATCCAGTATGGAGACGGCCAGTCTGTGACATGGTGGTTGCCAAAAGCAGTGGGTGGTACTAAAAGTAGGGTTGCTACGGGCCTAGGGGCACAGACTGTCATACACTCTTCAGTACAAGTCAACTAGACACCACTGGTACTGAAGCTCAAACCTGTTGTGAAGTACTACACATGTGATGAATTAATTACTGATGCTAAGAAAATTACTCCCCATGCAATGGAAATTTTAATCTTGAACAGATGCATTAACAATTTAGAATAGTTTAATTTCCCTCAGATAAACTGATAACCCCTACTGCTTTGCTTAAACTATTTTTTATAGAGAAAGCAGTAAGTTTATCTAGTAATCACCAAGGTAGAAGGCTTAAAAGAAGGGTTTCAAGTCAAACAGGATTTAGTATGTTAGAGAGGTGCTTACTCTTAAGCATTTTGGTGAAAATTGCATTTAAATTCAATGTGTGATTCTCAAGATATGAGCACATAAAGTTTTCACATTTTCAGCAAAAATGAACTTTTGCTGCTCTCACACTCACTTTGGGACACAAATCTACCGACATCATTTATTGACATCTCGAGAAATACAGGTCTGATTTCAATGGAACTTTCACCACACTATAGATTTGGTTCCTCTTCACAAGAAAATTTTACTTTTGCTTAAACTTCCCCTTTAAATGAACAGACAGAATAAATTAGGGCAGGGTAATGATGGGAAACAGAAACAGGTTGGAATGAAGAGATGGAGAAGGTGGGGGAGGGGGCAAGGGATTATAGGAGAAAGAAGAGGAATGAGAGCAGGATTTCCCTCTTTTTGTGAGGTGGTCACCTCACAACATGTTGCTCTAGAGATTATTGCTGTGTGCACCGTACTTGCTACGGTGTTTAAAAAGGGACAGCCCTCCTTTCCGGCAGTTGGTGTCACAGCTGGCACCTTGATCCCAGGACCTAGTACCACCTCACAACCACTGATGCTGCAAGGGAGTATGGTAGAGAATATGTCCCAATGACCCAATGTCATTATTAACATCACTGTGAACAAAATGATTGATGACACAAAAAGTTCACACATACTGTACCCTGGATCTCCTCAAGACATTAAATTCATCACAACAGTTGCATAAGCTCCAACAAAATTTGATGAATTGCACATGTTTGAACAATAAATTTTTTCTTGCATAAAAAAACATGTCACTTTAAAAGAAGCTCAATTGTTGCACCTACCTCCATATTTTGAAACACATACTATAATGTCCTGCTATATTGCTTTCAAAAATATGAATTTTCTGTAAAACAAAAGCAGTTTACTTCCAAAAGGATGGGCATAGGAAAAATAATTCCTCTTCCACAATACCTTAAAAGAAAATGAACCCAGGTTTTCTGACAGCTTGCATTCCACTCTTCCTGTAAACCTCTGTCAGTATTTCAGCAAAGATGACCCCTTCTCACTGTTTTATGCCACCATGAGATAGCTTTTACCTGCTATCAGATGTGATTCTGAATTCACCTGTGAACCAAACAATATGTTTTATTTTGTCAATTTATCATTGTTTACAGTACCAGGTAAGTTCATTTATGCTAGGTCCAGTAAACTTGAAACTCTCCCAGCTGGAAGGTGACAGACAAACCTCAAGAAGTCAAAACCATGAACCATGAACCAGCTGTTGCAACTTCTGTACTGCTTCAAAAATTTTATCTTATGCAAACAATTTAAGGTCAAGAGCAGTCCCCTAACCAATTTTGAAGCAACAGCTAAATATCACAATTTTATGAATTTTTTTCTTATTTCTCTTTAAAGTATCTTTGATCATACTTTTAGATTTCAATATTGCATATTCCAGGTAAACCATGTGGTAAATTTCACATATGAAGGGAAAAAATGTTGTTACATGACTCTCAATAGCCAATCATGAAACAGGACAGCCTATTACACCACTTCAACTTGAAGTGACTGCTTGTACAGCTCTTTCATGATACAATTGAAACATACTGGTCAAGGACACAACCATATCATATATATGTTCACAATTTTGGTTTCGAAGTCTCTTTGTGATAATACAAGTTTGCCTCATTTGAAAAAAAAATAATAATATAATAACCCACCTAAAAAGGTTCTAGGTAAATTTGATAGCCACACCTAAAACTGTTTTAAAGGGAGAATACAGTCAACTGTTCAACCAATCATCTGTTAAGTAATCTGCATTTGACCAGTTATTCCATTATTGGTAAATACAGTTATTGGCATTGATAAAATTCTGCTTTTTAGTTGACCATTACCATGATTATTTGCACACTGGAAAAAGGAGCTAAAATATACTTGAAACTTGCTCTTAGTTTGGTTACAATTCCCGTTAAACTCAATCCTTTTACTTCCGGCCAAAACGGGATGCACTGATATTCACAGACATACAAACTTTCTCCCTGCCATGGAAGTGAGGGTTTGATATTTTCGGCAATAACCCTGATATATTATCTGGAATGAGATTTAGAATTGCATTCAAGGTGTATTCCTTGCTATATCGCAGAAAGCACCACATAAGTTTCTGTGCAAACTGTTCTGCACAAAACACATAGTACTGACTATCGAGCTGCAGTGCTTCGCTGCTTTTTCAAATCCCCAGACTTAGCATATTATCTGTGCATGTTTTGTACACATACACTGTAGCACCTAGAATCTTGTGAAGTTCGGTGGTTATTATCTTGCATAAATTAAGCCATTCCCAACTTTCCTTCTGTAATGTTATTTACAGTAGGACTTATGCAATGTTGTCATGTGACATCATTGCAAACAAAAACAGTGATGTATGTGGTCTCATGCAGCAATCTTCTTAGTCCATGCATGCAGTAGACTTACGTGCATGTATGTTTTTACCGCCAAACAAGGCATCATGTTTTGCTTGGTGACATCATATGCATACGATCCATTGCAAAGTTTAAATTGGCCCCTGCTTCATGATTCGTTCAATTGCGTTGATTGTAGCCAGCCAATCACAACTTGGGCCTTCACCTATGTGATGTAGTGTGTGAAAACACTCGATCTCGAGATACCTTGAGTTTGTTTCACTAAGAAACGGCGTCACAAACCTCTGCTTACGTGTATTCTTCGGGGATCTGACTTACGTGCATTTCAGTTGCAGATTCTTTTTAAACAAGACAAAAGTTTTGGACAAGAACTGCTTAAAATATACGGGGATATTTATATCCGAAAGAAACCATAATATACCTTAACCTGGTGCAATTATTTTGCTGCCTAAAAATTCTGTGATTATCATGGTTGCTCTACATGGGGTTCAAACAATTCTTCTGTATTAACAGTTGATTTGTATCTTCAATTATTACGCCTACAGAAATGATATCCCGTTTGTAAAACCAATGGAACTATTCCCAATATTTTCCATCCTGGACTAGGTATGGCAATACAATATGCACGAAGCAAGGGGAGCACTCTAATGAGACACACATGTGACTTCCCTCTTTCTATAATTGGTAATCAGCATCGGGCGGATTGTTAAATTAAGTAAACGGTAATCTGGTGTAACCGATTATACCATAATCAGTCGAAAACTAAAACAGTCACTCAAACTTGAACTTCTAAGAAGACTATCCTGTTTCATGATTGGCTCTTGAGAATCATGCAACAATACATTTTATCTTATGTTGTCAAGTTCACTAAGAGAAACACAAATACAAACAACACACACCCTCACAAATACACACCAACACACACACAAACCTAGTAAATTGCTGAAGTTTGACAAATACTGTAAATTATACTTTTGTTCCAGAACCCACGTTTTCCCTTTTAAATTAATTCCTGAAGAGGTTACTGCTGAGTGAGAAGTTCTTTTACTTTGGGGGTAAAAAATTGTACATGTTTATGTAAGACAAGACAGCCATCCCAAAGTTGTGACCAATCAAAATGTAACTGACTATGATGACAGACACATTTGTTTTTGGGGTTTTTTTTTTAATTTTTCTTGTGACATCTTAATAAATAAACATAGAATTGTGGTGCAACTATTCTGCAAAAATTGTGAAAGAAAACCAAATTTTAAGGTAAGGTCCTGGTAAAAATACATGGGCATAAATCAAGACACTATCTGAAAATAGTCCATGCTGAAATGTGAGCTATAATTCTGTTTAGTGATCTTTTAGACTTGGTCTCAAAAAAGAGCAAACTTGTCCCCTATTGCAATTTTTTTTCTCCCATCAAAACTGTACTTTGTTGAGTGTCTGTCTCTAAGGTGGAAGAGCAGTTACCCAATACTTATTTTGAAGCAACAGCTAAATGAATCACACAATTTTCTTCAAAGTCCCTTCTTAGTATTTGAGACTAAGAAGTATCCTTAATATAACAAAATCAAGGTATCAGACTAAGATGTCATTAAATCTTGGTGAACTTCACAATTGAGAAGGAAAAATACTGTGACATGATTACCAAGAGCCAATCACAGAACAGGACAGTTGCCTCTTCTAATTCAAGTAAGGGTGACTGCATTCCCCCTTTAAGCATGAAGCTAAGATTGGCCATGTAAGCAAACGCATGCAATCAGAATCAGAGGCTATATAATAATATCAGAAAACACTGCTCATTTCCGAAAATACTCGTACAGTACACTATGTCAAATTGCTGTAAAGTTTTCAGTTGCAGTAGCAATGGCTCGTAACATTTGCAATTTAATACCACTTAGAGCTCTTGCTATGCAGTTTATTCTTTAATACCCCAAACTGAGTGCTCCCTGTTGAATACTAAACACACACTGGTAGCAACAAGTTCTCCGAAACTGAGATTAAAGCACAGTCACCTTATTAAAACATCTTTCTCTTTCATATTTTATTTCTTTTTCTTTTGAGAGTCCATCCTCTAAATTTTAATAAAAATTAACAGTCCCTCCACTAACCCTAGTCATATCAAGTCATCACTTCCATGAAAATGTCATTTATTTATGGGATGCGTCAGGATTTAATTGTCAACTCGCTCATTATTGATCCACTGTATTGCTATTTAAACCAACAATTTATACTGATGACGACATCCACACTGACAGGATGGACAGGAAGTCGATGATGGCAGAGCTCTATCTATAGTATTTAACAAAATTGTTGCAGATATTGTGATGAACTTGACCTGCATGTTAAATCACCAATTTATAGGAAAGGGTTACCACCTACAGATGAGTTAAGCTGTTGACAAACTAGTCTGCGGAGCAGACTGTGTAGTAGCCGAAAGATGGCGCTCTCTTGAAATCATAATACACCCAGGTCTCTATACAGTTGACAGAGTCTGCAAACCTTCATCCAGTTTCCATTTACAGGAATCTCCCAATTTGACTGATGAATTACTGTAGTAAACATGAGAGGGTCACGTGGTACATGAAACAAGTATGAATAGCGTATTTTCGTACATACAACTGATACAACGAAAGGCGAACAACATAATTAGCTTTTGAACATGGAAAATGTGTACCAGGCCATGCGTTTGATGCACATATATTACCTTTTACACGAGATATAATTCAGTATTTTAATTTTTGTTGTGACGTCATTTTTTGTTAGTCATAAATGAGATTCAATAGAAAGTTGGCAGGCTATTGTATACCGTAGGTATGCCATGTAAATTAGTTGGAAACGTTGACTGCTCAGCTGTTGAAAGACTTGTATAGTGTTATTTATAGTAGCGAAAGTAGGATTTTTTATTTTTGAACAGAGTAGAATCTACTGAAACGTACACACAATAGCCTGCTTACAGCAGGCTATTGACGAACTGTGTTGTTGAAGGTTCATTTAGACTTTACAGTGGGACAGGAGTTTTTATGGATCCTTTTGGCTGTTTTCCCATACTGCTATGAACTGAAAAATGTCCCACCATTATGACCTGACCAACTGCATGGTCAAGTGGTTAGAGCATCTGACTTGCAGCAGGTCTACAACTTTCTGCAATTTTGATTGGTGCACAGCACTGGAGTAGCAAAACCAAGCCAGTGAGCCACAACTGGAAAAAAGCTGCGGCGAGTCTTGACTTAAACCAATGGGTTAGGAACTGACGCATAAATCATCTTCTACAGTAACCAACTAACCCACCATTATCAGTCCGTCAGATTCCACGGGAACGATTGTTCCCCATGGCCATGGCATGGTGGTCCTGTGATGATTAAATCACAGAACCCAAAAACTGGTTACCACCAATCAGTTACACCCATGCATTTTGCAACAGAACCCAAAAGTGGGTTCCCATGGGTTACCATGGTGAAAAATGACGGAACCCACAATTGGGTTCCTGCGATCTTTGAAATCCAATGGTTTGCATTATTTAAGGGCCAGTCCTCTCACCCCAAACACAATTTTTATTGACAGTGTTACGGCTTGGTCGCAATTCAAACCAATAACAGCGAAAGAGCACAGAAGAGGGAGATTAAAATCAACAACTTAATTATTATTCACCTTTTACTTCCTTAAATTTACAACAATTAATCTTAAATCTACTTACAATCTTTTACAGCTTAAGGTATCACTCTTTGTCCAAGGGGTAGTGTTGTTAGCGTCGATTGTACAGCAGCACAGCGTAGGACTCGGTTCCGCGAAGGCAGGATGAAGACTATTGATCGGTAAATGGCGACACAATTACAGCGTTAAGCGGCGAAGCAGGCGTCTGGCCTCTGTATTATCTGCGTATCTTCTGTTCTCTTCCCTCTTTGTCACCCTTCTTGCATGACCTTTTATATGCCTGGTAGTTCTTCCAGAAAAGTCTGGAACTCACTCTTATGGAAACGTCTCGTTTGATCTCGTACAAAACAAACAGCGAACGTTCTGGGCTCAGTAACCCATAACCACAAGTTGGCTATTATTAGGCCATTACATCATACAGTAGTTTCCAGTAGGTGATCGTACATTCTCGTAACCGTGCGAATGTTCTCTGGGGTTACCCGTTCAATATGCTCGAGAGAAAACGCCGAAGCTAGCACTTTCTAGAACTTTCCACTTGCTCGTCCGTGGATTCAATCTGGTTGATGTCGTCTCGTAACAACAGCTAGTTCAAACAATGCAAAGTGCAGTACCACCACTCGTACAGTATCACACAGCTTGCAGTGCAGTGAGTGTTTTGATTACACAATGGGGTCTTGTAAACTCACCCTGCAGCAGTACACTGAGAACAATATTCTGGATGAGGATGAATTTCAAGAATTTTTACATTTGTGGGAAGGGCTTTTAAAGTAAGTAGGTTAGGAGAATAACAACTGATTGGGGTGAGAGGATCAGGCCTTTAAATTAATCAGGATAGCAGTCATGACTTCCAATGAGGTTGCCATATTCGAAAAAAATAGTTAAAATAACGCAATTTGGTGATAAGTACAGGTGATTCTGCATCACAGTGAAGTTAATCAGCGAGAACTTTTTCTATGGGACTTGGGACGAGCCCTGGTGGGAAGGGACCCCAGGTTGAAATCCCTGCTTCAGGAAATTAGTTGTAACTGAATGGTGGTGTAAGATGTACTCTCAATACTCTCAACACTCTCAACTGGTGCCAACTTTAACCATCATACCTGTACAGTACAAGGAGATTGTATGTAATCCTCCACCTTCCTGGTGAGGTCGTACTGGAGTGAAGTTGACTCTTTGGTATACGTGTAATTTATGCAATTTATAGTTAAGGGTAAGTATATGTCAGCCATGTGTATACTCAAGTATTTTAGGAGTTAGACTGCCCCTTCAGGACAACGACAGGGACCCCCACTCTTTATTATGCTAAGCTCAAGACTGTGATTCAGTTTTTACCTCCTGGAGTAAAAAAAAAAAAAAATTCTAATAAAAGTTTGCAAATTCTACTCTATGGCAATTTATGCCTAGTTTAAATTAACCAGCAACAGTAGTATGTATAAATGCTATTGCAGATTTGTAAGCCATACACTGTGAGTGCAGCCAAACCCCGGGTAAATCTTTATCTGAATCATAAATGCCAGTAAACAAAACAGAACACATGTTATATCTGGACAATATGGCATTGATGGATTTTATTCTTTTTTCATATTTTCTTTTTCTTTCTTGGTCACTTAACAACATAATTGGCAAACACTTTGGGACTATTATCAAATACTTTACTCCAAAAACAACTTCAAACAAAAGGTAACTTATTATATTACTTAGTCATTATCATTAAAAATCAAACTAATATTAGATGGCAATCAGATAGCATGGTTTATGATAGAAGGCTGAATAAAAAACCAACCTAGTGTACCATGGTACTTGCCACGTGAGCTAGATCTGCAAAAGAGGTCAACAACAGGTTAAATGGGAAAAGCATTGTTAGAAAATTCATGCACTGTAGTCTCAACAAATAGGGAAAAAGAAGTACTGTATTGTTGTACAGCATCTAGGTGTTATTGAATTGGCTGCAATCAGAAATGATGGTGTTAGTTACATACAAAATCTGCAACGATTTGCTTGTTTTGCAAAGCAATTTGAACCACTTTCTACAAAATTTAACTTTCGAAGTCATTTAAACATAACAGCTGACAAACTGTTTTCAACTCACACCTTTTCATTTTTGCATGAATTTTCAAATTACAGCTACTGTAGCAAAGGCAGTTTGCTCTAAACTGGTTTTGATATAGAAGCCCAATTTTCATCTTGTCTTTCTTTAAAAGTATAATTCATAAGATTTCAGGACATAAATATTGCATATTAAAGGTAAAGCAAGCAGTTTTCTGCTGGTAAAACTCAAACAAGAGGTAGAAAAATATTGCACCAAGAGTCTCAATGAGTCATTCATGACTGAAACAGGATAGACTAGGTACTGTAGGTGTAGGATGAGGAGCCACCAATTTACCTTCAAAGTGTACTTCAAACTTTGCTACAATTTAGAGGTTGCAAAACAAATCATATTAATCCAGCTCCCAGTCATAGTTGGTTCCATTGTTCAGATGTTAAATGTTGAAATTCATTCACTTACAGTATTTAAACAAAATAGTCCATTTTGCAATAATTTGTGACTTTCTTGTTGTACAGCTCACATATTACCTCCTTATGTGTTTATGACTTTCCTCTTTGCTTCCATAGCATGTTGTAAGAGAGGGTTTAATTAATTACAATAACTACAATAACCTTCAAGATTAAGTATAGTGTCACATATTGTTTAAGGTGCACAGCAACTTTCAAAAAAACAAAAGTATACAAAAACTGTGATCATTTTGAGTAGTACAACAATGACATCACAAGTTTATTGTACATTCTACACCCCCTAGCTATCCGTTATTCACTTTCTTACAGTGGTGTTACGTCGAGGTTGACACCCCTCGGCTATCCCGGCTATAGCCGGCTTTAAATTACTATAATGGCGATCTGGCGGTAAATTTTCCCCCCGATGATAAACAGCAGACTTGGGCTTCATTTCACCTCGGCGATACCTCGGCGATACTGTCCGTCTATTCATGAAAGGATTAAATCGATTTTTATTGTTAAATTATCGCCGAGTTAGCATCGAATAATCCCGACGATAAAGCCGGATGTTGGCAAAGCAGCCAAGCTGCAATGAATAGGCCTACTGAATGCAATGAATGCCCGCAACGCACGTTCCGTGAGAAGGCTGTATTTTATACTGAGACGGCAGAAGCTCTTCAGACTCTAACCACTAGTATGAAATACAATTAGAATGCATAAATAACACAGAGAAATGTAATCAGAAAATATTGGAGAGTTTTTATATTTTTCATAAAACCTCCGACGTAAGTGCCGGTCGAAGGATGGTCATTTTACATTTCTGCAGTGAACATGAATTATCGATGCCCATGGACGTGTATTCACGTCAGAATCGTTTTGCAGAAAACGTTAAAAAAATCCAGCTAAAATATTATCGGCACTCGCATATTCCTTAGCTTACACCACACGGAATATTGCCCGAGTCAGTTGCGAATGTTCAGTCGGCCATTTTGTGTTTTGGTACAAATGAATTGGGGAGAAGCCATTACAAAGAAGGTCCGCAATCCCGAAATTGTTTAACATCTCAGGGTGGCCATTAAGCATTGCGGGTTTTGCGTGGTTTCAAATGTTGCAGCCATCGAAATTCAAATTTAAAAATGAAAATAGCGGCGATGTCACAAAACAGCAGTCAGCCGTTCTTAAACCCATGAGTCATCCTAGAAAAATATTTCTTTATTAACGACGGTTATTTTATTTAGACTTTAGTGCAGTGTAACGTAGGCCTACCGTGATTTAGCCTTAGCTTATTTGTAAAACCACGACACGGGTAAAATTTCACTCTCGTTACGTGGAGTCCAACAATCTCGTTGTATCTTCCATTTAACATGTTACCTACGTACGAATTTTTATCGTCAGTTTACATGTTAATTTCATTTTTTTTTTCTTTTTGTAATGACGCGGTTCTTGCGTTTTAAAATAGTGGATTACTGTTAAATAAAATACCGCAATATTTGGCTCTGCCCAGCCTAAATTCAACAAAAATGGTGCATTGCTAGTTCTAATTTATAAAATCCGGCCAGCCAGACTTGCATGTGCTAGGCCTCTATTTAACGCCTTACTTTAAAAGATCCCTGCAATGAGCTATGTAGGCTAGTAGTCATTTTCACGTATTTTCAAAGGCAGGTTTTTGATGTTCTGTCGCAGATTAAAAATACAAAATTCGTTGATTTTCAGAGATGAAATTGTATTCCTTGTTTACAAAAAGGAATTTGAAGAAGCAACATTACATCGTGAGTGAACGCCTACTAAATTTCAGTTGTCCCAAGTGGACCGATTTATATTCAAGATGTGCATGGAGTGGGCAGTTTGAGTAACAAACCTTTTAATCATCGCCACATCATCGAGACATGGACACAGTTGAGCCCTGTGCACAACGGTTAGACCCCAGGAGATAAAAAACAATATTCGGTGAAAAACTTCAAATACCTTGCTCAGAAAGGGCAAGTTTTCAACAAGGAGGTTCTACAAGGAACACCATCTTAGATCAACAGTACTCAGCCGAGTCTAGCTCAGTCTCAGCTAATCTGATTTCACGGAATTAGCTTTGAATGCGTACTATATTATCGAGACCAATAAAATAAGATAAAGAAGTGGTCGACTTAGTTTGAAAGGATTTAGAATAGAGTGAAGTTAAACGTCACACTAGAAAAATCGATTACTTGAGGACAATCGTAAAGCACACCGTAGCAAGGCTGAAGAACCTCCACACACATTAACGAAATCGCAAATTCCGTATGATCAATGTGGTAAGAAACAAAAAAATGATAATACCAGCAAAACACAATCAACTAATTATGTAAGACTTGAGCTGTTTTTTGAACAGCGCAATAGATTTGGAATTCCGTATGTGAAAAGGAAGAGAGTTAACCTCTTTGGTTTGTCACCTTTTCCGGGATGCAATTTTAAGTTTGCTGTTTATGTATAAAGTTTGTTGCAAACCTACCCTAAGCCTATTTTGTTGGTAAACGATTTTTAATTGTATCCACTATGCAGTTTAGCGAGTCCCAACATTTGCCGACCGACTGCATGGTCAAGTGGTAAGAGCATCACATTTGCAGTCGGGAGTTGCGAGTCCTGGCCAGGTCCTACCGCACACTTAAAAAACGTTACCCACTGCCGTCGTGCTAGGTGATCCCCATAATTAATAGGGTAGAAAAAACAAGCCAGTGAGCCACAACTAAGAAAAAAGGCCGTGGCCAGCACGAGTAAATCAACTGGTTGGAAATGGGTCTTAAGTTGGTCACAAAGCCGGCCACTGTTTCTTTTGTGTTTTTGCTTAATTTTCGCTGGCGCATTTGATTAACTACTTAGTTTCACTTTTTGTGTGACTGACTGCGGGTTAAAAGGCCAAACGCTTTACAAAAACCTGAAAATATATTTAGTCCGAGTCGTCTGCAAACCTCGGTATTCTTGTTATTTTTCTAAAGTAAAATTGGTCGGACGGCCGTTATACATGGTCGATCCGTGTAAATTCGGCTCCAGCCAGCCTCTGGGGCAACAAGGAGAATGGAGGGGCGCGTCGCCAGCAGAACAGACTCATTCTTTTCGCGAAAGGTTTATTTCTAGGAAAGGCTAACATTCCAGTGCGTAGACTTAGACACCCAATCCGGAAAACTCGGGGAGGGGGGGGGGATGCACAATCATCACTCTTGTCAACTTTATTCTCGGGCTAATTGTTATATCTATAGTTTCTTCCCCAATACTCTGAAAGATTGGAATAATCTTCCTGCCACTCTGATAAATGTTATGGATAGGCACATGGACCCTGTCAACTACATAACCAGTTTTGTTAAGGACACGAGCAACATTTGTGAAACATTCCGAAAACATTTCCAAAACATCCACTGTGCAACAAATCCAAAACTAACACATGCTCTAAAAAGTCAGTAATTGGAATCGGACAAGATTGCCGCAATTTCTGGTCGAGCTATAGCCACATGGAAGTTCGAAAAACTTTTACTTGAAATATCATAACAGTAACTAAAACGCTAACATGCATCGAGTACAGTCTTCCCCGTACTGCGAAAATTCACACTTGGAAGTAACTTGCTTCGTGCGAGTCGTACACACGGCCGTAAGCTTGAGAGCTCAGAGGTGCGTCAATAGGAAAGAAACAGATTGGTGACGTCATTGGAAACTCCCGCAAATCTTAACCTCTGATTTGTTGTAGGTGATGTCACGACCCAGCACATGACATTTTAGTCCATGGTCATTGGAGGGATAAAGGTGAAGGTGAAAGGTAAAGCTTTGCGGGGGACCACGATACTCCAAAACATGTTGGAACGTGTATTCCATGCAATGTACAATACATTGTGCATAACTATGTTGGCAATGGGCCGGGCCAGCGCTAACAAAAATCGGCAGTTCTCAGTCTGCGATGACTAGACTGCTCGTTCAGTTCAGATCCAGGCCAACGCGAGTCTTAGGGGCGGGGCTGGATCGGGACGAAAGGCTTCAGATTTAAACAGAAGTAGGGTCGTTTTGTTTGTGATGCGCGGGCAATAAATGCTGCTAGTATTCATTGGCGAACCAGACCGCTCATTGAAAAGAACGCAAAAGCATATTTTCACCAAATTTGGCCAAGGCCTATTATGTTATTTTAGACACATGCTGCTAGCCAAAACTTAGCGAGGGCAATCATACTATCTTAAGAAAAAACTGAAGTGTTCTGTTAGCTGCCTATAGCCAAAAATATTTTGAAATCACTTTCGTAAGGGATGGTGGATCCAAATAATTGATTCTAAACTGTTACCGCGCCCATCTCTTACTGGAACGACAGCCACTCTATGGATTTTATTCGGATTAAATAACTATTATTTTCTTTGAGCTCAAGACAACGAAATGGTAAGTTTATTTATTTCTTAGGTGTTACAGTACGTATATGCCAATCCGAGCAGGTGGTTGTCATGTATTCCGACCTGCCGACAATCGAGTGGGCGCTGGTGTTTTTGTGCCCATATTCCCGCCGTGGCCCGGCAGTGTCGTAAGAGGCGACAAAGGGAAGAACTTGCATTGTATTTAAACTGTGTTTGAAACCTTACTTAAACTTAAACGTTATTATATTTAGGGCCTTAATAAAACTTTCACATTTACATGAGCATAGGAACATTGAGCTGAATGATTGGGCATTTGGCCCGGTAAAGAAAACCAAAGAAAGGAGTGTTGATTCCTAATAACTTAGTCGAGTATTTCATACAGCGATGTTTAAAGGCAAGAGAGTCTGAAAAGGACTGTAAACCCTAGCCGCACCAACACATGAAACTTTTTTCATCAAGCAATGGCCCATCCATATTTTCAAAGTGGTTTTCAAGTCAAACAGTAAATAATTTTGGTTCACATTTCATGGCTCCACATCCTTGTTTTATGGTTATCAGTATATTCCACGGAAGGTCCGGAACTATGTTTCTACCCTGATTACCCAACTCCGTTGCTGAAGCTTCTAGCCTAGGCCAAGGTCTTTTTTATTTCTTTTTTTTTTTTTGTTAAAGGCTAGCCGACGGTAGTTTTAGGCCCAACGTAGACGTCAGTTCTCGCAAAAATTATATTGCCCCAAATTCTCTGGAAAGGTGATGCAAATCCCTAATATATTTTCAATGCAATGAAAGACCCACTTAACGAAGAAAACACATTCGAACACACTGAAAATTTATTGTTGCTATAAAAAATAGAAAACCTGGCAACAGATTTTTTTTAAAGTAAAAAATGAGGACCAAGTTACAGTGAAAGTCCTTATAAAGTGTAGGATATAGATCTTCTTTCTTTTTCAACTCCCAAGAGATGCATAGTTATCATTACTGAGGGGCTATATCGATGTTCTCAGGGGTCACTGTTTCGGAGTGTTTCCGAGGTTCAGTGTTGCGGAATCTTTACAATAAACGTCCACACTTATGGGAACATCGAACCCCGGGAGTAACGAACCTTTTAATCATCTCTAAATCATCGTGATGTATGGAAACGGGGAACAAGGAACCTTGGGAACTTCGAACCCAGGGAACATTGGGTAGATCTTACCTAGTACTTATTTACTCGCTATCGCATAATCTGACAACAAACTGGTGAGAGACTGAGCCGTAAAACCAATTTAACAGACATCAAAATACTGAAGGGATCACACATTCTTTGAAAGTAACTGTAGCCTAGACTTATTACCGTATATAAAGAACCGAATGTTTTTTTTTTTTCATGCAGTACGTCTGCAAAAGGCAAAACAAAACAATATTTATAGAAATCAATGACAGTTAACACAATGAGTTTTTCGTATCACCACAAAATAAAGATGTCAATTCTTCAAGGAAAACAAAAACATGAAGGTTTTGAAAGGGCAATATGTTACTCTATTTTCAAAATGGTCGAAGTATGTAATCAAGTTAACCTGATGACATGAAATTTTGTTGTTTCACGTTAAAGGTCACTTTCAAAGATCCTCATGTGAGTAAACGAGGTGACAGTAAGATATCCTAAAAAAACAAATGTTATTTTCCATCAATAAAGATTGTTATGTAATGCCCCGATTGCCAAGCCATCTTGTTCAATGTATGTGGAGCAGTTCTGTTCATTTGCAAGTCACACCTGCGGGTCTGAAACATGTTAATCGAGTGTAAACTCTCAACCCATTCTGTTATACAGTGAATAAAATAGCCGTACGAACAACGCAGTCCTTTAATTTTGGTTACCGTTTAGTCACTGAATGGGCTATTGTTACTCAAAAATTTTGTCCTGCTATTATTCCTCGCGGACATCGTTCACCGGGGTCAAAACCACAAACTATTGTTCGTGTCCATTGAGTTCTTTTTTATCACCGGCGGTAATGCAGATTATCCGACGTTAAAATCGGCGATCTTTTTTCTGCTTGGCGATATCAAGATGTGCAAGCGAACTTTTAGCAAATAAATGCTGCTCGGCGATCCGGCCATAAGTTACTATAACCGGCCATATGGGGCGATAAAGCTTCGGCGATAGTGTCAACCTCGACGTAACACCACTGTAGCTCCTATTGGCTAATTCAGTATCATGTGACCATTAAAAACAATCCGTTATTTTTGCAATAACAGGCAGTTAGCCTCATTAACATGCATAAGTCAATAGTAACACTACTTATTTGGAGGGTATCAAGACTGTCTGCTGTTGCTATGCAACAGAATTGTGGTGGTTTGGAACCACTGGACCATACCACAGTGTACAGTACAGTACAACTGTATACTGCAAAGGTCCACAGCTCCTTCAGTAACAATGGATGTTCCCTGCTTTGATCTCAAATTTGAGCCATGTGATGTGGACAAAGAAAATAGCAGTACGTGTAGATTTCCAAAACTGTCTGAAAGTGACGTGAAGTGTATTGAAGATGGAAGACTAGAAGCTTCAACTAAACAAGCCACAAAGTGGGGAGTACAGATTTTCAAAGGTCAGTCAGCCAGCTACAGTAGCATAGCCAATACTTGATTCAACTAAGCCTAGCCCAGGCCTAAGTACTATAGATAACTTTACAACATACAACAACAAACTAAGCCATACTAAATTACGTGTCAGAAATAAATTGCTCTAGCACTGTCTTTAAATACTAGTGACTTTTAGCAAAGTTATGGACAATGCAGTGAACCAGTGTTTCTCAACAAATAAATTGTAGTGGGCTGCTGAAATTAATTGACAAATTTTTTAAGTTGGCAAGATCCTCAATTTAAGGAATAAATTACATTAGGCTGCAAATTGCAGTTGGCAGACTATCATTGGTGAATAAACTGTCGAGACTCCGAATTTGGCAAATAACGGACGAGGCGAAGTCGAGTCCGTTATTTGCCAGATTTGGAGTTGTCGAGACCCAAAATTTGGCAAAATAACAGACGAGATGCAGCCGAGTCGGTTATTTTGCCAAATTTTGGGTCGTGGCAGTTTATAAGTTACTTGCCTACTATTCTCTGGGCAATGAAAAATTAAACTGACTAACTTTGGCTATTATTAAGTTTGGAGAAATGTTCCACAAATAACATTGCATAATGAACTACTATAGCTAGCCTAGGCCTAAGCCTACATTTTTTTCTTCACAGAATGGTTGAAAGAGAGACAACATGATGTAATGTTTGAAGACCTTCCAGAAAACCAGTTAGATGAGCTCTTGAGGCAATTCTATGGAGAAGTCCGTACAAAGAAAGGCAACCAGTATGGCAAGTCAGCAATGGCTGGCATAAGATCAGCAATCAACAGGCATTTGGGTGGTGCACCATTTAACAGAAACATTAACATTATAACAGATCCTAAATTCTGCAGATCTAATAACATGTTTGTTGGTCTGATAAAACAAATGAAGAAAGATGGTTTGGATAAGACCAAACACCAAACTGCCATTAGTGACGAAGACCTCAAGAAGCTGTATTCATCAGATGTCTTCAACAATGAAAGTCCACTGAGCCTCCTGAGGAAAGTCTGGTTCAATGTGACATTTTATTTTGGATGTAGAGGAAGTGAAGGTCAGCGTCGCCTTACCAAGGATTCATTCACTGTAGGAAGAGATGATGCTGGCAGAGAGTTTGTTGAAATGTCGATGAATGAAAAAGAAAAAAATCACCCTGGCACTATTTCTGATGGCCAGCACAAACAGTCACGGATGTACAACATTCCTGATGATGAAGCAAATTGCCCTGTTTTTGCCTTCAAGTTGTACATGGAGAAGCTAAATCTTTATACAAACACTTTCTTTCAGCGTCCACTCAACGCAAAACCAAATGATGAAAGTGCCCCTTGGTTCATGAATGCTGTCATTGGTGAGAAAAAGTTGCAGGGGATGATGAAGGAGATCTCTCAACTTGCAAAACTGTCATGTATCTATACCAATCACTGTATCAGGGCAACAACCTGCACAGTCCTTGACAAAGCGGGCCACAAGACCCATGAAATCATGGCAGTGACTGGACACAAAAGCGAAAGTAGTGTTCGCTCCTACGTAAACCGCTTGAGCAGTGGGCAAAAGAGGCAATTATCAGATAATTTAAGCGCCCAGTGTGTAAGTTCTAGCGAGTACACTCAAACCGGCAACAGCCTAGTGTTACACAGTTGCGAAAACACTACGGATCAACGTAACGTCGTTAGAGTACCTCGAACTGATGCGGAACCTAACGTTAGGCCTAGCACTAACAGTAACACCAACCTGTCAATGTCGTTCGAAGAGCAAAGCATAGCTTTATCCTCAATATTTCAGGGCTGCAACTTTCGTGCACCAGTAAATGTGACTGTTAATAAGTCTTCGTGAACATTCATATCTTTTCTTCTCAAGAGTTAGTCGATTTATCAAACGTTTCACCTTATTTCACTTCACCAGTTTTCACAGGTTACATTGTTTATTATCGTTGAAGTATGCTTTCAGTAAGTGTATTCTGCACTTTGGTCAACCTTTAACTTTGACCTTTGACAATTGCGCAATTTCAAGTTCAGTAAACAAATTCTTTTTCAAGTTCAGGATAAAACTATCTAGGAAGTAAATGTTCTACTATTAATCAACTTTGAAGTATCTATAAAATGTTTATTTTGCCATTGTCAAATTTAGTGTAAAGAAATTAGCTTATACATAATAGTAGCCATATACGTACGTGACACAGTGTACTGTACACAGTCTATTACTATAAAGGCGGTCAAGGTCACCATTTTGTTGTTCGCCAGGAAACATCAAAAGGCAAAAATTACAAGAATGGTGGTAATAGAAACCGTCAGAAATAGTAATTGCTCATTGGTTGTCATCACTGCCTGTTATTGTACTTGCTGCAAATCGCTTTTTTGACTCAATTTATCAGAATTTCTTTCATTTTTCGTACTTTTTATCAGTTTTGGGGTTGTAGAATAGGAATAAATTACATAAGGCTGCCTTTTATTGGTGAATAAACCATCGAGACCCAAAATTTGGAAAAATAACGGACGAGGCGCAGCCGAGTGCATTATTTTGTCAAATTTTGGCTGCGCCTCGTCCGTTATTTTTCCAAATTTTGGGTCTCGACGGTTTATTCACCAATAAAAAGCAGCCTTATGTAATTTATTCCTTAAATATACGTACCATTTTACATAAGTTTAACCTCAACATTTTATATGTATGCTCAGGAATTTCCTATTCCTATGAAGTCAAAGATGACAGTTGGACTGTTTGAATTCATTTTTATGCTCTGTATAAAGAGCACATTTTTGAAAATTTAGATTTCAATTATACTTGAAATGCTAACACTGAAAGTAAAACAGATGAAACTAGAGGGGTGATGCAGACAATTTTCTTCGCAATCAACCACACTTTACTGTATCATCTGCTGGTGATTTGACCAATCCTTACTTTAACAGTTCAATTCACAACCCATCTACCATAATCCAAAAGTTCCTAGTAACAATGGAGATCCTAATTGCTACGAGATGAAAGATCCACTTGGACAACCTTTTTGATCTTGAAAGACTCAAATCGACAACTGGTCACTTGTATAGCAATTGACGTCACATTTCGTGGGTGACCTACATCTGAACCAGCAAGGTCACGTAATTATCCAATCTCTTGCTTAAAATGATTTCATGAAGGTTTCATATCCAATCAAGTGTCGTCTATTGTCCAATCAAATGACAGATAAAATACAATTGTGCTACTTTTGAGAAGCAATGAATCATGTACACAGCACCACATACACTGATATCACAAGTCCAAAATGTTGAAATTTATAGAAAATGTAGGTGTTAGTGTGAATGACGCAGGTGAAATTGACTTCAAAAATGAAACGTTTCATGGAGTCACAATTTCTTAATTCTCTACATCTCTATATGCTTAATGCTAGTACACTGTATATATCCCAGCATTTTTCACAGGGTGGCAGGAAGGTGAGAGCACAACTTTGTTCTGAGGGGGCATAGTTTGAGGTGTGAATATGGGGGAGGCAGGGGCCAACTTTAATTAAAGGAGCATACTTTTACAGTAATTTTCTGATACTTGAACATAAACATGATTTTCATAGCTTTTGAAGTTTTAATTAAATACTTTTGTGCATTAAACATTTCCACATCCTCAGATATTTCCTTAAATTGGCTTCATAAAGGTCATTGCTGATCTTTAATGAATCCAATCACTGTTTGTTTGCAGTGATGATATCACAAACTGAAATCATTCCACAATACTGAAACTGCAGTTCATGTCTGGTATGCAAGATGCCAAAATTCCCTCAGACAAGTTATCAACATAGTGAATGCAATGCATAAACAGTGAATTTCATGTTCCAAACTGCTGAAAACAGACAAATTTGTAGTTCTCAACTTCCCATGATTTTTCTTGCTAGGATATCACTCAATACTATTCAATACGCTTAAAGAAAGTTTCTTCGGTGCATGAATATGTTTGGTGTCAAACCAAACAGTTTTAAAAGATCACCAGCCTTCACCTTCATGGTGTTATTGATGAACCTGTGATTCGTCCGTCAATCAATGACAATCAATAATGACACGAACAAGTGATCATATTTTGTCTGAATGATATCGATTGGAGACAAGTAGAAACGCATTTTAAAGAACACCAAAATGCCAGTGATGTACTGTAACCTTGTCTGCAAGATGATGCAAAAAAGAAATAACATTGTTCCAAAATGATCCACCCAATCATGGGAAACTACACATTTCATTGTCAAACTTCTATAATGTATCATTCACAAAACACAAATTACAGATTTGATTTATAAATCATGATGAGTGTGAATTAAGTAACATGGGCACTGTATGCAGTTACTACACAGTAATTTGTCCATCCTTAAGACGTTTTCATTTTAACAAGAACAAATTAATGCAAACTACAGTATGTAGAGGCCTTGAGGTTTAGATTTTCCAGGTGTGCTACAAATCACACTCCTTAGGATTAAGGAGTGTGGTAGGTGTGCTGTTTTATCAGACTGTCATAAATTTATTTGAGTTCTCATCAAAAATCACACAGTATTTTGAGAAGTGATGGTGTGCAACTGTACTCACATCTCAACATTCAAGGCCCTCAACATAAACTAAGTTCAACTTTCTTTAAAACTAGAGTAAAAACAAAGTTCTGGGAAATTTTATTACACAGTGCTTGACTGAGCAAAGACCGACAAAGAAGGGAGAGATAAACAGCACCCTCTATGTAAATGACTTTGCTGGCTTATAAATTTGCAAGAAATGAAGGTAAACAAAATTTCAAATTGACATACTCTACTACTGTTCACTTCCAAATTTCAATTCTAAATTCTCATCCTTTCCACCCTACACATGTCCCTAACACCAGGCCACTTTGAAGGGCTGCCACGATAAACATTTTTTATTTATCAACATAACCAGCATTTCCACCATGATATCACAATATCCCACATTTAAGACTGTAGACTTACATTTGCTATCAGCATGCTAATAATCATATACAGTGCTACAGTAGCTGTATCAAGGACATATTAAAACGAAACTGATAAAAAACTGTTTGAAGCTTTAAGTTTCATCAGAAAAACATTCATTTTTAGTACCACCTTTGTCTTTGAAAAAGTGCTGTTTTTTATTTGTCACAACATAAATTATGATCATTTTACGTTGCTGGCTAAAGACAATACAGTGCCTGTGAAGTTTCAAGGAGGCGAGAGATTTCACAGTAGTTTACTCATTTATTTGATTCTGTTGCAAAATCACATCTTGACAAAACATGTGTCGATATCATCAGGGCAAAGTTATATCGATGATATCGCGATTATCTTGGCAGCCAGTCCTACCACTATGTCAGAGGGCTGTAATTTCCTTTGCTTGCCTATGTTTATTCTTTCTCATCTGATGCAGGTTGACATACTGCACTGCACACAATCTTTATCAATTGCTCTTTTAAAAAAAAGAGCAACCATGAGATGTTGTCACATACTTTACACGAGTGGTTCTCAAAGTGGTCCCTACCACCCCCTGGGGGGCGTTGAAAAGTTTCAAGGGGGGGCTGAGGAGTTTGCAAGCAATAGAGGGGCCTTGGTATTGACTAGAGGGTCCCTGGAGGTTCTCATACATTTGTGCAATAAAGGAACCTAGGAGGTTGCAGAGTGGTTGACACAGACTGTCTTCTCTGAAAGGTTTAGCAACTACTGACATAAATTTACCCAATATAAAACTTATCTGGGTCATTTGGTGCTGGAAATTGAAAATCAAAAGCTCAAAGTCAAAGACTTATATAAATATGATGGTATGTTGGGTGGGAGGGGGGCATTGGATCAGTCATGGATGCCTTATGGGGGCTGTATTTTGAAAAAGTTTAAGAACCTCTGCTTTACACTATTGACCAGGCAATTTAAGGCCAAATTAAAACTTAAAGAGGCTCATTGAGTTGATATCAATAACTTTATGAAAATCTAAAAAGGTCACTACCACATAACAATGCTAATAGTTAGCATAACAAGTCAAGTTTCAAGCCAAAAAGTCACAGAAAACTTAAAGAATTTTGAGTGTTCTAGTGTTCTGACTTGTAACGGTTTTGTACATAATTTGAAAAAGTGTCTGGTCACGAATTTTCGAAAACCGACTTCAACTGTTAACTACTCACTCATAAAAAATTTGTTTGTATGTACAGTAGGGTATGGAGATTGTCTAAGATTGACCATTTGTCATAGGTATGTGAAGAAAACTTTGTTGAATTTCATGAACCAATTCAATGAGCCTCTTTAAGGGAAACATTCATGTTTACTCACTCTATTCTCTAAAGTGAAGCTTCTGATCTACTTACATATGTACCTCTTGGGACATTTGAGAAGATGTACATAATCTGTTTCCAAGGACTACAAAAAATATTCATTTCCCAGGAAGAAGGTGAAATTACTTCCCAGGAAAGGAGTAAAATTTCCTACAAATTTCTCTCTACATTGTCAAGTGCAAAAAAGGCAAATTTAGCTCCAACTGCCAAATTTCCCTTCAAAATTTCCTGCATGGGAAGGATCCTCCCAGCTTGCCAACTTTTTTACAACCTGACCCATGCAGTTTCCTAGTAAAAAAAATTGACAGGCAAATTGTCACTGTAGAACAGAATAGGGTTTCACGGTACCACTGATAATTGGTACCGTCGGTACCGCCACAAATGGTACCAGTAATACCGTAGTACCGGTACCAGAGGAGTTAAAAAAGTAGGATTTTTATCTCATGTAAAATATCCGTAAAAATACCATGCATTGGCATAAGTGAAGTCTTCTGATAATCCCTGCCTCCCGTTTCAGAATTTTTTATAACATTTAGTCACCCCGCACTCACCAAATCGGTAAACAAAAAAAGAAATAGCCTCTCTGCAAATTTAGAGTCCGATAAATACGGGACAGAAAATAAATCAGCTCCGCACGTCCGCACCGGAGCTAGACCCCACAAGATGACAAGAGCACTCAGAATTGTAATGAAGATTGCAAAAATAATTTCTGCAAATAATAACAATCCCCCTCCTAAAGTATAACCAAAAGTTATCAAGTACAACTTTACAAAAATATTTCCATAAAAGACTGATTCATCAAGCTTTCTTTCCGCCGAGTTATCACTATCAAAACTAAATCAAAGTGCTTCATGATTGAATTTACAAATGCATGGCGCAGCAATCCGTTGTACAATAACACTATACTGTTCTTCAGTACGTAGCTATCAATACAACAAACCAAGTGAGTTTATCTGGTGAACTGAACACGCGAGCCAATGTTTTAAGCGGAATTTACTGTGTGTTCAGTCCCATTGCCTCACTGTGTAAATTTCTGAAAGAACGTTCGTTGCGTTCGTACAAAAGTTTTTCTTCCACAAACATAAGGAGCGTTATGGAGCAGTCCCATTGAATCACTGTGTTAGAATCAGAAATTGTCGATGCAACGTTCATGTCAGAGCTTGCAATGCTATGATTCTTTGTCTGCTTAGAACGAATTTCTCACTCGTATAATGTTGTGTGCTATCGTAATCAAAGTGAATTCTATCAATCAACGCAAGGTATCTATTCTTAATACACCATGTGAAAGCATTTGCTGATGAGCAGCGATCGTTCGAGGGTTGCGCAGAAGGTCGAAAGAAAGCAAGGGCCCTGTTAGTGTGGAAGGTACTAGTTCCGCGAAAGTAAGGTTAAAAGGCACTTTCCGAAATTCTTAGGGGGATTAGTGACTAAAATAGTGCAAAATGATTATCAAGTGAATGTTCCCTTTTTGTATTGCAGTGCTTAGAGACAAGGCGCATTTATCAAATGGGTATTTGTTTCATTCAAGTATCATTCTAATTCAAATGCTTTATTTTTGAGAAAAGATTTTCACTTCAAAGTTGACTAATCGTGTCCGTCTAAATGCACAATGTGAAGGTGAGGCTAGCACTGGCAGGGATCCTTCTGAGATTGCGCAGAATGTCGAAAGAAAGCAAGTTCCTTTTTAGTGTGGAGGGTACTAGTTCTGCGAAAGTAACGTTAAACAGCAATTTCCGAAATTCTTAGGGGGATTTGTGACTGAAATGGTGTGAAATGATTATCAAGTGACTATTCCTTGTTTATATTGTAATGTTTAGAGACATGGGGCATTTATCAAATGGATTTTTGTTACATATTAGTATCATTCTAATTTAAATGCTATAATTTTGAGAAAAGATTTTCACCTTACACTGTTGAGTACCAGTCTCCACGATACTTTGGTACCTTTAGGTTGGTGGTACAGTACCATACCGGTACCGGTACGTACCAGTACTTACGGAAATACCGGTATACCGTGAAACCTTAGAACAGAAACTGGTCACTCTCATGTGACAAAACAGGTGTCCATTTAGGAAGTAGCCAATCAAAAGGGCTGACATGCATTCAAGTTTTATTGTGCCAAGATATTACTGTAATTAGGCAAAGTGCAATTTATTCACTGTATTTAAACTGACTGACCTGTGCTTTGACAATGTCTTCAATGGCAAAGTGACAGGAATATAGTGAAAGGAGTTTAAAGGACCAATACTTTCATCCCAAACTATAATTCCTATAGGGGTTTACAAAATTCTCAACTGGATCAATTCTTGGATTGACAGCTAATTCAAACAATGCAGAGTACCAAAGCTAATATTTCACATACAGCATGAACTGTACTGAGAATGTTCTAATTATTCATTTGATCTTTTCTATACTCACCCTGAAGCAGTAAGATAAGATTGTTTCTAGATGATGATGAAATCCAGACAATTGTGTGAAGGGTCCAAGTAAGAAGAATTGATACTGTCTGGGGTAAGAGAATTGGGCCTTTAAAGAAACAAGAAGCTTCCCCCCTAAACTAAATTGTAAAATTCTTTTTTGTAGTTGATCCTATCCCATTAGTGGCTCTTGAGGAATACAGTATGTGACAATATTTTCATCACTGAATACAGTAGCGGAATTTATGGAGGTTAAAGGGCAAGAGCAGTCATCAAAAATTGATGTAGTGTAGTTGACTGTACTGTTTCATGATTGACTGTTGGGAGTCATGTGACATTTTTCTCTGCAAATGTGAAATTGACTAGAAATAACTGCTTGGTTTATATACCATGAATATGCAATGGTAAAGTCATAAAATGAAATGAAAAATACTTTGAAGAGAAATAAGAGGAAAATTGTGTTATTTAACTTTTTCTTCAAAATAAGTTTGAGGGGGAGGGGGGGGAGCTGGTCTTTACCTTTAATCAACTGATCACCTTGCTGAAGATGACCACTAGAGATATATTCCTACAGAGAGCAACAAGATGTTGCTGACCCCAAAATTTTCCACACTCAAAGTTACTGTACTACATGGAATGGCATACTAATGAGACTGTACAATACTTGAGTTAAATCAGAAATTGAATTTTTAAGTATGCAAGTGTGTTCATGCACCATGCATCACTCACCTCAAAAAACAACTTACACACCATAATAAATAGTGGGACCTCATTTATTTTTTTTTTGGGTTTCAAATAAACAACATACCTAACACATTCCTATATTTCCTATAGTGTTATTTGTAATATACCTAGACAACCAAAAACTCATGCTCTGCATCAAGTTTTTTTTCTAATTTTCTTTTTGAGTTGAGCACACATTTTTAAGAATGTCACCAATCCCACAAATGAAGTTTGTGCACGCTAAGTTTTCAGGCCGTCAGATTTCACAGGAATGATTGTTCCTCATTGCATGGTGGTCCCGTTACCACCCATGCATTTTGTAACAGAACCCAAAAGTGGGTTCCCATGGGTTACCATGGTGAAAAATGACAGAACCCACAAGTGGGTTCCCATGATCTTTGAAATCTAACAGCTTGAGTTTTCAAGCACTCCAGCAGTTGCACATGACTTCCTGGGGAAAGGTATCAGTATGGTATTAAACTTCTCCACTTAAAACTTTTAAACCTTTGATACTTCATCTCAGTAAGTGGAAACTGAAAACTTAAAACTTATCTTCTCATACTGACTTAGAGTGGTTGTACTTCTTACAGTCAATTACACTGAGTGTATTTCTTTGACTTTAAGTCATTGCATTTTTTTTTAAAGTACTTACACTCCTTTGTAAACTCTGTGCATCTACTGATGAGCTCTTCCACAGTGTTTCCAATTACATAAAGTGAATGGGAGGTAAGAAGAGAAGCGATGAAGATTGGTGGTTATCCTTGACACAAGGAGTGACTGCCATTACAAATGACACTACAGGTACAGCAAAAACTTTCGTTTCAGTGACCATGCACATAACAATAGCACAATGCAGACTTTGACAACTTGAACATCAGTGGACAAGTATAATTTTCCATTGAGTGTACATCACAACAAATTTACATTTTCTTATTACAGTGTAGTGGTTGCCCACATGCTTTTTTTTTTTAATACAAGCAATAAACCAGCATAAAAACTGAACAGGAGACAAATGAAACAGCTGAACACACAGAGGAAAATTAAAAAAATATACCTAAAAATGCTATAAATTTTCATGGATAACTGTGGAAGTCCAATTTATGCTGGTACTGTACTTTGTAGAGGTGATTTAACTGTTCACTATTTCACACACATAGCATAGCACATTATGAAATGAAATGCACAGTGAATATTCACATGCAATACCAAGCATATGTTCAGGGATCTCATGTAAGTCTTCCTTGACTGTACTTATGCACTGTACAGAGACTATGCAGGGAGCTGTCATTGACTATGCACATTGCTTTGGCAGGAACAGGACACTCGGAACTTGAAAGCATTTGGTTTTACACTGGGACTTCATATAGTATTAAAGAAAGGCAAAGGTATTCCAGACTTTCATACCCTGTTACAATATATACTACCGTATTTACTCTATTAAACACCCCGGGGGCGTGAAATTTTCATTAAGGGGGGCGTTTATTAGAGTCAAATTTACGTGACTTTTCTTTAGGCAAGTGCCCCACAACTTGTTTCTTATCTGAGCCCTTCTGATAAACTGCTATGGCATATTTGTCCATTTGGTTGTCAGCTTCACAATCAGCTCTGAGCTCCTCCCCAATGATCGGTAACCAAACTTCCCTATAAATATGGTAGCCACGAACAGCACTCTGAACTTTGCAAGTGTGATCAACTTTCGCCGACATCTTGATATGTAACGTTACACACAGAAGTGACTTTTTTACGTGCCCGCGGCATGCATGCATGCATGCTGTGCACAGTATACAGCCAGGCCTCACGTTACTATACTGACCGGCCGGCTATACGCACGTACATACGGTAATTGCATAATAGTTACCGTGAGTAGCACCATGCACGTACATATTAGCAGTACATAAGCGTTCACAGCATTTCACTGTTAAACAGTTTTCCTGTGTTGAATTTGGATTTTCATGTTAGGCTGTTCGGATAGGCTAGCGACTATTTGTGTACCTACGGTATGTACAGTACCACTTTCGAACCGCAAACGAAGCAGTACAGGTTCGCGGTATGTTATAGCGTGATTGATATTAACAGAAATTAGTTGCAGAAACATGCCTTTTACTTCAGGAAATGGGACTTTATAGGAGATTTCGTGGCTTCAAGGTAGGACTATTTCATTTTCCTTTTACGTATTGTCTTTGGAATTAACAATTTCACTTTATGAAATGTGACGAAAAAGTTGGGGGGCGTTTATTAGAGAGGGGGCGTTTAATAGAGTAAATACGGTATTTTCTTAATCTCAAGATATTTATTTCACTTTACAAATTTGTTATTTTTGTTAAAAAATACCTCCACAGGAAGTATATAATGTGGACATACTGCCTCAGATTCCTTTTGCTTTTCTACATTCTAATTAAATGTCTGATAAAGGTATCAAACAAATGATGTCAAATGAAGAAAGCGGATTTAGACATTTGATGCCCCCTACCTCCCCAATATTTGCTAAGATATCCAACAATAGAGTTTCAAAGTGGATAGTGAAAATAATCTATCTTGATTGGTCCAATGCACAATTTAGTATAAAGTCTGAACACAGCTTAGAACACCCATGAAGGGCCATATCAGGCCATTCGGAGGGTATGTAAGCCAAACATTTTCTTACAGTATCTGCTCTGCAACAAGCAATAGTGATGTTCTGCTTTAAACAGATATGTATAGATGGGATACTGTAGCTGATTCAGTAATCTTCCTACCATACTCCTATTAAACAACAGCTAAGTAAGTTACATGTGATTTCACAGCTTAGTTTATAACCAATTGGTCTACAGTAAGTAAGCCAGCCATGGTTTTTTTCCACTTGCAACTCCCTGGCTTGTTGTCTTTGCTCCATTGCTTAAATGTTGAGTACCAAGTACAATGGCAGTACAGCGTAGGTTCCATACTGTATCTTAAGCCTTCAGTATGATCCGACCAGAAGTCAAACTCCTGACCTCCTGTATGCAAATTGCATGCTCTAACCACTTGCCCACAAAGTCAGTTACTGTGCAGTACTATATAGGCATTCCTGATGGTATTCACCCTCCTCCTGTGCCCCCCCCCCCTCCCGACACACATACACTTTTTTTACACTGTTCCACACACGTGTCACAGAAACCTGTCTGGTCCTGCAGGAAATGTGACTGTGCAGGGAAGTGAAATGTCAATTTGAAATAATATCCGAATGCTAATGGTGTACATGTTTGTGTCTTTGCTTTTAAAGAGGGAGAAACAAGATTAAGTGTGATGTACTGCAGCTGACCAGAGACTGAAAAGAAAGATCATCTGATAATAATGAGAATCAATTGGTAAATGGTGTTATCATATACCTCGATTCCAAACTCCTATCTCTACACTGTTAGATGTTCTGACTCCTCACAAAGACTCAAAATGGGCAGAGCCGAGGAGGTGCTGATTAGACATGCCCACAGTTCTATTTGGTGATCTATGCCCATAACTATAGATGTGTGACAGATGTGTGACAGAAATTTCCAATGATGTAAACTTGTGTAATGTATTGAAGAATCGTATTTGTAAGATTTGAGATGTTTTGAAATCACAAGAATTTGCACTTGTGATTTCAAGAGTATTTATACCGGAAGGTATCAATTTACCTGTTGGCTCCCAAAACATATGATCATCACTTTGGCCCCTCTGTTTTGGTTTCCATGAGGAGTCACCGCACCATTTTAAGTTTGGTTTCTATGCTTGTAATACCTTTGGTTCATTAAGCAAATGGCATCCCATGCAGAACAAAAGATGGAACGCCCATGACTCATGAATGTGTTAGACATTAAAAGAGTACAAGCTGTGTATAAAGCTAAATTTGATGCGACTTAAGAGAGTAGACTATTGAAGACGGTAAACAAATGGCTCCAGTTGCATGGTGATTTCAAGGAATAGGGCCACACACAATAGACTGACATCAATTTATTTTGAGTGATTAAAATTTTACTTCCAGTTGGTTTTTAAATGACAGCAGCTTCAATGCTTATGCAGGCGGTTCTTGGAAACACGTCCAGTACTCTCCTAGACATGCAATCCAATCATATTTCTCCGAGTTGTGTTTTTCGTTTCCTTGACATTACTGACAAACAAAATGTACATACATAATACCATTGTACCTTATTTTTGTTCATTATAGTGTAACATACAATGAAGGTATCTGCATACAATTATCTGGCATATGAATGTCTTCCTCCGATCCCTCAAACTCCAAGGCTGGCCTACATACCTCCACTGAGAGACTCCTATAAAGGTTAAGTGACAAGTACGCCACATGTTATAACCATTCTGTCCTGCAGTGTCATCTAATCTTTGCTGGATCCATTCTGAAGCTTTTGTTTGAACTGTTGGAGACAAATTGAACCAACGCAAGGATGGAGTCTCCCTTTAAATAAAGAAAATTGAGTGGAAGGGATGGAGCAACAGCAACAGTATAATAGGCCTACTGTACATCATATGTAAGTGTAGCCCGGCTCTGTCCATTAACATAAAAAACTATTGGCTGTACATACAATAAGAAGCTTGAATCAAGAACTTGCTCAAAGAGCAATATTGTGTTTGTTTCACAGGAAAAATTCATCCTTTTAGAACTTAAATTTGAATTTATAAAGCAGACTATTGAAAAAAAGGCAATATGGTAGCCTTGTTAAATCCAAGGGCATAGTTTCCCACAAATACCATTGATATTCATCCATGTTTTACTCATGGATAATTTGTTCTTTCCAATTTTGAATGATTCTACTTCCCTAACGTTTCCTGTAATAATTTGAGGAGATGAACAGTGTTTCCTGCAGAGGGTCAAAAGGGGGATTTGTCCTCCCAATTTGCCTCCCTTTTCAAATGCTTCCAAAAGGATGCTGGTAAAATTTCCCCCATTTCATTTTCATACAAATTAAAAAATTGTCAGTTTCATTTTAAAAAGAGAGGACACTTTTTCAGAAATATTTGAACTTACAGTATACAAGTAAATAGCCTTTAAAACCTTTAAATTACACCTTTTACAGGGACATTGAACACAGCTTTGTCCCACTGAACCCACTTGTAACTTTAACCTAAAGACAGATTCAATTTGGACTTAGGGTTTAGCAGTAGTCAATCTCCTCTCTTGTGTTTCTGGCAGAATCCCTGGAGGAAGCTAATTCACAAAAAACTTACAAATAAACAGTGTTAAGACTGCATACAGCAGCACAGTTATAAATAAAACAAGCCTAATTTTTCAACCTGCCCCAACTACTTCAGTCAGAAACTGAAGACACCAAAATCACTTTCAATACAGGGTCACGTTTTCCATGCCACTTGAGACAATGCTAGAATTAAGTATCATATGCATACATATGGGGTTTAATTAGCATCCCCCTTTTACTTAAATCTAACATCCAATGGCACATTTAGTAGTTGTGTACTACTATAATTAGATCGCTAACTTTTGTATGTAATTCTAATCAGAAGGAAAATTCACCAGTGCGTCATCATCTGTAATCTAAACCATCCTGTAATTACGTGTGGTTTTTCTCTCTATTAGAAGTCGTGCAACTACCTCTATGGTATGGTTGGGAAGATGAATAAAAAAAAAAAAAGATTTTTCCTCACTATCCTGACAGAGAGTTCAGTTTGTCAACAAGCAGTCGCTGGTGCAAAATGACTTGCCATTTAACTAGTGCTGTGGCCAAATGGATAGAAGTGGTGGCACATTTGGCATTTGAAGCAATTTGGCTTAGTAACCAGTATGTCTGGCATTTGATTCTCAGTAAGATCAAAGTAAGATGTGTTTCCTATCCAACAACAATTTTAAGTTTACCTTTCTGAATTAGCCTTTCCCATCGGCATATGGGGGTAATTTTTTGTGAGGGGGCAAGAGCAGTTTTTGCCCAAATAATGTCACTGTTTGTCATATTTGGTCCATTTTGCCGAATAAACCAACTACTGCTTTTGCCCAAATTGGGAAGGCAAGAGCCCCCTCACCTTTAAACCCCCCCCCCCCCACTCCGTCTCTTACCCCTACGGCCTTTCCAAAATACCAAATTTTATCTAAATTGTTGAGCTGATTGCCACCCGGCACAGTTGTCAGCCTATTCATATAAGCCACAGGGCTTCTAACACATTTGTACTCACTTTACGGTAGCTTTGTTAAACAGTTGCACTATCATCTCAGTATTA
The DNA here is from genome assembly GCA_037179385.1 of Holothuria scabra. Classification (NCBI taxonomy): domain Eukaryota; kingdom Metazoa; phylum Echinodermata; class Holothuroidea; order Aspidochirotida; family Holothuriidae; genus Holothuria; species Holothuria scabra. Next base: position 56,258,291 of record CM074184.1, read on the forward strand.
CTTCAACACTACATGGTTAAAATTTAAACCTACTGTACCAGAGCTGTGTAAAACCTGGAGGTTAGTCTTCACAACAGCAACAGGATCTCCAAATTTTAGAACCAGTCACCGTAGCAAAGGTCCTGAGAACCTAGAGAATGAAAACAGGGAAGGGTAGGAACTAGGGATCCCAAAAAATCCTGCATGAAAGACATACAGTGCTCATCCAAAGTCCAAACCCTCAGAACTGGAACAAATAGATAGTTCTCTGAAATGGCTGAAAATTAAAAAATTATCAAAGCATATGTTGAAGAAACTGAAATACACTAAGTGTCAAATTCAGTGAAAGGGCAAGTGAAAACAGGACCTGTCACACAGGAGGCCATCCTCTTGTAGGGCTTGGTGACTTCCTTTAAGGTATTAAGACTTGCCAGGATCTTAACACAAATGTAGTTACAGTAAGAGGTAAGGTAGGAGGTGTGATTTAAACTATTCCCACACTTTTTTTTAAGATTCAAAATTGTGTACTAAACCTGTAGTGTACAAAAATCAGTTGGGAAAAGTTAGAGACCGCCCTATAGTCCCCTCATTTCATTGGTTCGCAGTCTGATTGGTTACCCCTCTCATTGGTCCCCATCTCATTGGTCCCCCATCTCATTGGTCCCCCAGTAAGCAAAACTCTTATGAGGGAGACATGGAAGAAACTTACTCATCAGGAATATTTCAAGGATTCTTTTTGTGGGTCTCAAAATGCATGGAAAAGAATTTGATTACTGATGAGACTTGTCATGCATACTGCAATTGTAACTTTTCTGTCTTACAACTACTACTGTACTGTAGCTTTTAAGACTTTCCCTTCCTTTTTCCTTTACACAAGCATGTTTCTGTGGTCTGCAAACTTTTTTGCTTTCAAATTCCTGCTTTTTGTTAGCTTTCCAAATCACTAATTGTAATAAACTAGCAAAAGTACTTCTAATTAGTAATTTTTTTTCCTTCTGGTTGCATAATTTATGACTCATCTCATAATCCTACTTCTGTGTTTCTTTTTCTTTTCTGTGAATTTCTGTCTTCAACTTGAACCGACTTCTTCCATAGCTCTATTCATCTGCCTCTCACATGAAAGGCCCAGGTTTGATTCTCAGGTTGAGTCATACCAAAGACTCTAAAAATGGAACCTCCTGCCCTTGTGTATGATCCTCTGCATTAGCAATGGAGTAGGGAAAACAAGCCTTTGAGCCACAACTGGAAAAAGGCTGTGGTCAACTCAACTGGAACCAAAAGGTTGGAAACTGGGCTGTAAAACTCTAACCGTTGAACTCCACAGCTCTGTTTCTCTGCCATACAGCAAAGATTCCAACATTGAGGAATGAAAATCCAGGAGAATTTGCTGTCCTGGGGACGGGGTCTAAAATATAAATTCCTTGAAATGCAAAATGGCAGCACATACAGTATGAAGTATCAACAATGGCAGAGTTTCATCCAGTCTGACATCCTTTCTATGCAAAAGCTCTCAATTACTCAGAGGAGTCTCAGTAGTATACACATTCTCAGATAATTTTGACGTGATTACAAAACAAACTTGCAACATTTCACTAACACTTTTTAAACTAGATGAGCCCCAACTAACTGTCATCTTTCTAAGTACAATGTGTATGTTACTTACTGAATTTGCAGCACCGTACATCACGTGTAATGGCAGGTTCAAGATTGGCTCACAGTACTACAAAGATATACCTGATCCGGTGCCTTCAATTCAGTGCATGCCATATCTTATCATTGGTGTTGACACATGTCCCACGCTCCAGGCCTCCATACAATTTTCCGTACAGAGTTTGTCAACAAAGGAACGACCAATAACATGGCTAGTTGCAAATTTTTTCATTCATCTTCCAACACCCACGCTATCGTGACCCTATTAGGAAGTTGCACACCTAGGAGTACTAAGTATTTCATTCATAAAAGCTTGCCTTTGAGGTTAAGACACCCTTCAAATTCATGTTGGAAAGAAACTTCTCAATCTTACGTGGCTTAACGACACCATTTTGGTGCTCACATGAAAAAAAAGATTTGCTTAAATCCCTATTTTTTTCCCAAATATTTAAAGTACTGGTGATCACATCCTGGTCAAGGTATTTCATACATAACACGAGGTTATTTTCCTTTGTGGTGAAGAATCAAACCAACAATCCTAATGTTTTAAATTATGTGGTATGTCCCATGTGTCCCATATTAGAGCACGGCGTGGGCCATTTCTACTTCTGTAACACTATACTGTATGCAGTATACGATACATAGTGTACAGTCTGGGGCGTTATACATGCCCGGTGACCCATCTATAGTTCGGATCTGCCGGTTCCAACGGCAGTTCACACATAGAAATAAAAAGTAGTTATGACATTAAGATGAGCAGTATTGTACAAACGCAACTAATACAGTATGTTATACTGAATGTGTGAAATAAAGTAAAGACAACAAAATAAGCTTTCACAGTAAACCGGTTATATTACCGATACCGGTAATAACCGGTTACGGTTTGGTTCGATTATTGCCTTGAAGAATAATCGAAAAATCGAAAAAATCGGTAATATCGTAGGAATCGAAAATAATTGTGAATAATTGTGAAATAATCGTAAAAATGTAAGTTACAGCACTATCTCGTCCTAGTTGACAGTACAACTCATCGGCGGCGGGATCCTTTGTGTTTCCATGAGAGTAGATCATTTACGATGTGTTTTGCAGGGTTACCAGGGTGATCGCGCGCCATCATATTACCTGTCCCAAATCTACTACCCAAATCTTTGAAAATATCGCATGCAAAAAGAATCACTTCATTTACATGATTCCCCCGATAATGGACTAATATTTTTGGCCAATTTGTTAAGCGTTCTCCTAGTCTGAGAATGAAGAGAGTCCTTAGAAATTATGTTTAAGTTGGAGAGTTGTTTGCACTTCGTTTTCTGAAGTTGAAATTTTCATCGGCGTGCGGCCCGAATTTGCTATCGCCACGTAGTGTGCTACAATACTGCTCACATGTGTGTTCCCAGCAATATGTCGTCACTTCTTGCACGCAAGCTGTCTGACAGTGATTAATAGTAACGTTTTACGCAGAAACTTGCAGATATCACCCCGCCCAGCTTGCAAAGACAGTGCCCGTAACGTTCGGCACGTAAACTGAGCCTAGCATGTGTGCGGTCTTTCATTTCATACGGTATGCAACCTCGAGTAAAATGACAAAAAAAAAAACACAACTCGAAAATTACACAATGATTAAGCGTGTCACTTGTACCCAAATCAACACTTTGCCGCTATGTGTAAAGTACTAAGATATCACTGTAATGACACCGAAAATATTCATGATTTTTTAGACAGGCCATTACATACACGTTTGGTAGACCCAGAGTGGCATTCGTGCATACTACGAATTTTACGAATGAAAGCTATGTCAGCATGCCCGGATGTCAACACGAGACTAGCTGCGTAAGAACGTTAATAGCAGTTTAGTGATATAGGCATTGGAGAGTAGAATTTTTCTTACTTGGCTCTAGTGACTCTTTTCTGTTAAGATTGTCATTTTTTATTTGAAACAAAAGAGACGATACAACCTTGTGACATGTGAAGTATTATTGAACTTGTGAATGTGATCTCGGAAAATATCATGGATGTACTATGGAACATGCCTAACAAAATGTTGTCATGTTTTAGTCACCATAACACCGGGTATGGAGATTAGGTACCTAGTTCCTATTTTTGTACCAGTGCAAATACTAATACAATTTATACAATATGGGCTGTAATGTGCAGCTTCCAAGTTTTCGGTCAAGCGATCTGTACTGTGCAGATAGGGTCCTCCAAAATCTACTGCCTGCATTTATTGGCTATTTTATCGTACAGTATTTTTCGGGGCTCAAAGTCATCTTGGTTCGCTGGTACAGCCGAAGTTTCTGTCAACAAGCGGTCTCGAAATTATCCATACGTAATGCTTTTTCTGATTCGCTGTAACTCAAATACCATCGGGCATATCACAGTAATTTGATTGATTTTAACATATATATTCTACCTTAAAGTCCCCGCCATTTATTTATTAAGGAAGCGCATCGGGCTGTTTCATTAACAAAATTCTAATATTTATAAAAAGGACAAAGATTTGGGAATCCCTACATCGATCGCTTAGAAGAACGCTCAGTGTAAAGACGTCACATCAACTGACACGAAATTAACCAATCAGAACACAAGTGCAATTGTATTCTCTGTTCGGTTGCAATCCTCGTTTATAAACGGTAGTATGTACACAACATCTCTCATAATCGCTCGCGATAGCTTCGCGAAAAGATCGAGGGTGAATGTGTGGCTTACGGTAGTACATTATACAGGAAGTTGCCACGTGGCCAAAAGCCACGTGGAAGCAAGCTGTACATAAATGTATGTACTTATTTGCATTACATTCGTGGCTAACTGGAGTGCACCACTTGCGTTATTTTAGTATGGCTTATACTACCGTCCCTACGGACATGCGTAGTTTTGTCGATCCCTGATGTTGAAATCGGGCGACCCGTGTAAATCCTGATGGTCCATGTAACTCTCATTGAAAAGTTTTAGAATGATCGTTGAATGAAAGCAAGCATAATTTTAGGACTACAAACGAATAATGAAGGGATATAACACTTTGGTGTACAGCAGGTTCTACCGTAAAAGTTCAATGCTTTTGTTTTATTAGCCAAGCAAAAAATTTTAGGGCTCAGTTTGTAGTAGAGCAGACCTGCGCACGTAGGGGAAAAACACGGACAATAAGCGCAGTCAGATTGTTGGCGGGTTAAGCACTGATGGAGAGCTAGCCAGCGGGAGGGCCAGGGCGGGGATTATAAACAAAAAATTCAGTTCCCGTTCCTGATTTCCATACATTGCGGGCACATATTTCATGAACATTGTGTGAAGTTTATATAGCTGAGCCCGAGCGCATAAATAAAAAGGGTTCTTTGCTTTTGATAAATTGTAGTATAATTAGCAGTCAAGTACCGCAACTGAGGCATCCAGTTCCGCTGGCTTACGGATACAAAGATGTACGTAACTTGCTTGCTACAGCACATATGTCAACTTAGGAACTTAATGTAATATGTGCGGGGAAAAAACCGGTTATAATCGAAGTACGATTATTAGACGTCCGATTATACCGGTTATGTTTTTTTGGAATACCGTGAAAGCTTACAACAAAAGATAGGCTTTTATTTTATCAAGACAAGCAAATGCAGTTTCAAATATTTTTTGTAACATTCAATCTGTAATATCCAGAAGTCTCCTGCAGGATCCAGGAGAGTTGGCATCTCTGCATACAGTATCACTGCACACAGGGTCGAGTGGTTAGAACATTTGACTTGCAGCAGGGGGGTCTGGAGTTGGACCCTTGGCTCATTGCTCCAGTACACTGCCTAAACACTGCTTACAGTACTGAATGGTTGATTATGTAGAGTCAATGTCTTGTGTTACACATTTCAATGGCCATGAACCAAAGTTATCAAACATTCATTGAAATAATTACAGGATTTCCTCACCAAGTTGGACACAAAAGAGGGAACAACCCTTCGTACTTCATTAATTTGTGGATTTATCCCCGTGAGGAGTCATTATTTTCTTCTCTTACAGGATCTTGGCTTTAAAATTACAGTACCTGCACTGAAGTTTCAAACTGTGTACTACTATGTATCTATCTTGCGGAGGTAATTAACAATACGTAAACTAATTGCCAAGCTAATTTCTAGACTGGCTAGTGATTCAGAGCCCTAACTTGTATTGAATTTATTGATGTATTGACTGCATAGCATAGTGAGAAGGCTGTATCCGGGCTACCCACGCAAAATTCTTTCCTGAGCAGCAAGCAATACATCAAAAAATTTATGTATACCACTGTGCAAGTGATATGAAAGTGTTTCTTTTTAATTTAGTAGTAATGTGATGGGGGGCCTGAAGTCTTCAATGCATTACAATGATTACATCAGGTTTTGAGGATACAAGTTTACAGTATGAATGCTGCAAAAGTGTTTTCAGCAGTTCCATTCACATTAAATGTAATACCTTGATGGAGTTCCCACCAGTGAGAAGAAACTGGAATGAAAATACCATGATCACTTTATGATGCACGGTCTCTGATGAAAATCCCTTCCCTACAATACCAACAGTTGCACCATTACTCCTGGGTACTATAAATTAACCCACAATATCCCCCCTGGAGGTAATTCGTCCAACACAATTTCCAACCATGACCACTAACCCTCAAAAAATATCCTTCTCAAAACAATTTACATTTGTCCATAATGGGAATAGGGGTGGCAACAGGTCCCATGTTCAGGTGGAAATGCTGAAATTAACAGTGAGTCCCCAAAAATTGCACACGTTACATTTTTATGGACCTTTGGTGAATGCAATGTTCTTTCCACACCCTTCAGGGGAGATTCCCTGATTCCTATTTCTTTTACCAATTATGAGCAAAACACTTGAGAAACAATTGCATTGATGTACTTCAGGATAAGGGAGACCTGTGAAAATGTTAAAATGTCATTTACAGACATGACTGTAGCAGAACTCAAAGGGAAAACCATTGATTAGTTATAAGGCAATGAATGAAAACACCACCAGGTCACCAAATCAAACTCTTCACAGTGATTTGAGGTGAGTGATGGTGAGCTATTGCACTCGCATGCCTAAAAATTCAAGGAAGGCACCACAGTGCCTTATTATTTAACAATGTCCTGGGATACTTACTGTACAGTCCAGATGTTTTCAAGGTCCAACTTTTGCAGTGTACAATATACAAATATTTTTGTACCTGCACTTATCTGCTTTAAACATCTGACCAGGAAATCCAATGATTACTGTAAGTACCTAAGAGAAATCAACTATTAACAAACCTGCTCCACAGCACAAAACATTTTCTAATCCATTATTTGTTAATATTCCTGTGCCAGCAACACAAAAGATAAAGGCATTCACTTTTACTTGCGATGACCTTCTCATAGGTACGTAACACTGAAACCTAGGCTTGAGTACTGCAGATTATACAGTACATCACAAAGTTAAACCATTCCAAGCTGAACAGGAAGTTATAGATATAGTGCTGTACACTGTAGACCTGTGGGTGTAACTGCGAAATGCCAAATTGGGTTCACACAAACATTCACGACTGGAAATAATTGGGAATCTCAAAACTTGAAAACCTCTCAGAAAGCAACTGGAGCGAATTTTGGTTCTTTGCAAGAAAAACCATCAACAGACTTTGCAAAATGTTATTGTCTTACATAAATACTTGCAAGAACCTAGATACCCTACACTACTGCCATGGGTCACCCACACCAAACAAAGGTGACCAACCAGTGAAATTAGAATAAAAAAAAGTTAAAAAAATAAAAAATGTATGCCCCTGTGCATGTAACTTAAAAAAATCTACCTAAACATTTACATGCATGATTCAAAGCTTTAACATTCTGTTCGCGTACAGTAGTTGTACCTATCCACTATAAACTCCACTAGAAACTAAAGCAGTAAAGCTACCACTCTCCAAAACTGTATCAAATGAAAACCTGCACATCAAAGAGCTATTTTTCAAACTAAAGTGGTGGCCTCTCACCCATAAAATTACCAAAATAGTTCAAAATTATGATGTGAAGAATAAAGAATCAGATATTCGCAAAATTTTATTGGTACAGTAGGCCTATATGCTACAAATGGACAATAAAATAAATTCTGTTACAAAGCTACAGAAAAACCAGGAATACTTGTAACTTGTATGCTGGAAATAGAATTTGCAATATGTTTTCAATTTGTTATTTACCTGCTATTGTAATTTTGTGTTGTGACAAACCAAATTAATGAACTACATCCCTCCTATCGAGATGAAATCTTATAACCCGAAAAAGTGACAATCACTCAGATACCATGCTTGGCCTTTTAAAAAGAACCCAACATGGGAACTTCCTATTGTTCAATGTGGTTGAAAAGAATAGAACCTGCAAATGGTTTGACATGCAAGTCAAAAAATTACAAAATATGTTAAAGACCATGAAAAATGAATTTTTACGGTCCAACTCCAATCTTCATTGGACATTTTTGAGCTGAGATATATGCTGAATTGTTGAAATCAATGGTACATTGTGCAATAATTTGTGATGTCATTGCTGTACCACCCAAATTACAATCTTTGTATTTCTTTGTTTTTCTGAAAGTTACTACTGCACCTTTTACCAAGGTGCGATAGCACTCTTACTCTTATGGGATGATGTAATTATTTATACCCTCTCTGTGCAACATGCTATGCAAGCAAACAGGAAGTGTTCACGGTCATGAAAACATTTTTTATTTAGGGAAACAAAGCAGGTAATGTTAATTGTATAACAAGAAAGTCACAAATTATTGCGTATGGACTAATTTGTTTTAAGTGAATAAACTCCAACATTTTATCTCAGCTCAGGAATGCCATATGAAGATGGGAGTTGGACTGTTAAAAGTCTGAATTTTTTGACTTAAGGTACACTTTAAAATTTATACGGTTTGACTTTCATAAGTCTGAACCCTACTGACATGTCTTACAGCTTCAAATTTCCCCTTCCCTTTCTATTTAGATTACTGATCAATTATAAAGATTGATTCCTGGAATCAAGCCATGAACCAAACTCCCTCCAGTCCAAATCAATTTCATATTTTATGTAGGTTGGATAAATCATCCAGAATGACTGCTTTAGACCAATGAAAAAAAAAATAATGTTTGGGTAACCAACATTTATTTTCATCTGTTTCAAATGTTCTCAATTAGTGGTAGACACTGAGCGCTTACTTTTCCACCAAAGGCACACTCAGTCTTTCTCAGCAGTAGGCCAATGGGACCTAGTACATGGCACACTCAGTCTTTCTCAGCAGTAGGCCAATGGGACCTAGTACATGGCACACCCAGTCTTTCTCAGCAGTAGGCCAATGGGACCTAGTACATGGCACACCCAGTCTTTCTCAGCAGTAGGCCAATGGGACCTAGTGCATGGCACACCCAGTCTTTCTCAGCAGTAGGCCAATGGGACCTAGTACATGGCACACCCAGTCTTTCTCAGCAGTAGGCCAATGGGACCTACAGTAGTACATCCCAAAGAAATTAAGGGAGGGATAGTGACTCCTTTTTACTAACTTTATGACATCTGGGGCACAGTATATTTTGGAGAAATTACTTCCTTGAAGTCATATTACAGTATCCTTCCTGCAGTGTACATGTAGCGATTGAGATCGCAGATGTGGCGTTTTGGACTTTTTAGCAACAATCAACACCCCCTCCCTTTTTTGTAATCATGGTGGAAACCATGTCTTCTTAATGTGGACGCCTAACTTTTCTCCAGCATTTGGATTAGTTCACACAAAACTGGACCAAACACTCTGTGTACATTCTTTAAAATGAGGGAAGGATCATACAATCTGAAGAACAAAACCCATCAAGCAGGAATAAAGAATTCCACAAGAACGGGAAGACCCCTACAGTAGACACATGGCATTTAAAATATGCTAGAAATTCCATTAGGAAAAAATGTCAATCCACTGTAGGAAGTATTAGAGGGTCTTCCATATGTTATCTCCTCAACTTTTTTTTAAGATCACACTCTCTAAAAGAATTCTCCCATTCAAATGTATTCACTGTAATTTGGAACAATGACTTTCACGTCCACGATCCGACTGAAAATTTTTACAACATTTTAAATGTTAAATCATATTGTAACTTAATATATTTAACATGATATGGATGCAAACATTTTTGGTAAACAAAGTAATGATTGCCATACAAGCAGAGCGTAGTATGAGCAATGAAATACGATGCTCTGCATTCAAGTGACGCCATAATTTGCATCTGAGCTATGGCAGCTACAGCTGTCAATGTCACAACGGAATGCCGATATATATGACATTAATCCTAAATCACTGCAAGCACATGAGTGGCCTCCCATTCTGTAACTGTTCTACTCTTGTCATTTGAGAATTTGGTAATCCAGAAATGAAAGATATCTGTGCCCAACCTACAGTACATACAGTACCTACATACAGTACCATCATGTATTATCCTGTGATAAATCCACTGTCCAGTGTTGTTTAAAGACAACCACTTCTTACCCCAAATGACATTTTTTGCAGCAGTCTACAGAAATTTTCAATAGGCACAGCTCTTGGATTGACAGCAAAAGTCCAAAAAATGCAGAGTACTGCAGCTCATATTACACTGCATGTACTATATGCTGAGGGTGTTCTGATAACACATTGTATACTCACCCTGAAGCAATAAATTAAAATTGCGTCTGGATGAGAGGATAAGTTTTAGACAGTTGTGGGAGGAACATACTGTAAGTAGGTTCGGAGATTGAAACTGTCTGGGATAATAATTGCCCTGAAACATTGTTCATTCTTTCATGTAAATTTTGATTTAAAATTAAAAAGCATAAAATGATAAATTTTGTTTGTGAATATATAACTCCAGTAAAACAGCTCAACCAATGCAAAAAGGAGTACTTAACCCAAGGTGACATACTTTTATTCATTGCAGTGAAGTTATGTTTACATTCAATTTATTTCATATTGCAGCAGACTGCAGAAAGCAAAAATCTCATACTTATAGGGGGAGTCAACTACTCCACCCCACACCTTGAATTCTTCTTGCCATCGCACACCATCTCTCTCCTCATGTTGCTGTGAAGTGTGTCATTTTTTTGAACACCTACATTAATTACAGTAGGGAGCTCATATTAATTTATTTAAGTTGAGTAAAACAGCACAGCTTCCACACTCCTTACTTTGCAGAGGAGTGTAATTTGTAGCCAGCCTGGAAAATCTGAAACTCAAGTCGTGTCACACACTGGCACAAAAAGACTTCAGCTATGAGCCTACAGTACAGTACTGTATTTGGTGTCCTGCATGTTTGCATGTAATCTCTACTGGAAAATTCTTGTATAGACTGTATATCCTGTAATCAATTACCCTGTTTGCAATACTGTACAGTAATCAGGTATGTAAACACTACATGATTCTGGATCAAGTATTCCCAAGTGCTATTAACTCATATTACTTACAGCACACAGGAAACAGTACTATATACAGTAACTTGAATAGTCGGAGATCACTGTGTAAAGGTCACTGCAAGATAGGCTCTTTGGAAATTTAACTAAGTACTTCTTATTGGCCTATATGGTACTCTACCACACACTGTGACAAACTGTTCACTATTCTCAAACAGCATGAACCATGTTTGTTTGTATGTATGTTGTTTGACTGTTTGTTTCCTCCAAGACTCACTTGTTGCAAAGTGCAAGTCATAAAATATCAACTTCTTCCAATCAGAGAGTTGAGTATACTTCAACCTTAACCAGAAAGCCAAAAGGCTTAGTGGTTCCCTGCCATCGAAATGTACCTATCTGTTTCTTCTTTTTTTTTTTCCAAATTGACAGCGTTTCTTTAATGACCCAAAAGAACAGTGAAGGCCTTCTCAATATGGATAATGCACATGCTGCAACATGTATGTGTTCCATCACAGCTAGTTTTTGTGTTTGGCAGTTTACAAGGTTTTGAGTTCCGACCTCTGATAACTTCACCAAAATGACAGGATTCATCTTTGAAATGTGAGCAATGCACTACCCATGAGATCCCTCACAGTTATCCAACTTGGGATATCTTGTTTACAAGCAATTCCCACTTGAGGTATAAATTTACCATTTGACTTCTAATGACCCCACATGACCTTTGACCTCAACCAAAAACAATAGACTTCATGTAACTGGTATGACCAATGGGCATACTAAGTATGGGATCCCCATTACCCAACTTGAGATATCAAGCTTACAAGAAATTCCACAGAATCTTGAAAAAATTCACAAGGTTTTTACCAGTTGATCTTTGGTGACCTCAAATGAGCTTTGACCTCCACCAAAGTAAAAAAAGAATCATCTACCCAATATGGCCAACCCACATTACCATTTTGAGATATCATGTTAAGAGTACAAGGTTTTGACATTTTCACCTCTCATGACCCCCAAAACAATAAAAAACAATAAGGGTCATCTACTCAGTATGGCCAGTCAACACACCATATACAGTATGAGGTTAGTCACACTTACCCTTCTTGAGATATGTTTACAAGCAAAAGCATCATATACACACACACACAACACCACCATCACATAGATTCCTTGCCTGCCTTTGGCAAGGAATAAACTAGAAAGCCAACAGGCTTAGTGATTCCTTGCCGTATGACATATCATAGCAAACATGGAAACAAACATGACATGTATGAGATCCCATACAATTATCCTACTTAATTGAGATATAATACTAGTAAGGTCAAAACTTTTTGACCTCATGTGACCCAAAATGACCTTTCGACCCCTTAAAAACAATAGTGATCACCTTACCAACACGTCCATCAACATGGGTAATTCAAAATTAAGCTTAGTACAGAATGAGTATGGAAGTACTACCACCATGGTATGAGATCCCTCACAGTTATCCCCCTAAAAATATTATATAGTTAAATAGTAAATATCATTAAGTTTGATCTAACTGTCACCTCAAACCTTTGACCTCCACACACAAGAGGAATTTCTCACACAGCTTTAATATTCCAGAAAACTGTCTCATTACTTGATAAAGCGGTATTTTGAAACCATTTTTATCAAAAGTTTGGTCAATGGGGACAGCTCTCCATTCTGAAGTCTCTATGTTCCGATGCCTCTATGTTTCGAAAAGTCTGCATTGAGGTTAGTGTTTAAACAAGCCCTCATCAACACACTCTCCTTCAAGCATTGGATGAAATACTGTGTTCTCACATACCCCGCGCTCGAGGCAACACTGTATTACCTCACGCTCGAGTAACGTGGGAACGCGGGTTAACACGGGGTCGGTGTTTAAAATTTGATCCACCTCAATTCGCAGGGTTAAGCAGTTTAAAACATCGTGTTTGTTTTAATCAAGCAAGGTCACAGGTATTTATCGCACTGATGACAGGTATTTTCTTACATTTTACTGTAATCGGTGTGTGAAATATTTGGCCTCGTTACTATGGTAGCACTATCCAATTAATGAAACACTGGGTACGCGAAAACACAGACTGGAAAACACGGGGTTAGCCTATGGTTTTGTCTGATTGTAAACACAAGTTAACACTGGGTGTTGCGGGGTATGTGAGACCAAGCCTAAAGAGACATCTGAACAGAGATGTGTAACCTTGGCTATTACTGACGGCAATTTTTGCTTTATGGGGGAAATGCCCCACCCATTGTCTATGGTATCCTTTGCAAATTAACAAAAGCAGATATCCCTATTAATCCATAATTTAACAAGACTTTTAATTCGCCTTTTGTCTACTTATACTGTAAGTACAGCATAACATACAGTACAAGTTTTCCTTGTTTGATACACAGTATACAGCATTATACTTGCTCTTATTACCTGAACTACTTTTAAATGACAGCAGCAATGCAAAATAAAATCTTAATACTTTTGAAAAGTGTCATAAAGGGTAATCTTGAAGCAATGGTTCTATGCATTAAGCTTTATGGTACACTTTTTTTTTTTTGGGGGGGGGGGGATAGTGACATGGATAAAAATGAAATGTGAGACAAGAATTCCCACTCGATGATGATATTTGACATAACTATATAATCCTTCACACAGGGGTTACTTTTTTGGTGCGGTTATCCAGATATAAGCAGAGATGAGGCAAGTAGTATCCTGATACATTTATGCTATCAAAAATTTAAAACAAAATCTAGAATGAAACTAAGTGACAAATAATCACTGTAGAGCATATTGAAAGTGTAAAGCAGAAACACCAATCTAGACAGACACCAATGTTTAAAGTTTTGTTCAACAAAATTCCTTATACAAACACACTATTTGTTCAATTCCACCAGCTTCTATGTAAAGGACACTAATTTCTGAAGGGTGTCAATCTACAGTATTTCTAAGATGACTTTCAGTTTAGAAACTTGATCAGTGTACATGAACTTCTCCATCTCCAGACAATGGCTAGGCAAACAACTTTTATTTGTGGTCAGATGAGACAAGATAATGTGGACAGTTATTTTATGCTGGATTTAGCAGAGATGTGACTTTCATGGAGGTCTGACATTTTGACCACAAATAGAGTACTGAATGCCTGTAGGGAATGGCAGGAAATAGGAGTATATACAAACAATGGGCTGTTATGGTTATGTACTGAGATAAAAATAAGCTTTCTTCAGAGGGTTAATAAGAGTCAATTAACACCACTTATACAGTGAAAAGCTTAAGTCAATTGAGCTGTATGTTTGTATGAGGTACAGGTAATCCTTCAGGACACTGTGGGGATAACTGGCAGTCAACTGTGAAAAATTGGGCGAGATAACTATGACCAAATGGCAAAGAATGGGTCAGTCACAATTTGATTCACTCTATTAGGCAATGACAGTTCATGTGCGCTGAAGGGTATTTGATACCAAATGATCAGTGTAAATTAGGTTCTTTTTTGTAAAACTAATTAACTGTGGTATATCTAATTCATCAATTCCCACTTCCAATTAATGCATGCTTGCATGCACATGTCCTCATGAGGACAGTAGGCACAAGGTTTGTCAAATATTAGCATTTTTTCCCACTAAATTTAATATTTTCTTCAGGGTTATTGAAAAAGCAATGTAGGTATGTTATAAAAGAGATTCTTGTGCATCACACAGAGTACTCTCTGTTCAAAGTTTATACTTATGAAGTTCCATATCAGTCATCTACTTAGTGTGCACAGAAGCATCTTCTAATATTTTCAGACTATGTCCCTAAATGACCCTTATACAGACTGTTTAAACTCACATGTTCCACATCAGTTTCATGAAAATCTATTTACTTGTGGCTGCAAAATCAGCATACCCATTGCTGCATTGAAGCATGTATGCCAGCCTGATGAACAGGTTTTGCCTTTTAAGATTTTATATTTTGCTCTGCCCACTTTTTCATGTATTAATACTTGGAACTTAATGTAATAACAGGGCACAATTTCATGCCAGAATCAACATACTGTACAGTAACTACCATGTGATGTGCCTTTTTGTGCACCTTAGACCTTCTTCCTATGAGTTTGCTTCAGTACTTTACAAATGCATTTTCAAAATTACCTCACTAAAGAATTTACATAGTGAAGTTAATAAACTGTTCCAAAAAAATTATATACCCTATGCCTATTACATTACACATGCCAAATTATTCTTACCCTTTCACCCTAACCGCTCATGGATATTAAATTCAACAGTCATATACTCTTTTGAGATATAGTGTTTGCAAGGTTTAGATGTTTTGAACTCTGATGACCCCAAATGACCTTTGACATCCAATAAAAACAATAGGGGTCATCTACTCAATATGGACAATCCACTTAGTAAATATGAGATTCCTGGCAGTTACCTTTCTTGACATATGGTGTTTACAAGTTTTTGAGCTTTTCATCTCTGATGACCCCAAATGACCTTTGACCTCCACCAAAAATAATAGTGATCATCTACTTAATATGGGCAATCCACCTGCTATGTATGAGATCCCTCTCATTTACCCTTCTTGAGATACAGTGTTTACAAGGTTTTGACCTTTTTCCCTCTGGTGACCCCAAATGACCTTTGACCTCCATCAAAAACAATAGGGACCATCTACTCAATATGGACAATCAGCAAGGTAAGTATGAGATTGCTCACATTTTTCCTTCTGGAGATATCGTGTTTACAAGCAATTTCCAAGGTATTTACATTTTGACCTCTGGTGACCCCAAATGACATTTGACCTCTACCAAAAAAAATAGGGACCATCTACTCAATGTGGACAATCTACATGCCAAGTTTGAGATCCCCTGGGGTTACCATTCTTGAGATATCGTGTTTACAAGCAGGCGTCACACACACACATACACACACACACACACACACATACACACACATGACATCACCATCGCATAGATTCCTTGCCTGCCTTCGGCAAGGAATCAAAAATGGCAACATCCATCAAGAGAGTTGTAATGGATGGAGATACATCATGCAGATCTGCTAGACAATATGCACACTTCGGAGGCATAAATCCTTTTCAGCTACACAAACTTGATTGACAGGTCAGTTGTTGTTAAAGAGTAAGAGCAGTCGTCCCAAATTTATTTTGTAGCAACAGCTGAATCTCATGGGTTTCTTATTTCTCTTCAGAGTACTGTATCTTTCACTATATTTTATGACTACATTCAAAATTGCATATTTAAGGTAAACAAATCAGTGACTCTTACTAAATTTCACATCTGAGGAGGAAAATTAGTCACATGACTTCAACAGCCAATCATGAAACAAGACATCCTGCTACACTTCTTCAAGTTGGAGTGACTGCTCTTGCCCTTTAAGCTTCTGCTAACCTTCCTCCTTCATTATGATTTGTGCTTTTCAAAGAGCAGTAATGCTGTAACAAAGACTATTTTAAGATTGTGCTTTGATTTAAGTTTGTTTGATTTAAAAGAAGGGTTTAAGGTCACAACAGGATTTGGTATGTTAGTGGGGTACTTATCCTGAGCATTTTGGTGAAATTTGCATTGAAATCCGATGTGTAGTTCTCAAGATACGAACACGTAAAGTTTTCACATTTTCAACAAAAAGTGAACTTGAAGCAAGCACATATGACATCATATCCCCACATGAGTGCACAGTCTTTTGTTTTTCTTTAAACTTTATACTGGATTTTCTCCTCAACAATTCCATAGTATTCAAATGTGATTGCAAAAGTGGCATGAGAATTTTACAAACTTTGCATCCCTCACAGGGAGGTCATACTCCTATTAACTTCAAGGTCAACCCAACAGTCTGATAAAACAAAGTTAAACAAAGCATTCCTGGTCAATGTGAGGAAGTGATAAAGCTCTGCTGCCCTCAAACTCACTTTTGAACACAAATCTACTGGCTTCATTTACTGATATCTCAAGTACTACATGTCCGTTTTGGATGGAACTTTCACTACACTGTGTACATTTTGTTCCTCTTTCGCATATGAAATTTAAATTTTTGCTTAAACTTTCCCTTTAAATCATGTTGATTAAAATTATGATTAAAATCATGATTTAAATAAAAAAGTCTGATCTAAATTGATTCACTTGCTTTAAAATTTTATATCACTTACTTAAATCATGATTTTTTTAAAAAGAGAAAAAATCAGCAACCCTGCTTTGATTATACTGTAACTGGCAGCTGAATATTAAAGGTGATACACTTACTGTACATTGTGTTTTACCAAAATGGCTATGCATTCACTCCTAAATTGTCAAAATTCCACTTACCATTTTTAATATCTTCATTGGTTAAGAAATATACTGTACCATAACTATGTACCGTAACTATTGGATATAAAACTTGATTTATTATGCTGCTTTGTCACATAGTAATGACCCTTTAACACTCTCATTAACTTAAACATACTGTTTCACATCAGTAAGCCTCTTAACACCTCCCTGGTCCATCCAGCTACCACAGTTTCTAAAGGGGAAGCTGAATGTTGAGTTAGGACCCCAGCAAATCCTAAAATCAGAGAGCAGTACAGGAGTGATTTGGAATCACAAATCCAGGCTGTCAGATTTCACGGGAGCAATTGTTCCCCATCACATGGTGGTCCCGTGGTGATGAAATCACGGAACTCAAGGACTGGTTACCACCAGTCAGTTACCACCCATGCATTTTTTATCAGTACCCAAAAGTGGATTCCCATGGGTTCCCATGGTGAAAACTGACGGAACCTACAAATGGGTTTCTGTAATTTTTGAAATCCAACGGCTTGCAAATCTACAAAGTACTGTCTCATACTGTACATAATACCAGCAGGGAGATGTCATGTACCAGGTCTTGAATGTGGGGCATGCAAGTGTGATCACTCACCTCAAATCACTGTGAGGAGGGCAATTTTTTGCACACTTACCTGTAGACGAAGAGTGGCAACATACAAATTTATTTCAGTTTGTTAAAATAGCACACAGGTCTGCAAAACTTCTTGAGGAGTGGGATTTGTAGCAAACATGGAAAATTTAAAACTATAGGCTGTAATGAACTTAGTGAAGTACATTTTAGGGCAAGAATTTCACTAATTACAGGTACACTCATTATAATGGCTAATAGATCCAGACCTCAATCCTGAAGATGGATACCCTTATCCCCTTCCTCAGTGGTTACGTACCTTTAAACATACATTACACATGGCTTTACAGAAAATTTCTAGTGGTTAGTCACTGTACTTCCTGTCAAGTAAACTTGAAAACTTTTATTCCATCAAAAGCCTGAGATAGGAGAAGTTTTTCAGGACTGTTGTGTCTGCAGTACCTGTAGGACATGAATTACCGTATTTCTCTATTAAACGCCCCGGGGGCTTGAAATTTTCTTTAAGGGGGGCGTTTATTAGAGTCAAATTTATGTGACTTCTGATAAACTGCTACATATCGCATATTTGTCCATTTGGTTGTCTGCTTCACAATCAGCTGTGAGATCCTCCCCAATGACCGGTAACCAAACTTAATTCCCTATAAATATGGTAGCCACGAACAGCACTCTGAACTTTGCAAGTGTGATCAACTTTCGCCGACATCTTGATATGTAACGTTACACACAGAAGTGACTTTTTAAGTGCCCGCGGTATATGCATTCCTGCATGCTGTGAACAGTATACAGCCAGGCCTCACGGTACTATACTGACCGGCCGGCTATACGCACGTACATACGGTAATTGCATAATAGTTACCGTGAGTAGTACCATTAGCAGTACATACGCGTTCACAGCATTTCACTGTTAAACAGTTTTCCTGTGTTGAATTTGGATTTTCATGTTAGGCTGTTCGGATAGGCTAGTGAATATTTGTATACCTGCCGTACGTACAGTGCCACTTTCGAACCGCAAACGAAGCTGAAGCAGTGCAGGTTGGCGGTATGTGATAGCGTGATGGATATCAACAGAAATTAGTTGCAGAAACATGCCTTTTACTTCAGGATACAGTACGGGACTTTAGGAGATTTCGTGGCTTCAAGGCAGGACTATTTCATTTTCCTTTTACCATATTGTCTTTGGAATTAACAATTTCACTTTATGCAATGTGACGAAAAAGCTGGGGGGCGTTTATTAGAGAGGGGGCGTTTAATAGAGTAAATACGGTATACTGTACTCTAGAGCACAAATGCCCTTTGTCATAATTGTTTGTACAGTCTTAACAGGTGAGTAACCAGGCACACCCACAGTGTAAAATTTTCAACAATGAATATCAGTTATGTTTGCTCAAGACTAACAGGCAGTATTCAGCATACTATCATTCACTATACTTTCATTGCAATATAGATAGATCATGATGATGATCAAAGTGCTGAAAATTTGACCATGGATATTGACTGTAAGTGTAATAACCCTATGACTGTACTGCATGTTCATGCTAATTGGGGGTGCTGCACCAGGGTCTTTTGATGGGGGGAAGCATGAGTAAATTAACTGCTCATGTTTTCGTGTTTTTTCTTTTTTTCCTTCTCTTTTCACATTTCTACCCATTTTGCTACCCTCCTGATGTTGCCTATTGCTAATGCATACTGTTCTTCAAACTAAAACATTAAATACAATAGTGCATTCATATTTCTTGATCTTTAGTTTTATTTGGGCAACAAGCAAGCCATATGGCCTGGGCTACCAAAAATTATCAATTCTAGAAAGGGTAGCCAAACAGGACAACAAGGCACCAGAAATTTTTTGGTGACATCATGTGGACTGGACTTGTCTTTGCTGTTTGCTGCTGTGAAAGTTCTGCCAAGTTTGGCACACTTGGTGGAGACCACATTCATAAGCAATCAAAGCCATAATAGACATACTGTAATTTATATCAACTTACAGGTACAATATTTTGAGGACTTCTACGTCTGCAAGTGGAGTAAGCTGGCCCACTCCCATTTACAAAAGCTAAGATAGGGCCTAATAGAAAAAAATGTGATCTCCACAAACCACAAGTCACAAATTTAGCCTACATTACCTCAGGGAATAATTTAAAGTAGCATTCAAATTTTGCGTAGCAGTTTTGAAGATTTTTGAGGTCTTTCACACATTGTTTGTGAAAATGCAAGGGTTACGCACACAAAAAATTGCTACACAATTTTTAAAATGTGTAGCAACTTGGCCTGTTTGTGTACTGTAGCAAATAGCGATGCAATACTGGATAAATCATTCCATGTATATTCCATATAGTGAAGATGTAATTTGTACACCTAAATGCAATGTTGCTTAGGCCTAGGGCCTAGGCCTAATTCATGGCTTAAGTGTGAAAATGATTCGTTTGATTTGGTAGAAATCTAGAGGGAGACTTAAGTTAGGCCCCACTGTCACACTATACAAAAGATTGGGATCTGATTCCAACTTTTTCTGTTTTTTTTTTTTTGGTAAACTCTTCTTAATCTCTGACTGGAAAGAGCAAAAAAGTTGCCAACATGTAAATAGGCCTAGCCTAGGCCTAGGTAAGTCCCTACCTTATTTAAAATTAACTCCTAGGCCTAGGCTAATTTATTATGTGAGGTCAAATAAGATAGGCCTACAATATTATATAGCCTACAGGTTTTATTGGACTCCATTTGCCCCATACAAAATATTGTAAGGCCTAGGCTAGGCCTAGCCTATACGTCAGTGTGTCATCATGGAAAAGTCACTTGCCATTTTATTTTCACACACTGGATGCTGGACATAACATATGAGATGCAAATCATGCACTTAGGCCTAGCCTAGGCCTACTTAGCCTACACTAGTTGACAAATATTTTACTCTTTCCCACCAAAGAATATGTTCAGATTTTAACGAAAACCCCCCAAAATGGGATCAGAATCCAATCGCAATTTGTTGCAGTGTGAGTGTGACCGCGGCTTTACTAGTCACTGAACGTGACCGTATAATCCGCTCCTTGTAGTCACTCCTTACTACGGTCACTGGCCTACATGTACAAAGGTAACAACGTTTTAAGCCAAAACAACAAACCGAGCTATAATTACGATGGAATGGTTCATAGAACAGATTAGAGTTAATATGATGATTTTGAGCATTCTTAATTACCACTTATACCTTCTGAAATGTTTATTCCAGTAAATTCATAGCAAAAGGCAGGAAAAATGTGGTGCCATTCTTCGCAGTAACATCGACATCTTGATCGTCTGCTACAGTGCTACTGTGTTGCATGATGGGAAGGACTTCCGCTAGACAAGCTGTCGAAGACCAATTAGTAAGCGCGGCTAGTCAATACTTGTACTTCATATAGGAAGCTCTCTGTACATTACGAAATAGTGCAGTCAATGCGTAGGTTTCTCCATTTTAAATGAGATCACGTGACAAACACTGACTTCTTCGACTGAAAAAATAATCTGCACAGGCTTAACGTTACTCGCTGAATTATCCAGCCAAAATTTCCCTCTTAAAGGTCTTATTTCGTTAACAGACTTGTGTGGAAGGTGAATGTGATGACAAAGATCATCTGTGGAAAGTTGGTGAGAAAAGGTATCTTTTTGGGGACGTGAGGGATGCCTACTCACGCATGAGTAGGCAAGTGAGCTGTGTTTTTGTATATACCGGGCAAGGGCCCAGAAATGAAGTGTATAGCATAGGAACGTAAAGCTGGGTCCTGTTCAAGGGCTAGGCTTTACCAGTTACCGTATGGTTCATCTTTCCTTCCAAGAAGTTGAAAATTGATTTACAGTCAAAAATTTACCACCAGCCCTCTCCTTTCCATTGTACTACACTCACTCGAACGTTAGGCCAGTGTCTTTATAACCTCGACAGATTCATAGGATAATACTGGAGTCAGTTCACGATAAACTTCTTCTAGACATAGGCTAGGCCTTGGCCTATAGCGTAAGACTTACTTAGGCCTAGGCCTAGGCCTAGCCCAGGTACATAAAGTATTGTAATCCACGTGGGGTTGCCAACTTCTTTCGTTTTATCATTCATTGGATTAGCCCAGCCTATCTGAGGTTTATGAATAACGGGCAAACTTTTGTGGAAAATGAAACCATGTTATGGCTGACTAACCTTACCTCAGAAGTGTGACACGTTGTCTAAATGTGAATTCAACATCCAATTTAAGTTAGAAATGTCGGAATCTCCCTGCTTCTTCCACTCCTCAATGTCAAAAAGTTGGTACACGCACTGAGGTCGTTGTCATTTTACGTTACTTACTAATCATCGTCATGCACCGTGTGACATGCATACTGTACACTATTTACATTACACTCACTTTTCAGTTCAGTTTGTACAGTGTGTACCACACACACACACTAACTTGTGCACACAATTAGCGTGTGCAGGAAACTCGTATTTTCCGCGTTGCAGAGAACTGTAGACTGCAAACCGCAACCACAGTTTCTCTTCGCGCATGTACTTGTATAAACAAAGACTCGGTACAAATGATGACACAGATACTGCTCAGTCTGAGTCGTAAAAATCTTCGCTTTCAAGACTTCATTTCGCGCCACTCAATAACTCAATACGGCGCCAGTGTATACGTACGCGTACGTGAGGCGGAGAGGTTTCTTTGTTTGCAAAAGGCGTGAAAAACAAAGAATTTTGAAGGAAAAGTAACATGTTTATGACAGGGAGGGAAACCCTCCTGGGGGAGGGATAATCTTCCAGGGAGACCACATGTGTACAAATGTATAAAGTCAATGGCATACTTCAGTCTTAACAAGGGCGGATACAAGGAAATTTGTCCGGCCCGGGGGGGGGGGGGGGGCAAACTCAACTTGAGACCAGGACGTCTCAAATAGTATCAGGGGATGTTGTTTACAATATATATATATATATATATATACATATATACATATATATATATATATATATATATATATATATATATATATATATATATATATATATATATATATATATATATATATATATATATATATATATATGTATATAAATATATATATATATATATTCATGGTACAGCCATGGGCACCAAAATGACTCCCTCATTTGCTAACTTGTTTATGGGCAACTTCGAGCAAAAATTTCTGTCTCGACAAAATTTGAAACCACAAATTTGGTTACGCTTCATAGACGACATCTTCATGATCTGGCCCCACGGTGAAGACTGTCTAAAAATTTTTATTGAAAAAATCAATTCGTTCCATCCCACCATCAAATTTACGGCCGACCATTCCAGGTCCAGTGTCCACTTCCTGGACACCACTGTAACCATAGAAAATGGTTCACTCAAAACAGACTTGTTCAACAAACCCACGGACAAGC
Source organism: Holothuria scabra (assembly GCA_037179385.1). Lineage (NCBI taxonomy): Eukaryota > Metazoa > Echinodermata > Holothuroidea > Aspidochirotida > Holothuriidae > Holothuria > Holothuria scabra. The sequence continues at coordinate 56,281,556 of CM074184.1, forward strand.
ACAACTACCTTCTACCCAGCAGTTGTCATCCTCCGCACTGTACCAAAAACATTCCGTACAGTCAAGCACTCCGCATAAAACGCATCTGTTCCTCTGAAACAGATTTTGACACTCGGGCAAAGGAACTATCCGGTTACCTCCGTAACCGGCAGTATTTTCGGGGTTCAATTGAAAATGCTATCAAAAAGGCGAAAGAAACCCCTCGCTCGCAAACTCTGACGTACAAAACTCGTCAGCGCAATTCCGACAGAGTGCCGTTGGTAACTGAGTACCACTACCACCACTAGCCAAATTCATCAAAAAGCATATGCCCACACTTCAGAGCACCGATCGCCTAAGGTCTATCTTTCCCCAACCCCCCGTTGTTGCCTTCAAGCGGCCCTCAAATTTACGGGACATTTTGGTTCGGGCAAAATTCCAGGACAAAGCCTCAGTCTAGGAAAACAACGAAAATTTTGGTTGTTCACCTTGCCCTTCCAACTGCAAGACGTGCGCCCTGGTTGATTCCACAAAAGGCTTCCAGAGCAATCAAAATGCACGCACCTTCCAAATTAGACAAGAAATTAATTGTCTTTCCAAAAATGTCATTTATCTCATATACTGCAATTTATGTGGTGTGCAGTACGTCGGAGAATCTAAAAATACTCTTCGAATGAGAATGACACAGCACAGGTCAGCAATTAAAACCAAAAAGGTTGAACAACCTGTTGCAAACCATTTCAATTTGCCTCATCACTCCACCAAAAACTTACGGGTCATTGCTATCGACCAAAACGATACATGGACCGACAAAGCTAGAAAAGCTAAAGAAAATTTCTGGGAACTCAATCTCAAAACCACATCGCCTTTCGGCTTGAACATCAGGAGCGATTTACCAGCTTGCTGATGATATACTAACCAAAATAATCCGATCAGGCCATTCCGGCCTAACAATTTCTCTAATTACTTTGAAGAGGATTTTCCTATTGTTGATGGGTTACACCCGAGTAATCCGATCAGACCCTCCCGGTCAATTAAAGGACCAAACCTCTCACCCCAAACTACAATTTTGGTACCCAGGTACCTAAATTCTCAATTGGCTCAGCTCTTTGATTGACAGCTGATTCAAACAATGCAGAGTGCCAAAGCTTATATTACACAGCATGAACAGTTCTAAGAGTGTTTTGATTATATAAATTGTGTGTTTCTTTACTCACCCTGAAGCAATAAACTGAGATTGTGCCTGGATGAGGATGAATTTCAGACAGTTGTGGGAGGGGCTTCAGTAAGAAGGTAAGGAGAATTGGTGCTGTTTGGGGTGAGAAAACAGGGCCTTTAACCTGCTCAATTGCCTTAAGAAGGATTATCCTGTCACAATAGAGATGAGACCATTGTCAACACATTTAAGAGCTTCCAAAATTTCTCACTCCTTGTCATTCTCTGACCAAGTATTGACAAAGAGGTAGTATTCCTCGAAAGCTCTACTTCAAACCTTTTGGCTGTTTAATTTATCTAAATTCTAGCCTTCCGCTATTTGTATCTCCTGGGAGATCCAGCCTTTCAATTCTGTAGCACCGTTGTTTTACAGTTTCTCCGTCATGTTTATATATATATATATATATATATATATATATATATATATATATATATATATATATATATATATATATATATATATATATATATATATATATATATATATATACAAAGTATGAAAAACTAGAATTTCAACTGCACACACATAGATGACATAGCACACCTTGAATCGAGAAGCTTGCGGCTATTTAATTCAGCCTTCTTCAGCTCGAATGAAGCAAAACTAAAAAAGCTCAATGTAAAATACCTGAATAAAAAGCATTCTAAAAAAGATGCAAGCAAGTTAAACGGTCCTAATTAAGAAAAACATTCTAAAAACTAGCTTCATAAAGGAGTAAAGAAGATAAAACATATAAGAGGCTTAGGACAACAAAAAAACCGAACTTAAAAAAGATAAAAATTCTAGCATAAAGGTCCAAGATAAAAAAGTAGTAAAAGTAATTGGAAACTAAGGGAGCTAAGAAAGGCCTAGAACCAGAATAGGCGAACAGTTTTACAACAACAAAATACCCAAAATGTAAAAAGTTAAATGATCTATGACCTTTACCGTAAGTAACTCACTCTTATGTATGAATTAAATTCTTTCCTTTTGTTAAGCCCTGAGGGATGTAAAGTATTGAGCTGGGCAAGCCAGTAACCCTCTCTTTTGGTGAGAAGTGAGTCAATGTTTTGTGAGGCGTTAATTTGTTCAATAATAATAAATTTTATTTCAGAAATATGGTGTGGGGCAGAATTAAAATGCACCGCCAGCTCACATCTACCTCGATTATTAAGAAGGTCCGATTTATGATTTCTGAACCTGATTTTAAATTCAGTGGCTGTTGATCCTACATATTGCTTCTGACATTTTAAGCAAATAGCTAAATAGATAACACATTTACTGGTACATGACAGACAACTCTTTATGTAATACACCTTCTTCGTTGTACAGCTAGAAAAAGAGGAACCCTGTAATAAAAAATTAATGCAAAGGTCGCATCTTGATCGGTTACATTTATAGCACCCTAAGTCTGTGGTATTCGTTGTTTCGTTTTGATTGGGTTGTTTTGATCTCATTAGCATATCTTTAAGGGATTTGCGTTTCCGGTAGGCGGTGAAAATAGAATTGTCTGGGAAGACCTTCTTCATATGGGGGGAACTATGCAGGATGTGAATGTTATTGCGAATAATGGCACTAATATCGGGTAATGCCGGATTAAAATCTAACACAAGTGGGTACCTGCGGTTAGAACAGTTTCTTTTTTGTGGTTTGAGCAAGCTAGATCTTTTTTGTTTGTCCGCCCTATCGAACTGCTTTTGAACCAGCTGCGGATCATAACCTCTAGCCACTAGGTATGCTTTATATTCATTATACCTGCGATGTAAAAATTCGGGTGTTGAACAAATTCTTTTAATTCTAAGTGCTATACTATACGGTATGCTTGACACGTTATGTTTGGGATGTGAACTGGAGGGTAGTAAATATAAATGACCATCTGTGGGCTTAGAAAACAGGTCAGTAGAAATTAATCCGTTGTTCAAGTGAACTAATACATCTAAAAACTCAAGCTTAGAATCAGAAAATCTAAGAACAAATTTAATGGTTGGATAAATCGAATTAATAAAATCAGTGAATTCATAAAGAGCATTGACTCCATGAGGCCATAGTTCAAAAATGTCGTCCCTAAACCTCCACCATGTTTGGGGTTTAAAGGGACCTTCGGAGGTAACAACCTTGTCAATATAACTCATCGCAATATCTGCATAGCTACAAGCATTCTTAGGTCCCATGGCGGTACCATGGATTTGTAAGAAGTTTTTACCTTCAAAAAAAGAGTTGTTAAACTTGAGACAAATTTCAACCGCTTCTAAAATACACTCATTACAAGGTATATTGGACTCTCTCCCCCCTAAAACTTCCCTTATAGCTTTTAATCCTAGGTTGTTATCGATGTTAGGAAACATGGCTGTGACACACATATATATATATATATATATATATATATATATATATATATATATATATATATATATATATATATATATATATATATTTGCGGGGGGGGCATGAGAAGTCGTAACTGACTACCCGAAAGACTATCTAAGCAAAGCGCCACCATCAGTTGGCGCGGAGATAGCCGGAAATTGCATTTGCCAGGCTTGTAAGTAGAATTTAAGGAGTCGTTATTTTAAGCTTTCCTTTACAACAAAATCTTCGTTTTAATAAAAAGAAAATCAAATTGCAAAATGATCAGAAAATTGCCAGATTAAAATGAACTGGCTCCTTTACAAGACGATGTGACATTTTTATTATTTTCTTTGTCGCAAAGTAAAATCTCCATTAAGAAGAAAAGACCAAAACCAAATTTTTGTTTAATATGTTAAAGACAAACATATTCTAAGCACTCTGGTGAAGTTTCATTCATTTCTCATGTTCGGTCCTCGAGATATTAGCAACTGAAGTTGACACATTTTCTACAAAAGGTAAACTTGAACCAAGCAGGTACTATGTCATGTATTCATATTGATGGTCAATGTTTTGTTCTGTTTTTTATTTATTTTTGATCCTGCTGTTTGATCTTGAATTGATTAGGGATGCTATCTTGCCCTTAAGGCAACTTAAGTTTTTAAACTTCCATTGCTCGGGATGCGCTTATGGTTACAACATATCACAGTTAAATTGAGAGAAAAACAACTAAACATTTGGATGTGGGTGGAGATGGCTCGGTGGTTTGAGCGTACTGCCTTGCATACTGAAGGTCCCCGGTGGAACCACTTGGAAATTTTCCGGGGTCTAAAAATTAACTTGTTCAGCAGTGATGCTGAGGGGGTTTAAAATTGGTGAATTACAAAATTGGGTATTTGGTTGTCCGTTTCAGGAAGTTGTCCGTTTCAGGAAGTTGTCCGACTCAGGAAGTTGTCCGCTTGCTCAGTTCAGCTGTTGAGCAGTGGTGCAGAGCAAGTATAACCTCCACCCCCTCCAGCCTTTGGGAAAGTGGCGAAAGACTGGGGATACGCTCACGTCCGTCGGATGGGGACGTTAAATGGCGGTCCCGGGAGCAGGATTGGGAGCTATTAGTACACGCCTGCCTCGTTACCTCTGAGCACTAGTCGAAAAGAGAAGGCGAAGTTCGCCGGTGTTCATCCACACTCACTCTGGCATTGGATCTTCGAAGAGTTAATTGATTTGGGCCTGGACTTCAGGGCATCTTATGGGGCTTTGGCCCTCGTTTGCCCTTCAACCTGTTATGTTATGTTATTTGCATCAATCTGTTGCAAGTTCACCCTTTGTAGAATATATGTCAATTACCGTCAATTCCAATATCTCGAGAATGAGTAAAAATTTCCCCAGTGAGCTATGCCTAGAATATGTTCCTCTTCAAAATATCAAACATAAATTTGTTCTAGACTTTTTTGTTTCAAGGAGTTGCACACCGTTGGAAACAAATTGAAATCATAACTTTTCGAGTCATATTAACTCATATGACCAGTGGCCGAATGAGCCTGCAAACCTGAACCGGCCACATACAGAAGCATTGGTAGCGCTATACCAGCACCAATAACAGTACTGATTCAGTACTGCTATTGGTGCTGGTAGCGCTATCAACGCTTCTGGGCGGCCGGTTCTGAGCTAAAATTTTGATACAATTACGAACTATATCCTTGACAATTACGCATTAGTTTATAGTTTATCAATAATATATGACATTTGTATGAGAGAGAAGGCTGGGATACTTTGCCCAGATTAAGAAAAAGACTACTTTTTATTCATGTCGTATCGAATAACGTTATTTTTGGAAAATTGAAGACCATGCTTTGGAAATGTTTGGAAGTGCCCCCCCCCCCGTGCCCCTATGGCGAGCCGCTAATGAGTCTTAAGAAATTGGAGGCAAAATATTCATTCAGGACCCCATGACCAAGGCATGCATGGGCCTTGTTTTGACAGTATAACTATAAAAAATATATTAGACCGTGCCAGCTGCCAAAAATATCGATTTGACCAAAACCTGTTTCAGTAGACAACTTTCCTTATTACCAATTTGGCGCTGCACCGAGGGCAGAGGGTGGGCATGCATAGGGGGCAAAACAGGCTTATACCGCTTTACACCCACTAACGCAGAACCAAACACACGTACTGTACTTTTCCTGAGACTTTCATTTCATTTCATTTATTTGTTGAAATTTGTAGGCTGTCTCGCCCAGAGACAGCCTATGCAAACTCAGAGCCTCTGCATTGGAACTTCTCTCTTGGACAAAGGTTATGCCCATGCGTAACATTTAAACAAATTAACCTTATCCTGATTAGCTAATGAAGAGGCAGGGTCAAGGTAAGGTCAAAAGGTAAGGTCAAAATCACTACACGTAGTGCAGGAATGTGATATTGTTAGCCAGTCAAGTTTAACTTTTGTTTAAAATATAACAGAGTCGTCGTCAAATCAGACGATTTATAGCTTCACGGCGGCCATCTTGGTGTGCCTTTTTGTCCCAGTCGGTGGCGACCATCTACGGATAGGACGTACACGTTACAGGCTCTGTCCATGTATTTAAGTCCGTGGTCCTTCATTTCCGTGCGTTTTTATGGCAAATCCTGCAAGTGTCCTGCAAATTTTGCACGTTTTATGCGAGAAAAGTGTGTGATTTCGCCAACTTGCCACTAACTGAACCTTCAGGAATTTTTGCCTGGTTTCCACGGGCGAAAAAGGTTTCCCTCAACATATTTCTTTGTCCCGTTATTGCCCACACTTTTGAAAACCCGGTGTCCGAAGGTACCGTAGTCTACTAAATGCATATCAGACTTCCAATCAGGAAATCTGACAGTATAATTTTTAAAACTGAATGTATGATTGCTAATCCGGCAGCCAAGTGCAGGGGAGTTGCAATCTGGAATTGGTTGAGTCGGATGCATGGGGAGAAAGTAATTAATATGAAGAGTATGATTACACTTAGGGTCAAAGGCATTCAAATTAACGAGGTCCGTTCAACCAAGGTTCTACAAGGACCTTCCTGGTTCTACAAGGACCCCCTTGGTTCAACAAGGACCTCCTTGGTTCTACAAAGAACTCCTTGGTTCTACAAACAGGGCTCGCCATGCATTCATTTGTTTATCCAACAAAAGTACGTCTTATGATCGTTAAAATTTTCTTCAAACTGTCACTTATCTAATAGATAAATTTTTATAGCCTTCTCAACTTCCTGGCAATTATCAAGGGCCGTTCGGTGAAACCCAAATTTTACTCCTGAAGGAGTGGGGGAAACGAAGGGGATTTCACCGCCATATTTTGTCCTTGGTTGTAAAAGCAAAAAAAAAGGGAAAAGTCCTCGAAAATGTCATCGGTCGCTAAGAACTGAAGTGCAGAATAAATAAATAAAAAAAAAGGTCATTCAAATCAGTGCTGCAGTCGGGGGAGTCACATGGTTTGCCTCACCTTCGAAATCTAATCCTGCACACTCCACTGCCCACCCCTCCAAGTTAGATCAGTTAGGAAATGGGTTAACCGAAAAAAATAATATGCCTCTATAGATATTTAATTTTTCATCCAGAGATATGCTTAAACCTCAGAGTTTCCCGGGGATTCTCCCCCTGGATGCCACTAAACTGTAGGCTCTTTGAGCTCAGTTTCCCGCTGCGCCCGAATTTTTACCCCAAAGGAATAGTTTTTAGTCTTTCTCTTTGCCGTTTCAAATGAATTTATGAACTTACACGATAGGTATATTGTACAATGCATGGGCTACATAGTGCCCGCCAAGTTCCGTGAGTATGAGCAATATATTTTAATTTTATATTTGATTTATTTCTCATATTTATTGGGTAACTTTGTAGGATGATTACAATAACATATCAGTTGCAAGATGAAACGTATACACTCAAAGTGTGAATTAAAAGGTTAAAGGACAAAGCAGGGGAAGCCCCTAACTAAGACAGATCAATTTTTGATATGTAATACTTGCGGTATCTTTGTTTGATGAGAGGCAAGTTTTATATCATGATTTCTAAGAGCGTCAAACTTTATTAGAGCTATCTGCATGTGTTCACAAATTGAACGGTGCACCCTTGAGTAACTTGGTTGTTATGTATTCCGTAATTTGATTAGAATGAAACGTTGAACCTACTTCCCGGCATGCGAGGGATACCTTATAGGTAGGAGGAGTAACACCTTCCCGGCTGATGGATTGGGGAGAACTTAAAGAGGAAATCAGCGTTTGACAGAGAATGCTAACCGTTTGTTACAGCACCTCGTTTCCGTTTCCCTTTGGGAACTGAGTGTCTCTTTAAGTTCAGGTAAAAGAAACTTTAAGTTTGAATTAACAACTGTTGAATGAAATTTCTGAACTTATTTGTCGGGTAAAAAACCACACAGATGCAAGACTAGCTAGACAGCCTCCTCTTCATTGTGAGCAATCACGACAGTGATTACAAATCATTTGTTCTTAAAGGGAAATGTTGCGTTTGAAATGTTCCAACATATCGTTGAAAGAAAATAGCTCATGACATTATCAAACCGTACATTGTTAAACATACACAACAGCAATAGTTTCATCTCCTCAAAATATTATGAACAAGGAGAGCTATGGAAATTGCATCATTTGAAATTTTGAAAGTTTGGGTGAACAAATTAATCTTGAGCAACAAATAATTGAGTTTCAATCTGAGGGAAATTTATTTCTTGAAAAGAAGACCACCATACTGCATTATTTTTCCTAACCATTTATCACTCAGTGTCAATAAATACTGGTTTTAAAAGGATGAAATTTTCTTGTAAAGCAAACACAATATTCCCCTTGAAGTCAATGTACAAATGTGATGCAGAATTAAAGTTGTGAAAAAAATGTAGGCCTATCAATACGGTTATCTGCACTCGTATATTGATTATAGTTACCGTATAGTCCCCCTTTAACATTACATGTATAGGTAGTCTGCGTAGCACCTCTGTCGGTTGCTGCCCCGTTAGGCTGGTTTTCCGATGAGCTGAACGAAAAAAAAAATGTCAGCTCCGTGAACAAATGTATAAAGGGCACTTGTTGAAAACTCAGCAGGAACGGCAGACACCGGTATCTTTTCAAAATATTACAATACATTTGGCTAAAATTTACCAAATCAATTTGTTCTTATTTCAATTCTCTGAACAATTTTGAATTGAGATCTGGTGAAATAACTTACTATGAGAAACCCGGTCCTCGCTTTCTCAGTTTTTGCGCACCTTATATAGGAAACTTTTCTCCTCTAAGTAGTTTTACGGACCAAACACGAATGTGTTATATAGGGTCAAATATAGATACAGAAGTAAAATTTATATACAGTTTCAAATACAACTCCCGTTCAAGTCTGGTTCAAATACAATTCAGGTACGGTGCACGTCCCTTTACGACAGAAAGGACATACCGTGAGCATATTCTACTAATCTCAGCCCACGGGGAGTGATTTGATAGAGCCTTCAGGTTTTGGACCCCGCAAGGGACCTTGCCCCTCCAGGCATCAAGCAGTCACTAAATTGCTCCTCCACTGAGGATAATTAACGATTGCGCCATGTTTGTGCATGATTTCATATCAGGCATAAAGACAAGAGGGACTAAGGGTGGAAACCCCTCCCCTTACTTACCTTAAATTTTCTCATCGTGTCTAAGTTTTAAGTTTTCATTAATCAACACTGTTACACAAAGAAAGAGCTGTGAATTTTTTTTTTTGCCCGGAAGACATGTAACCCCCTCCAGTGAGCCTACCATGCCCGGTTTCGACGGCCTAGTCATATGCTCTCAGAGAGGTAAGTAAGATCCTTTGACAAAGGAAATCGCCCTGAAAGCTGGTTTCCAAACTTCCCCAATCAAGTCCCTTAGTCTGTTAGTATATGTGTTGCCTGCATAAACCATCTGCTAAACTTATAAGGGAGTTGCGGCCCCTATCGCTGATTTCTGCACTGCGTGCTAGTCCTACCTAGTCTGGATAAGTCATTGTATGTTTGTTATGTTGAATTGACGTCAAACGTTCTCCCCCAAAGGGTCCACATGGTCTCCAGTGGCATTGTAATGCTTATCAAATATACTTTGGAGCCTCTTGTGACGTTTACGTTCAGATTTGCATTAGTCTTAAAGTAGGTTCAGTTCACAAACAGTTACACTAGTTAGATGAGGTTTTACAGCTCAGTTAGTGCTGGCCAATTGGTTTAAATCGGACAGTCCATGGTCTTTATTCCAGTTGTGGCCCTCTGGTTCGTTTTCCCTACTCCATTTGCTAATGCTGAACATCAAGCACAATGGCAGTAGGTTCCATTTTTAAAGTATTCGAAAAAGTGACCAAGCCAAGAGTCGAACTCCGGAGGTTCCCAACATTGGCAACCATTAAGTTGGTGTCATGTAAATAAATATGTATAACAAACACATGACACACTGTCTAAACATATCGGCCTACCAAGGGCCGCTCTGATTCTAGTTACGCTTTATCTTAAAGGGGATCATTGAGTTGTTATTCATAACTTATTGAGAGTGTTATAGGGTCACTACCTCATGAAAGTTACAGAAAAAGTTAAAATTTTGAATTTTGTAGTGTTCTGACTTGTAACAATTTTATGCATAATTTGAAAATGTGTCTGGTCATGAATTTTTGAAAATGGAACTGAACCATTTAACACTTACTCATGAAACAGTTATTTGTATGTAGGATATGGGGACTGCCTTAATTTGACCATTTGTCATAGGTATGTGAAGAAAACTTAACAGGTTTGAAAAAAAATTGTTGAATTTCTTAAACCAACTCAATGTGCCGCTTCTTCTCTTCTATACCGTGATAATAAGAGGACATCCGAGATGTTGACTAAGCTGGTTGACCGTTAGCGCTAAAAGAGCGTGCCGCAGTACAACGATGTCGGTTTTAATTACGATTCGATTTTTGTGAGTTTCATTGAAATCTTCTCCATCACTGGTCTGCAAAGAACCCAAATTTTGCCAGCCTGTGTAAAAGGCCCAGTCCTTTCACTCCAAACAGTTCCACCTCTCCTAACCTACTTACTTAAGCCCCTCCCTCCGTGTTGTCTAAAATCCATCCTCATCCAGACACAATCAGAGTTCATTGCTTCAGGGAGAGAACTGATATACAAGACCCCCACGCAGAATTAAAACACTCTCAGTATATAGTGCGTAGTACATACTGTGTAATACGAGACTACATTTTTTGAAATAGCTCTCATTCAAAGCGGTGAGTCAATTAATAATTTCTGTGGACTACTTCAAAAATTGCAGCAATTTAATTGATATATAATTAACATTAGAGGACAACACAAAAAGAAAAAGCTTATATGGTTTCGTTGCGTCACACCGACAGACAGCTTTCATCGGACGACATACCCGCGAGAGAGAGCTTATATCGGGCACGCGCATCGGAAAAAACTGTCTCTCGGTGTGATGTCATCAAATAGTTATTTTCAATTCATTTTATTAGTCCTCTGACTATGACAGGCTGGCAAACTTTTGGCTACTTCCGACCAGAGATTGGGGGAAATTTCCACTAACTCAACAAATCGGACTGTGATCCAATCGCATAGTGTCCCGCAAATAACCCTTTAACAGGACTGTGTATAAAAAGGCTGTAAGCTGGTTATTTTGCAAAGGAACTACTCCAGTAATATGTTGTCATTTTCTAGCACAATTCCACAAGATGCATACAAACCACTTTTCACCGCCTCTGACAGCCATGCATTTTCATTACACATTATTCAAAATAAGAGGGTATGTAGTCTTGTTTTCAAGAACTAACCTTCTAACAGATAGAAATTCAGTTATTTTTACTCTTAAATATTCGCTTATATACTGAGTTGTACTTAAGAAAGCACAGGAAAGGACTGTAGATCATGAATTTGGTAATATATTTAATATCAATTTGTTATTGCTATGTTCAGATGTTGTAATAACAAATTAATGGTTCGTAATAACGATTTTTTTTTTTTCTATTTCAATGATACGTACAGACGTAGGGGGCTTATAGAGTACTTCCTCGTTCACCTATAGAGCAAAGTATCTTCGAGTGACGTCAAACTTTAAGTACGAACATTTGACTGTTGGATTAACTTCCTTGCTGTTACACTGTCCGTCCGACCGCCTTTCCGTACGTCCGTCCAGCCGTCAGTCAGTCCGTCAGTCAGTCAGTCAGTCAGTCAGTCAGTCAGTCAGTCAGTCAGTCAGTCAGTCAGTCAGTCAGTCAGTCAGTTAGACAGAGTTTTACGTCCCAGTTTCCATTTGTATATCCTGGATACGTAGTTTGTAAGGGAGTACTGGATAATATGTCAAGGGTAGGAACTGTTAAGGGCCCAAGTTTGGAGTGTCCACTGGACACGACAACACCTCACATAATCACACACCAACTGGATTTTGCACACGTTTCAATCTGGTAATTGCGTGCCCCTTTTAGCAAAACATTTATGCAGACTTACATGAAATTTTGGATATGAAAACATATAAAAATATTATAATTGATTAAACCTAACAAACAGTCTGTTGGTGAGTGCACTCAGGTTTCATTACAGCTATCAGTGTGGTGCGTCGATGGTGGATATAGGTACGAGGGTTCCTGATCCCGCGATCGCGAAACAGATGTTTGGCTGCGCGATTAAATAGAACTTGAGTTTGCGAAACAAAATAGGTGGCGATGACCTCCAACAATATGGTCGTCTAAATACTTTGGTGTAACTGTTATACGTGGGTAGTGGTAATTTTGCAAAGGTCAATCCGGGCGTTATGCTTTGGTAATTGTTGACGGGGTAAAAACCAAGACTAGCCGTGGTCACAACCCTGGTGAAGTACATAGAAATTACAACACATCACAAGTAAAACAATAACTCCAAACATTGAGTATCACAGCATGACCATACTCCTTTTCCCTCTTTAATTTTGCCGCCGGTTTGAAATTACTTGGCATCAGCACTTGAAGAAACCCAATTTCGCCAGGCTACTCTACGTTAACTCCCAAATTATTGTCACATTCCCTGATGCTAAGCCCCATATACTTTACATTCCATATTGCTTCACACTCGCCCTTTAAATTCCTTGCATCGCTATATTACATCCTTATACATCCTTAAATACACCCTAGATTATAAAAACGCCGAATTTAGCCTGTTTTTTATCTTTTAAGGCTGGGATTTTCTTCAGGTCTTTGCATTATATCAAGGGTCGTACGCCTAGATGCAATTTTCAACGTGGTTTATATTTTGACACACGAATTAAAATATGAAATCCGTAACCCTCTTTTATTTTGTGAATATGGCCAGCAATGGTCAATAATGGGGGAAAGTATGAAGTATCGACAGAGCTATACCGAGCCAGGTTGAGGTATCTAATACTAATTCTCGCCCCTATCACAAGCTACATCCCAAAACACCTACAATGCTGCAATTTGGTTTTCTGTCTTTGAGGCAAACATCCGCTTACTTCCTTGTTAGTCCCATACAGTGGCTTGCGAACATTAATTGACATTTCTATTGTTCTTTTGACATGTTTGCGACACACCAAATTGGGCTTCTATAGTGTCATCGGAATAAACGCAAAAATACGGATAACAGTCATTGAAATCTACATAGCGCCCTCAATTTCAAAACTTTTGTGATTGGTTAGGTATGAGATATCAGGACGGTGTCACGTTAGATAACAACTTCCAATAAATAAGGCTAGGAATTTGTCTTCTTGAGGTTGTAACTCTTTACAAAAAATAAAAAACTATGAAAGAAAAAACCTACAACTTACCGAATCCAAATTAACTCTAATAGCGTGAACATGTCACTCTAAGGAGAGTAGATTTTTTCTGTTTAATATATGCGGTATACGGTACATGTACAGAGTATGTCTTTACAGTCGACGCGAGATTCTGATTGCAACATTTTCATAACCTTCAATTGGGTTTTTCTGATCGGGAGGTTGGCGCTCAACTCAAAGACGACTCTACAAACATGTCCAACACTAAACACTTAATTTACCCCGACTTTGTAAACACGCTTAATTTCTAAACGTGTTTAAAAATTAAACACTACGCTTTTAGCAAATAAACGTGTTTGAAAACGACATGTTTAGAAATAACACACGCACATTTTAAACGTGTTTAGATGTTCACAAGGTGGGTTCTAAAAGTGTTTGGAAAAACTTTGAATTCCTAAACAGCTTTTTCAGAGTGTATGATTTCTTGCCCCTTCGTATTATCCTATTTTTAAAGGTAACGAAATGATGACTACTCGAACATATGTAAATTTAATTCTATTTCCGCTAGACAAAAGACTGGTCACTGCCTGCACTCTAAAATCAAAAGATTTCACTCAGTCACCCTTTAATAGACAGATGGAGTAAAAAAAAAATGTGGATTCAGTGCATTAGAGTGTTAATTTACTCCAAGAATAGTGAAATTCACTGAAAGAAGAGTGAAAATTTATACCTTTCCACAAGTGCCTGAAATGGTCACTCTTTTTCTTGAAAAACGATCACTTTATGCACTCCATCAAGAGTGAAACTTCGCCCTTTTGGAAGGAATTACACTCTTTTTAGAGTGAATTTACTCTTTTTGGAGTGAATTATCACTCTAATGGAGTGAATTTACACTTTTAACTCTAATGGAGATTTACTAAGTTCACTCTTTGATTTTAGAGTTTGTAGGCAATCATCAAAGATTTAATTTCCCTCTGTTTCATTTTGAAAGTTAATAACGTGATTTAAGTTGACTGTGATGCATGATCTCAAATCTTAAATCCATTTTAAACATAATTAAGTCTGTAAAAACAGTAACAGAAGAGTTGGTTTTTCTTATTTTATTCAACAAATGATAAAAAAATTACAAAATAAAACTTCATACCTAATGTTACCTTTTAAAACCATATCTTCAGAATTAAGATTTCACTCTAGTTACAAACACGCAAATGTAAAAATACATGTAAATGTAAACAAGCCCGTAGCCAAGATGGGGGAGGGGGGGGGGGCCTCCCTAGATACCTTGAATTTTGCGATTGACTTAATACGTTTAAATACATTTCCCCCCCCCCCCCCCCCCCAGGAAAAAATGTTTGCCTCCCTTTTCGAAAGGTTTCGTCCCCCTTCGGTGCCTTGTCCGGTTTACGGGCTAAAATGAAAATTGGAATGCCTTTAAAATTGCATTAAAAGACAAAGTTGAAAGTGTACATTTAAAAAGTAAATAACGTGATATTATTTTGATGGTGATGCATGATCTCAATTCTTAAATTCATTTTACACATAATACAGTCACTAACAACATTACCACAAGTATTGATCTTTTCTTATATTATTTAACAACCAATAAAAACAATACAAAATAAAACTTTATCTTAAATGTTATCCCTTGTAAAACAATTTCGTCAGAATTAAGCAATTAAGATTTCACAGAAATTACAAACACAAATGTAAAGATATATCTAAATGTGAACAGGCCCTTAGCCAAGGTAGGTGGGGCTGAAAATGGGGGATTTTTCGCCCCTAGAAACTTTGAAGTTTGCCACGACCTAATTACGTTTAAGCACATAGCCCCCCCCCCCCCCCGAAAAATAGTCCCCCCCCCCCCCCCTCGAATGGTTTTGGCCTCCTTTCGGTGTCATGTCTGGCTACGGGCCGAACTTAAATGGAAATACATGTAAATTTGAAATTCAGATTATTACGGTAGTTAAATTTTACACTTTTTGATTAAAACATATCAGGAAGGAGGCATACAAGACGCACCGGTAAGACGTAAGAGAAAAGTATCAAACAAGCCTTTAAAATCGCATTGGAAGACAAAGTTGAAAGTGCATTATTTCTCAATAGAAAAATTCAGACTAAAGGCACAATTTACTGTTTGAAATTCAATGTAGAAATCCATTGTTATCTTAAAGGGTAAGAGCATTAGCCCCAAATTTATATTAAAAGAAGAACAGCTAGTTCTCACTAATTCACTGCTAGAGGTACCTTCTATTATATTTAGCGACTTAAGTATTGCATTTTAAAGGCAAAGCTGCAGCAAGTTACTCTTCATAAATTTCACGACTCAGAAAGAAAAATGTTGTCACAAGATTCCCCAAAACCATTCATTGAATTGTGTAATTATAAATCATTGTGATGCATGATTGCATTTCTCCTTTAAGACCTACTGTCATTGTGTTGACCGATCAGCGGAAGCAATGGAGTAGGGAAAACAAGCCATGACCCACAACTGGCAAAAAGGCCGTGGCCGGCTCGATTTTAAATAATTTGTCGAAAACTGGGCCGTTAAAGTGATAAATCTCACTATAAACTATGACCTAACCTAACCTGTAAGACCACAATTAGTAAAATTATGTGTTGAAGAATAAATTATAGTCTTATTTATGTCATGCAAAAGAAGGGATTTCACCGTTTCTTTTTCTACGATTTATAAAAGTCAAGTTTTGGGCAAAAGTCAAAGGTCATTTTAGATCCAGAAAGATCGGAACATATAAAAATTTATATTTATTTATCTTTTAAGTTTTAGCAGAAGGACAAATCCCAAGAACATCAATGGATTGTATGTTAACGCTGAGTGAGAGAACTTGGTAAGGTGGGGCGCTGTACAGCATACAGGAAACAGGGGGCACTGGGACTGATTTGGGTAGAGAAAATTGGACAGTTCGAGATGGTTTAAAAAGTAGGAAGTCCAAAAAGGCACAACTAGTTTACTTTGATTTGGCTGGATTTTACGTCTCAGCTTCTAACATTCTCATTTAACACAGAGGAGTCCACAATCTTTTGTCCAACTGTGGGAACTTAATTGCTTTCCCTGTCCCATTATGCGGGGCATCACACACATGCAACGGCAGTAGCTTCCAGTCCTGTTATCATAGCTGGATCTGGGAATCGAACCTCGCAGATGAGAGACGGATACTCTACCACCCTATGGCGGACTGGGCTAATTATTCTCGCAATCTTGAAATCCCAATAATCACACCTTGCCACAATTTTCAAAATCGTGGGTGAGAATTTTATTGACCTGTTGGGGAAACTAAGGAAAAAATGGCGCATTTTGTTAAGATGCTTTCTGAAACCAAACTCCCACACAAAACACTTTGAAAAAGAACCTCCCTTCCAGTTTCTGGGACCCTGTGAAAACACTTGAAATTATACATATGGGCCAAGACATCCTGTCTACCATTGCTTTTCCAAACCCCGTTTCCAGCTTTCTTTGTCCTTACTGAAGAGAAAAGATTCCACCATCCCTCTGCTGGCCCCAGGGTTCTTCCGTACTTTTATTCAAGTTTGACGAAGTAGCTCCATACCTGAATATTGCAAAAAAGTTGAATGCAAGTTATCTTTCATTCTTTGCGGTTCCGGTCTTACAATTTTGAAATGTCAGGCTTCAAAAGAAAAGCTCTTGTTCTCTTTTACGATTTTTACGTATGTTTTAATTAAGAACTTCATAGAAACCAGTAGAGTTCTTTTTTAATTTGTCCCGTATGGATTCCAACTACTGATCCGGAATTCCGGGCTCAGTCATTAGCTTTTTGCTGTTGGTGTTCCTTACATTCTAAAAATATCTAGTGAAATTTCTCAATACACCAATACAATCCTGGTTAATTTAGTGGTTCAAGTTAACGAAGAAACTGGTTAAAAACTAGAAGAATAGCCAGTTATTTGGTTAAATTCACCAGTGTAATGGTTAATGTGACCATGACTTCCTGGTAAAAAAAAACAGGATTATGTATGCTATATCAACACGGCACGGACCTGGCGAAATTTCACCAGACGTTTTTTAGAGTGTAGTATTTATGCAAGGACGTAGGAAGCTGGGTCAAAAGAGACGTTGGTTACGCAGTCAGAATTCAATGTGGGGAAGCATGCTTCAGGACGGAGACCCCTTATCTGTTCCTTCCGTAAAATAAGTAAACTATTTGCACTATTTTCCCTACAATTTGATAAAATTTTGTAACAAGATGCACCTTTTCCGGGTTTTTAAAATGATCTTTAAGAGAGTCGTGATTGACCGTCTTTGATCCCCAGCCTATAAAATATTTTCCAAACTAGCGGAGTGTTTTTTGAAATGCTTGCTCAGATATTGCACCAAATTGCATCCAAGGTCCCTCCGACTTTAAGTTTTCCCAAATGCATTGATTAGATCTCACTTGACTTGTTGAAGTCTCAATTTGTAACCTTTTGTTTTAAAGGGGTTCATTGAGTTGATACCGATAACTTAATGAGGGTGTTAAAGGGTCACTACCACATATGACAGTGCTTATAATTAGCACAATAAGTCAAGTTTTTATCCAAAAGGTTAAAATATTGAATTTTGTTTTTTTTCTGACTTGAAATGTTTTTGTGCATAAGTTGAAAGAGTGTCTGTCACAAATTTTTGAAAACCAAATTGGACCGTTTAGTACTCACTCATCAAAAGAGTTACTAGGTCACTAAGAAGGATGTGGGTATTGCCAAAGTGTTACCTTACGTCATTGGTATGCCGGTGCAACGGACATATTTTCCAGGTAGGACATCATTTCCTGTTACACCGGCACGGATCCAAAGATTCCAAAAAGGGAGGCTGCCTTAAGAGAAAGCAGGGGTGAGCGGGAGTCGTACTGCTAATTTTTCGTGCTTTTTTATTGTTGGTGTGGCGGAAAGGGAAGGCTGAGGCGGTAAAAGCCCCCTCCCATGGACCCGCTTCTGGTATGTAAAGAAAAAAATGTGAATTTCACGTACCAACTCAAAGAGCCCCTTTAATAGCAGACCATACACGATCTTTTAACCAGTTTGGGGGTACTGGGTTGTTCTCCCCTATATAGACATTGTGTCTATGATGTCACAGAGCGGAAAGAACGCCCTTCTTTGGGAAAAAAACAAACCAACACAGACAAATGCAGACAGCTGATTTTTCAACCAATGGAATACGGGCATAGTCCGCTACCCGTGTAGACGAATTCTTATGCATACGGCCACGTGTTCCATTGTTTTGAGTCAAAGGATGACGTCAAAGTGTTGTCAATACACAAGGTCTATAGACGAATCCGGACAGCAAGTCATGGTCTGATTTCAGTCGGCCATAGCTGGGGTACATCACCTCTTAATCTTTCAATTTCCTTGCTTACCTGTATCATTCATGGTTGTACACTAAATTGTATCTTATTTCCTCAATTTCACTGAATATGAGGGTTTGAAATTCATGTAAACAATAAATGAAGATGATGTAAGGCTGATGGACCCAGTAATGGCGGCCTACAGTTACTAAAAATAAGCGCTAATCGAATTCGTCTATACTTCATCTTGCTTGTGCGGAGCATCGCACACAGCTACAAGTGGCAATTTCATTTTGATAGTCTTTGGTATGACTTGGTATGGGAATCTAAAAGAGGCCGGTGCAGTCTACTCACACCCCCAGTCGAGAATACCCCCACGTGTAAACATGATCTCCCACGACTTTCTTCCATGAAGGAAGCTCATCAAATTTCATCCACAGAAGTAGCAAAGCCACTCTAGACTTGGTCGAGACCCTAATATCAGTTAGTTCAGCATTTACTGTTCTCTTTTGCAGTCGGGAGGTTGCGAGTTAGAGTCCTGACCGGGTGATTCGGAAGACTTTAAAAACGGAACCTACTGGCATTGTGCTTGATTCTCAGCATAAGCAATGGAGTAAGGAAAACAAGCCAGTGAGTCACAACTGGAAATGGGACTGTCAGGCTGTGACCGGCTCGACTTGAACCAATTGGATAGAAATTGAGCGGTAAAACTCCATCTAACTTCGTCTCTCTTTTGAGTACTGGTAGGCCTTCTATTACCTTCAGAAATCCTCAGCTTTTTTATTACTGAAGCAAATCTCCCTGCAAATTAGCCAAGTTTACAGCATGACCTCTTAATTTGAATTGAATTCTAAAGAAAAAAGGTGTAATAAGCCTTGACCAAGACTATCGGCAATGCTCACCCATTTAGACTACTGTTTCCGACTTTCTAAGGTCCGAAAATGAGTCTGAGGAAATCATATTTTCATCTATCTGCAGAACGAATGTATTCTTTTCTTTGGCACTCAAGCCAGTTGAACTCTCCACTTTGTTGAAATTTCTGTGGTCGATGATGAGCCATTTTTGACCCTCCTCTGGCGCTATAAATTCGCTGAATTGATGTTCCAGTAATATTTCGGACGGCAGATACGATGTTCTCGCTTGCATCATAAGCCCAGTTTGTTCCAATATACCCTCCAGAAAAACAATTATTTCGAATTCATCGTTGAATTTCTTTTCTCTCAGCATTTTTTCACTAAGCTCGTATAATGGACTACACTCGTCTATCTCATGTTCAATCAGCATAGGCCAAATAAGAAACATGTGGTCCTCCAAAATGAGTTTGTGAGTCTCTATTTGTACGCATTTCTTATTTAAATTGATTCGGGGTTTGACAAGATGGGCCCTAATTTTCACATCATACATGTGGCTTTGTCGGACGTTTCCCACATGAAACATGAGGCAGCGCTTACCGTTCCTCTCAGCTATAATGGCGATTTTACTAAATTTAATTGTTGCTGCTCGTTTTTTGGGCCTAGCTAGCTTAACAAATATACAGCCCGTCATTACAACGTCCACCAGGCAACTGAAAACAGATTGCAACACGACTAAAAATCCACCCATCCCACAAGATTCTGTAACCGAGCGAAAACCATACCCAATGGTGGTCTGCGTTTCTATAGAAAAAAGGAAAGCACTCATAAAGTTGTCCACATTTGCAATGCATGGTTCCCATTCTGCGTCCCTCTTCCGGTACCCGAGGTCACCATGATCGAGTGCTAGGGCGTACCAAAAGCCAGCAAATATGACCCATCCGATGACATATGTGAAAGAAAATATAATTAAAAGCCAGCGCCATTTTAGATCAATAAGAGTGGTAAAGCCGTCCTTCAAAAAATCAAGTTTTCGCGGTATATTTGTGTGAAGAACATTGCAAGTACCGTTCTTTTCTACCAGCCTTCTCGGATCGACTTGCTTCTCAGATGTCTTCTCAATTTCAACTTTAGTGTGGTGAGGTAATTTACTGAAACCATTCGGAGTGCCATTTTCACTCACGAGTTTCGTCTGCAAGCAAAATTAACAAACAATGCTATATACAAACAATATGTAAGCAAAATTATGGAATTCTTGAAATGTCACTCATATAGTAGACTTAATTACTGCTGGAAAGATGATAGGGGCAGATAGAGGGTGGGGCGGGGGGGGGGATGGGCTTTAAAACCACCGTCCTAGAAGGGATATAGGGAGGTGTATACCCATCTTGACTGGCACATTAGAAAATTCCGCCACATGAAACTGAGCGTCATGACTTGGCCGATAGCGTCTTGACTTGGCCAATTATTTTACAACAGAAAACAGCAAATAACAAACTGGCCTTGGTATTCTACCAGTTGGTCAGAGCCCAAACAAGTACTAGGTATATTCTTCATGCAATGCTAAAAATATCAAGACATAATGCTGGTTTGTAATCATAAAAACCCCTTTCGTTAATTTCGGAACATGATGTACCTATGAGGTATATTTTTTGTCCCAAATATCAATAATTTGACAGAATAGTCTGGAATTCTTTATGAATTCTATGGTCGCATTTTTTTCATTTACATTTCATGCATGACTCTACTAAATCTGAGCCGATTTTCATACAGTATTTATTTGGTAACTAATTTAGTTACTGAATTCGATTCTTAACTAGTTAACTCGCATTATAATAAGTGGTATGATACAAATCAATCTTTAAATATCTTTTGAAGGTGAATCCCAGTATCATACATTAACCCCAAACATATGTCACTTCACTGCTGGAATCAGAAGTCAAGTCAAAGTATAAAATAATGTCCAGTGTTCAACGGGAAGAATTTTCTAATGAAAAAAATTGTTGATACCAGGGGAGAAGTCAAGGATTTCGAAGTGGGGGCGAAGTGGGGGCCTCTGCGAGGGAGCGAAGACCATGGGCGATTTGGCACCAGGGTGAGCGTATTGGTGAAGGAGAGAATGTCCTTCTCTCACTGTGTGAGATATTTTGGTTTTTTAATGCGAAAATGTGTGATAAGGTGCAACAAATATGAAGAGTACCGAAATTTTACTCAAGGTTGCGACTGCTTCCTTTGCACCACCCCCCCCCTCCTTGACTACGGGTCTGGTTTGAATATTTGAGAGCATATTCGTAGTTTGAAACAAATTCATTCAACAAAGTTTATACTTTATGATCGATTTGTAAATGGTAAAAAATTGACGGAATAGCCCTTTTTCCGGGAACTTTTTAACTAAATAGGTGGGTACAATCCCTTTGGACCCCACCAGCCTTGGATACCCCTGACTTTGTTACGGGCCTGTCTCAAAAAGGGAAGGAGTCGTCCTACCATTTTGCAAGTTTTCAAACGTAAGTAGGCTCTAAAATAACGTATATTATCAATTAAACCCTTATTTTTTGACCCGCTTTGTAAACATAGTTGGAATGCTAAAGGTTTACCTATTAAAAGCAATCAACACATATTTTTAAAAAAAATGAAATTCTTAGGAGTTAGACACTTTATTATTATCATCTAAACGTGTTTATAAAGTGAGGGAACAAAGTATGTAGAAAAACGTTTTAGTCCTAAACACTTTGTAGAATGTAGAATGAAAATAAGTAATCTAACGAAACTGTTCACTCTGAAAACGTGTTTAGCAGTTAAACACATCTTTTCCGCACTTTGTAAACACGTTTAAATTCTAAACGTTTTTACAATTTGAGGACAAAAGAGTCTTTTGAAATCCGTGCATTTCCTTAAAACCGCTTTTAGAGTGTGAAATGCAAAAACGGGCCCTGGAAAACAAGTATTACAGTCACTTCTCACCTGTTCAGAAGCGATTTGGTTCTGTCTGTCCATGGCATTTGTCCTTAAAAAGTAGATTCTTTAAAATTAATGCTGTATATCCTTTAAATTGAAGATCCTTACTTACTAAATGACTTAGCCAAAAATTTGATCTAAGTGAACTAAATTTCGTTCATTTCAAAGTTATGCCAGAAGATCTTTGCATGAAGACTAGCAATCTGGTGTTCTTATATAGGTTATGGTCTTAATATTCTTACTACTGAACTAGGATTGCGGTTGCAATTACCTGAGTACCTGACTTCTGCAAAGTTTGTAGAGTTTAAAGGGGTGGATGGGTTGATATTGTTAACAGTTGCATATCTTCTAAAAAAATAAAGCTTTTTGACCTTTGTATTTGCCTTGAAATATGATCAGTCACGACGACCTGTGTGGCGTAGCTACAGGTGACAGGCAGTCTGGTTCTGGAAAATGAAAAATTGGGATATCTGTCCATATATGACACCAGATAATCAAGTGACATCCGTTAACCATACAGTGCAGTTTTCCCAAAATCCTGTCAGAAATTCCAAATATCGTTCTACACAAGCCTCGCGTTTCAAAATGATGTTCGTGTAAGAAAAGCAACTTGACAAAGTTTTGGAAAATTTATAATTTCGACGAGAACCTCAATGTATGCGTCTACGAGAACATCGGAGAGATAGAAATGACAAATTCTTAAAAAAAATCCTCAAACTTTTCAAATTTGAGGAAACCCACATTTTTTAAAAGACTCCAAACCTTTGTAAAAAATTTTTAAAAAATAAATCCGGGAGAGTCTCACCCCTAAAATTCCCTAATTCAAAAATTCGCAAACTTTAAAAAAATAAATGCTGTAGGTGTTTGGCTCCCAACCCTGGAAAATGTCTAACTACGCAACTGGTCGTAACAATTATGTCATGTGCAAATGTAATTTAGCCAAAGAATTACAACTAATCCCAATCCTTGGGTCGTCTCGTTTTCCGTTGTGTGAGCAAAACAGACATCGTATAATTTCAACATATACATTTCCTTGATGGAATAGAAGCAACTGAAAATTTCACTTCCATTTCAACCCCAGACCCCAGCTGGTTTTCCATCCTTGCCCCCCCCCCCCGAGCTCTCTTTTCTTTCCGCGCTGCGTAAAACTGGTATTTCGACGATCTGAAAATCTTCATTGACAGACCAGTTATGTAACCCAACTAAACAGGTCCACTCTTGACAACTCTTAATATAGGCCTACATTTTCTACCAAGTATACAGGAAAGTAGGTCCTACAGCGCACCTGGAATTTCAGCCCCTCACCATTCCAAAACATTTCAGTTTGTAAATGCGCTCTCATCACTCGTGATCCAAACCACAACTGATCCAACTGTCACTCCCATGACTGCGTTCTCATTCACAAATTTGTTCAAATGTGTCAGTTTGCCCTATACTGTATAAAGCTTCTCTCGAATAGCCCCTGTAGTCGGAGATTGCAGAATATGCGGACGGTATTTCCCACCTATCACAAGATAGGTGGGAATCGGATTTGAAAAGTACTTCAAACATTTTGAAACCGGATTTGTTCACTATGTGAAACTGTATATAAACTTCCCATTTTATGTGGCTGACGTTATATAACACATTTATGTTGGTTTGTCGACCACTTAAACCAATTCTCGAATGACTAGCTGACCAGGTGTACTGCCCCTTTAACATCTGGAGTCGTGTTGAATAAAACAGCAATAACCCAATCATAAAAACGAACAATCACACGGATATATGTTTGGATCTTATTTTGTTCCCACTCTATGCAAATAATCCCCCGTTTGTATATTGTATTTATGAGACGTCGCTTCTAAGCATCCGGTATTGACTGAGCGACTTTGATCCCCTTAGCCACTCGATAACGAAATTTTCTTCGAAAAGCACAGTATATAAAGCAAACTATGGATTGAAATATTTTTCTACGTAGCCTTGGAATATCTTTCACTTTAATTGTCTCAGTTTTTGAAAAATTCCCTTGCAAAATATACTTCTCTTGTATTCTCACGTAGTTTCTACTTTAAATTAGAACGTTTTCTAAAGTCCTCCCGACTCTCTGGCAAAGAGCCGTTCGGCGAAACCAAAGTTTAAACTGCTTCCCAAAGAAGCTATACGTCCACTGAAGGACAACACTTTAGAAAGCTTTCGCGGAAGCACTACAAGTAAAGCTTACATCATATACTATAGGCCTATCGTATATGTAAGGTCGATTACTGCGTAGCTTTTTCCCAAATTTTAGCATCTTTACTATACTTTTGTTCATTTAAATATATTATATATCCGACTAAACTGCTGGTATAAGATCGACGGACTGCACGATCGGTTAACATATTTTTCATGCAGAATTATTAAATCCATCTCGAAAGATCTAAAAGTATACTACATATGGCTAATACATAAGTGCATGTGAAATGTTTTCATCTTCGGAATAAAAATCCACAATAAAGACACAGTTACAATACAACGATATCGGATCGGATTCCGGTCCTATTTTTGCTAGTGTTTGTTAAAAATCTCTAGTCGGAAAGAGCCAAAAATTTGCCAACCGCAGTATATGAAAATTAAACTTATGCTAATTATTTCGTGACGTCAAATCGATGGACAGATTGTTTCGGACTACACTGTCCGATAAAAATGTATGTCGGTGTGAGTTACCAAAGCCACTTTCGTAGACATCAGATGTAAATCATATATTTGCACTGGGTGACAAAACAGCCTTAAAGGTAAAGAGCAGTCCCGCAAACTTATTTTGAAGAAAAGCTAAAGCACAATTTTCGTCTTTTCTCTCTTCAAAGTATCTTTCATTACATTTTACTACTTTATTATTGCATATTCAAGGTAAACCATACACTTATTTCTAGTAAATGTCACATTTGAAGATTTGAAATCTCTAATGCTTCGTCCACTTCGTTTTACTCCACACTAGACTGTGTGCGGAGTAGGTCCTGACGGAAACAACAGCCCCTTTTCCCACCATGAGCAACTCCTAAAGTTCGAATTAAAACTGGCATACTGTACTAGAGTGCAAGGACATGTCTAACACGCACGCACTACAATTCTGCGTTATTTGCCAGCAAATGTAGTTCTAGTTAGTGTGGTCTGGATCGCGGAACAATGACGTCATTCAGCTATTGCAATATCTCAGTATATGGATTCGTAAGATCTAAGAGTATTTGTTAAGTTAATAAATACTCTTAGCGTCCGATTTTGAAAGACGCCCTCTATCGTTACGTACCGAAAAGTTCCGTCAGTCCGTGGCGGTGAGCGCAGATTACCTCCGCGGTGCACAAAATAAACCCGTTTATTTTTTAATTTGAATTTTCACCGAAATTAAACCGTGAATACGATTTTTTCGAGCAAAGTTTTGAAAGAATCTGGACACGCAATTAGGAGTTTTCTGTGTTTATTAAAACATCCGTCCCAGATTTGAAATGGTTATTCGAATTTTTCCAGGCTCCGTACGAAATTTAGGTCTTGCTGAAATTTGGCGAGCAGTCTGTCTCCTGTTTCTCTAAATCTTACGCGTATGGTTTACCTTTGCTGTCACCCGATTGTGGTTTTATTTGAAAATATGAAACTGTGTACTTCGAAATGGTAATTAGTTTGTAACAGATACATATACAAGAAGAATGGAGTAAAAATGAGCCTTGGGAAACTTTAGGGACGAGTGCGTCCACTTTAATTGTATCCACCTCTGTCTGCCTATATTAAGTTTTCTAATCATGACATTTTATCATTTGAAATGACCGCAAGCTGCCTAAAATCACATATAGCAAAGTTTTGTACAAAAACGATCATTTTCTCCTTTTACACCAATATTTCTAAATTTGTTCTAATTAACCCATGAAATGCCAATTTTCATTTGAAATACATGTTTTTTGACGATTTCAAAATTTTGTGACGTCATAATTTGGGGGAATTTCCCAAAAATATGCGTCATTTCATGTCACAAAAACTGCGCGGTTTACGACTATAGACCCAAATAAAACCAACTTATTTCCTCCTGCTACCTGTGACATGCAGCTACCAGAAACGCGTTTAAGCATTTTAATATATTTGTGGTTAGAAGTATTAATCATTTAAATTATGTAAATTTGGGGTGAAAAGCACATTATTACTTACAGACATCAATTCCCATAAATTAATGATTTACGACGAAATTAAAGGGTGTGCCCAATCAAAAAGGTATTCACTGACTGTATAATAGTATGTACATCACAAAAACAAATTAGTCAGACCATAAAACACAATCCCGATTACGTACGTTAAGAAAAAAAAAACAAAAACAAAAAACCGAGCAATACACCATTCGCCCACACACTGTACGCATTTGTCAGGTTTATGATCGAAACTTTTCGATATGCGATATAGTATTATTTTGATCATACCGGTTTGCGTCCGAACAAATTCGGGGTAGTCATAATACAAACACAGATAATTAAATGGAAGGTGATGTCTAGTGATTAATTTGAGGCTTTGGAACAAAAGATTCTCCCAAATCGTCAAACCGCCACACACACAGAGAACCGGTCCAGAATGTTCAACAATATAACACCAATGTAAGGTGACCTAACTAATGCATGAGGCAGAAAAGATAAGGGCCGCCCCACCCCTGTCTCCTCGGTCCCTGGGGTATATTGATCTGACACTGTGACTCCCCAAACTCGTACTCCACATCGGAGAATTCATTTGAAATTCTGTGTAGAACCAGGAGAGAGAGCACACCAGGAGGATGGTGATCATTTGAGGTCACGCGCAGTAGACATGTTATTGTTAAAACTTTACTTAATGATCGACGTAGGCAGTATTTTTAACACTTCTTTGTCCGTTAAATACTTTATTTGGAAAATTTGATCCGGAAAAGGTGTTGTCCCAATTTAGTATACGAATGAGTAGAAGTCGCACGTGTAAGGCTGAAAGTTCCGCCTAGAATTTACTGTATAGGATGATTAGCCGGAATGGGATATGGCCACGCTGGAATTATTGGAATTTAGCTCATGATGGAGCTGACTGCAGATAGCCTTAGTCGAACTGGGGAAAACAGAGTTTCATTTGTGTTTACTTGCACTCAAATGGTGAAAAAATAACCCCACTTCTGGGCAGTGGATTCGCATTCATGTTTCATATTAAAGGGCCATGTCACAACATTAGGTCAATTTGTAGGGGTCAAAATGATTTGTTTACTTCCAGGCATCAGTACTTAAGCAGCCCTGTACTTCTTTTGTAGTAGATAAGTATTGTATTAGCCTATGCATGAATGCACTTGCACCTGCACCTGTAGATGTACAGTAGAAGTTGAATGTACAAAGCACCACAGCCTGGAGGCTTGATGAAGAATAAAGTCAGTTGCATCCAGACCTCCTTCGTGTTCAGTTGTCTTTCTGTTTCTTGTACAACTTTCAGTTAGAGTGCCACGCCTAGCCTGCAACTCTACAATGGCGCTGCGAGTATAGAACACTGCTGCCTTAATTTTGTTACAGTATTCTGTTAATATCCTGGAAGTCCATTGCCAGGAATTGGAAAGCCGAGGAATTGTTGGTGTCTTCTCATCATTTCTACTATTTTATGGACTGCATCCTGTGTTGTTTTTGTGTTAATCTGGAAATCCATTGCCAGAAACTGAGACAGTGTAAGCATATGTTTCTTTAGCAAGTTTGCTTTTCCAAGAGGTTCAACTGCCACACCCTGTACAATATTCTACCTTGGCTATGCATCTCTGCTGGCAAGTATTGTACTGTATTGTTATAATACTGCTAAGCACTACCTCCAAAAGTGACTTTACATTTGTTGAATCCTTGTCTTTCACAAATATGGCTCAGAAGGAAGAGAAGAACGTAGGTGATGCGAAAACAGAACGTTATCCTCATTTAAAGTACATGTTGGCTGATTATATCCAAAATTTGTGTGAACAGTATCACTTAGATACCTCGCAGCTCAAAACTAAACAAGAGAGAATTGATGCCTTACAAACTATACCAAATTTGCAAGATGTAACAACAGCGTTACAGGATCAAAATTCACAGAATCAGACGCCACCATGTAAGGTAAAAAAATTTCACCCACTAACGAGTAATGATGATTTAGAGTGCTATTTAGTGACTTTTGAAAGGCTATGTGTGGATCAGAACATTCCACCAGCAAAATGGACCATTAAGCTTGAACCCTTTCTCACTGGAAAGGCACAGAAAGCAGTACACCTGTTAACAGATTCACAGAGGCGTGACTTTTCATTTGTGAAAGAAACTATTCTTCATGCTTATAAATTGACACCTGATTCATATCGTGAAAAATTTCGTCGAGCCTCAAAGTTATCCTCAGAGACATTTCGTGAATATTGAGGTAGGTTGCATTTGTACCTACGAAGGTGGATCAATCCATCTCAGGATCTCCTAGCTATGGGCGATTTTTAGACTGTCATGGATAAGATTGTTGCAGACCAGATGATAGCATCACTTAAAGATGAAGGCCTACGCTATAGATTGCTTGAGTATAAATGGCGCAGTCTTTCAGATTTAACAGACAGAGCAGATGACATAATGATGGCCCGTACGTCATCTAAATTTCGCTCACCTCCTGAAATTACATCTACACAGGATACTAATCGTCAAGGTGGGACTGCTCCAGCTGGAAGGGGACAATCAAGTTTAGGGAGAAGCCCTGAAACTATATCTACTGAAACTACGGCTATGCAGGATACTAACCGTCAAGATAAGGTAACTCCAACTGTAAGGGGACAATCACGTTTTGGGAGAAGCCCACAGAGAAGAGGCAACATGGCAAACGTAAGGTGTTATTTGTGTAATGAAATGGGCCACTATAGTTTCGAATGTCAGAATCAACAGCATACCCTGAACTTGATACGCATGTCAGATAGTCTTCATGAAGAACAGTTGTGTAGTACCGAGAATTTAGCACAAGGGAAGTTATCTGCAAAACTGGATGGAGCCTATTTTGAATCTGTTATTGATGGGGCTGATGTTTTAGCATATGCTGATTCAGGAGCAGCTGTTTCTGTTATTAATCCATGGAGTGGAAAAAGTTATACCCTTGGATGGACCTGTTAATGTTTCATTATTGGATGGTACACCATTAGTGATTGCTGGTAAGGTAACCTGTTCGCTTACTGTAGCAGGTCAGAAAGATCAGGTTCAACTGTTTGTTGCTGACATTCCATGTTCTTGTATTATCGGGCGGGATATTCTAATGAAATTTGCACTTGTATTTGATATGCACGAAGGGTCGTATTGGTCTAGCAGGTTACAACCTTGTGTAAAATTCCCCCTAATTTGGGTTGGCCAACGAAAGGTATCTGTACATTGTCTTCTCAAGAAGTGATTAAAAATGAGATTGATGTTAACCTTTCTGACCAAAAGCCAGTATCGGGTAAAATCGAGGGCTTTGCAGAGGAAATTGATCAAGTGTTTCAAGGTTATCCTGAGGTTTTTGTTGATACACCCGGGTGTTGTGACTGGCTGCAACATAGGATTGATACAGGGGATGCCCGCCCAATTAGGAAAGCCCCCTACAAATTGTCTCCAGCTAAAAGAGAGAATTTAAGGGTACAAATTCAGGAAATGTTGGAACTAGATTTGATTGTTCCATCTTGTTCAGAGTGGAGCAGTCCTGTGGTGATGGTCAAAAAACCAGATGGTAGCTTTAGATTAGCCATAGATTACAGGGCACTGAACTCAGCAACTAAGCCTTCGAATTATCCAATCCCTACCATAGATTCAATTCTTCATTCGATGTGTATGACTCATGTGTATTTTCAACATTGGATTTGAAGTCTGGTTTTTGGCAATCCACAGTTCATCCTTTGGATCAACCTAAGACAGCATTTGTTTGTGAAGAGGGCGTATTCCACTTCAAACGCTTACCTTTTGGCCTGAAAAACGCAAGTCAAAATTTTCAGAATCTTCTTGATATTGTTCTACAACCTATACATTCTAGTGTTTCCAAGAGTCACAGCTATGCATATATTGATGATATTGTGATTCATTCCTCCAATGTTGAAGACCATTTTAAGGATCTAAAGAATGTACTTGACTGCCTTAGAATGGCAGGTTTGACAGTTAATCCTTCCAAATGTCATTTGTTATGCTCTGAAGTAAAGTTTCTGGGTTACATCATTGACGGGCAAGGCATTCGCCTTAATCCAGAAAAATCGGAAGCAATACGTAACTTTCCCACCCCTTTGGACAGGAAGTCTTTAGAACGCTTTTTAGGATTGGGAGGCTGGTGTGCAAAATTTGTTCAAAATTATTCCAAAATGGTAGACCCTTTAAATAATTTGAGGAGGAAAGGGGCTGAGTGGTATTGGTCGGAAGACTGTCAAGCAGCTTTTGTTAAGGTAAAACAAGAAATAGCAAGAGCAGTGTCTCTTGTAATCCCAGACTTTAGCAAGCCTTTTGAGGTGCATACAGATGCTAGTGGGATAGGTCTAGGTGCAGCCCTCATTCAAAGAGACAAATTGAATGAACCAAAGGTTGTTGCTTTTGCCTCACGATCATTAACTGCAGCAGAAAAGAATTACTCTGTGACAGAACTTGAATGTTTGGCAGTCGTATGGGCATACGAGAAGTGGCGCCCTTATCTTCGGGGCACTCGTACGTAGTACAGTATTTACTGATCATCAAGCATTAGTGTGGATGTTACACACAAAATCTCTCAAAGGGAGGCTTATTAGATGGGCACTACGTCTTCAGGAATTTGATTATGACATTCACTACCGTCCAGGTGCTCAGAATACTATCCCAGATGCTTTGTCAAGATCCCCACAAATTGCAGCCATTGATTATGATAATAATGTGTGTTTTCACCCAAGTTGTAAAGGTGATCCTTCTAGTCAGATTAACTGGGTCCAGTGTGATAATTGTGAACATTGGTTTCATTGCCTCTGTTTAGGGCTTACCAAAAAGCAGGCAGATGAGCTAGATGTATATGTATGTGAACAGTGCTCTGCAACAGGTAGGGTTACCAATGTGGTAGAGAGTAAGGAACCATCTTCAGGGAAGATTGAGAACGAAATGCATGTACTACCAGATATAAACCAGTTTATAATGGCTCAGAAGAAAGACAAACACTTGTTGCAAATAATTTCGAAATTAGAATCCACAGGTCAAGAGTCGAGCAGTGTCCACCTGAACTATATGGTGGAAGGGGGATTACTGAAACGTATTGATAACAAAAAAGGTAAGGTTGGTAAAGTTGTTGTGCCACAAAATCTAGTACATGAGGTCATAACACATTTTCATTGTACACCTACTTGCCCACATCTGGGTATCAGGAAGACGGTCCCAAAGATCTGTGAGAAGTTTTGGTGGGGCAAAGTTAGACGGGAAGTAGAAGCTTTTATTAAGCGATGCAGGGTTTGCCAACTTTCCAAACCACTCTACCCCAAACCAGGTGGTTATATGTCATCTACTCATAGTACTTATTCATGGGAGACCGGCAATGGACCTGCTTGGGCCGTTCCCAGAGAGTAAAGAGGGAAATTTGTATGTTCTTGTTCTTACAGACCACTTTTCAAAGTTTACTATGTTATATCTGTTGAAGAGGGCATCAGGTTCAGTCTTAGCTTCTGTTCTCAGACAGGTTTTTTTGTATTTGGGGAGCCTGCCAAACATTGGTGTCAGACAATGGACCCGGATGGTGTCAAGATGTGTTGCTGAATTATGTGTGTTGTGGGGTGTCAAGAGAGTGTTTACTGTTCCCTACCATCCACAAACTAATTGGGTTGAAAGGGTCAATCGTAATTTGGTATCCATGTTATGCTGCTTCGTAAGCACTAACCATACTGAATGGGACAAGCATGTAATGGAGTTTATGTTTGCTCTGAACTCGTTCAAGCATGATGCTACAGAGTATTCCCCATATGAGTTGTTTTTGGGCCGTACACCTTTGGGGCCTGGGGAGTGGGTGGACCAAGACCCCACAAGTGGTGTAAGGGATAGAGCTGATATGTATAGAATTGCAAAAAGAAACATGCAAGAGCAACAAAGGAAAAACAAAATATTATACGACAAGAAAAGGTCAGCAGTTAGCATTCGAGTAGGAGATAAGGTCCTTTTGAGAGCACACCCTCTTTCAAACCTCAAGAAAAAGTTTGTTGCAAAACTTGCCCCTAAATGGCGAGGGCCCTACAAAGTTACTTCTGTGCTAACTCCAGTAAACGTGGTGATCTCCACAGAGGGAGGGGATGAGACTAGAGTTGCTCATATTGAGCAGCTAAAGGTAATACCAGACTAACCCTTTTAAGGAAGGGGAGATGTAGGGGTCAAAATGATTTGTTTACTTCCAGGCATCAGTACTTAAGCAGCCCTGTACTTCTTTTGTAGTAGATAAGTATTGTATTAGGTATGCATGAATGCACTTGCACCTGTAGATGTACAGTAGAAGTTGAATGTACAAAGCACCACAGCCTGGAGGCTTGATGAAGAATAAAGTCAGTTGCATCCAGACCTCCTTCGTGTTCAGTTGTCTTTCTGTTTCTTGTACAACTTTCAGTTAGAGTGCCACGCCTAGCCTGCAACTCTACAAATTCAGTCATCTAAACTTATACTATAGGCCTAGGTAAACCCCTGCAAAGACTGACAGAGTAGGACCAGGGAGTTGCAACTTCCTGGTAGGACTAGGAACATTGCATCTTGATTCGGAAACTAAACTGAGTCAGCCACCTGCCTACAAAAGGTATCAATCATCAATTCAGGGTTCTTTGGGCTATTATTAGCGCCCTAGGCTAGGCCTAGCCTAGCCCTTGAACAGGGCTGTGTGTGGAGTGTAATGAGCTTAGGCCATGTAACGTAACCCACAGCCCTGTTCAAGGGCTAGGCCTAGCCTAGCAAGTTACAATAGACTAGCCTAGCCTAGGCCTAGTAGGCCTAGCCCACAGGCGCCTTGAACAATGGGTCATATATAGGCTAGTAAGTTATCATGGGTCGATCACTACCATGAGTCGATCACTACCTTCCGCCATTGCAGCGAGTAGGTGCGACGTGATTGCGATGCTAGATTAACCTGCGATGCAAATTCTTCAAACAACATCAAAAACAATTATTTGTCATCATGGTTTTGATTTTTAAAGCATAAATGTTAGTCATGGCCAGATTTTCAAGTTTCAGCAAAAGTGTGAACCAGAAATTTGCAAAAATCAGTAAAAATGATTAAGAGAATGTCTTTTATGAAGTTTTAAGAAAGAATTCTGATAGAAAGGAGATTGTTTTGTTTCATTATGTCAAAATCTGGCCCTAAATGTAGTAATTTGTAGGATTTTATTTGTTTGTTTTATGAAGTGATCGACTCGTGATTACTTCATAAGCATTGCTACTTGCACTGCCTCTTACATTTCAAGATTAATTTTCAAAAGAATTTCTCAGTCCAAATAACACCAAAATGTAGCACAAAGAAGAAGACATAGGCCTATTACAAAATATTCCTGTCAGGTTTTATCGATTTTTGTCGATGTTTTCATATTTTTGTGGTAACAAACTTTATTAGGTGATCGACTCATGATGAGCCTAGTATTACAGTGTGTGGTTATATATGAACCACCATAGAGGAGCACCTGTGGCCTAGGCGGCAAACGTTAGGCCTACCCAAGGCTATTTAAAATATTTCTGATGTTCACTGTAATTTTTCTACAGTTTGACGAATCTTTGTTATTTTTCAATATTAATTAGGCCTAGGCCTATTTCATTTAATATTTTGAAATCACTCTTTTGTCCTTCGAACCTTTCAGAAGAAGGGGGGGTAAAATCCCCTCTTTTCATTTTCATATCAGAAAAAAATGTCTGTATTTTGGTGTCTTATTTCATAAGAGACATGTTTGCATTAATATTTGAACTAAGATGAATAAAAAGCCTTCAAAACAAAACAGATTACATCCATAAGGGACCTTCAACAAGCTTTTGTCCCCCAAGCCAACCTGTTACTTTGTTCAAAGGCACCATCATTTTTATAAATCTAACCCCTTACCTTTTTATTTCTCGAGTTTCTGGCAGAATACCCGTAAGGTGAGACTCAGAGTAATTTTCTACTCTCTAGAGACTCTTATGGTAAAATTAAAATCAAACAGAGCAAATCTCCCGAAATAAGAATGCCAACCCTTATCTTGCAAGCAGTGACATGCCTCAGCGAAAGTGCTTCAAAATATGTCAATCTGCCTTATCTTAAAATACCAAAATAATGTCCTTTACTTGCTTCCTTAGCTTACATTGTTGACTTTGTTGGCTCTCCAATGGTAGTGATGACGCTTGACTAGAATGTCATTAAGTTTCCTGGGGGATTTATTAAACTGTATAAAACAACAGGGCTTTGTTTTAATAAAAATTGCAGAGCACCCTTAACAATTAATTTCACCATTTCAAGGACGTTTCATCGGATCAATGGAGTTGTTCTAAGTTCCACGTACGATGCTACTAGAATTACCATATTTATTTAACAGAGATAGTGGGTATTTTTATTGGGTTTTGCAAGGGTGACTAGATGGAAAATGGAAGAAAACCAGGAAAAAACCTTGCTAAACCATATGAAAAATTAAATCTGTACACATTTTGAGCAATAAAAACTCCTCTTTGGATGTCACCACAAACCAGTGAAAGGAGCTGTGCATGTCCAGCTAAATCTGGACATTTGGCAACCCTACATGCTGCTGATTCGAATCATAGGCCTAAAAATTATTTCGCTGAATTGCAGTCCTCTGATTTGAGAAGGTCCTTGTTAACTCCCATCTGCCTCAAGGTTGCTAACAGCCTCTCAGAAATGATCTATTGTGGGAAATGTTTCTGCAAACCAGATTCATTGACGAAAAGTTTAGGCTACACCATCTGCTATGTAGCATGCAATCAGCCATCCCAATCTTCTTGACAACTGTGCACCCTACATGTAGGCTTCAATGAAAAGTGGTCCACAGTGGAAGGGAGGAGGAATGATTAAAAAAGAATACGAAGAAGGTTGTGCCCGAATATTCTGCCCAACACCATCATTTTTTGGTAAAATTTTCCTCTGTTCGATCAAAAACAAAAATGGATTGTTGTTCCCCATGTGCAGTGATTGCATTTTGTTGTCTTGGGCTCCCTGTAAAAAATTGAACAGGTGAGTAGGCCTTATAGTATGCAGCCCCTTGTCAGAAAAAAACCGGGGGGAGGGGTAGTGTTTGCACGGGTAACCCGGGTACCCGCCCGCCATCGTATAAAAAATGCATGCAAAAGGATCATCCCATTTACGCCATTGCCCACGGTAATGGACTAAAATATTTTGCCAATTTGGGTAAACATTCTCCGAGACTGAGAATGAAGAGAGCCCCTAGAAATTATGTGTAAGTTTGATAGTTGTCTGTACTTCATTTCTGAAGTTGAAATTTTTATCAGTGTGCGGCCCGATCGCGCTATCGTCACGTAGTGGGTTACTTCTCACACATCACATGTATATCGCTTATAAACTTACTCGCAAGCAAGCTATCTGACGGCCGATTCAAAATCACATCGTACTGTTTCACGCAGACATAGCAAGACATACTGTATCACCCCCGCCCAGCTCGCAAAGACAGTGCCCGTAACGTTCAGCATGCTAGGTAAACTGAGCCTTGCATGTATATATATACGATCTTATTATCAATACGGTATGCCACCTCGAGTATAATCCTCGCATATTTCTTAATGGTTAAAGGTGTCAGTTTTACGCAGATCAACACTTTGCCGCTATCTGCAAAGTAAAACGACATCAATGTAATAACACCGTAAACATTCACAATTTTTTTTTTAAATAGGCCAGTATATATTACGTTATTGTGCCCCAAAATGGCGCTCGAGCAGACTACGAAGTTTATGTGTGAAATTTATGTTACCGTGCCTGGATGTCGACACGAGGCCTAGCTACGTAAGAACATACATACCCCATTAGCGATAATTCCAACGCACATTGCAAAGTAGTATGAGGGAAGTTCACAACATGACGTCGTTTGTTTACAATCAGTAATTTTTGACGTGCAAGAGAATACCATAATACAGGGCTCTGAGTATGCCTTACAAAATGCTCATATCTTTTAGTCACCGTATGTAACACCGGGTAACGCGGGTACCCGACGGGTATGGCCATCGGGTACCCGGGTCCTAATTTTTAGTACCTGTGCAAACACTAGGGAGGGGCAAAATTTCTACGGGGGGGTGGGGGGAGGCAAATCTGACAAAACCTCAATCACCATGAATTGACACAAAGCTTGCAAAAATTTTGGCCTGTTTTGCCTCCCAGATCACTGGAAGTGGCATTTCTAAAGCCTATTTTTCACATAGAAACTTGGAAAGCATGTTTTGTTCAGTTTTTTCTTTGATTTTTATATGTTTTTTCAATTTTTTTGATTTTCCGGGGGGCAAGTGCCCCCCCTTGCCCATACCTGTAGACGCCTATGCCCCTTGTCTATCATAATGATTACACCGTATGGCCCAATGCTGAAAATGGTTGGACAACCCTGCTTTATTCCAAGGCTTACATGATTTTTGGTGTTAAAGGCTCAGTTCTCTCATCCCAAACAGTACCAATTCTCCTAACCTTCTTACTGAAGTCCCTCCCACAAGTGTCTGAAGTTCATTCTCATCCAGATACAATCTCAGTTTTTATTGCTTCAAGTTGAGTATAGAAAAACTCAATATTATCAAAACACTCTCAGTACTGTTCATACTGTGTAAAATCAGCTTTAGTACTCTGCTTTGTTTGAATTAGCTGCGAATCAAAGAGCTGAGCCAATTGAGAATTTTGGTACCCCTGTACCAAAATTGTAGTTTGAGGTGAGAGGTTTGGCCCTTTAAGTTACTTCTCACCTAAAACAATCCCAGTTCTCCTAACCTACTCCCTTAAGCCATTCCCACAACTACCTAAAACTCATCCTCATCCAGACACAATCTCAGTAGAGGCAGTCAATTCAAACCCCAAAAAGGAATTTTTAGTAGTCTTCAGAAATTCTCAATTTACTCAGCTCTTTGATTGACAGCAACTTAAAAAAATGCAGAGTACTGTAGCTCATATACGCAGCACATACTGTGCTAAGCACTTGGTCTGATTACATATTGGGACATTGTATGTACTCATACTGAAGCAATAAAGTGATATTGTGTTTGCATGAGAATTAGTTTTAGACAGTACTGTTGTGGGGAGTAAGGTAATAAAGTTAGACCTATCAGAAATGGATCTGTTTGGGATGAGAAGAACCTTCATAAAGCTCTTTCTTCTGGTGTCTATATTAATCAGTTTTGCACTGGAACTGTACAAATAAACCAATTCATGTATAAGTGTTTAGACTCTGTGAAAGAAATTTAAGCAATGATTGCGATCAAAAGGTCATCATTTGCTTGCAATGTGTTTAGCTTACAATGTGTTTAGCTTACAATGTGTTTAGCTTACAATGTGTTTAGCTTACAATGCGTTTAGCTTACAATGTGTTTAGCAAACATACAAGTTACAGGAACTTTTCTGCACTTTGAAAAGAAACAAGAGAAACTTTTTAAAATGAGGGCGCTATTCAGAAATAGTATTCATTAATCAAATATTGTCTCATTCAGTAATTCTACCATATGATATGATAGGGTCGATGGCAGCCGAAGGAGCTGCACATTAACTTTAAATTTGTAGAGGGTCAATGTTTTACATGTAGAGAAGTTTTCTTCATAGAAAAAAAAAACATAATTAAGTGTGTGTGTGTGTGGGAGGGGGGGGGGAGGGGCTGGGGGGAACCTATGATAAAAGAAGAGAGGTGTGAGAGGAAGGGAGAGTAATTTCATGTAAAATTTATTACATCAGCACATGCTTTTGATTTTTGGATATTAGTGGAGAGTTGCCTAAACACAGGCAGCCCTTACATCATTTACTTCAAGAGTGGTACCCTTCATATGAGTTATGTTTTTTTTCCTTTTTTAAGTTGGTGGCACCTCAAATCAACTAGACTCATTTTAGCAACTCAAGTCAGGTGTGACCAGGGCCACTGTGCTTTTTCAATTGCAGAAAATTCAATGTCCAGAATTTTTCCAAGTCAGGAGATTTTGTAAGTTGTGAGGTGAGTCATAGCTTCATTACAACTCTGTCTACTTTATATGGTAAACATAAAAAAGACTTAAGAAAACCTAGGCCACAAAATGGTGTCTTGGCACCAACTTCCCCTAAATGAGTCATAGTTTTTGTTTTCTTTTCAGTTTGCAGCAGTGAAGTATTCTGATAACACATTTTGATCAGTTGGAAATTAAATTGATTCATTTGGAGTTTGATCTATCAATGTCTTTAAACAAGAAACATTTTACAGTGAATAAAACTACTCAGCATTAATTCTGACCTTTGAATGACCTTGACCTTGATATCTCAGTGAATCTAGAGGCTTGGTCTCATGTAACCTGTGACACTCTGTTATGATACCCGATGTATACAACTAGGCAAAACCCTTGGTTAACCCTGTGTTTCTAGTCTGTGTTTTCACATACCCTGAGATTGGTTGATTGGGCAGTGCTACCATAGTAACAAGGTCAAATAATTTTTATCCCACATAGAGAAAAATGTTATAAAGTATGGGTTATCAGCTTAAGAAACCGGCACCTATGGCCTTGCTTGATTAAAACAAACTTGGATGTTTCAAACAGGAATCCCTGTGATTTGAGGTGAATCAAAATTTGAAAATATACCCTGAGTTATTCCTGAATTTCCATGTAACACAGTGTTACTTCTAGTGTGGGCTATGTGAGACCACACAGTCTAACAGACATATTTTTGCACTAGGATGAACACTTCAGAGCCAAATTTTTGTTCGATATGTCAAAGAGGAACATATTCTAAGCATTCTGGTAAGAGTTTCATTCATTTCCTACATTCTGTTTCTGAGAAATTTCCTATAAAAAATGAATTTAGAGCAAGAAGGTATGATGTCATAGATTCACATTGTTTCTTGTCCAATGTTTTTATTTTTCATCCTATTAGTTTGACCTTGAATTGATTAGGGAAGTTATCTAAGGCAAGGTTTTGCTCAAGATGCACCTTACGGTATCAATATATCAGAGTTAGTTGCAAAAAATTGTTGGTAAATTGGTATTATAAATTATAAATAAAAACAAAATATTGGCCAAAATCATGAGTTCATGACATCATGGCTGCTTGCTTAAAGTTAATTCAACACATATAGGAAATTTGCTTCATCCAATGGCTAGTATCTTGACCCAGAACAGAACATGCTTGGGAAATGACTAAAAAATTCACCAGAATGCTTAGAATACAGTATGTTCCTCCTTTCACATATCAAAAATAAATTCGGCCCTTGATTATTCTTTTTAGCTTTTTGAGACTGGACATCCACCTTCAAAAGATTTCGAACAACTGATTTGTATAAATGTGACTAGAATCAAAATCAGTGGCTAAATTAGTTATCAAATGGAATTTTGAAACATGAAAATTGGGTTCACATTTTGTGAAGTTATGTTTGAAAATAAAATTACAATATTCGGCACTAGAATTATACAATTTCCAGACCTGTCCATCAAATTATTGATATTTGGGACAAAAAAACATACTGAAAATAGTACTTTTTGTTCCAAAGTTAACACA
This sequence comes from Holothuria scabra, assembly GCA_037179385.1. NCBI lineage: Eukaryota > Metazoa > Echinodermata > Holothuroidea > Aspidochirotida > Holothuriidae > Holothuria > Holothuria scabra. Next base: position 56,321,487 of record CM074184.1, read on the forward strand.
GGGCATGTTTATAAAATTACACATGAAGAAGTGGAATCGTTTTGTTTCCAGAACAGAAAATCAGTTTTCCGTAGAGTAACACTTTTAATTTTGGCATGAATCAAATGACACCAAATGCAGCAGGTTCAATGACAATGTTCATGATGGCAAAACAAAGTACATAAAAATCAAAAGACTTAATTATAAAAGATAAGACAAAAAGTAAACCACTTCAACTGCAATAATGACCTCACATTTTGCATTAACAATTTGAACAGCAATATTATCTCAGATTATGAGCCCTTGTGCAAACCACTTGAACAGCAAAAATGATCTCAGATTCTGAGCCTTGGTTTAAACTGTGAAGGACACTAATTCATGATTACTTTGTGTTTGATAAGGTCTAAAAAAAGACACTGGCATCAGGCTTTGAATTTTGAGCTGTGCAGGTGCGATCACACCCATCGTCCACCTCAAATGGTTGTGAGAAGAGAGATCTTTTGCACACCAAAATGAAGATTTGGAGCTCATATAACCACTGACACCCTTTTATTTTCTGAGGAGGGTGATATGTAGCACACCTGAGAGATCTATAACCCAAGGCCTGTGGCGTACTTAAATTGTTTTCAAAGCTAAGAAAACTGTTAAAATAAAAGAACAAAACAACACCAAAAATCTGTGTTGGTGGTAGAATAAATTTAGGCTTTTTATTATTGAAACTCAAATTTATTTTATCCTGGAAGAAGATCAAACAAATATTTTATTCATTGATTCCATTTTATTGAAAGAGCAGGCCACTGAACAATCAGGAGGCAAAGTCAGTGGTCAGCACCTGGGGACAAACTGGTTGGTCTTTTGTGGGGAACTGGGATCAATGCTTGGGGGTAAACTGGTTATTTGGGGTTAAACTGGTTAGAGCAAACTAACAAGGGGGCCAAACAACTGTAAACCATTGAGATGATTGCCAAAGTACTGTAACTCATGTTACTGCATACAGTGTAGTATATTTCTGTGAATAGGTAGCAAACAGCTAGCTTATCATACAGCCAACATGCAGTGCTTCTGCACAAATTAACATTCAAGTTTGAATAAGTTGTCACAGCAGACCTTATCAAAATTTAGATGTGTCATATTTTACAGGTAACTGTGTAATTGTGTCAAATGTGAAATTTACTGGAAATAACTGCTTGGTTTACCTTCAATAGGCAAGAGTAAAGTCATAAAATGTAATGAAAGATACTTTGAAGTAAAATAAGATGAAAATCGTGTTATTTAGCTTTTTCTTGAAAATAAGTTTAGGGGGACTACTCTTTACCTTTAAAGGTCCTGTGGCTAAATTTATTGGTATCTTAATTCCTTGGCTATGTAAGGACTGTTGTTGGAAGCTAAGGAACATTAGAAGAAGCAATTTGGTGACCTTGAACACACGTTCTTGCCATGCATCCTCACCTGTGTCAGTTTGAGCAAACATCCTGCTATCAAACCTTGTTTACTAAGCATGCTTGCATCTACTTTTTGCACATACACCTGTGACACTCTGCACGTTGCGGTTTAAGGAAAGGATGTTCATATGCGATTTATCAGCAACTTCTAGTTTATGATTGATTAGAAAGAAGTAATAATAAACATCTGAAGGAAAAACAGCTTCATACAAATTTTACTGTTGTATTCGTCACTTCAAATTATAATTTAACTAGTCTACAGAAAAGTTTTCAATTGGTACACATGGCATTTCTTTGATTGACTGACTTCAAGTTGTAGATAATGCAGAGTAGTTCATATTATGCATCATGTGTGGAGAGTGTTCTGATTTCACTTTTTCAGTACTCCCCAGGGATATAGAAGCAATATAAGCTGGGTTTGTATCTGACATAAGGACAGTTTTAGACAGTGGTGGGAGGGACTCAAATTCTTAATTGGCTCAGTTCAGTTTTTGATTGACAGCAAGCTAAAAAATGCAGAGAACTGTAGCTCAAACTACACAGCACTGTACTGAGAGCATTTTGTATGACATGTTTTGGGTTTTATATACTTACCCTGAAGCAATAAACTGGGATTGCCTCTGGATATGAGTTTTAGACAGCTGAGGTGAGGAGGTACTATAGCAAGAAGGTAAAAGGAGAGTTGGAACTATTTGGGGTGAGACGATAAGACCTTTAAGTATTGAAGATATTGTGCATGTTCAGTAACAAGAAAAATAAAAAAAAAGAAAAAGCCAAAAAGTAATATGCTTTAATTTGTATGATAAACTTCATACATAGCTGAACCCTCCCCCTAGACCTGCCAAGTTCTTGACAATTTGATGAATATTTGTGACTTACATTGGTCCTGACTAGTTTCTACAATCCCCAGGAAATACTTATCAGTTGATTATTAGTACAAATTATCATAAAATCTTGTTTTACAGCCCCATTAACAACACTTTTCATAAAACAGAAGTATTTCTTGTAAACCGTCCTGTTTTTGTCATTCTCAACACATAGTTAATAAACCCTGTAGTCAGAAATGGAACATCGCTTCAAAAGTACATGGTAGCTAAAATGGCATGGAAAGCAAGAGAATACAAAATCATGGTCATTGACTGTACGCATCTCCGTGCAAGTAGTTTAGTTGGAATCTGAACCCATGACGTGTTGATTTCATTAAATACTAAGCAATATTAAGTCACTAATTTTTTAATTTGGCTAATGAATACACTGGACAGGGATGGGAACATGGAACAGTTGTCCCGAAATTTAACCAAACGGTAAATGGGCCACGATGAATGTGAAGTAATAGTACTCACCAGTCCTTGTAATTTATATCAGAACATATCAGCTTGAAAGACCATTTAAAATTTTGCCAGTTTACTATGCAGCATTTCCTAGTTTGTGGTTTACCTCTCTTAGTCATGCTTGAACGTAGCTGTTGTGGAAGCAAGGAACGCGATGCCATCATTGTGTAACGAAAACAATAAGAAACAGACGAAGGGTTTGAGACACTCTGAGGGGTGGTTTTTATTGATTCCTTGCATCAGCAAAAGGAATCTATGCAATGGTGATGTTGTGTGTATGCATGTGTGTGTATGTGAGGCTTTAGCTTGTAAAACACGATATATCAAGAAGTGTATGTGTGAAGGATCTCATATTTGGTGTGTGGGTTGGCCATAATGAATAGATGATCCCTATTGCGTTTGGTAGAGGTCAAAGGTCATTTGGGGTCACGAGAGGTCAAAAGGTCAAAACCTTGTAGACACAATATCTCAAGAACAGTACATGTGACTGTTCTCATATTTGGTTTGTGGATTGGTCATATTAAGTAGATGATCCCTATCAGTTTTTGTGGAGGTCAAAGGTCATTTGGGGTCTAAAGAGGTTAAATAGTAAATTCCTTAGAAATTGCTTGTAAACACTCTATCTCAAGAAAGGTAAAAGTGACTAATCTCATATTTGGGGTGTGTGAGTTGGCCATATCAAGTAGATGATCCATATTGTTGGAGGTCAAAGGTCATTTGAATTCATGAGAGGTCAAAAGGTCAAAACCTATTAAACTTGATATTTCAAGAAAGGTGCAAGTGACTTTGCTAATTTTGGGGTATGTGGGTTGGTTGTATTAATTGTTCTGTATCGATTTTTGTGAAGGTCAAAGGTCATTTGGGGTCATGGAGAGGTCAAGACATCAAAACCTAGTTGTCACGGTATCCAAGAAAAATGCATGTGATGTACAAACCCGATCTTTATTGCAAAATTTCACACATGTGGATGTGATATCATGAGCAGAACCCCAGTTCTTGTAGGAAGCGTTCATGCCTTGCATCAACATTACGGAACATTATGGAGCACTGTCACTTTGAAAAACATTACGGAGCACTGTCAATTTGAAAAAAAAGATAGGCTTAAATTTCAGTGGCAAGGAGTCACTAAGCCTTCTGGCTTTCTGGTTTTTCTGCATGTTGTTCCCGTGAACCAATCACAATGAAATTTACATTAATGGAAAGGGGGAAAGTTCTTCTAAAATATCCTTTTTACCCCAAAACAAAAGCTGCACTGCATTGAGAGCTGTCACAGTGTAAATGAACGCACCCGACCCATGTTATTATCTCATCGCTCCGTGAAGAGGATGAGATATCACTTTGCCTATGGGGCTATACTGTATATGGCAATGCGGCCAGCTTAAGTTGCAATGGTTGCCATGGTAATGGTAAATTTTCCCAGGTTACTAGTCTCGAGGTCTAACCCATGGTGAGGCACCCCGGATGACTGAAGGTCCAGGACAGAGAGAGGGGTCAAAACCTGTTCGTGTGTGTGTGTGTGTGTTGGTGGGCATGTGCGTGTGTGTGTGTCTGTGTCAAATTTTGTTTTCCTAATATCTTGTAAACGGCTGGGCTCATTTTCTTCAAACTTGGTGGGATGGTACCTTTGGTGGAACAATTGCATTTTAATACACAACCGGAAGTGAAGGTCAAACGTTACAGGTCAAAGGTCAAATTTAGTGAAATCACCTTTTCTGCTATTTCTAACACAAAAAGTCCTGCTGACATGAAACTTCACACATATGATGATTGCATCTAGGCCTACCAAAATATGTGGTTGCCATGGCAACAGAGGGCAAAGGTCAAGTGGTAGAGTGGAACAATTCGGCATAAATAACATTCGACTGAAGGAAAACTGCGTTCAAAATTCAATTTCGAAAAATGCTGCAACAGCTCACATGACTTTTATGACGCAGTTGGCGACACAAACCCCGCCCTACGGCGCGCATCTAGATGTGGAACTAATGTAAGGCTCGGTAAAGTTATCTTACCTTAGCAACCTCATGAAAACGATTGCATCACAATACAGAGTCCAACATATGGAGTCGAAGGCGTGGACCATGGTGGGGATTCAGAACAAATCATTGACCAATATGTTCGCCTGCATATGCACACGGGTAAAAATAGTTCTGTTTTTGTGCAAGAAAGACGCAGTTCGGGCACTATAAAGAACAGCTATGAACATGTATGAACAGACCACAACAAGTGCGTCCCCACTATGAGTGCGTCTTTACTGTATGAGCTCTTTGGTAAAGATGCTATTGCGATTACTAAGCAGTAACCGTGCAATGCACAATTCACAATGTAGTCAGTGGCCACGCTCACTGCTATCCTAGCAGCGGTGTTTGCAATTATGTATGCGCAAACACGCGTTACCATGCACATGATTCGATGATTGTGATCTCTATGGTACAGTGTTGCTAACAGTGCCTCCAATGACGTCACCATTTTGAGACGCCTTCACATACGTTTTTTCACTTGCAAATTTCAAATGGGCTGAGCCTGGCCTGTAATTGGGAATTCAAAACGTTGTTTTTCGGCATTTACGGACAAAATTTAGTAGGGAAATCTTTCACTTTATGTCAAGGTGTACCCAAACTTACCGGGAAACTTACTTTGGCTGTGTCATTACCACTTAAATGTTTTGTAACTAGCCTATTTTTCATCAATTGATATAGGCCTAAATAAGCTAGACTGAGCCTCAGGCCCAGGTTAGTTCTTCGTAGTAGCAGTCTCGTCTTTACAACTCAGACTCTTTATTCACTAACTTGTATGCTGCAGTGAGATTTTTAAGTTGCTGCTCACACTTCACTTTGAGTGGCCCTTATATCTAGAGTGTTCTCATAAGGTCTATGCAGGCAGTTGTTTTCAATCCAAAGTTGCTGTAACTGTTTGTCCTAGTAGTATGAAAGTTAGTCTAACCTAGCTAGGGCTAGACTTGAAATCTGAAACTGGTTAATGGTATGTAGGCTAGGTCTGGGGCTTAGGCATGGCTCTGAGACCTACGGCATTCATAATCTTGAGTTATAACCCAAGATATTAAAATGTGGGTGACTAACATTAGGTTAGGCATAGGGCCTACCTATCTTACATATAAGTGCCCTTAAAACTTGGCGGTTCTGAAGCATCGCCAAAAAAAAAAAAACCTCTGTGACAATTTCGTTGCCACGGGCTAGGATTCGCCACAGGTCAGTATGCAGAAAAGCTTTGTGCGTCGGCGAGAAATCTTCTAACGCCACGCTTTCAACATGGCGCACACGCCCAGTTTTTTAATTGAGACGCACTTGATGTGCATATCAGCTTGACACACATGAAGTTTGCCGTCGCGTCAAAATGGAGAATACGCCCAACTAGCAATGAATAATAACAATAAAGCACTTGTCTAAAGCGTCCCCGACAGCGTCTTACTTTTATAATCGTTGCGTCCATATCAGTATCAGTTTAGTGTAACAGCCAAGCTTGTTGTTTTTGGTTTCGATGATAAGAGAAACCTATGCATTCATGATGGCGTATGTGTGTGTGTATGTATGTATGTATGTGTGTGTGTATGTGTGTGTGTGTGTGTGTGTGTTTGTGACACTTTGTTGTTAACACGATATCTCAAGATAGGAATGTCGCTGAGTTTTCAAACTTAGTACATAGATGCCCTATATTAAGAGGAAGAACCGTATCGATTTTGGTCGAGTTTGAAGGTCATTTGAGGTCACAGGGGTCAAAAACTCGAAACACTTTACATTTAACACAACTAACTCGTTAACACGATATCTCAAGATAGGAATATCTGACAGTTTTCAGACTTGGTACTTAGATGCCCCATATGAAGAGGAAGAACCCTATCGTTTTTGGTGGAGTTCAAAGGTCATCTGGGGTCACAGGGGTCAAAGGACTCAAAACACTTTACAATAGGATATGGCACAGTAGGAATGTTTGAAAGTATTCAAATTTGGTACATAGATGTCCCATATCAAGAAAAAGAACAGCATAAGTTTTCATTGAGTTTGAAGGTTATTTGGGGTCACAGGTGTCAAAGGACTCGAAATACTTTACATTTAACTCATTAACACAGTATTTCAATGTAGAAATGCCATAGGACTTGAAACACTTTACATTTAACTCATTAACACAGTATCTGAAGGTATGAATGTTTGAAAGTATTCAAACTTGGTTCATAGATGTCCTATATCAAGAAAAAGAACAATATCAGTTTTCAACGAGTTTAAAGGTTATTTGGTGTGACAGGTGTCAAAGGACTCGAAACACTTTACATTTAACTAACTAACAGAGTATCTCAATGTAGAAATGTTCATAGGACTTGAAACACTTTACATTTCACTCATTAGAACAGTATCTGAAGGTAGAAATGTCTGGAAGTTTTCAAACTTCGTACATAGATGTCCCATATCAAGAGGAAGAATGGTATGGGTTTTGGTCAAGTTCAAAGGTCATTTGGGGTCACAGGGGGTCCAACCCGGAAAACCATGTTTACACAATATCTTAAGGTAGGAAGCTTGGATTGATTTCAAACTTTATATGTTGATGCAGTATGATGGGTAGATGAACCCTACAAATTTTGGTAGAGGTCAAAGGTCATTTGGGGTCACAGGGGCCCAAACCCCCAAAACGTTTTTTACATGATATCTCAAGTTGGGAAACTTGGATTAAATCCAAACTCAAGATGTTGATGTGTTATGATGTAAGCAAGAACCCTTTAGATTTTGGTAGAGGTCAAAGGTCATTTGGGGTCACAGAGGGTCAAACCCAGAAAATCTTGTTTACACGATATCTGAAGGTAGGAAGCTTGGATTGATTTGAATCTTGATTTGTTGATGCAATATGATGGGAAGAAGAACCTTATTGATTTTGGGTAGAGGTCAAAGGTTATTTGGGGTCACAGGGGTCAATCCCCAAAAACCTTGTTTACATGATATCTCAAGGTAGGAAACTTGGATTAATTTCAAACTTGATATTTTGATGCATTATGATGTATGTAAAAAACCCTACTGATTTTGGTAGGGGTCAAAGGTCATCTGGGGTCACAGGGGGTCAAACTTGGAAAACCTTGTTTACAGGATATCTCAAGGTAGGAAACTTGGATTAATCTCAAACGTGTTATGTTGATGCATTATGATGTAAGGAAGAATCCTATTGATTTTGGTACAGGTCAAAGGTCATTTCGGGTTAAAGGGGCCAAACCCTGAAAACCTTGTTTACACATTATGTCAAGGAAGGAAGCTTGGATTGATTTCAACCTTGAGATGTTGATGCATCATAATGTAAGGAAGAACCCTATTGATTTTGGTAGAGGTCAAAGGTCATGTGGGGTCACAGGGGGCCAAACCCTGAAAACCTTGTTAACATGATATCTCAAGCAAGGAAGCTTAGATTGATTTCAAACTTGATATGTTGATGCGTTTTGATGTATGGAAAAATCCTACTGATTTTGGTAGGGGTCAAAGGTCATCTGGGGTTACAGGGGGTCAAACTCCGAAAACCTTGTTTGCATGATATCTCAAGGTAGGAAACTTGGATTAATCTCAAACTTGGTATGTTGATGCATCATAATGTGAGGGAGAACCCTATTGATTTTGTTAGAGATCAAAGGTCATCCAAGGTCACAGGAGGCTCAAACCCCGAAAACCTTGTTTGCATGATATCTAATGGTAGGACGCTTGGATTTTTTCAAACTTTGTTTGTTAATGAATTATGACCAGAGGGTGGACCCTATTAATTTTGGTAAAGGTCAAAGTTCACCTGGGGTTATCCAAGGTCAGACCTTGAAAACTCCTACTTTGTATTTCAAGGTGGGAAAATGAGAGAGGGTTCAAAGTTAGAATGTGGATGTGTGATGGTTGGAAGATGGCTTCTGTTGTCCTTGGTGGAGGTTGAAGGTCAATTGGGGTCACCAGAGATCAAACTATGAAAACTTTGTTAATAGGATAGATTATCTTAAGGCACAGCATGAAATTTGGGTTTTCATTGTAGAAGTGTTTTGGTTAAAAGAAAAACCAGCTACTTACTGGTGGAGTCAAAGGTCACTTTGGGTCACCATGTGTTACAATAAATGCAGCATTTTTTGAAAAGAACATGTTCTGTATGCATCATCGAAACCTCAATGCATTTTTGCATTCTGGTTTTCATAGTGTTGCAAGGGGATAACAGCATCTTAAAAATAAATTTGTTCCAAAATCTTAGATGGGTCTACTGGATTAAAAGGGCAAGCATTAAAAAGATTGGGTAGCCTATTTCTCCAGTTCTTTTATAATCTGGTGTCAGAATATAAATATCCAATTTATGTTTTTTTGGAATAAGGGGTGCGCCTATAGTTCCAAGAACTTGATTGGTTGGTGCCATATTCTTTCCCCTCGCTACCTAACGAAAAAAAAACTTCTGTCCCTTGGAACGAAAAAATCGCTTCCCTTGGACTTTAAATAGGAATTTTAAAGGATTGTGGCATGGAGTTTTAGTATGGTATTTTTTGTCAATGACATTCTACTGTAGCATAAAAACAGCACAGATAAAACTTCTAGCACATAAATAGTTCTAGTTCTGTACCCAACTTGCGCACACTGTTAGCGATGAGATATATGCAACTGCGTGGATTGCCCTCTTGTTGATATTTTCGCCGTTTCGCCATTGAATTTTTGCTAGTTTTATATTTTTCATTTCAAGTGCACATTGTTCCTGCTTGATTTTGCATTGAAAATTATGTCTACTAAAAAGAAAGCAATTTTTTATTCCCAAATCTGAACACCCCAGCCCACTGTGAGTTGTATTTACTAAAAGATATTTGCATTTCACTCAACAATTTCAAGATTTTGTGCTCATACAGTTAAGAATCGCTGTGGTTCTTTTGGGTTTGGATGGTGGGCATGTTCCGATATGCTGCAGGGGAAGAAGCACTGTAAAAGCACAATTTCACTGTATGGTTGTAGGCTATATTACCGAGGCTTCACTGTTGTCAAAAAATGTCCAGAATAACACTCCAAGTTCATTAGTTGCCAAGAATGTAAGGAATTTGTTTTTTAGGTATCTAGGTATTGTATCTAGGAAATTTAACGCAAAGAAAGTTTCTTAGAGAGGGACACACCTACTTTTGGTTTTCCTATTGAAGCTGAAATCCATTCAAATATTGCTGCATTTGCGATCTACGTCCTCCTGGAGTTTACAATTTTTCCCAAGTAAAAGGGAGGTACGGGTTCCCTTTAGTCTCATCCCCCAGGCCACAGATCAGAAATGCCCAGTGTTGGGGTCCCCAAAAAGTGTATGTATGACCATTTTTCATAATTGATTTATTTTTTGAAAAGTGGCAGACATGAGGTTTGTCTTACAAGGCTGGGTACATCCAGCTTAAAACACGTGGAAAGTGCCATTTCCAGCCATTTGGAGGGTTTGAAAGGCCCCAAATTTTCTTGTACGCTGAGCGCCAACCGATGGTGGAGGTCCACTAAGACAGTCTTGCCGCGCCTGACCCTAGGAGGTACCAGCCCCCCCCCCCCCACTTGTTAGGCCCCCTAAAACTTTCATCCTGGCTACATCACTGACAGAGTCTACATTGCAACCTCTTTGAATGAACTAAGCGTCTCTGATTTTTTGTTGACCATTCAAACCCAAAATGCATACGTTGAGGGGTGAGAACGCATGAATTGGAGAGGCAAAATCCCCACATATAGTACATATTGCTAGCATCGAGTCTCATGTGGGTCTTTTTATGACCTCACATGACATGGTTGGTTTCAGAAATTTTTAACTTCCCTTCAATCGAGCTCAAAAAGCACCTAGTCTCTCTTTTAAGGACAGAAAAGTTACATTTTAAAAAGATCTGATGGATGCAGCTTGTAGAGAATTTTTTGTTCTATCAATGTTATTCATGTCAAGATCACTTTAAAGAGGACAGAGGTTTAAAATGTGATACAGTCACCATGACATTGATGGCCCTGTTTAATTTTTATGATGAAAAACAACATGAATGACTGATTAGAATGTCCTGCAAAATGAAGAATACTATATAAGAGGGGAAAATGATGCAGTTACCCATTTATACTATTTCATTTATAAATTGGTTCTTGAAAATCATTTGGCAATAATTTTAACATTAGGGTGAAATGACTCTTTTGTTTACTGTATGCAATAGTTTAAGTCCTTTAAAATCACAATGAATACTTTGAAATAAAAAGGAATTTGTGGGATTTAGCAGTCGCCTCACACTAATTTTGGCGCAACTGCTTATGCTTCACTCTGTACATGCAAAGAGTCAAAGATCAAAACCAAAAATTCAACAATCTTTGCATTAGTATGGTATTTGTGACTATTTTACTGTGTCAGTGTAGCTTTTCTATAAAGTTAGTAACACCTCATAAGATTTAGCTTTTTTCCCCCTTTTTTTTATAAGATTACCTCTACTATTGAATTGTTCACTAGCCAAAGCAGTGTACCCTCAAGTGATGTATCAATTTTGCGGTACAATTCTGGACGAACTCTAACTTAGGAACCCCTCTCTCTTTTACATCATTTGACAACTTAAGTTTTGTAATGTCAAATTTTTGACTTTATGGGAAGCATCCTCTCTGTAGCTTGAAATTGCAAAGAAAATGTTTGAGGGGATTCTAGATAATACTTCACCACCCCTAGGAGCTTTTTTGCCTCCCTTCTGTGGGTTTACTGTACTTTGTATATGGTTGCTTGTTCCCTTAAAATAGGCAAATTCACGTATCTTGTTTATGAAGTATTTTCACATGATTTCAAAATTTTACAGATTTATCAACAGCATGTATGCCTTAGTGATTGCTGAGTAAATAGTGCAGAATAAATTGCTTTGTTATCTTCAAACATTAAGTAATTATAAACAGAATTGGTAATTTGATGAAGCAAACTTATTGCAGGAAATGAGTAATTAGTGTGCATATCCTATCAGTTGCTTAATCATTGTTCTATTATGTACATTATGTTAGGTATTTAAACTTTTGGTGTCTGTTTTGTTGATTGTTTTGTGTTGGAGAGCTCATAAAAGAGGTCAAATTTTGAAATAATAAACTAAAGTTGATCTTCATTAAACCAATTAATACTAGTAATGTGGGTAATTGTTCACAGTTAATGATTCAAATTAAAACAATTAAAGAAGTTTAATGTGATTGATGTCATTTAACGACACACCTACACTGATGAATGTGTAAATATATTTGTCAGTAAGATTGAAAGTTGATGTTACAAAACCAGTTTAAAGTGTAGTTACAAGTTTTCTTTTTTCTTTTTTTTTTTTTCTTTTCTTAAGTTTAAAAGTTATTTTTTCATCATCTTCAGATTTAAAATTTGTGCAAATTATTTCTTTGCATTTAAAAACAAAAATATGTTGCATTACTTGTAACTCATTCTTTCACTTGATGAATGCAGGAACTGTAATCTGGAAGTACATACTAAATACATGCCACCACTGGACTAACTTAAAAGAAGGATTCAAGGTCACATCATGTTTCAATATCTTAGAGGTGTACTTGATCCAAGCATTTTGGTGAAATGTGCATTGAAATCCAATGTATGGTTCAAATATTATGAGCACATAAGCTTATCAGATTTTCAGGAAAGTGAACTTGAAGGGAAAACGTAATGAACAGTCTTTCTTTTTTTTTTTAAACAAAAAAGAGGTTTAATTTCAAATAAAGTTTTGATATGCCTGCAGAGGGGTTCTTGTCCTAAGCAATTTGGTGATATTTGCATTGCAATGTGATGTTTGGTTCTCAAGATATGAACGGAAAATTTGTCACATTTTCGACAAAATATGAACTTGAAGCAAGCCCATATGACAACATATTCTCACATTTATGGACAGTCTTTTGTTTTTCTTCAGACAACCAATTTTCTCCTCAACAATTCCATACCATCAGGAGGTGATTGCATAAGTGGCATGAGAACTTAACAAACTTTGCATTCCCCAGAGGAAGGTCATGTCCCTAAATTAACTTCAAGGTCAATACAACAGTCTGAAAAACAACTTAAGGAAACAAGCATTACTTGACAATGTTAGGAATTGAGACAAACTCTACTGCCCTGGAGTTCACTTTGGAACACAAATCTGGTGACTTCATTTACTTATATCTCAAGAAATAATGTCCAATTTGAAATGGATGTGTATGTGTATATGTGTATATTTGAATCCCCCTTCATATCAAAATGAAAGTTTTGATTAAACTGCCCCCTTTGACCCTCCCCCTTTGACCCTCCCCTTTTGACCCTCCCCCTTTGACCTTCCCCCTTTGACCCTCCCCTTTGACCCTCCCCCTTTGACCCTCCCCCTTTGACCGTCCCCCTTCCAGTAAGAAAATTCATTATAAATAGTAATAAGCAAATAAAACTGGCACATTCCTAAGTTGCCAATAACTTACAGTTATAATTTTTTTAGGAAGTGAACTCCCCCCCCCCCACTACAATTTTTATAGTAGTCCACAGAAATTCTGAATTGGTACAGCTCTTTGATTGACAGCTGGTTCAAAAAATGCATGGTACTGAAGCTCATATTACATATCATGTACTACTACTATCTACTGAGAATGATTTCATTACACATCGCGGTCTTGCATATTTGCTCTGAATCAATCTAAGATTGTGTTTGAAAGAAGATGAATTTTAGACAGTTGTGTGAAGGGCTTAAGTGAGCAGGCTTGGAGAATTGGAACTGTTTGGAGTGAGGGAATTGGTCCTTTAAAATAAGTCTTCAAAAAGAAGCAAAGGTATAAAACAAAAATAAGATAAATTTGTGGTTTTAAAAGTTTCAAGAGAGAGTACTCTATAAATCTCTTGGAGAGCCATTAATTAAAACAAAAGACACATGGAAAGTTTTAAATGATACTGTAAAAAAAATGAATTTAGAATAAGACAAAAAAAGTTTTGCATTTCATTTTAGGTGTCAAACTCTTGAACTCAATTAAAGATAGCATGAGAAATTTTAAAATGATGAATAAGTTTAAAGATCAGCTAATCTAATTGTACTTTAAGGAAAGAGATCTAAACCTTTAAGAAATTTCATGTAAAATGTCTATTTCTTTTCATGACCATTTTTTAAACCTTCAAAAACCATTTATTATCTCTTTGCACTGTTTCACACCCAAGTAATCCTGAAACTATTGTCTTTGTCAAAAGTTCCTTTGATCTGAGGTTTGTTACTGACAGGTTCAAACTCTAATAAAAAATTTAAGCTAAATGACTGTCAATGAAAGTTAAAATAGTTTACTTTCTTTGTTTTTGGAAGGAATTTGATGAGTCGTCTGCTATTTATAAGCATTGTCAAAGGCTGAATCATTTTACCCAATTTTCGCAACTTTCTGTTAACTCCTAAACACACTCCAAATATAGAGTTAAAATTCTCCAAAGGAATAAATGGAAATAACATTTATTGGGACGAATAAAGACAAAAGTTTAAAATTTCATATGTTTTCATGTCGGCTGGCAACGAAAAGTTAATGAGATACAACGTAAGGGCATGCCCTCTCACTGGAATTTTGACAATGTATCACTGATCCTAGTTGGTATAGGTATTGAGATAAAATATTTGGGAAGAAAAGGAAAATTATTGTCTGCAACAAACATTGCCTCAAAGAGTCAATGGAACATTGTGTGCACCCTAACATCTCCCTCTTCTAGCATATTTATCATGATTTTCAGATTGATCAGCCATTAATACTTCCTGAAGACATTCATAATTCTTCATAATGGAATCAATAGCACCGGTTTGAACAGTCCATCTGTTTTGGCATAGTGGTTTAATGCTAGGAGAGTCAGCTGCCTTCAAGCCCTTAAATAAAACCTGTCGTTTGGGGGAAAACTTAAAAGGCTGAATGACTCACAGCAAAAATTCAGTGCATCGTGTATGCTGTGACACTGGCGAGTGATGTCTTGCAACTGAGACAAGATTTAAGCAGTGGGCTAGACAGTGAACTGGAATTGCCGGTGGTTCTTCTCCTTTAATCTGTGTGGCCACTCCATTCAAATATCCTTGAAAATTGCTTGCACCATCATACCCCATGGCCACGGCAATCCTTTTACTGAAGTGTGAGTCTTACAATGGAATCCTTGATCACAGAAGCAATGGTATCTGAATGAGTGTGTGGCACTTGAATAAGACCAACTGGATCTTCGTGAACTTCAAATGCTTCATCCACCCCTCGTATACATAAGACCAACTGTTCATGATCAGTGCTAATGTCAGTTGTTTCATCAGCCAAAATGCTGAACCACTTTGCTGATCTGATTTCTTTGATTTTATTTCTCAAAACAGTATGTGCCATTAATTTTAGCTAACTCATTGACAATTTCAGGAGATGTGTACAGTATATCTTCTCTGATAGCCAGTCACAACAATCCATGCAGATTTTCAGTAGCTGAAACAGATTTCCATCGTGATCTTTGTGCTATTTTAGAGCTAGTCCTTGTCAGAGGAGGAAATGCACACGCTGTTCCGATTGCGGTAAAAAAGTTGATTTTCTAACCTCAGTAATCTATTGTTCAACTGAGGTATATCAAGTTTCCGAACCCACTGCTGGAGGTCGATTATTACCACTTCGCTAAACTCCTGGTCCACAAAGGTTGCAAAAAATTTCACAGTTCTTTGGGCAGGATTGTAATCAAAACCCCCTCTATGTGCTCTGCATACTGTGGCAAGGGTTTCTTGACTTGGATTAAATGTCTTTGCATGGAGTATTAATGTCTGTCAATCATCAAATTGTGTAATTGGGCAAGGAAGGAAATCAATTGCAATTTTTTACCGCAACCATTACATCATGCAGGCCAAAAGCGGCTTCAAGAAATTTTCTTGGCGACATGCTTGCAGCTTCTCATGTATGGATTTGCACTTCATTACATTCATTTCGGCAAGATTGGAGACAATCCCTGTGTGCGTTTGATACTTCATGCTCATGAAACTTTTGTGTAGTTTTCTTCCAGTTTGAGAAACCTTCCTTGGAAAATGATTCTTCTGCCTTTGTGGACAATAGGGTCAGTGAGTGGTCGACGACATATTTGCAGTAAAAGCAAAAGGCTTTCCTTCTGGTGGCGCATATAAAGTGTAACCATTTAAACTGATCATACCAGGCTGGTAAGAAGATCTGCCTCTTTGAGCTAAAGAATCTTTCTGTAGAAGTAATCAAAGTGCTTGATGTCAGTTGACGTGGTTCGTTTCAATCCCTGCAACAATCTGCATCACACTTGCTGTTGCTAGGGTTCTGTAAAACAAAATAAAAAAAAATATATCAGATTATTTCTGTCTGTGGGGTGCATGTGTGAGTCAAGGTGTCCTTCTTGAATGTAAATTGATTTCATCCATGAAGCAACCCGCAAATTCCATGTCTTATGAAACCAACAAACTGCCATTTCCCAAAAGGACTGAAGAAAGCTGACTGGAATAAAAATGGAGCATTTTGCTCTTTTAGCAGTCAAATCTTTGATCAAACATGTCTTACAAACAACAAAGTCTTACTTATTTTTCATTAAATGTATTGTAATTTTCCGTTGGCAAAGTTAATTAGCATGTATTACCTTTTCAGCACTCTCGGCCACTGCTAGACTTTCGTCCGTTTTCTTATTGGTATGGTTGCTTTGATCTATTAAAGAACAATTCATACATACGTTTATGACAGAAATCAATGAAACCATTGCTAAAAAAATTGCAATTTGTATTGATTCCAATCATTAGAATAAAAGACTTTTCACAGCAGTAAAATTGCGTATATCACATGTAATTAGAGACCTGTTTGCCCCCCCTCCCACCAAAAAAAAAAGATGAAAAGGGAAACATTTTGCACAACTAGGCATGTGTACACGCTACCATTTTTTAAATCCTGAAAGAAATGTTCAGCAATACAAAATATATGCCCTTCCTGAAATGGGTCCACCTAAAACTGCATCTGCCCAGTCAATCTGCATTATTCCAAATTATTCTCCTTTTGAAGGTGGAAATCATTAAAATCACATTATGAACTACCTTCATTTTCGTCTCGTTTTCGTTTCAAGCCAAAGGAAAATAAGCTTCTCTGCTCTAGGTCAGCCATAATCTGTAAATTTTTATAAAAAAGGGAATAAATAGAAATTTAGGAGAAATTGAGAGGAAATTGATGTACCGAGACTAGACAGATCTGCAAAAGGTAGCTGATAGACCAAACTATGAACATAGTAATCTTCTAAACTAGGATAATATAAGACTGAAATTTAAAAAGGCGCTTTGAGACTTCTTGTGTAAGGCGCTATATAAGAACTGTTATATTATTATTATTATTATTACGTTATAGGGGCCTATAATCTGACCTGTAGTCAAGCGAGGCACTGCCCTTTGGGCTCTGTGTGAGAACTAATTGTGTGCCCTCACATGAAATCTACTCCTAATATGCTGTAATGATAAAAGTGAGTGTCCCCGTGGCGAGCCTGACAGTGCTTGTCCTTCCGAAGATGAGGTTCCCTCTCCTTCTGTGGTAGAATCCTGGCTAACCGGTCTTGCTTTTAATTTAAACTGCAGTTTGCAGTCGCACCATGGAAGTACCATCTCGGAGGGAGGTGGTACTTAGTTCCATGGTCACACCAACAGTCTCAGTCCTTATCGTGACTAAACATACAGGCCACAGAACTTACGTTTAAGCAGCTGCTAAGTAATCAAATCATGTCTAAACGTTGGACCGTAGGACCATAATGTGCTATAAGTACCACATATCCTGTATGAGAATCTCAGTCTATAACGTTGGGCGTAGGCCTAACTTGGGCCTAAACTTATGCATATTCCTAAGTTAGGCCTAGCATATTTATCACCTAAGTGCAAATGAAGCGTTTGTACAAACTTGTGTTTAATCGATAAACCTGAAATATTCAGTCTTCCAAATTCCAATTATAAAATATGAAGTACCTTGTTAATTTTCTTTTGCAGATAGTCTGACCTCTACATTCAGACATTGTTTCCACATTTTAAAACATACTTCTCGATTTCTCGCCGGCGAGTAGTCATTTCCCAATTTTTTGAGAAAAGAACGGTCTTCCTCCGTTGGTATTTGCACAAATAGAACACCCCTTACTACATTTTATATCTAGTTGAAAATCGGAAATTAATAATTGACTTCAAACTTAACTTATGAATATAAGTTTAACTAATCTTTCTCTGTGTATCAGGGTAAATTGTGCTTCCTGCAAGTTACTTCTCAAAAAAATTCTGATTTCCTAACAGTTATCCCAAACTCAATATAAGTTCCCGAAATTAACCGTTTTGGAGAATTTCTTTGAAAGTTTAAAAACTGACATTTTATAACACCAGTATTGACCTCGATAGCTTTGATGCTTTGTTGATGGCAGTCTTGTAAAATAATCAGATTATTGAATTAGAGTATGATGCACTATGCAGGCACAATTGTGTTTTTACAACATCACTTAAGCAGACAACATCTTAAAGTACATATGTACTGATCTATTTTATATGTATTGAACACTATCGCGATTTTGGGGGGCCAAAATGACATTTTGCCCCCCACAAAATAAATTGGAAGGGCCACGGCCCCCTGCCCTCCCCCCTCAGTTCCTATGCCACCAGTTCCTTAAAGTGTAATATCAATAGATTTTACAACAGTTCCCTCTAGCAGATCCCCCAATCCTTGGTTGTTTCCTACATCATTTTTCCAGTTGGCATTGACAATTTATTATCTACCAAATGGTCTGAATTAACATTTGAACCTATGACAAAATAAACAACCATATCTTGTCTTGTGATCTTAATATCTAAAGATTATATTTGTAAAACACAACTAGGATGCATCTTATCGTAGTCATTGAATTTTTAGTATTACCAGTGATTCGAGTCAGGTCTAGCCCCACCACATTCAAAGAATCAGACATACAGAACAAAACTTAAAAATTTGCAATGCAGTATGATGGCATGAACAGGGTTCCTGCAGTTATGGAAAACTTAAAAAAGTCATAAAAATTATAACAGAAATTTATGTGAAGCCATAGAAAAGTCATGGAATATTTTACAAAGTGATTGTTCCTTCCTCATTTGTAATATCAAAGTGTATTCTATT
Organism: Holothuria scabra; assembly: GCA_037179385.1. NCBI lineage: Eukaryota > Metazoa > Echinodermata > Holothuroidea > Aspidochirotida > Holothuriidae > Holothuria > Holothuria scabra. The sequence continues at coordinate 56,340,294 of CM074184.1, forward strand.
CATAATATCAAAATTTAATTTTGTCTTCAAACTCAAATTTCATGAGTAATTCTATGTGAAATACAGGAAGGCGCAGAAAATTAGTTAAGTGCAAGTAATTTGCACACTCTTTGCTGATCTTGGTAACAAACTTATTCAGCTGAATGCTGTGAAATGTGATACAGGTTCTAGTACATAGAATGGCTTTTTTGTGTTTAAGATTTTATTTAATATTTGGGGGGTTGAGGGAGGGAGGGAGCGATGCTTTTGATAGTTGGCAGTAGTAAGGTCTTGAGTTTTAGATATTCCATGCATGCTACAAATCACACTCCTGAAGAAATTAAGGAGTGTGATAGGTGTGCTGTTTTATTTAACTGTAATAGATTTACCTGTGTGCAAAAAACATGCTCCTCACAGTGAATTGAGACAAGTGGTCATGTGCAATCGCACTGGCAGGCCTCAGAATTTAAGAGCTGAGGTAGTCTCGCTGATCTTGGAACAAGTGACTATGATTTTTTCTGCACAATAATTTTTGGGGCATGAGGTAAAATGACCCCTCCCAATACTGAGAACAAATTGCCACCCTGAGACAGAAACAGGTAGCTCTACTGTATTATTTCCTCAAATGACATGCCAACAGTTAAATGGTTCAGATGAATAAAATAATAAATACCAGAGCATACTAGTACAAAAGTACACACATATGGTACCTTGCACTCAAGGTAACACCTTGCTCTCGAGTAATGCTTGGATGTGGGTAACTTGGGGTTAGTGTTGAAATTTTGATCCACCTCAAATGGCAGAGTTCTGGGGTTTTAAACATTGTGTTTTTAATCAAGCAAGGTCACAGGTGTTTACGGCACTGATGACCGATATTTTATAACATTTCAAATGAATTGGTGTGTAAAATATTTAACCTTGTTACTTTGGTAGCACTTCCCAATGAGCCAAACTCAGGGTGTGTGAGAACACAGACTGGAAAAGGTTAACCTGCAGTTTTGCCTTGTTGTAAGCATGAAGTAACACAGGGGTACATAGGACCAAGCCTTTTGACAGATTAGATTAATATAAAGTGATTCACACAATAAATGACACATGCTTGTGTGGAAAAGACTTGAACTCTTGTGGTTTACTGCAAATGTTGGTACAGCAAGTTTTATTTTCTGTAAAAATATAGTAGTAATATAAAGTGATTCACACAATAAACAACACATGCTTGTGTGTAAAAGACTTTAACTCTTGTGGTTTACTGCAAATGTTGGTACAGCAAGTTTTATTTTCTGCCAAATAATGAAGCATTTATCTATGACAATTCACACATACCAAATAACTAGGTGGCTAGATTTCGTATGAGGGGGCGTGGGGATGAAAAGCAAGGGGAGCATCCTGAAAGTGTTTTGCCCCCTCTGGAAAGTTCCAGTTTGTCATTGACTTACAATATAATTTTTCCCCCTCCCCAGAAAATTTTTTCCACCTTCCTGGAATTTTTTTTGTCCCACCCCCCATATTAAAGGACCATGTCTGACTATGGGCCTGAAACTAGATCTAGTTTTATGTTTGAACCAACTTTTCAAGTTCTTTCACTTGCACTTCAAAGGGCAATAAAGAGCAGTCCCCCAACTTTTTTTGAAGCAACAGGTAAAGCGAAAAATTGCATTTGTTTTGCAAGCAAAATTAATCCTTTAAAAACTGATATTTATTGACACAGGGTGATAGATTATCAAAAATAAGGCAGTATGGTAGCCTTCTTTTCAAGAAATAAGTTTCCAGCAGATAGAAATTCAGTTCTTTGTTGCTCAAGATTAATTTGTTTGCCCAAAATTTCAACATTTCAAATGAACCAAGTCCATGGCTCTTGTTTCACATAGTATTTTGAAGAGATGTAGCTTTTGGGGGTTTATGATTAAGACTCAGTGAATTGTTGGATAGTGTCTGAGCCATTTTCTTGGTATATACTCTTTTTAATGGAGCACTTTAAACACAATATTTCCCTTTAAATCCCACAGTTTTCTTAATAGGTATTTTAATACTTCAATATTGCATATTCAGGGTTAAAACAATTAGCTTCTTGATATTTCACACCTGAGAAGGATAAATATTGTAAAATGACTCTCCAGAACAAATCATGAAACATACAGAATGTAGTCCTTTGAGTGAATGGAGCAGTGGCGTAGCTAGGATTTTTTCCAGGGGGAGCAAAGGTATGAAATTTCCCCAAAACTTTTCCCGGTCAATGTGTATGCATTTCATATAAAATATGCAAATTTACAAGTATAACAACATTACCATGTCAGTTTATAATATTACCTGCATTTTAATCTTAAAGTATAACATAGAGCAATCGGAAATAACACAGTATATTATTTTGGTAAACAATACCTGGTTTATTTGTATGTAGTAACGCAGTGCCGTATGCAGAATTTCTCTGAAGGGGCGGGGGCATGCAATATGGTCTAAGGAGAGGGGATGTCCGGAAATTTTTTGACGTTTTCAAGGAGCCTAGATGCAAAATGGTGCAATATTTTCGACTTTGACAGGAACAGTGTTAAAAGTTAATCGTGGTGGTTCATGAGGCTAAAACTGAAACTTTTGTGTCTTTACATGCATTCTTATGCCATTTATGCTATCCTACGAAGTAAAACTTGTCTTTAAGTTTGCACACTTTTAGGAGTCAAAATAAAAGAGCATTGATCGGTACAGGATTGGGGGTTTTCTTGGCCACAAAACGCTATTTTATCATAAAGATTATCTAAGCGGAGCGCCACCATTGGTTGGCGCGGAGCGTAGAGAAAATTTCGAAAATCAGACCCCTCAGATGGCCGGAAATAGCATTTTCCTGACTTATACGAAGAATCTAACGAGTCGCTTTCTTCTTTTGTCTTTTGCAATAAAACGCTCACTTCAAAATATGTTCGCACACTGCAAAGTGATCAGAGAGTTAAGAGCTAATTTGACCCTACAAATGTAATTTTGCCCAAAAGACTGAACGAAGCGCCACCGTTGGTTGGCGTGGAGCGTAAAGAAAATTTCGAAAAATTAGACCCCTCAGATGGCCAAAAATAGCTTATTCATGTTTTTAAAGAGAATCTAAACATGTTGTCTTTTTTTTTATCGATGCCACCAGTGGGAAACAGAGTCTACCATTTTAGGTAAAAATTGGAATTTGACAGAATTTGCCTAGGTCTATTTATAGGAATTAAAAAAATGGCATCACTGAAGGACCTTGCAGAGACAATCCTTCCCCTTTGAAAATTCTTGAAAAATTGGGTGTCCTTATAAGCAATCTGGTGCCACATATGCTATCTTTTGAAGTAAAATCTGTGTTGATAAAGTTAGACTACGTATTTTTAAGAACAAAGCAAAAATGGCATCTGTGAGGGGGGCATGGCCCAATGGTCTCCCCTTCGCACGCCACTAAGGAGGCCTAAGAGTGGCTCGATCACAGAGGATATCCTGTTAGAACCGCAGTCTGTTAAGTGAAGAAGGCTACAAGGTACTCATTGACCCGTTTATTGTTACAACCCAAGTGAGCAGTAAGCTATTTTCGCGAACTAGAATGTAAGCCTCCAAGGATAAGGCTAAGTAACAAAATCTAAGTATGCCAATGGATCCCTTTCATTTTAATTTCTAGACTTAACTTTAAGTTTATCGTTGGCCATGGATTGTTTCAGCCCCATCCATCGTTACGAACACAGAGTAAAATCGGCATAGCTACTAATAGCTTGTAGAACAACATAATAACCCCGGGGGTCCATGGTAGTGACTTGTCAGTTTTCACATCCTTTTACTGAATTCCCAAAGTGCACAACACAGAGACTGTGTACAAGGGGATAAGTTCGGGATTACAGCCTTTCAGTGTTAGTTGCACTGTATCAGCTGTTGTTAAATACCTGAATGTATGCACTGAAATGCACTGATCATAACCCTAGTGCGTATACAAGAGAACATTCAATCTGCTACGCGGGGAGGACATTTCTGTGGAACACGAGTAGGGCCGGTTCATGCGACACTGACAAAATCTGAGTTAATTTTTTGCATGAAAATACGAATTACGTACGAAAAATATCTCACAATTTCTTATTCTACCAAAGATTTTGAGAAATTTTTGTAAGAATAAGAAAATTCATCAAATTTCCCCATTTTCATCAAATTTCCCCAAAAATTTTTCCAGGGGGGGCAATTTGCCCCCCCTGCCCCCCCAGTAGCTACGCCACTGGAATGGAGGACATCATGTTAACCTTGATTTCAGAATCTAGCAAGGAAATGATGTATTTTGGGTTAATGTAAAGACACTGGGCATCCACCTTCAAAAGATTCTTAAGGATTGATTATTTTTTCTGAGTGTAATATGATAGAATCAAATTCAAGTTCAATTCAGTGGCTAAATAAGTTACCACATGAATCTCAAACCATGAAAATAGGTTCAGATTAAGAAAATTTATACACAAAAATGAAATTGAAAATTTGGGAATAGCATTGAAAATTCTAGACAAATCAGTCAAATTATTGATATTTATGGCAAAAAAATATCAAATAGGTAGAATTTGATCCAAAATCAACAAAAAAATGTGTTAATAATTACAAAGTAGCATTATTACATGGTATTTTCAGCAGTGAGGTATGCACACCTAGTCATTGCTTGGGCTGTGAATACCTGATAGAAATCTCAAGGTCAGTTAATATAATTTGCGGTCTTGTATCGTTAAAAAAACGGCCGAGTCATTATGCTATGGGCCAAGTCGTTATGCCCAGTTTTGAGTGGATGAATTTTGTAGTGCAGGACAGTGTACTACACTACTTTAAGTTGGGGTGACTGTATTTCCCATACATCTTAAAGCATCTCATTGAATTGGTTCATAAAATTCAACAATTTTTCCAAATCTGTTAAGTTTTCTTCATATACCAATGAAAAATGGCATATGCAATCTACATATCCTACATACAATGGTTCAATTAATTTGCATGGTTTTCAAAAATTTGTAACTAGACACTTAACCATATTATGCACAAAACCGTTACAATTAAGTCAGTACACCACAAAATTAAAGATTTTATCCTTTTCTGTCACTATTGAATATGAAACTTAATTGACTCATTATGCTAACTGTAAGCATATGTGGTAGTGACCCTCTAACACTTTTATTAATTTATCAATATCAACTCAACGAACCCCCTTTAAAATTGCACTTTTAGAATGAATTTCAGCAGCAATACTTTCCATATATACATACCCTTGCACTATTAAACCAAGTTGAAATTTACTTTAGTGTAGGTTACTAGGTCACCAATAAGTTGTTTTACATCTTCCCCAAGGGTACTTGAGTGCTATGGACTCCTATACAGTTTGTTGTATTAGTCTAACAACAACTCTATCATTACCAGTAGCTCAAATAAATACTGCCCTCTATTAAACAAAGCACAATACAAAAGTTAGTTTGCATTAGTGACTGCATACAGCCACTGTACAGCAGCCCCATATAATATAATATTGGTAAATATTTCCTACCATTTTTCCAAGATTACACAAGAGGATAAGCATGTACACATGATTGTTCTTTCACCCTTGTTGTGTTGTGAATTTGCTTTTCTTTATATGCCTCAAATTACAGGCATATAAAATCAGGATTATTTCAAACATATTGACTTCACTACTGTATTGACATAATATTTTTACAGCTAGATGAAGAGTTTTGTTGGGAGTTTTATGGTGCTTCTAAAGCTCTAAAGAATTTTATTAGTTTTATTAGTCTGGAATATTCTTTATGGATACCTAGTTTGTTACTACTGAATTTAAAGATAATATCAAGATCATTAAGATGGGATGTTCCTTCTTAACCAGGGTTAATGTGTATGTGTTTATTCATTTAAGGCCAATCCTTTTCACCACAAACAGTTACAATGAGGAGGCTTCTTTCTCTACTTAAGCCCCACCCACAACCGTCTGAAACTCAATTGACAATCCTCATTCGGGCAATCTCAGTTTGTTATCTCAGGGTAAAAATGCAAGAACCCAATGGGTAATAAAAACACTTTTTTCAATACAGTCCATGCGGTGCAACATGAGCTACAGTACTCAGCATTTTTTAATTTGCTGTCAATCGAAAAGCTGTGTCAATTGAGAATTTCTGTAGATGACTACATCTTGATTAAAGCTTGGGATGGAAATTGACTGAAAGAACATTTGTAAGAAAAGCTGACCACAGATGAATTTCATGTTGTAAAAGTTTCATTTTATTTGAATGTCTGTACCCAAAAAATAATTAGCAATATTATAATAATAAAATAATAATAATATAATAATAAAATTTTAATAATGAAATAATAATAAAACAAGAGGGCAATCCACGGAGTTGCGTATCTCATCGCTAACATGTGCGCAAGTTGGTTACAGAACTTGAACTATTTATGTGCTAAAAGTTTTATCTGTGCTGTTTTTATGCTACAGTAGAATTTCATTGACGAAAAATACCATACTAAAGCTGCATGCCACAATCCTTTGAAATTCCTATTTGAAGTCCATTTGGGAATCAATTTTTTTTTCGTTCCAAGGGACGGAAGTTTTTTTTTTCATAAGATAGCGAGGGGAAAGAATATGGCACCGACCAATCAAGTTCTTGGAACTATAGGCGCACGTACCCCTTATTCAAAAATGAAAAAACATCATCTGGATATTTAAATTCTGACACCGGATTATAAAAGAACTGGAGAAGGACTACCCAATCTTTGTAACGGTTGCCCTTTAAATCCAGTAGGCCTATCTAAGATTTTGGAACAAATTTATTTTTATGATGTTGGTATCCCCTTGCAACACTCTAAAGAAAACTAGCTTGACTGTTACACTTAACTGATACGGATATGAACGCAACAATTAAAAAAGGAAGACGCTTTCGCGGACGCTTCAGACAAGTGCCTTATTGTTATTATTCAGGCACTAGCTGTATGAGCGTATTCTCCATCTTGACGCGACGGCAAACTTCACGTGTGCCCCGGATCGCTGATATGCGCATCATGTGCGTCTCAATTAAAAAACTGGGTGTGTGCGCCATGTTGAAAGCGTGGTGTTAGAAGATTTCCGGCCGACGCACAAACCTTTTCTGCGCACTGGCCTGTGGCGAATCCTAGCCCGTGGCAAGGAAATTGTCACGTACCTTTTTTGGCGATGCTTCAAAACCGCCAAGTTTTCAGGGCACTAATATGTAAGATTGGTAGGCTCTATGCCTAACCTAATGTTAGTCACCCACAGTTTCATATCTTGGGTTATTCCTTGCCATGGGCTAGGATTCGCCACAGGCCAGTACGCAGAAAAGATTAATGTGTCGGCCAAAAATCTTCTAAAGTAAGTTCCTCGGTAACTGTTCTTTGGGTACACCTTGACATAAAGTGAATGATTTCCCTACTAACTTATGTCCATAAATACCGACATACGACGTTTTGAATTCCCAATTACAGGCCAGGCTCAGCCCATTTGAAATTCGAACTAATGCGAAAAAACGTATGTGAACGCGTCTCAAAAATGGGTACCAGGAAGCTCACAATCATCGAATCATGTGCATGGTAACGTGTGTTAGTGCATACATAATTGCAAACACCGGTGCTAAAATAGCAGTGAGCGTGGCCACTGACTACATTGTGAATTGTGCATTGCGCGGTGACTGCTTAGTAGTCACAATAGCATCTTCATCAAACAGCTCATAGGGTAAAGACGCGCTCGTTGTGGGGACGCGCTTGTTTCTGTCATGCCCACACATATTCGTTGCTGTTCTTTATAACGACCGAACCGCGTCTTTCTTGCAATAAAACAGAACTATTTTTACCCGCGCGCATAAACACACGAACATATTGGCCAATGATTTGCTCCGAATCCCCACCATGGTCTGCGCCTTCCACTCTGTATGTTGGACTCTGTATTGTGATGCAATCGTTTTCATGAGTTTGCTAAGATAACATAACTTTACCGAACGTATTAGTTCCACATCTAGATGCACGCCGTAGGGCAGGGTTTGTGCCGCCAATTGCGTCATAAAAGTCAGGCGAGGTGTTGCGGCATTTTTCGAAATTGTATTTTGAAAGCAGTTTTCCTTCGAATATCATTTATGCCGAATTGTACGGGTTTTTTAATGGGGTGTGAGATGATATTTGTAAAATACTGTATCTAATCTTGCAATAGCCTTCACAAAAGTTTTTGTGGCCGTGTCATGCCCACTTTAACCTTTGACAATCTGTAACGTGAACTATGTCCTTGGTTGCCATGACAACCTCACATATCGGTACAACTTACATTATCATTCCTAGGCTATTACACTTAAACTTTCAGATTTGTGGGATGCTTCCGTTAAGAGTATAAGTGAATACAATAAAAAGTATGTGACCCCCTGTCACGTGACCTTTGACATTGGTTGCCATGGAAACTACATATTTTGGTAGAACTAGTCTACCCTATTATACTTGTGAAGTTTCGTGTAAAATGAAGGTTTTCTTTTGAAGTTTTAGTACAAAATAGGGAAAAAAGTGTTTTTTTTGCAAAATGCGACCTTTGACCTCTGACCTTTGACCTTTTCTTCCGAGGGTCTGGGAGACACAAGTTCCCACCCTGGGGTACCCACCTACCAATTTTGAAAAGAATCGGTCCAGCCCACTAGGAGGAGTTTGAGGGACAAAAACGTTTTACGAACAAATTATCACTTGAAAATTTTTTGGTCCACTCTAACACTTGACCTTTGACATCTGTTGCTATGGCAACCACATGTTTTGGAAGGTCTAGATTCAATCAGCGTATGTGTGAAGTTTCGTGTCAGGGGAACGTTTCGTTTTTGAAATATAGCAGAAAATGTGATTTTCACCGAATTTGACCTTTGACCTGTAACCTTTGACCTTCACTTCCGGTTGTGTATCAAAATGCAATTGTTCCACCTGAGGTACCATCCTACCAAGTTTGAAGAAAATCAGCCCAGCCGTTTACAAGATATTAAGAAAACAAAATTGGACACACACACACAAACACGCACACACACACACACACACACACACACACACTCACCCACCAACACACACACACGGACAGGTTTTGACCTCTCTCTCAGCCCTGGACCTTCAGTCACCCCGGGGAACCTCACCATGGGTTAGACCTCGAGACTAGTAACCTGGGAAAGTTTACCGTTACCATGGCAACCAGGCCATTGCGATTTAAACTGGCATTGCCATATATAGCCCAATAGGCAAAGTGACTACAATATCTCATCCTCCTCATGGAGCGATGAGATAATAATACACCTTCCTCAGTTTAGACCTAGCTTCAAGTCCCTTTGCCATAAAGTATGCAGTGGCAGGCCTTTTGTAATTTTGAGTCATTAGAGTGTGATTGCACAACATCACTTACTTCAAACCACCTTGAGGAGTTTGATTTTTGAACACCTACATGAATAATTTCAACTCATATAAATCCTATAGGTTGTCTATAGACACGACTCCACAAGGACACAATCTGAGCCTCTGGTTGTTCCGAAGTTTTTGCCCCCAAAATACATGCCAGATTTATGCTCCTGTTACATATTCCATGCAAAAAGTTCTCTACCCCAAAGCTGACAAGGGACTCTTGTTGAATTACATCCACTCAAAATCCAGGCTATCATCCTTTTCTTCCTTGATTTGTCCAATCAGATATGTGTCGTCATTTGCTGGAATTTGAGCAAATATTATTTCAGGGGTAAATTTGGTCTCGCTCTCAAAGCAGAGGGGGCCATATGTGTATGGTCCTGAAAAATTGTTTTTCTCTTAGATGTTATTTTTCCCCCCTCCCCTCTCATGGGTATCTTGTCTAGATACAGACCTCTTCTGATTCGTTTGATGGCACACTTGTTCAGTTTAAGCTCCCATGTAATAAAACAACAACTATAAACATTCCATTTAGTAAGTCTTAAAGGGGGATGGAAGGTGTGAAGGGGTGGGGAGGGGGTGGAGGGGCTGGGGTGTGGAGGTATGTTGGTGGGTGTGTGTGCAGGTGTGGTGGAAGTGACTGTTGAGGGGTACGTATGTCATGTGGTCCATTTGATTTATGGAGTCAAATAGGACTCACACAGTAATTAAATCTGAAGAACATTTGAGACCTCAGTGCCAGCTAAGCTGATACCAACTGAAGCAGTTTTAACAGGTCTTGCTGGAGGTACTTCAGATAAATGTAACAAAGAACAATTTTTTTTTTTTGTTACTGTTGGGGAAATCAGGTAAAAGATAGGCTTACAATTTAACAAAATTTTGATTTTCTAATTGGATTGCCAAAATAAAGACACTTTGAAGAAAATTGACTGAAGAGAGATTGTAAAGGGCAATTTTAGGTTAAAATGCTAAATCCTGACATGCAAAGAGAAAAAGTCCAGTCATTATCAAGCCATTCAGTCTCAACAGTAAATTTCAGCAATTAGCTGAAATTATAACTCTGACCCAATCAATATTGGTTTTAAAAATATTGGGATATTCCCTGGCCCAAAAGTAAATTATGCATACTGTATTTTCCCTTAAAGGATACAATTCACATGATCAAGTGGAATGGTTTATGTGTACATTAACATAAAATAAAAATATCAACTTTGAAGCAAAACCAGCAAACACCTAGTTTGTATTAATTAGCAAAATTAAGGTAGCAGAGTCATTCCTTCACTGCAAAGTTGTGTTGCATGCAGAAGAACTTTGTTATCATGTAAAATGGAGTGTACATTTGTATTGTGATAAAGGGCATAAATTCTTTAAATACATGCTAATTTAGTCTGCGTATAGATAAGCTTTATGGGTCTTTTACTGTGTCCTTGCCAAAGTTGTAAATATTAAATTTAACTTTTTATAGGCTACTGTTCTTTAGATTGAAACTGCCATCAGTTGTCTGTCAGAAGGTTACAGTGAGACTGAAAAAAGATGGAAGATTGGCAAGCTGTACAACTTGCTATATATGTTGAAATTACTATATGGGCAGGAGTACCTGTGATCACAGAGGCATGCCCTTTGTGGTATCATAGACTCTGGTTGCTTGGCTTATCACTGTTGCCTGGCACTGGTGGGTCTCTTTAAATAGTGTTTTGTAATGTCTTGGACACAGTGTCATGCATATAGTCACTGTAAACCATTGTGTCACATGGTGCTAGATTTTGTTGGGGACTTCCTATTTAGGTGGCCAACTGCAGAAAGAGCTCTTTATATGCTTCATTTCATTGTTCATTTCATTTCATATATTTGCTTTTCATGTAATTAGACAACATATAACATTATAAATAACACTGACATGAAATGAACTCCTTTGTTCAGAGACTGAAATGAAAGCCTGACCCTTGTGAATCCTTGCGGTTTATATGGTTGGAGCCTATGTTCCTGCGCTTGATAGAGTTGATCAAATATTTCTTAATTTTTACATTTTTTATCATAAAAACGAAATTTTCGTAACAAGTTGGCAATAATGTAAACACGATATCTCAAGAATGTCACATATGTGACTTTTCAAGCTCATATTTGATGGGCAAATATTTGATACATATATACATATACATATTTGATGCATATGCTCATATTTGATGTGATAAATCAGGGTTGGTTCTTGTTGGGATCTGTAGACCTCAACATGATATAAGTGTATTTTGATCTTTATTAAATAAGTCCTTGACATTCTGTTCGTAAATTGAATTGTAAAGACAAATCTATCAAACACGTTCAATTTGAAAGAAAGAAGGTATTCCATGGCAAAGAATCACTAAGCCTTTTGGTTTTCTGGTTGAATATATCAAGACAGGAAACAGATCAAAACAGTACTTCAAATTCCAGACATGTCATATTTGCATAGTAATTGACTGAAAAGTAATGTTTTCAGACCAATTGTGGTGATTCGGTGGACTCCCAGTTTGCTTAGAGTTTATCACTTTAGACCAGCCAAGGTCATTTAAATATTAGTTTCTTGCAGTCGGATGACGTCAAAGAATCGCCCAGTTTGAAGCTTTATCACCCAGTCTGAGTGCCTTTTTTCATGCCACAAAAATTTCTCATGATACACATTAATTAATTTAATATCATAGTCCATAATGATGTGAAGGAAGTTGAAAAAAAAAGGGGGCTTGGCAAAATGCTCTTATCCGGAAAGCTAACAATGGAATTCATATCGTTGGCCAATGTCTTGTTTTTCTTTATTTTCATTACCACCAATTTTATGCAATTAAATTCTGATATATTGATGCCAACTTGTGCATCCTGAGCAACTCTTTTTTTGGTTGTGATGAAAAGAGAAACCTATGCATTCATGATGGCGTGTGTGTGTATGTTTGTGTGTATGTGCGGGTGTATGTGCGTATGTGTGTGTGTTTGTCACACTTTGCTTGTTTACACGATAACTTGAGAAGGGAAAATCTGACAATTCTCAACTTGGTACACAGATACCCCATACTGAGAGGAAGAACCCTATTCATTTTGGTTGAGGTCAAAGGTCATCTGGGATCACAGGGGGTCAAAAACCAAAATCCTTGTTTACATGATACATCATGGTATGAAAGTTGGATTCACTTGAAACTTGATATGTTGGTGCATTATGATGTAAGGAAGAATCCTATATATTTTGGTTGAGGTCAAAGATCATTTGGGGTCAGAAGGGGACAAATCCTGAAAACCTTTTTAACACAATTTCTCAAGGTAGGAAGCTTGGATTGATTTCAAACTTGATATGTTGATGCGTTATGATGTAAGGAAAAACCCAATAAATTTTGGTGGAGGTCAAAGGTCATTTAGGGTCACATGGGGTCAAACTCAGAAAAACTTGTTTAGGATAGCTCAAGGTACGAAAGGTGGATCGATTTCAAAATTAGTATGTGAATGAATTATGGTGAGAAAATGATCTGTATAAGGTTTTCTTTTTGTGGATGTGAAAGGACATCTGGGGTCATGATTGGTCAAACTTTGAAAAACTTGTCAAAATGGGATATCTCAAGGTAGGAAACTTGGATGGATTTCCTAATTAGTATGTGGATGTGTTATGGTGAGTTGAAAGTACTGTACCTGTTGTTTTTGGTGGAGGTCAATGATCATCTGGTGTCACCTGGCGTCAACCTCTAAAAACCTTGTTTGCAGAATATCTTAAGGCACAGTATGAAATTTGGCTTTTTGAATAGAAAGTTTTGGTTAAAAGAAAAACCAGTCACTTACAGGTGGAGACAAAGGTTATTTTGGGTCACCAGTTGTTACAAGAAATGTAGCATCTTATTGAAAAGAGCGTGTATGTATCATCGAAACCTCAATGCATTTTTGCATTCTGGTTAGGGAGACTTGCAATGGATTTTCATATGTTGTGTGACCACAAGGGTGAAAGAAGAGCACTGAAAAATGTCTGCCAGCTATTGGTAAATATTAGACCCCCTCCCCCCCCCCCCTTATGATGACAGTCACTTCATTGAATTCCATCAAATAACCACTTTTTTTTAAGAATAACTGTGTAAGGGGGGAGGGAGAAAAAATCCCGGGCCCCTTTCCTCCTTCTGACAGAAACCCCAATCCATCATTTAGTTCCAAAGAAAATCAAATGAAGAAAGAACTCACGGAGAACTAACATTATTCAATATCATGTTTCTTCCCTTTATTGCATTAATATATATTTATATATCTGTATAATTTTACAAAATAAACCTTCTTCTGATTATGTAATACATTGCATGTAAAGTATTTATTTGTATTCAAGTAATTACAAGGTTTTGCATACACCCTCTGATGGTATTAGTTTATTTGCTTTCCTTCTTATTACTCTTTGCAGAAAACCATGCAATGTAGTAAAATGCTTAAAGCCATTGTTATAACATTAAAAGAGTTTTGCCCAAGGAGGCTGAAGGTAATCCTGAAGGACCCATGTAGTCTCCTAAAAACAAGAGGACGCTTAACCCCTTGACCACCTACTAGTAAATAAAGCTATTGTAACATCACAGGTATTTGTTGAATTGTAATAAAAAGGGCTTCTTCTCAAAAAAAAAAGTAGTTGAAGATACTAATGAAAGGTTACTTGGAATGAATTCTTCTTGAAATAGACCTCAAAGTTTAAACTTCTCTCGTAGTTGGTATGTACCTAAAATCACCGAAAACCAATTCTGAAATCAAGGGATAGGAGACTTGGACTAATTATTATAGTGGTCCATTGTCATGTACAACAATATAGAGGCCATTTTTCTCAAGTGTCCACAGCAGAAAAAGCGTAGCTGGATTGTCTCTACAGTCAAAGCAATATTTGTTTTATGGAATGTTGTGTAATACATAGGTTCACATAATCCAATTTGTAAAATGCTTGCTTACAGGTTAATGAATGGACTCATCATGAAAGCAGGATACGGTACCCTTAAATGGAACGAAAAACTGCATGAATATTGTGATATTACATGATTGTCCAGGAATTACATAAGACCGAGAGATGCACAAGATTTTGAGGACTGTAAGAAGCATTACGGTGGTAATGAAAAGGTAGGTTCAGCTTGAAAAGAGCGCGCTATTTAGTTATGGAGCGATAGGATAGATTTTAAATCCATGTCCAATTTCCTATGTTTCCCCTGTGTTTTCCCTGTTTCACCCATCTTGTCTTAAGCGCACCAACAATAATACACAGGAATCATGGCATACAGCAACTAAATAAAAGTATATACCATGCTTTAAAAATATAGCGTCCTCTTTTCAAATAGCTGCATTTCATGCGTTCGAAGGTCGTCTTCTTTATTGGGACCTATGGACTCCAGAGGGGGGGGTGGTCAGATCCTTTGTGGGCTACTTTATTCCGGCCAATCGGCCCCATGGGGAGGTAAACTCTCAGTCTATACTGCTAGGTAGTATTCAGCCCTGCAGCCACGGGTGGGGAAGGGGGGGGGAGATTACTATTTTATTTTGTTTGAGGCACAAATATTGCACCATTTCACATCTCATGAACAAAAATGTTTTTTTCTTCAAAGGGAAGGGGATATCCATCTCTAATTGCTTTACTTTCCAAAACCCCCCCTCCCCATGACACAGAACTCTACCCCTCCCCATGACACAGCCATAGCTGTGTATCTAGTAAGTGTCATTTTCTTTTCTGTGAATCACAGAATTATTTTTCTTCACTTTTAATCACACTGTTTTGTCTGTTAATATCCGATATATTCCAAATAATTTCCAAGTAATTATTCCACAAGGAAAGAATCCAAGTTCAAGAAAAAAAATAACAAAAGTCGCCAGACATAAAACACACGACTAAACGCGAGTGCAGGCAAAATGGAGTATGAAGCCATAGGGTGTTATGCGCCCTCTGCTGGTAGGATATCCACGGTGTCAAAGGTTGCCAGACGGTAAGTATAGGTATAAATGGTATACATAGGGTGATAGGAGGTAGGTGAGGAGCGAAATAGACTTATTTTTCTTCACTTTTAATCACACTGTTTTTATATTCTAAGATGCCTGCTGCCCCCATCTTGCTGATAATAAAAGAAAAAGGGTGGATAGCAATTTGCATAACTTTTGTTTCACAGTTCTTATACACGAAATCACATGTCAGAACGGCTGACTGAATAGTCAAGTGGAGTATTCCTTCAAGATAAATTTCTGTTGTTTGATGAAGATTAAAAGAAAACTCAAATCCACCAAAAATACCACAACTTTTGAAGAGAAAACTTGAACTTGCAATGAAACCAAAGAAACTTGACTAAAAACATCCAAAATGAAGAAATTATGTCAACCACATTTAAATTTGTGGCTGATATATTAAAAGGAGGACAAAGACTGAAAATGAAAAGAAAGAAGTATATAAAAAACTTGCTTAAATTTTCACCATGGTTTGTAGAAATTGTTGGTAAATGGTTAGATAAAAGGAAGCACTTTCGAGGCCTTTCATTTTAAACTCCCTAAAGTTAAATGCCATATTACCTTTAAATGCCCCAAGATAGACAGAAAAGTTCTGTCTTGGTAATCTTGACAACTTTATTCCATTACAAACTTTCTTTTTCAGTTTTGTATAAAGATAGCTATGGAGCTAGTACTATTATAAAAATTTACAATGCATCCAAAAAATGACAGACAATTAGTTAAAACATTGGCTATTGACTGAAAGTTATTCTAGTAGTCTTAGGAAATGAAGTTCAGCCTTTAAAGAAACAAGTAATTTTAAAGAATTTAATTAATTTGTTTCCTCCAAATCTCTTAATTTTTCTTTTAAGTTGTTCCTTTTTGGCAGCAAGTTTCTTGAAATATTATGATTTTATTGATTAATTGAAATGGTTAATTGAAATATTATTTTTAAAGGGAAAACGTAGTCATCCCAGTGTGGAATTAATATAGCTGAGTATTCTTTTTCATGAGTGGTTGTTGAGAATCATGTGTCAGTGTTCTTCTCACTCATTGGTGGTTTTTAAAAAGACTAACTGCTTGAATAACCGGTAATATGCAAGATCTATGTCCAACAATATCAGTACAGATACTTGAAAAAGTAAAGAGGAAATTTGTCAGATTAGAGTTTGTTTTGAAAAAAGTCTGCATGGGTGACTGCTTTTTGTCCTTAAAACGTCAAGACAGGAGGGAAAACGGACATTTTATCACTTGAGAACTTGCTTTTCCAAAGATTTACAGATCTATTTATCAGGATAACAGAGCATTTAGAGGGCCTCAATGAAGTTAGAACAGTTTTCACTAGCTCAACATGATCTTCATGTGAACAATACTCTCCCTAGCAGATGTAACATTTACAAGGAAAAGCATAAAATGAGCTCATTTGCAGCATTACACAGAAATATAATTTCTACAAAATATAAAAAATGATGGTGTCAAATATTATTCATCCTTAGAATATTTTGAATGATGTATAATGTCCGCTTTAAAATAATGTGTACAATTAAAACTGAAATGGTTGTTATGACATGACAGTTTTAAGATCGTTTATAGTCCAGCAGTTCCTTTGAAAGGATGTTAGCAATTAGGTCCTTCCACTTTGTCATTTTCTTCTCCATCAAAACATAAGTGCAAAAAAGGTGATCCCTTATTTCAAAGTTGCATGGTCTTGCTTTAAAATTTTTAATTTTTCAGTTGCAAATGGTGAAAGGCAAACAATGGTTTAATTTACATAACAAATGATACATTAAGTTTTCATTCAATATTGCAAAAATATCTTTATCCTTCATGCATATTGTTGTTTACTATACACAATAGTTGCAAGATGTGGTGTACATTGATTGAGTTTATGCCTCCAGCTCAGGGGCAGCGTTTTATTCTCAATATTGAGGGGGAGAGGAGGGGACATTGACTTTGTGAAAAATTAAAGTCAATGGGAGGGGGCGGGATTTCTCATATATTGGGGGACAAGTCCCCACTGTCCCACACATCCCTGCCAGCAGTATATGGTCATTTGCATCATAAAAGACTATGCATTGGGATTGACTTTGCCAAATTGCCTTGAAAGATAAAAAAAAAAACCTCTAGAAGTCCATAAACCCATAAAACTTGTAAAAACAATCCAGTGGACTCAGCCAACGAACAAAGAATGTTAAATCAGAAGTGAAAAAAAAGTATTAATGTATTAGTAAAATGTTTTAAATGAACTCATTTTTTTTAAATAATAGAATAGGAACTTCATAAGATCACCTTTACAAAAAAAAATTACAAATTATGGTTTCTTATAAAATTAATGATTGACTTAAGAAGTTTACAAAATTAGTATGGCCCATGCACATGATTGGGATATGAGTGAAAGGTTTACCTAAATTTATAAAAGAAGGATGCATTTCAATAGGAAGACGTGAGATATGACAGTATATAAAAGTCTTGTTTTGGCATCATAACAATTGATAGTAAAGGCACAATAGTCTCCTTCTTAAAGGCACCTGGTACAATTTGAGAATTTTGAGGTAAAACATGAAAAATTGGACCAGTACGATCTCAGCAGTTCAGGAGATAACTGCTTTTTAGGAGAAATAGTATTACCCTGATTAGGACAAAATTTGCCATGTCTTAATGGTATGAATATTTATGAGCACTTAGTGTCTACCTCTTCACAGTCATTGCTTTGTGTATTGTGTATTCAAATATGAGGTAATCATTTAAACAAAAAGTTTAACTACAGGGGACCCTCAACTACATATTTACAAACATAAGTGCTGGTACAACACACTGGCACACTGTACTTGGAAAACAGTGCACAAAACTTTTGGCGCCTGGAGTCTATAAATTAAGCTGAGGAGAAAAAAAGAAAGTATAATTGTTCGACTTCTCAAAATCAGCTGGGTGAACAACCGAACATGATGAAGTTTTTTTATCCTCTATAGCAACAAAGATTTTGAATATGCCCTCATTTCTCCTTCCTTAAATCCATGAAAGTTGCATGCTTGCTTTGAGTGTTCGTCTTTGTTGAATTTGGGCAGTAGGATCATAATGCATCATGGGAGATATTTGAATTCCCTTGATCAAGTGAAAAACGCTTTTGTCCCAAAAGTGATTATCTCCCATACTGCTGAAAAGGCTACTTGTTACTAAATGCTAATAGATACCTTTTGCAAAAATTAAGTCTCTAATACATTTTCCCACCAAAAATATACAGATATCTCAAGCAAGACACAGGCAATCTTTAAATCTAAAACATACATATATATGGAATGAAAACTGGTAAAATATCAAGAACCAGAATAACATTTAGGTCAACACCTTTGTAGACCAGGAAATGACTGATTTAAGAGAAATAAAGAAGATGAAACAAAAAAACAAAACAAAAGAAGAGAAAAAAACAGACTATAGACAAAATAATAATAGAATGATTTGACAATAGGACTAAACAATAGTTTCTTTTCTAGAGCTGGTGGTGAACATAGCCACTTCTCTCATTTTCTTTCCTTTCTAGTAACCCCACCCCCTAACCCCTCCCCCCTCTCCAAGCCCATTCACCTGGTTCCTCTCTCTTTCCTTTTTTTTCCCATGCCCTTGCTGCACAAATATATACTGCTTCTAAGTTAGTTGTAGTTGTAGTTGTAAAGGGACTTACTTGGTTCAAAAGCTATAGCATGGTGTGGCATGGAGAAGATAAGCAAGCACACAATGTAAGAAAAAATATCTAACCCTATGGCTATTTTGATCATTTTGAATAAGATAAAAGTCATAGCAAAGAAGTGACCCTCTGCCTCAGTAAGTTGAAAACCTGTTCTAGGGCTCAGTATCTAAATGAAAATCAGCAAGTACACATTGTTAATAATTATCAGAAAAGAAAGAATATCAATATCTAATATTTCTGACACTCAGGAAATTTTTGCATTTCAGAAAATTGGAAGTCTTGAGCAAGATTCTCGGGAAATTGATTTTGCATGGCAAAAAAAAATTTGGCCAATGGTGGGGTGTAATTTTCTATTGCATGAATATACTTGAAGAAACATTTTGTACCTTGGACTCCTCTGTAAAAAATTCTCTCAAAGGAAAACCCTCCCCGGCCCTTAGACTAAGTGCAATTTTGAATAAAACTTCAGAAAATTGACCTCATTTGGACTTACATCTCTGGTGTACAAAGAGTTCAAATTTTAATTAGGAAATTTTCTGCAAACAGAGAAGCCAGTAGAAAACATTCAATGAATCCATTTACCTTATATTAACCCTATAAATCATATGTACAGTAGGTTAATGCAGGCTTTGATTTTGCCAAGTATTTCATATTTTACTGACAAATGCTTCACCAAGACAACTCCGCAATCCAGATTCTATCGATTTACTGCTGGCTGAAAGAGTTTCAATGTGAATTATTTACAATCATGTAGCTTTATACAGACATTTAGCCTTTGGTAAAATGAAAGGAAACTGGGTCTCATTCCCAATATTTGGAAATATTATGGAATGGAAGAAAACAAAAATTCCATGGAATTTTGTGAAAATTTTTCCAAATTCTTTTGCCAAATTTATTTTACTCCCCAGATTTGCAAACAAATGATTTTAATGCAGACTGATGTAACATGTACTTTTCCTTAATAAGTCATAAAAATTCACTGAATTTCGGTATCATAAAAGTGTGTATGGACTGATTTTTTTTTCGCCTTGAGTAAATCAAAGGAGGGACAATAACCGTAGTTTAATACTGACTAAGGGGGCATATGCTCAATGAAGCTTACATGCAAAATGGTGTGAAATTTCACAGTAGTTGACAAGATTAGTTGTGAAGGTTTCATTAATATCGTCTTGATTTTCATTATCCTTCAGTGGAAACCTTTTACTGGAAAATGTTGGGGAGGGGGTCATGTTCTCTCCAGTGTCCCTCATGGTCATGTTCCTGTCAGCAATTGATAAAAAAGGGAGATTATTGGAGAAACTTACCCAGCTCCAAAAGGATAAGACTAAGCTAGAAGCTTTTCTGCAAAGGTCAATGTGTATAAATTTGAGTGTGATACATCTATTTGGTTAATACTGTAAATAGCCCAGCACCAGATACAGGTATACAGTATTTACTCATTCATTCAGAAGTTGTGCTTAGGTAACTCAAAATTCAAACTTGGCAGTTTTGAAGGAAAACATAGTTTTCTAGACAGATCCAAAGGTCATGTAAACATGTGCGAAATATGTGAAGTTCTCTCAGCTTCTCTGCAGCTACAACCTTTGCCACACATGACACACACAGGCACTTGCCCTTATTTTAATATTTCAGCCTTTAAAAGTTATGTACAAAATATTGAATGTTTAAAATGAGATGGAAACACTTATTGTAGTTTTGCAAAAGGATTTTTGCTCTGTAGTCAGTTCCCCTTAAACGAAAAAAATTAAAAAACAAAACAAAAAAAAACAGTAAATCTGTCAAGTTGGCTATTTACCTATTTTAAGCATACCCACAGTTGTAAAATTGTATATTAAAATTGTAAAATCATTCGTGTGTGGCATCAATGTAAATCCTGAGATTTTTTAAAGCACAACCTTTTAATTTTAACCTATTTTATAATTGTGGGGAAAAAGTTATCTAAACCTTTGGAAATTTCCTCTAAAACCATGGAAAGAAAAGACAAAAATTATGATGCTGTCATTTTCAAATTTTGTCATCAGTATACCCCCCCCCATACAATGTTATATATACTTAAAATCAAGCTTTACCCACTACAATACTCCTCAAAAGGCTCAGGCTTTTCCTTTACTCTACCAATCCTCCAAGAATCTGTGATTCCTCAGTACCATACAGTGCAATAGATGCAGTAAATTCTGTAGGAGGAAAAAATTCGCCATCTTCAAAATTATGTGTAATAATTGATCAAGAGTGAAATTCTAGATTAATGCAAAATTGGAAATTATACATTACGGGAATACAGAATAAGGTTTAAATAGGTAAAACTGTGGTGAGTAAATTGGCATTAAGTTCCTATTGGTTCCTGATTTTGTAGGCATGGAAGACTTTCATCAGTATCTGTTGATTTGGTCCCTGGTTTGTTGCACACACATCAATTGGAAGATTGTTGAAGTTTTCAGTCTGAAGGGAAGAAAAGAAGTGTTGAAAGGTATGTGAATTTTTATTCAAATGATATATTGTGAAAATTAGGTTTTTCGATATGGGTCAAAGTGTAGTAGCAAAAATAAAAAGACACAAACATTATAATTGGGAGATAACTGCTTTTGGAGCAAAATGAGGTTTCCCCAGATCTGGAAAATTTGCTGTCTTAATGGTATGCATATTTATGAGCATTTAGTGTCTACCTCTCTGCAGTGGTAGATCTGTTTTATAAGCAAACGGCAAAACCACAGGGGTTCTTTAACAATGTATTTACAAACACAAATGCTAGCATGATCCACTTGCACACTTTTATGGGCAGGAAAATATTGCACAAAACTTGTGGCTGTCTCAAGTTTGTAAATTAGGTTCAGGGCAAAGGTCTTGCAAAGTTGCACGATACCTGTATTTCAAAATGAGGGCAATGAACAAAGGTGACCAGGCTTTTATATTCCCTTATCAACAGAGATTATAAAAAATACCCAAATTTCTCTTTCCTAAAATAGATAAAAATTGCAAGGCATTTTTGAACGTTATCTCTGTTGAGTTTGTGTGGTAGGATCGCAATTCATCATGGGAGGTATTTGAAAATTGTGCCACCCATGGCAAAATGTTCCCCCTGTCAGGTGAAAATTATCCCCCCCCTCCCGAAGCCAGTTATCTTCCAAACTTTTGTTAGGTAGGGGTTTTCGCCAGAATAGATAACCTTCTGTATTCCTCTAGAGGTGTTGGGAGGTTGGGAGTTCGAGTCCCGGTTGAGTCATACCCCAAACTTTAAAAACGCAACCTATTGCCATAGTGCTTGGTGCTCAGCATAAGCAGTGGAATAGGGAAAACAAGCAAGTGATCCACAACTGGAAAAAAAGGTAGTGGCTGGCTCAACTTGAACCAGTTGGTTGGAAACTGGGCCTTAAAACTCCACCTAACTAATTAACTGCCAGGTGCCAAAAGGGTTGCTTTCCAGGGCACTGGGATTGTTATCCGTTGCATATGTAGAGCATGAAACTCAACAGCAGTGTAAGTTTGAAAGCATACTCTCTAAATCCTAAGATTTAAAAGTTTAGCATAAATCTATAAGAGTGGATTTTTTTGTCAGTCTCAATTTGATTGGTCACTACATCCAAATGAATACTGTAAACTTACTTTAACTCTATCACACTAAATTTAGAATATTTTGAATTAAGAGAGTATATACTGTACCACATGTATGTGCACCTGGTATGTTAAATTGGCATATATCTGGCAAAAATTGGCATGTAAGTATAAATGAGAACAGTTTGTTTACCTATAAATTGACATTATATCAGGTGCAAATTGCAGGGTTTGAGATAATGACTATTCCGCTGGTCTGCGCTTAATGGTTTTTGTGTCAGTGTAGTTGAAATGCTGTACAATTTGTCCTTAAACCTGTAAAATTTTGATGGTCAAAATGTTATAAAAATCATGCAGTCACTGAAAAGAGCTCGAACTTAATTACTCTGTGAAAATTATTGCTCATTACTTCAGGTATTTTCAAAGTTAATAGGTGTTCCTGTAAATAATTTTCATATATTTTTGGGACTTTGTTTATATTCAAAAATAAGAAGAGCAAGTACCACCACAGTAAGAGCATTGAGCAGCTTTGTCATGATACCAGTGTACAGTGAAAGTGTCTTGTTCCAATGTAAGTACAGTACTATACTAATGTTTACTGAGCCAGTCCATCACAAGATCCCCACTAACATATGTACCTGCATATGTACAGTATACACACAAGAATTCCAGCATTGCAATTAAAATACTGTATGTTGTGTTTGTTTATTGGATTTTATACTGGGTCAGTGAAAAATAGTAGGATTTGTTAAATAGGAAAATAACTGGCTCTGCTGACCAGTTGATTGTTAAAGGCCAGGATCAGTAACCCCAAACTTATTTTGAAGCAACTGCTAAATCTCACAATTTTCCTTTTTATTTCTCTCTAAAGTACCTGTCATAATATTTGGACTTCAAGAGTATATCAACACAGGTAAACCAAACAATTTCTCCCAGTAAATTTCACATTTGAGGAGAATAAATGGTCACATGACTCTCAAGAGCCAATCATGAAACAGTACAGTCTACTACACTGCTACTAGTTGGAGTGTACTGCTCTTTTCCTTTAAAGGGCTGGAGCAGTCATCCCTAATTGAAGAAGTGTAGCAGACTGTACATTTTCATGATTCGCTGTTGGGAGCCTCATGTGACAATGTTTTTTCTCTTCAAATGTAAAATTTACCAGAAATAACTGCTTGGTTTACCATGAATATGCAATAGTAAATTCATAAAATGTAATTAAAGATACTTAGAAGAGAAATAAGATGAAAATTGAGTTATTTAGCTTTTTATTCAAAATAAGTTTGGGGGGACTGCTCTTCACCTTTAAGCAGGGACCTGAAGTGGTATGTTCCAGGTTTGAATTGGCACACACCAGGTATTAATTGCCATGTATCAGTTTTATTAGATTGGCATATATCCAGTGGAAGATTGGCACTGTAAGTGGGTATGTACCTACAAAATGCCAATTGGCATGAAATATTAGGTATTAATTTGCATGTATCAGGAATAAATTGACACATACTCAGTTGGGCCTATAAAAATTGGCATGTAGACCTGAATAAACTGACAATGCCACTTTTAGGAGAAAGAAAAATCTACTTCTTTAAATAAAAATCATGCCTTTGGTCATTACTCTCTGTTAAATCTGGCAAAAATTTAGTATCAATCAGCATAACTGCATGGATGGGGCAGAGAAGGAACAAATGCTACTCCTTTGTAGGTGTGTCAATCCTGGGAAGAAGGGGGGAGGGGGAAATTGCCCCAGCAGTGAAAATATTGGTTGCCTACCCCCACTGATAATTCAGGCTGATTAAAAAGACCAACAGACATAACAAACAAATACAACATTGTGGTATACAGATGACTTAATGGCTTCTAAGTCAATTTCAGCCTATTTTAAAGCAATAGTGTGCATTTGTAATGTGCCATCTATATTTTGTGTACATTGGCTTCAGTGTCAGTGTGTACACATGTTTTTTTTTTCTTTCTTTTTTTGGTTTTTTACCAGTGTGTGTATCTAGGTTTACAGAGTTTACAGACACAATCTGAGGTTCTGACTGTATGAAAATTTTTGCCCCCCAATCTGCAGGCCAGATCTACGGCCCCTGCTCTCTCGTACCGATCCTTCTCTACTGAAAAAATCCAAGAGTGAAAAAAAGTATGACTCATTTAAAGCTTAAAATGGTAGAATACCCTTCCTTCAAATCCCTCCCCTCCAAAAAAGATTTTGGGGAAAGTACCATTATTTAATATGGGTGGATAAAAAATAACTTTCATTTTCCTGTTAACTTAATCTAAATATTTCAGTTTAGACTGATAAAGTACCAATTAAGATAGATCTATATCTTTAAAATTCAGCTGACACCAGTGGTGGTGTTGATTAGTGCATCAAAATGGTGTGGTACCTATGATTTAGACTTGAATCTGTGGGTACATTCTGATAGGCAGTTGCTATTTGTTAAATTTAAAAAAGTCAATGGGAATTTCATCAAAATTTGCAGAGGTACACAAAGTTGGTGGAGCCACCTAGCAATCACCTCTGAATGAAACATACCCCCTTTGCCCTACTGTGATAAACTATGATTTCAAAACCTTTAATTTTCCCACAACTCTAACAACATGACATTGCTGTACAGTAGGAACTGAGGAATGTATTTAAAATCCTGCAATTGCTGTTTTTTCCTATACTCAGGGACACTGAGACATTGAAAGAAAAATTACTGCCACAATGTCACATTGTCCTCAGAATGCAATAAGCCCTTTCATGATTACAACTGCGCATGACAGAACAAAGGTCATCCGGTATCACTCGCTCATTCGTATCACTGTGTGTACGTACATTTTGCAATAGTAGGCTACACAAGATTACACTTGACTTGTAGGATTTGGGTTAACAGATCAAAATTCAGGTTAGAGGGCCTACTATTACTCCGTAAGATTTAGGAATGAATTTTGGCTCGGGTCTATGGTTATAAAAAAATCTAGAGTTAGCTTGGCCTATGATTTTCGTCTATTACAATCGATCTTAGGTGCGCTATCTCCATTGAACACCAATGTGCTAACAGTAACTACTTAGTGCAACATTACTATAGCACTTGAACGTTACATGAAGTTACACTCCAAATCAGTCTCGGGCTGAGGTAAGTTACAACTAAGCCTGGGCAAAGCGAGTCCTGGATAGATATACTGTGAGATATTATGAAGGTAAAAGGCCAAGACTTCACTTTTTACAGCAGTAGCAGTAACGTTAAATCTAGGTTAGGCGACCTATACGAACTTACAAACTTAACCTACAAACTTACGAACGAAGCCTGCGCTTAGGAATTTTTTTCACGAAATTTGGTATACCAGCCTACAGCTGGTTCATTCCTTGAATAGGCCTACGGTATTTAGCCTAGCAGAGAAGGCTTGAACTGTCAGTTCGTACTTCCACGGGAACGGACAAATTCTTTGAGAATTTTGCGCATTCAAAAACTTAAAACCCAGCCAGTATCTAAGGAAAATTTATGAGTGACACTTTAAACACATCTTTCGGACGATACTGAACGTTTTGTCCATTAAGAGATGTGTTTTTTCAAAGCTCCTTTTGGTTCATGTCCGTGTTGATTATTGTAGGCATGCATACGTAACGTAACGATGGTATGCACAGGCGACGAGCGTTGCTATGTGTTGCTATACCGAATGACCTTTGACCCGGGAGGCCGATGTGTAATCATGAAAGGGCTTATTACAAATACATTGACCCAGGGACTTGCAACAACAATGGTTCTCATAACACCTCTTGCAATGATTCTCCCTCATTATAAAAGTTAGCTTTTGTCTACCATGAACAGTACTGTGTACACCATGGAAGTTAATTGGGGAGAGGGAAGTTGGTCAAGAGCACCCCCAAACTTACTTTGAAACAATTACAGCTAAATCTCACAATTTTCTTCTCATTTCTCTCTAAAGTATCTCTTGTAATATTTTAGTACTTCAGTATTGTATACTGTATTCAATGAAACCAAACAGTTACATGGGTAAATTTCACATTTGAGGAGAACAAGTCTTCACATAAATCTCAGCAGCCAATCATAAATCAGGACAGTCTACTACACCACTTCAAGTTGGGGTGACTGCTTTTGCCCTTCAACATTATACTCTCACTGCCTTTAATAGTACTAGTAATCAATAATAAAACAGTTTTGCACTCTTACTGTGATGACTCTGATTTCAAAGCAGCTGTAATTTCCCCAAAGTGCACTATTACCAATGCGGAACATTGCATGTATATACTGTAGGCTGAATACCTTTCAGATAATACTTTCTTGTATAAACACCCAATCCACAATGTTTCCCTCCAACTTTCAAAGGTTATTAGGTTTTTCCTCCTCTCTGTGAACTATGTAACACTCAATTTGTCATATTTGACTTGCTTGTCTGTGATAGGGTACATTCATTTTAATGGGCGGTTTTCCCTCCCCTCTGTGAACTATGTTACACTCAATTTGTCATATTTGACTTGCTTGTCTGTGATAGGGCACATTCATTTTAATAGGCAATAAAAGTGTAGTATTAAAGAAACGCACTGTGCTTTGTTAAGCATTAACTTATTGAATGTAATGTTGACATCCATTATTTCAGTTTCCGTTTGTTTTGGTGCTATAATATTGTTGGGTTTAATTGTTTAACTCATGATATCAGCATTTCTATTAAAAATAATCAAGACAACGGGGGTAAAAATTTACTCAAGTCTGTGTCAACAGTTGAAATGTGTAGGTCAGTTCTGTGCACTCAAACAGGCCACAGATGTGCCCCAAATTTCACTAATTCTGTGGTTAAATAATTCTGCCAAGTCATCAAATGCAATTAAAAGTGTGACTATGTATCCCACAGTACGCAATGCATGCAAACATATGTCCAAAGCAGTTGCAATTTATTTGACAAAGTTGTCATTGCATGTTTGGTAGAGCGTCCACATAATTAGTCCTGGTTCCCAGATCAAGTCCTACCAAAAACTTACAAAAAACTACTGTAACTGCGATATTGCCTACGATGCTGCATAAGGCAATGAAATAGGGTGCTACATTCCAGTGACCCACAACTGGAAAAGAAAAAAACTGTGGGCACCGTTAGATGAAACCAGATGGTTAATGGTGGAAGCCCTGATCAACTTTCCCACCAACCCCCAGACTGACAGACCGAAGAAAACTTGAGCGGCATGGAGCAATATCAAAGTGACTCATGTATACATTTTAATCCATAGTAACTTTGTGTACAATGTGCATGTGTTGATAATGTTAACAATGATCAACCACAGTTTGATTGATCAACTTTCATGTATTGTTTGTAAATTGTAAACTGAGTTAAAGAATTCTGGCGTCTAACATATTTTTGCTGAGGAGACTTGGCCCCCATACATAACCAAACAAGGAAACTGAAGGTGGAAGATTTTTTCCAGGGGTTCGGCATAAATTTTTTCATGGGGAAAGGGAATTTTGTTAAAATGTCACTAGACATAATTGGAACACATAGCGGTAACAATGGCAAACTTAAAACTCTTCAGCAGAACAAGGAAAAAATCAGGGAGATTTTTCTCCCCATCCCCCTTTTAGCTTATGAGCCTGTGGTGGCCACTAATTTTCTCTTCTTCTGTATAAAGTGACATGATTCTTTTTCTCTGGAGTCAGTTTTTGTTTAATTCTGGAGCTGATGAGCTATGTTCTAAATGTCTTATTGCTAAAGCTCCCAGGTACTTTGTCAATCAACAATGCACCCAGGGCACCTCTGGATATTGGTTCCCTTTGTCCCAAGTGGTGCAACTCTTTGATTGCCACAAAATTTAAAAGATCCAGAGTCGCCCATATTACATATCATGCACTGAGAATATTCTGGGTACACACTTATGTGGGATTGCAATTTAAAACAGCTTTTTTTATAGCATTTTGAACTGGTCAGGACATAGCAGCTAGTGTCTCCTAACACCTGTTACACAAATTGTAAATTATCCGATTCCCTGAAAGTAAATAGTGAACAAGACTTCATCTGGCTAGTTTCTCATGTTAGATAATTCAAAACCTTTATAGCATGTATACTTTAAGTTTGAATTAGATTAATAAGTGTTTAAGGTAGTTCTTAATGCTTTCATATCAGTTTGTCTCAAAAGTTTTTGCCCTTCAAATGAAATGACCTGGATGTCATTTGCATTCAGACATGTTTATGCCCATGTACAGTAGTTGTAAAGCAATTTTAAGGGAAAATTGTGATTATTCCGATTTGGACCAATTGGTGTACTGTACTCCAAAGGTGGTGCCAGCAGGAGAGAGTGGCAAGAATGTCCCATCTTGATTACACTAGTTCCCAATTTGGATTAGTGTACCCAAGAGGTGGTGCCAACAGGGGTGAGGGCAATGAGGTCCATCTGGATTAGTGCACTCTGACTCCCATTTTTTCTCAAAGCTTTAGGAACAAAAGCACCAGATCTTTCAGAGGAAACGTTTTATGTAATTATAATCAAGGTCATATTTGTGTTGCACTGAGTTCATTCTGCAGACATCACGTTTTGCTTCCCTTCACTTCTACTTCATTGTTGCTGGGGTGTGGGGCATGGGGGTAAGGGTGGGTTGCCTGGGGGATGGGGGTGAGGGTAGGGGTAAGGATGGGTTTATAGGGAATCCATGACACATCTGTAAAGATACACTTACTAAGCTCATGGATGTACAGGACTCATGGAAGGGGTGGTGATTGACTTTTTGCCTGACTCCAGACCCCACCCCAGGTAATAATCTCTGCCCAACTGAGGAACCAAAGTCAGCCTGATTCAGCAAGGTTTTGACCAATTGGAGGGGCTGCAACCCTCAGCCCTCTTGTCTGGTACGTATGAACATGACTGTAAGCTTGAATAGTGCATATCATATGATTTTTACATACTGTACATTTTAAGGCTTAACAGCAGCCAAGAGTTTTTTGTCTGACCAAGGAGTTGCTCCCTAGCAACTCTGTGGTCTGACTTCAAACATTTATGAAGACAAGTC
Organism: Holothuria scabra; assembly: GCA_037179385.1. Lineage (NCBI taxonomy): Eukaryota > Metazoa > Echinodermata > Holothuroidea > Aspidochirotida > Holothuriidae > Holothuria > Holothuria scabra. Next base: position 56,369,811 of record CM074184.1, read on the forward strand.
TAGCATGTAACTCCATAAATATATGTACGCATACATGTGTATCCAAACGGGATTGTTTTTGTCCATGGGATAAAACCACGAGGAACAGGTTTCAACAACATATTATTAATGACACAAAGCTAGCACAAGACACCACTGCTCTGCTTACCTTAGTGTGCTGAAGAATGTTGCACTATAATTTAAGGCTTTTTTGAGTCAATAAATTCAGCTTAGGACAAAGGTTGTAGCAACCAAATGCTGAAAAGGCTAAATTTCCTCACCCCAAACAGTACCAATTCTCCTAACCTTTTTAATTAAGCTCCTCCCACAGTTGTATGAAATTCATCCTCATCCACACATAGTCTCAGCTTATACTGTATTGCTTCAGGGTGAGTATAGAAAAGCTCAATTTATAGTATCAAAACACTCTCAGTAACAGTTCATGCTGTGTCATGTAAGCTTTGGTGCTCTGCATTGTTTGAATAAGCAGTCAATCAAAAAGCTGAGCCAGTTGAGAGTTTCTGTTACCCCCTAGTATAAGAAGTGATCCTCAAATTTTGGGTGAGAGGATTGGCGGTTGAAACATCTGAAAAACTGTTCAGAGTAATAGTATACAGGTCTGGCTTTTTTATCCACTTGCGTACAGTCTCTTAATGCAACAAAATTTCTTTTTCACGATTTGAGGGAATTTTCTGGGTTGCTCTAGAAATGTGAATTTGGTCAGAAGAATTGCAGTGCATTATGGGAAAATTTCAGAATGACTCAACCAGTGACAATATTTTTTGTGAGTTGAACCCCTGCACCAAACCTTTTTTCTCCTCGCCAATTTTATACCGGCTAGAATTGATTAACAGGGATATTCTCAGAAAAAGATACAGGAATATACAATTTAAAACCTCCTAAGTATGTATAGTTCACCCTTCCAATTGTGTCCCTATTATCTTGGCAACTTCTACAACCATCAAATTAGTTTCTCAAATTATAGCTCCCAATATATACATTACACCTGACTACTCCCACCAATCACAGTGTGTCCCCACAACACAGTATACACGCAGCTGTGTAGTTAATGAAGTCAATTGACCACTTCTCTAGCATTCCCGCCTTTTTTAGATCTGCGCAAATGAGATTTCGCGGAACTGTGACTGACAAGTGGTCTCCCCCTATATGTTGAATAATGTATAAGTAGGCGTATAAATGGCTACAATGACACGGTAAGTGGGTATTTTTATCTTTCCTCCTCTTAGAAATCAAAGATTTATTAGTTTTTTCCAAACATATCATACAAAAATATGCTCCCGAAAAGAGGCAGTCGATTCTTATGTATCAAATAAGGACCTCAAACTTTGCGAGTACCTGACTCATTTAGCGATTCAAAGTGATGTTTTTCTATCACTGTTTGTAGATTACAGCATAGGCTTTCAGTCAATACCAAAATCACGTAGTTTAATTTACGAATTTATTTGTAAACACCGATAAACCCGGAGCAACATTTACTGTACAATATGTATGTGCGTGTAGTGTATACAATAAATGTATACACATACTGTACAGCACAACAGCATGCATAGTCATACACACGTAACGTTGCTTGATCATTGTAATTTGTAGTAACGTTAGTACTAACTAAGGCCTAAATTGTTCGAAAACCATTTATTTCGTAGGTCATCATCACATTTACAATTGAGAATATTCAGTGGAGTAGCTTTCTTCATGAAGTTTAAGATGCATAAGTGCAGTTATATACAAGTCAAGCAACGAAGGACGTAAGATTTAATGTGGACCATACTAGGCATAGTATTATACTTTATAGTAATGTACAGTGGCCTACTGTAAATTAGTTTTAGGCCCATAGGCCTATATCAATCATGTTTTCAGTACCATTTCTCAGCTGCTGGGCTACTGTAAGATTATATAAAGCAGACTAATTCTTAGATTAAATATATAGTTTAGCTTTAGGTTCCTCTTCAGTCTAGCTTATTAAACTGTAGGGTTTCTCTTTCACTGGTGCATGCTACATGGAAAAGATATCCAGAAACTGAACCCTGTCTCCAAAAATGTTGTTTAATTGTATATTTTGTCCATTTTGTTATGTACCGGTGTTCAAGTCAAGCCATAGAGCACCTCACTAATGCTGAGAGTATAAAATTAGTCGTGGACTTGAAAAAGGATTGGACATTGATACTTTTAGATATTTCTCAGCTTTCTTGCATGGGTATTGTAGTGACATGGTACCTCAGTCATCATTTTCACTTCTGTCAGGCCTATGATTTGAGCCTGCAGGGAGTTTTGCTGGTCTCAGAGGCTGCAAGATCTCTTTGCAGAATTAATTAGTCAACTATTATTGGTGCATGCACACTGTGCACAGTTCATGTTGTGAGTGTACTGATATACACCATATTGTAGGTTAGTTGCATAGGACTCTTAATTCTGTTCACAAAAGTTGTGACATTAAATTTTCAATGTTTATGAAATACTGTACTGTATGTTTAGTACACTTGTACAGTGCTAGTCTATTGGCTATATTCATGTAATCTAAATTTCACCCAGTTTTAAAATTACATGTTGTTTACAAACTGGAGATCAATTAAGATGTCTCTTGTGTATGCTATGTGGGAACTTTCAGTGCTTCTGTCACTCAGTACTTCCACTGATTTGTTTTCATTCAAACATACCTTTAAATTTTGTAACTTATTTTTCTCCTTCATGGATACTATATGGCAATTTTACAGCAAAAGTTTATGTGTTATATTTGAAGAAACTTTTTGCAAAGAAGTGAAACGTAGCCATTTAATGTATGATACCATATGTTTCATGATTTTAAATACTGCACAGTACATGTCACTGGAATGTTTAGCCCATGCATGCATGCTCATTGCTCTGTGACGGTGTATTGTATGTAAACTGGTATCCATGCAGGCTTGTGTACCAAGAACAATGTAATGTTCCTTTAACTTTATTTACTCTGGCTTTAAGTCCCAAAAGCTGACCTCAACGTGGTGCTGGAGTGGCAACTACTGATTATCAGGAATAAGCTGTGTCTGTTGACTGAAACACACACTTTCATGTGCACACTATGGTAGCCTGGCTGCTTTCTAAAATTATTTTTGTGCATGATCTTAAAGATATGAAAATTCTGTACATTCATGCCGAGACACTTTCAATTGTATCGTCAATGGACTGGCCAATTTTCTGATGTTCAGGAGGCTAACAAGCTTATTGGGCAACATATACATGTACAGTACATGGTTTCAATATCTGCATTTTTCTTTATATTGATTACTGAGGACCTATCAATATACTTGAAATGATGATATGAGGTCTGCATGGTGTCAGTGATACAAGTTAATTATATAGGTTTCCATAGCATGCAGTCCAAAGCGCTGTACTTTCTTAAGACCATACAGGAGCATGCATGATAAACTTGGGTAAGTGGGGGTAGTACCACCTTCAAACTGCTACACAATATAATTCCCTTTCTTCCGACATTGCGGTGTCCGAGTCGGTCTAGTAGGGCCTGCAATTTATCATGCTCCTTGTAAAGCATTGCTTCCCTGTGTAAATTGGCTGGAACTTACAAGTAAATGTAAATAATAGTTAGCAAAGTAGGCTGGTGGGTATGCCTGGCTGGTATAGTATTCCCATTCACACAGCTCAAGTTTTTTTTAAAATTAACATTTGACTGGAGTGCCACAATTTTCAAGTAAGGTGATAAATTAACACTTAGGTTTAAACAAGTCTCAGCTGTCTTAGTTTTTTCCTTTTCCTTTTTATGCAAGCAGATACAATTTTGTGAGGTAGGCATACAGCAGTTGTATTTTGCCCACTAGTTACTTTATGACATGTGCACAGTATACAGCCCACCATGCTATATTATGCCCCTTCAAGTACACACTTTCTTGTTAAATTTGTATCTGGCATTGGTTCAAATATTTACGAAGTGGCATAGACCATAACCAAAATCTGTCGATAAAACAGTATATTTCGAGCAAGGGAATGTTTCTAAACGTTGCTAACGTAAATGGCCTTAATTTAACGTTACATGTATACAGATGACCAGTAGTCATTTCGCGTAAATAGGCCTGCTATATGTGTATGTACTCTGGACGCCCCAGTCGATTTGCCGACGCTTTTACCGAGTACCTGACTCATTTACGAGAGTTTTTGGTACAAAAGTGGTACCAATAGAAAGAAAACAAAAATTTCCATCAATATAAGTAAAAACTGTGTAGTTTTAAGTAACATATAAACAAATCTGGACAATTTTACGGAACATTGAAAACCCATTTTCGACGTTCCATAAATCGGCAAAAAATTCACACTTTTACTTATTCTCGTAACCAAAACTGTACCCAGGGAGTATTTTTGATATCTTCTCCAGTAGTTTTTATGGATTTGATAATTTATTAGTCAGTAATTAACAAGATAATTGGCTTGTAAAATCATAACTTTTAGCTTATTAGTATTCGCAGCCCTATGACGTCACGAAACGTCATGCATAAAATGTAAGAGAAGGAAGCTCTTTTCGAGCAGTTGCGATCCGACTGAACAGTAAATTCTTTCCAGCAACAAAATTGGAATGGTCACACATGGAATGGAAATTTTTCACAGATAACATGTTCTGGGGTAGGATTGTCCTGAGGAAAGTTGTCTGAGGAAATTGTCCTTGTGGGATTTTTCCAGAGGTGTATTGTCTGTGAACTGATTTTCTCAGTTACTTTGATCATGAGCTCACAGAATCTTATCTTGAGAAAAAATGAGTTTGTGATCTAGACGTAAACTGGTAAAACTAAGAGAATGATGAATGAGAACTACTTGTTTTGTTTACCTTCCTCATGTGAACGTGTAAGATTATTCAGGGGGAACCTATTATGATCTAATTGTTGCCGGATTTTACTGATAGTACTAGCAAAAACCATGTCATTGTAATTTTCAAACTTGTATAGTTGATCTTGATAACATGTCCAATATTGCTTGTTTTGTGGTATAGAATTAGTTTGTTTAGCAATTATGAGAAGGGGTAATGACAGATGATAGTGTGGAAAGGTACCTTTGAACTGTTAAGGAGAGAAGTGTACTAGATTGCACAACAGGCATGGACCATGGAAGAACTACCTCCGAGGTAGTACTTCCAGGCATGGACAAAGTAAGGTCAAGACGAGAGTTGCAATGAGTAGTCTCTTACCTGTGATGTGAATTGTGCCTTTCCTAACCTTTAATGAAATTTTGCATGGTTGACATGAAATCTTTGTTATTGAGCCACAACTGGAAAAAGCTAGAGCCTTAGCAAGCTTGACTGGAACCAGTTAACTGGGAAGTAAAACTTTTTTATAATTAACCAACCCAGACCATCTGAGTGATAGTCAATAGCTTGGTCAACTAGAGTAAACACCAATAATGTAGACAAAGGTCCCCTTGGTAAAATTTTCTCAAGTTATGCTGAAGTCATGTACATTACTGCCATTATTGTCCAAGAAGGCATCCAGTTAGGTGCCAGTTTGAGCCAAATTGACCCTACATTGATAACATCGAAAGGGGCCTTGCTGATACTAGCCATCATACTGTATCTGCTTCACCAGCCAATTTTTAGACATTGTCTGGCATCAGGTGAAGTCTTAGCACAAATGTAAAATATTTTTGATGAGATGCTGATGTCAGCTTGGTGCTGGTGAGCACATTACCAAAGCACATGCTGGAGATCACATGGTGGTGACACAGTGCTCTGCCACATGTATATCAGTATCAGATGGCTCAAAATTGGCTGGTTGATATACCAATGCCCTTCCAGTGTCTGGGAGGTGACCTGAAGACTGTCTGAAAGGGTGCTTACTGAAGTATGTGGAAATTGATTGAGAAACAATCAGCTGGTCACCTGACAGTGCCCAAGGGGTGACTGGAGCAATGTGACCACATCAAAGGTGTTGGTGAGAATGAATGCAATCACCAGTGCCCAGCCAAAGTCAGACATGGGACTATTTCTACTCATTGGCAGGAGCCCTGCAATTATGTGTCTGAGGCATTACAAGGATTACCATATCATTGGCAGCAATTATGTGTCTGAGGCATTACCAGGATTACCATATCATTGGCAGCAATTATGTGTCTGAGGCATTACAAGGATTACCATATCATTGGCAGCAATTATGTGTCTGAGGCATTACCAGGATTACCATATCATTGGCAGGATCGAGTGTTATGTAAGCAGAAACTTTAAAGGAGGGAGGGGCTGAAACTTCGGGGAAGATTCAATCTGTGCACTAATGAACTGATTATTTTCCAGATTATATTGCAATCACGAAAGTTACAGGTATGGTAATTGTATATGAACTATTTTTTTCCAATCTGTGTTTTTTGAGAATGCACATGCCCTCTGAGCATCAATGGGCACCATGCCTCCCACCATTACCCATGACATGGGATACTGGCCCGCTGCTTTACCTGAGAAGGAATGCAATCTCGCTTGACTGTGGTCTAAAGCTACTCGATCTTACTTAAGTAATCATGTTCATATTTTGCCAAGTACTTGTGCGATAGGACAAGTGTAGGAATTATTCTCACATAAAAGTCATTTATCATGTGTTTAGTGACATTTTTATCCACATGAGTCATTAATAAACAAACAAACCTTAAGTCTACTTAGTACCAGTTTGCATTTCAGAGAATACAGAGTCACTAGATTTGAATATTCATTATGATTTATTAATTGTTTTTGGTTGAAACAATTGTTTCATTTAATGAAGATTGATGAAGAATTCTACCCTTTGTCTCTCACCATTATTTTACACTTTAAAGCAGATAGCAGCATCAAACAAAAATTGAACAAATCAAGGTCTTGTCCAGGCTGCGTGTAGTCACATCAGTGTTGGAGTTGATTGGACTGGGGAAAGGGGGGAAAGCGGACATCCTTTGAAAATTGTAACCCAGTTGTAGGACTGTACGGTAGATAATGCAAAATGGTGTAGAATTTTCCACTTGTATTTTCGATACTTGTATTACAAAAATTGTGTTGTATTTTGTTTTTCTTCTTCACCTTCTTCGCCTTTTTTTGAAATTTTTTTGGGAGGCACCATGCTAGGACATTGCTACATACTTTTGCTAGCAAAGGGAGAAGAAATAAACCAAAAGAAAGGGGCTTAAGACTCAAATGATGAAACTCCAAGCTAGAATGTGAAACAGAACAAAGTATTTGGTGGACTTGAATACTTTGACCTTAATCCAGCAGTGAAATGAAGTATTTTTTTTTTTATGGCAAGACACTGGTCATCAACCTTCAACTGAAAAGATGCTTAAGGATTGATTTCTTTTTCCACATATGATATGATTAGAATCAAATTTAGGGGCTATATTGGTAACCAAATGAACATATCAAACCATGAAAATCAGTTCAAAGTAAAATTATGCACAAAAATGAAATAAAAAAAAAAAAATGCGGGAAATAGAATTGAAAAACTCAAGACAAATCTGCCAAATTTTTTATATTTGTGACAAAAAAATTACAAATACTGTAGGTACTTCATCTCCCAAAATAACCGAAAAACATGTTAATAATTTCAAACGAGTATTATTTCCTGATACTTTCAGCAGTGAGGTACATCCCTAGTCATTGTTTGGTCTGTGAACATCTGATAGAAATACTGTAGCAAGGCCAGTTTGTCATTGGCAGTTTTTATAATTAACAAATTGAACAAGTCATGATGCCCAGTTTCAAGTCAATGAATTTTCTGATGGGCTCTCTGAGAGAGGCCTAAGATTTGATATCTCCGTGGACTTTAAAAATTTAAGAATATTTGATAGTAGGTATAGATGCAGTTTGAGACATATTGGACAAATTTAATGGAAGATAAGCGCAAATGTTTTACAAATATTATTTTACAGAAGGAGAGAAATAAAAGTTTCATTATTGAATTGAGGAGGAGCTGCCATATTAATTTTCACCCTGACTTAAGAACCCATCAACTTAGACATTGTTAGGAGCAGTTTTTTTTCATAATCTCTATAGAAAATGGTTGGAAAAAGGTTTCAGAGACTCAATATTTCATAATCTTTGAAACAATGCAAAATGTAGTCATGAATTCACTCATATAACTGCAGCAAAAGATATTGCTTTACAGGAAAACATGCACATATTTTATTAACTGTTTTGTTACGAATCCACCGGGCCTTCTAACCTCGGTTTGCTTCCCATTTTTTAAATCACTTATTGAGAGTTTGTTGTATTGTATGCTTTAATTAGACTTTATAATGTAATGATGTGTCACTTGATACATCTACATCCATACTTACTGTGTGTAGCTGGTTAGATGCAGAGTTTTATAGCTCAGTTTCTAACAATTGGTTTAAGTTGGGCCAACGATCGCTTTTTATGCATTTGTGGCTCACTGGCTTGTTTTCCCTACATCCCCCATGGAAATTGCATGGTTCCATTTTAATTTGTTTTAACGACAGTAAATAAATTATTTGACCATGGTAAACATAACAATTCCCTAGCGCTCCTTTCTTTGCAGCACCGCAACCGCTCCGAAAAGGCTACAGAGTACGTCCCATCCTTTACTGTGAAAGCCACTTTTCATCTCGCTGTTATCAGCCATTTTAACACCAATCAATTGCTTCCCCTCGTCTACTTTACAATTAACCCTTTCTTTCTTTGGATATGTTTGTTTGAACTGGAAATAATCTTATTTAGGACCGTCATTTTCACTTTAAAGAAGTAAGGTAGTAAAATTCTTGCCTTAAAATGACCCATTGCAATTGCACAGTAAACCATCATTGACAGAAGGCCTACAGCAACTGTTTAGTCATCGAGGCTTTGTGTTCTTTAAGCGAGTTCAAAAGCATTTCCTCCTTTCAGATTAAGAAAGATTACAGTGTCTTCTATACTATGATATAAAATTCATTGGGATTGGGTAAGGTTTAGGACCATCATTTTTAACATCCAATGGTAATGTATTTTACATCAGCACCAAATCTAGCTGGCCATTGCGTAACCGTTTATTTATAGGCCTGCACCATGTTCTACACAGGCTGGAGACTCCTGAGACAAACCTTTTAGGCTCAAATTTTTCGTATTTTGGCCTAAAAATTTATTTCAAACTTGTGTATCTTTGAAAAGGAACAGTGAATGGACCACAGGAAATCATTTCTGTGGATGAATAGTAAAAATTAAAGACATAAAATCCCGTTTGAATTCTCAAACACTTTGTGGGGAAACAGCTTCTAGTCTGGTTGCGTTCGGCTAGCGGATATTTTAAAGGGGTTTTTAATTTCATTAAAAGATTGTTAAGGACTCTTTCAAAAAGTGGTTATTGTTATTAACATATTTTGATGCAAAGTATATACCAAAAGTAACAAAAGTATACGAAATATTCTACAAAAATGGTAGAAATTATCCCCCCAAAATTTTACCTACTCCAAAATGAATGGAAAAGTCCGTACACAGGTTTTTGTACTCTCACAATAGACGTTCTTGCATTGTGTACACAGTGGGAATAATCTCTGATAAGGCATTTCAGATGCCTATTTTTGGGCTTTTGCAAGAGCAGATTTGAGACTAAAGAATTGTTATGGATAATACTATTTGCCATTTAATCCACTTCTTCATCAAGAGCTGTCCCCCCAAACTTATTTTGAAGCAAGAGCTAAATATCACAGTTTTCTCCTTATTTCTCTTTAATGTTTCTTTCATGACATTTTATGACTTCAATATTGCAAATTTAAGGTAAACCAAGGAGTTACTTCTCATAAATTTCACATTTGAAGAGAAAAATTTGGTCACATGACTCTCAACAGCCAGTCACTAAATAGGACAGTCTACTACACTACTTCAAGATGGGGTGACTGTTCTTACCCTTTGAATTACCCACAAACTTATTTACAATATTGCCTCACTGCAAAAGGTATTTACCTGTACCTACAGTAGTGCTAAGTAAGTGAGAGAATCATCTCCTCAAAATATAACACACAAGAAGAGTTAAACAGAAGTTCTGTCATTTAAAATGTTGAAAATTTGGGAAAACAAATTATTCCCAAGCAACAAGTACCTGAATTTCTATCTGAGAAAAACTTCTTTGTTGAAAAGAAGGCCTGCCTCACTGCCTTATTTTTAATCTTTCACTTTATTTATCACTCATTGCCGATAAATATTGTTTTAAAAGGATGAACTTCTTTCTTTTTATTAACAAATACAACATTTCCCTTTAAATAAAAAACAAAATACTGACATTTTTTTTTAATTTTATTGAAATGAAAAGGTGGGATTTTAATTTCCTTCTTTGGAAAGGAAGGATAGGTTTCCCCTTTACCCCTCCTTGATTGAAAACCTGGCAGTGTACATGGACGCTTTTAGGGACAATATTTTTTTTGGGGGGGGGAGTTTTTTTTTGAGGGGGGGGAGTTTTTTGGGGGGAGGGAGGGGGGCTATAACAGCTAGATATACATACATGTCTGGCTAACTACAATTTTTGTGACCATCTGTTCTGATCATATGTAAGTTTTCAACACTTTTGGTCTATGTAATTTTTTTTCTTTGGGGGGAGGGCCTTCTTGAAAAAATTGGGGTCTGTGCCACCTGAACCCCTTCCCTTTCCTTCCTATCTGTACAATTTGCGTGGTTTGAAATATATTTTAAAAAGCAGAGTTGGCCTATACCATAAAACTCCCCAGACTACATACAGGTCTACCAACTTTGATATATGCACATTAGTTTCACATCTATTTCAAATATATATACCACACCATTTCATCAATATTTTATACTTTTCTAGATAAAATTTAAAGGTTTCACTTACCAATTTCAAACAGGAGATCCTATCCTCTTTTCATCTAGGGTGGCAGCCAGTTTGTCATTACTATCCCCAATTGGTTCTTCCAGTGACTCAGAGAATCCATGGTCATTTATCAACTCATTAGCATCGATGCTCATTTGAATACGGTCCCCTTCTTCATCAGACTCTTGAATTTCATCAATGAAAGTAATGTTTCCCTTCCCCTGATCTACACAACCGTTTCCATGTAATCTCTTTAGAAGTCTGCTGTTTTCAAATGAATATGATTTTTTCAGCACAGAACGTGTCATCGAGGCACTTTCACTTTTGTAGTCTATACCCTGAGCAGTTAAAATATCTCGTTCTCTGGCACTAAAGTCTGTTGTATCATCCACTATTTTCATAGAATTGAATTCTCTATAGTCCACCACTAAATGTTCCTGGTCCTTGGATGGTGTTATCAGTTGGCTACTGAATCTATGTCCCCAACAAATTTCAGATGGGAGGTATGATGTTCTTGCCTGCATGATAAGTCCAGTTTGTTCTAAAACACCCTCTAGAATGACAATTATTTCAAACGACATATCTTTTAACATTGATGCGCTCAAATCATATAATGGACTTTCTTCATCAATTTCATGCACTATGATCATTGGCCACACCAGGAATATTTTTTCCTCTGGTGAGCACTCAGGACCAAAGGTGAGTTTATAAGACTCTATGGGTATGCATTCACCTTCTTCTGTGATCCGTGGTTTTACAAGCTGAGCACGAATTTTAACATCATACATGTGGCTTTGTCGAATGTCTCCCACACGGAACATAAGACAGAGCTTGCCATCCCTTTCGGCTATACAGGCATGCTTACTAAACTTAATTGTAGCTGCTCGTTTTTTAGGCCTCGCAAGTTTGGCAAAGATGCATCCAATCATTACAGCATCCACCAAGCAACTAAATACAGACTGCACAACAACCATGACTGCACCCATCCAGCAAGCTTCTGTCACTGAACGGAAACCGTACCCAATGGTAGTTTGGGTCTCTAAGGAAAATAAGAAGGCACTTATGAAGTTGTCTACATTGGCAACACAGGGTTCCCATTCTTCGTCCTTATCCCTGTAATCAATGTCACCATGGTCCCATGCAAGTGCATACCAAAAGCCAGCAAATCCCACCCATCCGACCACATATGTGAAAGAAAAGATAAGTAAAACCCAGCGCCATTTTAGATCAATTAAAGTTGTAAAACCATCTCTCAGAAAGTCCCCCCTTCTGGGTACATTTCTGTGAAGGACATTACAGTTTCCTCCTTTTTCTACAAGTCTCTTCAACTTTGCGCTTTTTCGAAGTTTAATTTGGTTTTCCATAGTGAGTTGTGAAATTCTTCGACCGTATTCCACCCGCTTCCAATTTTTTTCCTTTTTGATTTCCAAGTCATCTTGTTGTAATTTGTGAGATCTACTTCCTGTGCCATTCATTTTCCGCTTCCAGAGTCTTTCCTAAAAGTAAAATATAACAGACATTTGCTGGGAATCATAATCAGACATGTTTTAACCCTTGTAGGTATAAAATATTAAAGATGCATTTGATAACTGTAAGGAAGAGGCTGACTATCCAAGAAACAACTCCAAACAGGAAAAGAATCCAAGTAGGACAGCAAAATGCAAGAGAAAAAACAAAAGGCCAAAAGTTGCAATCATGCCAGTCTTGTAGTACGTGAGAAGGGGATTATCCAGGGCGGTCTTGCTCCTCTGTGTTATTAGCTTACCAGGGTCAGTTGTGGGTAGGTGAGATTACATAGGTGAATAGGAGGTAAGTAGAGAGATGACATATATTTTCAATTTCAAGGGGCTCATTGAGTTGATATCGATAACATAAAGGGAGTGTTAAAAAGTTGGACTTAAACATGACGGTGCTTATACTTAGCATGAGAGTCAAGTTTCATACCCAATAGTTATGGAAAAAATTAAAAATTTTGAATTTTATGGAGTCCTGACTCATTACAGTTTCGTTCATAATTTGAGAGAGTGTAGATCTGGTGACTAATTTTTGAAAACCAAATTGAACCATTAAGTATCAGTTGTTTGTATGTAGGGTATTGGGATTATCTCAGTATGACCATTTGTCATTGATAGTAAAATGACTAAACTTTTAATTGCATAATTTTGTGTTAAGCAGTTAATCGTGATTAGTCAAGTACGGCTATTTTTTAGCAGAAAACACTTTGTAGTGCACTTCTATGTGTAGCATACAGTTTGTGCCAACTTGGTTCATTGTTCGGCTCACAACCGTATATCTTTGCTGTAAAATGTCATTTTCGAGCTGTCCTTTATGTTGTGAATATGAGTGGGAAAGAATGACAAGACAGACAGTGATTCAAACACTGTCAATTACACAAAGAAAAGGGGTTTGATAAATGGAAAATCAGCAATAGAGAAATTTTCATGTATTCAGATAAATAGAAAACGGTATTTGTGATAAATCGCAAGTAGATTTTATTAAACGTTTAATCCACTTGTGATCGTTTAGTGATTAATCGCTAAACCGTCACAGCCCTAGTCATTGATATGTGAAGAAAACTTAACATATTTGAAAAAATCAGAGCGATGCACACTGTTAAACAAGAATTTCCTAACTGGCTAATGGTAGCCCTAATCCCTATCTCTAACAAAGGATACAGTCAGTACAATACAATGGCAACAGGCAATCAAGAGAAACCTTATTCAGCAAGGTACATCTAACCAAAAAATTTGTTGGATTTCAGGAACCAACTCATTGAGCTGCTTTAAAACCAACAAAAATTTGAATAAATCATTTTTACCATTAAAGTAAAAATGAAGTTGTTACATATTGAATTAATAAACCAGTATATCCTTATTCACAAATATTCAAGTCGTGCGACAGTGCTGCATAATTACTGTATTTAAATCATTCTGAATTAAAATTTTGCTTTGCCTGTAAGACATTATTAAGTTTTGAAATATGAAGGTATTAAGAAAGAACCTCAAATAAATTTGGGAGACACATCATTTTTGGCAAAGTAAAAGGGGTCACCACTTTTTAAGGCCCTAGTTTTAGTTAAGAATAAAATCCAAAATTCGGACTCGCAAGTCCTTATTTCCGTATGGTGTTTTAATAAAGTGACCAAACATTGCCAATATTTCTGAAACAAAAATTAATTACTTATGAGTAATTTCCTGATTTTTCATTATTGAAGGTAGATTCATGGCACATGTCTACTGTAATTATGTTTCTTTTCTAAGTGATTGATATACTGCATAAACATTTGATTGTTAAAGGGGCTCATTGAGTTGATATAACTTAATGAGAGTGTTAAAGGGTCACTGTCACATGTCAATGCTTATAATAAGCATAATGAGTCAAGTTCCATATCCAATATTTACAGAAAAGGTTAAAAATTTGGAATTTTGTGATGTCCTGGTTTGTCACAGTGACAGTTTTGTTCATAGTCTAGGCCTAATTTGAGAAAAGTGCCTGGTCACAAATTTTTGAAATTAAACCAAACTGAACCGTTAAGTACTCCCCATAAAACTTAGTATTTTGGATATAGGGATTGTCTAAGTCTGACCATTTATCATTGTTATGTGAAAAAAACATAACAGGTTTGGAAATATTTGTTGAATTTCATGACCCAACTCAATGAGCAGCTTTAATGGATCACAAAATCTCATTGAGAGTAATAATAAAAGGAAAATGCAGTCATCTCAATTTGAATGAGTGAATCTTATTTCTTGAATGGCTGGTGGGAATCAAGTGACAATTTTTTTTCCAACTAAATTGCATAACTGAATAATGCAACGGTCTACCTTAAATATGCAATATTTAAATTCTGAAATATCATGAAAGATACTTGGTTAAAGGCAAAATCTTATTTTATTTAACACTTTGCAGTCCTTCCTTTGTTTTTTTCTTCCCACCACTTTACTCATAGTTAGTTAATCTTCAATATGATCTTTTAAATTTTTTCCTTGTTTCAGTTCAGATCAGCAACTATTAACAGCCAAGTACTACTCACAAGTAGTCTTTAGCACATGCTTAACATCTTGTTCTTGTTTTTTTAATAAGTTAAAGACAAAAGGCACTCACCCCAAAGTCTATAAGAGAATCATCAAGCTCATGTACATTTCCTCATATTTGCTAATTTACAAGTTTGATTGCAAGTCCTGTATCTCTGAAGATGTATTAGATCATATTTGTTACAAATAAGAGTATAGCAAAAAGCATTTCCCTGAATGTAAAGGGCTTATCCTCTTATCCCAAATTACAATTTTTACAGTAGTCCACAGAAATTCTCAACTGGCTCAGCTCTTTGATTGACAGTTCAAAAAATGTATACTGAAGCTCATATTACACAGCATTTACTGTACGGAGAGTGTTTTTATTATACATTGGGGTCATGTACACTCAGCCTGAAGCAATAAACAAAGATTGTGTCCAGATGAGGATGAATATTTAATGGACAGTTGTTGGAGGGGCTTAAGTCAGTAGGTTAGGAGAATTAAACCCGTATGGGTGAGAGGATTAGGCCTTTAACAAGTACTTAGTACAACAATATCACACCATTGAAAGGTTTGGTTTGTTGAATTTATTTTACATCTTGACTTCTAATCTTTTAGCTTAATGTTTCAGTGACCTCAGCCATTTTTCAACATGACTATTTAAGGGGCAGTTCCTTAATTAGTATGGTGAGGTACACTAAAATGAATTTGGAGACTGCATATTCCCTTTAAAGTGAGTCTTTTGGAATACCTACTGTACTACAGTATTCCTGCCAGTTATCAGCGTGTTCAATTGTTTTTGTTTTATCTATGACATTTTGTCCCTGTTGGCATAGCCACTTGAATTATCTGTTTGTGCAAGTTCTTTGGCTTAAGTTTTCAAAACCTTTTGTCTAATTTCGTTGATATCATCAGAGATTTGAATGAATTAGTCGATCAGTTAATCAAATATGGCACCAACTTAGTGCCCTACATGACCAATTGAAACACTCTGACACACATTCTTTTTTTTTTTCTTCTGTTTTTTTTTGTATTGTGTCAATGACAGTGTGTCATGCATGTTTGTGTAAGGCCTACTTGTACAGTTCTACAACTTGTGATTTGACTGTTTGGGCAAACTGGTTCTGTAGGACAGTGTGAAGAAAAAAAACAATATAATTAATGCCTAAGTTTGTTGCATAATACTTGAAGATGCAAATTACTCAATCCAACCATTAATCAATCAATCAGTTAAACAAGCCTAAAAATTTTAAGGAATATTTACTGATTACTGCAGGACTTAAATAAGTTTGATTGAATAAAACTTACTTTTAGCCTGAATGGAGATGGGAGTACTCCTTCCTGTATACTTATAATTTAAGCATGTATAGAAAACATCTGCATCATCATGAAGGGGCTAATTGAGTTGATTTAAAACATCTGCATCATCATGAAGGGGCTAATTGAGTTGATATCAATAACTTAATGTGTTTAAAGGGTCACAACCATATAACAATGCTTGAAATTAGTACAGTGAGTCAAGTTTTATGTCAAATAGTTATAGAAAAAAAGGTTAAAATTTTGAATTTTATGTGTGTCTTGACTTCAAATGTTTTGGGGCTAATTTGAAAAAGTGTCTGGTTCACAAATAGTTGAAAACTGAATAAGAGTGTTAAGTACTCACTTAATTTGTATGTGGGATGTGAGAGTGTCAATGTTTGGCCGTATGTCATTGGTATGTGAAGAAAACTTTTTGGTAAAATTTGT
The DNA here is from genome assembly GCA_037179385.1 of Holothuria scabra. Classification (NCBI taxonomy): domain Eukaryota; kingdom Metazoa; phylum Echinodermata; class Holothuroidea; order Aspidochirotida; family Holothuriidae; genus Holothuria; species Holothuria scabra. Next base: position 56,386,315 of record CM074184.1, read on the forward strand.
TGAATTTCATGAACCAGCTCAATGAGCTGCTTTTAAAAGGTAACAGTGCATTTGTGGAGCAAAAACAACACATTTATAAAAATAAATATTTATGGATACAGAGTCCCCAAAACTTACCTGGTTTGGGAATCTATAAACCCTACTTACCTCATAGATTGAGAGAGATTACCGGTATTTTAAATGAGGTGGTACATTTTAGTAGCCTTCATTTCAAGGAAGTTTTTCACAGATACAAATTCATTTATTGTCACTCAACAATAATTCAATTATTCCCTAAAACTGGAATTCCCTCAAAAGTTCAATTAATACAACTTCAGCAAATCTTCCAATAGACAATGTTTTAAGGAATTGAAGCTATTGCAAGTGTGTGTTACTAACACCAAGTGGTATTTTAAAGGAGAAGTTTAAGCAAGAATTGATTTCCATATGTGAAAGAAAAACCCAAGTCTACACAATGTGATAAAACTTCCATTCAAATTGGATTTGTATTTCTTGAGAAATCAGCAAATTAAGTTACTTGATTGGTGTTCTAAAGTCAGCTTGAGGGCGGCAGAAATTAATCACTTCCTCACATTGACAAAGAATGCTTCATTTTCCTCTGTTTTTCCTGACCGTTGTTTTGACCTAGAAGTTATTTGGGATAGGACCTCCCTGTGGGTATGGAAAGTTTGTAAAGTTTTCATGCTACTTAAATGCAATCACATTCTGATAATTTAGGATTGTTGAGGAGAAAATTGGCTTTAGAGTTTAAAGAAAAACAAAAGAATGTCCATTAATGTGAGGATATGATGTCATATGTGCCTACTTCAAGTTCACTATTTTTTGAAAATGTGACAACTTTACTTGCTCATATCTTGAGAACAGTACAAATGCAAGTACAAATAAAAATTTAATTTTTTACTTAAACTTCCCCTTTAAGGCTATTTTTTTTTTTTTTGTATATTGTTATTGGTGCACTTGAAACCCTTTACTTTCAGCTAATACTGGTTACAAGAGATAATTTTTCATATCAAAGATATAGGATTCAATGCATGGAAATATTTGTCTGGTATCATTAAACATCATTTGTCAAACAAACTGGTCACATTGCTAGTTGTACATGAAATGAAAAATTTTCTTGAGTAGGCCTAAGAATTTTTCTTTGCATTCACACAACCCAAACATGCATGTAAACAAAGAAGTAGTTCGGCTACCAAGCGTCCTCTATGTGTACGGTTATCACAGTGCTATTAGTTTTTTGCCAAACAGTTATTGCTGGCTACAACGATATACATTGGTGACTAGGAGGTAACCAGTTGCCAAAATAACTCCTGATTATTATTTCACTAAAAATGATTTTGTAGCACAGAATCTGAGAAATTTCAAAAAGTGTTGTAGATGCAAAGTTGTAAGAATAATATATTATTCAATTCAGCATTTAGTTTTATGAGAGAAGAAACAAAGTAGCCTACTTACAACACGACCAGATAATAAATCCTGCATCTTTCAGAATCATTGAAAATGTTAAAAAAAAGGTTTCTAGAGAAGAAACTCCAATTTAGCCATTGTTCACTTTATAGCTAAGCTTTGACTGAAGCACAATTAATCCAATAAAAATATCTAGCAGATGTCTTTGCACGTGAATTTTTCAGTGTTTGCAGTCACAGTACTAAGCCCTAATGTATCATGCAATATGGCCTGCTGTTCTGTTTGTTCAAACTGCAATAAATTAGTATATTCGGGGTATGAGATCATCTAAGAAAAGATACTTTTACAGTTTTGTTGAATGGTGCACCAAACATTTAGAAACAATAGACCTGCTTGCTGGTTAAACAATAATAATACTACCAGCAAAAGGTCAGCATTGCCAGCTGTAATCAAATGGTCATAAACTGTGTGTTGATTTTAATAGTGGACATTTCACGTACACACATTCATGGTCACTGGCTCTGATAACAGTTTCCTTCTGTTTTTCTGGTGTCCTTCATATGTTGTTTGTAATATCACATTATGATTATATTGTAACTTTTTTTTTGACAAATATATGAAAAATTTATTTGAATTGTCTTCCTTGAAATTTTCTAAAAATTGTCATAAATTTTGTGGTTTCCCAGATTTTAGACATCTTGTTAATTTGAGTTGTATATTTTTTTAAGAATAAGACACAGGTCACTCTGTAGCTCTATCAGATCAGATCAGATTACGCTCCAGTTTTTGTGAGGTTTACTAAACTAAAATTCTGCTCCATCTTTGGTCAGAAAGGACCAGTAGTTTGCCATCCTGTGTAAATATTTGATTTGCATGAGAGAATCATAAAAATGGAATGTTAACTAATAATTTTGTGATGTCAAATTGGCAAAGAGCTTTTATCGGACTATATACCCATATCCATTAAAAGCTCTCTGTGGATGTGACGTCATGGAATAATTATCATAACTTTGATCTTGAAGTCTTGCAGCACAAATCATATTTTTTTTACAGGTTAGCAAATTTTTGGTTCTTTCTGACTAAGTATGGAAGATATCTTAAGTAAAACTCACAAAAGTTAGAGTGTAACCCTATCCAATATCGTAGTAGTATGACCTGGGCTTAACTCTTGAATTTTTCTGCCTTTTTTTATCTTTAGGAGAAATGCAGGTACCACAACTTGAATTTTATACTGTCCTGCTCTTTGATTGGTCCTTGAGAATCATGCAACACTATTATATTTCTCCTCAATTGTGAAAAGTACTAGTTGTAAAACTGCTTGGTTTACCTTCAAAAGGCAGTAACCAAATCCTAAAATATCATTAAAGATACTTTGACGAGAAATATGCAATTTTTTTTTTTTTGAGATTTAGCTGTTGCTTCAAAATGGAATATTAAAGGAAACATGCATTTATCCTCAATTTTAATTTAGGATGACCTTTCATGCTAATTCAGGGGTGGCTACTATAGTATATCAATCATGTCACAATATATTTGTCACTTTGTGAAATTCAGGAAAAGTGCTCCCATGCTTATTTACACTTTTTTTTTTTGGGCGGGGGGGGGGGGGGCTGTAGGAAGGGAATAAAATTTTCAAAAACTGCTTTGGAAGCACTGTTCTTGTAAGGCATACATGGTGAAATTCGGCAAGTTTGCTGATTTTCCTATAAAATTTATAGTGGCTGTAGAACTCGTAACTTTCTCTATGCATAAAATACCCAAAAAGATGCCTTATTTCTGCCTCTTCCTTTTGTCCAGCTATTCTCCTGCCCATACCTATTTTAATTTCCCATAAGATCCCCTAGCTGTGCTCATTCCCAGTCAATATTTGCTGTGGCCAGTCATGCTGGTGCATTATACTGCAATGAAGGCAACTATTAAACTACTTGAGCTAATGATATTTATCCCTTGAGAGTATCTCTTGAAGCTTCTGAAACAATAACCAAGAATTATTTGGGACTTCATCACCTTGAATTTCCTACCCCTTGGTCTTTCCCCCTGGGCCCCACCAGGGACCCTGAGTTGAGCCATTGGACCTCAACCATCACTACCTTCAAGCTTGCTGATCATCTTTTCAAATTGTCTTGCACTGCAGAAATTAATTATTGATGAAAGGGTCATGTGGGTGCAAGAATAAATTGAGGAAAAAATGTGACACGTAAGAAGAGCAACAGCCTAATGCTTAATTGTAAGATATATCATGGTTTTATGTGTAAGTTTGGTTTATTATGCTCAACTGCATGGTAACTTAGATCTGTTGTACCTTTTTTTGCAAAAGGAAACTGTTTATCGGGGAACAAGTTTTAGACTGAAATGCATGATTCCATTCCCACTTTTGAGTTAGAGTTACTATGACAGTTAAAAGTAGAACTTTACAACCACTGCACTGGAAAGATAAATATTACCATTCTGTATAGGCCTAAAGGTGTGGGTTTACACACATAGGGGTGGACAGAACTTTTAACATCACCCATTCTATGTTGCAGATTGGACCAAAAAGTATTTAATCAGCTGTACTAAATTATAATGTGCCATGATGTCTTGTTGGCACTTTTCCAATGCTCTGTTGTATATCATGAATGTATATTTTAAGAACTGAAAACTTTTTTTTTTTCATAAAAGCAACACTACATACCCCAACAATAATATAAATTACCATAAATTACAGTCAGGAGAATATTTTTTTCAAGACTTAACATTGAAAATATTGAATGAAATGTTCACTGCTGTCTTTGCAACTTGCATACAGTTTAGATTTCATAGTTTAGTTTCTAACAAATTGGGTTTAGTCAGGCCATGACTGTGGCAACTTGCAGGTGGGTCCAAAACGAAGACCTCCAAAACAAAGACCGAAGACAGAAGACAGGAAAAAACTCTAAAACGAAGGCCTCCAAAACGAAAACCGACAACCAAAGTCCCTCCTAGTAGAGGCACGGGAAGACATCCCATTCCTTTTTAAACACATTGCATAACACCCTGTTGTGTATTTCTCTGTTTACTTCCGGGTCTTCGTTTTTCGGTCTTCGTTTTGGAAATTGCATAATGGGACAATCTCCAAAACGAAGACTTTTCTATTTAGTCATCGCCAAAGGCCAAATGTCAAAAACTCATATTCAGCTGACATCTTAGTCATCCTAGAGATTTCATAGCAGCCAAATTGTACCAGATTTTGAACTAAAATACTCCATTTTTCTCAAGATATAAGAAGCACGCATATGTAAAACAAACGGGTAGTATTTGCTACCGTACTTGGAGTAAATCAAAAAAGGGGAGAATTAGCAGCAAGATGAAAAAATAAATTCAAAACAATAAATTGTAAAAGGGAGGAAACAACAATTGCGTTGATGAATTTTAAAATTGGTAATAACGAATAAGATTTTGTTTGCCCACCCCGGAAACTACACGTCGCATAAACGACACACGTAATATCACCAAATTACCACTTAATTTAATCACAAACGAGTCAAAATATTTGACTACTCTACTAACTAGTTATTTGACGAATCCATTTTCAAAGTGCGCTCGAAGCCCCATCTCGACGCATTCAGCACAGAGCTGTGACGCGTATTTCTCTGTTTACTTACAGGTCTTCGTTTTTCGGTCTTCGTTTTGGAGATTTACATAATAGGGCAATCTCCAAAACGAAGACCACAAAAGGAAGACTTTTCGATTGCACCGCCCCTGGAGGTAGAATAATTGCATGCATGCTAGTGGAGGCACGGGAAGCCATCCCCTGCCTTATTAAGCACATTGCATAAAACCCTGTTGTATATTTCTCTGTTTACTTCCAGGTCTTTGTTTTGGAGATTTGCATAATAAGGCAATCTCCAAAACACAAAAGGAAGACTTTTCGATTGCACTGCCCCTAGAGGTAGAATAATTGTATGCATGCTAGTGGAGGCACCGGAAGACATCCCCTGCCTTATTAAACACATTGCATAACATCCTGTTGTATATTTCTCTCTGTTTACTTCCGGGTCTTCGTTTTTCGGTCTTCGTTTTGGAGATTTGCATAATAGGGCAATCTCCAAAACGAAGACCACAAAAGGAAGACTTTTCGATTGCACCGCCCCTAGAGGTAGAATAATTGTATATTTCTCTGTTTACTTCCGGGTCTTTGTTTTTCGGTCTTCGTTTTGGAGATTTGCATAATAGGACAATCTCCAAAACGAAGACCGAAAAACGAAGACCCGGAAGTAAACAGAGAAATATACAACAGGGTGTTATGCAATGTGTTTAAAAAGGAATGGGATGTCTTCCTGTGCCTCTACTAGGAGAGACTTTGGTTGTCGGTCTTCGTTTTGTAGGTCTTCGTTTTAGAGATTTTTCATGTCTTCTGTCTTTGGTCTTTGTTTTGGTGGTCTTCGTTTTAGAGATTTTTCCTGTCTAATGTCTTCGTTTTGGACCCACCCGGCAACTTGCATACATGTGCATATGCATGTGATGTGATAGCAGTATCTATTAAACACAGGTGTCTCTTGTGATAAAGATTTTTAAGCTTCTAAGAATATTGCTCTTTAGGATGTAGTCCATTAAAATCAATTTAGGCTTTTTCTTTCAATAATTTACACTTTTCATGATAGAGTCATCCCACATATATGTCGTTGAAGTGATTTGTATAAATTTTTGCAATTCAGTTACTCATTATTCAGTAATACACTTTGTATTATATTTTGTAAAAATTCCTTAAAGTGGTTGTTGAGTATGTTTGTTAAATTCAACAAATTTTTTCAAACCTGTTGTTATTTTCATAAACCAGTGGTATAATCGGTTGAACTTAGACAATGCGGACAAAATTGTTACAAAAATTCAAATTGAATTTGAAATTTCCAATTAAATTTTTTTCTGAAACTTTTAAATATGAAACTTGACTCCTCATGCTACCTATAAACATTGTCATGAAGTAGTGATCTTTTTAACACTCATAAAATTTTTAATAAACTCAATGCAGTCCCTTAATTCCTTGACTTTCAAAGGTATCATAATGAACACCTTCATTTGAGGAAATCTTGAAATTTGTAAATTAAAAAGTTTGTGCCACTCTTTTATTCCCTTTAAAAGGAATATTCTGGCATCAGTTTCATAGAGTCTCAAATAAAAGAATAATTTTTTAGCATACACCCTTCCAACGCCACACCTTCTATAGCTTGTTCATAAATCACTATATTCATGTTTAAAGATAGGTTATCTTTGTCAAAAACAGACTCTAATTGCTTCAAGTTAGTTAGTTAGAGATAGTTTTGCAGCCCAGTTTCCAACCTATTGGTTCAAGTCGTGCCAGCCACAGCCTTTTTTCCAGTTGTGGCTCACTGGCTTGTTTTCCCTACTTTGTTGCTTATGTGGAGCATCACTCACAACAGCAGAAGGTTCCATTTTTAGAGTTTTTGGTATGACTCGATCTGGGAATGGAACCCGGGGCTACCACGTGAGAGGCCTAGTTGCTTCAAGCTAGGTTATGAAATGTTATGTAATACCAGCATTTCACTTCCAAAATCTGATTTTTTATTTTGTTCTTTAAAATTTAAAGTAATTAATTTGACTTTGATACTTCTCACTCAGTAAAACATTGACATGATGTTTGAGGCTGAGCTGAAAATTTTGTGAGCACAAAGGTTGCAGCTTTAAAATTTTCTGCACTTCATTTGCATACTTGTGAACATTACATAAAAAATGCAAAAATGCTCAATGAATCAGCCGGTATGACATTACAGATTTCCCACAATGCAATGTGCTACTGTGGTTTGAATATTGTTTTTAAAAAGTCTTAACTTCTGAAAGCAAAATGCTATTGAGATGATATTTTCACCAATAAAGAGAAAAAAAGGCCTGTTTTTTGAGAAATTTGTCACTAGAATATCCCTAAAAGTGTAAGCAAATGTTTATTGAGGGTAAATTTTGGCAAGAATGCTTACTGAAAGAGGGAAAGGGTCAGGGGGAAGGTGGAAGAGGGATTTTTCATGGGAGCCAAATATACATAAAAGTCAATGACAACTTGAAACTTCTTAGGGGGTAAAATTTTTATAGGCCTGACATGCTGTTAGCTAAATTTTGATATTTTGTAAGGCACAGGGACATTTGATCAAAGCAAAAGTCTCAGCTACTTTATAGAAAAAAATGAAAAAAGGCTGAGATGCAAACTTTCCTTTCCCCAGTTGCCTCTCCACTCCCTTCCATAGTTAACAGTCCTCACCCAGAGTGAGGGGCACATATCAAGGGGAGAGGGACTTTGCCCTCCCCTCCCAGGAAAATTTTTCTTCCTTTCCCAAGATAAAAACTAACCCTTTCCTTAATAAATTGTAATGGATCATCCCCATCCCTGGCCCTCTCCCCTTCCCCACCACACCCCCATATCCACCCACCTCTCCCCTTTCCCACCACAGCCCCATACCCACCCATCCCCCATCTACTAGCCTTCATCTCCCAAGTACACTTAAGTCATTGCCTTCCTTCATGAATAAAAATAAGGCTTGCAAATGTCCCATTCATATCAGTAATGTAAATAATTTACAAATCCATGCAGGATTACAAATATCTGAATTAGGCCTAACATTTTACTTTCCAGTATATGAAGATCGTAGTGCCATCACTCAGTAGTAGTTTACATTACAGTTACCAAATCGACCAAGTTCAACCGATAGGAAGATTATAAGTTAAAGAAAAGTAAATCCAAAAATTGTTACTTACTCCTTGAATGTTTCTTGATCCTAGCAATCAAATCAGCTTAGTTATATTTTCAGTTTGTAGAAATGTTTTCCTTGAAACTTTTCACTATGTAAAATGGTACCGCCTCTAATATTATCCAAGGCCGGCAGTACTCTATTGTGAAGTGTCAGTGCACTTGCAATTGAAGATTTATTCAAACTACTGCCAATAAGGACAAAAATCTGTTTCCTTTTAAAACACCAAAGAAACTTAAAGGATGGCCTTAGTGTCTTACTGTCAGTCTGTTCTATAGCAAAGCTACCTGTTGAACTGTGACAAAGTACATTGTTGTCTAGCTTTTGCTGTAAATGCAGGGTCAAAGTGTATTGTGGAAGGGGTAAACACTAGCCCTGCTTGTGGTGTCATTTGATGACGAAGGAGATAAACACGAAGTGAGTAAATAGTTTCCTCAAACTGCTGATAATTTATGTGGTAAAACCCATCTGGAGTACTGCTAATTCAAACAAGTATTGACCTCTCTGGAGTGTAATTTGGGGCTTTAAGTTATTTTAACTTTTCTCAGACTTTTCCAACAGAACATTTTTTCAATGTTTTAATGAAGGATCTTCAAGAGGAGTTTTTATATTAGCTCTAGGGGGTCAAGATTTTAGGGGGAAGGCAAAACAACCTTTAAAATTGAATAAAACTTCATTGTGAAGGAGGCTTGCATGCATTTATTAGCCAAAGAGGACCTGGCAGCTCTCTGGAAGGACTACAGGGCCCGTATTTTTCATGCTGTAGTCATTTTGAGTTGCTTTCAGCAATCATTTATTTTCTTCAAAGTTATTGGGCCACTTCAATGATATAGCTCCCACTTCAGAATTGGCTCAGGCTGACCGAATACCCCAGTGCCCTCTAAAAATCATCTCTTTGGGGGAGGAATCCTTCCAACTAGCATTTTCACACAATGCTTTTATTTCTCAAATTTATAGACATGTGTCTGTTACCTTGAATGGAGGTTGAGAGGCCATTGAAATTGAATTTAAAAAAAAATTATGTGCTTACATATTATGTTGCTTTTCTTTATACAATTCCCCTTTATGATCCATCCAGTATGTAACTTATACTGGGGCAATATTAAAACCCCACAAACAGTTTACAAAAAAAAAATTGTTATAATACATTTTGTATACTTACTCTTGTTGTGTTTTTGTCACTTTTTTCTTTTTTTTGCAATTTCTTACAACAGGGTGCAGAGATATACAGGCATGAGGAGGAAGGATAGCAAAATTAGCAAAGGAAGCTAGGTTCTCAGTGGTTCAGAACAGTTGCATGATGTAGTATGGTACAATCATGTGTAAGCTTTCAACAATGAACATTCTTCTCTAGTTGGCCAGTCCATTTTCACTTTGGAGAAATGATCTGGAGGGATTATCAGGTCCAGAATGACCCTCCCCTCAAGATAAATGGTTTTGCTTTTACAATTGATCCCCGGTGGTGAATCAAAGTGATAATCAAGCAACCAACAAATGGAGCAGTATTTAATGAACCCTTGGACAAAATATTGTCCACTGTAAACTCTGTGCTTTTTGTTTATATTTCAACGATGTGAAAAAAGGATATTGCATCATACTAGGTCAACTTGATCTCAAATCACCTTGGTGCTTGATCTGACCTTTTAGGCACGGATTTTGATCTCATCTGAGATCTGATCTGCCAATCCCGGCCGGGAGAGTGGATTGAATTCTTCAAATCTGATCCTGAGTGCAAGAGCTTTCACACTACTAAACTTGATCTCCAGGAATGGATCAGACCAGTATAGGATCCCCTGCTTCAGTACAGCATAAAAGTTAAGGCACTCAAAGTGAACTTAGATACTGTAAAACTGCAACCTATATCACAGTAACCTAGGCTATAGTTAGTTTGTTAGATGGACTTTTAAAGCCCAGTTTTTAACCAAATTTGGTTTCAGTTGAGCCAGCCTAAACCTTTTTTTCCATTTGTGGCTGACTGGCTTGTTTTCCTGACTTAGTTTTAAAGCTAAGCCCCAAGTTCATAATTTCAGATGATTTTATTTGCCCAATTGGCTTTATATTGAACATAATATATTTTATATTCAACTCCAGAAAATGCCATAGCAGTTTCTCTATATTAAATTTTGGCTGTTTTGTAAGTTTCACCTGGCAACAGTGAGCATTCAAGCAAGAGGCGTCCATCTTGGGGGGCAGGGGCCTTGCCCCACCAATGAAAATATTGCTGAAAAATGTTGTTTTGCCCCTCAGTTCAGCCAGATGTTAAAAAAAAAAACAGGCAGAACAAACAAAATATGACATTGTAGTATGCAGATGACTTGAGGGCTTCGAGAAAATGTCCTTTGAGCCCATTGAAGTAATGATACTGCATCTATAATGTGCCATTTTTTTTCATGTGTGTCTGTGTGTGTGTGCATGTTTGTTTGTATGTGTACAGGTGTGTATTCATGTTTGTGTGGGTGGATTGCTTATAGGAGAGTCCAGTCAAGGACATCACCTGCAGTTCTGGTTTTAGGAAAATTTTGCCTCCCCCTTTCCCCTCACTCCCCAATCTGCAAACCAGATCTACGCCCCTGATCTGAGCTAGTTCCAATAGTCTTACTTCGCAATAACAATTGTCAAATGTCTAGATAAATACTTTGTGCTCCATATCAGTAACACTTCCGTCCCTAAAAATCCTAGTTGGACTCGGAAATGTGGATATTGTGTTTGTTCATAGAAAACCTGCCTGTGAAGACAAAGGAGTTGTACATTTGGTTTTTCAAGACTCTGAACATTGTTTCAAAAGTGTCAGCCTTTTTGAGAATGAAAAAAATATCTGAAGAACACTCTATTTGATTGATCTAATTCAGTCCTTAAAATAAGAGCATTTGTGGTTAGTCTGGAAAAGATCACTGAAAAGTCATGGAATTTCAATTTGTTTGAAAATGTCTTAGTAAAGTAGCTTGAAATAATTCATAACTAGAAGAGCCAAAGCACATTTTGAGGGAGGCAAACCCAAGGTCCAACAGACATTTAACACATAACTTTGAAAATTTTGAGGTGCCCTCCCCCCCAGCTGCCCCCACCCAGTTGTTCAGCATCTGTAGTTTGTCTCACAATATAAACTGGCGATCAGTTTGGCAAACTATAGAGGTACCCCATTCTAAGTAAGTCACACAAATAATTGCTCAATTGGCCAGGCCTATATCTGTCTATCAAAAGTAGTTTGTTAGTTGACACAGAAAAGTTGACTTTCAGGCTCTATCCAAGATGTTCACCTTATGCATATTGCTATTTTTCTCTCAATTTCATCTTTGATCAACGAAAGAACGTACCTCCTTCCCTGGGTAACTGAGGGGTCTTACAAATTAAGGTAATTGAAGACAGTGCTCCATGCCAGAAACAATGCAATTGTGCACAGAGCAAGGATTTGTGCCTGTAAAATAATATGTGGAGTAAAGTTCAAATTTTAGAACATTTTTCAGGTTTCATTGACAGAATGTCAATGGAAAAAAAAGAAAAAGTTCAGTTTAGATTATTTCGTATTGCCATAGTAACATTACCAAATAGACTGGGAATCAGCATTTTATTTGTTATTTTTGTACAACCGAAATTATCTCCTTTGACTTCAACAAAATATTAACAACAATTGTACATACAGGGAAAAATGTTATGAAAGACATCCTCAGAGCACTCAGAGACATTATTATAGTATGTATACAGCTTTTTGAAGCTGTGAATGTGTTAATGTGACTTTCATGTCTATGAAAGTATTCATAACATACTTTGACCTTTGACCTATGTCATGAATATAATGTATGTTAAACTTTTTCATAGAGCAATGGAGTAGGGAAAACAACCATGCAGTGAGCTACAACTGGAGTAAAGGCCTTGGCTGGCTCCACTTGAGGTTGGAAACTGGGCCGTAAAACTCCATCTAACTAATTTGAAACTTTTGTCAGTGAATGGCATGTATATGATTTCTCACCCCGGTGCAGCAAACTAGACAGGCTTTACTGCAAAAGTGTGCATGAAGTTTCAAGCTGTTGTACTGGCATATAACCCTTTACCGTTGTTTGGGTCCTTTTGGACCCATGCAGGGAGCTCGGCTGTCACCTACAGTACCTTTACTGTTTCATGCGGAGCTGGAAACTGCGAGTAGCTACCCGAAAATTCTGCCACAACAACGAGAGAGACAATAGTTTAAGGTCACGGGGTCAATAGCCTACGGAAGCTGATGCGGGGCGTGCTACGTCCCCTTTTCTGCCCACTCCCGAGGCGTGCAAATATGCCCTGATTGGAGCACAACGGTAAAGGGATAAGTATAAAATGGTACATTGAGTTGGTTTGTGAAATAAACCAAATTTTTCCATATGATCTTTTAAGTTTCCTTCAGTACAAATGGTCAAAAGAGTAGAACCGTTGTATCCTATTAAGAAATTAACAATTCAGTTCAGTTTTTTAAAGTCCAGGCTGTGACCTGATTTTTTTCAAATTAATCACAAAACTGTTACAACTTTCACTATTTGCATAACAAATACAGTGAGCATTTTCATACGGTAGTGACCCTTGAATAGCCTCATGATATCAAATCAAAATTTTCCCAGCTGACTAATAAAATTCCTGCAGTAAGAGCCTACAACAGTGGCATTGTGGATCCTTGTAAAGAAAAAAAAGGCACTATGTTACCCATAAAAGCTGTACTTGAAAGGTTGTTTGAATAGCCACCCACGCTTTCTCAACTCCTTTCAAAAATTGTTCACGTAAAGCGACATTTTCACAGTGTTTCTGCTAGTATCTAGAGACATTAAGTAAATATCTCAGATAGGTGTCACTGGTTTAAGTTACCATGATAACAATCAATCATTTTAATAAAGTGATTGTACTACATGGTATCATGAGTACAATGTTTCCTTTCCTTTATGTTTATGATAATTATTTCAACACTTCCAGTAAACTGTGTAAGTAACAAGGAAAGGGTAAAGTTCACATTGTATTAAAGTTCATCCTTCACCCTTTCCCCAATCCCTGCCCTCAACATTAGAAATAATGCTGGCGTGAAATTTGGACAAACTCCTTTGTTCAAAGACCGACATGAAAGCCTTACCTTGGTGACTTCTTGAGGTTTACATGGTTGAAGTGAATGTTACTGCACTTGATAGAGTTGACCTAAAATTTCTTAATTTTTGTACTTTTAATCATAAAAATGAAAATCTTGTAACAAGTTGACATTAATTTAAACCCTAAAACCAACTTAAAAATCGGTCAACTTTTAGTGAAAATAAAGATCAAATTTTAAAGCAAAATCTGCCAGATTTTGCAAGCCAACAGATCTCAGTGAGATTTATTCTTTTTATTTTAATTCCTCATTTTGTCATTTTTGTACATATCAAGACAGAAAACTGATCAAAATGATACTACAAATTTCAGAGATTTTAATTTGCATAGTAAATGACTACAATAAAAAGTAATGTTTTCAGACCAGTAGTGGTGATTTGGTGGACTCCCAGTCAGCTTCTACTAGAGTTTACAACTTTACACCAGCCAAGGTCATTTAGTTTCTTGCTGTCTGATAACGTCAAAGAAATGCCCAGTTTGAAGCTCTATCGCCCAGTTTGAGTGCTGATTTCATGTCACATAATTTTCTCATGAAAAATTTGTACCGTATGTAATTTCTTCCCTGACAGTTTTATCCATGGTTATAGCTATATAGACAATATCTCCTACATTGTCCATCATGAAAATGGTAAAGGTGCAGAACAAACTTTATTGGATCCACAAAGAAGAAAATTATTTGTTTGAGTGAAATCATACAAACCAGATGGACATTTCCCAGGTACAGATTTTTCACAGTGTCATCTCTGGGGATTTGTCCAGGGAACTTTGTATCACAACCACAAACATGTGTTTCACTCCTGAAAAATACGATATACATGTTTGGTCAAGTATTTGTTAGGAAGGACATGAATGCCAGGTGCATGGCTGCTGTTGAGAATGGTGCAAATGGATGCCACAGATGATTGTTGGGACTCCCCCCCAAAAGTATTCTTTCCCTTCTAAAATGATAAAAATTAAGAAAAAATAATGCACCCCCAATGAATTTGTTACATAGGCCTCACCAAGAAAAACTTTGTTCTATCTTCATCACAGATGACAGATGAAGATTGCAGTTGGCATGTGGAAAGGATATTTTTGGCAGGCATCAATGCCAGAAACATGAAGCTTATGGTTGGCCTAAATGTGTGGCCTTTGTTCATTTTTAGGCAGTCATTGTTTTCTATGATCTGAATAAGGCCTGGTAATGACTCCAGAGACACAAAAGACAATTCCATGAATGAATTTTAATGAAGTCATATGAGGTGGAAACGTAGCAGAGTTAGTGTGACATGAGGTGGGGATGGAGTCCCCCTAGCCCCCTACTGTAAAACTAACTACATATTTACAGACATACATACCTATCAATGGCTGTAAACATATCAGTAAAAGAGAAAAATGAAAACAAAGAAATGACATCTTACCTCTGTAAAGACTGTATGGTCCTGCCTAAGCATGCTTTAATCTATAGGGTTACTCCTGCAAGGAAAATGATTCCTGTCATAAAGCTGTTCCTAATTCTGACTTAAGTTCCCATCTGTGGTTCAGTTTGCAGCATTGATTTCTACTCTTCCTGTCAGAGGTACATCTGGACGATCCTGTTGTAAACCTCATAGCAAATTTGAATACAGAGTTCATGAACTGAACTCAAACAAGTTGCCAGAACTTAAAGGGGTTCTGCCACCACCCTTCAGTTTAGATATTTCTTCCAAGAATATGGCACTACACCTTTACCTACTCTGCTTTCATTCTCTTTCTCTCTCAACTTTTTGGTTGTCAACATTTTGTTGTCTCATTTTTCTGTAAGACCTTTTTATCCAGGCTCATATTTATTAATTGAGTTTGTTTTCAGTCTACATGTTACTTTTTTGTTTTTTTTTGTTCTTATTTGTTGGGTAGTCCACTTTGGATAAACTCTGCTTTTGTTGGGTGAAAGCATCTCCATGGTACCTTTCAAATTTTTTTGTGATGTTATATTATTATATGTTGTATAAGTTATTGTGCAAAAAAAGAATGTGAAAAACTTGTTTGAATGTTGATTATTTTGTTTTATACTTTTGGGTTTTCTTCCCCCAAACTAAGACAGATTGCCCGGCCTGTATGAACCCAAGCAAGTTAGTAAGGGGGTGGGAAGCTATAGGGTACAAGGCAAAACATTTTTAAGGGTAAATCATATGAAAATGCATTGATACAATGGTATATTTTGGTCTTCTGTGAGATGAATAATTTTCTGGAGGGGGGGAGCTTAGCTACAGTCTTCCTCTGGCAGGCTTATGTAAATTTTTGCATGAGCAGGGTGGACATTAACAGAAACAGAATGTTGCTCTGAAAGCCACCTATGCAGTCATAGGAACAAGTTTTGTCATTGGTCCCAAGGCTCATTGTTCCCTAAGTTCAATGTTCCCCTGGTTGTATGATGAACAACCTCATACCCTGGGAAAAACCAATGTCATAATGATTGTCAACCTTTGAAATACTGTATGCCAAAACCCAGAGCATTAAACCTTGAGAGCAATGAACATCAGTTTGATCCATTGAGATACCTCCATTTCTTTTGCCTAAATGTAATTCCGACCATATTACTTTTCCAACTCTCTCTAATACCATGCCTGCCCCTCACCATTAAATTTTCCCCTACTTATTTCCCTCCCTATCCTCTCAACTTCATCATCATCTCACAAATTGTGTGTCCATTCTCTTCATCTCTAAATATATTGAGACTCAAAAATTTCATTGTTTGACAGTACCCCTTTAAATGTCCACAGTCACATGTAATGACACTGATAATAAATTTCATAAGGAAGTTTCTAATTTGGCTGAATATTTGCAGCATATAAAATTAAAGTTGGAGAGGAAGCGCAGTTGCCCATTGACTCATTCTCATAGTGTTCCTTCATCGTTATAAATGTAACCCTGCTGACATTTGCCACCTTCCCCAAATTTCTTTTATCCAGATGAGAAGAGGATACCAGTAAATTGAATCAGGAACTTATTTGTCATCCAAGGTTACATGTGACCTGCTTCATTTTAATGGTAAACGTAACCTGCTTCATTTTAATGGCAAACGTAACCATTCATGATTTTGATAATTATGTAACTTTGTATGATTTACTCCCTGATGGGTGTGTTCTGGGAGATGGGTGACCTCTTTCCCCAGCCCGCACACCATGTTAGTTTTAAAATTCTTAAAAGCTTAATCCTTTCAATTTTTTGCAGTATTCCACCAAAATTCTCTTTGAATGACAGCAAGTTCAAAAAATGCTGAGTTCTATACCTTATATTACACAACATTTACTCCGTCTGCTGAGAGTGTTTTGATCATTACACATTGGGGTCTTGTAGCAATAACTAAGGTTGTGTCTGAATAAGGATGAATGTTAGACAGTTGTCGGAGGTGCTTTTTATAATGTAGGTTCCGAGAATTTGATCTGTTTGGGGTGAGAACATTAAGCCGTTAAAGACATTTGGCAGTTACCCCCACATTGCTTAGTAAAATCAGCATTCCTACAAATTTTCTTTAATAGCTGCTCACCTCACAAGTGCTTCTGGGGATATTTTTAACTTAACTATAACAACGAAAGAATAAAGCAAGAAATTAAAATATACTGAAAGGGGCTTTTCCTGAATAAGTTTGAAAGGGTTTACAAATTCAGATGGGGGACTAGTGACAAAGCTGGACTTTTTCCAGGGGCGGGGCAGCACCCAAATTTTCCGAATTTTTGTAAAGTGTGAACACCCACTTCCTAGGGATGAATTGGCTGTAAACTGGGCGTAAAACTCCATCTAACCGCTGGGGATGGCATTTGCAGTGCGCGAAGCGCAACAGAACTTTTTCCCTTTTTAAGCAAATTTTTGAAAACATGAAGCTTGCACTGGAGAAAATTTTGGATTCTGGGTTCCCTATGTAGGGAAATGTGAAAAATTCGGTAATAACTGAAGAATATTATGTATTTCTTATCGGCAAGTTTGAGATTACACGATGATCAAAGATCGTTGTTATTCTGAGGCCTACAATTGCGACTCACCGACGACATATTAAGGATCAAGAGCTTATATTGGAGAAAATTAAAAATGTAATGACAGAAAATTAATAAAAATGGCACTGTAGTTGCCAATATCACTTGATGATCTGGTAAATTTGTCATTGCCAGAGTTCCGAGAAGTTCACCAAACTGATTTATAAGGGAACACAACCGCATTAGTAACTGGAAATTGCTGCGCACGAAGGGTGCAGAAAGTTTTGCATTTGGAAGCAAATGATTACAAAAAATTGAGCTTTTATTGGAGAAATTTCGGAATTTGATGAAAGCAGAGTTGGGCAAACCTCACTGTAGTTGACTGGTGTCACAAATGACACATTTTCAATAATGAGGTGGTGTAATCAAGTCCCAGCTTGCCGCCTTATTTCTGGGTTGAAGTTGGCCTGCTTTCCCTTAATCATAAATTAAATTGTGAGTTTTGTCTCGCGAAATTTCCCAGTTTGGCGTAAATAGCCATTAATTGGAGGTTGGGTAGAAAACAAACAAAGGCCTTTAGGTTCCTAAATAACACAAATCTTACTTCCAAGTTCTTATCTGCAATCAAGTTTTGCCTCAACAAATTGAATAAATTCTCACAAAGCGAAGCGTCCTCGGGCGGAACCGTTAACTATTACAAAAATTTCACTGAACGATAAATTCCTGAAGCATGTGCGATCAGATTGGTTCATTGTTCGTCTTATAGGAAATTCCAGGCTCCTATTGATTCTACACCTCTCGATTTTTAAGATGAAGATAAACACTTCATGTTTACTTCATAAACAAGTTTTTAGGAGATTCATTTACTGTCGTCACTTTTCACCCGCTACCCTAATCTACTTCACCTCTTGTGCCTTCGTAGCCGGTCTCGTGATCTCTTGTAAGTATAGATTAGGGTGATCCTTTGCCTGGATTTGAACCGAACAATCCAGCTTTCGTGTACGTTTGGGTTCCGAACATTTAATATTCGTCTATGCTACGATTAGAAGATATGAATTCATTTTCAAAGTCTAAAATGAACACAATTTAATTACCAGGAAAGGTCATCTATGATTTAAGGGGTTTGCGCATCTTGAATCCAAAGTTTAGTTGTACACTATGCTCCAACTGTGGTGGCGCTACTCCTACCTAGAGACTGCGTCTCGAAAAATATTGCAAGGGATGCTTTCCTTTCTCGTCATCAGGAAAGGTCACCTTAGTGTGGCTACCCATCAAAAGTAAATTAACCAGGATGGGTGGGGATGCATAGAATTAACGACGCTGAGACTAGTGAATATTAATCCGAAAATGTCAGAAAAACGGCATCTGCTACGGCGCATCGGAAAGGTTAGATGAGATTTAACGGCAAACACAACAACAAGAACGTGTATATCGTCAACTAGAAATTAAAGGTTAAATATTGAAGTTCAAGTTTAATCTCAGATACAGGCCAAACACGCAGGATACCCTTCCCTTTATTTAGCCACGTCAGATGGGAAATTCTGAGAGCAAATTCTAGAGCCTACAGGTGGAGAGCGGGCCGGGTTGCGCAGCAGAAAAGGTTCATATAGTGGACACCTGTTTAATCGTGTAATGTGCAGGGCTTCTCTTTATTGGTCAGAAATCTGCACACTGACTTGTTGAATTTGACCAAATGTTCGTTTGTTGTACATGCCGTAAAAATTAATGATGCGCCATCACAAAGAGACAGAGTAGAGTAATTATATGAGGAGTATGCATGCAATACAATCACTGAACGGAAGCAGTGGCGTAGCCACGGGGGGGGGGGGGCGGGGGGCCTATCCCCCCAGGTTTTCTTCAGGCCCCCAGATTTTCTGCCTCCTGAAAAAGTAATTGAGAAAAAATAAAATGTTTGAACGGACAAGTGCCACTGTAGAACGATTTTTTTTCGACTAGTCCTCCTTTTACTAGTTGGCACTGGCGTCCGGGCGGATTTGTAAAATGTCCACAAGGTCCGTATTTCATGTGTTTTCCGCATGATCCATATTTCTGCTTTTCGTCTTAAATATTTTGAGAGATGTACTCGTAGTATTTTAATTTTGACTACGTAATGTACCGATGACTGAACAAATACAGCACCATTTTGCATCTAGACACCACTGAAAACCGAAAAACATTGTTTCTTTGGTAGTATGTATGTCACTTGTAAAATCTCTACAAAGACTAAAAATGAGAATTTGGAAATTTTTCATGCTCCCCAAAGAGGAAAATCCTAAAACGTAGGCCTATAATCAGTTTTAAGTTTTGCCAAACATAGCACCATTTTGCATCTAGCAAATCTAACGCAATGAAAGTTTCTCTCAGAGGGGACACAACTAAATTTGGTTTTCCTATTGTAGCTGAAACCTATTCAAATATTGCTGGCCGCATTTGCGATCTACGTTCTCCCGAAGTTCACAATTTTTCCCAGAGAAAGGGAGATACCGGTTGCCTTTAGTCTCATCCCCGAGGCCATGGCACAGATCAAAAATGCCCAGATTTTGAGTCCCTTAAAAAGTGTATGTATTATCATTTTTGATAGATTGATTTTTTATTCACACGATTTGAGAAGTGGCAGACATGAGATTCGTATTTCAAGGCTGCGTACATCCAGCTTGTAACAAGTGGAAAGTGATGTTTCCGGCCATCTGGAGGGTGTGTAAAACCCAAAATTCTCTTCTACGCTCCGCGCCAACTCATGGTGGCGCTCCGCTTAGATAGTCTTTCCGCGCCTGACTCTCGGAGGTACCAGGCCCCCCACTTGTTACCTATGCCCCCCCCCCCCAAAAAAAAGAAATTCCATCCTGGCCACGCCACTGAAAGGAAGATGAAAACCAACAAATGTAATCTGTTTTAGTCCTTGTCTGCATTTCATTCGCCCAGTCACTATTGACATGCCTTAGCTGTTTTGACATGGGCGCGGTTACTTTGGCGCCCCATCGATCACCGCCCATGGGTATAGAGGTCATGCACGTGACGTGAGCGCGTTTCGATTTGGCATAGGAAATCGTAAGCTTAGGATATCTATGATTTGGCATACTTGGTCGTAACTTATCTTGCGCAGTGTTTGTGCTATTGCTACGCGCGTACTGAACATTCTAGAAATATTTTTTTTTTTGTAAAATGGACGTCGAAATGGAAAAGTTGAGAGATGCACAAAGCAGTGCGTCGGTGCATGTTGGTGCAAAAACTGTCAAGAACCATTTCGTGTTACACGAAGTCATTTTGGAGTAAAATAATGAAGAACACTGTTCGCACGACGTACCGGTATAGACTTTATGCACATGATGTCACAACTAGAGACCCCACTATAGGGTCTCTATATAGTAACTAGGCAAAGGAATTCCCTCCTTTGGAGGAATAACAACTGCTGATTGGTCAACTAATTGGACAGGCGCGCAGCGGTCTTCTTCACATGTGGAGCGTATTTTGTTGCTTCAAACGGGAACATCTAACCTCTTGAAAAACAGTCAAACGACGGTTGTGAATCGCGTGGCCTCCATGTAGTAAAAACATTTCGGAGCGACATATACTTAAATGCGTTTGTGTGCATTGCATTACATTTTAAGTTACCGGAGGCGGGAATTTTCCCAGGGGGCACCTGCCCTCGCTCCCCTTGACAACAGATGTAAGATTACAGCACCTTACGCTCAGACCTCAATGAAGCAGGGAGCTGCATGAGTGAGGGCAAATGTTCAAAGCCTATTGTGAAGGAAAATCGGAGCCGCTCGGAAAGCCGACCCGTTTTCGGGCATAAAGAGCTTGTAAACACTAACCGATAGTTTATCTACCGTATGTGTCGTTTGTGAAGTTTTCGCGAAATTTATGAATGCCCACCAGAGTCGCCAGGTTGTGTAAATGAAAAACTAATGAAATGCAATTACATTGTAATCTTGAAATTTCCAACTCTTTTATATTTAATGTAAAGACTATTGTTGCATGACCTCATCTTCCCCAAACTGACGTAGTCCCGGGACATACCCCCTTCGCTCCCTAGATAGCCATGGGAAAAATCAAATTTATTTTACTTTGTGTAGAATTTTCTGCAAGAACTACCGTGTAACTTACCTATGCACAGATTTCTCGGTTGGTCTTTGTGTTGTTATACTTACGGAGTTACCAGCAGAAACTTCCTGCTTAGTCTGCTGTTTGTGAAGTCTTTGCTTCGCCAGGCACGACTTAAACCATGGGGCTAATACTTAAGTATTCAGGTATTAGCTCCATGCTTACACCAATATGTTAGAATCTGAGCATCTAACTTCTCCACGGAACACAATGGTGACACGAATGGTGCGCTTTTAACCAGAAAGCTCAAAAGGTGAAGAGAATCATTGCTGAAAGCATGGAGGAAGTAAAACTAAGATACTTTCGACAAGGACAGACCACATTTTCAATAGAGAAAATTCGGCAGCTTATCCCGGTAAAAAGTTGAGGGTTGTCTATCGGGAAGTCATCGTGTATAGGCTATGCCGTAGTTTCAACTTGTTTAACGATATGTTCATTTACGGCAACGAGGAAGTGAAATTTTACTCCATTATTTCTGGAATTAGATGTGCAAACTGGCATTGATTACAAAAGGCAGGTCGAAAGTCAGTCATCCCAACATGAAGGAGTGCAGTATACACTGTCCTGTTTTATGATTGGCTCTTGTGGGCCATCTAATGGGAAAGTTATTGGAAGTAACTTATTTGATTTACCTTGAATATGCCATATCAAAGTCCTAAAATATTATGAAAAATACGTTTAAGAGAAAAAAAAGAAGAAAATAGCAATATTTAGCTCTTGCCCCCATAGAGATTAGTAGCATCCTACTCTATGATTACTTCAAAACAAGTTTGGGGCTGCTGTCCTTGTCCTTTAAAGTATCGTCATCATAGCTAATGAACATTATCACCTTTAGGGATTTTCTGCGGTTTCCGGCGTCGGTAGAACATAGATCAAGAAAAACGCTCTTAGACTTAGACAGAAGTACTGAATTGATAAAAATAATAATATGACGTGATTTAGGGTTAAACGGGTGCTTTGAAAAGGGTCCCACAAGTGGTGGATAATATGCAGATACATTTACATCTTGGAGTAAAGTAAGCTTGTTCCCAGAGAGTTTAGAAAGGACGCCACCATGTTCAAAAGTTTCTCTTCTAATTGTTTGTTTGCCTTTTTCTTCAAAAAGAGCTAAACTTAATATAATTGCAGGGTATCGATACTTACATTGCTGTTATAAAGGAAAGGAGGACGGAGAGGACGGTGGGAGACTGAATGTTTCTTCAATACTTCCTCCGATTAAACTAAGGAACGTTTGCAATTTTTCGCCTGTTTGTTATCTTTTGTAGTGGCAAATTTGAGGATGCGACTGGGACCTTCATGAATGCGCGCCTATGGGATTACATCTGTTAAATGAAAAATGGCCCCGTTTGAATACGATGTATACCATAATATCTTGCATGTAAAGATCAAAATTTGAATCACGTTATATAGTGTAGGGGTCAGAGAAATCATGGGCGTCAATCTTGGGGCAGGATCATGGGGACACATCCCCTTATTCAGGAAGTACACCCACGGACTTAAGACTTGAGGACAGTGATTTTTTTAAGGAAGCGGCCACGTTACCCCATCACCGCCTCCCTTCGCCTCACAGACGAGTAAATATTTACGCTGCTGACAGGCTGAGAGACATTGTGTATGCTCTTCTAAAATTCACTCGAGGTGTACGTAAATTTGACATTCTGTAAACTACATTTCAAAAAACCATATTATTTCCACAGCAACCTTAAAAATATAGCTTCGAATTCTCAATGAGAACTTCAAGCATTTCGTACCGTTTATCATCCCGACCACTTCCCTTAGGGTCTTCGCCAAGATGGGCTAGAAGTTTTAGGCCAAATTCCCCCTGTCTTTCAAAATCAAATCGCCGTCAAACAGGATCGTGGGAACAAATTGATCGCCACCGTTCAAACAAATTAAAAGACAACAAAATGGCGACACCTCTGAGGCTGTAATTTGGAGGAAGTTGATGACGACTGTCACGTGTAATATTTGAAACAAAATTCAAACATGGATAGCAAAACCATCGTCCGTATTTTTTTCTTTTCCGTTTTTGTGAATTAAAACTACATTGCTCAGTTTTGAACAAAGTCATTTGATACAGAATCACTTCAGCTAAACCAGCAAGACTTAAACTGGGCATTCGGCGTAGCCATCATGCCTTTAAAGCTTTACTGAAGGCATAAGATGTCAGTGAAGTAAGCCTATGCTCTCTCCATGTATATAGACGAATCCGGACAGACTGTGGTCAGGTGGTGGTCTGTTTTTAGTCGGCCGTTACTGGGATCCATCACCTTTAATCTTTAAATTTCCTTCCCTACCTGTTCCATGGATGGTTTTACATTGAAGTGTATCTTGATTTTCTCAACTTCACTGAATATGAGGATTTGCAATTCACGTAGACAATAAATGGAGATGATTCAAGGCTGATGAACCCCACTAATGGCTACCTACAGTCACTAAAACAGACTCGAATCGGATTCGTCTATTGGAAGTCAATGGTTAATCAGTAAATATCACACTCCGCAGTTTTTATTGAAAAATTTAATAATCATCACGCAAATTTAAAATTGTAAGGAAACAGCTATTGCAATTTATGTAAAGGAATTTTACCTACGTAGCAGGCTGCACAGCATATGTCTTGGTAAGACGTATGGTTTTGGAAGCCAAGTAGCTGAAAAAACAGTCCGTTCCGCGCGGTAAGAGAAATTAAAAACAGACGAGAGAAAAGTTTCCGCACACGTTTTACGCCTCCTTCCATTTTCGTAATTCAACTTTCTTCCACGCCATTTCTCATTTGATTTGCTTCTTTTGGATTATGTCCAGAGCTTCTAAAACTTCATTGGTGGGAATTTGTTTAAAGCGCACAAAGTACTATTTACATTTCGACTTAACTGCAAGGGAAGTTCTGACCAATCACAAAAGTTGTAAAATTGGGGGCGGTATTCAGAATTGCAATCGTCGTTTTGCAATCAGAATTACAGTGTAGTTGAACAAACAATAGGAATGTAGTTACCTTGCGTTACGTTTCCCTGATTATAATTCATTTTGCGGCTTTGAAGGAAAGAACGGGAAACATTTTTTTTTTAAGTTTGCGAGACAAAAGAGCCTTCATTAATGTTATGTGCACTTCTACCAATTAAGTGTGTTGTACTTCATATGTACGTGGACAAAAGGTGATAAAACTAATAAAATGATGCCCTATAATTTAGAACTGTAATATGTTTTGTACATTCAGTTCCGAATTAAAGTGTATGAGAATTGAAAACATTGTATTTTTGTATGTTCATCCCCAGCATTTGCAAAGTATGGCTTTAAGAAGTGGGTACATGCAGCTTAGAACACTCGGGAAGTGCTGTTACCTGCCACCTGGGGAGGGAGCTGTATCGTCAAAAATTTCCTTGTACTTTCCGAGCCAGCTGATGGTTGCGCCGCACGTACCCTCCATTCATCCAATATTTTCCCGTTCGCCCGCGCCTGAATCGAGAGGCTTTCACGGAAAAAATTGAAACTTCCATTTTGTCTAAAAATCCAGATAGTCGGACAGTGGAGTTAACGGTAATATTAAAGATGTTGTGTTGACACCACATGTACACGTTTAACATACTAAAACCGAGTACATATGAGGTTGTACTTCATATGAACGTGGACTTGGAATGAAGGTTTGGCATTAAGCCATCAGATTATATCAGTGATATTAAAAATTAGAAAAGAAGTACAAAGATTGAGAAAATAAAGTGCTGTTGATTCAGTGTTGTTGTAACAAGTCACGACTCGAGTCACTTGAGGCCTCTCAAAATGATAGTGACACGATAGAATTCAGGAGTAATTTCCCCCATTGAAATAGTACAGTGATTCGAGTCAATGACTCGAGTCGAGTCATTTAAAACTTTGAAAACTGGTGACTCGAGTCATTAATCTGGTAACTCGATTACAACAATGTGTTAAGTGTTGCTATAATTTCTTCTCATGTTTAACCTTGTACCGGGTTTAAGATTTGCTGTAAATTGGCAAGTACTCTTATAACAGTATCCCGGCTGCCACAGTTGGGAGACCCAAAAATCGTTCAAAAGATTATGAACTTTTATTTCATGTGTTCGCCCATATTAATGACAAATTCGTGCAGGGGGTGGTCTGGCTGTAAAGAGCTGGATTGCAAAGCGATGCTGGATGCATGACGTATCACTGGCTGCCGGAAGACCCATTAACCGATTCAGGTGAGCTCACAGTTACACCCTAATCCGAAATCTGCTACATTTGGACAATGGGACGCGAAATGTTATTACCAGGGAGAATAGGAGAATGTTCGTTTCAATATCATATTTTCAAAGGCCACAATTTGCCCCAAATGATCGCGTCTGGTTCTCATAACTCGGCAGATATCGGCTTTGATGAGATCCTATGTTCATCCCCGATGCGCAATCGATAAATTATTCAAAAACTCTCACGTGTTCTACTATTCTTTTTATATAATCTAAAATAAAAATAAAAAATCACATAAAGTCTCCAAAACTTTCTTAGTTTGTTTGATTAAAACCAATAATTTCATTCAGTCGTACGTTCTAAAAATTAAGCCTGGCATTTCTTAAGTTGGAAAAGTTTTAACCCTTGTCAGTATCGTTGGTGGCTCCGAACCTAACCCTTCAAGATTTTCCCCTAGCAGTGGTCAAACAATCTTAACGCCACATCTGACCGCACGAAGAACAAAATGTCCCCTTTTTAGCTTAACTGACTAATTGTAAAATCTCCAATTTCACGAATCCTTGGTGCGGTATCCATTAATGGGTGTCATCTAAGTCGGTGATCCTTTGAGTATTATCTTTAAATTGTGGACAACAAAATATATTCAATATTTTTTATATCCAGTGTTACGGAAAAGAGATTCGGCAGGGAAATTTTAATTTGCTCCCGTGCCATCTTGACCAAATTAACATACTCGTCACCATGCCAACTATAGCGATTCGTCAAAAGGAGCGAACAAAACGATCGCCCAATTGGGACTGCTGCCAGCCACGCAGGCTAAATGTTAAAGTGCGTATCTCTTCAGGCACTAACGATGGGCTTGGCATTTTGCCAATGTGCTATATCGTATCGATTAGTACCTGTACAGTATAAAAGAACTGAATCACACCCTTTTCATCATCGTGATGCTTTCAATGACATAATCCTACCACAAAGCACTGATAAATTACCCTATGTAAGAAACAGCTCAGCATCAATATTTTCCTGACCGAGGTACAAAAGAGCCTTCTCCAGAGTCTACTTGAAACTGCTTCCAAAATTTGGAACAAGTTCAGGTTAGACAACACCGTTATGTGTGACCAGTTGTCGAGCAGGGCAAAGAACACTGGACACAACTTTCTTTCTTCCCTATCCCTTCTCAGAACAATATCCAAGGGCGAACCCATAGGGAAATCCCCTGAATTTTTTTCACCTCTTGAAATTTGCTATTGACTTTGTTCATTTAAAAATCGCCACTGGAAGTCATTTCGCCCGTCCAGTCATTTGTTTGGCTAAAAAACTGCCTTGACCTTACTTCCTACTAACCCAGAGTCTACGAAAAATGACCCTCGGTTGGGATGACAACAAGATTTTTGTCCAAGTGAACAACAAATTCTATTCGATGATATTATCATCTAGAAGTTCTGAACAAATGGTATTGAAGGGAAATGGCTGTCAGGTTCGTTGGCGTCTATTCAGAGATGTCCAAAAACAGGGGCTTCGTGCTCATTGTGCCCGGGACACACCCCCCCCCCCCCATATCAAGGGTTTCATAAACTTTTCTGAGAATGCATTTGAAAACCTTTCACGTGTCAAAAATTTGAAAGCCCGAACTTTTAACCTTCTGGTTCAAATAGTTTGAAAAAAGGCTAATGACCGACACATACATGCCCCCGTATTGGCGCCAAAGGAAGACCGGGAGGTTCTCATGTCGAGTCACACCAAAGACTTTTAAAATGGAGTCTACTGCCGGTTTGCGTGGGGTCTCACATAAGCATTATGGAAGCAATCCAGTATACCCACAACTGTTGAAAAGCACTGGCCGAACCTAGATTTCACTAAAATGTATTAAGTTGAGGCGCTCTCTCTAAACGTAAAAGACCGAATTTTTACCCAAATGATTGTCTACGTAGCAGGTTGTACGGCATATTCCTTGTTCAGTCATATCATAAATGTTTTGGAGGAGGAGGAGCTGACAAAACAGAATCCACCAATCCAAAGGATTGATTGCATTTGGCACTATAACATTTTCTGTTTCGAGTGACACCCCACTTTCCGACGAGTGACAGACGTTTAAACACTTTTTGTGTCAATTACCACCCAAGCATAGATGTAGTTCATTTGATTTCCACTTGAAAAAAAGATGTTCACTTTTAAGTAGGCAATCATCAAAGACTGAATTTCATCCGTTTGACTCCGTCAACCATGTGACCAGCCAACCACGACATGAAATACAATGAGGAACTTTAGCTTGCAAGGCCAGCAGTGCTCACTCCTTTATAGCAGTTTAACACGTCAGTGACAGATATGAGTGAGGTTGAATTATTGACTTATTGACATGTAACTTTAGAGAGACTGGCTTAAAACACCTAGAACAAAAGGTGGGATTAAAACGTGAACAATATAAAAGGCAAAGGGACTGGCTGTACTACAGTTGTTCTCTTGTACAGTGTACTTACACGGACAAAGAGCAAGTAACGATCACCTGGAGGAGGGGACGCGGTGGGGACAGAGGTATTGGCGAAGCATTTGTTGGAAAAAAGTGTCACGATGCAGAGCCTGAATGGAAATGATATTAAACGCAAATTTTCAGCGCGCTTGGCACGCGTTCTTTGCCGTTTGCATATTATCTCAACACCATAATTAAGGCAATATACAGTTTAAAACATTGAAGTATGGCACCGTTTTGTATCTTAACACGTCTTCTTCGGGGCTTAGATCAGGTGGCATTACGATAATGCCTGTAGAGCACTAATTACCAACCCACTGACCAGTAGGCTGGCGACAATTTTAAAGCCCCAAAATGGATTGTCTATTCTCTATGAAAATTTTGGTTTAGTCTATGAGACGGTTAGGTATGAAGTGTAACTTCCTATAAGCTAGTAATTTCCAGAAGTGCGGGAACATGTCGAAAACAAGAAAAAGTAGACCTATTTTCTCTGGGAAAAATCGTCGGGGCAATTAAAGCCAAAACAAAAATACTCAGTCCAACGTGAGCCAAAACTTGGCGTTGATAGACACAAGTGCAACTGAAACTGTGTTCAGAATAAGCAGTGGAGTAGGAAAACACACCAGTCAACCACAACTAGAAAAACTTGCCGTGGCCGACTCGACTTAAACCAGCTGGTTAGAAACTGGGCCGTATAACCCAACGTAACAAATAAAAGAAACAAAAGTGAGTTTATGAACTACCGTAATTCCAAATTCCTAAATTGATTTGATAGCAATTTTCTTCCCGTCCTTATTTGGTCTTATGTCATCGCTATAAAAAGATACCAGAACATAAATTACAAACCCTATGTGACCTCATGACCTCAGTTCAGTTTACTATGATGAAAGTTGTAATTAGAATTGTGGTTGAAGGTTAGTAGAAGTCCTGTCAATCAAAGGTCCAAGTGAAAAGTAAAACAAAATAAGCAGTAACGACAATGTGTGTTGGCCGTAGATCTTGTACAGTGAGTTGTTCGTACGGCGGGAGAACATCATTTCTGCACAACGAGTATATAAAAAGTTTCATATTCCAAGCCTGCTATGAACAGATTAAAGTAATCTTAGTCTTACAGGCTTACCTAATTTATGAGTAGCGCATATGGAGGTTGTTGCAGTAGATGGGACGGAATGTGTGTAGTGATACTTCGCAAGGAGATGACAATCTTTGCCCTAGACAATATCAAATCAAACCTTACAATTATACCGAGCTTTCCCAATAACACGATATTGGGTTTGCCATATCCCCAGTGAGTTACAGCCCTACGCTTGTGAGGGACATTAACATACCTGGTTTTCATGGGTGTCTTCGGAGCATTATTGTCGTGAGACCAAATGTTTCGTAATACTTTTGCATTATTTTGCATTATTGTTCAAGTATCTCTCGAACTACCGTATTCCATCAAACAGGTCACATGTTTCTTGGAGGTTTCGCTTCGACGGTGACTATTTAAATCACGATGCGCCCCCCTGTAGGGTGGGGTTGTAGAATATGTCCATTGAACAATACCGAGTCGACTGACACTATAAATAACATTCGTGTTGGTGTGTCGTTAAATTTCATCCAACTATACTTTCGGTACCGTACATCACGTTCCGGCAGTTCTTGAAACTTTTTTCAGATGGCACTGCCGGATTCCGTTCATTTTGTAATAATTCTAAAAACAGCTCCCGGGATCGAAACCTCTACTCCTTTACTATTTTACAAGAGTAAACATTTATTTGAGCTTTCTTTGCGTGATGTGTATCTCCGGACTAATAAGCATCAGAGTGTGTGTGACTTAAGGCCTGTATACACGAGCAACATTTGTAAAACATTCTCAAAACACTTCACCTGCAACAAACCCAAAACATGCTTGTTTTCGGTTTGTTGCACAGTGTAGACAGAGTAAAAACAATTTGAAAACATTTTGAAAATGTTTTGAGAATGTTTTGAAAAGAATTCACAAGACATTTCTTTTCCAACATTTCCAAAACATTTTCAAAACATGCTGTATACCCTGTCTACACTGTGCAACAAACCGAAAACAAGCATGTTTTGGATTTGTTGCAGGTGGATGTTTTGGAAATGTTTTGGGGAATGTTTTGCAAATTTTGCAAACAGGCCTTTACACGCAGAAGAGGCGTGCAGCCTATGCGTGCGGGGTGTACCAGTCTACAAAAAAAGTTTTTCGACCCATGAGAGACCGGAAGTTAGAGAAACGGTTGTAGTGATAATCGAGATTAATTCTGACACTCCGTTCCTAATTTATATTAACGAAGGCTGATTGTTTTGTTTAGGCCTATTTACACTCAAATTGTTTATCCAATACAAAAATAACAAAAAGAATAGAAGAAACTGGCCATTTACAGCGAGTTCCATGAAACACGAAAATTTAAATTTACTATCAAACTTCAATTTCATACAAGAATAAAAAAAAATTACAAAGTTAAAAGCTCAGAAAAAACTATTAAAATTGAATGCAAAATGATTAAAATTAGAGCTTCAATTTAAGAGGAAGGACCGTTGAACATGCTTCTTCAAACTGTCAAAGTATATTTGAAGCTGTTATTGTATAGGACGGATAGTTTTCATAACGAACAGAACTTGCCGGAAGATAATTCCAGTTTAGTAAAACTAGAGCTACAAATACCCTTGAGATCTGCAATGTAGAAATTGTGATATAAATACCATCCCACAGTGGTCTGGAGAGGTATATCGTACCTGTTTTTCAGGGGTGGATAAAAAAGGAATATATTTTTTACGTTTTCTTGATATGCCTAGCATGCAAACAGAATAAATTTCCAGTCTCTCAAAATAGAGCACCATGGGCCCTGCATGGATTCACCATTTCCATGATATTCTCTCATAAGATAGTTGGATCCTTTCCTTATACGATTTTAAATTCAGTGAAGAAGCCCACTGATAAATGTGTGCGAATTAAGGAAATGAAGGAGTTTAAATCCAATTGGAAATAACATATGAGTTACGAATAGTTTCGATAACTTTTTATGCGAAAGTATAAGGTTTTTAATCGGGGACGAATCTATATCCCCTTCTAAACGTGTGTGTGTATGTGTGAGGGGGTTGGGGTTGTGGTGGTGTCGTGGCTAATCCCATGTGGACAAAGTCTAAGACAACAATCAGCAATATACGAAGTCTCCAAGGGAGCAAAGTTGGTGTTCGGTAAACAAACAAAACAACATGCGAAATCTTAAGTTAGTATCTAACAATCAAACTTCGTATACATAAAAAAGAAGTTAAGCTTTGGAACTCGCTAAATAAGAAGCAGATGCGATACAGGCCTAAACTTGTGTTTGCCGAAAAGCCTTGGTCACAGTCTGAAGCTACCATATGATTTAGCCTCTCATTCGCAGCCCAGTACAACATGCGCGGGACTATAGGTCCCACATTCACCAAATCCCGTGCAAGGCGAATGCGAGGTCGACTCCTGTATCGGGCGAATGTGAGGTCGAGTCTTGTACTGGTTTCACATTGGTGGTCCTTGAAAACTGTTTCAAAACCTGCGTAGCCTAATCGACTTTCGTGTTCCCGGACTTCCCTTGAACCACTTGAAGGGCCTAGACAAAACCACTCGGGGGGTATTTGTAAATTTGTAAGCATTCCAAATGAAACAATATTGATTTTTTCTAGCCAACTTCTTGTTTGATTGCGTATCGTTATCAGAGGTCTCAGTCCGTATCTAATGAAAAACGATCAAGAAAAATCAATGTTTCTTTTGTGAAGAAGTAGGCCTATGTAGGATTATATT
Organism: Holothuria scabra; assembly: GCA_037179385.1. Lineage (NCBI taxonomy): Eukaryota > Metazoa > Echinodermata > Holothuroidea > Aspidochirotida > Holothuriidae > Holothuria > Holothuria scabra. Next base: position 56,418,007 of record CM074184.1, read on the forward strand.
GACACTATATGCCCGGTATATTTACAATTACTGCACGATGAAAACTTCCTCCTTTATCAGCGGCTCAGAGTGTTTCGAGTACGTATGTTACTTAGTTTTGGGCCGAACAAGGGGCCAAGTAGGCCCATGGCTGTAAAGTATTGCATCTACTTATTTCAGGGGGGGGGGGTAAAGCAGGGAGTCTCCATTTTTGTGGGCCCATGTACTCTACGCGGGACCTTAGTGAACATGTCCCTGCATGTATTGGACCAAAATCTCTTCATCCCCAAGTCTAGTGCCAGTGTGTGTCACGTTTGCACGGCATACCCGATAGGCAGGCACGTAGCCACGCAGGCGGGAGGATTGACTCAGTCGAGACCTTGTGCATTGACGACACACTGACGCCGTCCTTTGGGCGGAACAATGGAACGTGTGGCCACACGCATAAAAATTTGACCTGCGCCTGTAGCAGACTAATCAACTGTCTGTATTTGTCTGTGTTGGTTTGTTTTGCCCCCAAATGAGGGCCTACTTTCCACTCTGTGTCATCATATGCACATGGTCTATTGTCAATGAAATGTCTCTTAATGAAGGATCAATAAACCACTACAACTGCATAACTTTCAAAGTCGAAAATCTCGCACCATATTACATCTAGGCTTTTTGGAAAGGCAATTGGAGCCCCCTTCTCTAAAACCCCACCCACATCTCTGATGCCCCGCAAGTAAACGGTCAGTTACTCCAGGTACGGGACCGATCGTAGGTAAAATTGACATCGAGATGTTTTACGTGCATCATTGACCCAGACCCTGGCAGATAAGGGTGGGGCATCACCGGCACAGGCAGCCTTCTTAGTATCCTTACCTTTTTCGATATCAACGGTTCATCCATAAAATAATTATTATATACCGGCAATGCTAAAAATCATAGTTCTACCTACCTTGTGACAGGATTCAGCCAAGCAAGAATGGGGTGGGGGTTCGACAGTAGCACGATAGTTGTAAAGGAACTGTCAACAATCTCCTTGGCTGACAATCCCAACGAACAGTCGTCATTTCGTCATTTTCATCAAAACTCTCCAAAGGCTTCTGGATGGGTCAGTGTGCAATGGTCCTCATAGGAAAATAAACTATATAATTTATATGTTATGAGACAGTCCAGTTAGCAATCCATAGCATGTTATTCGCTTCTCTTGAGTCTCTTGTGCGAACCTCTCGTCATGCGATTTACAATACTTACAACGAAGTAGAATTCAGCATTAAATCAATGCGCATACCTGAAGAGACTGAAGCTTCCTTTGTTCAAAGAATTTCTTACAGGTGGATACTAACCCAGAACCGGGATTTAGCACATTTATGTTGGGACCACAGATTATGAAATACCTCTCCCACAAACACAAATTTAAAAGGGAGTCGTTAACGACCCACTGAATTTAACGCATTTTTTTTTCTTTAAAAAAAAGGTCTTTGGTGGAATCGAGTTTTGAGGGATACTTATTCTAAACCAATAAGAAATCCAATCAGTGGTTCTCAAAATATCAGCATGTAAAGTGATTACTGACCCTTTCAAACTTGCTGAACACAAAATATGGCAGAATGTGGACCTAGCAGAGGTGACCATCGGTACAGCTCCCCCTCGCGGTAAGATAGGGACACTATAGTGGTGTCCCATTGAATTGACGTTGAACGTTGATAAAAGCATTCATAGTTGCGTATATATATTTTTGCTATCGAGAGTATTAACATTAAAAATATGAAACAAAATTGGAGCCTTTTTACAGACCACCCCTCCATATTCCGAGGAAGGGGAAAGCTTTTGTTTAGCTCACATGTACAACGACTTAGCTATGAGGAGATCGGACGGTCGCCAATCCCAAAACCGGGAAACGGAGGAAGAAGAAAAAGAAAAAAAAAAACGGAAGGAAGAAGAGGGAAGCGGAAGGGGAAGTGATAGCTTCCCCTGCATGAAGCACCATTTAGCATCTAGCCTACCCTCCGTTAAACAAAATTTTTGAAAGGGGAGAGGAAACAAATTTACCCCTCCCTCAGGAGGACAATTGCAATAAGTCATCGTTTCATCCACCCCAAGATGAAATCTTGTCTACGCCTTTGGCCTTCATTAATATACCACGCATGTGATTCGAAGAACCTCTATACAGCCCCCTCCTCAGGATAATGTGATTTCATCACTTGTGATTTATGGGACGCATTCTGTAACAAATGACAATTACTCTTCAACAGAGTGCGAATGTGATGAAGGATGACGTCAATTTTATTTCCACGGTTACAAAAAGGATAATTGTTTCTCCACTTGTCCTTGTATTTTTTGACAGTCCCATGGGACGCCAAAAGGACCTTACACTATTCCGCTGCAATAAGGCAAGATGACGTTTGCATATCAAATTGAGTTTCTGGGAGAGTGATATAATAAGATACAAGACGAAATTAGGATGAAGTCCTGGCTTCATTACCGAACAGGAAAACACTCATTACGGCAAGCGTGATTGTGTAGGGTGTTATGTTTTCGTTAAAACAAAACACCGGCGTTGCCAGGAACTGGTATGATCATTTTAAGACAAGCGTTTGATTTAAATAAATTGTGCAATATGTGTTTCTACAATGTCACCTACCAATTGCCATCCACATATTACCCCTATACATGATCAGATTCCTTGCGTAACATTAAAAATGTAAGGGTGACGTGACCAGGGTATGTGACCACTTCTTTTATAATCGGATGTAAGAATATCATTACATTAAGGTATAGAAAAGCTTGCATTCTTGAATTACTGGCGTGCTCTCTGAATCCTTTCGAGTGAAAAAATCACTCTCTTAGAGTCAAATCAGACCATCTTAATTTGGAGAGAAAATTTTCTATCGAAAAAGAGTAATTTTCACTCTCTTAGAGTGGACATTCAGTCTTAATTTAAGATCTGTCCTACTCTTTCACTCTTTTGGAATTAGATGAGTGGCCTTTTTAGAATAAACTGCTTCGTCCATTGGCACTAATGGGAAGAATCCACCTAAGGATTGAGAAGTAAGATGCATTGCAGCTTTTGCACGTTTAAAGTGTACCTCAATTACAAGTATTCAAAATAAATATTAAACAGCATGAAAAATGAATTCTAACAGTGTCATCGTCATCGGCCATTCTTGAGCCGAGATACAAAACGTTGCAGTTAATTTAGTCAAATTATAACGGTACATTGCGCAATAATTTGTGACGTTCATTGTTGTACTACTCAAATTACAAACTGTGTTTTCTGGAATTTACTGCACCTGATAACAAGGTGTGATAACACTCTTACCCAAATGAGGTGATGCAATTAATTAAGCCCTCTTTGTGCAACGTGCTATGCAAGCAAACAAAAAGTGTTCAAGGTCATTAAAACATTTTTTACTTTAAAAGGGAAGCAAAGCAGGTAATGTAAGTTGTACAACAAGGAAGTCACAAATAATTGTGCAATGGATCAATTTGTTTTAAATTTCAACATTTTATATTTCAGCTCAAGAATGTCCTATGAAGATGGGAGTTAGACCGTAAGAATTCATTTTTTCATGCTGCTTAAAATATATTTTGAATTTTTTGACTTGAGCTAAACTTCAAATCACAAAGCTTTGGAATGAGGGACGGTTAACTGTGGGAGGTGGAAAAGAACAACCCCATGCAGAGCCACCACCTGAATAGAATTTTTTCATCAATTTTCCCATACTTGCCCCATCTGTGCCGATGAGAACAAAGATTGCTCTTGGTTCTAGAGTGGGTACACAACGTTCTAGAAGAAAAAATAAAATTGATCGTACCATATCCTAAATTTCCTTTTTTTTTTTTTTTTTTGGGGGGGGGGGGGGTGGGAGTAGGGCGTGGGCTTTAAACCACGTGTATGTGCCCACCATTTCATTTGCATCCGCTGTGTTATGTGTGAAGGTCCCTGAGGACGGAACAGTTTCTTGATGTCGAGGAACTTGTGTAGTTTCCATTTGGTCCCGTGACATATTTTCCATTCAGGACGAGAGAGTGGTCCTACACATTGCATTGTTATCATAAAAAATGGCAAATGATTCTCGTGCTAAGATTAAGGCTGTTTAAGGTAAAAAGGAAGAAGTTATCCTCATTGGTCCCGGGAAATAATACGCGTCCGAGTGATAGTCCCATTGGACTAGGTGTAACTGGCGAATAACATCCGTGTTCAACCATTTTGGCAAAAGAACAAACAGACAAACCACGACCATCTTCCGATTGTGGAAAACGACGGGTTCAGGATCTTCACTCTACGGAGAAGGGAATTCAGCTTTGATTCAGACCCAAAGCCAGACTAACCAATTTCGGGGGAACATCGATTCGAGAGTTCCGCTGAAATGGAGAAGGATAGATATTTGTCGGCAAAATAGTGTTTTGACTTTGGATAATCTTGAAGGTTAAGCTTGGTGATTCATTGGAGTGATAGATTTTTGTCCATAGTGCACCAGACCTGTTTATTGAAACATTTTGAGCGGGGCACGCATCATACCCCCCTCTCCCCTTGGTGGCTAAGCGCCTTCCTTGATCACAAGAAGGCTAAGAGGAGATGGCGTTATTACCGAAATTTTGTAATATGATATAATAAAGACTGGAAATTAATTTGTTTTTCATTTTGGTGCATTTTGAACGCAATATTTTTTCTTTAACCTCTAGTAGGAAAAATTCCGCGCTTCAGCATATTGGATCATCCATGAACCGGTTCACCATCAGGTTCAGAAAAGATAAAACATAAGTTTAATAATCAATTGCATTTTTTATTAATTATTTACTATATTAGTGATTCTACAACTTAATTTTGTCTCTAATATATATTTTTCATTTACAGTTTCATGTGTTACCCGCTATAGTACTTCAATATATTAACAGTTTGAGAGATATACCGCATCAGCGTATGGCCAGTTCATACCTCTAAAAATATCTTGCCGCTCATAAGTAAAATTAAACTTATCAAACACTATTAACATCTCTGCCGATCGCTATTTTGTCTTCGTATATATTTTATTTATATTTTATAGCGGCGATAGGCCTAAATTCAGAGGTATGAACTGGCCTTAGACTAAAATACGTAGGCTAAATGAAATGTACTATTACATGTTAGGAAAGAGAAATTGGTTTGTGGACTGTACCATTATATTAGGAAATAGAAAATGGAATGTAGGAAACGACTAGAATAATGTGGAAACAGTATATTGCTTTAGAGAAAAACAAACAAAACTCAACTAACAAAGAAAAACGGATAAGGATGAACTTTAAGTTCTACACTCTTAAAACAATTAGGTAAACTTCGACCCATGGTTGGTCTTGCAGTCTTGTATGGAACCTGTCATACTGATGGCAGTGAGAAACTAACCAACCTTGGTTAAAAAATATCCATGGAGGGTGAAATTGCTCTGCACTCTAAAAATGAAAAGATTGCCGGGAATTTTACTCGCTGGAAAAGTGGAAGTAATGAAGTTTACTCCAAAAGAGCAGAATGTAACTCTAAAAAATGGCATTCATTCCAAAAGGGTGAAGTGTCACTTTTGATGGAAAAATGAGTGATCCCTTCCGACACTCGTTGAAGAGTGAATTTTTGCTCTTCTTAAAGTGAATTTAACTCTTCTTGAGGCGAATTTCATTACTCTTTGGGTGAATTGACACTCTGATGGAGTGAATCCACACCTTTTACTCTATTAGAGAGTGGCTCAGTTCACTCTATTGTTTTTAGAATGTAAGAAAAAGTTATTTTGTAACCAACTTAAGTTGTTCGGTGTTTTACCCAACGATTTACGCATATACATGTACGCATCCAACAATGGTTAAAAGTTTACCCGGTAGTTTAAGAGTATATACAGCGATAACTTGGTTTGTGTAAAAAAACTACAGAAGGTTGCCATGACTCAATTTAATTTTTCCGACATTTGCATGTATAATCCCTTTTTTCTTCGGTAACATATTACGAAGTGGCACCTAAGTCAAATAGTGCTTTTGGCTCATTTTTTCTACCTGTATACAATCACGTATAGTTTAAGGAAATGAAATAAGTAATAAATGAATGATTAGGTACTGATATTTTATGAACATTTTTCTCTCTCTCCCCAAAGTGAAAATCCCCCATCCCAACCTCACATACAATGAGAAAATTAACCCTGCCTTAACTGACATTCACGGTGACAGTTATCAGTAAAAAAAAAACGTACTTAGTTCTGTGTCTGCCACAGCCTACGACATATTTCACTCTTATTAATGTGCCCCTGCCTGGCTTACTAGTGTAATCTGCGATATTCGCTCTCTTCCTTTGCCGTGATTTACCGTAAAAAATATCGGATGGAAATCGTCACCCTACTCCCTTTAAAGATCACTCGTACATTGTGCACGCTGCATAAATTTTTAAAAACAAATATTTCATACGTTTGACTCAGTTTAAGTTTCATGAAAACTTAATGGAACAGAATTTGTAATTACGAGAAGATCTCATTAGGATATAAAAAAGAAGCTACAGTGTTTTACCTCTACTCGCTTAACTTAGAATTTAATGGAGGTAATTGTGGTATCATAGGAGGCTTGTAGCCGTGCAGACAAGATACCTAAAGAGGGCGCAATGACTTCCAGTGGGAAGAGGGGATTTTTTCAAGTTGGGGAGAGGGGAAATGTTTAATAAAGCAGTACTTTAGTGAGTGGCATTAAAGTTTCTGAGTGACCGAAATATTTTCAGGGGGTTTGGCCCTCTTCCTACCCGCGATGCGTATGGGCCTAAAATCAGGTGAAAATTATTGGTTGGCTAATACACGTTGATGTAGTTACTAGAAATTGACTACATATAATGTGAAATAAAGACTGGTCAGCGAATTGACAGTGTTACAGAAAAAAAACTTTGTGCCAAACCAAGTACGAATTGCCATGACTGTCCTCCCCTTTAATTCTTGACCAATGAAATACTTTTTGGCAACACTGTAAACGTACATTTTACTCGAACTGTTTAAGGGCAATATTGCATTTTGTTCGCAGGAAAGGTGCATATTTTTGAAACCAAAAGTTTGCACATTCAGGAAGAAAAATGCTGTAGTTCAAAATAATTTAACTAAAGAAGGTAAATAGCTTATTTCACGTTTAACTTAAATACTTGGGTAGTAGCCTATACATAAATGTTTAAAACGTTTTTACGTGTTGATGTCTCAGGGCATAGTCACTAAACCTTTTTTCAATCACAGATGATTGTAGGCTAGGATGTTGGCACGAGTCGTCTTGTAAGTGGCATTAACTTCGTCAAAAACAATTCGCATCCAAACCCTTCCCATAATCCTTTGTATTTGGAAAATAGTTCGTCAACAAATAAACGGGGAACTCAACTTTTTTTTTATTCTTTTACTCCTCCAAAGTCTCTGGCAAAATGCTGTTTTAGACGCGCAAACGGGATTGTGAAAAAGATGGGATGGACACACCTTCTACCGAATGTTGCCGTGATTGAGTGAGTGGTATGTTACCACTAGGCACCTGGGCAGACAAGAAACATTTAAGGGTGCAGAAAAGCTTCTACGGGGTCAAATATTTTTAAGGGGTGAAAATGCTAACATTCATTGAGGCGATGGAAATGATACGGGTACCCGTATATTCTTTAGTAAAAAGATTGCCGCGGCGGGGTCACCACAATGTTCATCCCTTGACTACGTCAGCAACGATCTATATCCATAATATATATCATATTTGCACTATGACATTTTGATCAAAATTCGATTTTGTTACCTTTACAGACGTTTGACGTTTGCTTTACATGTAAGTTTATAGTGTTGCACGTGTAGGGAATCATTATCAAATATTCAACAAGCCTAAACATTGACTGAAAAGTCATGCAAGGCACGTTCTCTAAACTATTATTTAGTTTTTGCCTTTTCATTTTTTAATCTTCTTCTGGAAACCCTGTTTTTAAAACATCTAGATCGTGATCTGTAAGTATCATTAATTCCTCATTTTTAATTATTGACACTGTAATGTTGCTTCTTATAATGGACTTAGCTAAAGGTTACTTCCAATATATCTTCATAGAAGATAGAGTTAGTATTATACTAAATAACAATCGAATATAGAAAAGTATAGACCTGGAAGAAGGTTTATTGAGTATGGAATAAACTGTGCATATGCTAAATTGACAACATAAAAGTTCTTATTTAGCTCTCTTCTTATACCAATGCATTTTTATCAATTCTTACTAACTCTGAGGTAGCAATTTTTAAGGGTTTTATCAAAGTTGGGGAATTACATGGGTCTGTGACTCCCTTCCCCGTCAGCCACCTGCTTAGTCAGGTGGCACACAGGGGAATACAGGTGAATTAAGTGATCAATTTTTTAACTGTTGTGTAGCAAAAAATTAAAACTTCACGGTGATGGTATGGCACTTAACATAGAAAGTACAAAGAATGACAACTTGGCGGCTTTTTGGTGGTGATACTGTCGCTTGCACCTTGAAAATTGGCGAAAACTACTTAAAATTTATCTCAAGTCTACAATTTTAGAAATATATCTCAGAAGTTGCAAAATAAATCTTATTCATCCAACTCCCATTGTCATAGCTTGATCCATAGTTGAGATGTTGAAATGTTGAAATTAATTCACTTAAAACAAAATAGGGTAGTGCGCAATAATTTGGGACTTTCTTGTAGTACAAATCACGTTAATTGCTTAATTGCTTCACTTGGAAATTAAATTAAAAAAGGGTTTTCGTGATCTTGAAAGCTTCTCCTTTGCTTGCAGAGCGTGTTGCCCAGAGGGGGCTTAATTAATTACATGAACCAATAAGAGAAAGATACATATCGGTACAAGGCACAGTAACTTTAAAAAAAGCAAAAAAAATACAAAGACCTTTATTTTAGTAGCACAACAATGACATCACAAATTATCGCGCAATTTACCATTTTAATTAAGCTGAGTGGATAAACAAACTTTAAATATTTTATATCTTAGCCCATGGGTGTTCTATGAATCTCGGAATTTGACTGTTTTGAATGCATTTGTGATGCTCTGTAACATATATTGTTGGAATTTTAGACTTGAGATACTTTTTAAATTTCAGGTGTCAATATCTGTTAAAAATTATGTGCTGGTAAAAGATTTTGTGGTAGACTTAAGAATAGCAAACTTAAATGACTTCTAAACAGAGCTGAAAACTACTGTACTAAATGGGAGTAAACATTCTAACTTTAAACTAGCGCAGTGGCTGACTCTTCGAGTCATGTCAACTTCTCAAGTCAGTCCTATGATGTACCCACGGTTTCGGAAATTTATAACTGGGTGGTAAGAGAGACCATTTTCTACAATACTTTAGCTCCAAAATTTCAAGAAATCCCCTCAGTGTCCCTACGATGCCATAATTAACAAATTCTTTCAATTGCTATTTTAAGATACTAAAATAGCAAACGTTCTATGGTTAACTTGAAGGGCAAGAGCAGTCACCCAATTTGGACTAATCTGTTGAGTTTCATGGTTGGCTCTTGGTGAATCACGTGACAATTATATTTATTTTACTGAATTATGAAATTTAGCCCAGTATATCAAATCTTGAATATTCAAAGCTTAATTCCCGAAATATCATGAAAGATAATTGAAATGAATTGAAAATGAGTATAAGTTTTAAGGGTTTTGCTGTCTTTCCAAATAAGATTCGGACGAGTGCTCTTGCCCTTTAGGAATGACATATAAGAGTGTCTTTTAAACATATTAAGTTGGTTTTAGAACAAAGTTTTTGAAAAATTTTGCAGGGCAGTAAACAGATTTGTGAAACTCGAAGAGATAACAACGATGCGACTAATACGTGATTTGAGGGCTGGCTTAAATTTGGTCCAACTTTATAGTACTTCTTCATCGACACGAAAAAAAACCTGCTTCTTCGCAAAAATGTCGTCCCTCTCTGCTATAATCTCGATTCAACCTCAGCCGTTCGTCGAATCGTACTACTTCGGTGTATCGATCTTCTTTCGATATCCGGTGGTCTTTCCTGCCAAACCGGTCCTCTCATGTCGGTATTTTCTCGCATGTCCTCCTGTTCTTTTTCAGATCTAGCACTCAGAGGCGAAAAATTGGGTACTGGCCGAAAACTATGGAACCTGTGAAAATCGACAAAATGTTTGCCGTCCGTTTCGAAGATAATGTTTTCGAATTCGAATCCCCACTGTATTTCTTGGGGTAGGTATGAAGTTCTCAACTGTGTTGTCGTGCCGGTAGCTTCCACAATTCCTTCGAAAATGGCGATCACTTCAAATTCGGAGTAAAGTAAATCATCCTTTGATATATCGTACAAAGGACTATTTTCATCAATGACATGAGTAACCAATAAGGGCCAAACCAGAAATACACGGTCCAGGCCCACTTCGTGACCTATGTCCATGTCAAATACTCTATATGGAAGAAATGCGCCCTCCTTAGTGATGTGATGCCGTATCATGTGTAACCTCACGTGACCTTCAACAATAGGGCTTTTTACCCGGAGATCCCCAATGCGAAAGCTAAACACCATTTTACCGTCTTCCTTGTGTATCACTGCTTGTTTACTAAACATGAGAGTGTTGGCTCTTAATTTCGGTCTCGAAAATTTTCCAATAAATGTACCTATTATAAACGCTTCAAGAAACTGGGCCACGAGGGTCTGGAAGATGAGGAAAAATATTGCCTCCCCGCACTGTTCCGTGGGGGACCTGAACCCGAAGCCGATTGTAGTTTGTGCCTCTATGCTGTAAAGCAAAGCAGACTTCCAGTTGTGAAAATTTCGGAAGCACGGTTGCCAATTTTCGTTGTCAAGATTGGCAAAGTCTCCCCTCACAAAGGCAATGAGAAAATAAATAGCACCAAAAAAGATCCAGCTCAAAACAAAAGAGGCTGAAACCAGCAAAATGTTGTATCTCCAAGGGAGATCAACCGACGTAGTGAAAATATCTCTCAAGTAACGGAAACACCAGCATCGAATCCGACTTTCAAATTTAACGTTTAAATTACCTCGTTTTGTGATCAATCGAGAACTTTTTCCCTGATTCGAGTCTCGACTTTTTATTGACAAAGATGAAGACCCTACATTCGACGTCATATCTACATGGTTCGTGGAATGATGGTTCACTTTGACTAAATGATTTAAATCGTTGTGACAATTTGTTTCGCTCGAGAAGCTCGTGTTATGGATACTTTCGCTCTGGCTGCGACGAAAATCCGTCATTTCTAGGCCGCTTAGTTTCTCCGACCTCCGACCAAATGTGGGTTGTGCCTTTAAGTGTTGTAAATATTTGACGTTACACGTCAAATGTTGTGCGGGGAAGTTCCGTGTGGAGAAAGGATCCTGACATGATCAAATAGGAACATTATTCCAAGATTCTGACAAATAAAATCCTGAAAAAACTCCACAGTTCTGCTTTATCTGAGGGTAACTGGTTCTTGTTGGAAAGTTATAACCTAGTTTGATGAGCCCTCTGTTATAGGAACTGCAAAAACTCCGAAAGCGAGCGGTTAACGTTGAACGCCGTAGATACCGGTTAATCCAATTACGACGATTCCAAGCTCAATAGTTAATCTTCTATTACCGTCAAAAAATCCTTTACTCCAACTCCGAAAGGTATGACAGACGGACACTGAATAAATCCATTTTATAGGAACAGAAACGGCATTTTAACTTTTGGAATTTCACCGACAAAAGGTTTTGAATAACTGTTATTTAAGCCAATCAAGTAATAAGTATGGAAACAGGTCTCGTCACTGTCATTTAAGACCAAAGTAAGTTAACACGTCCTTACCAAACAGTTGTAATGCACTACAGAAGGGGTAAGACGAGTTCATTGTATAGTAGGTAAATTTTCTCATGTTTTCGATCACAAAAAGGGAAATTTTCATTTCAACGGAACAGAACCCTATATAATTACCTTTTTTAGAAATTAAAAACTTCTTTTGGAGCAAAAAATATATGATTTTGTGAAGAATGTTTTGCGTGGGTTGCGAAATTTGCTAAGGAGAGAAAGATATTATAATTCAGATCCCTAAAATAAAATCAAAACGCACGGGCTCATTATTTATTCAGTAGTTATCAGACGTACAAAGCACAAGCTTGTTACTTTCAATGCCTTCCGCGGGATAACTCAAGATTAACATTGAAAGGGTAATTATTGATCGGTGCTGTCGACTAGTTGCGATTTGGGCCTCTTTCGTAAAGAGCTGTTGCGTAACCGATTTGGACACACAAATATTGACCGTTCAGTAAGAATTTAAAAGATGCAAATGACATACAAAGAGTGCTTCAAGTGACTGGGGAATTTTATTATGCGCTCAGTCATATATACACATCATTAGGCTAACGGTGTAGGTATATGTAAAAAATAGGCCTGCACAGTGAACTGCTATTGTTATATGAGTCACAAGGTATCAATTGTAATGCTTTCGAACACAAAGATGTAACGCTGGAATGTTTTGATCGGAAGCTCGACATTGTCTCAAATATTAACCTGCGTAGTCTGCTGCGTGCTTTTGACCTTAGAGGTTCAAAGTTGCATAGTAAAGTTGTCTTTCCATATATACGTTTTTTGATCCGTCATGCGTGGTGCGTCACCCGCAAAATTCGCCTAGTTCGTAAGCCATTTTCAGATTACTACAAATCGCCGTCGGACCAAGTTTGGCCTTTACTTTGGCACAACCTAATAACAGTTTGTGACAATGGCATACCGGTACATCAAATCCATTGAAAATGTTGTAGGCCTGGTTAAATTGCAGTGACCATTCGAACAATTTTTTTATTTTTGTTTGTAGAAATATGGGTTGAAATGACCGGACACTGTTTATAAATGACTGCTGAACATTATCTACATTTTAAAACCCGCACTGGGCTGGAAGAGGGTGAAGGAACCGCAGAATGTTAGGAACACTAACTTAACTCTAATCCCTATACTTAATCCCTAACCCTTATCTAAGCCTAACCCGAACTCTACTCCATAAACGCAACCCAGACACTGACTCCCATTAGTTTTGTGTACTAATTCCACGACACCATCGTCGTGTATAACCTGTGTGCCATGCAGAGTGCGTGTAGTAATATCCTAAGCCCCATGGCTGCATTATATTTTCGAAACTTCGCAATACTCTGCTTTATCCGCGTTTATTCGCAACAACATTTTACCACACGCTTAAAACAGCGCTCCGTACTTTCGCGTTCAAAACTCGTTTACGTACGCAGCAAGAAAAGGTGCACAAGACTTACTGCAACGAGTAATTACTTTCCCGCGGCACGTGACCATTGAGCGTCGTCCAATTTGTTATTGTGGGGCGCTCCTTCCAGCTAAAGCTTAGGATTACTATGGTTACGGATATATGCAAAGGCAGCTTAAAGGTTTTTCGTTCACTTGGCCTTTGTTACTTATTTCTGTTTACTTGTTTTATCTCGAATGCGCATGCAGGAGATGCAGATTTGAGATAAACGGCAAACGGCATATTTTTTCCGAGGAGCTCACAAGGTGAACAATCCATTACCTAATTATATCAATTATAAAAATAAATTGGCCATAAATAAAACCATAAACATACTTAACGACTCAAAAACATTATCTAAAAATATCAACCACAACAAAATCAAAAGTGTTAAGGTAAATCTCAAGAAATACTGAAGACACATACCAACACGTTAATTAATAATTTAAAAGAATTAAACGTTATAAGCAAAATAAAATACAACTATGAAGGGGTCAAATAGATAGAGAATACAAGTTGGTCATCATCGAGTGACAGCCCGGAAAAAAAAGTTAAAAGAATAGTCTAATGCCAGATTTATTTTTGATGTGTGAAAAAGGAAAATATTCTACGCATTCATTTCGTTCCATTTTATTTATTTCGTCCACACAAATACAAGTAATCAGAAATGGTACAGTAGAAGTATGTACAGGATACTAGAACAAACACATAAGTGTCTAACAAGGCTAGCAAAAAAAAAAAAAAAAAAAAAACTCTGGTGACATTTTCATTCAATTCCTAGGTTCTGTTCTCAAGATGTTGAATACGGCAAATTTTCAACATAGTGAACTTGAAGCAAGCAGGCGTCATGTCATGGATTCACATTGTTGGTCAATATTTTGTTTTTACTCATTATTTACTACCAATATATGCAACTAAACCTTAATATATTGATACCATAGATACAGCCTGAGCAATGGAATTAAAAAAAAAAATTATACATAAGGGGCAAAATAGCATCCCCAAGAAGTTCAGGGTCAAACTGATAGGATGAAAAATAAAGAAAAACAAGAACATTGGTCAAGAATGTGAATCCATGACATCACACCTGCTTGCTTCAAGGTCACTTTCTATAAGAAATGTGTCAACTTCAATTCCTAATATCTCGAGATCGGAGCATGGGAAATAACTGCAACTTTCACCAAAATGCTCAGAATATGTTTCTCTTTAACATATCAAAAATAAACTTGGCTCTTGAGTGGGCTATTCTTTTAATAGTTACTCTAGTACCGCCATTTTATTATTAGTTTGTAAATTCTACGCTATGGGTAAAAGGGCGGAGTGATTATTCTCAATATGGGAGGACGGCATTACCACAAAAACAAAAACAAAAACAAAAAACAAAAAACAAAACAAAAAACAAACAACTTAGTGAAAAATCGGCTTCTAATATTCAGTATTTCAAATGATAGGGACATGTCACCCTTTCCCTGGGAACGCTTCCATGTTACAAAAAAAAAAAGAAAAAACGCGCCATAATGTCTTATTTGATAGTTTTTCATTAAACGTTGTTTTTACTTTATTTTGCAAAGAGGGGCCCTCCTATAGACAAGCTTATATCTTTCACAAAGTCTTCAAATAAACACTAAAGTATTGAACAAAGTATAGTTAACTCAATTTATATGAAACCATAACAAGAAAAACAAAAACGTCACGAAGAGAACAAAGCCGTTATTGTCATCAACACAATCAGTGGCGTAGCCCCCGGGGGGTTTGGGTCAGAACCCCCTCCCCATGAATTTCTATCTGAGGAAAACTTTTTCCTGAAAAGAAGGCTACCATACTGCCTTATTTGTAATTATTTATCACTCTTTGCCAATAAATATTGGTTTCAAAAGGATGAAATTTCCGGCTTGTAAAACATTGGAAAACAATCGCAATATTTCCCTTTATCCTATTTAAAATATAAGGAAGGTTTTTAAGCCACCTTCATTCTATAAATTTGTGCAAACAGTAATAGCTATGTCCATGTTTATTGGAAATTCTTGAAAATGCTATAGACATGATTTTTTTTTTTGTAGAAAGCAAGCCAACTTAAAATAGCTACTCTTTTTATAAAGTAATGGAACAATCGAATATACGTCGGTTAGTTGGAAGTTAGTTAGCCTATTTTTTATTAAAAACACCTCGACGTTTCACCAAAGCAACAGAAAGTTTTCTAACGTGAGCACATTCTGTCAGATTCCTTTTGTTTGCTTTGAAAATTAATCCACCACGACGACATCACAGATTTCCCATAGTGCGTTAAATCTCAAGAAAAAAATTGCAGTATTTTGAAAATTAGTTTCTTATGAACGCTATAATGCTATTGACTGATTGAGATGAAATTTTCACCTCCTGAAAGAAACAAATTTTCTGAATATTTTGAAGCCAATGAATTTTGTCTCCGAAAATGCGTTTAATTTACTCGGTAACTTTGGGTCAACGTTACAATATTTCTCTTGTTTTAAAGTAAATATGCATGATAGCTGCATCTAAGAAATGTATGTCTGTGATAATATCAATAAGCGAGTCCTTCAATACGTTGCCGATTGTGGGGCACAGCGTATAGGATATAAAACTTGTTTTCGTCAGTAAGTGCATACTGAACACTAATTGCCTAGCCAAGTCGAACGAAAACATGGGTCTCAGATTAAATTGCAAATTTTTACACCAAAAATGCAATTTAGATACAATCCACAATACACAGCCACACTTAAGATCCCTCCTTATATAGTGGATGAATTAATGATACCCCCAAATTTTCATGGAAACTCAATTTTTGCAATACATGTTGTAGGTGCGGAATAAGTTTGTTCATCCTGACGATTCGGAGGATGTGCGCATGTGCACAGCCACCAAACGAATTAACCAGGTTGGCTTAATACAAAATCTGATCCAACACATGATAAGAGCTGCTACTGTGTACATTTCACCAAGAAAAATGCGAAAAAATCATTACAGATTAGTATCGTTAACAAAGCCGTTTTCTTATGGATAAGATAATCACAAAGATCGAACATGCCTACCTTCCAGACTGCAGACATACGGAACAACGGAACGGCTACCAGCAGACCAATGCGGACGTGACCAAAGTTGAACTCGAACTCAGTCAGTCGCGAAATCTGTATAATCGATATCATGAAGAGAATCCTCTGCTCTTCCCCTCTTCATCCAACACTCTTCTTCGGACTAAGGGCGAAACGAAGCGTGACAAAATTATGTTACTTGATCTCAGGGTTCCTTAGAACTCTTTATTTGGGTCCAAGGACAAGGTCCTGTTATAGGTACATGAAATGGTCCCAGAAAGCAGACATTTTGAAAGTAAATAGATAGATCGACTGAGTGTTCCATTAATTGTTCTCCTTTTTTATGTAATAGATAAGCGAGGGAAAATAATCTACGCCCACCGCCTTGCAAAAATCAACAGTGTAAACACACTACAACCAAATTCGGATCAGATACCGATCCGAATTGCGTGAGTTTTGTTAAAATCTCTTCCGTCTGTGGTTGAAAAGAGCCAAAAAATGTGTCAAACAGTGCAAATATATAACTTGCTTCTTATGTCTTAATAAAACAAAAATATCTGATTTTTTCGTGGCGTCATACCGACATACATTAGGTCAACTGAGTGTTCCATGCATTAAAGCTCCCCTTTTCTGTTATAAACAAGTTGAGAAATTTAGCACTTCCGTGTAGGTCACCAAGTCAAATAAATGTTCGCTATTTACGAATGAGTACAGATGTATCTGCGTACTTATCGACAGTAGTCACATGATCTGTATTGTCTCAGAAAAGGTCCACTGAATAATTCATAGCTGCCACATAGACTGGAGCACTTCACTTTATAACCTGAGTCTATTATTGAGATACTCGAATAGCTGGTAGGCTACAGTAAAATCCAGCCTGACCAGGGGTGATAAAAAATTAAAAAAAAAAATGTGAAGATTAAGTGGGCGCGTGTCACACTAATATATATATATATATCCGATCCGATATACGATATCGGATCGTATTATGATCTGAATTTTTTGAATTTAAGTTAAAATTTTCCCATCTTTCAACCAAATCTTTACCAACCTGATTTAAAGGCCCAATTCTCTCACCCCAAACAGTTATACTAACATTCTCACTTAAGCCCCTCCCACAATTGTCTGAAATCCATCCTCATGCAGACACAATCTCAGTTCATTGCTTTACTAGCGTGAGTATAGAAAAGTTCAGTGTGTACAATCAAAACACTCTCAGCACAGTTTATGCTGTGTAATACTGGCTTTGGTACTCTGTATTATTTGAATTAGCTGTCAATCAAAGAGTTGAGACAATTGAGATCTTCTGTAGGCTTACATGAATTGTATTTTGGGGTGCCGGATTCACCCTTTAAAACTAAGGTTTGTAAAACAGCAGGATTACGATACTAGCCATTTCATAACGTTAAACCCGACAGCACCCGGGCCAATAAAACATATTTAGGAATTAGAAGTAAAATTTGATTTTGATATTCTAACTGTAAAGCTCAGCTACACCGGTAAGCTGGGGAACTACATGAGGTTTTTCTCAATATCTACCGGTCGATTTTCAAATGCAGTCACCTTTGGTCCAATGTTCAACACTCCTGGTGAAAGGGCCTCTACGAGCCGGAGAAAACAATGCGGGTTTGGTCGGTCTGCTTGACTTAGGGACTTCTATTTGGTGCAACCAGGGAGTTTTGCAACTCCCTGGTGTAACTAATTATTTCAATTGCCTATCTCCATCCAATGGTTATATGGGTACTGGGGATGATACCTCCAAAAAATATTAAAAGGAACTCCCTTTGGTACAGTGACGGAGCTGCCATATGGTCAGGGGGGCGGTCGCCCCCCCCCCCCGACGGACCAAAGTCGTCTGTCAGCGCCCTTTTGGGGTTTTCAACATACTTTACTCTTGCACCATTATTGGCAAAAGACAAAATTTAATAGCGTTGTTTTAAGGCCCCGATAACAAATTGCCTAAACAGCCACCAAAAATGTACTAACGGCACTTCATTCTGATGAAAAAGGTCATCTTCTGTAATATAGGAATAGGTTTTGCCGCAAATGTATACTTTATACGCACTAATGAATGTTGTCGCTGTGCTAAGTTCATTGCTTCCACACCAAGCGTGATTATAAGCTTACAAAATACACAGACTGACATTAAATAACCCTCCCGGCCAACAAAACATGTTGCAAAGGGCGCAGCAATAATTATAGAGCAAATAGCCCTCTTGTTGTCGGGGATAATTGTCAACATAGACAATAAAAAGACGTTTTTCAAAATCATTTGAAGAGAACATTCAGGTTAAAATAAAATAGAACTGTTATCATAGTGGTAATAATTTAAGAGTTTTAATGAGTAGTTTTCATTTTGCTTTCTTTCAAGTGACCATTATCATAATAAATGGCTATTTCTGACACTGCACGATAATTCTATGAAAATGCTTATTTCTGTACTTCCGTGGTCTAAAATGCCAGAAAATTGCATCAAAAAAGCCTAAGTTAAGGCTACTTTTATTTATTATGAATTCGGTATCTAGAAAGCCAAGCAGACCTCTTGTCTTGGCTATTTCTTTAATGTACTTAATTAATGGCTATTTTAGAGTGGTCGCATGATGTAAATTACCTCATTTAATGTTTCTTCGTGTACTTATCTTGATTTCCAGTTGCCAAAAATGTACACCTAATGGTGATTAATTTCCATAACTTTTTCCCTCTGTAAGATTGCTTGCTATTTAGCTCTAGCAGGTTTAATCTTTACCTTCCAAAAGTAGCCCATTATTACACTAAAATCTTAAATCGAGACCTGACAATAGCAAACTATATATAATGACTGCCTTCATACTAGAACGTCGAAGAGAAGGATAGAAACGTGCGCGTCGGCAAGTAGGGGCAAGGAGGGAACTTTCCCTCCCCTGGAAAATAAATAAAAAGAAACCTGAAAAAATGAAAACATAAAGAAAAAGACGAAGAAAATTAACATCAATATTTCTTAACAGTTCACTCAGTGTTTTCCCTATTTATATGCGGTAAATAGGCTTTAGAAATGTCATTTCCAGCGATCTGAGCGGCATTTTTGGCCAAAATTTCCTTGCGCTCCGCGCCAACATGAGTTGGCGCGGAGCTTTCCCCCTACAAGAATTTAGTCGTCATCCCCCTGAATTTTCTTCTGCGGAAGCCCATGAATAGAAATTTTAGCATGTTTTAATAGAAAAACATGCTGAGGAGAAATGTCAAAGTAGTCTTGTACCAGGTGAAAATAAAAATAATGGAAAATTTGAAAAGCCGTGGCTTCGATCGTGCGGAGGCTCAGGGTATTTACTCCTTCGAAGCGCCCCTGCAGACCATTTTCGCCCCCTCTGACCGAAACCCCTAGCTCCGCCACTGCTTTGGCATGTGAACTTAAAAATGTCTAGATATTATTAAATCCACCCACATTTTCAAAATTAACCGTGTCATTTTTCGTTGACATTGCCCACAGGGTGGTGGGTTTCATCACAAACTTTGGTCTAAACAGGAGTTATAAGAACTTTTAAAATGGTGTACATTCAACGCGGACAAACACTACTCTAATGAGGGTGAGAAACCAGAGAATGTGTATGTCTCCCTCTAATAGTAGTGAACGTCAGGCGCATAGAGCAGGATATAGGTTCCTATTATCCTACTCTATGACGTCAGGCGGTTCATGCCACAAGCTAGCTACGCAGGCTGCGAATTCCTTAGAGCGTCTGCTACCACAGCAACAAGGGATGAGAGTGTTACAACGATGTCTGTCGTCTTGAGGGCAAAATGCATCGTAGTTGGTTAGTATAATTTACATCACTTTATATTATTGCATAAATTGCTTTAAATATACATTTGATGAGTTTCGAGAATCAGATATGTCAGAGAAAGTGACAGTATACTTTTGTCTTCTTTGCCAAGACATGGCAATGTTAGCCTGTACTGTAGCCTAACGAGGGAACCGTACAGTGTACTCTCACAGTATAAATAGCCTACTTAGGCCTAGCCTAGTCACTAGTCACTGAACGT
Organism: Holothuria scabra; assembly: GCA_037179385.1. NCBI lineage: Eukaryota > Metazoa > Echinodermata > Holothuroidea > Aspidochirotida > Holothuriidae > Holothuria > Holothuria scabra. The sequence continues at coordinate 56,438,256 of CM074184.1, forward strand.
GACCGTATAATCCGCGCCTTGTAGTCACTCCTTACTAGTGACTACGGTCACTGGCCTACATGTACAAAGGTAACAATGGGTGCTAATTTAGAATCCGTGCCCGGAAGTAGACATAATTTTACTCACTTCACAACTTCCAAAAGAGGGCGCTGAAACTTTAAAGACTACCGGGACCCTAGCGGTATAGCGATTCTAGCATGAAGACCAGCGTGCTTGCCTACTGCGCTACGAGCGCCGTTGCCGGTGGATGGGTTAAAAATAATATAAGTACTGTCTAATAATACTATCTATTACATATAGCTGTAGGTATACGTATTTACGTATACCTAAAGCTAACTGTATGTACTTGAGAGTGTATATATGTGTACAGTATGAGATACGTATACGTAAATGTTTATATACCCCTACGTATACAGTTCCTATGCATGCGTACACCTGCATATGTCCCACCCTAACCCTATACCTATGCGTACGTAACCCTAACCTTACTACTATGCGTACGTAACCCTAACCTTATTACTATGCGTATGTAACCCTAACCTATTACTATGCATATGTAACCCCTAACCGTACAGCTATGACGCAGTTCCGGGCACGGATTCTAAATTAGAGCCTAACAATGTTTTAAGCCAAAACAACAAACCGAGCTCTAATTACGATGGTATGGTTCATAGAACAGATTTGAGTTAATATAATGATTTTGAACATTCTTAAATAACACTTATACCTGCTGGAATGTTTACTACCAGCGAATTCACAGCAAAAGGCAGGAAAAATGTGGTGCCATCCTTCGCAGTAACATCGACATCTCGATCGTATGCTACTGTGTTGCATGATGGGAAGGACTTCCGCTCGACAAGCTGTTGAAGACCAATTAGTAAGTGTGGCTAGTCAATAGGCTACTTGTACTTCATATAGTATTAGCTCTCTGTACATTACGAAATTGTACAGTCACTGCGTAGGTTTCCCCGTTTTATATGAGATCACATGACAAACACTGACTTCTTCGACTGAAAAATTAATCTGCACAGGCTTAACATTACTAGCAGAATTATCCAGCCAAAAGTTCCCTTTTAAAGGTCTTCTTTCGTTAACAGACTTGTGTGGAAGGTGAATGTGATGACAAAGATCATCTGTGGAAAGTTTGGTGAGAAAAGGTATCTTCTTGGGGACATGAGGGATGCCTGCTCACGCGTGAGTAGGCAAGTGAGCTGTGTTTTTGTGTGTACCGGGCAAGGGCCCAGAAATGAAGTGTATAGCATAGGAACGTAATTCTGGGTCCTGTTCAAGGGCTAACTTAGCCTAGCTTTAAGACTTGCCAATGACTACGCTTGCCTCAGAGTCAGAAGCTAAAGCGTAAAGGCTAAACTCTCAAAGTTACTTAACGTTAGTCTTAGTCTAATCCTCATCAAAGGGCAATGTATGGACGGTAGCATAATTGCTCCCTATAGGCTACATATTCCTTCCTCCTGTGATTCTGCGGTTGCTGGTCTTCAACTGTACTACCACTAAGCTACTAGGCCCTAGGCCTATGTCTGGGTTGAAATTATATTTTTTCTTGTTGCAAAGAGCAAAGGCAGGACCTTAAATGTTAATTTGCTATCATAAGTTACCTTTTCCAAATCCTGCTAAACTATTGCAACTATTTTTGGTGACATGAAACCGCTTAAAAGGTCCGAAAATTTGGAATAAAATCATCAACTTCCAAAAATTTACTGTTGTGTTCGAAATATTTGTTTACATTAGAACACTCATCCATATCCCTGTGACGTCACTAACAATGTTAGATGCTTGCCGTTTAGCATAAGTCCCTATGGTAAACTCCACTGTGCAAGTTGCCCACATTGAAGCAACAGTTACACTCATTAGCATGTTGTTGTAAACAAAGGTCCAAAGGTGTATAGTAAAATAACCAAATTCTACCACATGAAAAAGTTGGTGATTTCATTCCCAGGTTTTGACCCATTTTGGAAGATTTCAGTGATCAAAAGGGTTTGGTTGTGCCTGTAAGACTCGTAGAAGAATAGTTATGGCATTAAATGAGTGTTTTAGGTCAAAAACTTGCTGTCAGAAGAAAGTTAATTTCAATGTTTAAAACTTCCACCAATCATCCTGCTTGTTAAAACAGTTGGAGTAAGGACTGTATATGGTGAGTATATGTTTTGTTTGTTTGTTTTTTTGATCCTCCCATTTGGGAACTCGGCAACGAGTTAATGCCCCAATGAAAGGGTATTAACGCCAAGTCTGCAATGCTAGTCTCTTGAGATAAACTCACAGTTTAACATCTATGATTAAGAGATCAAATAAACTACAGCCCAGAAAACTATACCACAATTTTAATGTCAGAGCTGGGACTTGAACTCACAACCTCATGACTGGAAGACGCAGATCATTACCACTGTACCACTTGCACAGTCCTTTACTGAGTACTAGTCTTAGTCTAGCCTAGGCCTAAGCTAAACCTAACTGTAGTTACTCTGCTGTTACTCTAGCTACATCTTTTGTTGTGAAACTTCCTCATAATTTTCACTTGTAAGTGTACTGCTGCCCAAGGGTGAAATTAATATAGGCCTAGACAAGCCTAGGCCTAACTGTTAGGACTAATTATTGTATGGGTCCTTTGAAGAAATTGTAAGACCCTCTATAATGAATATATACTCTTCTCCCAAGAGTATTTAGGCTAGTGCCTATCTTACTCTAGTTTGTCCCTTACTCAAGTTTTCTTCATTGGTCTGGGATCCTTATATATATGGCTTCTTTCATTAACAAAATTGAGCAAATCCAGCATAGAGCTACAAGGTTTGTCTGTTATGACTATTCCTCCCAAAGTAGTGACTGGAATGTTGAAAGACTTAGGGTGGGATACTCTCAAGGACTGAAGATCTGTAAGCAGACTTGCTATTCTTCATAAAGCTAGACTGGGCCTCCTTGCCTTGCCTCTTGTCAACCTCTCTCAACCAGTCCAGAGGCCTTCTAGATACCACCACTCAAACAGTTACTCCATCATTTCAACTAACAAAGACTGCTACAGATACAGCTTCTTCCCTCGTACTGTCAGAGACTGGAACCTACTAACCCAGCACATAGCAGATCTCGAGGATCCCAAGCAGTTCAAGAACTCCGCCTTGAGGATTCTCAGAGCGGAGGATTGATTTTCCATGTGCACACCCAACACTGTACAAGCTTGACTCCACCTGGATTGTTGGTAGTAATTTTTCTCAGATCCAGATCTTTTCTTCAGACTCTTGAAATGAAATGTCCCATGACCTTCAGGTTTCAAGCCCTAACAAAAAAACTGCAGGCCAACTGTAGGGTAAGTGGGCTTTAGCCTAAAGCTCCAGCAAATTATATGTATTGCTTTAGTTGAAATTTGTCAACCTACTTGTTTTTCAGTCTCCATATTTTTGGCCCTGAGAAATGAAAATCACCTTTTTGGAAGTCAGACAGGTTGACAGGTCTGTAGATGTACCCAGGCTTGATGCTGCCATTGGTTACCCCATCATAGCAGGACTTTCTTTAGTGATCATATTGAGAAAACCAATTATGTATGAAGAAAGTGGGATAGGAGTCAAATATGCATCTGAGCTATCTATCTACTGTACTAATGCTGTACACATCAGTCTGTTCCAACTCTATACGTTACAGTATCCCTTCCACTGGCACACATACCGTTTATTACCAGAATGCATGCACAGTTCATAACCATACTGATTCAAACAGCCTGTGGATAGCCTGTTACCCATGCTGACCTGGTCCAAGTGATTACTGTGCACAGTAGAAATGGATCTTTGAAGTCCTAGATATGTGTATTGTGTTTGAAGGGTGTTGATAGCAAAGCATGAGACTTTGTTACTTTGTTCCCTGTTAGAGAATTTACAACCTATTTTGATTATGGATATTTTTTGCTATCATTAATATAATATGTAGCTGTGACACTGTCGCACTGCAATAGAATATGAAAGGAAAAAATTCCTGCTCACTGATTGGAGAAAGCAGAGGAGTACAGGGGACTATTAATCAAAGTTGATAAACTTCAGAGAGTTTATTAATGTCTATCTCAAGAGTCTTAAGTGAGTTCCAGCAAGTTTCAAGTTACTGTAAATTTCAACTCATGCAGCGAGTTCCAAGTAAAGTTACAAAAGGTGGAATAGCAACTCAAGTCTCAAGTAACATTTTCCTTTGCCCTTAGTTATTTCCCCCCCCCCCCAACCAATTTTGACACTCTGGAGCCTCAATTTGCCAGGAATTCTTTTGATGGTTCAGCTCTTTTCAGAACTTGATTCAGGGGGTCCCTTAAAATTACCTAGAATGCTTAAAAAGCCTCCCCTGTATGAAATATTTTAAGTAAGAGTTAACTAATGCTAACATTTACACAATTTATTACAATTTGTGGGATTTGATTCTAAGGTTGGGTCTTTAAAAATGTAACCTACTGCTGATTTGCTTGATGTCCTTCATGATCAATGGAGTAGGGATAACAATTCTGTAAGCAGTAGCGATGTTGCCAAAACAAAGTATTGATCTGTGACAAAATATGTATAATATATTATACATATTTTTACTGTAAGATTTTGGGCTAGGACTTAGCTTCATTGGAACATGACAGTATCCATGCATTGAGTATCAGTGAATGTGCATACCAGGATATCAGTCATGATATTGATTTTATCAATATTTTAGTTGAATCAGTAAATCACAGTTTGTAGTAGGTATCGATATTTTCTGTAAAAAAGTGTTTTCTATATGTTCAAAAATGGATAAAAATATTATACATATTATCAATGTACAGCTACAGCTTACAGTTCAACTGAAAAAAAAACTGTCAAATCTAATTGAAACTAACCTTAAATATAGAAGAGGGAAAGCTTCCCTGAACTTTTTTTTCCCCACATAGAGAGTTAAATGATTGCCTATGGTCTTCATAAATTTTCACACATATAGCTCCCCTGAACCCCTCCCCCCTCCCTTCCCACCTGGGAAAAACTCTTGCCATCTTCAGTTCCCTTATGTAGCTATGGGCCTGGATATAGGAAATATGAGGTTTTCTTTTATATGGAAAAAATATTTTTATTTTAAACCATTCAGAGCCTGTACCCTGCAAATACTTTGCTTTCCTACAAATACTGCAAGTCAAAGAAATGATATTGTATATAACTATGGTTCAAAAGGAGTCAGATACCATATAACACTATTTTGCATTGCAACCCCCCTCCCCCCTCCCATCTTTTGACCCTTTCCTTAAGACAGCTAAAAAAAATTGACCCCCTTTTACTGACCATTCCTGTTTACACCCTTGGAAAACATACTGATATCTTGTGATACACAGAAGATGTTGTACAAGCACATGAGCTCATGTCTGGAAAGCAAAATAGCCTTTCCATGACAGCGATCAGTATTCACCGCTCCACTCAAAGTAGGTGCTATTGTATGGGATGGTAGTCTTTTTCGCAACAGAATCAAAATTTTAGTACCAGAATGAAAGTAAATGCAACAGTTTACATCATTCCCTGAGGTCAACATTTTTAAACTTAAGTATGGTCTTTTTTATTTTCCCACACAGGAGATGCAGCTGTTGGCAAAAGTGCATTGACTCAAGTTTTTCACAGTGATGGAAGTCACTTTCCAAAAGGTTATTCCATGGTAAGAAATTAAACCTCTGATCTAATGAATGCAAATTTGAAAATATGTTATTATCCATTGCAGGACTACATCACATTAGAAATTACAGATATTATCCTGCAGAGAAAATTTTTTATATTTTCTATGCCTTTCTTGCAAAATAAGAAATCACTCAGTCATAGGCAACAGCTCATGGATATTACACTTGGAATGTAAATTATTTCTCCCACATCTAAGGATGTGCAGAACATGAAAAGTTGTAGCACAATACAAGCATGAGTTCAATGGTCATCTCATGTATGCTTGCACTTGAAAGTACTGACTCATCACAGGAACTTACAGGTAAACAAGCCATTTCTGTCTGACAGCATGCCCTGAACTTGAAGTGTAAAGTATATCAGTGGTTGTATTTATCACTATTAAACCCCCTGCAAATTTACCTTTTGTGGAATCACAATTAAATTCTGTGATATCCTGGTCTTGTACTTAACAACAATTCTAGTATTCCCCCAAAATGGAATAATACATTTTGTATATTATTTTCTTGAAATGTTACCATATGTATATTGCAAATAGTCAGCCATTTGAATCGTTTTATTTTTTCTGTTGTAGACAGTTGGGCAGGAGATTTGTGTAAAATCTGTCAGTATTCCTGAAACAAGTGATACCGTGGTAAGTATTTTCAATGTTTGTCAATATCTGAAATTATTAAGTTTAAGGAGCAGGTCTTTGAGGAGGATTTTGATTTTTGGGGTATTATTGTATCTGATCACAAAATTACTAGCTTCATCATAGCATAAGCATGAAGCCTTAAAAAAGGTGTGCGGTGTATGCAAGTCAAACCTTAAATATTACAAAGGGCTATCAAATGCCAACATTATGTCCCCAGCTGCAATATTTTTAGAAACTTAGATACTGACTGCATGGTACTTGTATTTTTAATATTCAGTAGTTTTTTTTTGTTTGTTTGTGTAGCTTTTTTTTCTACTATTGCTCTGTTAGTGCATGCCCTCCTCCAAAAGTGTCAATTGTAATTTTTAATGTTTACATTAAGTTTTTGCCATTTCAGAGATGGTGAGATGTATGGCTAATTGCTGGCTGAAGGCATGTTCAAATGCAGTAATGTAATATGTTAAGTGGTGTTGCTGTAATGTGGGCATAAGCTGGATTTCAGATCAGCAAGTTCACATTTTGTTGCTGAGCAAAGGTCAGAGTTGAACTCTGCATAATGGTATAAAATTGTACATAGTTGGAATTATCTGTACCCTCTCTATAGTGGTTTGGGAATGTTATTTGTTGTACTCTTAAAATTCTGTCATCGTGAAGAAAGTTTTATTGCTTGAGGGGGTGGTGCTTGGGGAGACCTTCAGGGCGGAACCCAGTTACTGTATACAGGTAAGGGGAGGGTAACCATGACTTGTTCTGTAAAGCCTTTTTTCATTGGTTCTCCTCCTCCATATGTGCAACAGTTTCGTTAACAGTACACAAGCATAGAAGGGCACTAAGACTTGCACATTTCTTGCTATTGTAGGGGTCGCCTTCTAGCTATAATGGGTGTCACATTCTAGAAATTATGGGCATTACCTTCTAACTGTGATGGATATCACTTTTTAGCTGTAATCAGCATGACCTTCTACCTATGGTGGGTGTCACCTTCTAGCTATGGTGATAGTCACTGAGCGGGGTCACCTATCACACCTTGTTTGCTCCTGGCATTCACATTCTAATGTTCTCTCGTCCCAGGCAAATTTTCCACATACTAAAGGGAACCATCTCCCAAAACATGCTACCTATTTTGATCATTTTCCAAGCACCCATGTAATACTGAAAGATGTAAAATTAGCACCATTTTGAATCTCAGCCCCATGAAGATGCATAATTTTTTCAAAGGGAACACACCCTCCCCCTATCCTTGGTCCTTCCTGGTGTTTCATAAACCAACTGCCACCCAGTGCTATGCTGTATGCCTACTGCACTGGACATGAGATAATGATGGAAGGACAATGTGGGATTATATTTTTAAGTCCATTATACAGCAGCATACTGTAATGAATCGTATTATTTGTGAATCAAACCCTTAGAATACTAGCTAATGGTGTTGCACAAGTTGCTATTGTGAGAATATTTCAGAAATCAAGCATAATAATGTATTGGGTCGCATCTGTGGAGTTATTTTTGTCTTTTCTCCCTAGGAACTTTACATCTATGATTCAGCTGGGAAAGAAATGTTCTCAGAGTATGCTTCACAATTCGTGAGTAATTTTATTTGGAGAAGAAAAAATTGATTCACATAAAGTTCAAGTGTTTAGATCTGATGGCGGGATGCAAACAAACACAAACGTCACAAAGCATTACACTTTGAGAGGCCAGTGCAGCATTCATATGTTTTGTTACCAGTTGACCTGAACAGAAAGATCACAAAGGATATCGCAGATATAAGGATAAAGGACAAAGGATATCGCAGATATAAACCTCTAATGCATCAATTGGAATGGATTTTACTGTTTGTGTTAAAGGTCGTTTTTCTTTGTCAATCTAAAGAAAAGAAGTAGCAATTGTGCAAAATTGCTAACATTTTTTAAATCAAATGAGCAATCTGATAAAGCCTGTCTACATTTTGCATGTGTAATATTCATGGTACCAGGACTATATCCTGGAAACTCAACCTGCTCATGGTCAGTCAAAAAAGTTGGGTTATTGTTGACAATGGCATTTGTCCCTTAACCAAAATTGCCTTTTTTTCCAAGTGAAAACCTATTTGTGGAAAACCCATTTGTAAATGGAGTAGACCAAGAAAGTCAGTTGTGTGAGCTTTATCTGCCCCCCTCCCCCCAGTTTGCTATCCCTCTATGGGTTTTGCCTGGAGCTGCTAGAGTGCCAAAAACTTCTTTCCTGGCCTGTGTAGGCTTTGATACAAAATTTCCATAAACTAGTATGGAAGGCAAGGGTATAAAAGGGCTGCTGGAAATAGAGATAACACTTTCTAAGTTTACGGCAATGATCTGCAATTTGTGTGATTCCAGATCAGGGCAATCAGTGCGTTGTATGCTTGTAGCAGCCATTAATTCCCTCTCTCTGCCCTTTACGGACACTAGTCATGAGCTAGTAGCCTTGAGTTCTGACAAGCTCATTTCCAGGTCTGGTCTGGTGCCTTGACAACTACTATCCTATACAAAATTTTGCCCCCATTTTGTTTTGGGGAGAACTGGTGGGGGAGAAACCCCCCATAGAACTGTACCTCCCTTGTTAAAGTTCTTCAGTTTGATTGGCCAGTGCAAATGGACAAACTACCAATTTTGTTTTAATTAAAACCATTTCACTTGAATCAATTTCATCCATGAAAAAAGTTGCACTTTTCCCTGTTAAAGGAAAAATGCAGTTATTCCAATTTGGATAAGTGTTATAGGCTATTATTCTTTTTCATGAATGGCTCTTGAAAAACGTGACAATATTTTTCTCAGTTATGAAATTTACAAGGAGTTATTGTTTAAGTATCCCTGGATATGCAATATTTATGTCCAGAAATATCATTACATGTACTTGGAAGAGAAGGAGGAGGACATTTTTGTGATTTGGCTATTGCTTTGAAATAGTTCTTATGTGACTGCGTTTTTTGCCTTTTAAAAGAAGGGTTTAAGGTCATATCAAGTTTTGACATATTAGAGGGTCACTTATTCTAAGTGTTTTGGTGAAATTTGTATTGAAATCCAATGTGTGGTTCTCAAGATATGAGCAAGTAAAGTTGTCACATTTTCAAAAAACAGTGAACTTGAAGAAAGTACATATGACTTCATATCCCTACATTTGTGGACAGTCTTTTGTTTTTCTTTAAACTTTTCAGTTTATTTTCTCCTCCCGAGTCCTATTTTATCAAACTGTTATTGCATAAGCGGCATTAGAACTTTTCAAACTTTGTAATCCCCATGGGGAGGCCCTATTTCCTGAAAGTCAAGGTTAACCATGACGCTAGAAACAAATAGCAGGTTTTAGCCATCTCAAGCTGACAACTAATAATCCAGAATCTATCAGAGAACTTCCTGTTCAGGTATCTTGAGATCACTAAAGTTAAAGGGCTTTGCCCCCTTCAAAGACTATTTGCTCAATAGAGCAACAAGGTTGGTTTAAACGGGGTTAACTGCTGCAATAACAGAGACAAGCTCCACCCGAGAGAACGCCTTTTTCTCCAGCAACATTGGTCAAAACGTCCTAGCGGCATGACACAACAGTCTGAAAAAACAAAGGGAAACAAAGCATTCCTTGTCAATGTGAGGAAGTGATATAATCTCTGCTGCCCGCATTCTCATTTTTGAACACAAATCTAGTAACTTCATTTACTGATATCTGGAGAAATACATGTCCGATTTGAATGGGAATTTCACAACACTGAGTATATAGATTTTGCTCTTCTTCCACATGTGAAGATGCTTAAACTTCCCCTTTAAGTCAAGACCATATTATATATGTCTGTGGCATCATGTTATTTTGTCCATTTTGTAACTTTAATTTTTTTCTAGGTGACACTATAAAGCACATTTGTGTTGGTGTGTCATTAAATCCCATCTAACTAACTTGTCCATTTTATGTTTCTTCCTACAGTGGGACCACCCTTCAGCTGTGATGGTAGTCTTTGATGTCAATAATGAGAAATCCTTTCATAGCTGTCTCAAGTGGTTAGAAAGGGTTAAGAACAAATCCAACCAGCATATACCAGGTAATCAACTCTATAGACCTTTTAAATAGCAATTACCCCCACCCCCAACCCTTTGCCTGGTGGTTATAGAACATACCCAATGTATTTCCCATCTGTTGTAAGAGGTTACAAAGGCCCAGGAAAGGACTTGTACCATATTTGAAATGTTTTTGAAAGGTAACTTGAACCATACTGTATTTGAAACAGTATTTGAACCTTTTCATCTATTTGACAGTTAATAACACAGAGTTGGTGTAGTGTTAAAACTCAAATGGACCACAAAGGATTGTGGGGTACAGATTTGGTACATTTACTTTTTGTTGTGACATTTTACTCTAACAAATATATTGCACCTATCTGAGGGTCTAGGTGGGGAGGGGGTATAGATGCAGGACATGATTTTTAGAAAATTATGGTTGGGCTTCAGGCAAACACTTCACTATTTTAGTTGTCCTAAAGGAAACTTGGTTGGTTTCAACACAACTACAAAGCAGTGTGTTTCCCAAGTACATATTGTGCTGTTTTGTTGCTGGAATTCAGTAGAGGTGTGTGAATTCATGTATAATATGACTTGTACAATAAAATTCTGAAATTATAAAAGTTGAAAGAGTCCATCAGTTCTAAGCATTATAGTTCTGAATCTGATAGAAGCAAACTACCTTTAGTTCTTACTAAGATATTTCCATTTAGTGTTCAAAAAGTCTGGAAGTTTTCATTAATTAATCAGTATGTCTAAAGTGTGAAATCTTGGATTGATTGTACTTGTCTGATAAATTTGTGCTAATTTAAGTTTTGTTTCATATTATAATATATTTTCCTCTTTTTTGTAAATAACAGCTGTTTTGGTAGCAAATAAAATTGACCTTGAAGAGAGAAGGACTGTATCAGCTGAAGCAGCTCAATCATTTTCTAAAGGAAACGGACTTGAATATTTTGAATGTTCAGCAGTAAGTAGTTATGATGCTTTCATGGTTATGTGTTCTTACATGCAGGACTTGAATATTTTGAATGTTCAGCAGTAAGTAGTTATGATGTTTTCATGGTTATGTGTTCTTACATGCAGGACTTGAATATTTTGAATGTTCAGCAGTAAGTAGTTATGATGTTTTCATGGTTATGTGTTCTTACATGCAGGACTTGAATATTTTGAATGTTCAGCAGTAAGTAGTCTTGATGCTTTCATGGTTATGTGTTCTTACATGCAGGACTTGAATATTTTGAATGTTCAGCAGTAAGTAGTTATGATGTTTTCATGGTTATGTGTTCTTACATGCAGGACTGGAATATTTTGAATGTTCAGCAGTAAGTAGTTATGATGTTTTCATGGTTATGTGTTCTTACATGCAATGAGTACTCTTAACCTTAGTTAGCTGAAAAATTGCTTGCTTTAACCAGCAGAACAATTATTCTTTTTCATTTATCTTTAAGTGACCAGCTACACTTGGTTATCGATCATTTTCAAGGGTACCTGCTGAAATGCTCGAGTGTCTGATAAATGGTTTAAGGTAGTACCAAAGGAACTGTCATTCTCATGGACATTGCAAGTATAATCATCTGTACATCACGTTATTTCAGGTTGCATACTGATGCCTAGTTTCTGGCCATTAGGTTCAGTAGTTTCCAAAATCCTGCCATTTGCATGTCATGGAAGGTTTTCCTTTTGGTTCTACAATTGAATGGTTCATTTTCAGAGATTGAGCATTTGGAAATAAATGGAGGAAAGAAAAAGTTGAGCTACCATTCTATTTCTAAATTACAGAACTAATGATATAGGGATGTCTCAAGTTGCACTTTGCCTCTACACACAGCAAAAATTGTTTCAAGCAAAAAGAATTTTCCTAGCTCAGTGTGTTTGAGCAGGGGGCAAGAAACATAAAGTAACAGTGATATAAGGACTATGAGAGCTAAATTTTGCTACCTAATTGTAATGGCTAGAAATCAGTATGCTGGTCTATCAGCAACCTCTCTTGTTGAGAATTTCTGTTAATCAAATTCTTCTGTTTTTTTTTTCATCTTTTCCTGTCTTATTTTACAGAAAATGCAGACCAATGTGGAGGCCCCCTTTCAATACCTGGCACAGGAGTTTCATAACATGTACACAGAGAGGGTTGAAGTTATGAAGACACTTTCAGTGTGAGATTCAACTTCCTGTGTATAGGGACAGGTACAGAGTCTGTGCAATATCTCTATAAATTTCACCAAAATTGAACACATCATCAACCTGACATGAAAGTTCTAGAAAGCTGTGAGAAAACATTTCTTAAACTTGAATATGCATCAACCTCCAGTTATATTGTACTTAATTTGTACAAGTACCAGTTTTTGCTGCTCTTAAGCTGGAAAGAATGTATTTTTGATATTGATATGTAGTAGCTTATTTAGTAACTTTAGGAATGTATCATGTTTGATGGTACAGTACTATAAAGTTAGAAAGAACACATTTTCTATAGTACTACGAATTGGGTGCCAAATATTGGCTGCCAGAGAGGGGGTTAAAAACAGAACTTTTTGAATTTGAAATGTCACTTCACTAAAGGAGCATAGCCAAGGTGCTACCTTCGGCAAAAGGCATGCAATAGGTAGGACTGACCAATTTTCCTTATTTTAACCTGGCACTCACTGTCAAATGTACTGTCCTGCCCGGTACAGATTTTCTGCAACTGAATTAATATGTTGCTTAAAATGTGACATGATGGAAAATGTGCCAAATCGCTTAACAAATGCAAATTTTACGGTCAAATGTTCATTCCTTTACCACATCCTGGGATAATGTTGAAGTAAAATAATTTGATATTGTTGTCCCTGCAAACTGTTATACTGTCATGAAAAGTTTTAATCAAAATTTCTATTTACCAAGCATGAAGTTGTTATCACTGCAGTCATCAAACTGTATCACCTTGTGTACAATACCTTGATACTTGTAGCATTTATGTACATAACAAATGCCAAGTATATACCTTAAACACTATATTGATTTGTATTAATAATATTGTTTCTCTTTGTATATTGTTGGAAAAATTAAGATTTGTAAGTTGATATGAATGGAAATATCACAGCAGAAAATTCCCTCCAAAACCCTATGTCCGAATTTGAATGGTTTCAATATTATGAAAGGGTTTCAATGGATTCCAAAGGTTTGTCAAAACAGTTCAGCTTACAAAAGGGCAATTTTGTAATTTCCTTTGTGAATTGTCCTATTTTCATCAACAACCAAAGAAAACCCTTGAGCACAAAGGGTTTTTGTTAAGGGTGCCATTTGAAACCTTTTGGGTTAAAAGCCTGGGGTATTTGGTCCAAAGAAGATTTTCAGCTGGGATTGTATTTGTTTTTAATATAGAAAGTTTTCATATTCTTCAAACACAATTTACACATACAGAATGGTAGATATTCAGATTGAGACTGACTGCCAGTATTGTAGTTTTCTTTTGAAGAAATGTGACCCTTAGAAATTGAGTTATTTTTTTTTCCAAGAATGATATATTGACACAAACTTCCAAACATTCAGATGTTACTAACTCCAAAACTCTTGTAACATGGAACCTGCTGCCATTGTGCTTGGTACTCAACATAAGTGATTGGTGTAATAAAACAAGCCAGTGAGTCACATCTAGGAGTCACAACTTGCAGCTGTCTAAGTCCTATCATAGCACCACCCACTTAGGCTTGATGTTTAATGTAAAATATGTATAGAGAAATCAGGCTCAAGGCAACACAAGGTACTGAAGGGAGAAAGATTTTGCAGGGGAGATGGCAAAACTTTTGTCAGGGGGCCAAGTGAGTGGAAATGTATTTTTTAAATACATTTCCAGGGAGATGATTTTTTGGGGTGGGTAGTGCTTTCCCCTCTTCATCCCCCTCCTTCACTGACAACATTCCAGAGGGAAGATTCATTCCTGCAAGCACAGGCCATGTGCAAGAGAATTTCAAAAATCATGAGAACCACTTTGCAGATTCTGCCATTTTCACCATGGGAACACTCTGTTAAAAAAAGTTCATGTGTGGTTCCTGACTGGTTAAGAGGATTTGTCATCAACACAGGAGCAACACACAATGGAGAACAATGGATAACAAGAAATGTTATGGCTTTCATATGTGTGGTTTGAATGATAACAGTCAGAGTGGAATTGGCATAGGTACCTTCAAGGTAGTGATTCCATCAACAAAGCTAGATGCAGCTAAAACACCATCTCACAAATGAATCTGGTCATCAATGTGAAACTATGAAGTCATCTTGGAGTTGTCCTATAACATGTGATAAGAATTGAATAAAGACAACAAGCATATTTATTTGCTTATGTTTCATTTTACAATGTGGCTCCAATTTTTCTACATACTTCCAAAGTTAAACTGTAAGTGATATCAGTATTCACTATTGCACCTTACTTAAACAGAATTACAAATAACAAATATATTGGTATCATATATCTAAATACAGAGGTTTAACCAATGGTAAAAATTATGTTTACCATAAAAATCAACAAACTCAATAAGTGCTCATAGAAAGTGAGCACACGGTTAATGCCAACCTTCTTGCTTAATGAGACTTTTTTGGTCATGCCTTACAAACCTTGGAGGTTGCCATTAACTTTTACACTCGTGGCCTTCTGAGAAAAATTTGCCCCTCCTAAAACATTAAGACTTATCAGAACTTCCACTTTAAGATAAAAATTGCTGAAAATCCTGCCCAGTTCCCACCCTTCTGCTTTGACCATATTCTCTCTTCCATACAACTTTTATGTGAATTTTGTCGCATAAAATCTTTCATTATCAGTGTTGATGATCAGTGTCACATGTGTGCATTGCAGACTGAGTTGAACACAAATAGTATCCCTTCTGAGTGTCTCTTGAAGCCTCTAAAATATCTAGAAGTCATGAGCTTCCAGGAGGGCTTTCCCTCCTTCCCCCCCCCCCCCTTTTTGTTCACATTCCCACTCCAACAACCAATTATCCCTATTTAGAATTCTGAAATGTCAGAAGCTTTGCATTTCTCTCCTTCATACCCAGTCAGTTGCTAGAGACAACAGGCTGAATTTAAGATATCACGATGGCAATGCTATTTCACACTGAATCTCTGGGCAAAATTTCTATTTACCTCAAAGGGGAAGTTAAAGCAAAAAAGCAATCTTCATATGTGAAAGGGGAACCAAATCTATACAGTTTGGTGGAATTTCCTTTCAAATCGCACATATATTTCTTGAGATATCAGATATCAAATGAAATTACTAAATTTGTGTTCAAAAGTGAGTTTGAGGGTAACAGAAGACAATTCCTCACATTTGTTTTTTCACACTGTTGTGCTGATATTGAAGTTAATAGGAATAGGGCTCTGTAAGGGGAATGCAAAGTTTGAAAAGTTCTCATGCCACTTAATCACTTATGCATTCACATTCTGATAATATAGGATTGTTGACATGAAAATACGCTAGAAAATAAGTTGATAAGAAAATAAAGTTTAAAGATAAAACAAAAGACTGTCCATTAATGTGAGGATATGATGTCATATGTGCTTCCTTGAAGTTTACCTCTTGCTGAAAATGTGACAACTTCACATGCTCATGTCTTGAGGACCACACATTAGATTTTAATTCAAATTTCACCAAAATGCTTAGAATAAGTAAACCTCTAACATATCAACACATGATATGACCTTTGACCTTTCTTTAAACTTGTAGTATGTGCCTTGGAGCTTCAACTAAAACCCAATATAATACATTTATAGTACATTTTAATTGATAAGGGTTTATACCTTATTTAAGTATACCTCATGTCAAAAAATTAATAATATATAATGAAACATGGAAAAAAAAAAAAAAAATGAAAAAATGAATTAAGCATGAAAAATAAATTCTGACAGTCCAACCCCCATCTTCATGGGGCATTCTTGAGCCAACAAATAAAATGTTGAATTTTATTCACTCAAAACAAATTAGTTCACTGCCGAAACATTTGTGACTTTCTTGTTGTACAACTCATATTACCTGCTTTGTTTCCCTTTAAAATTCAAAATGTTTTTATGACCTTGAACATTTCCTGTTTGCATGCATAGCACATTGAACAAAGAGGGCTTGATTATATCATTCCATAAGAGTAAGAGTGCTATCACCCTTGGTTCAAGGTGCAGTAACTTTCAGATAAGAAAGAATTAGAAATATAAAGATTGTAATTTGAGTAGTATAACAATGGCATCACAAATTATTGCACATTGCACCATTTGAATTTGAGTGAATAAACTTCAACATTTTGTATTTTGGCTTAAGAATGTCTTATGAAGGTAAGAATTGTACTGTTAGAATTTTTTTTTCATGCTGTATATAGACAAGAGGTACACTATAATCTATCTGCACACACAACGCTTTTCCCAGTTGTGGGTCACCAAATTATCCCAATCCCATAGTGCATAATAACATTACACAAGCAAAGTCCTTGTCATGATTTTATTCTAAAAAAATTCATATTTTAATCTTTTCCAGTAGTTTAGTCTTACCAACTTCATGACATCTCCTAAATCGGCACATTTCAACATTTCTGTGATATCCTAGCAGCCAGTTGCATGTTCTCAAATTTTGTGTTTGAACAGAGCTACAGTATAGGTTCTACACAATGTTCTCAGCATTTTTGTTCAACAGCAAGTATTGTGAACAATCAACATTGAGATAAGTCTACACACCACTTATTCAATATCAACTGGTCTCTTTATTATCAACCAGTCACATGGAGCCATGAAACATTCTGTGGCCATCAGTCTTATAGTAAAATCTTTGGGGACCCAGGAACAGTGGTAAAGAGAGAGGGAGGGGCCCTCCACCCTCTTAGTTCCACCCTGGTTGGCATCCTCTTACACACTATGCAATCTAGGAACTGCTCAATCACATTTTCAAGAAAGCATAGAATATTGCGACTGTGGTATAAATTAGAATTTTGAAAAATTCAAACAAAAAAACAAAAAAAAATAATGTACAGACCAACCCCATGTACTGCACAATCCTGAACCTCAGACATGGATACAATAGTTTGTGTTAAGTCTCTCAGCAACTTAATGGAAAGCACAATGACACCACTGTGACAGTTGGCTCACCACTGGTACTAACATTTTGCTGTATACATCTCCTGACTTCATGTTTAGTGCTGCCAACACTTTATCAACTGACTGAGAGCATAATTGAGGAATAAACTGCATTTGTTGGTTCCTTGTTGTTGAATAAAACCATGAGACTCCATAACTTGGAAAATAACAGACAAGGCATAGCCAAATCCATTATTTTACCAAAGACCTTACACTGCATGCTCTCAATTGGAGGATTTCCTTTGCTACAGTAAACAGTTCCAAGTTCACCAATTTCCACTTAGGCGTTAATCCTGTAGTGCATCATAACACCTGCCAGTGTGTTGGTTAAAAACTGGTCAGTAATTATCCACTCAGGATGCAGGATTTTCAATAACCACCACACAGAGGTGGTAGAATGTACATTCAACTGGTTTTCTCATCAGACAAGTCATAAGTTAGTAACCAATAGATGAAGTCCTTCTCTCGTTCCCCTGTATTATGACATCACGCACACGCTGGGGCATCAGAGAACGCTAGAGCTGTCACAGCCTTCTGATGACCATTAAACTCTCGTTTGATAGCACCTTGCTCTACACTCCACAATCTTGCTGTGTGATCTGATGAAGCTATAAAAAGGTTAAAAAATCACAAAAATAACAGTCTAAGACAAAAGCATGTTTTACTGACGTGAGCATATATGCACACTAGTTGCTGTACACCACAAAACAAACCCAGCATCTGATAAAAAAGAGGTTCTGAAATAGAAAGCTAATTGTAGTTAATGTAAAGATGGTTTAATTAATGTCTCTAAATTAGATATCTTTGTATTTTTGGAGGAGGATTCATCAGGTAATCTTCCTGCAAAAGACATTTTAAAAGTGCCCTACACCTTTCACTTTTGTCCACCTGTGTCAACTTTTGAACATGACTATCACTAGCAATGAAGCTAGTGCTCAAACAACTTCTTCAAGTCCATAGTTTTGTATACAGTAAATGTAGAAAATAAACAGATGTTCTTAACTCTGAAAGATGACATTTTTTTAAAACCTTTAAAGTTTTAATCACCCTGTTCTAGAATATTCTGAATGAGTATTGCATATCAAAACTAACAAAGCAGACCAATTTACCTACAGTAATCCCCCTAATTGGCCAAGTGACTGGTCTGCTTTTGTTTTGAAATTTGCATATGGCTAGCTGCTGAATTACTGTAAAACTGTTTGCCTCGTAAATTGCTTCTTATTTTTATATTGCCCAACATGAAAGTGGCCACACCGCCATTATAATTTTCATTTCGTTATTGGTAGCATTAACAGGATTCCTATTGCAACTGAATATGTCATTCCTTTAACAAGACCTAGATTACAATTCAAACCTAGGACAATTTGGAAGTTACCATTTTGTTAATACCCCAAAACATGGATCATTTTATTTATGACTTCATGTTTTGAAAAATCTAACTACACTGGTATAAACAGATATAAATACATTTCCAATTTAAGCTACAAAAATCCAAAAATTATTTGTACCTACATCAGCTACCAGAAGATTACCATCATGCAACATGTTCAAAACCCCAAATTGTTTGAGGGAGCTATTGTGATCTATTTGTTCCACCATCGTGAAATACGAACTTTCACCAAAACCAATTCTACTGTAAATGGGATTGCTTACACATGTGATGAGGCAAGTAGGGGCATAGACTCCCTAACCACAGACAAATTTGGGACCTAATTCTCCCTTCTTAACATAATCCTGTAAGCTGCTTCCCTGTTTGCGTATTCATGTAAGTCCCTCCCCTTCCTCAGAGAATAGGATTCATACCAAAGACTTGAAAACAAAAACAATACCTACTGCTGTTGTGCTTGGCACTTAGCATAAGCAATGAAATAGGGAAACAAGTCAGTGAGCCACAACTGGAATAAAGGCCATGATCTGTTCCACTTGAATCAATTAGATTGAAACTGGGACGTCAAAATCCATCTAACCTAACCTGCTTCAGAATAGATATAAGTTCCTCACCTGTAACTAAATACTGAGAGTCTGATGAAAAAGCACAGTCCCATACCCATCGTTGGTTTGCCTCTAATGTAGAGTGAAGTGAGAAATCTGCTGTTCTCCAGATCTTTACAGTCTGATCAGCAGAAGTAGTGGCAAGTAGTCTGCGAAAAAGGAATGTAAAAATTGATTACAAATGTTAAATATTCTGAACATCAAAACCAACATACAGTAGAGACTTACTGTGAAGAGCCCATGCAATGACTTAATGACAACGATTTGGGGTCGTTCTCTGACACTATCTGTCAATAAAATAGCGTTTTTTTTCTTAAATTCTGCAGCAGGAAAGAGAAATACTCAAGTGAAATGGTACCCCTTCCATCACAACAACTCAAAAATGTGCATTGAACCAATAATAACATCATCACAGGTACCCAACTTTACAGTGTGTGAATTATCAGGGAGCTGTATGGGAAGGAGAAACAACGCATGCTCCTTCTTTGTCCTCTGTGTGTAGCTGCCACTCAAGTTTTGCATTGTCTGATTCCTGAAATTCCTTTAAACTAACAGGGATTTGGCATTGAAGACAATTGTTTTCTGTCTGCTACATCTGGAAGAGCTCTTAGGATGATTTTCCACCATTAATTTTACATTGCAAGCCGTCAAAGAAAGCAAAATTTATTTCAACTATTGCTGCAAAGTGCCACTTTTTAAAAGGGTACAGTGTTCTTCTTTATTACTTTTTAAGAAGAGATACATCATTCGCTATTTCAGGAACAATCCAGAATTGTCTGAAATATCATCATCAAAATTTAGACTCCCTTTGGTTTTCAAACAGGTTTATTCCTTTTTTAATAAAGAAATAAGAATAATAATGGAATTGTGTGACTGACAATCGTTTTAATCTAAAACTGTAAAAATGTTTCACATGTGTAGGCTGAGCAGATATCTTTAAAGCAGCATCTTGACAATGGTCTTTGTTACAGGATTACTGCACTTGAAAAGAAGGAGGCCATCATTAAGTAGGAAAGTCAACGAAAGTCAAGGATAAAAACAAAGTGAACTGTCAATCAAATTTCGGTGCTTGAAGAGGATTTAATTATTTTCAAGTACATTTTGTCCCGCAGATTAAGTCATTGCTTCTCCTTCCCTTACAACTCCCTGTTATTATACTGCTATGTTTAAGTAATATTTTGCTCACAGATTGTATAGCATGATACCCATACTGGCCAAATAATTTCTGAATTATATCTGAAGAATGTCCCAATATAAAGCCAAAAATATATCTATCAAAATTTGTTGAATGCTCACTCCCAATTCCTCAAAATGGGATTTTTGTCATTACTTGCTGAAGCTGTACCATTCGTGACGTGGTCAGATTGTCAGATCTCCAGTTTTCAAGAATCAGTAATAAAAAAGTCTGATGCTTGTAACCTGAGAAGCCCAACTTGGGGAAGCAAATGAATGTCATTTTCTGGCCTTTGTCAGTAACGTTATACCTAAGGTTATTGCTAGGCCTATCAGTTTGAGTTTGTGGTCCTGGCAATTTAGTGGATCTATGACCTGACAGCAATTCTTTGCAACTGGAAAAGAAAACATTTTAACTCCTGCTAAATCAGACTGTTGAATAAGAAGACTAATATCTCACCCAGATTCCTTTGAAAGACTTCCCTAGCAAGTAAATTTGTCACAAATATTAATCTGGAAATCATGCAATGCATCTGGGGCCTGTTCCACAAAGAGTTACGCACCATCTTAAGTTTGATTTACTGTTGGCTTAAGTATGGTGAATCAAACTTAAGATTGTGCGTAACTCTTTGTGGAACAGCCCCCTAGTACTAGACTTAAAATGTTTGAAGCACAAATAGTGTAGTAACTTCATGCCAACTTATGATAAAATACTGAATACAGTACTTCCTTGAATAACCAAATTTTTTTTATCCTTTCCCAGTATCATCCCTGTTCCTTTTCTTTGAATCAAGTCAAATTGCAGCAATAGCAACATACACAAATTTTACTGAGAGTATGACCATGAAATCATAAGCCACTAGGCAGATAGGTATACAGTACTGTACATGGGCCTGTGTATACTTAGTGTGAGAAGCACTGCTTCCTCCATCAATAATAATAAGATACACAACCCTGGAGGACAAATGGATGCAATTACATTCTCCAGGAGCCTGATGTATTCTTCTGTTCATATAACCTCTTACCAGGGAACTTCCAAACACTTTTATGATGTATGCCAAACAATTCTCCTGATAGTTAGTTTAAAAGATTGAGAAGTCACAATAAACTCCAACTGTTAAAACAGAGGTACCCGTAATTAAGTGTTGAAAATTGTGCCTTTTCACTGGTCTGGTCTTGTGAAGCAAACATAGGTTTTGGTTTTGTAGAGATTTTTTGTTAATTATATCAATCATTTTAGGTCATCTATACATGCTAGATTCTTTATCATCAACAGTAGAGGGTATACTTGAAGTGCATTATAATACACACACTGCGACTTGGATACCTGTAATGATGTCATTCTTGGGTCAATGCACTTTTACTTTTTGAGTTGTTGTGCTGAAAAGAGTTCCATTTCACTTTGGGATTCTCTTTCATGGGGCAGAATTTTTTAAAATAAAGCCTATTTTTGATGACAGATTGTGTCAGATAACGACTCCCAAATTGTTGTTATTAAGTCATTTCACGTGCTCTTTAAAGCAGCTCATTGAGTTGGTTCATTAAATTCAACATTATTTTCCAAACCTGTTAAGTTTTCTTCACATACCCATGACAAATGGTCAAACTTAGACAATCCCCATACCCTTCATACAAATAACTGTTTTATGAGTGAGTTATTAACGGTTTAAGTCGGTTTTCAGAAATTCATGACCGCACACTTTTTCAAATTATGTGCAAAACCGTTACAGGTCAGGACACTAGAAAATTCAAAATTTTAATGTTTTGTGTGACTTTTGGACTTGCAACTTGACTTGTTATGCTAAATATAGGCATTGTTATGTGGTAGTGACCCTTTGAGACTCATTAAGTTATCGATATCAACTTCAATGAACCTCTTTAAGAGAAGCAAAATACTTTCACCAGTTGACATACTTCAGTAGTTGTACACTTGCCCCCAGGGACAAGCAATATTTATTTCCCAGTTGTCCTTGAGACAACCAATTACACCCTGTACCTGTATACACATTTCATGCTAGTCTGCTTTATGTTAGCCACAACTGGAAAAAAGGCAGTTGCTGACTCTGCTGGAACCATCAAGTGGCTAGAAACTTGGCTGTAAAATCCAACTCACTAAATTCATGGTCAAAATTACATCTGGAAACAAAATCCTGCTCGGCGGATTCTGTTAAAATGTACATTAAAATTCTATTAAAATTTTTATCGTTTGGTGGGGTACACTACAATTTGGACGAATAACCAAATTTTTTAACCACTTGTCCGTTGGACAACTGATTTGTTTACCCTAATTCTTTGGTTTGCTTTCAAAACCTAATTTTTTACTTTCTTGACTTTTCACAAATTCTTTTTTGATAATGTTTAAAAGGCTAAGACATCAAAATGTGATCCTTTCTACCTCAAGTTAAACCTAAAGAAAAAGGTAAGGAAAGATCATGTAAAAGTTTATTACACTCTGAGAGTAAAAGGGATATTAAGGCAGACACTGGATTCCCAGAAATGTTGTATGTAAAATTGGGGTCCCTCTGTAAGCATTTTTCCAGGCCTGTTGCCAGAAGAGTTACTGATGGGGTAGGGGGAGGGCCAAATGTGTTGAAATGTGTTAGGTAAAGAGCTGCCTGAAATTCATGTGGGAGTAGGGTGCAAAAGTTTTCAAGCCATACCCAAGGGGGCTCCCCTCCAAGCCTCCCTTGGCTACACTTTCATTTTATTTGTTCTCCCCAATATCTGAGTCTTACTCCCATTGACCATGTCTTTATCTGTTTATTAAGGTAAATACAATGCAAATGTTAAAAAGAGTTCATTATCTATCACATTCAGCAGAAGAAGGAGTCTACATAATTTGATAGGGTTAGAAGCAGAGCTACATGAATTTGGCATGCAGGCCTTGAGTTTTAGATTTTCCAGGTGCGCTACAAATTGCCCATCTCAAGTGTGGTTGGTGAGCTGTTTTTATAAACTTTAACAGATTTATATGATCTGCCTTCATCATTTAGGTGTGAAAAAAATCCCACTCCTCACAGTAATTTGAGGTGAGTGATGGTGTGTGATTGCACTCACATGCATCAAAATTCAAAGCCTGGACATGCAAGTTTGTGAAGACATTCTTTTGAGATACACATGTTGTTCTGTGAGTCTATCTATTGCATGAATATTGATTTCACAAACTGTATGCCGTAAAACTTTCCAATGCTTAGTCAGATTAGAGCAAAGAGTAAGTTATTATTAAATTAATGATACTTATTAAATTTTATTTTGTCCGATAACTTACGTGCAATCAGGGCTAAATTTACATTTCAAGGCGTACTTTCTGTGTGCTTCTTTCCTGCATTTTGGATGTAATTCGCTAATAATGTCTTCCTTACCTGGGGTCAGACGCCAGACATAACAAATACCTTTATTATTTACTGCTGCTAGAAGAGTTGCATCTGAATTAATAGCTATAGATTGTATTGATGCCCCCTCCTCTGGAACCTGGACCAAACAAAACAAAGAATAAAATGTGGTTATTCTGA
Source organism: Holothuria scabra (assembly GCA_037179385.1). NCBI lineage: Eukaryota > Metazoa > Echinodermata > Holothuroidea > Aspidochirotida > Holothuriidae > Holothuria > Holothuria scabra. Next base: position 56,462,305 of record CM074184.1, read on the forward strand.
AACAAAAGGAGTCTTGACAGTCTTTTGCAAGTAAATTTAAGACTGTGGGCAGATACAGTATGGCCAACCTTTTTTGTAGTGTTGGGCTGGGATTGGGAAAGGCTGGGAGAAAGAAAGCCAAATTTTGTTTATTTTGAAGTTCAGAAGACCTTACTTAATAACAACATATATGACTATCAACTGACATGATGTTTCTTGTGCTCATTTTAGTGCTAGAATTTCCTGTTGGAATGCATTCTGCCCCTTCACCAACCCTTTCCCTCTTCTTTTCAGGTACATCATAATATTGTTTCAAAGAAACATTTCGCTGGGATTTCTCTGGGATATCTTATTCTGGGATAACTACACTTAAAAAGCATAGGTACATTAAATAAATTTTATTACTTCTTTATTAAAAGTATGAAGAAGTATAAAAAAAAATAATTATTTAACAAAAATTCCGGGTTTCAATTGTGCTTATAGTGTTGATACTTTTGTCTTCATTATGAAACCAGTAACTGTATGTGTTCACAAGAATGTTGGTAAAGTCGAACTTGTGGAGCCATGTACTATCTTGTACCTTATTTAAATCTCTTTCATTATTACAAATTGCATTGTGAAATAATCAGTAATTACCCTACATTATATGCACAGGAAACCGCTATGGATTGCTTCATTCCTAAAGCAAATAGGTCACCTCCTAAAGACCATTCGTACAGGCATATAATATCATCTGACTTGGGAGGGGGAAGAGGGTGGGATTGGCAGTTCACTGCCAGTATAATTTCAATCACATTTACATAGAATTCCAACTTACCAGTTGTTCATTCCTTGTACTTCTTATATCCCATACATAAACTGTTCCACTCTGATCTCCAACAAACATTTCTCCCTTGATGGTTCAAGGAAATAAAAAGTTATTTTTCATCATTCCTACAAACTTACAGGGTTACAGCATTATCTAGAATAATACTGTTTAGTTGTGACAATTTAAAGTATGTCAATTTTTACAAGATCAAACAAATTTTGACAAAAAAATTTAGTAAAATGTCCTCAACAGAAAGTAGAAGATTAAAATATTATGCATTGGCAGGTAGTTCTATACAGAAATCTGTCATAGATAGCAATTTTCACATAAAACTTATCTAGTGTAACTGACATCTGAAAGTTGGAAAATATATTCATTCTAGAGTTTGCAAAATGAATCTTATCCATCTAACTCACATTGTTAGCTTGTTTCACTAATAATATATTAAATGATAAAATGTTTCCATGATCCCCATGTTGGCCTATCATTGAGTAACTTTTGGAAATACATATAAAGACTGTACAAGAATGACATCACAAATTATTTTTACAATCTCCAATTTTAAATTGAGTGAAAAAACTTCCAACATTTTTCATCTCAGCTCAAGAATGTCCTATGAAAATGGGGTTGGCATATTTAAATTAATTTTTCATACTTTGAAATATATCTTTTTTAAATTTCAGACTTATGGTAGACTTCAAACTAGCTAGGCATAAAAGCTCCTTGTGGATGATGTGAAACTTTAGAATAGTTTTATGGAGTGACTTTCATAATATGTCCTTGAAAGAAGACTGACATGCCCTAACAGAATACACCAAGAAATACTAATACATTTAAAATATTTGCAAGACTTTCGAGATGACAAATAGTAAAAATACAGTAGCAAACACAATACTTACAGTACAATAAAAAATCATAAAGAGAACGTTAGCTGATGCTAAGCGTTCAGATTTTGGTATGAAACAACTTTCACCAGCACAAATTTGGAAAAAAATGACACCTTTCAATTGGACATACTAGCATTTCATTCTACAGTTTACCTTTGCAGTTTTACAAAAGTTCACTTGCTTTTTCCAACTGTTCCTCTAACAGACATAAAACTCACCTGGTTTGGGTGTAATGCAACAGTGTTAACTGGAGCATTGACTTGAAATATTTTCTGGCAATGAAGAGTACGAGACCTGAAAATGAGATGAACAACTGTAAAAGTCTGATTTACTCATTTGCTTATGAGTATACATCCTTTAAACTTTTAAGGGAGTCTAAGAGAGTAAACATTTGTGTAGGAATTCACAAGGAAGCTGAGGGTCCTAAGTGTTGATACCTAAGCAATCATGACACAACAAACAATTGATGTCACCAATGGTATCATTTCTGAATGTGTCAATACCAATGTATTTGCAAAAAGTTCACATTCTTGAAACACCTTGTTTTCCATACAAGGGACTAAACATTTTACCTACCAGGCCTACTTATTACTGAACTGTATTTTGCACTCAAATCAAACCTCTCCCAAAAAGTATGAACACACTTAAAGGTGGCAAACAGGGTTTAATAACAACCTTTTGTTCCACAACTTTGTTTTTCTTTTTTAACCCTTTACCGTTGTTTGGGTCCTTTTGGACCCATGGGGAGAGTGCGGCTGTCACACATTTTACTGTTTCACATGGACCTTGAAACTGCAAGTTGCTACCTGAAAATTCGGCCACAACAAAGAGAGAGACAATAGTTTAAGGTTAAGGGGTCAATCGCCTATGGAAACTGATGCGGGGCATGCTACGTCTGCTTTTCCCCCCACTCCCGAGGGGCGCAAATATGCCCCAATTGGAGCACAACGGTAAAGGGTTAACTATTTATTTATCAGAATTAACAGACATTGGTCTTTCCAGTGAGAAGAAATATTAATTATGTAATTGCTGTTAATTGTGTAATTAATGTTAACTGTGTAAGTACTGTTAAATGGAAATTTTGTTATTCTGTTTGGGTAACAAAATTCCACGCAGATGCAAGACTAGACAACCCCATCCATAAAACCACCAATCACAACTTCCGTCCAAGATGACAGATCACTTTTAACTCCATGCATGACTGAGGTGCAAAACTTAAGTCGAAGAAAACTTGTGAAAACAAGCTGCGATTGTCCCTTTAAGTAAACCTAGAAAAGCCAGTATAGTAGGCCTTTACAAAACGGATATGGTGATCTTTCTTTATAAACCTTGTGCATTTGATGTCATAGAGCAAAAGACATTCCCTCCTTTGTAGTTACATGCGCATCATTGCAAGTTACACTAACAAATGCAGGCAGCTGATTTGTGGACCAACACACACAAGTCTACTACATGAGCAAGGTGGATTACACTGTATGCGGCCACATGTTCACTGTGTTTCCTCCAAACATGACATCAATGTGACATCACTTTATGAGGTCTAGTTTCTAGGTCAGAAATTTGTCAAAGGAAGTTTTGTCAAGAACATACAGTATGGCTGTACTGCAGTGCTGGAAATGTTTTGCATCAAAGTCCTTACAGACTGCATGAAGGTGAAGTCACCAGTATGACAACTGAAATCCATGTGCGTTCTTGGCCTATGAATAAACATTAATTATAACCACAATCTGCTTTGTAATGTGACACATGCATTTGTTAACAGTGGCTGGTACTGTGGCAGTGAGCATGTAGCAATTATTAATCATTCAATGATCACATGAAGATGTTCAAAGTGTTAAGGAAAAAGTGTATTGTGAAAAATTGCACCTGGTGTTCTCCACAAACTCCCTCATCAAAAAATACTGTAGCCTACACTCCAACACTCCATGCAACAGTACCCTGCTTTCTTGCTATAGAAACATCAGTCAAACTACCCATTTTCAGGCCTTGAGTTTTATATTTTCCAGGTGTACAACGTACGCCTCAAAATTCAAAGCCTGCATCTTTGTGTCATATATTATTCAAATGCAAATTCATTTTTCATGCCCATATCAACAGCAACTTTAATAAACATCAAACACGTGACATACTCTACAACCTGTAGGTACGAAAGGTTGATTTCCTGTTTTTCATGTTGGCAGAGACAACATGAATATCCCATATACATGCACATAAGTTGTTACTGGTACATAGCAGTTGCCATTAAATGCTTAACCATCATACATTTTTGCTAATAAATGCTTAGTAATTTCACTACACGATCACAACCCTAGATGGTACATCAATGTCAATGCTCAGAGTTTACTTTGGAATATGTGCACAATGGCTAGTAAAATACAAACATACCGTAAATCCCAGATTTTTGCACTACAATCATCACCTCCTGTGTACATCCATTTGTTATCTTCCTGGAATCCAACAGCTGTCACATTTTTAGAGACTCCATCAAAGTTAATTGTCGGGGTAGGTTCATTTGAATTTATGTCATACATACGAATGTGCTGATATCCTACAGAGTAGAACGATGAAATATTAATCATAAAATGTAACAACAAAAACAGGATTAAACAATTCACAGCAATTTATTGTGGAATCTATTATTTGTAGTGGTAACTAAAATTTATACATGATGATCCTTATCTCTCAATTCAAACTTACACACTGGGTGAAGATCTAACTCAGCAATCACAGGGTGCTGTCCAATAGTCAACATACTTGGACAGCACGATGTAATTGCTGAATTTTTGGCTCTGTTGGGGAGCAGCCATCTTTTTGGTGTTCAAATGTTTGATTTTGCCCATTTGCCCCTTAGCTCCCTGACAACTCTGGATTAAAAGAGATTTGGAGCTGGAATAGTGTAAAATGTAGTGCAGGATCTCCATTATGGTATGTAATAAACAAGTGTAGACTTTGATGAAAATGACTCTAAAGGTTTCTCAGATCCAAATGTGTAAAAGGGAATACTAAGACATACAGTAAGTCTTAGTACATTCCAATTGCACAAACATCAATTCAGAGTGAGTGGGCAAAATCTAGCTCTTAACTTCTCGGCGGGATGGAAAAGTGTGAGAGAATTGGTTAACAGTAATTATTACTAATAAATGTTTGAACTGTTTACATAATTCAATTGAAATCAATTTTTTATTTTAAGTGAGCTGGCTTATAACGTTTCTTTTGAAATACAAATGCTGTAAAAAAATACTGTTAGTGTAATTAATTAAAGTTCACTAACATAAAAAACTATAATGATTGCTTTCTAACTACAACAATAACATGGCACAGCTCCTTAGGCTGCTAAATATTGATCTGCAATATTTTCAAAGCTGAGCTTGATTTGCCTTGCAACTCAGAAATCCATCTTCTCGATGATGTAATCTAAAGTTATTTGCTCACTTGGTTCCATGTATCTGCCACCCACTCTGTTTGGTCAAAGCAAAATTTACAAACATCATAATTTTTTCTTTTAAAAAGTAGGTGTAATACAGTACCTGGCATTGATGACTTAATTAATGATTGAAGATTTAAATTTTTCAACAGTTACAAATTTCACCATCAATATGGCCCTAGAAAACCTACCTGCTGCAGCTAAGTACCTTTTATCCGGTGTTATTTCCATGCAATTAACTTGCTGTAGAATAGAAAGAAAAAACCTGATTTGGTAATTTATAAACACTTATCATCTCTACACTGATGTAGGCAAGCCAAGAATTTGCATTCATGTTTTGAAATAAATGGCATAATGGCTGGCTTTTGGTAATATATCTGGTCTGCTACTTAACTGGTCAGCTCTAGGCCAAGGGAACTTCAGTCCATCATGCAATACAGCCTACTTCATTAATCGAAGCCACAGCTTCGATTGTAGGAATTGCTCGTTCAGTCACGTGGTTTCGTGCCTTCATGAGCGGTCAGTGCGGATGAATATTATATGTGTTCCTTTTGGATTCATATTGCATTCGCACGCTGTTCGTTTGTACAGTGAAACAGCTGTGCAGTTATGTGAAGTTGCTTTGTAGGGGGATTTTCAACAAAGTTTAACTATTTCTTTATAAGGGGATTTGCCCCAACAACTCCTGTATAGTAAGGTGGTAATGTGCAAATAATGAAGTCGTTCTACATTCAAAGGTATTGTTCTGCATTGAAGGCCTCCTCTCTGGTTGAAAAAAGGTGTAAATATCGTTTGCAAACAATTTATACCTCTCAGGGATTTCAAAATAAATTTGAAAGGTTGCATTTTCAAACATATGCCACTTTGTTTTGTCGGAACTGTTTCATCAAGCAACTTTGTCGACCGTACTCAATTCAATGTAAGCAAGTCGCCTAACTTACATTAATGCATACATGCAGCTATCTATAGTTAGTGTATGTACTGTACTGTGTGTCGTGATTGCGATAGTAACCAAGGCCAGGGAACGATCTACCAATTTCAAGGTATTAAATTTGTCGTTGATTTCACTATCCTGTGTGGGCAATTTTTGTTGTAGTTTATCAACTACCGGTACCTGTAAAACAAAGGAAAAGACAGTCTACCCACGGTTATCGTAGGTCTCAGTAAAGGACAAAGGTTATGTATAGATGGTCGCCGTAGTTGCTCCCTATACATGTGTATAGGGAGCAATTACACGACTGTCCATACGTACTGTTGTCCTTTAGGCTTTACTGAGGACAAAAGTTGTCGTAGTCTTGCCCAAACACAGTTACGAAGGCCTAAAGCCTAACGTTACAGAACAAAACAAGTCTAACATTAACATTTAGTCGTGTCCTAGTTAAAAAGGTGCGCCCAGAGTAGGCCTAGACACTGCAGCTACAATCTTGGACAAAACTTGTTGGGACACCCCGCTCCTTCTTCCATTCCAATGTTGACCACTGTTATGCTGTTCATGGTAAAGAGCCATTCATCTTGACACAACATTGGGTGGGGAAAAGGGGGTTTCATGTTAGGCTACTTCGGGGGGTTTCATGTTAGCCTACTTCGACTAAAATTTATGAATAATATGTAAAGTGTCCCAACAGTTTTGTCCAAAATTGTAGTTTACTGCTTGTAACGAAAGTCAAGTTAATCTAGGGGGGATACTTTTGCACAGAGTTAGGCCTGTGCCATCACCAATAGTGTACCACACAGTCTGAGGCAAAGTTTAAAGAGGTACAAAGATTTGGGGGCAACGCTACATCCAGGTTGGGCAACTGATTAAAAATAATAGCTTATCGATACTGTTACATCCATGAAAGTACTTTCATTTAAACACCAGTGCTCAGTAGAATACATAATGTAACTGCTTTTTGTCACATAGACCTTCCCAAACAAATTACAAGAAGCAATGCCCTCCCCCCCTCTGCACGTATGGGAAATATTCCACTTTTGTCCAGGAACCAGTTCCAACAATATGCTTCATTTTGTTTATAAGAAAGTCCCAAGTGTGCACATTTTCAAGGCTTCGATTAGTACTTGCCATGCAAGTATAATTTTCTAGTTTGCTAGGCAATTGATCTTAGAGGAAAATCAAATGCTACCTGGGAGAAAAGTCAGAGACTTCTCTTGGGTCTACAGTATGAAAGCAATGAAGAGCTGTTCAGACTCTCTTCAAGAGATTTGCTGGAGACAAAATTCTTTGATGAAAACCTGATTTAAGAGGGAAGCTAAATATCATGTGAGAGAAAGGCCAGAGTAAGTAACAAGACGAACGTCTAGACGAGTTGCACTGCCGACAAACCAAGTCTTCTTGTACTTTAAAGGTGATTTTATATTTTAGGGGGACAAAAATACCATTCCAAAGTACTTGTATAATGTTTTGCCCAATAACAGCTAAGTTAAGTTCCACACTTGTAATCCAGGAACATTGTTCATTCACTTTAGAAATGTGGTTGAGGTGGAATGTGGAACACACCAAAGAAATACTCGATTGCGGGTATAATGAGGTTTGCTCATTTTGAACTCATATCAGGAAAAGATGATACAGCAGTTGATTTAGAACTGTAGAAAGAGCAAAACGTCCCATCAGATATCACTTCAAACGTCCTTTACAAGCTGTTGCTTGTGCATTCAATATAAGGTATCCCTAATTTCTATAAAGATAAATATAAAAATTCTGGTTGTTTAAGAAATATTTAGGTTTTCTAATAAAAAATTGTTGTAAGTAACATCATATAATAACAAGTTAAAGAGAATCAAAAGAAATGTCGATATCTCCGATCAACCATAATCTTTACAAATGATGAAATAAAATAAAAAAAATATAAAACAGCAAAGTAAAAATTCCTTTGTCAGCGTTACTTGCACCTACATTCTCTCAACATAAATGTTAATATGATGATATTTCACTCTAGCCTTAGGCCTATTGCCACTGTTTCTCCAATTTATATTAATCCCGCACACATACGTCACTACTAACCCTTCGCCAGTAACTTCTTAGTTCAGTAATGTATAGACACTTGAACGACGTTGACCTCCACAAATCAGAGAACCGAATCAATCACTTACAAATCATAAAAGATAAATTGCAACATCTATACGTCCCTTCATGAAACCCGAGTACCAAAATATCGATGTCCCTAGTTTATAACTACAGGTATTAGCAGCAATTCATCTGTCATTACATCATTAAACATTCTCGCTTCTTCCTACACTCTATATCAAGAACTTCTTGTCGCCTTTCTGACGGTGACTTCTTACTAAGGAAGAAAACTGTTGCCATTGCACTACAGTATATAAAATTTTTTTTAATAATTTCCATGCATTTCTTTTTCTAATAAAAATAATTATATAGCAAGTTTATGTATGGCCACGACTCGCAACTGATCAAACGATAACCTAAAATATGTATAAGCAATAAGAAAGCCAGGTCTGTGAATAAGACTGCACTGTCCAGTAAAAAAATCCGTAAAAGACAAATTTCATCATTCCAACCACCCATATGCAATAGCTCAACAAATCACTTTCAAAGAAAAAACGGACTTTATGAAAAATAAACGTATCGCTGATAACACCACAGCCAGTGACATGACAAATAAAAGCATAACTAGCTTATAAATAAGTGTCTTGCTATTTTACCACTTACAAAATGAACCACCTGGCTAAAAATTTACAATTGCGAAATTTCTTGTACCTGTTCAAAACTTCGTTTTGTAAGCCAACAATCTAAACCCTCTACAAACGGTCCAAATTTAATGTTTGCATTCGCTTAATATAAATATAAAAAAATGATAAGGCAATCAATTTTAATTGTTTTACAGTGACATAAATCCCGGAGAAGGCAAGGGATGTCTTTGCTTCCTCAAGTAAAAAAGGAAAGCCAAACTGTCATATGGCTCCCTCAAAATTTTAAATAACCATTTCAAAATCAAGACATTTTTGACAAGAGATGAACTATCCATGGCCTTTAAAAAGACCAAATCAGTTGGTTTTCAAGGGCTTCTCCCCCAACTGAAGACCCAAAGCAGTCCCTGAATGATTGTGCAAAACCTTCATTCATGCAGACCTCTTCCCAATATCTCAAACAGATCACCGCCCAGCGTAATAAAAAATGGTTGCTCTCATCATATACAAATATAAAACAAATATGAATGAACATGTTAAAACCCTACCGTGACTACTCTTTACATTAAACTATGTGTTCATGTTAACACTCCTTCATCTTATGATGTGCTCTTCTCCCTAAATGTATATACATATCCCCAAAAACATTCCCTCTGAATTTGGTTTTTTAAGCATTCTTCTTTAGTGGAGCTTCTGAGCAATGGCAGCTCATGGTGTAAATATGAGGAGGGGTACATTATGAACTTACAATGACTTGTCTTAAATAAAGATGATTACCTTCTACCCCTGTAACCAATAATGCCAAACACTGAAACAAAAAAACAATTACCACCCACAACAACTAAAAAATAGAATGTACATGTAGATCTTTCGGGACGTTTAAACAATACATCACGATCATCATGTTCCCTACTTTCCCCATCATCACACGTCTGACTCTTTTCATATCCACTAGAGCCCTTTTTTTGTTTGTTCTCAACCCTGACATCATCATTTTTCTCCCCTTCATAATTTTTATCTTGAAATTCACCCCCATACTTTCTTTTTCTCTGTTGCCAACCTATCCTTTCTACAAAAAAAATCTTTGAATGGCCCTTCTTGGGCATTGTTATATTCTCCACATAATTTTAAACTTTAAAATAACAAATTTACCATAACCAGACACCTTGATATAGCACAAATATTAATACTCGCCAACTCATACAAATAATATTTACCTACCAATAACAATGTTTCCCTCCAACAGAAACTTACTTTATGAAAAAACAATGAACAAAACTCCTCTAAACTATCAAACTTTTTACTCCACAGCAACCCCGACCATGTCACGTGAAAAACATAAATCTCTACAAAGAAATCCTCATATAAATACTCAAAATTCACTAAACACCTCGATGAATTAAAAAACAACCAAAATGATTCCGCAAGATTGTTACTAAAAATAGACCACGTTTGCAAATTTTGCATGAAAAAACCTCCAATTTTACACTCTCACGAAAGTCATATTTCCACCAAACTTAAAAACACGACAAAGAAGTACCATCCCTACAAATTGCACTAAACCGTATTTCGATACCACAAAGCATCTAGAAGGAGATAGAAATAAAGTGCCGGAAATTCAGATATTGACTTCGCGATAGTAACTGCATTAGTTGCGGTTGCCTGCAAGGCAGGCGCCACAACTAAAAATGATCCAACAGTGTATTAAATTGCAAGAACAAACAAGACATTCAATAATAAAGAAAAACGAAAGGAATCTGAGGCGATGGGCTCCCTTTACATAACATTCTGTCACCTTGTTGAAAAGTGGAGGCACTTTTAACAAAAATAACCAATCTTTTCAATGAGAAACCTTCAGTTGGGAAAAGGGTATTTCTACAGGGTTTGTAGTCCAAGATGGTCTGGAATATTTTGTCTTTCTTATGAAACCCTAGTTAATAGCTCTGGAATATGCCTAGATGTGCTACACTGTCAGTCAATTAGTGGATGATTAGAAAACAGCACTGATAACTCCTTTTGCATAATGAATAATGTGTATGCTATCTTTGAGAAAGTCTTCCTTGGATCTTACTACAACAACACCTTTTGTTGTATGGGATGGGTAGTTTCCAGTATACATTAACACCCTTGAGCCGGGCTTCGACAAATTCGTTTTTCATTACTTGTCCATCGGGCTAGGGATTCCAAAGCCTACTGGAAAGGATGAATATGCACTAGTCCCTATCTAATTATCTACTGTAGTACTAGCCACTGAATTCCTATGTGGAGAAAACTTCTGTGCTGCTTGCCCAGCGGGCTACAGTATTGAGAAGTTCACTTGTCAGAGTCATTTTTTACTTGTCCCGGACTGTCGGGCGGGGATTTGTTGAACCCTGCCTTGAGCATTTTACAAAGATTTAGCAACATTGGTTCATTTGAACAGAGGACACTGTATTACGGTGCATCCTGCCTTCAACATTACAAAATTTCAAAATGAAATACGTGATGCACTTTATTATGGTGCAAAGTGAAAGTGTAACTTAACAACACTGTATTTGCCTACAAGCATGTGATTGTGTTGTTTATGAAAAATAAATTATAATCAATCACTGTATGAATTGTGGGCTGAGCTTGGTGGTTACTGGTTAGATTCAATAGATGTTATATTATTTGAAAGGTTATGGAGATTCTCATCCCCATGAACTAAAATGCCTAATTAACAAAATAATTTATGAAACCTATATTGAAGTTAGACCATGTGTTTAAAGGTAAGAACAGGGAATAATTTATCCAGTATCGCATCGCAATTTGCTACACAAACAGGCCAAGTTGGCTACACAAATGAAAAATTGTGTAGCAATTTTTTGTGTGCATAACCCTTGCATTTTTACAAACAATGTGTGAAAACCTCAAAAATCTTCAAAACTGCTATGCAAAATTTGAATGCTAAATTATTCCCTGAAGAAGATGACAAAAAGTTGTAAGGATATGCAGTACTTCCTTTTCTAACACATTTTCACATTGGGAAGGTACACTAAATTAATAGAAATCTGGTTACGCAAAAAAAAATATTTAAACGTAAATCATATGTTCCTGCCATTGAAGAAATCTCCAAAACGAAAACCGAAGACCCCAAAGTAAAAAGGAGAAATACAGGTCAGAGTGTCATAAGGTAGGGCTGTTGTATGAATGTATGTAGTGTTCGACCAATCATCTGTTAGGTAATCGGCATCGGGCCGATTATTGCATTATCGGTAAATAATCGGCATCGGTAAAATTCTGCCATCCAACCGATCACTACCACCGATTATTTGCAAACTGGAAAAAGGGGCTAAATTTACTTGAAACTTGCTCTTAATTTCGTTAAAATTCCCCTAAATACTCAATCCTTTAATTTCCCGCCAAAACGGGATGCATTAATAATCACAAACATGTACATTTTACCCCTGCCATGGGAATGATCGTTTGATGTTTTCCGCTATAACCCGGCAGTATTACTTGGAATTCGATTAAGGAGTGCATTCAAGGTGTATTCTTGCTGTATCGCAGAAAGCGCTGCGTAAGTTGCTGTACAAACTGTTCTGCACAAAACACATAGAACAGACTATCTAGCTGCAGTGTTTTGCCGTTTTTTTTCAAATCCCCAAGCTTGGCATACGTATCTTTGCACGTTTTGTACACGTAGCACTTAGAATCTTGTGAAGTTCGGTGGTTATTACCTTGCATAAATTAAGTCATTCCCAGCATTCCTTCCGTAATGTTATTTACGGTAGGACTTCAGTAATGTTGTCATACGACGTCATTGCAAACGAAAACAGTAATGCACGTGGTCTCTTGCAGCAAACTTCTTGGCCCACACATGCACTAGACTTGCGTGCGTGTCCGTTTTTACCGCCAAACAAGGCATCATATTTTGCTCGGTGACATCATATGCAAAAGATCCATTGCAAAATTCAAATTGGCCCCTGCTTCGTGATTGGTTCAATTGCGTTGATTCTAGGCAGCCAATCAAAACACGCGCCTTCGCCTATGTGATTTAGTGTGTGAAAATACTCGGTCTGGAGACAAATTTTCCCACTGGGTTTGTGTTACGACCATCGCGCTTGTAATGCCGGCTAGCGAAGCCGGGCGAGCCCCGTGCTAAATTCACCTAGAAATGGCATCACAAATCTCTGCGTACGTGGATTTTTCGGGGATTGGACTTACGTGCATTTCAGTTGCAGATTCTTTTTAAACAAGACAGAAGTTTTGGACGAGAACTGCTAAAAATATACGGGGATATTTATATCGGAAAGGAACCATAAGATAAGTTTTACAGGTGCCCAGAACTGCTAAGATTATGATGATTGCTTTACATGGGGTTCGTTAAAGCGGGAGAGTAGCTACAGTACATTAACGCAACTACAACCCAGTAAAGTAAAGGAAAGCAATGTTCCGACATAATTGGGGGATGAAAACTAGACAGAGCATGATGTTGGCCTTTGAACGAAATTATCTTTTTTTAATTTTCCTTTTGAAGTGAAAATATTTCGCCTACAAAAATGATATCCCGTTCGTGAAACGAACAGAACTGTTCCCAAAATTTTCCGTCCTGAACTGGTTATGGTTATACGATATGCACGAAGCAAGGGGCACGTACTAAAGTGACAAACATGTGACTTCCCTCTTTCTAATAATCGTTGATCGGTAATCAGCATCGGGCCGATTGTTTAATTAAATAATCAGTAATTGAGTATTACCGATTATAGCATAATCGGTCGAACACTAGTTGTATGTGTCTCTTTAGTAGCATGCATACAGTAAGGCAGGGCTGTTTTGTCGCATGTGTCTCCAGTAGCATGCATACAGTAAGGCAGGGCTGTTTTGTCGCATGTGTCTCCAGTAGCATGCATACAGTAAGGCAGGGCTGTTTTGTCGCATGTGTCTCTTTAGTAGCATGCATACAGTAAGGCAGGGCTGTTTTGTCGCATGTGTCTCCAGTAGCATGCATACAGTAAGGCAGGGCTGTTTTGTCGCATGTGTCTCCAGTAGCATGCATACAGTAAGGCAGGGCTGTTTTGTCGCATGTGTCTCCAGTAGCATGCATACAGTAAGGCAGGGCTGTTTTGTCGCATGTGTCTCCAGTAGCATGCATACAGTAAGGCAGGGCTGTTTTGTCGCATGTGTCTCCAGTAGCATGCATACAGGAAGGTAGGGCTGTTTTGTCGCATGTGTCTCCAGTAGCATACAGTAAGGTAGGGCTGTTTTGTCGCATGTGTCTCCAGTAGCATGCATACAGTAAGGCAGGGCTGTTTTGTCGCATGTGTCTCCAGTAGCATGCATACAGTAAGGTAGGGCTGTTTTGTCGCATGTGTCTCCAGTAGCATGCATACAGTAAGGTAGGGCTGTTTTGTCGCATGTGTCTCCAGTAGCATGCATACAGTAAGGTAGGGCTGTTTTGTCGCATGTGTCTCCAGTAGCATGCATACAGTAAGGCAGGGCTGTTTTGTCGCATGTGTCTCCAGTAGCATGCATACAGTAAGGTAGGGCTGTTTTGTCGCATGTGTCTCCAGTAGCATGCATACAGTAAGGTAGGGCTGTTTTGTCGCATGTGTCTCCAGTAGCATGCATACAGTAAGGCAGGGCTGTTTTGTCGCATGTGTCTCCAGTAGCATGCATACAGTAAGGCAGGGCTGTTTTGTCGCATGTGTCTCCAGTAGCATGCATACAGTAAGGCAGGGCTGTTTTGTCGCATGTGTCTCCAGTAGCATGCATACAGTTATTCTTCCTGTATGGATGGAGGAATCAAAGGGTCTTCCTTTTGTGGTCTTTGTTTTTGAGATTGCCCTATTATACAAATCGTCAAAATGAAGACTGAAAAACGAAGACGGCCAGTTAATTCCCTGATTTTTGTTTTGTATCTATTTTTCTCGTAATCAGATATCTATTGAAGCAACTTTATGATGGATTTCCTTTTGAATACTTGATGTGACTGGAAATGAGATAAGAGACACTGGTATTCAGTCTTTGTTTTGGAGGTCTTCCTTTTTGACCCTCCCAACTGTAAGGTACTATGCATGCCTCAAGTAAACACCCTGCCTGATTTCCACAGCCTTCCACATGATTAAGTGAAATTCTGACACACGTCCTGGCCCTGTGGGGACAAAATTACTGTGAAGTCCCCTGCCAAATCCTGGCCCAAAGCCTGACAATCTCAGAGTCTTGGGGGTTGGGGTTGCAAACGATAGGCCTTGGCCCGCCGCCTTAGTGCATAGGGCCTAACATAAGGCCTAGCTTCACTGGCACTCATTTGATATAGCTAGGCCTAAGGTCATAAATAGGGCCTAGGCCTAATTAAATTTTTTAAAACTGGGTTTGGCTCCATACTGGAAAGTAGGGCCTTTCAGAGAAAGATCTTTGGCGTACAGAAATGTACCCAAACAAATTTGGCGTATGGCGTACCCAGCTGATACAGGGAAAATTACAACAGTTGGCATACAATTGCAACAATTGGTGTGACGTTTATTCCAAACACCTCCAACTTGGGGTGATTCTTTGGCATAGGCTATGGCAAATGTACTTTCCAGTGTGGGTTGGGCTAGCCTAGATTAGTCACTGAATGTGACCGTATAATCCGCTCCTTGTAGTCACTCCTTACTACGGTCACTGGCCCACATGTACAAAGGTAACAATGTTTTAAGCCAAAACAACAAACCGAGCTATAATTACGATGGAATGGTTCCTAGAACAGATTTGAGTTAATTTAATGATTTTGAGCATTCTTAAATACTACTTATACCTTCTGGAATGTTTATTCCAGTAAATTCATAGCAAAAGGCAGGAAAAATGTGGTACCATCCTTCGCAGTAATATCGACATCTTGATTGTCTGCTACAGTGCTACTGTGTTGCATGATGGGAAGGACTTCCGCTAGATAAGCTGTCGAAGACCAATTAGTAAGCACGGCTCGTCAATACTTGTACTTCATATAGTAAGCTCTCTGTACATTACGAAATTGTACAGTCACTGCGTAGGTTTCTCCGTTTTAAATGAGATCACATGACAAACACTGACTTCTTCGACTGAAAAAATAATCTGCACAGGCTTAAAGTTACTCGCTGAATTATCCAGCCAAAATTTTCCTCTTAAAGGTCTCATTTCGTTAACAGACTTGTGTGGAAGGTGAATGTGATGACAAAGATCATCTGTGGAAAGTTTGGTGAGAAAAGGTATCTTTTTGGGGACGTGAGGGATGCCTACTCACGCGTGAGTAGGCAAGTGAGCTGTGTTTTTGTATATACCGGGCAAGGGCCCAGAAATGAAGTGTATAGCATAGGAACGTAATGCTGGGTCCTGTTCAAGGGCTAGCCTAGATAGGCCCAGCTCTTGATGAATTTTTTTAAAAGCAGGCCTAGGCCTATGCATATTTAAGAAGAAGGACCAAGAAGAATGTGGTTACCACTAAGGGGGTTATGTCTGAAACAGTCGAACGACTCTAGATTTAGGCCTAGGCCTGTGCCAAATCCTTCATTAGACTACCCATTGATACCTGTTTCGCGAAGTCAGTTCGGCACTGTTACTGTGTTAGACTAGCCTACTATTTACAGTATTAGTATTACAATTAACGTTAGGCAAGTCTATTTCAGTGTCGTTCGCACAAGCCTAACGTTATAACATAGAACATGTCGAATGTCAATTAATTCACTCTTAGTCTCTTACGGAATCTGGGTGTTGAACAGTTCTTTGACATATTCCCGTGTGGGCCTGCCAGAATCTGATTGTGTGATCGTAGCCTGCCGTTGCAAGGATAACTTGATCGCCATTATTTCCTCCCGAAGTCATTTTCGTTTTTTCCTTCGTTTGTTTAGGTACGGAGATGGAACGCCAAAAAGCTACTATACACAATACTGTAACTGTGGGAAAGGGAATTGTTGCTGATAAAGCTGATATTATACTTTTTGCTGATGACACTAACATTTTCTTCAGACATAAGAGTGTAGATTCATTGTGTGATACCCCTTCAATTGAATTGAGTAAGATATGTAACTGGTTCTCTGCTAACAAGCTATCCTTAAACGTTAGTAAAACTAACTATATTATCTTTGGTAATAATAGAACTAGCAGGCGGGATAGTGATGTCTGTATAAATGGGATTGCTATTAAGCAAGTGACCACAACGAGGTTTCTAGGAGTACACATAGATGAAAAGCTCACCTGGCGAGAACACATTACAAATATTTCCAAGACGATTTCAAGAAACGTGGGCGTACTATCCAAACTAAAACACTTTTTGCCAAGAAATATACTCATGACACTAAACCAGACTTTAATTATTCCCCACTTAAATTATTGTTCCATTGTCTGGAGCGGGGCTAACAGTTCTTACCTTAGCCAACTAACTACATTGCAGAAACGAGCGGTTCGCCATTTAGCTCATGCAGGTCCCAGAGACCACACCAACCCACTATTTAAAAAGTTTCAATTACTCAAATTTACCGACATCATTGATTACAACATTGTTGTATTTTCTTACAAGGCTTGGAATAGACTACTACCAGATACATTTCATAATTTTATAATTAGCAATACTTCTGTTCATAGGCATAGTACTAGACACGCTAAATCTGCCCATCGTCATTACTATCGCACGAACATTGGATCGTTTAGCTTGCGTAATCGTAGCACTAAAATCTGGAATACCCTCACAGACTGGTAGCCGGTCGTTTCGCCCCCTTGCCAGTTCGCCCCCAACCAGTTCGCCCCCTAAATACCAGTTCGCCCCCAAACATTAACCAGTTCGCCCCCTAAGACCTGTCAGTCCCCCCCCCCCCCCAAAGACCTACCGGTTCGCCCCCTAGTCTTTCTGAAGCAGGTCCCTTTAACAACTTAACAAGTGAATGTGTTATAACAAAAGATGTCAACGAAGTCAAGTTTCTTATTTAATTGTCTTTCAGGATGAGATTGAGTTTTTTTATTTTTAAAGGTGAAACAAGTTGTTCATATGTACTAACTCACGTACGCGCAATTGCTGAGAATTGAGTGTTGATAGTACTGATGTAACGTTACACTATATGCGTTCTCGTTACTACATCGTTCACGTGCTTCTTTGTGCAAACATTCGCTTATCATATGTTGTGGTTGTTTTGTTTGGTTCTATTTATAATTTCCAATAAATGGCGCAAAAATCGAAAATGGTTTAAAAGATGCTAGCTTACTTGCTTGTGAAATTTATTCTGGACGTGCAAGAGAATACCAGGTCAACTTAACATATGACTAGTTGGTGCGTCAGATAGCGCACCGCCTACCCTTACTTGACTAGGTTTTTGTCACATTCTTGCCTACTTTGAAAATTACTGTTATGACAACTACAAAACTGCATTTAAAGTCAGTTTATTCGATGTCATACTCATAAGTATTTGGGGGCGAAACGACCTCCTCTTTGGGGGCGAAACGACTTCCACTACGGGGCGAACTGGCAAGGGGGCGAAACGACCGGGGCGAACTGGTTGGGGGCGAACTGGTAAGGGGGTGAGACGACCGGTAACCCACAGACTCAGTAAAAAATTCTGCCTCTCTGTTTATCTTTAAGAAGGCGATTAAGGAAGGCATCATTGATAATTATTAAGTTCCCTTGGTGAAATTGAAATTATTCTTAATATCTTTCAAGTATGCTCATAATTTTTCCAAATGTGAGTGTATAATACGGAGACATGTCATAGTTATGTATGTACGTTTTTGTTTGCTGTTTGTTTTGTAGAAATTGTAAATATCTATTATCTTTTTTTCTTGGTTATAGGGAGTCATCCACTTTGTTAAGCCAATTTTGGTTTTCTGGATGACTTCCTTTCACATCATATTATAATATGTAATGTGATGAAACACATAAATGAAATGAAATGAAATAGCGGAGTAGCCTACCTATTGAGTTGTGCAGACGCAACTTTTGCGAAACTAGTATGTAGGTATATGCATGGATTCGAAGTACTACCTCGGAGGTAGTACTT
The DNA here is from genome assembly GCA_037179385.1 of Holothuria scabra. NCBI lineage: Eukaryota > Metazoa > Echinodermata > Holothuroidea > Aspidochirotida > Holothuriidae > Holothuria > Holothuria scabra. The sequence continues at coordinate 56,481,010 of CM074184.1, forward strand.
CCATGGTATATGTATTTAGTAGTGCTGGCGCGTACACTAGTATTCGTTGACTTCCTTAATCATTGGTTTAATTTACTGACGGACTACATAGACCCATATTGTTTCGTTTTTTGAAGCCAATACAGGGCTCCATTGAAATTGTTTGTGATGACTTACGTACGCCAGGGTGAGATGTGGACAACTGTACGTGTCTTCTACTTCTACACAAAAATAGTATTGTTTGAAATTAAAAGAAGCCTGAAGTTTTTCTGTTTGTTTCAAAAATGTAGAAGTAGATGTTTATGTTTCATCTGTCATGGGGGTTTGTAGGGGTTCCGATAACTCTTCTTCAATATATAAGTGACATTGCGTTCTCTGAGAGAGCACAATGTCCCTTATTGAAGAAGAGTTATCGGAACCGGCCCCTACTAGTTTTGTATGCAAAATTATGGAATCCTTAAAGGCCCACCCTTATAAAAAAAAAAACCCACATAATTCCCACAAAAATCCTGTAGGAAAATGAAACTTTCCTATAGGAATTTGCAATTTCCTATAGGAAGTTACAACTTCCTACAGGAATTATGTGGGATAATATTCAGCTTGTGCGAGTTTCCCACATGAAAAAGTTGAATTCCCATATGGAAAGTTGAAATCCCCATATGGGAAGTGAACTCTTCATGTGGGAAGTCATCTTTTGGTATGGAGAGTTGAATTCCCCATATGGGAAGGCACAAAATGGCTGTGTGGATTGTGCAGTGAACAGCTTTGAAGGAAGTCTATTGTGATTGGCTTATTCAAAGGCTCTGTCACAACAAAGCCCTTTTCAAAGGAGTCTTTGTATGGTACATGCAGAGTGTTGAGCTGTGTAGAAAAGCAAGTATAGTGTACAGTTTAACATTGTGTTGTATACAGCAGTCAGCAGTTACAGTAGCAAGCAGTGAGAGTGGATGCACACTGTGCAGTTGTAAATTTGAGTGGAGGCTGTGGACTATATATGTGCTGAATGCTGTTAAGTAAGTGACTAAGTCTGAGTGCTGTTTTGTCGCATGGACTGAGATATTTTTTTATAAGGTGTAGCCTCAGCAATTGGACTCTCATATTCAAAACACATGCAGCTGGCAATGGGATGTGCTGTAAAAGGGATCAGTTATTGGTGTGGCATACAAACTTGGACAAATTTCAAACAAGTTGCATCTAGTGGACTTTAATTCTTATGGACATTCATCAGGATTTTGCACATGCCTTGTCACAAATTTTTCTGAAGAAGAGACTGCATTAGAACACATGCAAGCAATGTGATCGATGTACTTTAAAAGGAATCAGTAATTGTGTTGCAAACAAACTTGGACGAATTTCAAAGACATTGATTAACTCTCTAACCAGTTGCATCTAGTGAACTTTTATTTTGCACATGCCTTCACAAAATATTTTGGAGAAGAAACAATCGTGTATCGAGTTTAGCAAGAACTTTATGGTGAACGTTACATTTAAAATAGCCATAATACTCTTTTGGACACACTTTAATTTATAGAAACATTATAATGTGACTGTATATACTTTTATACTGCACATGTATACAGTAGTATGCCTGCAGAGGATGGTGAATGGAAAATAATGATGAAGACCTGAGTACATTGAAAAATCCCCCTTCAAGAAAATGGTAGAACCTGGTATGGGAAGGGATGACCAGCATGTGGGATTTATGTGGGAATATTTCCCACATTCATGTGGGAATTAAGTGGGATTTTTTCCCACATGCCCAAAAACCCACATAAATCCCACATGCTGACTCCTGTAGGAATTATGTGGGATTTTTTTATAAGGGCAGTTCTCTCACCCCAAACAGTACCAGTTCTCCTAGCATTCTTACTGAAGCCCCTCCCACAATTGTCTGAAATTCATCCTTATCCAGACACAATCTCAGTTTATTGCTTCATGGTGAATATAAAAAACTCATTTTATATAATAAAAACACTCTCAGTACCATTCATGCATGCCGTGTAGTACAAGCTATGCAACTCTGCATTGTTTGAATTAGCTGTCAGTCAATTGAGAAATTCGATACCCGGGTTCCAAAATTGTAGTTTGGGGTGAGAGGTTTGGACCTTTAATCAAGGACTATTTGCCCGAGCATCAATGGGTTACTCAATCTGACTCAGCATCGTTTCCTACCCAGTAGGTCTTGTGTTACAAATTTGCTAAGCTTTCTTGAGGATGTTTCTTTGTCTCTCGATTCAGGTTCCAGTGTTGATGTCATCATCATCATCATCCGGTATAGTGCCAACTTCAAAGGTGAAGACTCCTGCACTGGGGAGGCATATTGGCTATGTGGGCACGACTATCCTACTTGGATTTTCTTCTTAAATACTCTCAATGAGGGAGCCTTAATGATATCCTCAGGAAAACAGTTCCATTCACGTACTGTTCGGGGTTAATGACATCTTAGTACAATAGTCCCTATATAGTAGAGCTAGGAATGAAGTACGCTTGGGAGTTTTCACGACGAGTGGGGAGTTTATGATTTTTAGAGATAAGATACTTATTTGGATATGGCAACTAGATAGTTGATTCTGGATCTTGTAGAACATCGACAGTCTAGCTAACTTTCGTCTTTCAGCAAGGGTTGGACAATGCAAAATCTGAAGCATACAGCCAACACTAGAGGTACGATTGCAGCGATGGCCGGAGAGCAAATCTTGCAGCACATCTTTGAACCGTCTCAATTTGGTTTGTCAGGTTGTTTGTATAAGGGTCCCAGACGGTACTGCTGTACTCTAGAATAGGTCTAACAAGAGACTTATACGCTTGCAGTTTTACCTGAGAGTTTCTTATGTTGATATTGTCATTTGTCATAATTTGTCATTTACCTTGACTTCCAAAAAGCCTTTGACAAAGTACCTCTAGGTAGACTCATGGTAAAATTGCATAGGTTAGGCATCAACGGCAAGTGCGCTCAGTGGATCAATTCGTGGCTCAATGGTAGTTCTCAGAGAGTTGTTGTCAATGGCAATTTTTCTTCTTGGAAAGAAGTCTCAAGTGGTGTACCACAAGGTTCTGTTCTTGGCCCACTTCTTTTCTTAATTTTCATAAATGATATTGATAGCTCTATCGATCACTTCCAGTATAAGTAAGTTTGCTGATGATACTGAGCTCTATATAGGAAGGGGATAAGACTGATTCCTTATTGCTTCAGAATGATCTGGATAGGTTATTTTCATCATCTCAGACCTGGCAAATGTCTTGTAATGCTGATAAGTGCAAAGTCCTCTACTTTGGTTCTAAGAAACCCCGCTATGATTAGACTATGAATTAAAATTTTGAACAAAGTGACTTCTGAGAAATACCTATAGGTGTAGTTATTAGGGGAGATTTGAAGCCATCTAGGCAGTGTGCAGCTACTGCTGCAAAGGGGCAAATAGGGCGCTTGGGTTGATCAGGAGGGATTTTTAGAGTTTTAGTACAGAAATTGTGCTAAATTTGTAGAAAACAGCAGGTTTAGACAATGATGCACAGGCCTGAAGTCCCTTCTTTGAAAAGGACAAATTGCTTTAAGAGGAAGTTCAGAAGAGAGCTACTCGACTCATCATACCTGAGGTTAGAAATATACTGTACCTCATCCACAAAGGCTTAAGCTGCTTGGGCTTACCACTTAAGAGCTGCGAAGGATTAGGGGAGACATTCTCAAGGTATACAAATTTCTATCTGAAGGAAATCCTTTGTTAGCTTGTAGTTATTTAAAGGTCCAGAGTAATCCTCGGGTTAGAGGAGATGGTAAAAAACTTGAAAAGTCTTTTGCTAGACTTGACATTAGGAAGTTCAGTTTCTCTCATAGGGTTGTTATTGAGTGGAATATTGCCTGTCTGAGTGGGTTGTTAACTCCACATTAGTTCACTGTTTTAAGGTAAATATTGACAAGTTTTACCATGACTGTGGTAGAATCTAATCCTTCTGGGATCGTTAGGTGTTGGAGGTTTGCGCTTTTTTTGTTGGGTTTTTGGATTACAGGGCATCATATGGGGCCTTTATTACAGCCCTCCTTTGCCCTTTAACCTGTTATGGTATGTTATGGTATGTTATGTTATGTTACGTTACGTTACGTTATGTTATGTTATGTTATGTTATGTTATGTTATGTTATGTTATGTTATGTTATGTTATGTTATGTTATGTTATGTTATGTTATGTTATGTTATGTTATGTTATGTTATGTTATGTTATGTTATGTTATGTTATGTTATGTTATGTTATGTTATGTTATGTTATGTTATGTTATGTTATGTTATGTTATGTTATGTTATGTTATGTTATGTTATGTTATGTTATGTTATGTTATGTTATGTTATGTTATGTTATGTTATGTTATGTTATGTTATGTTATGTTATGGTATGTTATGGTATGTTATGTTATGTTACGTTACGTTACGTTATGTTATGTTACTGTATACTTGAAACGTTGAGGAACGATAACTTTTGAAGGGAGAAATACTTTCACCTCCTTTGAAATGTATCCATAACCTTTATCGAGCATTGAGTGATGTAATAGGTAGATCTCACAACGTGATCAAGGGAGAGTACGTAAGAACGTTCGGAAGCCGACAAAGGGTTAAGTTACAGAAGAAAGGCATAAGTATTAGCTATCTGAGGATTCAGTATAGATAAGGTATAACCGGCTGGATTTCTTCAGTACCAATTGGTTTTAGTCGGACCTGCCACGACCCTTTCCAGTTGTGTCTCATCACTGGCTTGTTTTCCCTTCTCAATAGCTTATAATGACTGATCACCAATCACAATGGCAGTAGGTTCCAGTTTTAAAATTTGCGGTATGACCCGGCCTAGACTGAGCCTAATTCCAGAAATATGGCTGCATACTCCTTCACAAGGCGGCTGCTCTAACCACTTGACTATGTAATAAGTCAAGCCGTTATTTAATTATCCATTCGGGAAACGATTCACAATTCAGTTTTGATTACCCTTTCTAACATCCTCCCTCTCTGCCTGATTACGTATCTTATGGCTTCAGGAGGGAAAAAGCTCACTACACTACACACGTACACTTGATAGAGTCATGTTTTCACATCTAATAAATTGATTCACAGTAACAGATAGATGATACGTGACATATATATGGGTTAGCTATAACAGGCCATTCAATCATGTGTTTATTGCTGTTTACACAGTCAGACAATGTGACACATTGAAAGCATAGCTCATTTGAAGGCACAGATCATTAACAAACTCAGATAACAGTTACACTTCAGTCACCACCGCCTTTGATATCCACTGGGGTGTCTAGTTTGATTTCTCGAGGTGCAATGTCCCTGCATGAAGCGTCACTCGGATGTCTTATTTTAAACTTGCAGTACCTCTTTAACTTCGAATTATATTAATAAAATGAAAATCTCGCAATACAGGGAAATTTACAAATAGTGTAAGAGCACCAAGTAATCAGTGATTCGGGGAAATATTTTTAAAGGACCAAACCTCTCACCCCAAACTATAATTTTGGTACGGGGGTACCAAAACTCTTAATTGGCTCAGGTCTTTGATTGACAGCTAATTCAAACAGTGCAGAGTACCAAAGCTTACATTACACAGCCTGAACGGTACCGAGAGTGTTTTGATTAGTTTTTCTACACTCACATTGAAGCAGTAAACTGAGATTGCATCTGGATGAGGATGAATTTCAGGCAATTGTGGGAGGGGCTTAAGTAAGAAGGTTAGGAGAATTGGTACTGATTGGACCTTGAAGTAATTTCCGAGACTGCTTCAAGCATTGCCGAAACCTTGCTTAGCTGATCCATGTTAGGACTTTCGTCTAATCGAACTATAAAGAGTTATATAAACCTGCTTCAGCTGCCTATTTTGGGGTTTTGATGTGTTTGCCGCCATCTTTGTTGTTGTTAATCTATTTATATGCTGATCGTGTCTAAAATTAAGGTAGCGGACCACTAACTCCACTACTCATACGTGGGAAAACGTTAACTGGCATATGAAGTGCCTTAAAAGATTTATGGGTTGTTGTTTCTGACTGTGTTACTTAAATTATGATCAATTTTCCATTTGGAATGTAGATACAATGAGTTGGGATACAGAGCTGTGCAAAATTCAAGGCAATTTGACCAATTTTATTGCCCGCATTTTGTTATTGTATTACTCCGCTCTGTGAAATGACGTCTCTGAGTAGCTATTCAATGGCGGGAAACACATATCTATCATTCAAGACTCTCTAGCTTAAAGTTTCAATGTTCATGGTATAGAAATTCGAAAGTGCCATGAAATCCCGTATATTGTGAGTCTTGATCAGAGGGGTGGCATGTCCCGGTTGTTGAAAGCTACTACTGGGGGCTAGGGGGAAAAGTAAGTTGCCTAATTTAGTAAGCCAATGGACTTATAATTAGTGGTCCGTTAACTTAAAGCTCCGGACGAACGGACCCCAACTGTTTCTCACAATTCGTGACATATTTTGATTGTTGGATCCTGCATCTATTTGGCTGTAATCGTAGTACCAAAGTCCACGGACTTTCGCAAACAAAGAGGCTCATGGACCCAAGAGACTTTTCTGTCCTCTACGTACCTTTTCGCTACATCGACAACAATGAAACAATACGTTCAAGAGGATTTTGCATGCTCACCCCTAACCTTCCTTCTCTTTTAAAACCATATACCAAATTCATGAATCTCGTATGATAATCAGTCTTGGCCAATATCTACAGCATACGAGGCTTTTCAGTCTGCTTTTGGGTGCGTCGATCACAACAACAACAAATATGTGAAGAGCTAGTACGGTCATGTATGCTACCGAACTCTCTTCACACAGTCGCAAGTTAGCTAAAACTAGCAAACCCCTTCTACGTACATGTATCATCCCGGGATGATGCCATGTCCATCCACGTGCGTTTGAATAGTACACATGGGCGCAAATCCCGGGGGGGGGGGGGCAAGGGGAGCCTTCGCCCCTCAAGTGAAAAAGTGGGGGCCAAATCGTAATTTGTCGCCACAAAATTTGAGTGAACCTAAAAATACGGTCACCCTTTTCGGTTTTTTCGTTCGAAACAGTTTTTATGAAGCTTCGGAAATGCTAGAACACAAGAGCTTCCGGGGACTTCGCCCCTGGACCCCACAGGGGCTTTGCCCCTGGATCCTACCAGGGGCCCTTTGGGGCTTCGCGGTTCGCGCTCGCAGTTCCCGCCACGCGTGCACAGTTTTAATGCTCATGGGCACATAATAAGCATTTAATTCACCCCCACTCTCAAACAGAGATTTGCGCCCCTGATAGTACAAGTGTATATGTGCCTTCTCATTGTCGACGAAAATTTTTCCAAGTGTAATTATACTTCAGTTGTGAAGATAAAAATGTAAATTTAGATTTACATTGTGGATTTTATTTACTCCAGATTTAAAATTGCAATAGTTTAAAATGTCACGTACAAGACGTAAAATAGGGCAAACAACAAAAACAAAAACAAATATGTTTTGCTTGACCCGAGATTCCGCGAGATCTCGGGTCTAGCAAATTGTACTTCACTGGTATAGAGGGACAGCGATCAAACAGTCGTGACGGAGAAAAGTTAAATTTACCCCACTCTTTTTACATTTTTAACAGTTTTTGAGGAAGAAAAATGTTATGTTCTTGGTGCTAATTTATAAAGCGAAACGTACGAATTGAGACCCTGGTAGTAGTTGACGCTGGGAAAGAAAGTTTAGTTATTTGTTTTGTCACGAATATTTCAGTTTGTTTCAGAATATTTCAGAATATTACAGTTTGTGGGAATCTAACTCCGAAACCGTTGATATGACCAACACAAAGTACCCTCTTGTTTGCTTGATTTCATTTCTTTGTTTTTACACATCATATATGTATAAACATATGATTTTTATTTGATACTTGCAAATTCAACAACTACCTTGGGTCGGGTAAATTTGGGCATGTGAGCATTGTATAAAATAAGCAGGACGCTCAAAGAAATGGGATATCATGTAAAGTTCGTCGAAACTTAAGTAGGCGGTAAGCAATGCATTGACTTGTTGTCATTTCCCTTGAAGTAGACCAGTTCGAACTTTCTTCAAGGGTCAGTATTGTGCAATAGGTCAAATGTCAACGAGTAACACTTTAACATGTGTTTACAGCATATGACGTGTGTAAACACACGTTAATCAGCACGTAGGCGAAGCGCCCAGACATTTTGCTACCAATCAACCTGAACAGAAAGTTCCCTAACGCATGCGCAGATATATACTTCAGACTCGTTAATTACAAAAAGATTTCAAAATGTATTGAAGTTTCTCCAAGTATATGCCAGTTGTTTTCATCATAATGCTATGTCGCAATGTCTCAAGTTAGTGCATTTCGTTTGTTAGTTGTAGCTGAATATAAAAGCTCATTTTCCTCTTTGCAATTGGTTGACTAACTTTCCTTACAAGCACATTTTATCCGATGGTAGGCTACAACTTATCTCTTAATTTTCTGAATATTGTGCATTTTCCTCACTTCTTTTGTTACAGTAGTACATTTTATTGCAAAATTACCCTGCTTGCATCATGCTTTCAAGAGCATTTCCGCCGAGGGTTTCTGAGGGTCACTATATTTCAAAATAAGAAAGAAAAGAATATTCCGCGTCAAGTAATAGTGGCGCTTAGCCTAGTTAGATAGTGTTTTGGAAGTTCAACAACCCATTTTTTTTTAAATGTCTGAATCCGTGCCTACTGCGACACATATATTGACTAGTTCCCCATATTTGCTACGTATTGCTTATTTATTTATAGCATGGTGCTTCAGCCAATCCGCAGCATATCCCATAATAATAGACTTCATGTATTTTAAGCCTGAGTTTCCCAGCTCCCGCCGTTCGTGTTGACCAATCCTGGAAAAACATGCAACAAGCTTTACTTTTAGGAGTATGTATAGTTTCAAATCATTTTTCTATGGTCAGCTAATGAAGAAAGAATTACTCGTCATGTACCTATTATTGTACTGAAATATTTCATTTGAGTGAGGAGATCAATCTCCGGAACAGACAATGGACTACTTGCAACAAGGGAGCTGTTAGGGAGTCAGCAGCTCCCTGTTTCAACAGATTTTAATTTCTCCTGTATATATCTTATTTTTGTGAAGCTTACTTCTTTATTAAACATTTCGCACTCTTAATTTGGAACTCTGCCCTCCACCTGTTTCGTTTCTCTGTTGCATTAAAATAAAAATCTATAGTTCATCCCAATAAGTCATATTTCACACACGTTAGATGAAATATCGCCCTATATCTGGAGTGAAAGTGGTTCACTCACATTCAGGTGAAGCTAATGAAGTGGGGCTTAAAGGCTCAGTAATTCTATCCAATTGGCTGCCTTTTTCCTGTTGTGTCTCCCTCTGGCTTGGTTTCCCTTCTTCATTGCTTGTACTGAGGTAAAAGTTACACCCTTTTTGGAGAGGAATTTACTCGTACTTTATTTTTAGGGTGTACCGATTTTAGGCACTACTAGACATGGTTAATACAAAAAGAATCAATTTCACAAGGAATAAGCAGTCAAAAGACGTGATATTAATTTTAAAATTTAAAATTTATTAAAAAAGTCTAAAATATGAATTTAAATGGCATGAAAACATGATAGGTGTAAGTTTGGAAAAATAATAATCTGTTTGAAATTTACAATCATAATTAAAATTAGCATGCAGAACGATCTAAATTTGTGTCTCAACAGTTGATGCATAGTTTGATTTAACGCCTGATTGAATAAACTTCATCCAGGAGAGTAGTGATCTAGCCTGCAGTTGTTAGGAAGCATTTTGCTGTCATCAATTCAGAGAGTTCCTCTGCTCTGGTTACTTCCAATCGAATGTTGTGAATGAAGGCAAAGATGTCTTCCTTGGTGATGTATCTTTCAGGTTTTTGTTTTTGGGTTTCCTTGGTAACACGTTTAGCCGTAAATATGAAAACAATTAACCAAGACTCTGAATGTATCGTTATATGGCGAAATGTATATTTTGAACCAATGTGAAAAATATTTCTCGATTTCTAATTAGAAACTGTGGTTAACAATTACAATTTTATTTAAATGTATACAAAAACCATACCTTTAATGACGTGTTTCTGACAGTCTGTGTCCTCCATGAATAAATCGTCATGTTGGACGTCACGGAGTTCGGCTGTACGACGAAGTCGTTTTGAAGGCAGAAGAACTGGCCTCAAATTAGAAACCGATGCTAAAAAGGAGTTCCTTCCCTTATCCTTAACGTTGTTTCCGACGTCTTTGGCTAAACGACGTTTTCGTCGATGACTTTTCAATATCGATGTTAAGTCGTTGGAAGTATTCCCTTGATGGGATGACGTCACGTTGCAAAGATCCACACCTTTGAGATCTTTATAGAGGGCGTCCCCAATTGCACTTCCTACACAACAAAGGAAAATGTAGCTTATTTGGATCGGGTTTAAGCACACACCAACACAAATATGTTATATAGTGCCTCCATTCGGGGGTAAAATCAACTACAAAATCAACTACAAAATCAACTACAAAATGTTAAATATGGGAAAATGTAGGACAATAATAAAAATGAAGGAAAATTTGATCCTAGCTATGGTCAGATAGAGTAGCCTTGATCTGGTGAATTTGAAAATGTTACTATGGTGCAGCGACTGATAAGCCTCGTTAAGAGTCTGTGTCATCGGATTTCTCTCAAGCAATGAGTCTGTTTACGGTTTGAATTAGTTCTGAAAACGAGGCGAACATCCTCATCGAGTGCGCAGAACAGTGCATATGTTAAAGTAACGGTCCTAAAACTAATTATTTTCATGCCGTTGACTCGGCCATTGCTTCATACTGCTGAGTCTAAGGCAATTTTCTGCACCCATGCGCAAACAGATTTATTTCAAAGTAAGATTAACTAGACCAACAAGTATGAAAAAGTCACACAAACGAAATTTATCTTACCTTGTAAGCATTCAGATCCGAGATCTTGCAAGAGATGCATTTCCTTTCGAAATATTTCACAAAGTTGATAACTCGTTTGTAAAGCACTAGCTTGTAGTATTAGTGATAACACTGTAGTGTTTAGTACAGTTTTTGTTGTAGCAAACCGATCCGACTCACAACGCTGTAGCGTCACAGTCACACTCTATGAACGCGCGCATTTTACTGCGCAGTGTACGTTTTAAGGCAATGCAGATTACGCAATGACCACAACCACAACGAACACTCTATCAAAGCCATAGCGCGCCTTACCGAATCCGTTATGAATGAACAAAGATACCCGGTAACTCCTATGCCTACAATATAACGATCCATGGAGATAAAAATTAAACAAGCGCGTTCCTATGTGGTTGTAATCTGTGTACAAAATCAAGAAAAGGTTATGGAAAATTCAATTCTTAAAAGTAAACGATTGTGTGTTTTAGTTACGCTTTGTATTCGTGCAAATCACGATTATCTGGCTCTTACTTGGAAACTCAATTCTACGCGCGAATGGTAAGAGCAACGCATCAGTTTCTTGTGCATCATCGTGACCGCATAGGAAATTAACGGTGGCCGAGAAAGGCTGTAGTGGCGCTATTTCATTTCAGGAAAGTTTCAGTAAGCTTACCTGCTGTACATATTAGCGGTAAATACACCTTACTTATTATCAGATAACTTATTATCTTCAAATGCGTGTAATTTGTCTGTAATCTATTGTAACTGTTTACCTCGCCACGTACCACCTTTAAATCTTAATTGCAAGGCGCAAATTTTATCATTTGCCAATACAATTGCTTCTACAAAACAATTCATCTCTACGTGAACATTGACACATTTTCTAAAGGTGATTTTAGAGATGCTTACAAACGTAGCTCTTTTCTCTTTTGTTTCACTTTTTAAGAAGATACTGAACTAATTAATTTTGAGCTTGAAAGGCATATGAGCACTGCTTAAGTAGGAAAAACCACACACACATACACACACAGACAGACCCTTTGGGGGGACGGGCTGAAAACCAGAACCAAGGTCATTTTCTACAATACAAAATTTCGCTTGGTTGGGATTAGGGGGCCCTAACCGCCAAGAACTGTCTGTGTGGGGAATATGACCGTGGGAAATACAGAAATGTCGAAATGGCGGGAACTCTATAGCAATCCTAAGTTCACCACGAACCGAAGGTCGAGTTTGCAATCGTAAGATGGAGGGGTCGCGTTTGGTCTCCTAGGGGACTAAGAGATGGAGTAATTCCAGGGGACTAGATCTTGAAGTTTGTATATTCATTAAGTACATGAACATTGATCCTACTTATACCCCAGGGAGGGAAAGTGTTTCAGAAGAAAAACTTAAAAAGGTTTTGAAATGTTACAAATTTCTTAAAATTTAATTTAAGGAATATCTTGTTTTTTATTTACTAGGTTGTTAGTTGTTTATGTTTCAGATTTGCCTCTGTATTTAGTTTTGCAAAAATCATGTTACTCTTAACCAAAAACACTAATAATTAGTGTTCTTGAATACATACCTACCATAAATCCCCTTCTATTGTTAGAGTAGCTGATCCAGTGGGATTAAGGGACTGACAGTTTGATTTTTAACTACTTTTTCAGTTCTTTTATTTTCCTTTGAACATTTTTATTTTAGTCTTGGCTTATGATATCATTTTAAAACGATCATTCTAACATAGCCGTGGGGAGCGGGTGTGGCTGGTGCAACAGTCCTCAGGGAAAAATGAGGACTGTGGAAGCATTCTTTCGCCCCCTCGCTTCTGAGCTTGGTCAGAAAGTAGCTTTTTTCATTTCTCAAGATCCCAATAACGCAACATTTTCGGCTGGATTTGCGCGCCGCAAAGTTTAATTAAAAATAAAATTGCAGTAGTGCTCGATCATGAATCAGTTTGGTAAAGTATTCCGAGCTCTGGAAATGATAAAATCGGACATTAGCCATATGTGACATCGAGAGCCAATGACAGCTACACTGCTATTTTTTTTTTTTTTAATAAATTGTCGTTCAAAAAATTCCAAATTTTCGCCACTGTATTGTCTTGATTTTGAAATATTTTGTCTAAAAAGGACAACAAAGTTTGGGAAACTTTTGAAAAGTAATCAGAGAACGTCAGTTCGTGGGCCTTCGATAACATTATGTAACAACAAGGCTGACAATATCAAATTCGTCGTGCAAGCATTTACAGTGTTGTCACCAATGTAAGACCAGCAGATTCTTCAGCAATCCCCCAACTTTTGTAAATTTCCTCTCAGGAGACCCAGAATCCCAAAATTTTCTGCAATACAAGCTCCATATCTACAAATACTTGTTAAAAAGGGGCAAAAATACGTCCCTAACACAGTGGTGTTCACACTTGAAAGATACAACTGACAAGCCCGACAAATGTCATTTCCGGCTGTCTTAGGGTCTTGATTTTTCAAAATTTTCTGTGCGCTCCGCGCCAACTTAAGGTGGTGCTTCGCTTAGATAGTCTTTGGAGAAAGACTTCGTATTTCAGGCAGGGAATTATTGCCCTAAAGTACTCAAATGCTCTCATATACACCTATGATGAAATACCTTTCAACCCCGTCAGTTGGGTAGTCTGTGTGGATGGATTCTTCAATTACTGAAGTGTCAAAATGTTATCATTGTTCAATGTTTGCAGAGGCCTGTATTGTAATTGTTGTCTAGTGTAGCATGGCTGGCAAAAAAACGAATATTTCCACCTTTTTCACTGCGCAGTGTCATTTGAAAAATAAGTTATGGTATTTATTTTTTTTTTATGAAAAAATTTCTTCGTAAAATGGGCGAAAAAGTTAGCATCAGAAATGTATCTTTTGGTCAATGGGTTAGGGTTAGGTGCATAATCCGAAATTGCTCCGTCTCCTCCTACTTTCAAATTGCTTTCTACGCCACTACATTCTAGTATTTTCTGCACTTGTGCTGATACACTAAAAGTAAAATCGTCAATAATGAGAAACATTCAGCAAGGTTTCAATTAAAGTATTAAACATAGGGCTTCGTGCTTTGTGACGATTAAACTACCACGAATTGCTCATTAATATGCAAATTATGCTAATTATTATGGCAGCCACACCTAAGTTATGCGTAAATTTATTTTAATTAGTTGTAGCGTACATACAGTATTTGACTACATGAGCTTCTGGAAGTTTTGTAGATTTTCTGGGTCCATCCCCGTCCCTATTTTGTCCACTCCCATTTTCTAAACGGTCGAAGAGTTCTTGTACAATAAGGAAATTTCACTGTTGTCAATTTTGACGGGCAAGCGTCTTCTTTATCAACACATGCAGTAAGAGTACTTGCAACACGCTCAATATAAGTCACAATAGTTTTTATGGGAAAACCGTGTGCATTTGTTGCAAATACCCTTACCGCGTGCGTGATTTGCCATTTGATGCCGGGGAAACTCAATCGCGTGGCGTCACATGAAATTGCCTCATAGAAATCCTAAGCTTTAGCTGGAAGGAGCTTTATACTTCACGACGCGGACGTCAACTACAACGTCATGACGTCACAACCTACATTTCCCTTGTCATTTAACATCTGTGTGTAGCGTCGAAATGGCATAGATACAAATGACGTCATTTCGTTGTAGATCAGTGAGCTATATAACATATACCGGTAGTTCAGTGTTGTAAATGAGGTCCGCGTCGTGAAATCGAAAGCTCCCTATTAACAAGTTGGGCGACGCACAAGGGTCACGTGCCGCGGGAATGTAATTGTGTGGTTGCAGTTTTAGTCAATTGTGCACCCTTCTTGCTGCGTACGTAACCGCCTGTGTGTTTTTGAACGCAATCGTATGGCGCGCTGTTTTTAAGCGTGTGGTGAAATGTTGCAGCAATAAACGCATGTCAAGCAGAATATACGAAGTTTAGAATATACTTCACGCACTCTGATGGCACACAGGTTTCACACGCTACGACGTTGTCGCGGATTAAGGTAGCCACATGAAACTAAAGGGGGTATGTGTCTGGGTTTCGTTTATGGATAAGAGTTCGGGTTAGGGTTAGATGAGGGGTTAGGAACTTAGGGTTTAAGGTTAGGGACTAGGGTTAAGTTAGTGTTCCTAACAATCTGCGATACCTTCACCCTCTTCATGCAGTGCGGATTTTAAAATGAATGTTCAGCAGTCATTTATAAACAGTGGCGGGTCATTTCAACCCACATTTCTACAAACAAAAATAAAAATTTGGTCGAAAGGTCATTGCAATTTACTTAGGCCAACAACATACAACTATAATTTTCAAAGGATTTAGCGTATTTAGTTGTCACAAACTGTTATTAGCTTGTGCCAAATTAAAGACCAAACTTGGCCCGGCGGCTCTTTGTAGTAATCTGCTTGACCCGTGCTTATTTGCGACATCATACCCAGTGTCACTATACGCTTGTAAAAACAGCGCTTAGTACGGTTGCGTTCGATTTGGGTGCATTAAAATATTATGCATGCCATTAAACTACATTCCCGCGGCACGTGACCCTTAAGTTGCGTCCGTTTTTACTCGCGCGTTTCGTTTGGCGAGCTCCTTTCAGCTAAAGCTTAGGATTTCGATGAACTACCTTATATGTGTCCTTGGTTTGTTTACCAGATGCCAGCAAATAACCGGTTGTGTGCATGACACTTAACGACATTTAGTTCAGTTGTTGTAGACAACCAGTGGTGTAGTTAGAGTAGGACAGAGTGTCATACCCTTCCAATCGAATTTTGAAAAAAAATGTTATGGGACAACTGCATACGACACTTATTCCGTCTTTTCTCGAGTTCCCCTCTGTAACTGGTTGTTTATTTACGTCATGGTACTTTCAGCCAATAAACAGTCTATCCCATATGAACTTAGATTTCCTGTATGAGGTCCCCAATTCGATCGAGCACTCGTGGTGCAGACATTTCAGAAGAAAATCACTTACTTTAAGTAAATTGATACATTTAGGAGCATGTAGCTCCAAATTATCTCTTTCTATGTCCAGCCAATTAATGAAGAATTATCCATCGTGCACCAATCATGCCCAAATAATCTTTTAGAGGGAAATCTGATCACAACAATAAATCACGGAAAAACTGTAACAAAATTATCTTGTATTTTCCTTTTTTGTTTGAAAATCAGCTAGGGGACCGATCTAGTTTTTTTCCCCTAGCACCCCCTTTTTATTGAAGCTTTCAATATTTGACACTCTCAAGCAGGGGTTGCGTCAGGGACGACCGCCCCCTATTTTTGTAAGAAAATTTGAATTGAGAAGGAACAGAAGAGAAAAAAGAAGAAAAGGAGCACTGAACTCATGCTTTGTCACCCTGTAAAAAAAACTCTGGCTCTGCACGTTTAACAGTTTATTTCCACATCATCTTTGGCATCGAATTGTACATGAAATAAATAATTTACTATTGGTTGTATGTATGGCAAAGGAGAAAAAACAGAAGTGGAAAACAGCACTAAACTATATGAGGAAATCCAATCGGAGAGTGATTGTAGTGATATCCAGAGTAATATTGAGAATATCTATGAGTGGTCAAGGAAATGGCAACTTCGCTTTCATCCTGATAAGTGTCATGTTTTGAGAATTGGTTGCTCTCATCCTGAGTTTTGTTATGGTATGTTAGATAACGAAGGCAAGCATCATAGTCTAGAAGTTGTGACTTCAGCGAAAGATCTTGGAGTTATTGTAGATAGTGATCTTGTATTCAGGGAGCATGTTGCTCAGATTGTCACAAAAGCAAACTGTATTCTTGGTGTAATTAGAAGGTCCTTTGAATTTTTGGACAGAGCAACAATAATTCTTTTGTATAAAGCTCTAATAAGACCTGTTTTGGAATATGGATTACCTGCTTGGTCACCATTTTACAGAAGTGAAGTAGAGGCTATTGAATCTTTGCAACGCAGAACAACTAAGTTAGGGCCTGGATTAAGTGAGTTACCATATGAGGAGGGACTTAGAAATTTGAATTTGTTTTCACTTACTCATAGGCGTCTGAGAGGTGACATGTTTTTCATGTATAGGTATATCCATGGACTGATTACCTACTGACCGCAGGCTGTTTGAGTTAGTACCAGCATGTTCTGTTAAAGGAGGGCATACATATAAGATTGTTAAATCCAGGTTTAAAACTTTATTGCGGCCAAAATTCTTTACTCAGTGTTCAATTGATCATTGGAATACCTTACCAGATGATGTAGTAACCTCTGAAACTTTCGACATATTTAAAGGTAGATTGGATACTTATTGGAAGAAATCGCCTGGATTGTTTAATTATAAGTATTAATTTCTAAGCAGTACTTATTGTCACTATTTGGATTCAAATCCTGAAAATGAAATACAAAATTGATTTTGTCTTGTTCTAACGAATTTTTGCACAAAGGTATCCTTTTGTCGAGTATAAAGTGTTCATTTGATTTTATATAAAAACGATTTTGCAAGGATTTTGGTAACAGACTATGGTAAGCTTTAAACAAAACCAGATTGCCAGAGCAGTTTTGAAATAAATGTTTTGATCTAGTCTTAGAATTTTCAGATTCCAAAAGAGTGCGGAGGTATGATCCAAGTATTTGGCATTGGATGTGTAACTATTCCCCCAAACTTCGGTACAGTAGTTGATGATATATGGATAAAAATTGTCCAATATAAAATATTCAATGCATTTCTATTTAAATCATTATTGGCTTTACGTATCAGTGCGATACTTTAAGAAAGTTTTCGTGATAAATTTACAATATGTTCTTTCCACGTTAGTTTGTGGTAAATCAATACACCCAGAAATTTCGTAGCATACACTCTTTCTATGGGAACATCATCTAGAGTAACACAGACCTGTGAGTTAACGGGTCGATTGGAGAAAATGATATAATTAGTTTTTGTAACGTTCAGAGATAATTTGCTCACTGCAAACCATACACTTGGCTAGCTTTTGAAGTTCAACACCGTCTTGTTCACACAAAAAATTGAGTCCTCATGAGAACAAAAAATGTTCGTTTCATCTGCGAATATTACAAATTTTAACAAATTGGATACATTACATATATCATTGATGTATAAAATAAAAAGTTTCGGTCCAAGAATCGATCCATGTGGAACTTTACAAGTAAAATTACACAAGTCTGAATTGAAACCATTTAAATGAACGTATTGCTTCGTATCGGCCAAATAACTAACCAGCCAATTATTGACAACACCAAGATATCCATAATTATCTAACTTTCTCAATAATACTGACTCTCACTGAGAAAATTATTTTGGTAGTAAAACCATCCAGCCTTTTATCAAATATTATTTAAGTATGTTGCTCTCAAGTTGGAATTTTGTCTATATTCCGACTTCCTTCATTGTTGCTAAAACTAGAAACGTGAAAATCCGGAAAAAAGCCCGAAAAGTATGTGCTGGGGGATCATTCAAAGTCAAGGTGAGTTCCCCCGTGAATGGAGTGAAAATTCACTCTAAATACGCAGATAAGTCATATTTAACACACATGAAATGAAACGTTTCACTTGGAGTGAATTTTACTCCTACCCAGACGGAGTTTCCTTTTAATCAGCACACCATTTTTTTTGGGGGGGGGGAGAGGGGGGGGGAAGAAATTCACTATTAAACATGTATCGATTTTAATCACCACTCTGACATGGCTAAGATAAGACTCAAAGAAGAATATATGGTTTGTAAATTGTATGGAGCTACCATGAAACAAATTACAAAATCTTTAACATTTCCGAGTGGCAGATTCCAACTGAGAGATTATTTCCTCCTCAAATGGAGATAACTTTTAAGGCAGCTATGATTAAGGGGAATCTGCTGTATCTCCAATATGGATTGGTAAAATAGGCCATCCTATTTCATGAATGGCTCCTGAGAATCATGTGACAATGAGGTTTTCTCATTTATTTGCGGTAGCGACGCTATAGAGAGGAGAGGGGAGGGGAAGGAGAGGGGCGGGACAAGGGGGGTAATTTGCAACCTCTTTTATATTTTAATGTCCCCCTAATTGTCCCTCAAGTTAGGTCACTTAGGAGTTAGGTCAACCTCATAAATAGATCATATGCCTTTCCTGAGACCCCAAAACTAAATTCTCAGAGCCTCAGCATTCTTCGCCCCTGACTTTCTTCGTCACCGGGCTTTTGCGTCTGGACTCCATCCGCAGGGTTGCGCGTTTCGCGTTAGATTAAAAATGTTTGTAGCTTATTATTTTCCTTTCTCCTAGTTTGCCCCTACCCCAATTTTGACATTCTGGCGCTGCCAATGTTAAATTTACAAGTAACCAACACTGCTTAGTTTACCTTGAATGTTTCATTAAGTAAGGAAGTATAGTAGTGGCGTAGCCAGGATGGAATTTTTAGAGGGGCCTAGGTAACAAGGGGGGGGGGGACTGTACCTCCTAGGGTCAGGCGCCGCAAGACTATCTCAGTGAGGGGCAACACCATCAGTTGGCGCGGAGCGTACAAGAAAATTTGGGGCTTTACAAACCCTCCAGGTGGCCAGAAACGGCGTTTCACGTGTTTTAACGTGGATGTACCCAGCCTTGAAATACGAATCTCATGTCTGCCACTTCTCAAATAATGAGAATAAAAAAATCAATCTATGAAAAATGGTAATACATACACTTTTTAGGGACCCCAAAACTGGGCTTTTCTGATCTGTGGCCTGGAGGATGAGACTAAGGGGAACAGGTATCTCCCTCCCCCTTGGGAAAAATTTTAAACTTTAGGAGGACGTAGATCGCAAATGCGGCAATATATGAATGGATTTCAGCTTAAATAGGAAAACCAAAAGTGGTTGTGCCCCCTCTGAGAAACTTTCTTTGCGTTAGATTTCCTAGATGCAAAATGGTGCTATGTTTGGCAAAACTTTGAACTGATTATTGGCCTACGTTTTAGGATTTTCCTTTTTGGGGAGCATGAAAATTTTCCAAATACTCATTTTTAGTCTTTTTTTTCAAGTGACATACATACTGCCAAAGAAACAATGTTTTCCAGTTGCCAGTGGTGTCTGGATGCAAAATGGTGCAGTATTTGTTCAGTCATCGGTACCTTACGTAGTCAAAATTAAAATACTACGAGTAAATCTCTCTAAATATTTAAACCGCATAGCAGAAGTATGGATCATGTGGGAAACACATAAAATCCGGACCTTGTGGACATTTTACGAATCCGTCCGGATGCCAATGTCAACTACGCCACTTGAGTATAATGAAATCTAGCCTACGTGGGGGAGAAAGTCGGGAAATTTGTGGGGTTTTATTAGTGATTCGAAACACTAAGTCTAGGACGCCTGACCTTAATCTTTATTTCCGATAAGAAAATAATAAATTCAATAAGTAGTCAACACACGTAAAATTCAGTTTTTAAAATTTATTAAAAAAGGGTAAAAATTTAAATTTAAAGAACATAACAGCATGATAAGTATATAAATTTCGAAAATAGATAATCTGTTTAAAATTTAAAATCATAATTAAAATTAGCAAGCAGATAGAGCGACTGAAATTCATTTCTCAACAGTTGATACATAATTCGGTTTCACCCCTGAATAAACTTCATCCAGGAAAGTAGTGATCCAGCCAGCTGTTAGTAAGCATTTTGCTGTCATCAATTTGGACAGTTCCTCTGCTCTGGTTACCTCCAATCGAATGTTGTGAATGAAGGCAAAGATGTCTTCCTTGGTTATGTTACTGTCAGGTTTTTGTTTTCTGGTGTCCTTGGTTACACGTTTAGCTGTAAAGATAAGAATAAATACACTAAATACAAAGTTATTCAACCTATATGCTGCATACAAGTTCAATGAGAAGATGCAAGTAGTTTTGAATTCAAAATGTAAAAAATGTTGCTCGATTTCTAATAAGAGAGTGTGGTTAACAATAAGAGGGTTATTTAAATTTATACATAGGTTACCTTTAATGATGTGTTTCTGACAGTCTGTTTCCTCCATGAACAAATCGTCACGTTGGACATCACGAAGTTCGGCTGTACGACGAAGCCGTTTTGAAGGGAGAAGAACTGGCCTTAAATTGGAAACCGATGATAAAAAGGAACTCCTTCCCGTATCCTTAACGTTGTTTCCGACGTCTTTGGCTAAACGACGTTTTCGTCGATGACTTTTCAATATCGACGTTACGTTGTTGGATTTATTGACTCGATGGGATGACGTCAAGCTGCAAAGATTCACACCTTTGCGATCTTCATAAATGCCGCCCCCATTTACACTTCCTGTAGGACAAACGTAGGTAAAAAAACAGCGTTTCATTACCGAGTCACAGAAAATCTTGAACCTAAGCACAGGCTCAAGTGAATTGCTAAGCCAAAGGACACAATGACACCAGAGAGATTAAGTTACAGTCTGTTTCGAGTAATAAGCATGAACGAGTCTGTGGTTTAAACTAGTTTTAAAACGAGCCTAGGCCTAAGCTATTTTGTGAGGTTAACACCACACGACGGATCATTTTCACACCATGTACTCCGTCATTGCTTCAGTACACTGACAGTGCTGAGTCAATGGCAATTTAAGGCACCATTTTGCAAACGGATTTTCATTAAAAATAAAAGTTAGCTAAACCAAAAGTTGTTAAAGAAAGCCACACAAATAAAAACTTGTTTCACCTTGTAAGCATTCAGATCCGAGATCTTGCAAGAGATGCATTTCGTTTCGAAATATTTCACGCAGTTGATAACTCGTTTGTAAAACACAAGCTTGTAGTATCAGTGATAACACTATATTATAGTGTTAAGTACAGTTTTTGTTGTAGCAACCGAACCGACTCACATCACTATACTGTGGCGTCACAGTCACATTCTATGAACGCGCGCGTTACATTGCGTGACACTTTCTTAACCACCAGACCACGGTATGAGAAATGTAGTTTGAACAATGACCATAGACGAACATGCTGGCCACGCTCTAGGCGCGCCTAATCATGTACGTCATTATTGAACACAAAGAAATAAACTCCACTACCTGTACTGTACGGATACGCTTATGACTCCTCGTTCAGACGCAAATTTCGGAGAGCCTAATCAAGTGCGTCTTTCTATCGCAGTAGTCTGCGTACAAAATTGCGAACGCGTTATAGAAAATACTACACTTTGCAAGTTCATGTACGTGCGCCTCAACAACGCGCACATAAAGTGAAATCCCACTTCCACGCCCTTGAAACGCGCTAGCTTCTTGTCCGTTGAGAGTACGCAGGTGAATTATGGTGGCCGGGAAAGACCAATAAATAATAAAAATTTACAGGGTTATCCAAAAATTTATTTCAACTTATTATCTCAAATCTGTGAGTCATAATCTCGGAATTTCGAATTATAACGTCAACATTTCGAATAATAGTCGTTCGCGTATTACATCGTAACTTCAGTTTGTCATCTAAAATACGATAGCCTATTCGACATTTTTCCTTCTTTTACCTTCTTTCTTTATTTCTTTCAAATTGACAGTGTTTGATAGGTTTGTCTTTACAATTTAGGCACAGAATGTCAAAGATTCATTTCACAAAGATCGAAACACACTTATATCATGTTAATAACCTAGAGATCCCAACAAGCGCTGGTCCCCAGTGACCCCAGATGACCGTTCACCTCAACCAAAATCAAAAAGGTTCTTTGATTCTCTCACGACCTCTGAATACCTGACGTGACCTCTGGTCTGTACCAAAAACAAGAAGGTTCTTATGGTCTTATCAATTCATTTGGGAGGTTCTTGTAGTTTAACCTCTGGTGACCTCATATGACCTTTGACCTGCACAAAAACAATAAGGTTCTCCCTCTCAACATTGCAAATCTATATCCCAAATATGAAAAATGTCGGTCACTCCTATCTTGAGATATCGTTTCTACAAGTCACTTTTCGGCGTTTTCGCAATTTTACCACCAGTGACCTCAAATGACCTTTGACCTCTACCAAAAATATGCTTCTTTTTATCAACATGACAAATCTATATACCAAATAGGAAAAGCGTCGGACATTCCTATCTTGAGATACCGTGTTTAAAAGCAAGTGTCACACACAAACACACGACATTACCATCGGATATATTCCTTGCCTGTCTACTGCAATTAGGAACCAAAAATGAGTCTGCGAAAAGTTCAAAGAAGAGTTCAAGGTCACAACAGCGCAAAGGGACTTCCGTGTGTTTTGCGCTTTATAAGAACTGCGTATTATTATTATTATTAACAGGATTTGATATGTTGAGGTTTGCTTATTCTAAGCATTTTGGTGAAATTTGCAGTGAAATCCGATGTGTGGCTTTCAAGATATGAGCCTAAAATTTTCACATTTTCAACAAATGTGAACTTGAAGCAAGCACATATGACATCACATCCTCACATTAGTGCTCAGTCTTTTGTTTTTCTTTCAACTTTAGAGTCGATCTTCTCATCAATGATCCCATATTATTAAAATGTGAATGCAGAAGAGGCATGAGAACTTTACTAAGTTGGCATCCCTCATAAGGAGGTCCTATTCTTATAAACTTCAAGGTCAACACAACAGTCTGATAAAACAAAGGGTAACAAATTATGCCCTGTCAATGAGGAAATGATATAAGCTTTGCTGCCCTCAACATCACTTTGGAACACAAATTTACTGACTTCATTTATTGATACCTTGAGAAATACATGTCCGATTTGAATGGAACTTACACCACACTGTGTAGATTTGGTTCTTCTTTCACACGTGAAAATTAAAGTTTTACTTTAACGTCTCCTTCAAAGATAACTTATTAAATCCCCTTTCCCCCTCAAGCAGTCCATAAAAAAATACAATTAAAAGCAAATAATAATAGTCCATTTTCAGAGCAAGCTATCGCTATATCAATGACAATTTTACAAAGGGATTTCCAATGTACTGCAAAAAATGTGATCTATATACCGCAGATAAAATGTAAGTTTCCCTTTCTATTTGCCTCAGACAGGGAAAGTGACCGACTCCCAGTTGGTGAAGTGGTTAGAGCATCTAACTTGTAGTTGGGAGTTCGAGTCCTGGTCGGGGCAAACAAAAGACTTTAAAAATGGAACCTACTTCTATTGTGCTGAGTAATACTATAAGCAATGGAAGAGGGAAACAAGGCAGTGAACCATTATTGGAAAAAAGCCGTGGCCGGCTCGACTTAAACCATCTAACTTAATACCAGATAAGTTTCCATGACGCATATACCTGATTGCGGGACCTAATAACCTAAACTAGGTTATACTGAGGCTATAACGGTATCGAACTTTACCTGCTATTTCAATGTAAGTGGAAATATCGAGAAAGGTAGTCCAAATAATAATTCAAAATTTGGGCAAATTAACGAAATTAAGAGACACTAGATAAACATTCTAATGCGCTATGTCATTTGATAAAAACAGTTAGTGTTATTTGAATGGATGCAAGTTTGTTAGTTAGTTAGATGGAGTTTTACGGCCCAGGTTAAAGTCAAGCCGGTCACGGCCTTTTTTCCAGCTGTGGCTCACTGGCTTGTTTTCCCTACTCCATTGCTTGTGCTGATCACCAAGCACAATGGCACAATAGGTCTTCGTTATAACCCGGCCAAGACTAGGACTCCCAACCTCCCGAATGGGTGTATGATTCATTCATTCATTCTCCTTCATTCATTCATTCTCCGAAGACAAAACGACAAAGAACCTTAACCTAACCCCTTACCGAGCCCCGGGCATAATCGACCCAGGTTGCACACCAGGCAAAACCCTGTTTAAAGAATAAGGTGACGTCCTCTCCATGCCGCGACTGGTTCTGCAACTTTCAGAAAACGAAATATAAAGATTGCAATTTGAGTAGTACAACGAAAAACATCAAAAACTAATTGCTCAATGTATCATGATTTTAAGTTGAGTGAATAAACCTCAACATTTGATATCTCCGTCAGGTCAGAAGCTATGAAGATAGGAGTTGAATTGTTGGAATTCATTTTCCATGCCTTATAACATATACTTTTGAATTTTTTAATTGAGGTCTACTTTAAAGTAGACCAAATAGAACACTCAATAAGCAGAACAAAAATACTAACTTTGCTGAAACTGATAGTTAAAAGTAATTAGAACTTGAGAAATAAATTTATTTTCTTAAAAATTAGAACTGTAACCTACCAACGGTGCCACAGTAATCCCGATTGCAGCAAGAGATGTCCAGCCAGCGACAATTTTTCATATGGCCGGAATGACCAAATCACTCCAACTAAAGAATCAGCCAGTGGGAATTGGCAACACGTTCCGGCATCGAAAATGGCAGTTTTTCGATCGTTTTGTTTTGGGTTTGACTCCGGGATATCTGTTATCGAAGAACAAGTCCATATCCCTCACCATCCAGGCCGAAACCTTAACTAAAATGTATCCCTAACCGTGCATGCTGTAGAGGTTACAACGGTGTTAAGCTTGGCTGTGACCTGGCTTATCGTGAACAAAGCGAATAAATTCTAGGAATTTTTTATCTTATTATGCAAGTACCTCACATTGCATGCAGGTTTGATATAGGCCCTATAGTGAAGATGAAGGATAACAAGAAAGGTACCACACTATTTTGAAAATATTATTAATTCCCTCTCTTTCAAATGATATTTCAACATATTCTCACTTTGAAGAAGGAAAACGTGCAGTTTTAAACTTCGCAAGGTAGCTCTCTCCCTCCTTCGGTTTTCTCGGAAAGCTTACGACGAAGACTCTGGCTAAAGTTCACCCCCTGAAAATAGCTATCCACTAAAACGAGTTTCTTTTGAATATTTAACTTTCTGTTATTCTTCAATTGCCCAAAAATACTCAATTACTTAAGCCCGAAATAAGAATTATTGACATTTTAACGGGTGTCCGTTTTCGCTCTGCCTATAGGCTATCTCGAGTACCGTCTCTCAGAATGCATTTTATCGCGAGTACTGAGGGTATCAAGATTACGCAATAACGGTCACAAATGTGAGGCCTTCTTCCTAACTGAACTGAAATTTAAAAGAGTAACATGTAGACTACTTATTTTAGTGCAAAGATGCTCAAATCTTGTAAAAGGCGCGAGACGACGGAACTTACCTGGAAATACAGAAGACCAAGAAGAATACAAGAGAGAACTGTCCTGTCTTGTTCATCTCATCCGGAGTGCAGACTCTGCATTCAAATCATTCACCTGCTTAACTATAGTTCATTATATGCCAACAAACACGTAACATTATGATGTGTTCTTATATTTAATAATGAAATGAAAGCCTTTGTTACATTTTCAATGACAAATGACGTCGAAAGAATTTCTTGCTTGATAGTTTTCATCATTGATCAATTTGAGACTGACGATCAATCAAACCTGGAGTGTCAAGTTATTGCAGAACAGCAAGTCTCACTCAATGTAACACTCACAACTGGGCTCATATCCCTCGTGCTGTAAGTATATTCATGTAGGGGACTACACCCTAAAATCAACTGGTCGGTATATTCGTAATTAGTCACATATATTGTTTTAGGTTGTGTACATAAAACTTATTATTAACTGCTAATTTCCGTACTTGAAAAACCTTAGTGCTATTTGATTTTTAAGTTCATTTCAGAGTTAATTGAGTTTGTTTAATGGAGTTTTACGGCCCAGTTTCCAACCTATTGGTTCAAGTCGAGCCGGTCACGACCTTTTTTCCATAGTGTTAATTGAAGTGTCGAAAGGCTTTGAAAGAGGAATATTGACCCTCTGTTTAAGCACCTCGTTTTCCGTAACAGCTCCCTGATCAGAAGAAAATAGCTAACAGTACAGGAGGCAATGAACGATCGACTTATGCAATGACTGGTATATACGACAGGAATCATGCAGGTTACGCACTGGATAGTAATACGTCAAAACGGGATAACTTTCAACTTTTATACCAAATGTGCTCTCTAGTTTTTGAATGTTTTGCGAAGTCTCAAACTCATTTTCGAGATCACAAGAAGCACCCGCCCAGTCGGGCAATTTCAAGAAAAGAGAGAACTTGCCCTGCAATTTTTCACTTACCCCGGGCAATCGGGCAATTTTTCTTGTCGAGCCGTGCCGTTAATTTTGTTTTAATTACTCACAGCTTGCAAAATTTCTGAATATTTGTCGGGGAGAAACTTCCATACAGATGCAAGACTATAGACCCTATGAAACTGTGACCAGTCACAACGTTAAGCTGTGATCAGGATAATTACCCGTAGTTTCAAGTCAATGAACAAATAAAGTTCAGTATTTAAGTGTGAAAAATTGAAAAAACGAACTGCGATTGCCTCTTTATTTGAAAACAATCAATCTGGCAGTGATGCTGGGTCGTCTTTTCCCCTTTCATCATTTTTTCTACAAACTGATTTTCCAAGCCTTCAAAATTTCTTCCTCTTGACTGACACTACCAAATAGACCCAGTTCACACAGTGTCAAGAGTTGGACCGGAGCTTCCAACCAGTAGTGTGTACAATGGGAAACGGGGCCATTGCCACCACCTGCCGAGGAAAAACAGGTAGTCGAGTCAGCAACCTGACCACCTCTGACCGAGAACAATCACCCTCCTCTCCTAATTTTTCGTCTTGCGTATTTTATATGCTTCAAAATGATTCAAATACATCACATTTTTGTATCCGAGTCTCAAACTACTTACAAAACAAAATTTGCCCCCTTACTCCTCCTCAGGACAACAACCATCCAAGTTCTCTATTCAAACTTTCCAGTATTCTCTGCTACTTAGCAAAGAGTAGTTCCTGTTGAAAAAAAGTTAATTTATTAAGGTTCACCCATTGCCTTGTTATTCTGGATTTACCTAGTTCAATTTAGGTTGCTCTTGGTTTACACAGCGCCCTCTTATATACAACTTTGAGTTAATAACACCTCATCCGAGGAAGCTCTGCGATTTAAAAAATGCTTCATTCCTATGCAGGGCACACTCCACAGGGTTCATGAATGCCCAATAACAAGATTTTGTTTCTCAGTGTTTGAAATTAAAGTGTTTGACTTGAACCGCAATTAATTGTTTTCTGAGTGCTAGGGAGAATTTTAAATTAACTACTTACTGAGCCCAAACGCCGAATGGGAGGGGGGGGGGGGATCGAGGGCTGCTCTGTAAGGTAGTTCAAAGACTGATGGGTTGCCACAATTTTGTGGTTAGCGAAAAACTCTCGTAAGCCGACTCACGTTGGATAATCTCATTTCATAGCTTATAGACTGCAGGGGATAGGGGGCTTATAGATTGATAGGAGGATGATTTTAAGGGACTGAAGTTTGTCAATTAGATCATGGAGCTACTTTTGTTGGGACGTAGCGCCATGATTGGGCAAGATTGTTTTTATTAACCTTCTGGGAGACTTGGTTTTGACGCAACCCAGCTTTGGACAAAAATTTCTCATGCTTTATCTTATTTCTCAAGGCGAAAGCAGACCGTGAAAACAAAAATACTAAGCGGTTGATTCTTGCTTTACATAATCTAGACTTGAGTTTCTAAAGTATTTCGCTCCCAGTCAAAACAATTTAACCTCAGTCAAAAATAAATTTTAAATTCAAAAAGCATTTAAAAGGTTTTAATATCATAATATTGGACTCCCGCAATCTTTTCCAGGTTGTTCAAATGTTCGTTATGGGTCGCCACTTGAGACTTTGGTATCTAGGCGACCAACAAATAGATGTGCTTCTTTACACGACAGCAATATTCACTGATAATCTCCTTATTTTGGTGAATGAAAGTTGCAAGGAAAAACAATTTTACCGTAATGCCTTGATATCCTGGAGGACCCAAAGTGCACCTAACCGCGTTTCATACATAACTTCACAAGATCTCTTGGATGGATTCACAGATTTAATTAAACAGAAAAATGCAGTCCAGAACTTAAAATCGTGTAGTAGGCTATCCTATTTCATGAACGGCTTTTGAGAATCATGTAGCCTGCGTAGTGTCTCTGTAGCTGCCGCCACCTTGGACTGCCGATCCTTCATGGCGATGAGCTTAATGAAACAACTTCGTCTGCTCCCCGGGGTACCGTGATTCTAAAGGATATCGTATGCTGAACTTCCCTGAGAAAATTCCGTTATAACGCCCTCTAAATCAGAAGACTGAAAATTTAGAAACTGCAAGATTTTCACTAATACATAGTTGACAAGGTCTCACTATACCTGATTTAGCTCCCTGTCTGCTGAACTGTTTACCGTGCTAATACAATGTGATACCGACCTACAAAAACAAAGAGAGCTCATAGAAATGGAAATTTATTTGCAATTATCATTTTCAGGAGCTTTGGAGAAGTCATGATTCGTAATACTTTAAAGATGTTTATCCTTGTCGCTCGTTCTTTTTTCAACCCTTTAAAGATCTGGCAAGGAGTAACCATGGCAACTGTTGGATGAAACGTGTTTTCAACAGCTTTCGTACCTATCTCACATGCAGATATTCCATCTGCAACCATGGACATGGTTAGAAAGAAGACGACTGGTACTTAAGTAAAAGATTACATCTTTCAACTGCTCTCAAGTCAGTATTTAACTTTGTAGCAGTTTCAAATATCTTTTCTTGTACTTACTGTAACGAGTAACTAATTCAACGGGCTTATAAGAAGGACAAACATCAGCCTAGTTTACGAATAAATATTTCCACACATTCACTGCCAACCAACATCGAAAGATTCCGTCTTCAAAATTCAAATAGAACTATTCCTCATATCGCTCCACAGATTCATTCACCAAGTAGAGCAGACGAGGTAAAGTTGCCCTTACGCGTACCCATGTTAGTAATGCCGTAAAATATGTTCCAAGCTCGTGGCCAAAGTAAGGGGACAAAGGGAATCATCTAGCCATTCTTTCGCCCTTCAAATTTAGAAGATGAAGATTGTTATTGCACTCCAGCGAATTCAAAACTCAGCGGCTCGACTTGTTGCATTAACAAAATCATGTGACCACATCACCCCTGTTCTTCGTAATCTTCACTGGCTTCCTGTGCAGCATCGTATCAACTACAAAATCCTTCTTCTTACATACAAATGCATCCATGGTTTTGCTCCATTATATCTAAAGGATCTTATATCTAATTACAAGCCTTTACGTGAACTACGTTCCAGCTCTCAATCTCTTTTAAATGTGCCGTCATCTGTTACCCATTCTTATGGTGATCGTGCTTTTTCAACAGTATCTGCGAAACTGTGGAATGACCTACCATCTTTTGTCAAGAACTCTTCCACTGTTAGACAATTTAAAACTAACTTGAAAACTCATTTGTTTACTTTGTCTTATTGACCGCATGTTGTATAGTTTTAGCGCTTTGAGACTTCTTGTGTAAGGCGCTATATAAGAACTGTTATATTATTATTATTATTATTATTGTTTCAATTCTTTTGGTGTATACCTTCCCTAATCTTTCTTTAACAGGACCCCTTCTTCAAGTTTCTCGTCACCTTCAATCTCTCGTCTCACAGTCGCATAGCTCAGTAATTTTAAACATGCATCTGAATGGAATGTCCCCAATCCATTATTTGTGATTTTAAAGTAACAAAATAGCCAAGAGGCAAAAAGAAACATATTCTAATTGAATGATGTGGCCAATTTTCTGCATAGAATGAACTTGAAGCAAACAGGTGTGATTTCATGTATTCACATTGTTGGTCAAATGTTTTTTTTTTTTATTAATGATTTACCACCAGTTTTACGCTACTAAACTTAATATATTGATGCCATAAGTGCATCCAAAGCAACTGACTTTTAAAAACCCTACATCCCTCAGAGGCAAGATAGCATCCTTAATAAATTTGAGGTGAAACTATGAAAATTTAGAAAAACAAAACATTGGCAAACAATGTGAACCCTTGACATCACACCTGCTTGATTCAAGTTCACTTTTTATAGGAAATTCGTCAACTTCGATCGTTTATACCTCGAGAACCAAACCTGGGGAGTAAATCAAACTTTCACTAGAATGCATTAGAATAAATTCTTCTTTAAAATATCAAAAATTAATTTGGCTTTGGGCTATTCTTTTAATGAGCAAATAATACAGTTGTTCAAAGGATTAACCATGTCTTAAAGGAGGCAAGGACACACTTCGTCTTGTATTAACCAGTGGTTACCAGGAATGTGGGAAAGGTGATGACCTGCGTTTAACAACTTTACGTCGGCTAGCCATCTAACTTAACAATTAAGGTCAAATTTGGATCCTTTTAAAAAGGGCGGTTCAGAAATTACAGATGACAAAATAGTAGTTTGGCATTTTATGAAAATCCGCCTTACTTTGATCTGGATTTGGATCAAAACCTGAACCTGACTGATGCGTTGCTAAACTTCATCATTTCTATGATGACACAATCTTTACCCCCACCCTCCCCCCACCCAAAAGAAGACGAGAAAAGCACCAAACCTTGGTTTGCAGCACAAGTCTGCATATTCAAATGTCCTGTAGATTTACAGAACAAAATATAAAGAAATACATAAGGAAAAGGGAAAAAGTGCTGTCAATTTGTTTCAAAAAATTGACAGCATTTTTTCCACATTCACTTTGAATTTCTTTATTTTTGGTTCTGTAAATCT
The DNA here is from genome assembly GCA_037179385.1 of Holothuria scabra. Classification (NCBI taxonomy): domain Eukaryota; kingdom Metazoa; phylum Echinodermata; class Holothuroidea; order Aspidochirotida; family Holothuriidae; genus Holothuria; species Holothuria scabra. Next base: position 56,512,371 of record CM074184.1, read on the forward strand.
ACAACATGTCTGTGACATTTTTAACAGTGTATTATAAAAAATGCAAATCATGAAGATTTTCTCCACAAATTGAACAATTCAGTTGCACAATTCCTTCACATGATTTTAACAAGCCTTTCGTCTGCCCTGTAACAATCCCTCGATTTGAGATTATGTAGAAGACTATCCTGACTCGTGAATGGCTCTTCAAATCACCTGACCGTATTTTTCTCACTCAGTTGTGATGTGTATATGAAGACTGCACAATGCTTGACCAATCCATGAATATGCAATAATAATGTCCTGAAGTATCATCAAAGATACTTGTTAAAGAAATAGGAGGAAATTTGTGAAAAATAGCTGTTGTTTTGAAATAAGTCTGGAACGACTATTTTTGCCCTTCAAGCGATGAGTACAGCTTGGGACTATATGATAAATAAATTACACACATGCAAAAACCCACGCCTTCAAGTATGGAACGCGTTTTACGCAAATCTCGTTAATAACGGCGTGATTGGTAGTAACGGCGTTGTACATTCAGTTAACAACGACGTGATTATCATTAACAGAGTAGTAAATTTTGGTAACCACGGCGAAATTTTAAGTAACCACATGCTAAAATTAATCAGAGGAAACCGCGTACTACAAGAGGTTAACAACGGCGTATTCGGTTTCAACAGCCAGCTAAAAGTTGGTAACGTCCTTGTCGCGATCAACCGCTGGTGTAGCGGTAACCACGTAATTTCAATCAACGACGTGCAAACAAGAGGTAGTGGCGCTGTTTCAGTTAACGCAAATACAATTAACGACGATGTAAACGGTAGTAACCATGTAAACTTAAAGGTAAAGAGCAGTCCCCCCAAACTTATTTTGAAGAAAAAGCTAAATAACACAATTTTCATCTTATTTCTCTTCAAAGTATCTTTCATTACATTTTATGACTTTAATATTGCATATTCAAGGTAAACCAAGCAGTTATTTCTGGTAAATTTCACATTTGAAGAGAAAAACCATTGTCACATGACTCTCAACAGCCAATCATGAAACTGGACAATCTACTACACTTCTTCCATTTGGGATGACTGTTCCTACCCTTTAAATGGCGCCTGCAGTCAATGGCAACGTTTAGATAGAAAGCTGCTGGGTGGGGGGGGGGGGGGTGGTAAAGTGTTTACCAGTACTTCCACTTTTGCTTTGATTTTTTGTTGTGACTGAATTATGACAATCTAAAGTTACATAGAAACAGTGACATATTGGTGAGTTGAAACCTGTATTCATTGACCGATGTATTTCTGATTGAAAGGCTTTAGGCAATTTTTTTTATTTGTAATTGACTCTACATTTCGACAACAAATAGGAAAAGAAATTGAAAGCCAACATTACCTCATTTCCTTGTGTTTTGTTTTTTTATTCCCCTCTGAACACTCATCCAATTCCTGTGATGGATTGTCCACACTCTAGATGAATCATCATGTTTTGGTGGGGCTCAAAGTTCATGTGGGGCGATAAGAGGTCAATTGGTCAAACTTGCAAACACTTTATCTCAAGAAGGGTAACTTCGAGGGGCACTGTACATCGCATGTGGACTGCCAATATTAAGCAGATTATATTTATGGTTTTGGTGTAGGTCAAAGGTGATTTCGGTTGCCAAAGGCCAAAATTTGAAAGCTGGCAACACAATCTCAATATACCGGTATCATAGGAAAGGAATCGCGAAGCATTCTAGGAAGTGGCGTAACCAGCGGGAGACAGGGGGCAAACTCTCCCCCGGCCCCGGACACAAAAAACGGGAAGGGAAGGAAGAAAGAAAAATGAGGAAAAGAGTGGCAAGAAGAGAAAAGGAAAAAGAGGAAAAGGAGGAAAGGAAAGGAAAGGAAAGGAAAGGAAAGAAAGGCAGAAAAAAATGGAAAACTGAAAAAAGGGGAAAGGAAAGTTAGGGGAAAGGAAAAAAGAAAATGGGCCAACTATAACATTAAAAGCAAGATTGGTCTGTATTTATGGAACACTGTCTTGGTCAATACATGAACATTCCTTTAGAAAAATGTATGATTCAGTCGCCTGGAGTTAACAAAATGACATCTGAGCTCAACTTTATCGGGGAAGAGACTTTCGCCTCTTGCTCTCCTCATAATAGAAAGCGACATTTGTGCGAGTATTGACTTTGATCCAGTCATCAAAACATTCAGTAAAATGACCATCTGACGAATGGAATTCAATTATATGACAACACAGCCCACATTTAAAGACCGTTCATGCAAGGAGACCAAGAACATCAAGCGTGTATCTTTTCCTTTAACGTTTTAAAAATATTTATTTGGATGTTATATACCAGATATATTTCAGATATGTTTTCATGTTGACATATAAATTGTTAAACTAAGAGTAGTGTAAATATTTCATTTTACCCGAAGACGCAGTCATGTAAGTGTTGGCCATGTTGCATAAAGTTTGCTCGCATTTGGGATGTGAAAAGTAATCTTTTTTTATAGTCCATTCGACTCTCAGGCAAAGGGCCAGGAGGTGAAAAGTAATCAAAATTATATTCAGAGGGTGGTGTTTGAGGAGGGGAGCCGTCCACAACACAACCATAGGCGTAGGATAGGAAGCGGGAGCTAGGGCGGCGACGGCCCCCCCCCCCCCGTGAAAAATGAGGAGGGGAGGCATGCTTCCTTCCCCCTCCCGGGTCAAAAAACCCTTTTTTCATTGTTCAAAATTTCAAAAGGAGCAAAAATGCAATGTGAGATGCATTTTTTCTCGCACATAAAATCAATTTGGCACACTTCTCCGAGCTCTGGAAATGACAAAATTAGATATTTACCATATGTGACACCACATCATCAATAGACACCGGCATCTATATTGCCATTTTTGTTTACTGTCTTTCATGGAATTCCAAATTTTCTACAATGAAAGATCTTGATTTTGAAATATCTTGTCTAAATAGTTAAAGAAACTTTTGAAATGTCATCATAAAGTGTCAGCTCGTAGGCCTTAGATAACATTGTGTAGCATCAATGATTGAGTCGTGCAATCTAGCTTCTTCGGGAAGCAGTTTATAGTTTGGTTTCGCCGAACGGCCCTTTGCTAGACAATCGGGAGGACTTTAGAAAAGCTATCATTCTCAGATTTGCCCCCAGTAATCCCCGACTCTTTGAACTTTCTCACAGCAAACCCAGAATGCAAAGCTTTCTGCAATACAAGCTCGATATCAACATATATAATGTTTCAAAAGGGCAGAAATTTTGGCAGGCTTCGCGGGCCTCAATACATCCTTAATACAGTGGTGTTCACATTTGCAAGAAAAATCGGAAAACTTAGCTACTACTTACAAGCCCGAGACATGCCATTTCCGGCTGTTTGAGGGGTCCCGATTTTTCAAAATTTTCTGTACGCTCCGTGCCAACTGAAGATAGTCTTTGTAGGAAGACTTCATATTATAGGCAGGGGAACCATTGGCCTACCGTACTCAAATGCTCTCATACATACCTGTCACCAGATACCTTTCAAACCTGTCAGTTGCATAGATGGATTCTTTAGTTATGAAAGCGTCAAAATGTTATCAATGTTCAATGTTGCAGAGCAGTGGCGTAGCTACAGGAGGAAGGGGCGATTGCGCTCTTGCTCTAAAAAGTGAAAAATTCAAACATTTTTTTTTTTGTTTATTTGTTTGAAAAAATTCAAATATCTCAATTAGTTTATCTGTTTCAAATATTACCGAATCCCCCTCAAACTTTTCTAAAGGATTTAGAAAGTTATATTTTTAATTTCATTTGGTCGGGTAAACCGGACAAAGTTAAGCGTAGTACTTTAGTTGCACCCATTTCAGAGGGTGGACTTAACGCTACTCATGTTTTGAATTTCATCACTAGCTTGAAATGCACTTGGGTAAACAGATATTTAAACGATAAGAGAGGCTCTTGGAAAGATTATTTCAATTGGTACTCAAAGGGCTTTGGAAAGTCCTTTTTATTCCATTGTAATTTTGTAGCAAAGGACCTTAAAATTAATAATGATTTCATTAATGACGTTTGTATGGCATGGGCACAGTTTAATTTTAAGCAACCGTCAGATCATTACTGCGATCAAATTTTATGGAATAACACATATATCAAAGCGAATAATAAGTTAGTTTTCTAAAAATTTGGTTTGACAAAGGTGTTGTTTATGTAAAAGATATTTTCGATGATAATAATCAAATACTTTCATATAACTCTTTCATAAGGTTTTGATTTCTTGTAAGTTGTAGCCATGCCGACTCTTAAATTTACCATAAGGAAGACAGAAAGAATGAAGACATTCATTTTTTCTTTTCCATATTACTCCAGTATACTTTCTTTAAATTTTCGGTCTGACCTCGACCATCCTCAGAATACAACTGACAATGAAAAGCTAGTTAAAGTACACTGTGAACTGTAGAGGTACAGTATAAGGGAGCACAAGAGTGCTGCCAAAAACAAAGAGGATCAGAAACGGATGAATGAACATTACACTGGTGAGCCTAGGGAGGACCATTCTATAGTCTTGTGCTTCTCTTGACAATCCTTCCAGTAGACCACTCCTCAGATCTATTCATCAAAGGATTAAGTTCAGCTATACATAACCCCTTCAGCCACTTGTCTTCGCATAGGGTCCCCAGTGTGAGAATTAAGAATACAAACATCTAATTCAAAATCTTCACCATTGTGATAATTTGTTTTGTGGTTATTAAAGACAGAGTTTGTTTCATTCATGTTAGAAAAATGTTCATCATATCTTTCACCTAAGCTCCTAGAGGTTTCACCAACATACATGAAATTACCTTTACAATTAGTGCATTGAATACAATATACAACTTCTCTTTTCTTACAAATACCTTTCCTTATATTACATAATTCACAAACAGGGTCTAGACAAACAACACTAGGAAAAGGGTTGGATTTACTTAATGTATCTACAAGTCTTGTACCAGCCCTCTCTACAACATTCACCTTCAGTTCCATTTCTTTCATAATACTTTTACATTTCTTTAGTAATTCACTGTTAGGAGTGGCTTCAACAAACAACACAGCTTCAGCTAATTTTTTCCCTCTTTTAAACCAGTTGAACTTTTTCCTTGCCTTTTCTCTATCACGTCTTTCTCGTTCCCATGCTTTAGGTCTAAACATGGGAACAATCCCATCTCTATCATTGCAGACTATATTATTGAAGCGTTTGTTTGCTCTGCAATAAACTTCATAACGATAAGATTTTGGATAACCACTATTTTGCATCTTATTAACAAAATGTTGTATGGCAGTTTTTCTTTCATGGTCAGGAAGACTTAGAGACACATTCCTCATTATTCTAACAAGGTCATTTGTCAGTATGTGTAACTTAGTCTTCATATTAAGAGCACCATCTTTGTGGATGACCTGTTTACTGCTCATAGGCTTAGAGTCATGGGTATGCTGGGTAATTGAATATGAGAATCCATCATCATCCACTTTATTTTCGGCCCAAATTTTCAAATCTAACACTGGCATCCTCCCGTCGGTGTTGAGGCTGGGGCAGTCATACGTTACTTGTATATTACGGTCAACAGTATTTGCAAGATTACTAAGTTTATCCATGATTTTGATATCTGTGTCATACTCACCTGTTTTCTCAATCACACAGAATATATCATCAACGTAACGGGAGTACAGAAGGCATGTCATACCTTCAATTGCAAGTTTTTTCTTCAGTTCCCGGTTCCACCAAATCATATAAACTTGGGCTATATCCCCTGCTAGGGAGACGCCAATTGCTCCACCCTCCTTCTGTTTGAATAGTTTACCATTAAATTGACAACCAGATTCTTTGGAATTCAAACTTATCTTTCATAAGGAAATTTGATATACTATACGGTCCGTTTACGATATACTACGGTCTTATCAGGTCAGTTCCTATGCCTTGGAAGCAAAGTATTATTGCGGGGGAAACACTAATAAATGATTTAAGTTACAGGGAGAATGTTCCTTCAGTTGTCCCTGACATGTCACGAATTTTCTACAAGAAGCTAATAGCCAAAATACACTCTCCTCCTACGTGTTGTACGAAATGGAATAACAGCTTCCCGGAGCTTACAAATTGCTGGAAAACAGTTTTTAGAATCCCTCTTATTTCTATCCGGGAAAGTAAGTTACAATATTTTCAATATAGGTTTCTTCACATAATTTTGGATACTAACGTTTTACGTCATAAAATGAAAATCACAGAAAACCCTTGCTGTGCCTTTTGTGGAGAACAAGCCGAAACAATTGATCACCTTTTCTGGGAATGTCGGGTTACTTCTTCTTTCATTTTAGACGTGGAGCATGGTATCTTGGGTAGGCAATTCTTCTTTAAGAAAGAAGATATTTTTTTGGCTATAAACTTTTACTAAAGCACCCCTACAATTTTTTTAATTTTTCATATAAAATACTATATTTGCAGTAAGAAGCTTAATGAGGACATCCCAAGTTTTGATGAATTTCTGTATAAGTTTAAATTTCATATTCAGGTAGAAAATCGTATTTCTAATCAAATCAGTTCACGAAAATGTATCCCCTTTTCTGAGTACGAGGAAGTTTTCAAGGAGTGACCCATGTAATTTAATTGAATCATAATGTTTTGTAGTACTTTGCAACTCGTATTGATATTAACATTTATTTTCGTTATTCAGTATGGCTTATGACAAATGTTTTTGTACAAGTTGTGATTGAAATTTAGCCACCCCTTCAATTCAGACTCTCTGGATGTTGTCGATTAAGGCTGTGATGACAGCATTGTTTCATTTTTTCGTATTGAATGTTATTACAGAATTTAAACGTATTGTTAGAATGTGAAAACACTATTAAGCTTGCTATCATATTTTCTTGCATTATTAGGACAATTGATAAAAAAATATTAAAGAATGAAGTCGCATGATATATTTATAATTGGTATATGCTATCTAAAAGAAATAAAATAAAATTGTATGAAAAATGCTATTATGAAATGAAGAGAACTAAAAGAAAGATGGAGACAAAAAAAAAATCAAACATTTGCCATTTGAGACACCAGTCAAATACAGTGCGGTTTTCCCAAGTTTTCCTTCATAAAATTCTGAAATCTTCGTAATAAAAGTTCCATATTTGAAATTAACAGTATTTAAAAAGGCAAAATTTTCCGCGCTCTTCGCGCGCCTTAAATTACCCTTAAAGCACTAAGTGATCGCTAATAATGCATTCAGTGGAAACCTTTTCCGAGTTGCTACAGTGCCGTTTCCCTAAAATTTCCTTCAATATAGGCTTTCATTTTTGTCTAAAAAAGGCAACAAAGTTTCGAGAGTTTTTTGAATGTCGCCGAGAAGCCTTAATCCGCACTCCTTAGATAACACGATCTTCCGTCGACATGCTATCTCAGATATATGCTAATAGGAAACGCAGATTCTTAAATAGTACCCATATATGCAAATTTCCTCACAGGAAACCCTGAATCTAATCTATTTTCTGCAATACAAGCTCCATATTTACAAATGTGTAAAGGGACCCAAATTTTCGGTACGTACCTAATACAGTAGTGTTCACACTTAAGAAAAAAAATCAGATTTATTTTAAAAAAGTTGTTCTTGCTCGTAGAAAAAAAGCAAAAAAAAAAAAAAAAAAGGAAAAAAGTAGCATAAAAATATACCTTTTGGTCAATGGGGTAAGGTGATTTACATGATCCAAAATCGTTCCGCCACCCCCCCCCCCCTCCCACATTCATATTGCCTCCTACGCCACTGAAAACAACATTTCCCTGCAGGCCCTGAGACATTCACAAACTAACACAGTGTACATCATTTCAAGCAGCTCAACTAATACAAAATCGGGAAACCTCTATGCTATTGCACCCCCCCCCCCCGACATTCAGGTCTGGTTACGTCACTGCTTCTGGGTTTCTGTTTTTATCTTTTATTTTTTTATTTTTTTTTAATGCGCTGTGATGTGATTTATTACTTGGTGAAATCAGTAAGGTCTAGTGCTTTTATGAAAGGAGGTAATGTTGGCTTTTCATTTCTTTTCCTATTTGTTGGCGAAATGTAAAGTCAATTACAAATAAATTGCTTAAAGCCTTTTAATCGGAAATACATCGGTCAATGAATACAGGCTTCCACTCACCAATATGTTACTGTTCCTATGTAACTTTAGATTGTCATAATTCAGTCACAACAAAAATCAAAGCAAAAGTGGAAGTACTTGTAAACACTTTGCCACGCCCCCACTCAGCAGCTTTCAATCTAAACGGCGTCATTGACCACAAGTGCCATTTAAGTTTACATGGTTACTACTATTTACATCGTCGTTAATTGTATTTACGTTAACTGGAACAACGCCACTACCTCTTGTTTGCACGTCGTTGATTGAAATTACATGGTTACCTACACGGACGTTACCAACTTTTAGCTGGCTGTTGAAACCGACTACGCCGTTGTTAACCTCTTGTAGTAAGCGGTTACTTCTGAACACGCCGCTGTTAACGAAATTAAGCACGTGGTTACTTAAAATATCGCCGTGGTAACCAAAATTTACTACGCTGTTAATGATAATCACGCCGTTGTTAACTGAATGTACAACGCCGTTACTACCAGTCACGCCGCTATTAACGAGATATGCGTGAAACGCGTTCCATATTTAAGTGCGTGAGATGGGCAAGTAATCCATGTGTTAAAAATTTGCCGTCTGCAAGATCTAGTATTTCTATTTGCAAGTAAAATGTGGGATTAGTAGGATTAGTCGGAAATTTGAGCAGGTTGTTCTAAATGTCATCAGAGCATTAAGAATGTCTGTTTGTTCGAGAAACTTTACTTAAGCTACACTTTGATTTTAATTCCAGAAAATTTTATAAATAAACCGTGTTTTTCTTTCAGACTTTTGTAGAACGACTACTCCTGGTAGTACATTGACTTAGAAGTTGGAAATAAACAATTGTACCACCTTTAAAGCTTTGTTTTGTTGTGACCAATCTCTTCATCGACTTTCTCTCTAGCTTTTTCTTAGAGATTTTGCTGACTCAGGTTGGATTTAATTCAGGACTCTCAAAGAGCAAAATCAAATTTAGGAAATAAATATGTGTCACATATGTTTTAGGTCAAGAACTAGAATTTCTTCAACCGTGGTAAAACTCGGACAAATTCGGATCTGATTTCGATTAGATTTTTTTGAGTTTTTAACTAAAATATTCTCCATCTCTGGTCGGAAAGAATCCAAATTTGCTTACCAATATATAAAGTCCTTGTGCATTGACGACAATATTGACGTCATCCTTAAAGCAGAACAATTGAGCAAGTGGGCACACATATGAAAAATTCGCCCTGCAAGTGTAGCAGACAATGCGCGTATTCGAATGGTTGACAAATCAACTGTCGGCATTTGTCTATGTTGGTTTGTTTTTTCCCCAAAGAAGGGCGTACTTTCCGCTCTGTGACACCATATGTACAAGGTCTATAAAGGCACGATTTGTACCGCAGGACGACGAAAATTTAACTTATGCTAATTATCTCGTAATGTCACATCCATTGGCAGCTTTTATCGGACTATGCGTGTGCGATAACAGCGGTCTACCTGTCTATTCGTGTGACGTCACGAAAAAATAGGTGATGATTCATTTTCATCGACTTCCCTCTTTTTAAAATAATGAAAGCTTTTATTGTCAAAATTTCGATTTTTTATTATCAAACTTCCCTTATGTATCAAATGTGTTTACTTCAAAACTCCTTGTGGGCTTGGAATTGTAGAATATGCCCACGGTATTCCCCGCCTGTCGTAAGAGGCGACTACGGAAGGACTTGAATAGTATTTGAACAGTAAGACACTATATAACACATTCGTGTTGGTGTGTCGTTAAATCTTATCTGACTTACTTCAGAACTGTGTGGTGTAGGACAGTCAAATATTACAAAAGAGAATTCATTACAGTTTTCTAGGCGCTCAGGAGGAAAATCGCGGGCGCGGTTAAAACTTGAAATTTTTGCATGGAGGTTTGCTTCAGTAATAACGTCATTGTTAGATGAGTTTTAAAGGCAGTCATTCACCATCCAAAACTACAATTTTACTTGCAGTCTACAGAAATTTTCAATTCTCACAGTTCTTTGATTGACATCACATTAAAATGCACAGTGGTTCATTATACACATCATACACCGAGAGTGCTTTGATAGGACCTCGACTGCTTACCAGAGTATGCCCAAAATCAATTAATTTGGACTGTATAGTGATAGCAATAAGTTTCAGGCAGTTGTGGGCGAGGCTAAAAGCACTTAGGTTTTGGTGTAAAATCAGAACTGTCTGGGGTAAGAAATAACTGCCTGTTTGCTGACCAGTTGGTTTAACTGTTTAAGTCGGGGCCGACCATGGCCTTTTCCATTCGAGGCTCACTGACTTCATATGTTTCAAAATTAGGGTCTTGAACAAGGCTCCACACATGGCAAGACAGGTCGAAATATGGCAGACAGAGCCAAGGTTTGGGTGGAGTGTTAAACCCAGATAAAATAGCTTCCTTCGGATTTGCTAATATAAAACTGAAACGCCCAACATATCCTTCAGAATCCCTCTTAAACTTCGGAAGTTTTTACAAATAAGGGAACCTGTTGAGAATATTCACTTGAAATCACCTCGACCTTATTAGGACCCTTTTAAGATAGAAAAAAATTGAGGTGGGACTAGGTTCTTTTGTGCACCCTTTAGATCAACTTCCAATCACGGTATTTCAAGGAAACACACAAAATGCAAAAAACGTCATGAGATAATGTTTTAATATTAGATGCAAATTTATTTCACGTTTGCAAACCACACTGAAGTGTTAATATATACTGCAAAATATTTCTGAACGTTTAATTTTCAGGATCTTATGGACTTCATGGCACTAGGTTTCGATTTTAGATTTCGATTTCAAACGTCATATTTTCCCAGCGGGCCCGTAGCCAGAGTAATCAATTCGGAGAGACACATCACTGTAGGAGTTTTGCCGACTTGGGGTAGGGATCGGAGGGTTCCCCCTGTCGTTTGGAAAAACCTTGCCTCTTTTAGGGAGCCTAAGTACAAAAATCATGGTGCAAGCTTTTCCATGCTAACAAAATTAATCATACAAAGTTAATCTGTTGCAAGGGTAAAGTTTTCTAACTTTTACTTCCTCATACAGTGACAAAACCAGACTTTTTTCATTTAAGAAAGTAGGGGAGGGGGGATTCCGCAAAGCATCCAAGTGTAACAACACTCTCTTAGCGAAGTGTCACCATTTCAGAAGGCGGGTAGTGTAATGAGAAAAGTTTGACTAAACATACCTCTCAGCGGATTGCCAGAAATGGCATTTGCTAGTCTCTCTGGCCGCAAGGATTCAGTGAACTTTTTTTTTCTTTTTTACTGTTTAGAAGACATTCATGGAAATTTTCACTTCAGCTATGGCACCGTGACTGCTGAGGAGGTGCAGTTAGACTATTATAAAGGTAGGCACACGTTTGACGGTCTGGCATTCATTTCGTTTCAGACATGAGCCTCATAATTTGTCTCCCATACATGATCAACAAAACTGACAAATTTACTTATAATTTCACACTCCATCTTCTTTCTGTACATCAGTTTGTGCATTGTCTGACCCACAAACAAGGTTTGCAATTCTTGCTCGTTTGACTTCATTATAGAATGGGGAATCTAACTAACCATTCGGCCCAATTTTCACTTCTATTGGTTGTTATACTCTCTGATTTTAGCCTTTCTCTTCACTACTATTCAGTAACCCATACATAATGCAAATAGTACTAAAATACATATTTGAAAGGGGCATTTGAGACGTCGTTTAACATCTTATCCAGTATTTGCCACTCTCGAATTTCATTAGAGGTGGGGAGGGGGCAGGTGGCAAGAGGCTCTGGTGACACCTATGTCTTCATTGCAAACGCTTCTAATGGATACCTTTTTGAGCTGCCCCCACCCCGTCGTGGCTACGTGCATGTTTCATAGCAAAAAAAAAAAAATACTTTCAGTACCTGAATGTTTCATTCAAGAAGTTTACAACATAATCGATGGATAATTGTCTATATAACTACATTTCTCTTAGGTTTGACCTTACTTTTCGTGACCCAAGTCAAGAACCTGGTTGGTTTTGGTATTTTTGACAATTGACACGTGACCATTAGGTGAAAGGTTTGTTGAAACTGTGGATGGATCATTCCATAAATGACAGGATTTAAACAACTACTGGAAGCCAGGAGCAAAGCCGCGTAAGGCAGTAATCTCTCCAAGCTTTTAATACTGACGAAAAATACATACGGTGAAATACACGCAAAGAATACACACACAACTATAAACAATTTCTTAGTAATATCGATATCTTTCTTTTTGGACAAAGGGCGTTCCTTAAACTGTCTGGAGCGCTTGGAGGAATCTCTTTCTGTTCTGTAATTCCTGTTGTGATCTTTTGAGTTTCCAGAAGCCTCTTGCTGGTATCCGTAGGATTCAAGGTTTGTGTAGATACAACAGACGAATTCTTCACCTAAATAACGACTATTTTGATTGCACGTCATGCTGACGTCACCCTTCCACTCTGACGAAAGATTATTTGTGTCTGTTTCCAAAGGTATAACCGAGGTGGAGTCCTCGGTTAAACTTGCCATTTTGTCATACTCCCCAGAACAGTTACCAGCGTAAGAAATATGTAAGTTTTTGAATCTGCTCTGCTTCTGGCCGTTCTGTGGAGCCACTAAGCTAGTCCCGTTCCAGTTCGAATGAACCGAATGCGTCAAGTTGTGTGACGTAGAAACTGAGTCGTCTTCGACAGGTGCTACAGCAAGTTTTGACGCATCTCCGTCAAAAGTATCGACATCACCTAGTCCTCGTTTATGGTACTTCACTGACGATCTATTCCCAACAAGTTTTGTAAATGATACAGTCGGACTCCTGTCATCAATGTCGTTAAAACTAGATATATGACTCCAGTCGTTTGAACTGGCCTCTTTTATTGTTTCTTCTTTGTTAATGTCACTATCGATGTTATCTTTCGCTTCTTTGATGGTGATAACACACGACTTGTCATGAGTGGTTTGGTTCTGCGAAGGATGTGAGTTCGTTATTGTCTTAAACATTTCTGCTTTCTCTTCTATAGTCTTTCTAGAAGCTACCGAACTCCCACCAGATGATGACGTCAAAATTCTTCGAAGGGCGCTTTGGTTGTGGCGCTTTATGAAGAGAAATACCTTTGTGTAGCAAAATAAAACAACAAAGACACTGAGTAAATTAGTGTAAACCGAACGGACTGAGCTTAAAATAACCGAAGAGAGTTGGCGAATATCTCTGGTACAGATCCCATATTTGGGATTGTAACCCAAAGGGGCTACTCCAGCCGCCATAAGTATTGGGTCCACAGCAGACACGGTCCAAATAAGAATAATAAAAAGCACCACCCTTTGGGGTGTGAATAGGCCTTGACCGGTGTGCCGAGGTCTCGTAATCATTACGTAACGTGTTACCGCGATGAATGCATGGGAAAAGACGCTGGCCGATAAGAAGAGAACAGTAAGTATACCATTAATGGCGCAGATTACCGCGTTCTTCTCTTCGACTGGAGGAATTGGTTGATACAAGTCCCGAATCATTAAAGGAAGAAAGACGCAGTGAAGTAAATCACCCACTGCTAGGTTCAAGACAAACACGTTCGTCACATTTTGCAGTTTATGAGTGAGACAGACAGCAGCGATTACAAGGGTGTTTCCAAGGATGCCAACTACGCAGACGACAAGAAGACCCGTCCCTACCAATCGTCGTTGGACAGGGTCGTCAAATTGCCACTCATAATTCATGCTTTCAGGGGTAGGTCTAATGGTTAAGTTCATACTCATGGCGTCTGTTACATATTGTGGTGTTGACATGATGTCCAAGTCTGCAAAAGAACGAATAAAGAGGGGCAAAGTTAACAGGTAAAGAGTTTTAGCGTGGTGACCCCAGATGACATTTGGTCTTCACCAAAAGCAATAGGGATCATGTTTTTGCCATAACCCACTAGCATGCATGCAAAGTGTGGAATCTGTCCAAAATTCCTTCCTTTAGATGTTAAACTGTTTGTCAAAAGTTGTCACTCGGTGACCCCAGATGACCCTTGACCTCCACCAAAACATTTAGGATCACATTCGGGCCATAATGCATCAACCTTGAGCGTTCAAACTTTTACCCATGAATCAGAACCTTGAGACATGTTTTACCGTGCTTCGATTTGGAACAGATTGGCTGAAGTAAGATGTAGATAGGTCTTATTTTTTATGATCTTTGAGACGAAAAAGACACAGCACTGATAGATAAAGATAATTATAACCTTTTCACTATGAAGGAAAAAAGTCCTCATTTTACAAATAGAGCATATCAAGCCGATGGCAAAGGTTCTATCGCACTGCAAAAGACGTTTGAAGCGCGGAAAGCGTATAAATCTGACTCTCATGGGAATCTTTCTAGCCATCGGTTATATTGACAAAACTAGTGAGTTCGTTGACTCTTATTAATTTATGTGTTCCTGCAGCTTGCTTGTCTGTCAGAACTCCGATAGACAGAAACAGCGTATATTCATTGTATATCGTATGATGTTGTATATTCATTAATTAATCTGCTCATTTGGCTACCGTTTCTTAACACATTGTACCTTCGTGAGAACATGGACACAAGCAATAGTATAGTTGAGATGCGTTAAATTTACGGATTCGTTAATTGTAATCAATTTGTTTAAAAATATCCCAGAACAAAATTTTATGTTTGAGAAGAACATACAAAACATTCTGGTGAAATTTTCTTGAAACATGTTTGGTTCTCGGGATGTTAGGAATTGAAATGGACACATTGTCTGTGAAGAGTAAACTTGAAGCAAAGTAGGTTTGATATCATGAATTCGCATTGCTTTCCATTGTATTATTTTTCTTCTTTGTTTCTCAATCTATTAGTTTGACCTTGGACTGATAAGGGAATATACCCTCTCTAAAGCCTTATATTTCTTCAAAATTCAATTGTTCAGGATAAACATTTTGCATCAATACATCCGACTTAAGTTGCATAACACCTGGTGGTAAATTGCAAAGAGAACATCAAATCGTTTTCCAACAATGTGAGTCCATAACATCGTTCCTGCTTGCTTCAAGTTTATTACATGCAACAAATGTGTCATATTCAATTGCAATATCTCGAGAATCAAACACTGGAAATGAATAAAAAAAAATCATCAGAATGCTCGGAATATGTTTCTTTTCAACAAATTTAACATAGATTTTGTCTTTTTAATGTCAAAGCAGTCCCCCAATCTTTTTGTTGGGAATTAACCTATCCCATAATTTTCTTCCAAAATCTGTTAAGAGTGTCATTCATCATATTTCAGGACTTCAATATCGCATATTGCAGGAAAACTAAGCAGCCACTTCTAGCAAACTTCACAATTGAGGAGAAAAATGCCGCCACATAACTCTCAACAGCCAGTCGTGAAACGGGACAGTCTAAACACTCTTCAAGTTGGGTTACGTTAGGTTAGATGTAGTTTCAAGGCGCAATTTCCAACCAATTGCTTCAAGTCGAGCCGGCCACGGCCTTTTTCCAGTTGTAGTTCACTGGCTTGTTTTCTCGAACTCCTAACCTCCCGACTTCAAGTTGGGATGACTGCTCTTGTCCTTTAGGTCAGGTAGCCCTCATGTGAGTTAATATTGCATTTTGCGAGTTGTGTCTCCAAACGAATCCAAGCTACATAAATTCGAAACCATGGATCTCGGATCTCGCTCTAGACCGCTTGTTTGGTCCAGTGATAGAGCACCTCGAGCCTCCAACAAGAAGATCAGGCTAGACTCCCATGTCGAGAAGGCTAGCCATACCACAGACTTTAAAAATGCAGCCTACTGCCGTTAAGCGACATTGCATAACCACTGGAATAGTAAAACACTCCAGTACCCTTCAACTGCCAAACGACCTCGATCCCCACTCAATAAAACCGAAAGATCCTATCTAATTCATCTCATCTTTGGAAGGCATTGTATCTTGAATCGTCATGAGCCATAAAACAAGCTAGCATTGCATAGAAAGGGGAGAGGGTCCTTAATTCTGAAAATTTTCTGTATTGGCTAAGAATCATGAAATGAATTATTTTTTGGCAAAACTGTTAAGGCTATGTAGTCGATTTTTAACAGAGATGGTTTGATGCTTTCGAGTGGCCGCATGCATTCACTCAAACCAGGGAGTTGCAACAGACTCGTGTTGGTATGACTTTCCAAGAAGTATCCCTACGTCACTTCCGTCTCATGTGAAATCCAACTTTTAACCCAGCCATACAGAAACTTTTTCATCGCCAAAACAATTCTCAGTACTAACCGTTTCACAGAATTTGTTTTCTAGGTGAAGGACATTGATGGGTCTACTTGACGAAAAGTTACGTCGCCAGTTTGCTAGGCACTGCTCTCTCCAATTTGTCTGGAGGCCTCTTGAACATGCAGATTTCGTCTAAAAGACGTGTCGTTGAAAATGGAATTTCGTCCAATGTATCTCTTGTGCGCCTGGAGAAAAGAGAAAATAGTACAGGTTGTCATAAAATTGTCTTTTTTCCACGTTTACGAGTCAATGTGATTCGCGTAACAAAGTGCTGCATTTTATCAACAGAGAGAAGAAGAACTGTTAAACGGCTTTCACGAGCTGAAAATGGTGATAAATCTGTTGGTTTACATGTAATGCCATGAAAGATATAAATTAGTTGATGATTTATGCACCTCAAGTAGCATACCACAGATTAAAGAGAATTCTTTCTCTGAAATATTCGTCTTTGTGAAAGCATTTAAGTTTCCCATATGAAGGTATATCTAATCCATAATGGATCATGTCGCATACCGGCTTCTTTGTGCAAACATCGCAGTTTGTGAGAAGCTTAATCAATATGGAAACCCGACATCGTATAGTCAGGGAGTTGTTATCGGGATGTTCCCTGAAGGTAAACTCTAAATATAAAAAAGAGTGAAATTTCACTCGTTAGAAGAGGGAAAGTTATAACCTTCACGCCGAAACAGTGGACATTTACTCCAAGAAAAGTGAAATTCACTCTTAATGGAGTACCTACAGGGATCACTCGCAAAAAGAGTGATCAATACAGCTACTCGTTAGAGAATATTCACTGTTATTGAAGTGAAAGATACTTTTCGTGGAAAGAAGCTCTTTATTCTTGGAGTGATTCTACACTTTTCACTCCATTTTAGAGTGACTTAAGTTCTTGCCTTTGTCTTAAGAAAATAACAATTACCTGTTACGCATTTCTAACAAAGCTTATAGAATTAACGAAAGGGCCAAAGTCAATAAGCTTAGAAACACGCAGCTCCTTCGGGCGAAATGAATTTGTTTCCCTTCTGTTCTT
The DNA here is from genome assembly GCA_037179385.1 of Holothuria scabra. NCBI lineage: Eukaryota > Metazoa > Echinodermata > Holothuroidea > Aspidochirotida > Holothuriidae > Holothuria > Holothuria scabra. The sequence continues at coordinate 56,529,699 of CM074184.1, forward strand.
TTTGTAAGGAAATCATTGAAGGGTTGGGTTAAAAATAGAAAAATGAAAAGTAAGAAAACGAATATTTATTTATGTAGATCATATAGTTTAATTAGTCCAACGTCAAATGAAATTTTACTGTTCGCTAATTAAAGGCAGGTATTCATCACCCCCAGATATCTTCAATTCACCTAACCTATTTACCTTCAGACCCTCCACAGAAGTCTTAAATTCCTCCTTATCCAGGCACAGCCCTAGTTTATTGCTTCAAGGCATACACGGCTGAAATGCCTAGTCAAACACTCTCAGTGCAAGTTGTGCAATATGAGATACTCTGCTCTTTTAATTTTGTGTCAATCAAAGAGCTTTGCCAATTGAGAATTTCGGTATACTCCGCAGAAAATAGTAAGCTGATTTGACTGACTGCCTTTCGTGCTTTCAAAAAGATTCAGTGCAGTCTTCTCTCACATGCACTGCCGTAGGCAACAATGAAATCTGAGAATGATCACCAAAAATTTGACCGTTTTATCTTCATGACAGTGACGCCTTTCAAAGAAAAGGGCAAAGAACTTTTTAAATTTCTTTACAACACGAAGGAAACAAACTTTTTTATTTTACCAAATGTGGTAGTACTAGTGACACGTTACGTTTAACTCGGTCACGGTTGGCATTTTATAATTACTTTCGATTTTCGGCCGAGTATCGTACTTTTCATCAAATATAATTGTTTAAACCTTTCTCCTATCATGCTATTTTAAAAACATCACATTGCAAGTAATTTTTCTCATCACTTATTTCAGCTTCCAGCTCCCATGCCTTTAAAGGCTGGATAACACATCGTTTGTGACATTTAAAAAGAGCAGTTGACCTAACCTTATATTCCTGTAAGTCAGTCAGAAAGATGAATGGATCACGCCTCTAGTTTGCATCGATTACTAGCCGCCCGAGGTATTTTTTAAACCCAACGAAATGACCTCTGTCTTAAAGTAATACATCTAACCTATGCTTAAAGTGTACCTCAAGTCAAAAAATTCAGAATTGAATATTAAAGAGCATGAAGCATGAATTCTGTAGGAAATTCCGAGACATAAAATGCTTAAGTTTATTCACTCAAATCAAAATGGTACATGGGTGCAATAATTTGTGATGTCATTGTTGTACTCAAATTACATCCTTTTTATTTCTTTGTTTTTCTGAAAGTTACTGCTCCTGGTACCAAGGTGTGATAGCACTCTTACCAGGTGATGTAATTAATTAAGCCCTCTCTGTGCAACATACTATGAAAGCAAGCAGGAAGTGTTAAAGGTCATAAAAAACATTTTTAATTTTAAAGGAAAACAAAGCAGGTAATGTGAGTTGTACAACAGTCAGGTCGCAAATTGTTGTGCAAAGGACTTATTGTTTTAAGCAACTCCTTGTTTTAAGTGAATAAACTTCAACATTTTGTATCTTGGATCAAGAATGTCCTATGAAGATGTGAGTTGGACTGTTAGAATTCATTTCTCATGCTGTTTTATACACATGTACTTTGATTTTTTCTGACTTGAGATACACTTAAACCGAAGTAGGAAAAGTACTGACGGGACCAGAGGCAAAGAGCCAACCTATACGGCCCCAGATTTGCAACTATAGGCCTACCCTGGTTTAACCTTTACGCTTCGCAGAAGAAAATCGTTAGAACAGGCTTCGTCTGAGGAACATCTGGTGAAGATAAACGAATCTGTCAATATGAGAGAGTAATATTTCTCCCATCTTGTTTACATCCCCAGATTTATTGCACATTTGCAGGCGCATATAGTGTGTTAAAGGATTACACGTCACATAGAAACTAAGACCAGAAGTGAACAGCTGAATTGAGACAGATGGGAGGGCTTCATTATCTTTTGCATGTTTATTCTCATCTGGTAAATCGTGTATCTGTTTCTGTATTTATAATAAAATGCTGACTGCTTATCTTGCTGACTTTTACGGCTTTCCAGAGAAAGCATGTAATTAGAAACGACCAACTGCAGATTTATGTGTAAGTACGGCAATCAGTTGCTTGAATTAATTGTGCAAATGAGAACAAATTTGAATACATTAATTAGGGTGGTGCGTATATCTGTATATGTCACAAACAGTGGCGCACCGGTACATTTAGATAGAGTTCTTGCTATAGAGTATAGACTATAGACCTTATGCATTGACGGAACGCTGACGTCATTTTGGAGGAATAAAAATAAAACAAATTTGTGTAGACAGGGAGTTGTCAGGGCAACTCTCTGGTGTAGAATACATATAGAGCGGAGAGCCGTACGAAATGGAATTTCCCCACGTGTGTAGAAGACTTGTGCGTATCCGATCAGGTGACGAATCAGCTGTTTGCATTTGTTGATGTTGGTTTGCTATTTGCTCCTTGAAAGGAGGGCGTACTTTTTGCATTGTGTGACATTATAGGCAGAAAGTTTATATTCACCTCTGCAGAGTCTGCTCGGATAATATTAACCAAATCGAAATTTCACTTCCTCCTGAATAGACCTGCAATCACTGCTCTCCATGAAAATTATTTCTCCCTTATTCAGTGTCCATCCTCAAATACTCTGGACACTGATTTTCCGATGAAGGGCGATACACGAATAGGGAGGGACGGTATTGTGAGACATAGAAAAGGGCAGATTTGTAAGGCACGTAGTTGCTATATGTGAGAAGGGATCTCTTTTCCAGCTCTCTGATCTGAGCATTAACTGGTTTGGATGAAAAGTAAAAAACATTAGTCAGCAAGTGGTATCGCCGAAAAAGACTTTTTTAAGCTTAGGTAGAGTGGTCTTCATGGTCCTAACTCGGAAAATCTGAGTTAATTCACAGGCCGATTCAAAGAAGACTTTGAAAATGGAATATACTGCAGATGCAGGAAGGAAAACACATCATGTGACCCACAACTGGAGAAAAGACCATGAACGACGCTAGTTAAACCAGAAGATTAGAATTTGATCTATAAAATCCTAACAAAACAAAATTACTTGGTTTATTTTTTCCTTCATTTGGTTTAGTTGACTTTGGTAAAACATACAGATACGTGAAAGATTTTATTTGGATTGTAAAGTTTGCAAATTGCTCTACATGAAGACACATTTGCGAGAGTTTCTTTACAATTTGCTGAAATTGTTAAAGAAAAACATACAATGTTGCTTAAAGTAAGATTGTGGTAATTAGACGTCAAGGGTACCGATCAAAAGCTGAAAACAAACCAACTAACAACGTATGCTTTCAGATAAAAATCAGTACGTTTGCATTTCTGTGCACACTTCCAAAGGCGCCACCAGGCAAACTATTGTGCAGTTGACCAAGGGCGGGATTCACTAGCATTGCGTAACAAGTTTTTTAAGTTAAAATACTAACGGACTGCGAAGAATATATCCCAGTGTTACTCAAGAAAACAACTTACCCAGTTTCAAAAGATACGCAACTTAAGTACGGTACTATACATTCACACTAGCCAACAGTACCGGCATGCGCAAGGAGGCAAAGTTCTCCCTCTTATGAGCGATAGCCGTCACATTGTATGTTATTGTTAAAATGATATGTTCTGTCTGCAACTAGTATCAGGTGTGGCCGGGTCAACGTAGTGAACAGCTCGTCAGCACGCCTTTTTATGCGCTGTTGCTGCTCTTAATACTTACACAGCTGTCGTAAGTTACGCAGAGTATTTACGAATAGACTTACGAAAATTTGAGTGCGTATTTGTGAATCGCGTCTCAGGCTCCTTAAAAGGTAGGGGCAGAAAAACGAAGACCATTGAGAGACTTTCTCCCCCTTGAACATAAGAAGAACTATTTCCTTCATGTTTTAGTACAATTTCTGCCCCTTCTCCATTTCAATAACAGGCTGGCATATTGTAAGGCAATTGGAACCCATTCATCTTCCACAGCCTGTCAATTCTTCACCTACGAGGCTCCTTCGCTGTCTCCTAAAAATCATGAAGAAGTTTTGGATGTCATTTTTTGTCATTCATCCTGAAAAACTTCCAATAACTAATTCAATCATGAATATTTTAGAGCAACTGCTGATGTCGAAAACAGCCAGAGGACCTGTCGTTAAACTGACTAAACTGATATTAGGAGTATGAGTTAGAAAAAAATTAACGACACACCAACACGAATGTGTTATATAGTCTATAACAGTTCAAATACTGTTCAAGTCCTCTCGTTTAGTCGCCCCTTACTGCAGGCGGGGAATACCGTGGGTATATTCTACAACCTCCAACTCGAAGGGGGAAGACACTTGTATATTTGTAAAGGTCCGTGTGCCTTGTGGTAGAATCTAATATAAATACAATAAAAGCTGATTAAAACTTAGCGGACATACTCTATGATTTGAATAAGGAGAAAAGTATGCAAACGACGGGATTTAATTATTTATTTAGATTTGAAGTTCTCTTGTAGATGGCAAAACGTGATTACATCGTCCAAGGAAAATTTTATTATCAGATTATTACTGTGTCGAGTTCAGTCGTATAGTTGTAAAGGTTGTGCATGTGACATTAATGAAAATGACAAAGTTGGGTATTTTATATGAAAGGCATTTAAAGCCAAGAAAATCGTCCCATTTCCCATAAAAATCCGCATAGTCGAGGATTTCATCTCCAGTGGTCATTCCGCAATAGATGGAATGTTCGATAGCAGTTACAGGCGAGGTAAGTATAGCGTAATAGGTTGATCATTTTATAAGGTAATTAATGGACATGACACATCATTTCCATTATTGTGGTTGGTCGCATTTTCTGATCACGTGACCACATTTCTTTCGTTCAGTTTATCGGACGACTACCATCAAGAAACAAACCGATCTTTTGGGAAAAGATTTGCACAGCAAAGGAGAAGAGTATGTGGCAAAATTGTGTGAAAAATGTCGCTAATTACGAAATGCGGTACATTTTTCCTCAAATACTCCAGATTTAAATATGAAATAGGCTAATATTAATATTAAGTAGGCTAACATGCCTGTTACTTTACACATGACGCAGGCATCATGATGTCCTACTTTCGTTTGTATTTTCATCATCACATTATTTAGTAGAACTGTTTGATCACCAAATTTATTTTGCATTTGATTTATAAAGTGATTTTAAAGACAACTGTATTTGAAAACATTCGTATAATTTTCTTGTGGCAATTCCCTGGAATTTCGGCGGAGCGGCATGCTACAATGTCTCCGTTTGAGCTGCATTCACTTACGGAATGTACAAAATGTGTTCAGTGTAAGTGTCGGGTTTGGCGCAGCGTTCAGCACTATAAAGTCATTATGTAGGGTCCATTGCGATCGTCATGTACAAGCAATGTGACCGATTGAACGAAATTTTCTAACGTGTCTAAGGTAAATTTTCGTAAGAATTTCACATAATATCGTACAGAAGGCAAAGTGCAATCAAAGTCCGAATTTTCTATGCAAATCTGGTATTCTACCATACGCATAAACCGTTATAGGTTTTCGATTGGCATAGGCCAGCTGAAGTCAAACGTAAACGTAGCTAGTGTACATTAACTGCACGTTTATTCGCAGGTTCACTTCATTCGGGGCAATTATTCTAAATCAGAGACAAATTTATTTACTACACACTTGCTGTACTTTTGTCGGACATGTTTGTCAATCCTCGGTGGCAGGTTGGGAATTGCAACAAGGACCTTTGCACGGGTACTAAAAATAGGACCCGGGATTAATCGCCATACCCGTCGGGTACCCGGTGACTAAAAGATTAGAACATTTTGTTAGGCCTGCTCCATATAAGACATGCATAATAATATTAACAGTTGTTTTGGAGAGGTATCGATCACATTCCCAAGTTCAAAAATATTTGATTTGTCATAAGGTCTTATCGTCTCCATTTGTTTCAAATCAAAATGACAAGTAAAAGAAACGAGAAAGAGCTACTGTTGGAGCATTTATTGCGCCTTAAACACTACACACAGCCAACAACCTACACACCTATTTAAAGTGTATTTTAGTCTTAGACTGGACACGTAGTGGCCATGATCCAAAGAAACTAACAGAAAACAGTCAAATAAGAAAATTGGTACTTTCCAAGGTCTCTATCAATTTGAAATGAAATTTTGGGACCCTTTCCTACTCTAAATGCAAGCATTAAAACACCGATTTAAAAAACATCAACCAATCAGAGCCCTGTATTATGGTAATCTCTTGCACGTTTAAAATTACCGATTGTAAACATGCTCGTGAACTTCTCTCACAGAAATGCACAATGCGGGTTGGAATATACACTTCAGGGCTATGTACGTTCTGACGTAGCTAGCCTCATGTTGACATCCGGACATGGTAACATAGCTCTCACCATAGTTAATATAGTATCATTACTATAAAATACTTAGTCAACCTAAAAGTTAAAATGTCATTTATATATGACATTTTAACTTTTAGATTGACTTTTAGCATTTCATAGTATACCTGCTCCTACTTTGTTGAGCACTCTACCATCTGTATGCATGGTCCCAACCTTCATATTCCTAGTATAATAACCATGCTTTTACACATAAAATTCCTAGTCTGCGAGCGTCCGAGAGCCATTTTGGGGCAAAATAATGTAATATGTAATGGCTTGTTTCACAGTGGCGTCACCAGACATTTCATTCTAGAGGGGCACTGAGGGGGCACAACGATTTTATGGGGGAAGGGGGCATATAGACTCCACTCATGGCGCCGGAGGCGCCACCGAGCGCGAAGCGCGAGCCTCAACGGGTGGGGTCCAGGGGCAAAGCCCCGGTGGGGGTCCAGGGGCGAAGTCCCCGGAAGCTCCTGGGTTTTAGCGTGTTTGTGAGGTATTCAGTTTATTTACTTAACACTGGTAAGAGTAACCTCCAGGGTAACTTTCAAGTAAGATTTTCGGTAAAAAACCACTGATTCAACTACCAAGAGCGGATCCGGCTGACATTTTGAAAATGGGGTAGATGATCTATAGAGAAAAAAGTTGATGGGCACTTCAATGTGAGTTTTGGTGGGGGTCCAGGGGGCGAAGCCCCTGGAAGCTCCCGGGTCTTTAGCGTGTTTGTAAGGTTTAAAAGTTGTTTTTTAAAAGGGTTGTTTCAACACTGGCCTAAAAAATTACCGACTTACAGGACAATTTCGGGTAAGATTTTATTTTTGATAACAACACAAACGTTAGTGAAACTACTCTCAAGAGCATATCAGGCTGACAATTTGAAGAAGGTGAGCTGCACCGTGACTATAAAGAGAAAGAAAGGCAGTTGATGGGCAATCAGAGGTGATCCTCTGAAGGAAAAATGTAGGCTTAATCCTGCTTGAAGGGTTACCTGATCTGTGCGCCACCTCCAATTGACGTAGTCGGAAGTGTGAAGAAAATTTTGAAAAAACGTAACCCCTCAGACAGCAGGAAATGGCATTTCCAAGGTTTGTTTGCGATATTTTCACTTGGAACACATGAAAATTTACTGCCTTTTCTTTTCAACAGAGAAAAAAATCTCAAATCTCAGCTGGGGGGAGGGGCACACGGGGGGAGCACACGATTTTTCAGGGGGGCACATGCCCCCCTGGCCCCCCCCCCTTGGCGACGCCGCTGTTGTTTCAAAAACCTTTTTCGTGAATGTTTACGGTGTCAATACAGTGATGTCTTTGTACTTTACAGATTGCGGCAGAGTGTTGGTTTGCGTAAAACCGGCACGTTTAACCTCGAAATATATTCTAGGATTATACTCGAGGTGGCATACCGTATTAAGATCGTATACATGCAAGACTCAGTTTTCCTAACATGCCGAACGCTACGGGCACTGTCTGTGCAAGCCGGACGGGGTGATGTGACTGCTAGTTTCTGCGTGAAGTACGGTGTAACTTTGAATCACCGTCAGATTGCTTGCTCGCGTGCAAGATTAAAAGTGACATACATGTGATGTGTGAGAAGTAACTCGATCACTACGTGATGATAGCGCGCGATCGGGACGCACGCTGATAAAAATTTCAACTTCAGGAAATAAAGTATAAACAACTTTCAAACTTTTTGATTTATTTATTTGGTACATATTAAAGACAAAACACAAACAAACTTACACATAATTTCTAGGGGCTCTCTTCATTCTCAGGCCCCGAGAATGTTTACCAAATTAATTGCAAAATATTTTAGTCCATTACCGTGGGCAATAGCGTAAATTGGGTAATCCTTCTTGCATGCAAAATTTTCAAGCTTCGCGTAGTAGATTTGGAACCGGGTTATACTGGATGGCGAGTGGATACCCGGGTAACCCGTGCAAATTACACTAATTGCAACACCAATAAAAATATTGGGGGAGCAAACATAGGCTTTGCACCTCCAATAATTCAGGCAGATTTAAAATGAAAAAAAAAAAAACCCAGAAAAACCAAAATGTAAGAACATTTTGGGTTATGGGGGGCTTCTTGAAAACGTCACTTTGAGTGTATGTGCATGTCATTGTGAGTGTGTATGTGTGTCTGGTTGTGTGTGTATGGAGGCCTCGCCTACGAGTGCACTCGCTCTCATAGAGTGGATTGCTCATAGATCATTCCGGTCCTGGACACGATACAGGGTTCAACAGCCTTGTGGAAAATTTTTGTCCCCCAATCCACATACTAGATCTACGTCCCTGTTGTCCGTCGGATTAACCACAGTCCATCCTCCCCCTGCATGGGCAACCAAAGACCAGCACAATGTCATGTCCATTGTGGTAACGGTACTAAACCTTGCATACACATGAGCCTATATGGTCCTTACCTGGAAAATCTGAGTTAACTCCCAGGTCGAGTCACACTGGGAGACTTTGAAAACCTACTACAGATGTATTCTAAGACATCATGGAGGAAGGAAAACAATCATATGATGCAAAACTATAGTAAAGATCCCGTGAACGACGCTAGTTTAAACCAGACGATTAGAATTTGATCTATAAAACCCTAACAAAACAAAAGTGTTTGGTTTCTGTTTTCCGTCATTAGGTTTAGTTGACCTTTGTAAAATATACAGAAGCGCGAAGATTTTATGTGGACTGTGCGAAGTTTGCAAAATGCTCCAACTGAATTCATATTTGCGAGAGGGGAGGTTTCTCTAATAATTTGCTGGAATTATTAAGGAAACATACAACATTTCTTAAAGTAAGATCGTGTTAACTAGATGCTAAGGGTAAAACAAACTAACATCCCATAGTTTCAGATAAGAACCACTGATACAGATTCACATTTCTGTACACACTTTCAAGACGCCACCGGTAAACCATTACACAATTTATGTGTCTTTCACTTATGATCCTACACCGACACGTACGGTACATTGAACATTTTTCAAACCAGTAAAGTTTCCTTGATATACTAATGAAAAATAAACTTAGACGAAAAATCCGCATAGGCCTATCCTTTGTACAATTAATTTTCCATGGTTGAGAAATTAACGATTGTGACTAGAATATTAAAAAAAAAAAGAAAGAAAAAATACAAATAAACTCCTTACAAGCCCTGCCATATACAACAAGCTCAAAATTGTAACTGCTGTTTGCGTAACTTTTGGGTTTGACACTGAACGCATTACGCTACTACCCTTTAATACTACCCAAAACTCCCCAATAAGAAGAAAATATCAAGGTTTCGGTAGAAGGCGTCAGGGGAGCAATCCACGGCTCAACTACGTAGGATTGGTTAAGATTCTCGATAACGATGATGAAAAAACAGGAGTGGCGCAAATCGCGAGCGAATTTCTAGTCAAATTTGAATAGAATCTAATCAATTGGGGGCGAACCGGAATCTTGTCAAGTCTTTGACTCCACTTTTAAAGCAAAAGAGTGAACTTGGTCACTCTCTATTAGAGTGAAGAGTGAGAATTTACTTCATTGAAGTGTTAATTCACTCCCAGAGGCGTGAAATCCACTCCAAGAAGAGTTAGTTAGATTGACCTATTTCCAAACAGCAATTACAAAGGATTGTGGGATAGAGTTTTGTGTTTGTCATTTTTGTCAAAGGCATTTTACTGTGGTGAAAATTGACGCACACTCAAAACTCTATCCCACAATTCATTGTAATTGCTATTTGGAAATAGGTCTATAGAGTTTTAACGGCACAGTTTTCAACCAATTGGTTCAAGTCGAGCCGGCCACTCCAAGAAGAGTGAAATTCACTACAGGAAGAGGGAAAATTCACGCATCCACGGTACCTGCAATGATCACACTTTGCTTAAGAGTGATCACTGTAGGCACTCCATCAAGAGTGAAATTCCCCTCTTTTGGAGTGAATTTCACTCTTCGTAGATTGAATTATCACTCTAACGGAGTGATTTCACACTTTTCACTCTATCAAAGAGTCATCTAGTCCACTCTTTTGATTTTAGAGTGTAGATTCAACTCATAAATAAAACGAGTATTTTCATTTTTGAACCATTTATAGTCAATTTTGAAACGAATCTTTTCAAATATTTGACAAGATTCCCGTTGGTGCCCCACCCTAAAAAACATCTAGTCAAATGTGGCACGAACGGGAATCTTGTCAAATATTTGAAAAGATTCCTTTCAGAATTGACTAAAAATGGTTCAGAAATGAAACTACTCGTTTCATTTATTAGTGAAAGCTAATTTCAAACATCTTCCGCAGAAGATACAAAACTATAGGACGGGAAAAATTCAAACTCGAGAGGGAGATTTTGCGAACAATGGCATTTCGGAGAGAGATCGCTCGTCGAAAAGCGATAGATTCGGAGTCTCTTCTTTTCGGCCATGTTATGCATAATGTATTTAGGGTACGTGTGCCTTGTGGCAGAATCTGATATAAATACAATAATAATTGATTACAACTTGACGTTGTTTGGACATACTCAATGATTTAAAAAAGGGGAGAAAACTGCAAACAGCGGGATTTAGTTATTTATTTAGATTTGTATTTCTCTTGTAGATGGCCATATGTAATTAAATCGTCCAAGGAAAATGTTATTGTCAAATTATTACTGTACAGAGTTCAGTCGCATAGTTTTTTATTTGCGCTTGAAAAAGTGACCATTTTACAGAGTAATTTCCGACTTACAGTTAAGCTCGCATAAACATGACCTTAATATGCAAATCCTGTGATGCCTAGGGAGGGACACGCCACATATGGCTTTTGTTATCTTCATTCCAAGTAAAGTTGTAACAACAGATTGTCCTGAGGGGTTATTTTGAAAGGTTAAATTGTGTCCAGGAAAATCATCAGTTCCAATGACCAGACCATAATTTATCTCAAGAGAGTAATTAAGAAATCATTAATATAGGGTTAACAAAAGAAATGTAAGTAGTGAGCAACACTCCATATCATTAATTTAGTATGAGCAACAGTGAGAAATATACCGTCACATGATTCTCAGAAATCATTTATGCAGTAAGATCGTCCGACTACTGCACTACTAGTGAAGAATCGTTTCATTGCACTTTTCCTTTAAAGATAGTGTGACATGTCAGACTTCACTTGGTAGCCAGGGAGTGAACTTTCTCGGGAGGAAAAATTCGTTGGAATTATTTCAGAATCTTTTATTTTTCTCGAGATAAACCTCTTCAAAGTTCGATTTTTTTTTTGAAGCAACTTGTTACTAATGTAAAAATAATGATGTGGAGTGTTGCACAGTGTTGACATTCATTGGGTTAACCCTATATTAATTACCTCTTAATTACCAGATTACCCTTCCGATAGTTTATTGTTTGGTAAATGATACTGTTTTTCAAGGACACAATTTATACTTTTAAAATGAAATCATAGGGACAGACTAAATTTGCAATTGTCCTTGAACTGAAGATTACTAAAGCATCAGCCATATATGGCATGTGCCTCTCATGACATAAGAAGATTTTCATATTGGGCTCATATTTATAAAAGGTTAAGTGCAAATGATTGTCTCGTAAAATGCTTAATATGAAACGAATTTTGATGGGAATTACGCCTGTTTTCTTGGTTTTTAATGCTTTTTACATCAAATACCCAATTCTGTCATTTTCATGTCACACTGCCTTTAAGTGATCTCATGTTTTAGTAATGTAATACCATATACGAAATCGTTGGGTTTAGGTAGTACAAAACGTTCCATTTGTATTTTTTGCATGAATACAGGTCTAGGATTAATTAATAAACATAAAACAAGGGATGATTGGGAGTTATTTTGACCTGGACACACCCCGAGCGTACCGACCTGTGTGACTGAGGGAGTGAGTGAGTTCGGAACCTCCCTTTATTTTTCATCTCTCCAGCCCGGGAAGTTGAGGCGGTTACAACGCATCATCGAAAGCTCCTGCTTTATCGTTTTTGGAATTATTTTCCTGTGTTTACAACGCGATAAGAGGTGAAACCATCCAAAGTCGTTGAACCTTGACGTCACTAATGCGCATTGTTTCATGATTGGGTATAGAAGTTATGCACCGACGTCACTGCGTTGCGTGTCATGCTATATTTTCCATCCAGGCGTCCCTTGTACAACAATTGTTACTAAGGTGCTGTAGTGCGCGCGTACTGGTAACACACCTACTGACGTCACGCGCATAACCCTCTGACTCGCAGTTAGACTGGTAGAAATTGCGTATCATGAGCAGATGCTTGGAAAGGATGATGTGAAATTACAATGGTTGAAGTTTAATAATGATTGGGGAGCAGTCTGAAGTTGAGCAAGCATCATGTAGACTGCAGACATTCGAAGCCCGGATAATGTTCGTATAGAGTCTTTTTTTTTGGCCCACACGAGACGTGTTGTCGGTAACGAATTGCAAAAGGGAGTGAGACGGAACAAGTACAGGGTGTATGTGCGTCTGAGTGAATGTGTCTGTGCGTGGTTGGTACAGCACACACAGACATGTTAGCGCACACGGCTGTAATTCTGTTAGTGGAAAAACCACCAACTTTTTTATTTTAATATAGAGAAGTGGCTAAAATAAAAACAGAACGAGAACGATAATGATGACGATAACGTTAATATGTGTACTGTAGTGGGCAGCAGTATTTTCTTTAATTTGAGGCCGACAAATTGAATCATTCGGAAGACCAAACAGGGGGCACAGTTAAATCTCATCAAAAGTTTTTCTCATCCTCTGTTCGTTCGTAGTAGTCACTCCTGCATGGTACCAAATAAATTTTAAACGTCTCTCGACCACAGGATCACTTCATAGGCAATTCTTTGAAAATTTTATATTTTGTTCAAACTTTACATTTTGTTCTATTTCAATTTGAAGAACTTGTATTTCTCTACGTGCTCTGCAGCCCCAATCTAAAACAAAACTTAATAAATTTTGGTAACCGTGGAAATGTTAGGTCAGCTTTCATATTTTAATCGATTTGTTCTTGTAATAAAGATGAGTTTCTGTAGCCACAGTAAACATGCGCGTGTCTATGCTATTTTATGACACATTGTCATTTCAATGTTCTACATACGAGCTTAATCACAGCGCATTTGGCAATTGTCCTAAAGGTGCGTTTACACAAAAGTCGAAATCTGCTGCCGTTTGCGGATGGGACGCAAAATGATTTTATCATAAAACAAATAAAGGGAATCAGCCTCGCAAAATTACCCTTCAAATGACTCATATTTGTATTGCCATAAAATCCGCGGCCGACTCACAAAACGCAGCAGATTTCGACTTTGATGGGAACGCACCTTAATTATAGCGGCATATTGAGTTGATTTTTGAAATTCCCCATTTTTCCAAACCTGTTAAGTTTTCTTCACATACTATTGTCAAATGGTCCAACATATACAATCCCCCTATCTTGGACATACAAATCAGTCTGTCTTAAACAATTAACAATTCAATTCGGTTTTTTAAAATGACGTGACCAGACACTTTGTTCAAACTGTGCACAAAAACCGTTACAAGCCAGAATAGTTTCAAACCTTTTGACTTTTGAGTAATTTTTGGATATGACAATTAGGCAATTATTCTAATAATAAGTCATGTGATGGCGCCCTCCAATATCCTTCTTAAATTATCCATGTCAACTGAATACCACCATTCCCGTAAAACTGAATACCCCAATTATTGAACGCATGCATTGCATATCAAGGTGAGTCTGTTTTACTGTTGTCTTGAAATCATCAAGGGCATCACGTGATCATGTCTTTTCAACTTGGATTTAATTCTGATGGCCACTCTTTGAAGCAGTTTATGACAGTTCTGAGAAGAAGCAAGCAGCCGAAAGACTCTTATCAGATTTGAAGTTTAATCACGGTAGTAATGATGTAAATCAAAGGATAGGGGCGATCGATTTATTAATATCATTTATTTCGACTGTCAAATTTACAGCAGTGAAAATCTAGGCGAGAGGAAGAATTTGTAGTCCTACAAATTATAGACCTAAAAAGTGTTCGAGACTCAGAGTTAGTTTTTCATCTGAAATTCTGCTGGTTATGTACCTATACATATGAGATGAAAAAAATAATATTGCCCTATACTACCCTAGATTGATACTACAGATAACTGACCAACAAAGTAAAACTTTTGGTCATTAAAAGATGGGATCTTAGATTTAGATTTTTTCAGCATTTCTTACTGTATAGGCCTAAAAATAAATTAATAAATTTACGAAGAAGACCTATATCTTCAGTGCAAACAACCGACAGCTAAATCCGATAATTACACAGCCTATAGCTCCTTTTGTTTTGGCTACGTTCTATCAAACAGGTGAAATCCTAAAACAGTTCTAAAAGAGAGCCGCGAATCCGAATGAGCATATGTCAGAAGCTTCAAAGAGCCCATGAGGATAGCAACAGCTTGAGATCGCATTACCTCCACATCTTAGACAATGAGGGGCAGTCGGAGAAGACGGCCCTACGAAATTTCATTATTATGAGTTTTGGGCTTGATACAGAAATTATCATACTGTCATAGGGCCTAATTGAGCCCATAAAGGGCCAAACCTCACTGGAAATGATGTAGGTCTCCGCTCCTCACCTAAAGCCCTTCGGCAGCGTATCATGGGAACGATGGGTAATTAAACACAATGACTGCATATACTAGCCCGGTATAGTGTATAGACTTGTCTAGCTCGGTGCGAGTACAAGTGGAGTGTCTTTGGGTATAAATACCACAAAATTACAGAATTTCAGTCCCCAAAATTAACTTTTTAGCACAATGAACCGACGTTTCACAGAAATAAGCAGGCTCGTAGCCATATATGGTACTGAAAGATCGTCGTGGTGGATTAAAGACAACCAAAATACTCATTACTAAATTTACTAATAACTCTTCCCTAATTCAAAGGTCGCACTATATAGAGAAAAGAACCAAGTGCACGTAATCCACAACATTACATGGATTACAAACATCACATCCCTCTCGGACAAATCCTAGTGACCCAGCCCACTTTAAACAAAACTGCACACCCCTAATACACACCTCAGACTAATTTACAGCAACACGCATAGAGTGTAAAATGTTCATTGCCAAATCCACGCAACCATAACGTATGAGTTTGAGCAGTGGAAAAGACAACCGATGGCACAAGTTATCGTTCTCTAGATCAAGTAAAGTTGCTGTTTGTACTATAATGTCACAACGTAGTCACTGATTGTCCGATGTAAATTGTCACGTTCCTATGTTTGGTTTTATGTCATAGCCCCTTTTAGGGGTGAAACGGCACGCGACAAGAAAAGAACACTCGAATTGTGACGTCAACAGCTCGTTGAATTCGTAACATAATTATCATTTGACAATAATCATACAGAGTTTATTAGCCCACGCCCAGGTATCCTAATGCACTAATGGGTCCTTTTGATGCTCGCTTTGTTACGGTTGCAGGAGTTTTTGAGCAAGGGGCACTGGGGTCATGGACCACACCAAAAGAAACCAAAGAGCATTCTTCTTATGAAAGATTTTATAAACTGCGAAGCGTCAGTTCTACATTAGTGCTACAAAAGTGAGAATGGCTTACAAACACCATGCTATAATTTGGCGTTCGACATTCGTTAAATCGTCGCAAAAAAGTTTGAACATGTTCAAAACTTATGGCTCTATGATTTGCAGTTAGTACGAAATCAGACAACAGTCCTCCGAGCTACAGCCTGTTTTACTAATATATGGCGAATTTGCGAAATCCAGCCGCACACCACACCGGTATACTCAAGTAAGATAATAGCTTTATCATGGACATTGGCGTTTGTGCGGGGCTGAGGCAAATGACCCCATTCGAATTTTGTTCGGGAGGAGCGAAAAATTTATTGCAGCAAAGCAAGTACTACATAAAACGACTGCTTACATTTTACCTACAAATTTGCTAAATGTCATTTCCAGCTATCAGAGGGACTGATAGACCCCTTGCAGCTAACCCCTTGTAGCTAATGCAGCGACTGAATTCGATTCTCCTCACACCATACGTGGAAATACAAGTTAACCCTGAATAATCTTTTGAAGGTGGATGCCCAGTATCCTTCGTTTAACCGCAAAACTACGTCACTGCACTGCTGAATTCGGAGACCCAAGGTTGGTTAGTTAGTAAGATTAGATTTAACGACACACAACACGAATGTGTTACATAGTATCAGTCAAATTTAAATTTATTTTCAAGTACGGTTCAAGTTCAAGTTTAGTTTCCCTTTAGTCGCCCCTTACTGCAGACGGGGAATACCGTGGGCATATTCTACAACCCCCAGTCCACAGGCGGACGGAAATCCAAGGTAAACATATGAATGTTCAGCGTTCAAGGAAAAGAGTTTTCTAATATAACAGTAAGCTAGTATATTATCATTTCCCATGATAAAACGGCATTCTTTCCCTTCATAGTTGGGAAGAAACATGGAGTGATTGGAATGGAACTTGAGTAGCCTTAATTTGTTTTGTTTTGAAATCAAGGTTAGGGTAACGTAGATCAGTCATGCAGTCATATTCGACCTGTTTTTTCATGACGCGGTGTCAGAGGTGCAAAAACTTTCGATGAGTTGGCATGGTGGAATTAGGTGTGTGGAGTTGTACCAAGAAACCGATTCGTTTATTCTCATGATTTACCCTCATTTGTGCTGAAAACAAAACCACGCGTCAGGCTGAAAGGAACATGTACATGATCGTAGCAAAAAGGCCAATAAGCGATCATCACATAATACGTGAAATGCAAAACAAAGTTGCACAATTATTTGCCACACAAGCTATTAAGCACAACCCATATAAATGATACTATACTATCATCCTAAAACTCGAAATGGAGTCACACGGATTCAATTGCACCTCATTATTAATAGTAATGTTTTCTTCTAGTGCAGTATATCATTATTAATAGTAATGATTTCTTCTAGTGCTGTATATCATCGTATCAGTTATCAAAACAAGGCAATATAATTCAAGCCTTAAAAATAGTGCTTGCATACCGTGTCACACGTCGACACAGTTTTTCCGCGACTTTACGATTTCCAGAAGCTTCGAGCAGAACACTTTAACATCGTTATAATAACATTGTAAACCTGTCCGATACATCATTCATGAAGATTCAAGGAAAGCCATGAAGTTTCATCTCCTAACTAGGGTTTTAATCATTGGCGAGAATGTGTGATGATCTTTGTTGTGTCTCGGCCTCTTATTGTTGTTAGTTTAACCTACTGTCATCAGACTATTGGCTTCCATCTATCCAAAGAGGTGTTGAGTGTTATTACAAACACTATAGAAATATGCCCATCTAACTAAGATGGATGAAGTTTTCTTAGCCACTCTCCGCAACTTCCGCCTCACAACTAAACAGAAACATGGTCGAAACTAATAGATGTAATGCATACCATGTAGAGCTTAGAGTACTTATTAATTAGAGGTCATGGTCTAATATATGTCCTGTGAGAAATTTTTCTTCTAAGACTTTGGGAGTACAATTGCACTATTTTCACCTTAAAGTCAAGAGCAGTCGTATCAAACCACGGACTTCCTATATACATGGACAGAGCATGTAACGACTACATCCTATCCGTAAATTGTCGCTACCGACTGGGACAAAAAGGCGCACCAAGATAGCCGCCGTGAAGCTGTAATTTGTATGATTTGACGACGACTCTGTAATATTTTGAACAAAAGTTCAAACTTAAATGGTGAACAATATCATAATCCTGCTTAACGTGTAGTGATTTTGATGTTACCTTGCATTATTACGAAAATATTTCAACTTTCTTGGAAAATCTGTAAATTTACTTGAGCAAGTCCAAACTCTTACACAAACCCATACCAGACAGCCATCTTGCTACGAAAGTTCTCACACGTAGGCCTACGGTAGCGACAATATACAGTGCAGTATGCTCTGTCCATGTATAGGAAGTCCGTGTATCATACTTATTTTAAAACAACAGCTAAATCTCACAATTTTCTTCTTATTTTTCTTCAAAGTATCTTCCGTAATATTTTAGGACTCCCATATTGCATATTCAAGGTAAAACAAGCAGTTACGCCTAAGTGAAAGTCGCATGTAAGGAAAGAGAAGTACTGTCACGTGACTTAAAAGAGAGCCAATCATGAAACATGACAGTGTACTCAACTACTTCAAGTTGTGGTGACTGCATATCTCCTTTAATTAAACAGTAACTTAGGATAGACAAATTTCCAATCTATGCGAACCGCTCACTCTGAAGGTATTTCAAGAAGGGCTTTGAATACCATGGGGGTGACGTACGCAAATAGAATGGGTGACGTGGTCGGCTCATAGGCATTTAATAGAAACTACTGCCAAGGACCACCCGTTTCGAGTTCGACCAACATAGCGACAGAGTTGTTACGAGTCATGACTTGAGTCACAGATTTTCGAAAGGGAAATATATTGAGGAATTGTGTTATGACAAGGATCACTGACTCCACGACTCGAGTCACATTAAAGGTACCAAATGACTCGACTCGACAGCAAAATTGGGCGACTCTTTACAAATCGGCATAGCAAAACTCATACCTCACGGAGCGGACAAAGTTTTTAGTTTAGCTCATCGCTGAGAAAAAAATGAGGGATGAAAGTCAAGAGTCATAAGCCACAAATGCGATACGCAGGCGAAGGAATTAATGAAACAATCCAACATAAAATAGAAACATAGTTGATATTAACCTTTCCAAGACGGGCAGCTCCTGCTCCCTCCCGCTGGGCCTGGTGATGAATGATTCACGTACATGGCGCAAGACGACCCATATAGTGTAAGGAATACTTGTCAAAATATCATCATACATTGTTTTGCTCTTATCAAGAGACCCATATAGTCTAGTTCACTGAATTAAAATTGGTGTATTTGTATAATTTGAGATGCTTTATCATTCCCTGCACATTAGCTGTGCCAACTTTCTTAATATAAAAATAGTGAAATTAAGTCAATCGATTATTACCTACAATAACCATTTTTCAGTTTCGAGAGAAAGTCTACTGAAATTTTACTCTTCTCCGAGTGGATATTAACTCAGTATGAGTGAAATTTTCACTCGAAGGAGAGCGGGGTGTAATTTTTCAAAATGTAATGAATCACTTTAGGTACAATTATTTCTCGTACTTTTACGCTTTTGGAGGCGTGGGGGAGGACAAAAGATGTCTAATCATTGTACTCTTGTTCAAATTATGCAGAATGCATAACCCCTGACGTGAACTATATTAAAGGTAAGAATGCCAGTCATCCAAATGCCAACCAACAGTACAATCTTATTTTAAGTATCATCCACGGTTACTTTCAATCATACGACAATGTTGCTGTTAGCCTGCTCGTATGTAATAAAGTTTATGGAGATGTAACCCTCGAGTATTTATTGACAATAAATATTCTAAGCCACACATTTTGAGGCAAATCAAGAAAAGCGCAAGCATTTGAAAGACTTAGGTCATGTCAATGACCCCGATCACTGTTTGATTTCAATCAGAGAGAACCGGTCTTAAGTTTGTCTTCGTCAGAAAATTATTTAGTCTTTGTCAAGATTCTAATACAAGTAAGTACTGTAATCAAGTATTTGCTACTGTATTTTAAGTGCGCCTCCTACAATCTTCAGAACTTCTCAGTTCAGTTTTAAAGCCCGCTCTCGAGTTTTATTTCTAAGGAGGAAAAGTTGGAATTACGTCTTGAACAAAACTAATGATTGTCCAGAAAGAAACCTTTCGATTTGCTAATTTGAAACATAATGAACGATACGTTACAAGAAAATGAAAGCAATGGGGTTGATTTAAATAATGTACCAAGGTACGGTATATGGGGCTTCTAACCACAGATGTATAAGGATAAGGAACGGGGGGGGGGGGGGGATAATGGAACATAAATTAAAAATACTGCCGGGAAGAAGTCTGCCCCCCTTCAACTGAAAGATGAAAAAGTTATTTGTTAAAAGTCAAAATTAGTAGTAGTTTCTTTCAAATCTTCTACAATATATCGCACCAAATTACATCTGACAACCTTTGACATGAATTACTCACCAATTTTATAAAGCGATCAAACCACCCTCTCCTTAGCTCTTTCTCACAGTACGGCGGTCGGTATCACGAGTGAATCACCCCAACCTGAGAGAAAACTTGCTACGCCGATGCTACTTGAAATACAGATATCCGCCGCATATCTGTACCGTTTACATGACTTAATCGAATATTACAACATAAAGAGATAATACACCAAGATTTCTTTATAACTAAAAATGCGGCATATATTGCCTCTCTGATTTTATACTGAAATTTCATTCCTTCACAACTATAGGAACACTAGGTCACTGAACGAATTCAATGAACTGATCTGGCACACACTGAGTCTGAAAAGATGACAGTCAACGCAAAATTCACTTAAGCTTCTGTCACTTGCGAAATCATTGAAATGACTTCAATCCAAAAGTTGCTAGTTTTCTTTTCACTCTTGTAAAAAATCGATACTTCCTTTTCTCTGTCACTCTGAAGAAGCTCATCTCTCACTGAGTAGTTTTACGTATTACTTGGTAATTTTTACGTATCGGTAAAAAGCCCGAAGCATCGTTTCACTTTTGAAAAAAAAAAGAAAAAGAGAAGGGCAAGAACCTGAAAAAAATTAATCAATATTTTCAACAAACTAGAATGGTACTTCTGATCCCCTATAGGTATAAGGTTTAAAAATTGACTTTTCCAGGGACCACAGTTCAATTTCTGTCAGTAGTAAAGATGTTTTCTTCATTTTTAAGACTAAATCTAACACTAACATTAAACTAACTTCTTAAAGAGGGACAGTTTCATGAAAAATTGCCAAAGTTTGAAATAATTGGACATGTCCTAAAAGGCAAAAGTATTCGCTCCAGACTTATTTCAAAACGACAGCTAAATTTTACAAATGTCCTCCGATTTATCTACCACGTATTTTGCATTATATAAGGGCATACAGTAAACAATGCATAGGCCTTTTCAATACAGATCAGGCGTTGACTCCTCTTAAAATTCACAATGCAGTAAAGTAAATAATTTAACATGCATGATTCTGAACATCCAATCCTAAAACCGGATAGTCTACTACATTATTACAAATTGGGGTGACTGCTGGTCCCCTTTAAATGTCACTTTGGCTAGCGCCTCTAATTTCATCGAAAATCTTTATCAAAAACTTAATTCATTTATCCTTAAAAGATATGAAAGTCTCCTGATGTTATCAGGAGTTAGCATTTGTTCGTGAAGTTAATTAGAGAGAAGCCATCAATTCAACGACGGTCGTTTTTTTTTTTACGTAAGCTCTTAACAGTCATGGTTCATCGAACGAAGATGAATACCTTTTTTGAAACAAAAATTGGGTTTGAAGTATTGATTCGAGGGGACGATTTGAGATTTGTAAGCTTGCTCACTATACTTCGCATACCAATTAGGAGCTCTGGACTAGTAGCTGCACGAGCTTACTTGACAATGGGATAAGGCACGTCTCTGGGGATAATTTCTTGGAAAGAAAGAAATATATGCCTTGGAAAGAAATAAAGACGAGGATTTTCTTTTCTTCTCTGTGTTTCTTCTTGCGCTGTTTCAGTGTTCCTTTATTTTCGAACAGGGCCATCGTGGAGATGTCTGCTAGTCTATTGGTTATATTTGTCCGTGATATTATGTTATACCTACACCTTGTGGTTTTGCAAGTATGTTTCCTGGTATTTCAATCAATAAATCAATCAACCAATCAATTTACATCAATGCTTTCAGACAAAGGCCTATGTATGCATTCATTAATGGAAATAATGATGTGATGTGCCTGCTTTCGGAAGGTATTTCTGAGCCAGTTATACAGTCACCCTACCCATACATCGAATTCATTACTAATATGTCATTGTGGTACTAACTACCCAATTTGTTATGTATTATGTACGTAATTCGTATTTTTCAATACCAAGTAATCAAGTATCATTCTTCCTCATTTTTTTAATGTTTCTAAATTATGCAAGACGCTACGTGCCTTCTGTAAAACACGTTTCACCGCAAACCATTTCAAGCCAACTTCTTCATAAAAGAAATGGATTTTCAATTCCAAACATATTTTGAATTACAAACATTCCCATCAAGTTAATGGCAGATATATTTAACTATTCTTTACAAAAGCACGTACACCGTTTACAGGAAACAAAAACTTATCAATTTTCGAAGGAGTTTGTATGCCCATGCAAAGGTCAATGCACTTTTTTCTGAATGCGATTGCACAATTGATATCAATGAAACAAAACAGTACAACTAATACGCAAGCCGTTATTATTGCTTGTCCATCATCGCTCGTTATTCAACTCCATTAAGAACTTTCAACAGTCTCTTAAAAACGAGGCATGACCATTTCGATCACTTAAAAGCAATCATGGAGAAAAATAAAATCATCTAAATTGAAGAGTGTGTGTCCTGTGTTTGTATATGATCTTGGAGTGTTCATCACAACAACGAAACGCAAATAGGGTCTTCATCTAGCACATAGACAGGACGACAAACGAGCAGTGCTATTCAGTTTAATCTTTTAATACTGAGTGACCTCGAAAGACTTGTAATATCCACTGGCTATTGGTAACCATAGCAACTGTAAATCTCATCCCTTCGAAAATGTCATAAAGAATACGACAAAATGGCGATATCATTACGACAAAATGATGATATCATTTTTTCAATAGAAATTGAATGATAGTTTTTCGTAGTTTCAATCTGTTAAAATAATTTTGGAAGTTTTGTTCTGATCACGTGACGCAAACATGTTGTGTAACAAGGCTTCGCAACTACATTACTAATCCGCAATGCTGGAGAACAATCATACCAAATACATCAAGTTTTGTGCTACACAAATTTAGAGTTCAAGTTTCTAACTTATAACATAAGCCTACTAAACTATGGATGAGCTTTGGCATAATTTAACTGGTAGATTAAAGGTTAGTATTTCCACTATAGGCAGTGGCGTAACCGGGGGTGGATTCTGGGGGGAAAACTGCCTCCTGGACACAAAAAACGCAAAGGGAAGAAAAAATGGGAAGGGAAGGAAGGGAAGGAAAGACAGGAAATGAGGCAAAAAGAGGGAAAAAGAGGGGAAAGAGAAAAAGAAAGGCAGAAGAAACAAGGAAAACGGAAAAGAAGGGAAAAAGAAAGAAAGGGGAAAGGAAAAAAGAGAAAAATTAGAAAACGAAGAAAGCCGGCCACCTATAACACCAAAAACAAGGTTGATATGTATTTATGGAACACTGGTTTGGTCAACATATGAGCATTAATTTAGAAAAATATATGAACACACAGTTTGTCGTCTAAAGTTAACAAAATAATATCTGAGGTCCACTTCATCGGAGGAAAGACTTTCCTCTCTTGCTCTTCGCCAGACAGTCGGGAGGACTTAGAAAAGCATGCTCAGATTTGCCACCAATATTTGAAGGAAGTGCAGATTTTTTAGTAATCCCCCAGCTCTCTAAACTTCCTCACATGAAACCCAGAATCCAAAGCTTTCTGCAATATAAGCTCCATGTCAACGAATTATCGTTTCAAAGGGGCAGAAATTCATCCCTGACACAGTGGTGTTCACATTTGTAAGAAAAAATCGGAAACTTAGCTACTACTTACAAGCCTGAGACATGCCGTTTTCGGCTGTGTAAGTCTGTAAGTGGTCGCGATTTTTCAAAATTTTCTGTACGCTCCGTGCCAACTAAATATAGTCTTTCTAGCAAGATTTCATATTCTGGGCAGGGTGACCATTGGCCTACCGTACTCAAATGCTCTAATACACACCTGTTATCAGATACTTTTCAACCCTGTCAGTTGGGTGGTCTTTGTAGATGGATTTTTTAGTAAATGAAGTATCAAAATTTTTATCAAGCAGTGGCTTAGCTACAGGAGGCAGGAGCGATTGCGCCGATGCTCGAAAAAGTGAAAAATTCGAAACTTTGCCATTTGAGACACCAGTCAAATACAGTGCGGTTTTTCCAAGTTTTTCTTCATAAAATCCTGAGTTCTTCCTACAAAAGTCCCATATTTGAAATTATTCCTTTTAAAAAGGTAAAATTTTCCTCGCGCTTTGCGCGCCTTAAATTGGAAGCCTTAAAGCTGTTAGTGATCGCTCGTAAAGCAGTCAGTGGATAATTTGTCCTAGCCGCTACAGTGTCGTTTCCCTAAAATTTTCTTCAATCTAGGCTTTCATTTTTGTTTAAAACAGCAACAAAGTTTTGAGAGTTTTTTCTTACTTTTCACCGATGATCCTTAATCCTCACTCCTTAGATAACACGATCTTCAGTCGACATGGTATCTCAGATATATGCTAATAGGAAACACAGATTCTTCGCTAGTCCTCCAAATATGCAAATTTCCTTACAGGAAACCTTGAATGTAATCTATTTTCTTCAATTCAAGCTCCATATGTACAAATGTGTAAAGGGGCACAAATTTTCGGTACGTACCTTATACAGTAGTGTTCACACTGTAGAACAAAAAATTCAGCTCTATTTAAAAAAAAAGTTGTCCTTGCTCGTAGAAAAAGCAAAAAAAAAAAAAGAAAAAAATCGCGTGAAAATGCAACTTTTGGTCAATGGGATAGGGTGAGTTGCATGGTCCAAAATTGTCCCCCAACACTTCCTTTAAGGCCCTAAGACACCGGCAAACTAACACAGCTCAACTAGTACAAAACCGGGAAACCTCTATGCTGTTACCCCCCCGGACAGTGAGGTCTGGTTACGCCACAGACTATAGGGCACGTTGAAATGGTGTTATGTGGTAACTTGAGCTAAAAATGTTGCCCTCAAAAGAGGTACAGTCAAACGATTGTCCTGTATGCAATTTGCAAAACAACGCAGTGTTAATGTATGTAGCGATCAGCTTATTGTTCCAAGGGCAAACGTCCAGCTGGTTATATGACTGACTTGTATGGTAAGGGGTAGATTTTATCAGCAGAAGATACAGCCACTCTCCGCACAACTTGAAGATCCACGGAACGTTTAATTTAAGATTCTAAATTAAAACATACAACGCCAGGCTTCAATCGGAGTTGATGATTGATGCACTGGAAACTGTCCTTTATCGCTGTTCCGATAACTCCGTAAAACAATAAAATTAGATCGAAGAAAACTCATTGTGCCAAGTAGGAGAAATGGAAACGGTCTAACAGTTGTTAAAATCTGAAATGAATTCTTGCATCATTAACGTGGGACTAAATTGTAATAAACCAATTTAAACGTAGCCTTGCCCAAGTTTTTTTCAAACAACAAAATTGAAAATGTGTCATCAACAGTTAACTGTAATGTATTGTTCACCAACTTACACAACCCTCTAGCAGAGCGTAACGCATAGGCGTACCAGGCGGGGTGCAGGGGGGGGGGGACTCGCCCTCCCAATTCGGGCAAAACAGTTGGTCAATTCGGGCAAACATGATAAAAAGTGCCATATATCGGGCAAAATTTGCTTTTTCTCTCCCCACCAAAATTATCCCCGTACGCCTATGGAGTAGAGGGCCATATAACCTAATCTTTGATACACGTTAATACGTTTTATTATAAATATGATGGTGGCAATGGGTAGGACTATGAAAAATGTAACGAAGCTTGTGAATACAGCTATGTCGTATTTTACAATATGGATTGCATACTGCTCCCTACAGATGTAATAAATTAGATGGTATTTAACGACACGTCATAACGAACGTGTCACAAAGTGTCAAAAAGTTAATGGAAAGAGGAAAATTCAAGCCCTTTCTCAAATTAAGTATTTCTAATACGGTTGAAGCCCTTCCTTTTAGTATCCTCCTACCGTGGTACACTGAAAATTTTTTTTAGCTCAGATGAGTGTCTTAACGCACAAACCACGAGTAAACCTCCAAGGAACTCAATTTCTGTAGTATTTTAATTCATATCTTGTTTAATTTAACAATTAAATCACCATAATTTAGAACCTGTCGAGTAATTTTAACCTGCCGTGAAGGTATTGACACAACCGTAAATTTCTTTACTCATCAGTTTGGTAAATTTTCTCGGCATTGTTTAGATTTACTCAAATGTGAGTACTGCAAGTATTTCATTGACGCAATGAAAAACTCAGAAGGGAATTATTGTTACTCAAAGTGTGTACATCCATGCCTTTACCAAACCAGAATGCAAAAATACATTGTTTCGATGATACATAAATGTTCCGTTTTTAAGAGTACCATCAGGCACCATTATCTTCTCATTCAAATATTATACTAGCATGTTCAAAAAATAATTTTGTCATTCCAGATGAAAGAAAGAAAGAAAGAAAGAAAGAAAGAAAGAAAGAAAGAAAGAAAGAAAGAAAGAAAGAAAGAAAGAAAGAAAGAAAGAAAGAAAGAAAGAAAGAAAGAAAGAAAGAAAGAAAGAAAGAAAGAAAGAAAGAAAGAAAGAAAGAAAGAAAGAAAGAAAGAAAGAAAGAAAGAAAGAAAGAAAGAAAGAAAAGAAAGAAAGAAAGAAAGAAAGAAAGAAAGAAAGAAAGAAAGAAAGAAAGAAAGAAAGAAAGAAAGAAAGAAAGAAAGAAAGAAAGAAAGAAAGAAAGAAAGAAAGAAAGAAAGAAAGAAAGAAAGAAAGAAAGAAAGAAAGAAAGAAAGAAAGAAAGAAAGAAAGAAAGAAAGAAAGAAAGAAAGAAAGAAAGAAAGAAAGAAAGAAAGAAAGAAAGAAAGAAAGAAAGAAAGAAAGAAAGAAAGAAAGAAAGAAAGAAAGAAAGAAAGAAAGAAAGAAAGAAAGAAAGAAAGAAAGAAAGAAAGAAAGAAAGAAAGAAAGAAAGAAAGAAAGAAAGAAAGAAAGAAAGAAAGAAAGAAAGAAAGAAAGAAAGAAAGAAAGAAAGAAAGAAAGAAAGAAAGAAAGAAAGAAAGAAAGAAAGAAAGAAAGAAAGAAAGAAAGAAAGAAAGAAAGAAAGAAAGAAAGAAAGAAAGAAAGAAAGAAAGAAAGAAAGAAAGAAAGAAAGAAAGAAAGAAAGAAAAGAAAGAAAGAAAGAAAGAAAGAAAGAAAGAAAGAAAGAAAGAAAGAAAGAAAGAAAGAAAGAAAGAAAGAAAGAAAGAAAGAAAGAAAGAAAGAAAGAAAGAAAGAAAGAAAGAAAGAAAGAAAGAAAGAAAGAAAGAAAGAAAGAAAGAAAGAAAGAAAGAAAGAAAGAAAGAAAGAAAGAAAGAAAGAAAGAAAGAAAGAAAGAAAGAAAGAAAGAAAGAAAGAAAGAAAGAAAGAAAGAAAGAAAGAAAGAAAGAAAGAAAGAAAGAAAGAAAGAAAGAAAGAAAGAAAGAAAGAAAGAAAGAAAGAAAGAAAGAAAGAAAGAAAGAAAGAAAGAAAGAAAGAAAGAAAGAAAGAAAGGGGGTTTTCACTTTTGATTTAGGACGGAAATCTCCTGTAATAAATCTCTTTGGTGGAAGTTTTAAACGCATCTTTCGGGTAAACCTCCCGCATAACGCATGCGTGCAAATGCTCAAAACCCTAGTCTCCAAAATCAAAACCAAAAGCTTCAGAGATATTCCTAATTCAGTTCAAGAGACCACAATTAGAGCACAGTGACTGGAAATCTACAAAAAAAAAAATAATACAGCCATTTGAACAACGTTATGCATTTGTGTATGTAAGAATTGAACGAATGTTTAATCGTGTTGGGACAACCGTTTACATCATTTTCTACCTGCAGAGCGGATCTAGGATTTCATGTTGGGGGTAGGGGCGCCGATGTCCGGCTTCAGTTTGGAGATCGATTTTTCCCACTGCTTAACAGGAGCTTGACCAACGGGCAGGCATTTATGGCTGGAGGGAGAAAACGTTTTGTGCTGCTAAAAAAGACTGTCTACGCAGAGCTGTTGTTCCCTAGTATCTATAGCACTTGACGGAAATAGCAATTTCTTGTACAGCGTTCTTATAAACTCAAAAGAAGAAATTATGAACACATGTTGACACCCATCTAAGTCAAGGAAAGCGATTGGATAACCGTTTCATTACCCTTTCCGGCTAATAAGCAGTGTTTACTTCCATAGTATACACCTTTAGAACATCAAATTATGCAAATTTATCGATATTTCGAAGAATTAACCAACTTCCTCCAAAACTTCCAGACATCTACTTAATTGCATATTTGTAAAATGTTTCATCTACACGTCTTCAGCGCCATCAGTTTTGTAATTGTTATCGCATTGTTCACTTTGAGCAAGTAATAATAAGGTTGAAAATTTTTCGATTAGAGTCATGTGTTTGTTTTAGGAATGTTATCATTTCAAAATATAGCTACTTCCACACACGGATAGCAAATAATGATAAAAAACCAATTAATGTAGAATACAAAATGAAACATTGGAAAGCAATTATTGATATGAAACCTTCGGATCATCAAAATTAGATGAAACGCATTCGTACAATGACTTTCATTAATTCCAAAATGAAAGTCTTGATGGGTTTTTTCTCCGTTTGGGGTGTTTTGTCTGACTTCCACTTTATAAGTCCTTCTTCTCGGGGTTTGTAATGTTATATTACAAAGCCACAAAAAGAAAGACTATTGCACTTTTAAAGTTATCGGATTAATTAGCAAAATAGACCCCATGGGGACTGGTATTCAATGCAAAACATTAACAGTTTCAAACAAAATCATTTTCCAGATCATATATAATTGAATATTCAATTTAACGTCCATAGGAAAGGTTAGCGGAAAGATAAAGTTACCAAATTGTCTACGATCTCTTTGAAGCTAGTGTTTTCTTTATAATTTCCAATTTACTTCCAAATGAAAATCCATCCAAAGCAAAATAGTGATTTTTACAATGAAATGAGTTCAAAGGAACATGCAGTCCTAATGTTATCTACCAAAACCGATTATTTTCAGAGAATTTTGAGTTTGAACGAAATGCAAGAAGGGGGCGTCATCAACCCTTCTTTTGCGTATCATTTGACTTTGTTAATATATATAGAATTATATAGAGAACTTTGTATTAATTCTGTTGGAGAGGGTTTCATGTTTATGCTGGGTGGAAAATGCCTGTCCGAGCTCATAGCCAAGGAATGTTTCCTTTTTGAAACAATACCCTATTAGTGTCGTTTTGCTTTCCCACTCCCCTTTTTTGTAGCTTCTTGAAAGTATACAGCCTAGACAGTGGTCAGCGGTGGGCGGCGGATAAGAAAAATTAGAAAAAAAAAATAAGCAGGTAGCTGACTATAGAGTTTCCTTTTGTTTTTACAATATAATTCAATATCATTTACATTAAAAAAATTGTCGAGTCAGAAAAGGGTGCATAGATGGTCACCCTAGTCACCCCGTGTGTCCGAGACTGCAGTTTAGACGAATCCGACTAGCACTAATGCATAGTGACGGCAGTCAGCCATTAGTGGGGTCCATTAACCTTAAATCGTCTTCATTTATTGTCCAAATGTAATTTCAAACCCTCACATTCAGTGAAATTGAGGTAATCAAGATGAGACACTTTAGGGTACAACCACGCATGATACAGGTAAGCGAGAAAGTTGAAAGATTAAAGGTGATAGACCCAGCTATGGCCGCCTAAAATCAGACCTTGTCTGTCCGGATTCTTCTATAGCCTATCTAATGAAGTATGCAGCACAGTACCTCTGAAGAGTCAGACAGAACAGGGAATTGTTAGAGCAAGACAATAAACAGCTTAAAGTCGGCAACTACCTTGGTTCAGAGGCAGTAACGTAGCCAGGATTGGGTCATGGGGAGGGGGGTTGGGGGAACGACATGAGGGAAAAGTCTAAGAGGAGAGAGAGAAAACCGCTACTGTAGGTGTTTTTGTATTGCCAGGTTGGGTCATGTGGATGGGGGGGGGGGTGGATTCACGCCCAAAACCACCCCCGTAGCTACTTCACTGTTCAGAGGACCAATAAAAGTTGGATCTCCTTCCCTAACAACTCCCTGGACAAAAGAACAAGCCAAATAAAAGTTCCGGGGCTTTTAATTGAACCCTTTCTTGCAGCTCCCTGATTGGAAGATGAAGTTTATTTTGGGAAATTTTTCACAAACAAAGGGTTCAACTTTTTAGGTATAACATCATCTAAGTATGTATATAGATTGCGTAATTAACATACCATGCAGGTTATCACCGAACGGAGGGCTGTGGTGTAGAATATGCTCATGGCATTTCCCGCCTGTTGTAACAGACGACTAAAGGGATGGCCTGAACCGTTTTATTTAGTTTAGATGACACTGTTTAACACATTCGTGTTGGTGTGTCGTTAAATCTTATCTAACGAACAAACGCACGGAAGGTACTCCGTTTGTTCAGTCCCACAAACCAAGTGACCTAACAAGGAATATATCCCATAGTCTGCCACGTAGCCCAGCAAGAAGTGCACTTAATGTGAGGTTCCAAGTCATTTACCAGTAATGTGAAACTGTTTCCGTAAGGCCAGAGAGGAAACTATTTCAAGACTTAATTTTGCCTTTTCTATAGTGAAACTTTTCTGAAGAGACAGCGTTATTTTGCATCTCACGCGCCAAAAAGTCGCTATTAGGGGAAAGGGTTTTTCCCTTTTTCTGACGGTCTGTCACGGGAGAGACGCATCAAGAGGAAATGCAGCCAACAGCTTAAATTAGTGCAGTTAGACTGTTTCGTCTTATATATGATTCTTGAGATTCACGTCACAGCCCTTTTTCTCCTCAAATGTGAATTTTACCAGGAGTAACTGCTTTGAAATTATCTTGCAAAATGTAAATGCAATAGGTGTTGAAGTCTAGAAATATTAAAGATACTTTGTGGAGAAATAAGAAGAAAACTGCGAGGTTTTGCTGTTGCGTCAAAATAAGTTTGTGACGACTGCTCTTGAGCTTTAAGAAGGGAGGTACTTTGCTTGTTGTCAAGCTACCAAGTCAAGAAAAAATTGGCAACAATTCGAGGGGCAAAGTTTTGCCATAATTGTTTTTTAAGTCGGCGTAAGACTTATTCAGGGCAAGCACCTAGCACCCTCGTGTATATGCATGTCTTGCAATTCTACTGTGTGGTTTACCATAAAAAAGAAAAGAAACTGAAAAATCTTTCTTGAGTTTTTGGAAGTTCTACTGCTTTCCATTCACGCTTACCTTTAAGAAAGATTTTCCGTTTGCCTTTCACAATGAAAACAAATAATTCTCGTTCTTCAATCATTGCTTTCTTCTAAGTACAGCAGCTTAAATTTTATTGCAACTACGTGAGGCTTCTCATAATGTGGCACGCAATGGCAAATATTGTAAATTTCATTGTAAAACCATTTTGCAACATCTTTTAAGATTTGAAACACAATAACTTGAGGCTCAGTTCATTAGGGGATATTTATTCTTTCAATTGGCAATTTCCGTCTACTCTGCAAAGCAACGAGAGGGTTTTATCTGCATGATGTTTGCAAGAGCCGTGATTAACAAGTAGCTTAGATCTGGAAGGTGGTTACAAGAAGCAGTTTCCAACACTTGAGCTTGTTCAAAGTCCTTTTGCAAATTAGATCGTCATTTCATTTTTGACATACTTAGATTTCTTCTTGCCATAAGTTTTAATTCTCTCTAATATTAGGAGGGGAACGACCGTCAAAAAGTTTTCCAGTTTTATGCATCTTCTTTATAGATGTTTTCAAGCCCATAGTTAAGTGCGAAAGATAAAGGAATCAGTAATAACACGTGCACCAATCATTATGGCTTCAGTAATTTGGCTTAAATAGTTTTGTTCAAATCTGACTCAATATAGTACAACATGTCTACTGCAGTTCAAATGCAATGTGATGTAAAAGAAGTTTTGTGTTTTGGCCGGTTACGAAAGTTCTGTGCTCGAATGTCAAAAGTTATATTCATCATATAGTTTGTTGCACGTTTGTACAATAGTTTGTAGAATGCGCATACCAGCTAATTTCAAATGATTTTGCTTTCTGCGCATTTTTATCCAATGGTGAATCTAGGCTTTATCTAGTAGTTTCCCAAGCAATTGACAAGTTACTGAATTTTTTTTTTTATCGAAGGGGAAATTTTATCAGAAAAGGAGGCTCAAAATATTCAAGACTGCAGATCGACTTACAAGTTGCACACGCCTGGGAAATGTCATACATGCGTGCATGGTTGCTTGATGGGTCGTGGTTTTTTCTCTTTTCTATACGTCCCGGGCCAACTGATGGAGGGGCTCCGTTTAAATAGTCTTTGGAGCAGGATATAGGCTACACATTTCGGGCAGAGAATCCTCTGCTCTCCAAATGAATTGCTCCCATTCGGTATAAAACGTGGGTTACGGTTAAATTTTAACACAAGCTACTACTGTTTACCCGGAATGCACCATTATATGCATCTAAGACACCTTGCATAAACAAAAAATTCCCCAAAGGGGATGGTAAACCTCTTCTCGTTCTGACTCCTCCCAGGAGTGTATGCAATCATCAAAGCCATGTTTTTACATTTGTACATGATACATTAGAAACTTTAAAAATTGCTCTATCAAAGAGATATTACATCAAAAAATTTCATTACGATTTGGCCAGCCTTCCTCAAAAATGGCCTAACCTCATTTTGTGTTTGTGCTCAGTTCAGTAAAAACACTGATCTTGAAGCCACGACAGATAGATACAAAAAAATCTTCCGCAGAAATCCATATCAGCTGAAGAGGTCGCAGCTCAGAATCAATGGGTATGAAAAGATCACAACTCGAAAGCCATGATTTCATCAAGAGCATGCAGCTCGGGCGCCATGATACCAAAAGTCGCATGGTTTTAAACATGCTTTTAAGGGGGGAGTTTTGGAGAAAATTTAATTTTGATGTGTGAAAGAGGAACCAAATCTGCACAGTTCTGTGAAACTTCCATTCAAATCGGACCTGTATATCTCGAGATATCAGTAAATGAAGGCACTGGATGTGTTTCAAAATGATCTTGAGGACAGCAGAGGTTTTGTATCTTCCTCTAATTTGACGAAGAATGTTTTGTTTCCCTTTGTTTTTTCACACTGTTTTGTTGACCTTGAAGTTGAAAGGGATAGGACCTCCCTGTAGGGATGTAACGTTTGTTAAGTTCTCATGCCACTTACGTAATCACATCCTGATAGTATAGAATTGTTGAGGAGAAAATTGGTTGCAAAGTTTAAAGAAAAACAAAAGATTATACATTAATAATGATGATATGATATCTTATGTGCTTGCTCCAAGTTCAGGTTTGTTGAAAATGTGACAATTTTACTTGTTTATATCTTAAGAACCAAACATAAGATTTCAATGCAAATTCACCGAAATGCTAAGAATAAATGGCCCTCTAATATATCAAAACTTGATTTGATCTTGAACCCTTTTTTTAAAAAAAAATGTTGCTACCTCATGAGCACTCTTATGACCAGTTGACCTGCAAAGGTTCTACCACTAAGTGACGTTCCCATGTTCGCAACATGCTAAAATAATCACAAGAGCTCACCAGCAAAGTTGGCCTTAAGTGCATGGACAACCAATTGTATATGCCGGCCACTAGATCGGCTGCATCATATACCTCATCTTGGCACTGCTGTAGAGGGTTATATCTTATTGCAGTAAAAGACAGTGCAAATGCATGCCAGATTTCATGAAATGTCCACTCTATACGATAAGTTGAATTTTCTAAAATCAGCCAAAAAGGGTCTCATTTTCTCAGATGAAACATTCTCGTAAAAAGTTTCAAAAGGCATTTTCATAAATACATTATCATTTTTATGTGTACCTCAAGTAAAAAAATAATAAAAAAAAAAATATGTATTACATGAAACTTTAATTCTGACAGTCCAACTCCCATTTTCATAGGACATTCTAGAGCGGAGTTATAAAATAATGAAATTAGTTCATTGTGCAATAATTTGTGACTTTCGTGTAGCAAATCACCACAAAACAGTGCTACCGCACCTTGGAACAAGTTACAGTAACTTTTTAAATAAATAAAGAAATATAAAGATTGCAACTTGAGTAGTACAGCAATGGCATCATAAGTTATTGCTCAATGTCCCATTTTAATGAGTGAATTTACTTCAAAGTTTTATGTCTCAGCTCATAGAATGTCCTATGAAGATTTGAGTTGAACTGCTAAAATTCACTTTTCATGTTGTTTAACGTATATTTTTGATTTTTTTTTAACTTGAGGTACACTTCAAGGGGCTTGCATTCTACGACAGTCTTACAACACACACGAGCACATGTTTCATTCGTACCTTTAGTCGTATCGTATCTTAAGTGCAATCTAATTTTCCAACTCTAATTTGCTTGCATCACTAAAAGGACTCTACATTATGTCTGGCAATTACTTTATGCATAATTACATTGATGTTTAACACGATCCACGTAACTAACTATATGAACGCAAAACCTCTCAGGTTACCTACTTACTAGCCGAAACGGACAACTTCAAACTCCACGCTTACTTACTCAGTTAATGACGGTAAATGTAATATATACTTGTAGTGAGGTCACTTCACACCTAAGGCCCTAACGGTATTTTCTGTCCGTGACCTGTGATCAAGGGAGAGGCCCCTAGGGTCCCTAAGGGGCCTCGGTGATTTGCTCTAGGGTCACGGTTGTGTATAAGAAGCAAGACACTAGAAATAAATACCAGCCGGTTCTGACGTGCCATGAAATATCAACGCACAAACTAGCTTAAAATTACGTTGAGTTATATTTTTATTTGATTGTTAGAAACTTTGACAACCAGTATGAGACTGTTGCAAGGGAGGCATTTAATACCAAAATTTGAAGACATAAACATGTGAAATACCATTAGAGACTGTACTCTTGTACTAAACGGTTAATTACTGTGTCATTTGGCGACATTACACGTCAATTATATGGTGTTCGTGAACTCAAAAAGACCTTAACAATTTGCAGTCTCCTTCTACTGTATTTATTGCGGAAAGTGTCATGTGTGTAGCAATTTAGGCCATTACCGCCGGGATGATTACGCAGCTGTATAGCAGAGATTTTAAGCCGTACATCGAGTTAGTCAATTGGTGGAATTTTTTAAAATTATTCCAAGGTTTGGCAGTTCCAAAACAAAAACGTCTTTCTGGTTATTTTACTGTTTAAAAATCCGGTGCACCCTACAGCTTTAACCCCCGACAGAGTGTATTTTCTATTCTAATGCAAGCGTCCGGGCTGTTTAACCTTGTGCAATAAAAGACCTTCAAAAGAATACGGTGATTTAAAAACAGGTGGCAAAGACATGGAATTTTGTTTTTAAGTAACCCCACTAAGACAGCACAACTCCGAGTAAAATTGGTATTTCAAGATGTTACGCCCTTATAATCCGGCATTGCGTTACGTAAAGATTTATTACTTGTATTACTCTAGTTTTCAACAGATATTTATGTGAAAATTACTCTACTTCATCCGTAGCTAAAGAAAGTTCCAAAATAGCCAACTGTGGGGCCTTGGTAAACAGTTTCTTGGAAAAAGCGATTATCTTTAATGTCATTACTTTGGCTCTTGTGCAGTTAAACCATGGGAATGCTTCTATGTTAAAACATTCCAACTGATATTATACCTTGACGTTTCGAAACTAATGGTTACATTCGTACCAAAATTATTCTTGTTTTACACACTTGCTGTTCACCGCATCTCAAAATTCATCCTTCGGTCTCCCTCATATAGAAAATTACAAATAAAGCAAACAACGGAACTCTCATGCATTTGGTTGACGCCATTGACCTTGAATTTCACAGAAAACAAAATTTGTCTTGATGATGTTACTTGCTAAAGTTACCGTCAGGATAGTTTACCCGTTTACGCGCTATGTGATCTTTTCCCACCTGCAGGCGAAACGGTCTATTCTGAATATATTAACGATGCATTCGGAATAGGTTATTCATTATGCGGATAATGATCTCCATCTCAACAACTCTTAGTTTCATTTAAAACGGCCATTATCCTTGCGTCACATCTGCTTATGCAAGGGTAGACTGTACTTACTTAAAATGGAGTATTTATGCACGTTTTCCAATCGTATTTGCATGCTGCATTGACGTCACTCGTAATCAATTTTGAGGCAAAACAATTTGAAGCACATGAACTGCAAGCATGGTGTAGACCGCACAGGCGCATACGAGGGCGGCCCCATACACCTCCGCAAACATATGTACACGCGTTCCAATTAGACGCATGGTCAAGCTGTTAGAGCACTAGACTTGCAGTCGGCAAGACGAGAGTTCGAGTCCTGGCCGGGTCGTACTAAAGACTTTAAACATGGAACCTACTGAAATGTACTTGATGATCAGCATAAGCAATGGAGTGCGGACACAAGCTTGCCAGTGAGCCAATACTTTAAAAAAAGGCCGTGGTCAGCTAGACTTGAACCAGTTGATTTGAACCTGGGCCGTAAAACTCCATCATTCTAACCTAATATAATCTAATCCAATTAAATCAGGGTTGTCCAACCTTTCGCAGCGGTGGGCCACATGTACTGGCTATGATGGACAATGGGTCGCATTCTATGCTCGTGTTTTTTTTTTTTTCAAATTTTCCCGACGCACAAGATAACAAAATGCAATCATTGTGCGTAGGGAACACTGATTCGCTTTCGTTTTTGCTTGAACAAATGAATAAATTTTATCAAAAATTGATGGTGTTGGGCAGAATATTCTGACATTTTTTTTTTCATATTCCTCCTGAATCATTCTCAACCCGTCCCTGTGGACAACACTCCAAATGAGCTACATGTAGCAGACATTTAAAAGGAATTATTTCATTCAAAAGTAAGCATGCCATAGCAGACGGCGAAGCCTAAAGTTGTCATCAATTAATCTGCTTATTGAATAATTTTACAATACAGATTATTTCTGACGGGCCGGAGGCAACCTTTTCGCGGGCCGGACCGTGGTCCGCGGGCCGTAGGTTGGACAAGCTTGAATTAAATGAAGACACACTTTTAACATTTGGAAAGCAAACTAAAAATAACGTAGGGTACAATAAGTTTTTTTTTGATCTTGTGGAAAACAAATCAAAATGGAAACAAATCATGTGGACTATTCAATACCAAATAAAATTAAACCAGTTCACATTGTTATGGTATCATGCGAATAATGAGCATAGCCGACCATTATATATTCCTGATTCCAGATGATAACCTCTCCCCACCTCCTGATAATACTGTGTGTTTTGCAATTTCCTCTCGAATATCTGGCGAAGATTTAAAGGGGTGAAACCAAAAGTCCACCTCTGAAGACGTCCCAAGGCTTCCAAGGGAGGCATTCGTCCCCTAATTTTCCGGCATCAACAAGCTTATTCAAAACTGCACATAACATAGGGTCTATAATGTTCAGTTAAAATGACCGAGAAGAACATGTGCTTCACATAAACTTTCAGCTCTAGAAGAAGTTATCGGGACTTTTTGATGGTCTCAAACAAAGTGTCATTGAATACGATGCTTCTGTTAAGGCCCCTTCGACTCTGGAGATCAGCAGAGAAGCGAAACAAATGTTTATTTCCGATGGTGTTCATAAACTAGTTACGCCCCAAAATTCTCAAAATTAGCTTCTCGACACTCACAACTCTTCATCTACGATTTGCCGCATGCGTGGTTCACTCTCCACAGATTTCACACATGATCCTAGCCAAAAGGACTATCAAAGCATCGCTCTGAAGATTAACGTTTTCCAGGTTTTTCCCGTACTGACTCTTTAGCAAAAGCCAACACTAAAAGCTCTAGGATCAGGAGGGAATTAAACCAACATTTTGGGTTAAAATTTTTAACCAGTTTGGGCCAATTGTTGCTTCATTTGGGTCATTATTTGACTTTAATATTTTAGTCGGTTCCCATTTTGGCCAAGGTTTGGATCAAATTGACCCAGCGGGGTTTTACATTGAAGGGGCGAGCAACAAACACCCCGAGTCAGTCCTACTCCTTGAATTAGCAAAGGGGAGCCTTAAAGGCCCGGTTGTCTCACCCCAAACAGTACCAATTCTCTTAACCTTCTTGCTGAAGCCCCTCCCACAATTGTCTGAAATTCATCTTCATCCAGGTACAATCTCATTTAATTGCTTCAAGGTAAGTATAGAAAAACTCAATTTATATAATCTAAACACTCCCAGTGCCGTTCATGCTGTGTAAAATAAGCTTTGGTATTCTGCATTGTTTGAATTAGCTGTCAATCAAAGAGCTGAGCCAATTGAGAATTTCGGTACCCCCTTACCAAAATTGTAGTTTGGGGTGAGAGGTTTGGCCCTTTAAACTAAATATGATTCATATGAATTTGATGGATTTTGGATTCGTGCTTGAAAACGAACACGAACGAAACAAAGTCACCGTAACTGGTGATAAACGAAAGGGCAAAGACTGTTTGCAATGTACAATACGCAATCAACTATCTACAAAGGCGGACTGGATAAAAAATTTGTGACACCCTCCTGGGTCTCTAAGACCACGAAAATCCACCTCCTCCGGTTAGGTTAGTACCCTGACCTAATCAGATTGTTTTTGTTTTGGTGGTAAAAATCATTTCAGTCGAATGTTATTGGGTACTTAATTCGAGCCATGTAACGACACTTAAATCGGATGCATCCTTACTCTGCAAGTATCTGTTTTTTCCCGAATTGCAATTACGAATCAATTAGTGGGTTGTTACTAAGAAGTGATAAGATTACCAAAACATTTGAAGACATGAACACATGAAACAAATCCGTCTTTTCGTGTGACATCTGCCCCATTGCTAGTTTTAGTAGGTAGTGAATATTCATTCACATGTTCGTGGAGCAAAATACATTTGTAACTGGGTGTACTTTTTACGCATGAGTGTCAGATTTCGCCACTCTTAAGCTAGAGAATATATTTCTAAATCGTGATATGTACCAATCAAGTTTAGTTACTTTGGGATAGATGATGGCACTAATCTAGAAAAAACGCATTTCCTATCGTACAAACTGGGTGGTTAAATTATTTATCCAATTGGCATATATGATGTATAACAAATGAGACCAGTGGGA
Organism: Holothuria scabra; assembly: GCA_037179385.1. Classification (NCBI taxonomy): domain Eukaryota; kingdom Metazoa; phylum Echinodermata; class Holothuroidea; order Aspidochirotida; family Holothuriidae; genus Holothuria; species Holothuria scabra. Next base: position 56,568,874 of record CM074184.1, read on the forward strand.
ATTCTGTTTTTAGACCAAGAAGCTCTCTAATTGATAAACATACATTTGTGATGAGAAAGTGCATATATCGACTATATATAGTACAAATCTTTGATATCTAACTGTTTTTGAAAATGTCATTCCCTGTTTCTTTGGGAGATTTTTCATAGTTTAATGAGAACGGTGCTTTCGAAAGCTTAATATATCTCCACATAGCACTTAAGAACGTGGTGTAATTTAAAACAATAGTCACAAAGTGTCCTTATGTAATAAAATGAACTTATAAGTTCAATAACTCGTCTATGCAAGCCAAATTCCAATAATTCGATAAACTTGGTTTATCTGTCGAGAAACCAGTTAATCCACTGATAAGCCAGGTAAATTGACCGATAAACCAGGTTTATGGACTGATTAACCAAGTTTATTGCTCAATTAACTAAAGTCTATTGATCAGTAAGTTTGGTTTATCGGCCGATAAACCAGGTTTTTCCACCGGCCCTGGTTTATCAACCGATAAACCTAGTTTATCATAAACCTGACTATCAATTCGATAAACCAGGTTTATCGAATTTGATAAACCAAGTTTTTCACCGATGAAGTAAAAACAAACTGGGTTATCAACTCGAAAATCTAGGTTTATCAGCCGATAAACCAAACATCACAAACCACAAATCAACAGAGTTTATAATTTGGATTTCACACACACGCGCGCGCACACGCACACTTACATTTTATGTACAGTTTCCGCCACCTCAAAATGAAGGATTTTATTCCAAAAATGAAGTCAGTTTCAGCTACTGTAAAGGCAAACGATAACAAAAAACATCCTAACCACAGAGACTGGTTCCCAACTACTCTCATCGTTGGTATCTAAAAATACATTTAAACGTTTGAAATCAAGATATTGTAACAAAGCTATGCTTTTTTGCGCCTCTTAAAAAATTTCCATGAAGCATACTGTTTTAGGATTTTAAATGCACCTAAAACTGCACCTAAAACGAACAACTTATTACGACTGCAAAGCACACACCCATTTCTTCTCATTTCACCAGGGAGCTTTTAAAAGATTGAACCACGCCGTTGTGCTGGGTGATTCAGAAATTTGCAGTGTTGTGATAAAAAGGTTTATCTGTCCCATTTTCGATTATGTTACATCCTCAACGATGCAAACCTGTCTAATTTATCAGCCTCTCGAAGTTTCCTCTTTTCCTGGTGTCAAATTGTTGAATTGTTTAATTTGGGAAATCTGATCAGGATTTACAGGTTAGTATATATTTTAGACGAATAAAGACTGAGTGGAGTCTAATGCAGTAGGTTAGTTTATCTTGTCGTAACAACCGTTCTGCTGACGAACTAGCTATTTAGAGGTTTTTCATGGACAGCAATGCATTGTTCGTCTCTCTGCATTGACGTCCAGTGTTTTAACTACCCCCCCCCCCCAATAGACCTTCGAGATTTTATGTAGCCTTTATGTTGTGATTAGCAAACCACTTGAAAGTAAAAAAGTACAAAACAATTTTATTTTATGAAACCTTACACACGACTGTCTTGTTTAGAAAGAAGATTACTTTAAAGATGCCTTGCAGAAACTCCGAACCGCATTTCATCGAGGCAGTATTCTTTTTACTTCAAGGATATAGCCTCCACAAAGCAACCATTTGTTTCAAACAGATTGAAATCGATTCACGTTTTACGCAGCAATCATAATCTCCGACGAAAAGGGCAAATGCAGTCGTCCCATACTTATTGAAAACAACAACTACCTCTAACGATTTACCTTCCAAGTATCCTTGATAATATGATAATATGTATGATTTGACAAGACATGAAGATATTGCATTGTATCACCGCTAAATGTTATATCAACGCTAAATGTTATACCCACCGTAAATGTTTTAAAGGTTAACGCTAAATTTAATACACGACTCACCCTAAATTTTAAAAAAATTAACGCTAAATGTAAAACATCGGATTCACCCTAAATGCATTTTTTTTAATTAATTTTCAATTTTCATTCCACAGTTAAGAAAAAATAGAGGTTTAACCATTTGCCGTTGTTTGGGTCCTTTTGGACCCTCACGGAGAGCCCATCTTTACTCTTTCACACGGAGTCCGAAACTGCGAGTAGCTACCCGAAAATTCGGCCACAACAGCGAGAGGGACAATAGTTCAAGGTCACGGGGACAATAGCCACCGAAGCTGATGCGGGGCGTGCTACGTCCGCTTTTCCGCTCACTCCCGAGGCGCGAAAATATGCCCCGATTGGAGCACAACGGTACGGGTTTAATTCACGAGTTTTAGGGCATGTATCTGCATGTGATACAATGCTTGGTTCTACTTCTCCAGTTCTCAGCAATGCTATTTGAGGGTTATACAAGGAAAATGTGAACTTTGCTAAAATGTTTTCATGTTGTATCCCTTGTGAATGATGCATTTGCACGGGAGTAGACATTACATATGTGAGCAGTAATTTCACCTCCCTGATGTGAATACCTGTGTGTGTACGCGCATGTATATTCAAGTTAACGCTAAATGTAACTAGAACTGCATTTGCTTGCAAATACGCAGAATTGTAGTGCGTGTTAGAGATGTCTTTTCAGTTAGTACAGTAGCCCAGTTTTTATTTGAACTTTAGGATTTGTTCATGGCGGGAAGAGGGGCTGTTGTTTCTTTTTGGCCACTCCTCTCAACCCTATTTCTTGATAGTACAAAGATGGACCACTTGTCTCCCAGCTCGTTGGCTGGACGCATAAAGAAATCATAGAAGAGTAACCAATGATGGAGTAAATCCGGACCTTCTATGCTAATAGTCAGTCACTAGCTTTATTTTGAAGCATATTTGCCAACAATGAAGCAAGTGCTGAGTAGACCTTGAACAAGACCGTGTACTGCGCTTAACGGTAGGACCTACTCCGTATACAGTCTAGTGTGGAGTAAAATGAAGTTCACGAAGCATAATCCCGTTCAAGGACTCGTGCTGAGTAGCCTACTTAGCCATACGTTATGCTCTGTTGTGTTGTTTACTCCTGCCTGAAATGGTTTTATCGGTTCTCGACTCCTCTTTCACCGCCGCGTTCTTTATGTTCAATAATGACGCCCTCTCAAGCTCTCTGACTGCACCGCTTTTTTCTAAAAGTCCCCACGACTCTCTGGCGAAGAGCCAAGGGGCGAAAACCAAACGATTACTCCCGGAGGAGTTCTGCTCCCTTAAGGAGCTTAACGTCCCAAATGGACAAGTACGCCCTCCAAAGGGCAAACACTGAGTGGTCCTGCTCTAGACTGGCTGAATAGAACAGAAGCCACAACCTGGACCGCTGCATGCATATGACAACTGTCTCGTGGAAGGCCGAATAACAACTGTTGACGCTGTGTGTTTTAACATCCGTGTTTCGTTAATTCGCAATGCATGCTACATGCATGCTGTCAAAACGTTTCGGTCAGACTGCTGTCAAAATAGCTTCTGCTTTTACCACTGAAATAAAGCATGATAATAGACCTACAGCACAAGTCGCTTAATCCAATGCAGTAAAGCCAATTCGTTCCGTACAGGGAATTGGCAATACCCTGCTCCGTTGTAGCTAGATGAAGATACTGTACAATAACGTCTTGATACTGTTCAACGATAGTGGACGCAATGGCGCCGTGTCACGTATACCAATTTGGAAGCAGCGATTGATTCTCCAGGCTTATCACTTCAGTGTGAAAAGGCCGAACCACATTCCATCGCGTTTTCTGGAAATTTATCCGCAATACTCCTTCATGAAGCTTACTCGTTAAATCAGCCTTGTAAGTGTAGTATTTGCTTTTCTGAAGTTGATTTTTGTTTAAAGACGGCCACAGATTGCACTTACTGCTATTGTTAAAGGGTAGAGCATGGATATTTGTACGAACTAAGTTACGGTACGCGCAGGGAAATGAGTTGTGGGCCATAACAGGCTTCACAAAAGAAATTGTCAGTCGGCCAGTAAATGCCAATATTGTAGTGCGGCGCACTACAATAATTAACGACTCACCCTAAATTTTATAAAAATTAAGACTGAATGCAATAAATCGGACTCACCCTAAATGTAATAAAAATCAACGCTAAATGTACTAATCCTATACTTTCGATCCTTTACCAGTTTACAGTGTTATACTCTCAACGACAGGTGTTGTCGATGACATTGATGTGAAACAAATATTTCTCAAAAATATTATGGTTTGTCTCTCATGCTATCGTCTTCGCCGGTTCTACCCGCCCGACTGCCGATTCCGCTGCCGCATTTTATTGCGTATTTCGCCTTTCGGTTTTTCAACCATTTGCACGGCTTTTTGCATCAAACATGTCCTTAGCTGCGACCATGTGCAATTTTACTGTAATGTACAAGCGCGGCACACAGCCTTTCAAAAAAATCCTTTCCGGGGCTTTCTTCACGCATTAAGACTTCTGTGCGGCGGCCACTTCATATTCACAATGACCCATTTCCATTCCTTTCTTTACACATTTCTTAAGCTTATAAGCCATTTCGAGCAATAATGCCAGCTACTTATCGTGCTTCTGAGGACATATTACAGTCAGTGCTGCACGCGTCGTCTCATGTCTAATTTCCATTAACAAGAGTTGGGCTCTGAGGACCCTTAAGGGCGAATTGTTATTTTGCACTGCACTACATAATTATGAGCAAAGCACCCACTGATTATGAAGAAACAATTGAGAAAGTTGTATTGTCCCACATCACTTCTATAGCCTACTGTGTATCAGATTAGGACACTAATTAAATGTCACATGTATGTTTAACTAGTGGTCTAAACTGGTCATGAAGGTTGCGTGACACCCAGCACAGCTCCTTTACGAATGCATATCCATCACTGTCATGTAAACATCCGATTAGCAGTAGTATCTCCCCGTCTGGCTGATGACATGCATTATATCATTGTATTAAAAGAAAAAAACTAGAAATATATATTTGCACCAAATGCCGCCTCCATTTCGGCTAATTGCATTGCAGGAGAGCGGCGGTCATTTCTAAATGCCTTCCTCCATCTTGATCAATCCCTGATCAACCCCTAATGACGTACCATGGTAATATCACAGTGTGGTACTCTTCAAGTGTATCATTGTTGGGCGTGAGGGAGGGGAAGAGGTGGCGATGCATACTCCTTCTATTACTTCAGTTATACCTCACCACGCCCCGAAGCGTATCTCATCCATTTTCACCTATTTCTTTTCAATTATTAATTTTCTCCCTCTCTAATGGAAAAATTCCGGCAAGAGGTGGAGGAGGCCCATGCTCAACCCCCACCCACTCCAACCTCCATGTGACTACGTCAATATAATCTTGACCACAGACTGTTGCCCTAATGAGAGGGGTGGTGCAGTATATATAAATGCAAAAAAAAAAAAAAGACTGTACCTACCGGGTGTGCACTTTATCTGACAACGCCTTCTCAAAGTACCGTGGATACAAGGCCAGGCAACACACTCAAACATGAATACACATGCGCGCACGCCGCACACACATGGGTACTCACATATGCAATGTCTACCCCAGTACCAATGCATCATTCACAAGGGATACAACATGAAAACATTTTGCCAAAGTTCACAATTTCCTTGTATAACCTTCAAATAGCATTGCTTAGAACTTGAGAAGTAGAACCAAGCATTGTATCACATGCAGATACTTGCCCCAAAACTCGTGAATTTAAACCTCTATTTTTTCTTCACTGTGGAATGAAAATTGAAAAAAAAAAATTACATTTAGGGTGAATCCGATTCATTACATTTAGCGTTAATTCTTATAAAATTTAGGGTGAGTCCTTTATTACATTTAGCGTTAACTTTTATAACATTAACGGTTGGTATAACATTAAGCGTTAATTTTTGCAACATTTAAGTTGGGTATAACATTTAGCGGTGATACATTGCATATCATGTGAGGGCACCACACAGTAACTTGTTTACGGTAAATTTTACTATTGAATGAGGAAAATATTGTCACATGATTCCCCCAAAACATTATGAAATAGAATAGTCTACTGCGATAATCCATGGAGCCACAGCAGTTTCCCCTTAACCCTTTACCGTTGTGCTCCGATCGGGGGCATATTTGCGCGCCTCGGGAGTGGGCGGAAAAGCGGACGTAGCCCGCCCCGCATCGGCTTCCGTAGGCCATTGACCCCGTGACCTTAAACTATTGTCTCTCTCGCTGTTGTGGCAGAATTTTCGGGTAGCTACTCGCAGTTTCGAGCTCCGCGTGAAACAGTAAAGATGTGTGACAGCCGAGCTCTCCGCATGGGTCCAAAAGGACCCAAACAACGGTAAAGGGTTAAGGACGTGAGCTGGGAGTGTGGTCATCTCGAACTAACTTTTCCATTCGACGAATGGAACATTTTTTCTATAGCAGGAGTAAGCTAAAAATATTTTAACCCCGTGCAAATTAAAATCTGGGAGCTAAACCAAACTTCACCCTTAACAGCTTAGAGTTTGCAGGGGCGTCGATCCTCTGGGAAGGGGGTTATCTCCAACCAATGAAAATATTGGGGGAAGGGGGAGGCATATCGATATGCCCCAAACAACACTAGGCAGAATAAACAAAATACCGTATAACATTTTGGTGTACTGATAACTTTAGGGCTTGCTTGGAGAAAACGTCAATTTGAGCCTATTTTAATGCAATGCTGTATTTACAATGTGTCATCTATATTTTGTGTGTATGTGTCATTGTGTGCATTCATGTTTAAATGCGTGTGTCTAGGAGGTGTACGTGTCATCGCGTTCTTGCACGTTGCGGGCGGGTTTCTTATATATGAGTCAGTTCACGGAATGATTTGAGGTTCTTGCAAGCATGAAAATTATTCCCCCATTTGAAAACCAGATGAACGCCACTGGGGTCTCGTTTACTATTTCGATTCTACCTCGCCATTACATTGTACTCCGTAATTAAATAATACGACAGGCATATGCGGTGGCTTTGTGATTAATGCTGGCCTGCCAGATTGGAGTATAACTAGAGGGATGTCCATCCCGTACGAATAAACTTAAAAAAAAATATGTCACTGTACTTAGGCCTTCGTGCAATGTAGTGCTACGTCAGTCGTTAAAGTGTACTTCAACTAAAAATATAAAAAATATCCATGCAACGCACTGAAAATGAATTCTTAGAGTCCAACTTCCACCTTCAAAGGACATTCCTGAGCTGAGATATGAAATATCAGTTAAATGGAGCTAGTCCATTGAGCGATGATGTGCGACTTTCTTGTTGAACAACTAACATAACCTGTTTTCTCCCTTTTAAATTAAAATGTTTCTTTGACCTTGAACATCTCTTGTTTGCTTGCATAGCATATTGCACAAACAAATTTTACAAAAATTTTATATCTCGGCCCAAGAATTTCACATGAAGAGAGGGGTTGGAAAGTAAGAATTTATTTTCATGCTTTTTAATATATTTTTGAATCTGTAGACTTAATACTTTAATCATATCCTAGGCTATAGACGAATCCGGACAGATTGTGATGGTCTGATTTTAGTCGGCCATTAGTGGGGTCCATCACCTTTAATCTTAAAATTTCCTTCCTTACCTGTTCCATGGATGGTTGTATACACTGAGGTGTAGCTTGATTTTCTCAACGCTACTGAATATGAGGATTTGAAATTCACGTAGAAAATAAATGCAGACGATTACAGGCTGATGGACCCCACTAATGGCTACGTACAGTCACTAAAAACAAGCGCTAATCGGATTCGTCTATAAACAGTTCTCTTTTGGGAACTTTACCCTGTGTAGTAATATTCGGAGAGTGTGGTATTCTAAAATCCGTGAGGGCGTCAAGGCCGAGATGCGTACAATTATAACGGCTTACCGCCACGTTACATACTGTAAATTGCAATTACACAAACGTTCAACTATTCTCTTTTAATGTACCATGGCCCTAGGTAAGAACTACACTAAAACATTTGCGGTCACGGGCTAACACTCACTAATGCGCAGGTCACACTAAGGCAATTTTTAGATCAGATTACGATCCGATTTTTTTTTTATTATCTCATCGCTCCGTGAGGAGGATGAGATATTGTAGCCACTTTGCCTATGGGGCTCTATATGTATAAGGATTGTGGCATGGAGTTTTAATATGGTAATTTTTGTCAATGACATTCTACTGTAGCATAAAAACCGCTCAGATAAAACTTCTAGCACATAAATAGTTCAAGTTCTGTACCCAACTTGTGCACATGTTAGGAGATATGCAACTGTGTGGATTGCCCTCTTGTTTTATTTTTAGTAAATATCTTCTCCGTCTTTGATCGGAAAGAACCAAAAGTTTGCCAGTTTATGTAAATATATGATTTGTATCAAAGCAAAATCCCTTCGAACCCGAGTGTAGGGTGATATCACGACCGGATGGCCCAATGTCTCCTCCCTACATAGGTAACTGCGTACGTTAAGTAAATAGCGATTTTAAGAAAGAATATTTTACTATGAAGGTGTCTTGAATTTTTCTCTTCTTTTGCGATAATAGACTTATTGATGATAGCACTTTGATAACTATTTATAAACAGTGAGTGACGTTAAAAACGATCTTCACACTACTTTGTCTGTTTGTAGATCTAACACTGTAAAATGAGCTCTCCGAGGACGATGTGCTTCTTACGTCCTAACAGCGGGCATGAGCAAACGGTGAAAGTTTTCATTAGTGAACCAAAACAAACCACCTTCAAAAGGCGATGTTTCTTTCGCAATGTTTAAGGCCTGTTTCATTTCTGAACAAAGTGAAAAAACGTAGACACTAACAAAATTTGAAACGTTACTTGATACTCTACGTAAAACACGATTTTCTACACTTACCTCGAACAATCCTAATGAGTAGTGGTTCTGATTTCTTCAGGTTTGATTTGCAATCGACAGTGAACTGCAGCAAAAAATCTTGAATAGGACAGCCGCCGTCATATATCTACTGCCGCTTTCAATTGTTGGTAATTGACAGCTGCATTATAAATGAATATGCATATCTCTGGATTGGACAACCGATTGGCTTGTGTCGAATAAAAGCTGTGGTGCGAGTCTTTTATTATTCATTCTGTCCAACATGTTTCAACAGTATTAGGGGCTTTCTGATTTCAATAGCTTATTCAAGCAAATAAATTTCAAAACGGGTCGCTCATTTACGAAAACGTCAAGTTAAAATTTTTATTTGAGCCTATGCCCCTTTTGCCTTTTGAATGTAATCAATCCGACGAAAATAATACAAATTTGTTTTTTTAAGGAAGGTGTTCCACAAAGCAAACTTAATTCAATTCAAAATACTTTTCTTGAACGTGTCTTGACGCAAACCTTTTCGATTTGTTTTTCCTGTATGTATTCAATACGATTCGAAAATCTATGACATGTATGTGTGTAGGGGTAAACCTATTTGAAGTATCAATGAAATGAAGATCAAGCTTACTTAGCAATACTGGTTGACAAACATGGCAATGTAATTGATGTATCTATGTAAAAGGTACTATATATTGGCAAGGCGAGGCACACGAAACATATGATTATACGTTAGTTAAATTAAGAAACAACATTATTTGTTGACGGAAGGCAACAACATGCATGATCATCAGTCACTGACAGTTTTGGCAAGAGTTTACCTCCCGCAACGTAATTATTTTAATAAAGTGTAAGTATTTGCCCACTTTTTCTTAAGGCGGTTAGAGATGTTTATCATTTTTCACATTTCGTTCCAAGGCAAAGAGACCTGTTCAGGGCAAAATTTATTTTATTCCTCTAAAGATTTATTTTAAAACCGCTTCTAACGCAAACCCATCTCCCTTCGCCAAGGTAGACCTATGATGTGCTTGCGTGTTTGAAGTGTGTGTATATTGTTTTACAGTGGTACAGGAGTTTTCTGGAAAGTTTACTTACAGAGGATAGTAAGTAAGGTTGACTTGACCAACCTAAGGTGTAACATGTGATGTTTTTAAATAAGACAAGAAATAAAAATGTCTGTTGTCTTAACCAAACGATTAAGAATAAAAATAAGGAGTGTAACTAACTAACAAAATGTTAACATTTCTCAAAACTTACAATCTTTTTTAATGATTTAGAGGAGGTTAAGACTGCCGCGCGTCCGACGCCATAAATTTCCCAAGGCCTATGTTTTTCACTCAAGTTGGTTACTGAGATATTTTGATTTCTTGTTGGTTCATCATGTGTATTGTCATGAAGTTGTTACAAAATAAAAACAATTTCAAAGAGCACAGTTTAATATTTTGAAATAAAATGCCAACAGGGTGGTACTGAAGTTCTAAACCACAGAGGAATCTACAAGGCGGGGTTGTAGGGGGTGGACTGCTCCCTAAACTTCCGTAAGACCTGAATTTCGCGCAGGGTCTGGAATATCAGGCAACCATTTCTATTTTAACAAATATTGTATGTTTTTAATTACACAGAAAACTCTTAAGAGTGTCCAATTTTTTGAAACATTTGCTCAAAATAGGAAACAAATTACAACCACGGTGAAATTAATTCAGAAGGACTACAAAAAATCGGTACGATTTCTTACAGCTTTTGCATGGAAGAACAATTTCTACTCGGGATCATTTCATAGTCTTGCACATTATTTTGCCCGAAATGTTTGAATATTTGGATGGAACTTACAAGTTTAGGCTTATTTTTAATTGGATGATTACATTTACAGACTGGAGGGCTTAGAGGTGTATAAACAGTGGCGACACAACTGGGAGTAAGATGTAGCATCGTGTTTCCCCGAATCCATAGTTTGACCAGAAATAAAAAATTCCATCGATGTGTTTAAGCAACATTTAATTGTAGGGGTGGAGTCACTGGAGTGAAGTATAAATTAACAGAAAAAATCAATCCCCTCCCCCCCCCCCACCCTTAATAATAAATTGGTTTCTGAACAATGGAACAAGTGGCCACACGCACAAGGAATTCGTCCTGCACCTGTAGCAGACTATGTACGTATTCGACTGGTTGACAAAGCAGCTGTGTACATTTTATTGTGTTGGTTCGTTTTATCCCCAAAGTAGGGCGTACTTGCCGCTTTGTGACATCATATGAGGCATACCAGACTCCGTTATTGCAACAATGGCAGATTAATCACAGTGTGGGCAGCTGAGAAGTTTGGCGAAGGGAAAGAGAAGTCCAAGCGCATAGAAAGGGTTTAGAATAAGTATATGTGTGTGCAGGTGGTGGGTTTCAACTGAAAGAGGGAAATATGGGTGCGGGTCAGACCAGCTCAATTCATTGACACCAGGATAGTCACTGAGAATTACAAAGCCTTTTCCCATGGAATAAGAGGAATCGATCCCGTTCCCCTTGGGAAGTCCTTTGCTGTGGGTGGTTTTTGCCAGGAAAGAATGCAGGGTATAAAACTAGTATATTTTCCCAACATTTAGGTAAATTTGGGTGCATTATATTACCTGGCCCACCCCGGGATATAAGCCTAGTAAAGCGATGGGTAAATTCTCTAATTTCACGAAGTTGCTTCATATCCTGTGAGAGTGAGAGTATTTATTGTTGAGAGGTGGAAAAGAATCTCTTGAAAAATGAAAAAACCCAACTTTCCGTACTTATCACATGACATATTTCCCATTCATATTCATTTGTTCAATATGCTACAAAAAAAAAAAAAAAAAAAAAAAAAAAAAACAGAATGCAAAAATGCATTGAGGTTTCGATGATACATACATGCTCTTTTCAATAAAATGCTACATTTCTTGTAACAAAGGGTGACCCAAAATAGCCTTTGTCTCCACCTGTAAGTGACTGGTTTTTCTTTCATACTGTGCCTTAAGATATTCTGCAAACAAGGTTTTCAGAGTTTGATGCCAGGTGATACCAGATGACCATTGACCTCCACCAAAAACAACAGGTACAGTACTTCCTTGCAGTACTTTCAACTTACCATAACACATCCACATACTAATTGGGAAATCCATCCAAGTTTCCTTGAGATATCCCATTTTGACAAGTTTTTCAAAGTTTGACTGATCATGACCCCAGATGTCCTTTCACCTCCACAAAAAATAACCTTACAGAGACCATCTTCTCACCATAATTCATTCACATACTAATTTTGAAATCAACCCACCTTTCATACCTTGAGCAATCCTAAACAAGTTTTTCTGAGTTTGACCCCTATGACCCCAAATGACCTTTGACCTCTACCAAAATCAATAGGGTTCTTCCTCCCATCATAACGCATCAACATATCAAGTTTGAAATCAATCCAAGCTTCCTACCTTGAGATATAGTGTAAACAAGAAGTTCGGAGTTTGACCCCATGTGACACCAAATGACCTTTGACCTCCACCAAAATTTATTGGGTTATTTCTTACATCATAACGCATCAACATATCAAGTTTGAAATGAATCAAAGTTTCCTACCTTGAGATATAGTGTAAACCAGGATTTCGGGTGTGACCCCATGTGACCCCAAATGGCCTTTGACCTCCACGAAAATAAATAGGGTTCTTTCTTACATCATAACGCATCAGCTTATCAAGACTGAAATGAATCCAAGTTTCCTACCATAATGTATCATGTAAACAAGGAATTCAGGTTTTGACCCCATGTGACCCCAAATGACCTTTGACCTTCACGAAAATAAATTGGGTTTTTTCTTACATCATAACGCATCAGCCTATCAAGATTGAAATGAATCCAAGTTCCCTACCATAATGTATCACGTAAACAAGGATTTCAGGTTTTGACCCCATGAGACCCCAAATGACCTTTGACCTCAACGAAAATAAATCGGGTTCTTTCTTACATCATAACGCATCAACATTTCAAGTTTGAAATTAATCCAAGTTTCCTACCATGAGATATCGTGTAAACAAGGATTTCGGGGTTTGACCCCATGTGACCCCAAATGACCTTTGACCTCCACCAAAATCAAAAGGGGGTTCTTCCTGACATCCTAATGCATCAACATATTAAGTTTGAAATTAATCCAAGTTTTCTACCATGAGATATTGTGTAAACAAGGATTTAGGTTTTTGACCCCCTGTGACCCCAAATGACCTTTGACCTCCACCAAAATTAATAGGTTCTCCCTTACATCATATCGCATCAACATATCAAGTTTGAAATTAATCCAAGTTTTCTACCACGAGATATCGTGTAAACAAGGACTTCGGAGTTTGACCCCATGTGACCCCAAATGACCTTTGACCTTCACGAAAATAAATTGTGTTCTTTCTAACACCATAACGCATCAGCCTATCAAGATTGAAATGAATCCAAGTTTCCTACCATAATGTATCACACAAACAAGGATTTCAGGTTTTGACCCCATGTGACCCCAAATGACCTTTGACCTTCACGAAAATAAATTGGGTTTTTTCTTACATCATAACGCATCAGCCTATCAAGATTGAAATGGATCCAAGTTCCCTACCATAATGTATCACGTAAACAAGGATTTCAGGTTTTGACCCCATGCGACCCCAAATGACCTTTGACCTTCACGAAAATAAATTGTGTTCTTTCTAACATCATAACGCATCAGCCTATCAAGATTGAAATGAATCCAAGTTGCCTACCATAATGTATCACATAAACAAGGATTTCAGGTTTTGACCTCATGTGACCCCAAATGACCTTTGACCTCCACGAAAATACATCGGGTTCTATCTTACATCATAACGCATCAACATATCAAGTTTGAAATTAATCCAAGTTTTCTACCATGAGATATCGTGTAAACAAGGATTTCGGAGTTTGACCCCATGTGACCCCAAATGACCTTTGACCTTCACGAAAATAAATTGTGTTCTTTCTAACATCATAACGCATCAGCCTATCAAGATTGAAATGAATCCAAGTTTCTTACCATAATGTATCACATAAACAAGGATTTCGGGGTTTGACCCCACGTGACCCCAAATGACCTTTGACCTCCACCAAAATCAATAGGGTTCTTCCTTACATCATAACGCATCAACATAATTGAGTATAAATTTCCAGGGATTTTTGGAACCTTTACCAATTTCTTTCTTTATATTATTTTTTGTTCTGTGGATCTACCGTAATTTTTAAAGTGTAATTATGTTGAATTGATCCACTATAAAGGACAATGAAAAAATCTTGATCGCGTTTAAAGCTTTCCTCACAACCAAGTATATTTGCGTTAAGTTTCAAAATTAAAGGTCTCGATGTTTAAAAGTAGTGGTCCAAATACATTTCAGTGAAATTTTAGGGACAATTTCATCATTGCCTCCCACTGTAGTCTTCCAGCCTTGACGCCGCAATTAATAATGTGAACTGAGTCATCAAATGAATTAAAAAACCACTAATATGTACTAGGCAATACACGTGAAACATTCGTCAACCCTTTACCACCTCAACCATGGAAATAGCCTATAGCATTAAATCCCACAATGCACTATTACCGGGTAGAGAAACAGTCACGTTGCTGTTGAGAAAATGTCACGAAACATCATTAAGGTTATGAGTTCAAATAGCATTGAAAATAAACCTTTGGGTACAAAATATTACTTTTGAAGTAGGAAACTGCAATTTGCCGCAAAAAGCTTAATTGAGTATGAAGAGAATGCTTACTACTTCAAATCTCTAAGCAAGTCACAATTAGAGTTTATGAAGCTAAAATAGAGGGCGGGGTAATGTTAATAACTTTACATTGTCTACAAAAGAGCACCCGGATCACGAACGTACATTTTTTTGCGTACAATTGGAACGTCATACAGTTTTCAAGTTTTTCTAAAAGCTGAGAGACCACGTATCTGGTCTAACGGTAAGAGCATCCGCCTCTCACGCGGAAGGCCCGGGTTTTATTCCCATGTTGAGTCATACCAAAGACTCTAAAAATGGAATTTACTGCCGTTGCGCGTCAGTGGCGGAGCTGCCATATAGTCAGGGAGCGTTCTCCCCCTGACGGACCAAAATCGTCTGTCGGCGCCCTTTTTAGGTTTTTAAAATACTTTACTCTTGCACCATTTTTGGCAAAAGACGTAATTTAATAACGTTGTTGTAAGGCCTAGATAACAAAATGCTCAAACAGCCACCAGTAACTGTACTATCTGCACTTTATTCTGATGAAAAGGTGGATCTTCTGTAATAAAGGGATAGGTTTTGCCGAAACGTATCTTCATGCTTTACACGCACTAATGAATGTTGTCGCTGTGCTAAGTTCATTGCTTCCACACAAAGCGTGATTATAAGCTTACAAAATACACAGGTTGATATTAAATTAACCCTCCCGGCCAATAAAAGATGTTGCAAAGGGCGCAACAATAATCGTAGCGCAAATAGCCCTCTTGTTGTCGGGGATATTGTCAACAAAAAAGTTTTTAAAGATACCAAAATAGCCTCCACAACATTTTTCAAAATCATTTCAAGAGAAAATTCAGGTTAAAATAAAATAAAACTGTTGTCATAGTAGTAGTGGTTTAAGCGTTTTAATGAGCAGTTTCCATTTTGCTTTTCTTAAAGTGACCATTCTCATGATAAATTGCTATTTTTGACCCTGCACAATAATCGCATGAAAATGCTTATGTACTTCCGTGGTCTCAAAAGTCAGAAAACTGAATCAAATAATCTTTAGTTTAGGCTACTTTTATTTATTATGAAATCGGAGCTTGTATTGCAGAAAAGTTTGGATTCTGGGTTTCCTGTAAGAAAATTTGAAAAGTTGGGGGAGTTCTGAAGAGCAGGGGTGGCGCCAGGATTTGCCCGACAGGGGGGCCAAGCTCCCCGACGGGGGGCCAGCATTTCAAGGGCCCGACAAAGGTGGTGACTTAGTCCCGGTGGGATGTGACTCGGCAGAATATGAGGCGCGCGCAGCGCTCCGAAATTTTGGACTCTCTTTTTAACAAATACTTGAAAATCTGGAGTTTATTTTGAAGTAAAAAATTAAAATTTTTGAAACAATTTTGACTTTTGGAAGGGCCATAAAAATGTTGGGGTGTTTATTGAAGAATCTATCCTTCATATGGGCAAATAAAAAAACGTTTTGTACGCGACAGCTGAAATTCTGTTGAGGTTTTGCATGTAACCGTTCTAAGCTTACGTACTAACGTCTCAAGACGAAACTAGAACTTTGCCCGAAAAGTTTTTTCGAAGATTTGAAGATTAGTTGCTTATTATATTGCAAAAATTTTGGGATTTAATATAAGAAAATTTGTTTTTTGCAAGGTTAAAATGAAAAATTTGGGTTCTTTATTAAGTGATATGCCTTGCAAGAGCAAAATTAGGTAGAATGTCGGGGTGACTTAAAAAGTTGGTTTTAGGTGCTGTACTGAGTATCGATCGATATAGGAAAATGTTGTCACTTTGAACAATCTGAAGCTTATATTGGGGAATATTGTAATTTTATGACAGACCTTCTTATAAGAAAATTCAAGTAGGGGGTGATCTGTAGTTTTGTTGGGGTTACTGAATATCATCAGGAAGATTAAGGCCCTCGGACCATATTCGAAAATTTTCCGCGGAATAGTTTCGCTTCCCATATATTTGAAGCTTTATATCTTATATATTGAAATATATAGGCGTACGGGAGCATTTCGGTTTGGGGGCGGGCAGAATTTGTCCCGAAAAATGTAATCCTGTCCGAAAGAGCACACAGATTTTTTTGAAAAATTGAGAATCACCAGACAAAAGGAAAAGGCATTTCCCGGGCTGGTACGGTAATTATAAACAAAGTCGTCATTAATTTGAGCTTTCTTTCACATTTAAAATTTCACTTTATAATACTGTCCCAACACGAGGAATAATATCCCAGCATGCATTGTATCGGTAAGTTATCTATTCGGCCAAAATATCTAAGCGGAACGCAACCACCAGTTGGCCCGGAACGTACAGAAAATTGTTAGAAAATAACATAGTCCCTCAGACTGTCAAACAGCCGGAAATAGCATTTCCCAGACTTGTAAATAGAAATGAAGCCATCGTTATTTTGAGCTTTCCTTTGAAATGAACGTTTAAATTCAACAGAAAAAGGTCCAACTTGCTATAAGTGGATCAGAAAATTCCTAGATAAAAGGCACTGCTACAATTACATGTAATGGTCTTGTCCTTTTTTTTTGGGGGGGGGGGGGCTGTGCAGCAGAATTGAAATCATACTAATGTGTTTGACTCTACTAGGAATCTTCGTTGTATTCAATTGCAAGATGCAAGTTGAAATTTTCTACGTGACTGCCCTAACCCCAGACTATAAATGATTTTACTTCCGACGTATTTGAAAATATGTCACGTTACAAGGTGGTTTCAAATGAATTTTCAGTCAGACATATGGGGAGACATTCTCACATTACTGTTTATCATTATGTGTAGCTCAAAACATCCTGGCCGATTCTCATTACCGTTGCTAGAATTCGGCTGTCGGGGCAGGCCAGATGGCAGATCATTGGGTACTGCATACACCTTAATAACCTATCGTCTGTTTTTTGTCAGGAAAATTCGGAATTGTGGGTTTCCATGAAGAATATGGTCTTCTAGTGAGCAAAACCAAGAAGACCGTCCGGATTATTGAAGTTTATAAGACCCGCATCTTTTATCAGTTTAAGGTGGGCATTCAGATGAAGGTTCCCCGACGAAATTGGGTTATCTCAACAAGAGGGGGGAGGGCAGCCTTCCCCGACGGGGGCATGACCTTGAAGATTGAAGATAGGATGAGGGATAACAGAGCTTGTAAGAAGTGATTAAAACAGATTCAGATAGGCATTAAAATACGGTTACAAAAGAATTAAATAGTTCAAAAAGAAAGAAAAAAGTTCATGATTATCCTTCCAGTAACTTCAATCCTTTACCTTCATTTTAGGCCTCCCCGAAGGAAATTGCCGTCAGTTCCACCAGTTCCACGACCGGGAGGAGATAGGACAAGGTACATGAAATGAGGTTTAACCGAGCAAAGAAGTGATTGAAAATCGGTTCTAATGTGTATTAAAATAGCATTTCAAGACAAAAAAAAGTTTACCCATCCAGTAAATTCAGTCCTTGCAGGCTTTTTTCCTTTTCTTTTTTTTTATTATTTTTTTTTTTATTTATTTATTTAGGCCTCCCCGACGAAATGGCCGACCCCCCCCCCCCCCGCTGGCGCCACCCCTGCTGAAGAACTTGCATTTCCTATTGACAAATCCGTCAATTTAAATACCGGGTGTACTCTATAAGTAATAAGAATCACAACGAAAATTGTCATAGTTTGGGAAAGATTTCTGCAGATTTCTGGCAGGTTTAATCTTTATCTTCACAAAGTAGCCCAATATTACATTAAAATCTTAAATCGAGACCCGAAAATAACACACTAAGTATAATGACTGCCTTCATACTAGAATGTGAAAGAGAAGGATAGAAACATGCGAATCCGCATGTAGGGGCAAGGGGAAACTTGCCCTCCTCCTGGAAAATAAAAACCTGAATAAAAAAAAGAAAAACATTAAGAAAAGACGGAGAAAAATTAAAATATATATATTTCTTAACAGTTCACTCAGTGTTTTTCCTATTTATTTGCGGTAAATAGGCTTTAAAACTGTCGTTTCCAGCGATTCTGCGAGACATTTTGGGCCAAAATTTTCTTCCGCTGCGTGCCAACTCATGGTGGCGAGAAGCCTCCCGCCCCCCCACCACGAATTTTCTTTCGCAGAGGCCCATGGATAGAAAATTTAAACAAGTTTTAAAAGAAAAACTTGCTGAGGAGCAATGTCAAAGTAGTCTTCTACCAGGTGCGGAAAATCAAATGGAAAGTCTGAAAAGCAGTGGCTTCGATCGTGCTGAGACTCAGGGTATTTACTCCTTCGAAGACCATTTTCACCCCCTCTGACCGAATCCCTATCTCCGCCACTGTTGCGCGTAATGCTCTGCATAAGCAATGGAGAAGGGAAATTAAGCCAGTGAGGTACAACGTATAAACTAATTGGTTGGAAACTGGGCAGAAAAACTTTATCTAACTATGTTTAATCGTTTTTGGAGAGACAGGCTACTACAAGAAAGTAAACTTAACGTGTGATATTTAGAAGACTTTCAAAATGGAACCTACTGGCGCTCAGTATAAGCAACGGAGTACTAGGGAAAACAAGTTAGTGAGCCACAACTGGAGACCAACTTAAACCAAATGGTTCAAAGCGGAACCTTAAAACCTGCATCAAACTGAGTAACTCGACGTTATATAGAAATTAATGAGAGATTCAATAGTTTGTTTTGCTCATGAAATGCTTGATTAATCCTAGGGGATTAAATATCAAAACACGATCCAATTTTGTTCGCATTCCTCTGCTCTTAAGATAGGAACGTACGTGGGCGTGATTAATTATTCTTCGCTAATTGCAACATGCAATTAGCACATAAAGCCGGCGCAATATCTATACTTACCATAAGTTCGGCAAGGTTATAGTTAGGCAAATCTATGACGATTTCTTCAATATAATAAAAATGGCGCCAAGGGCTGCTTGTAGTCGCTCGCAAATCATTTAGCTCTTAACTGATAGGTCTATGCTCTATAAGTATTAATACTGTGCCGACGATGCTGTCCTCATACAGAAAGAGATTTTAACGAAGAGATATACCATCCTATACATGTATATTTTGAAGGCCATTTTGGACATTTTCCACGTCGGGAAAATTCCCACCGGATAGTCCGCCAAGAAGGTTAATCATAATTCCTCCGACAACTTTCTCACCAGGAAATTTGGAGTTGTTCTGACTGGCTTATATTCCTTGTTCGGTCATAACGCGTCAGGAAAGCCTATAGACAGAAAGAGGGCTATCAAACAGCAAAGTTATCGACAATGCCACATTATACAATCACCAATTGTACCATATATTTTTCAGATATATTAGGGATCGGTGCTACAACCCCTCCACTTCCTTCCCCAAATGAAAGGGAAACAAACTTTTAGTAAGATAAGAGTGAGAAATAGAAGTTTCTGTACATTGTGTAAGAGTCAAGGTGTATACACTTTTTAACTTATGGAAATGAACTTCTGACGTAATTTTCGTTTTGCGCATCCGAGAGAAAGGCCGTTATTCAAATCATTGCGTAGGCTACAGGTTTTACCTAAAATTGTCACATCAAAAAATATTAATACGCTTCTTCCGACTTTATTTTTAATGGTACGCACCTTATCTAACGTCACGAACCTTAATGGGAAAACAGAAAGGCTTTTCTACATTTTATATGTCACTCAGAGAGTAATGATAGTTTCCTTTTAAGAAAATTCGACAAAGTGGGTTCAGAAGAGTAGAAGAGATCCCGCAAAAAGACCGTTTCTTATTACTTTCTTGACAAATTCCAACATTTTACGACATTCTACGGCAAAAATATTTGCAAATTCCCCAGCGGTGCCTGCCATTTCAAAAGATGTCATCACATACAATAATTGATTTCAATGTATTCCAATAAACTTGACTCACAAGCATTGCATACATCTCAAGAGTTAGAAGCAGATCTAAATATTTTTAATCTGGCATTTCGTGTCTCGCGTTCTGAATCGCAAATCAAGCTTTCGGGGGAATTGAAATGTACATCATTAGGCTGTTGATTAAGACCTTCGAGTATTCGTGGAAAATTATTTGGGGACGGGTTTTTGAAGTTCATGAAGTGTTACGAGGTCATTACTTGAAAAAATGCTTGTAGGAAAAAGATGGGGTAACCCACGGTTTACGTTGAAACGATTGAAGTGATGGTGCACTGAAATAGTAGATTTTACTAAACTGAATCATTTCTTGTATGGCCATTTCGATGTTTTACATTCGCTACACTCAGGTCTATTACAATCGTTAAATTTACACCAAGGTTTTTATTTTGGTGGCGGGTAAACTACTGGCTCCAATCTGTAAAGAACTTGAAAATTCCAAGGTTTGTCAGTGTTAACCAGAATGCAAGAATGCTTTGAGGTTTCGATGATACATAAAAATGTTCTATTTCAAACAAAGCCACCACGCACCATTATCTTTTCATTCAAATGTTATACAAGCATGTTCAAAAAATAATTTCGTCATTCCAGAGGGCCTTTTGGCCTCTATAAAAGCCATACATAGATGGACAGACAAACATACAGACAGACAAATGGACAGACAGCTACCTTGAAAGATCTTGTTCAAAAAGGCTTCCAGTCTTTGACCCCTGGAGACCCCAGGTGACCTTTCATCTCTGTCAAAAACAATGGGGACCATCTTCTAACCATAATGCAGAGTTAACGAGAGTTAGATTACAGTGCAGGTTTGAACCAACCCCATAAAGACTGTAGAGTCGAGACAATATTTTGCAATGGCACTAATACGTACCACTAATATAAGGGAGAACTTTTGACAGCTTCTCGTAACACTAATACAGTATATATGGGAGAATTTTTATAAGTTTTCACCTGCTGCAGATACCACTCTGCTAGCAAAATATGCTCCTGCATGCTTTACATCATGTTCTAGAACAAATAAAATATTGGTAGAAGCTTAAGAATAACAAGAGCCCAATGGGCACTGTGGTTCCTTGCTAGATATTATGAGAACTGTACAGCCAGTCTGTGAAATAGAGCTAAGCAAAAGTTCATACTCAATGTTTGTAACATCTTCACAAGGGGTATTTTAGTACTAATTTTACATGAAATCAAAGGTTAAATTTCTGTGGCCTTACTGACATTCAACTTTTGTAATGCTTGGTGATCCTTCAAAAACACTACCTCATTTCCATATGCTTGTAATCAAATTTGATATTATCACCAATAAATGATACACAATGTGGTCAGAGAATGAAAAACACCCCTTGTACAGTATTTCTCTCACAAGTTATTTTTACCTGCTCTGAAATAAAACTTGCTGTTACTTTAAAACAATCTACCACTTGTCCTGTTTGCTACCTCTACACAGAAAACGGGGTTTATTCAGCAGTCAAGCAGAAAGCAAGTGATTAATGAAGTGTGATAATAGAATGAGGATAAGGTTACCCCACAGAGCACTGCAGTATTGAAGAGACATATTGCAGAATCCATGCATTGCTTCCGCTGGAAGAGAGACCAGTTTAATGCAGAGTGACCTGTGCTCAGTGAAATCTACAATTTTCAGTTCTTGCCCTCTTCAAACTTTGAATGATCCAAAATATGTGTACAACATGAAGGAATCATTACTGAATGAACAAAAAGGACAAATTTCTAAGGTGTTTGAGTGCGTAAGCATGCAAAACCAGGTGAGATGAAAA
This sequence comes from Holothuria scabra, assembly GCA_037179385.1. Taxonomy (NCBI): domain Eukaryota; kingdom Metazoa; phylum Echinodermata; class Holothuroidea; order Aspidochirotida; family Holothuriidae; genus Holothuria; species Holothuria scabra. Next base: position 56,590,993 of record CM074184.1, read on the forward strand.
ATCTATTGAAACTATCTTTATCTAGCTTACAAGATTTTCTAAATAACATTTCCAGCAGTTGACCTCCAGTGACCTTGATGACCTTTGACCTTAACCAAACACAGATTGATTTGAAATCTGTCCTTTCTACCTTAAAATACTGTGTTAAAACGTTTTTCAGTGTTTGACCCCTGGTGACCTCAGATGACCCCTTGACCTCCACAAAACATAACAGATTTCCTTCTTACACCATAACACATCCATGCACCAAGTATGACATCTATCCAAGTTTCCTAACTAGAAATATCCTGTTGAGGTGGTTTTTAGTTTTGGACCTCTGTTGACCCCAATTGACCTTTGACCTCCACCAAAAACGATAGGGCACACCTTCTCCCTATGACGAATCTATGTACCGAATCCAAGTTCCATCCAACCTTCCCTTGTTGAGTTAGAGCGTACCGAAGCAAGTGTCATACACACACACATACACACACACACACACATACACCCCAACCTGACTACATAGGTTCCCTTGCTACCGCAAGGAACCAAAACCCAGAATGCAAAATGCATTGTTCCGATGATACATACATGATCTTTTCAATAAAAATGCTACATTTCTTGTAACAACTGGTGACCCAAAGTGACCTTTGACTCCAACTGTGAGTAACTGGTTTTTCTTTTGACCAAAAAAATGGTCAAAAGAAAAAAACCAAAAAAACCAAAAAAATTGTATATTAAAAAAGTCAAATTTCATACTGTGCCTTAAGATATTCGGCAAACAAGGTTTTTAGAGTTTGATGCCAGGTGATACCAGGTACAGTACTTTCAACTCACCATAACACACCCACACACTAATTAGGAAATCCATCCAAGTTTCCTACCTTGCGATATCCCATCTTGACAAGGTTTTCAAAGTTTGACCGATCATGACGCCAGATGTCCTTTCACCTCAAAAACCAGAGAGCCAAAAGGCTTAGTGGTTCCTTGCCGCTGAAATGTAAGGCCTTTTTTCACATTGACATTGCTTTGCAACGTTTTTCAATTACCAGGGCTCCATAATGTGCCCACAAAGTACACTTGCAAGGCATCCAATCTTCCTACACTGAGATCCCCCTTGCCCGTTGTGAATCCAAATGATATTTGACCTCCACCAAAAACTTCTGAGACCATGTATTCACTACGTGCCATCTACATGACAAGTTACAGGACCCTACAAGTGACTTTTCTTGAAAGACTGTGCAGAAAAGCTTGTCAGGCTTTGAACATGCTGACTCTAAATGAACTTTGACCTTTAGGAAAATCAATAGAGATCATCTACTCAATATGACCAATCCACACACTATATATGCGCACAGTCACGTGTACCGTTCTTGAGATATCGTGTTTAAGAAGTTTTGACCTTTTGACCCTCTCATGACCCAACATGACCTTTGACCACCAAAAACGATAGGGATCATCTACTCAATATGGCCAACACACTCGCCAAATATGAGCATATTCACATGTACCGTTCTCAAGATATCGTGTTTACGAAGTTGTGACCTTTTGTGATCCCAAATGACCTTTGACCTCCACCACAAACAATATGGATCATCTAATCAATATGGCCAATGCACACACCGAATATGATATAAGTCACACTTACTCTTCTTGAGATAGCGTGTTCACAAGCAAATTCTAAGGAATTTACCTATTGACCTCTCGTGATTCCAAATGACCTTTGACCTCCACGAAAATCAATAGGCATCATCTACTCAATATGACCAACCCACACACTAAATATGAGCATAGCCACATGTACCGTTCTCGAGATATCGTGTTTACAAGGTTTTGACCTTTTGACTTCTCGTGACCCCAAATGACCTATGATCTCTACCAAAAACAACAGTAGTCATCTACTCAATATGACCAACCCACACACCAAATATGAGGTTAGTCACACTTACCCTTCTTTACCCTTTTTGAGATATCGTGTTTAAAAGTCAAAGCGTCACATACACACGCACCTACACACACGACACATACACACGACATCACCATCGCATAGATTCCTTGCCTGCCTTCGGCAATGAATCAGAAATCTTACACAGACCATCTTCTCACCATAACTCATCCACATACTACTTATGAAATCCATCCACGTTTCGTACCTTGAGCTATCCTTAACAAGGTTTTCTGAGTTTGACCCCAGGTGACCCCAAATGACCTTTGACCTCTACCAAAATCAAAAGGGTTCTTCCTTACATCAAAATGCATCAAAATATTAAGTTTGAAATTAATTCAAGTTTCCTACCTTGAGACAAAGTGTAAACAAGGATTTCGGGGTTTGACCCCCTGTGACCCCAAATGATCCTTGACCTCCACCAAAATAGATGGGGTTCTTTCTTACATCATAACGCATTAGCATATCAAGTTTGAATTTAATCCAAGTTTCCTACCATGAGATATCGTGTAAACAAGGATTTCGGGGTTTGACCCCACGTGACCCCAAATGACTTTTGATCTCCACCAAAATCAAAAGGGTTCTGCCTTAAATCATAATGCTTCAACATATCAAGTTTGAAATTAATCCAAGTTTCCAACCATGAGATATCGTGTAAACAAGGATTTTGGGGTTTGACCCTCTGTGACCTTTGACCTCCACCAAAATAAATAGGGTTCTTTCTCGCAGTATGAGGTATCCGTGTTCCAAATTTGAGAACTGTCAGATCTTCCCTTCTCAAGATACCGTGTAAACAAGCAAAGTGTCACAAACACACACACATCCACACACACGCACATACATACACACGCACGCCATCATAAATACATGGGTTTCTCTTTTCATCGCAACCAAAAAGAAAGAAAAAATTCACTACTGCACAGGGTTCGATTTATAATTTTTTTTCTACATGCACTGGTGCATGTAGGTCAAAAAATCTACATGCACAGCAAAATTTCTACATGCACCAAATAATCTGAAAATTTAAAGAAAAGCCTACGAGAAAAACACCTTAAACACCTTGCTATACTGTAGGCCTAGGAAGGGTGTGTTTTTGTCCGCTTCAAGGGCAAATTTCCCCATTACTTCACTGTGTGAATTAAAGGATCGTAGGAGCCAGGATTAGGGCCAGCTCAAAAATTTCAGGGGAGTATTCCCCCCTTGGTTTAAAATTTTGAACAATGGGGGGGGGGGGCAGGGATACTCGAGCAAAGTCGATTCTTGGAAAAATATGACACATGCCTTCCTGGGCATAAACCAAGAGTGTTGTAACACATGCATACCCACACCCCCCATCTCTTCCTACTGCATTTAGCTATAATTCCAAGTTAACCAGTTTGACCTTTTGACCATTTACTAGTAATCATAACAAGTTCACAACCAGACCTTTTCTATCAGCACTTATTCCGAAGGAAAGCTCATGTTTTCTGCATAGAGAACCTATATTTAGCAGATCCAAGCTTGAAGATACATTGGGCCGACACAAGGCAGCAAGTGACCTTACCCAAATAAGCCCAGGCTATATACTGTACTTGAGGTCCCAAGCCTAGACTTTGCATCAGCTATCGCCAAATAATCCATTATAAGCTACAGCTAAAATTTTACAAAATCTTCAAGTTATTCAACTCTTTTTTAAGGTTGATTAAAGGTTTCGCCAGTTTAACATGCAACTAAAATTCTGACATTGTGGTTTAAAAAGTTCAAGTCTCCGATCATCCAAGTCCTTTGAAATTTCAATGCCAATGTGGAACAAACTGAATGTGAAAGGCTGCAGTCTTAGAAGCAAACCACATCGTGAAAATTACAGGATGCCAAAATTATGTTATTGGCATTTATCTCTCAAAACATGAGTGAGACATGTGTAGAATACTTAAAAGTAGCCCTTACCAACATTTTCAAAACTTTTATTACGCTACTTTTGATGTACCATACTTTTTTCTTTAGAGCTGCTGGCACCAGCTCATACCCCATCCTAACATATTGTCTATATGAATACTTGGAAAGCCTAGCCTGTAACGTTAAAAGTCACCTTCAAGTTGAAAGCAGCCACATGCAACATTACTTGGAGAAGTACATGTGTGGAGTGATGATCGTTGACACTGATGTTTCGGTACGAAAGGAGACACGCTAAAAATTTTGGTGAAATGTCTGATTGTCTAACTGACAGTATGCAAGAAATAACGATGCAAGGGACAATCGGGACAGCTATATAAGGATTTCTTTGTGCTGCAACTTGACTTGTAACATGTATTTGACCATGAAGTTTGTAGGCTAGGTCTGAAGTCTACATGCACGAAGTGCATGTAAGCCTCCACAGTTACATGCACGTAGGAAATTCTACATGCACCCGTGCACGCGTGCACGCGGGTAAATCGAACCCTGCTACTGCACAGCTTAATTTCCCAGTAGGCTTAAGGATATTACACTTACCATGAGATATTGCTTTAAAAAGATTTTCAGACTTTAACCCTCGCTGACCCAAGATGACCTTTGCCACAAATAATAGGAGCATTTCCTGCCCATAATGCATCCACATATGAAATACGAAATCTATCCAAGCTTCCTATCTTGAGATATCATATAAAGAGATTTTTGGACTTTGGACCCAGGTGAGCCCAGATGATCTTTGACCTCCACCAACCAGAATGCAAAAATGCATTGAGGTTTCGATGATACATACATGGTCTTTTCAATAAAATGCTACATTTCTTGTAACAACTGGTGACCCAAAGGAACCTTTGTCTCCACCTGTAAGTGACTGGTTTTTCTTTTCACCAAAACATTTCTCTATTCAAAAAGCCAAATTTCATACTGTGCCTTAAGATATTCTGCAAACAAGGTTTTCAGAGTTTGATGCCAGGTGATACCAGATGACAATTGACCTCCACCAAAAACAACAGGTACAGTACTTCCTTACAGTACTTTCAACTTACCATAACACATCCACATACTAATTGGGAAATCCATCCAAGTTTCCTGCCTTGAGATATCCCATTTTGACAAGTTTTTCAAAGTTTGACCGATCATGACCCCAGATGTCCTTTCACCTCCACAAAAAAACCTTATACAGACCACCTTCTCACCATAATTCATTCACATACTAATTTTGAAATCCATCCACCTTTCATACTTTGAGCTATCCTAAACAATTTTTTCTGAGTTTGATCCCTATGACCCCAAATGACCTTTGACCTCTACCAAAATCAACAGGGTTCTTCCATCATAACGCATCATCATATCAAGTTTGAAATCAACCCAAGCTTCCTACCTTGAGATATAGTGTGAACAAGAAGTTCGGAGTTTGACCCCATGTGACACCAAATGACCTTTGACCTCCACCAAAATTTATTGGGTTATTTCTTACATCATAATGCATCAATTCATATCAAGTTTGAAATGAATCAAAGTTTCCTACCTTGAGATATAGTGTAAACAAGGATTTTGGGGTGTGACCCCATGTGACCCCAAATGACCTTTTGACCACCATGAAAATAAATCGGGTTTCTTTCTTACATCATAACGCGTCAGCCTATCAAGATTAAAATGAATCCAAGTTTCCTACCATAATGTATCATGTAAACAAGGATTTCAGGTTTTGACCCCATGTGACCCCAAATGACCTTTGACCTCCACGAAAATACATCGGGTTCTTTCTTACATCATAACGCATCAACATTTCAAGTATGAAATTAATCCAAGTTTCCTACCATGAGATATCATGTAAACTAGGATTTCAGGGTTTGACCCCATGTGACCCCAAATGACCTTTGACCGCCACCAAAATCAATAGGGTTCTTCCTTACATCATAAGGCAACAAAATATCAAGTTTGAAATTGATCTTAGCTTTCTACCATGAGATATCGTGTAAACAAGGATTTCGGGGTTTGACCCCATGTGATCCCAAATGACCTTTGACCTCCACCAAAATCAATAGGGTTCTTCCTTACATCATAACCCATCAACATATCAAGTTTGAAATTAATCCAAGTTTTCTACCATGTGATATTGTGTGAACAAGGATTTCAGGGTTTGACCCCATGTGACCCCAAATGACCTTTGAAGTCCACCAAAATTTATTGGGTTATTTCTTACATCATAATGCATCAACACATCAAGTTTGAAATGAATCAAAGTTTCCTACCTTGAGATGTAGTTTAAACCAGGATTTTGGGGTGTGACCCCATGTGACCCCAAATGACCTTTGACCTCCACGAAAATAAATCGGGTTCTTTCTTACATCATAACGCATCAGCCTATCAAGTTTGAAATGAATCCAAGTTTCCTACCATAATGTATCATGTAAACAAGGGTTTCAGGGTTTGACCCCATGTGACCCAAATGACCTTTGACCTCCACCAAAATCAATAGGGTTCTTCCTTACATCATTTTCCATCAACATATCAAGTTTGAAATTAATCCAAGTTTTCTACCATGAGATATTATGCTAACAAGGATTTCAGGGTTTTACCCCATGTGACCCCACATGACCTTTGACCTCTACCAAAATCAATAGGGTTCTTCCTTACATCATAACGCATCAACATATCACGTTTGAAATTAATCCAAGGTTTCTACCATGAGATATCGTGTAAACAAGGATTTCGGGGTTTGACCCCACGTGACCCCAAATGACCTTTGACCTCCACCAAATTCGATAGGGTTCTTCCTTACATCATAACGCATCAATATATCAAGTTTGAAATTAATCCAAGTTTCCTGTCTTGAGATATTGTGTAAACAAGGATTTTGGTTTTTGACCCCCTGTGACCCCAGATGACCTTTGACCTCCACCAAAATAAATAGGGTTCTTCCTCTCAGTATGGTGTATCTGTGTACCAAGTTTGAGAACTGTCAGATCTTCCCTTCTCAAGATATCGTGTAAACAAGCAGAGTGTCACAAACACACACACATACATACACACACACATACACACACACACACACCATCATGAATGCATAGGTTACTCTTTTCATCGAAACAAAAAACAATAGGTAGCATTTTGTGACCATAACACATCCAACTACCAAATATGAATACGCCTCAAGTTTCCTACCTTGAAATTGAGCATTAACGACATTTTCAGACTTTGACCTCTGGTGACTACAGATGACCTTTGACCTCCGCCAATACGATAGGGACAATCTTCTGACTATAACGCATCCACATACTACATATGAAATCTGTCCAAGTTCCCTGCCTTGAGATATCGTGTTAACAAGGTTTTCAGACTTTGACCCCTGGTGACCCAGATGACCTTTGACCTCCACCAAAAACAATAGGGTTCTTCCTCTCAAAATGGCGCATCTATGTACCAAGTTTGAAAACTGTGAGACATTCTATCTTGAGATATCGTGATAACGAGCAAAGTGTCACAAACACACACACACATACATACACACGCACGCCATCATGAATGCATTGGTTTCTCTTATCACGAAACCAAAAATGATGAGAAAATGGGATTCACCTGAGTCCTTTATGCAATTTGGCTTGTGAGGTCTACGTTTGTAAGATCGAGACCTATTTTCGTGCAGTTAGACCATGGTTTCAAATGGATTAGGCATAACGATACAGGAACGTCATGGTAATGTGCTGACAAAGGGACTGCATGAAAATATGGGAATGCAGTGTGTCAGCTCGGCTCAGCTCAGAAATGTCCCATGAAGATGGGAGTTGGACTGCCAGAATTCACTTTTCATGCCGTTTAAAATATTTTTGAATTGTTTGGCTCGAGGTACACTTTAAGTCGCCTCAGTCCTCTTATGGCATGGAATACCGTGGGCATCCTACAACCCAAACCCACACGAGGGATCACATTGACATAATTCGCGGAGACTCAGGAGCTTTTGAACTAAGGACTGGGACTTTTACTTCTTGAAACAATAAACAGCGTTTTCTAAGATAAACCCCCCCCCCCCCTCTTAAGAATTGTCTTGACGGCCATAGTCCGTGCTCGAGGTATATATCCAATATTCAGACTAATTTAATGATCATTTGAAATCAACATAAGCTTTATAACTGCCCCTGGAGGGGAAGAGGTTGAGAAAAGTATATTGGGGTGATATTGCAACAGTGGTGCGGCTACTCGGACAGGGTGAGTGACTTCTATATTAACCCTCTTTTAAGTTCCGCCATTTGTCTTACATAGGTACATTCAATTTTCCATTTTCAGTTCTTCAATGGATATCTTCCCTCTACTTCAGTGCAGGGAGGTGTTAATACCACCTTCCTGGTCAGTGCGCAGCCAATGGCCATGCACACTCAGGAGCTACATAAGCATGCCTCCTGTCTTTGCCATATGGTCATCTGCCAACTCTCCTCCCCCAATTTGCCCTCGTTTCTCACTTGTCTTGATGTTCTTTCCTGCTTCCAAAGCAAATATTTTTTACTTTTGTACTCAGAGGTAAGGTGCAAGGTCTCATGGCTCCGATATGTACAGTGGCGTAGCGATGAAGAGTGTGTGGTTGACTTCACCCCCTTCACTATCCTAGCAGTGAGACCCTTACCCCCTTCGTTACCCTCACAGAAGCCATTTTTGTTCAGTTTAAGAATACATAAAATATTTAAAAAAAAAATTAACTTACAACGACAGCGTATTTGCCACCAGATTGCATATGAGGACACGTAATTCATATAAGGATAACGTAATTTCAAAAAAATTCAGAGGGAGGGACCCCTAGGTCCCTTCCCGTAGCTGGTGAACACAACACATAAATATGCAAAATATTTTAACACAAATTTTACATGCAAAAGTAGCAAATTTGGCACCAGATTAGACATGAAGTTACCAAACTCTCAAAGGACATGGAAGTGTTCCCCTTGGACTTCTGTCATGCCATCATACTGCATCCCCCCTCCTTTAAGAGAAAACATGGCTACCCCTACTGGAATATGGATGACGCCATGAAACAAAGGAAAGAATGTTTACCATAAATGACAAAGAGTACATGAAATGATTGAAAGACAAACAAATGTGTTTTGCTATTGCAAATTCTTGTTGGTATGAAACAGAAAGTCGACATTCGTTCCCTGATCGAGTTCCCACTTCTAACATAACGAAATTTTCAGTCCAGAAGGAAATAAACTAAGATGAAAAGGCTGGAAGGCCGAACCATACGTAAAAGAAAAAACTTTTTATCACAGAAACAAGAGGCGATTTTCCCTAAGGATAAAATGTACATATTTATTTTACACTCATTCCATTTATCTCGAATAATGAACAAACCGAGAAGATTTTTCTACATATTTGCTTTAAGCCCACAAAAACGCTCTCCACTTAAGCTTACTTAAGCGGACACTGAAATGAATTAGATCAAAAGAACCAGGATTAAACGATGGAAGTGACGTCATCACATGCAACGACGTAAGTAAGTCTACACAGCATAGGAACAACAGTTTGATGTAGCTTGTTGCATTAAGATGAACAGATTGGAAGTAAGTGTTGTGCATGCATAATTTACAGTGAAGAAGTGGCATTTCATGGTAAAATATCCATAACCCATTCATTGTTAAATTTGGATAAGACTTTTTTCTAGTGTGACTTCCTCACTTTTTAACATGGAAATTCTTACTTAAGCAACATCAAAATGCTTACTGACAAGAGTCTGTGAAGATAAAAAGTCTACTAACGAAACGCTATTTTTCATGAAAACTAATTCGAATCATAATTTTTAAACACATTCATCTCCTAAAGAACCATGTCAAATACCATGACTGGCTGCAGCTGCTTCTACAAATCTGAAGTTGCCATAGCAATGCTACAGGGGCTGCAGATATGCTTTGAGGCTGTACAAACTAAAATGTAAGCTTGAATAATACGGTAATTTAATGCATATTGCAACAAAACATTTGCAGCTTTTCTTGGACAGCTACAGCTCTTTTGAGGCAAATGATGCAGCTGTAGTCTTGATGACGTTGCTACAGCTTTGCAGTGGTAGCTGCAGCTTCGTTGACGCAGCTACAGCTTTTATGAGGCAACTGAGGCTTTAGTGAGGCTGCTGCAGCTTCGCGGATGCAGCTACAGCTTTGCTGTGGTAACCACAGCTTCGGTGATGCAGCTCCAGCTTTGTTGTGGTAACTGCAGCTATTCTTGAGCAGTTGCAGCTTTCTGAAGTAGCTGCAGTTTAGTTAAGACAGCTTGAGCTTTGCTAATGTACCTGTAGCCTTCCAAAACAACTGCAGCTGTGTAGTGGAAGCTGCAGCTTTTATTAGGCAACCACAGCTTCCCAAAGCATCTGAAGTTTAAGTTGGGTTTTGACATGGTGCTAACAAGGTCAACACTTTATGGCAAATGGTAGTATTGAATTACTTTAAGAAATATACAAGCACATTATTGAATCTCTTTCATTCTGATGTAGCCAGATCAACCTGTGAGAAATTTCAAATAATAGATTTAACTTAATATAAGCCATGTTGTTCGTCACAGGTGACTATTTGCCCATCCAAAATTTCACTCAAATCATTAGGAAAAATATATCGCTAACTACTGATATTTTGAATTTGTAGCACTAGGTGCAATCCCAGACATGTAACACTACCACGAATGTTCAGCCCATGCATATGTAACGCCGTTTTCTGTATTCTTGCAACGACCATACCATGCACCACTGACATTCTTTAGACAAAGGTGTCTGTGGGTCTTTCCTATTGGCTGATGTATGCTTATATTTTCATACAAAATACACAAACTCTAAACATACACACACTTTTTACATTATTCAACCAAATTTCCCAATTTTAGTCTAGCAAGCTTGTTTAAAATCTACCTAATCAACTTTTCAGAAATATGCTCTCAATAATAAGAATCTCAACTGAGAGAACTTTATATCTGAAAATGGTCTGGGCCCATGCATAGCCATCTACTCACATCTAGGAAGGAGAAATGGGGTGGAGGAAGGGAGAAGTTCCTCTTTGAGGGACACTTGAATGAATTAAAATTAATATGTAACTATTAAAACCATACAGTCTGAAAATCTGATATGTGACTGGAAGTGAAACATAAAAACTTAACCCCCACCAATTCCCACCCTGTTGTTACAAACTAGTGACAGTGACTACTTCTAAAAGTCTGCCCCTCTAACACAATTGCCCTCTCAATCACTGGAATCAATCATTGTGTGAGGATATCATGCACAATACCTATGCATGACTTAAGATTTGTAGTGGACCACCTGTCTTTTTCTATAGCCAAAAGGAATGTATTCAACTTGTCTCTTCAGCTGAACAGCTGATATATTGTTTACAAATCACATAGGCTGCCACTAACAATGCTTTGACGAAGCTTGCCATAGATTTAAGTGGAGGTCATTTGACTGTTGAAGTTCACTATCAAAATTTTCTTGGTTGCTAATGGCTTAGGAGAAATGAAGGCTTCTGAATCTTTGCACTCAAAACTGATGCAGGTTTCTAAATGAACCTTTTACAAGATATTTTTCAAATGGCATAATAGCTCAACCAATAAGAATCATTAGTAGTGATTTATATGCTCCTACTTCAAGGTGTTTCAAACCTTTTTCAAACCCAGGTTGTAATACAGCCATTAAGGAATAGGGTATATCATAGTTTAATCTACTTCATCCATTTTCCGAAAGAACCAAATCTTTTTCATCCAGTGTAAACATATGATTCATATGAAAAGACGATGAAAATAAAATGTAAATTACTTGTTAACGAACAGCTTTTATTAGACTAGGCGTATCAGATAATAGCTGTATGTGACATCATAGAAAAATTAGCATGATTTCAATATTTGCAGACCTGTGATACAAATCATGCATTTACAAGTGTTGGCAAATTTTAATTTCTTTCAAATCAAAGATGGTGAAGATTTTTATTAAAACTCATAAACATCAGAGCATAACTTGATCCTATATCACTTTAGTGTGAGATAATTACACCTGGTAAAGATAATTGGCTGCATGCATGAAATAGAGGGTAAGTGTAGGCAGATATGGGGAAATTAAAAGATAAACTTTCACTGAAAATGCATCAATAATAGAATGGATTTCTGAGAGTATATGGTACCAAGTAAAATGCATAACTGAACTTCTACAATCACAAATACAATCTGACTTGGTGCCTGTGTCCCAAAGTTTGGTGATGATAAAATGGTACAGCAGTGTAAGGTTTCCCAGCAGCAACATACCAATGTTCACAGGGATATTTGTGTGATGTTTGCATTTAACCTGTAAAATATTAGTATTCATAATGATGAGTATTCAGAGCTGCGAGTTCCCACTAACAGCTGTGAAAATCCATAGTTCATATCTGTACTAGGAATTAATATTACTATTAGTTTTAACACCTTCATTCATTTAAAGTGATGTAACAATATCACAGCTGTCACAAAGTCACAGCTGCACCATCATGTGTAAAGTATTAATATTACTCCTATGAATGATACACCAATACCAGAGTTGTTATGTAGCAGTGCTCACATCTGTAAATATCTCTCTCCAACAGTCCTATCACATGTAAAGTATTACTATTACTCGTTAAACATCCATACTTATTACAACCAGGGGCCCATTCCACAAAGAGTTACGCACGATCTTAAGTATGATTTACTGTTGGCTTAAGTATGGTGAATCAAACTTAAGATTGTGGGTAACTCTTTGTGGAACGGTCCCCAGGAAATGTATCTGCTGAAACCTGTTAAACTGAATCAGTTTTAGTAAATATCAATAATCAGATTGTGAGATATAGCAGTAAATATCAGAAACCAGATTGTGAGAAATAGCAGTACTCAAAGTTTGTCATAAATCCTTTCTTCCAGCACCTCACCACAGCTTTGACTGTAACCACCCACCTCAAACTCATAGTAAGAGAATATCCTTATAAGGGAGGGTGGGGGAGGGAATGCTTCCTCCAAGCAGGAGACACAAAACCTCTTTTTAAAAAGTATAAAAATGTTCTTAAGGTCATGGCAGCTACAGGTGATAAGAACACCAACTTGAAATGACGGTGCTTGAAATATTGAAATACAAATTAGCAAAGCATAGATACATAGCTGTGATACATCTGGACAAAGCTGTGAGACACTTGACTTAACATTATTGTAATAAAGGACACATCTGTTCTTGTTCACCATCAACCCCAACAGGAAATAACATGCCCTAATGAATGCAAGGTGTTTGGAAAATATAACGGTAAAGAGCTACAAGTGAAGCTACCTTCCAAGTGATGTCTTTCCATCTTTCATGTGTTTTACCCCCAAATCTGTTTTGAGACTTACTCCTAATATTTTTAAATTGTCTTTATCAAAAGTTCTTAATTGTTGAAAGCAGGAACAAAAAAAACAAGAGCCTAAGGGCACTATGGTTCCTTGCATTTAAGATGATTTTGTAGTAGCAAGGTGAGGCATTTGCACTTAGGACCCCAATGACTTTTGACCTTCACCAAAACATAAGAGCACATTAAATTTTAAGATCATACAAACACTTGCAGTCTAAGAGAAATTGATCACTTGATTTTCCAAGTTATCACACTGAACACCTTCCATTTCCAGGTAACAAATACATACACTTGTCACATTTCACTAAAATGTCATTTACTTGAGTTTGGGGCAGTACAGGCTAGGTAGTTAATTGCCTTGTTGGTCCATCTCAACAATTCAAATCCAGACCTTACAAAGTAGGCACAAAGGTCAAAAGGGCAGTGGGTCAACATGTGCATTTACATGAACACAACTGTCTGTTGTGTGATCTTCCTATATCACTTGTTTATTGAGTTATCGCACTATGCCTCACATTTCAAAGCATATAACATGCATATAAACACACCACTTATTTTTCACTGAAATGTCAATAACTCAAGTTAGAAACATCACCCGATCATAGAAGGGTAGTTCAAATGAGGTCAAGTGAGGTCAAAGTAGGTTAACACATGCACTTTACTGAGACAAACACAACTTTCCACTATGAAATCCCCCCATGTTACTTGGTTATTGAGTTATCACACCCCATACCTCGCATTCCAAGCATACCACCTACAAACTATCCTGTCACTTAAATGTCAATAACTTGAGTTAGGAACATCATAGGAGGGTAGTGTAATTGCCTTTTTGGTTAATCTCAACAAAACAAATCCAGGCGTCACAAAAAAGTTAAAAAGGTAAAAAGGTCAAATGAGGATGCACTTCACTTTCCAATTTCCAATTATTTTGGCTAATGTAACAACATTTTCACCTCCTATCAATCTAACTTATCCTAAAATTACCCCACTGTTTGAACAACAGGTACCAAGTTACAGCCACTAACAGAAAATTCACTTTTTGGCCTCTGGTGATGACCAGTGACCTTTGACCTCCACACAAAACAATAGCACACATATACTAAACAACATCTACATACATACCAAGTTTGAGAAATATTGATAACTTAGTTATTGAGTTATCGCACCACATACCTCACATTCCAATCTGTCACATACACACACTCACACACATACATATGCAATGGTGACTGCATAGGTTCCTTTGTTACACAAGGAACCAATAATAGGGAAAAAAACATAAAAAAGAAATTGTGGGTGTAGGAATACCTTGTATTTTTATTTTGCAATAAAATAATTCTGATCAAATCTTTCAAATATTTAAACAAAAACATGAAGTGATCTGATGAGAACCGTGACAGGATACAACTGTTTAGAGGTATGATTTCCAACAATTTCCTTTGGAAGATTTCCTTTCAGACTTTCATAAATATGACAATTGAGTGAAACTTTGAAAGTATTTAACAACATAGAAAGTAATAGGATCTAAATCATGAATGTTTGTACAGTCCCTGGAATATACAGTCGATAACACAGTTAAACTGTAAAGTGAAAACGACAAAAGGACATATTTCCAACATGCAGCAAAAGTATTAACTAAGTTTTACATTCACCATAAATGTACATCTTATTAGCTGAATGTAAAATTACTGAGGTCTTTTTTGAACGTCTTATTGGATGTGCCACTGATAAAAGAAGGTCCAATTCTTCAGCTTAAGAAAATGAGTACAGACTGCACAATCTATTAAAATTGTCCATGAACATATGCATCAGTTGTTTCTCCTCAGACTGTTTAATGCTACAGGGAAGGATTAGCCCAGACTACAGGGCCAATCACACTACAGCACTTTTCAATCTCAAATCTGGTTGGATTTTTATAAATCTCGGACTGATACGAATTTTCCTGTCCTAATTTTCCGTTGTTCTACCATGACAGAAGGTCTTAAAATGCAACTCAAACCAGTGAAACTTGTCTGAAAACCAAACTGATTTTGGGGTTCTTGTCTTTTTCTTGAAAAGTGCTGTCTGTCCATGTGACGCCACAAAATAATTCGTGCATATTTCATTTTCAGAGCTTTGTGATACAAGTTACACAGTATATTCACAGAAGTTGGCATACTTTTAACTCTTTCTGACCACAGATGGCGAAGTTTGGCACTAACACTGACCAAAATCAGACTGCAACCCTATCAGTAAATCCTGGAGTGTGACCTGTGCTTACCTCTGGACAACAAAATTACTTGCAGAGTGTAACTATTTGCCAGGAATAATACAACTAAAGTGCACACATCAAGTATTAAAGCAATATTATATCAATCTAGCTGAAAAAGGGACATACTTTCACTTTGATGGGACACCCAACTACCTATGACCACAGCAAGATATGAAAAAGATGAAATTTGAGAAATACACAAAAGACAGTAATGCACTCAGAGAATGAAGTGTTCATACAACCAGATTTAAGAAATGACTTCAACAAGTTTAAAACTGTCTATCAAAAGAAAGCTGTATTTGCGATATATGTACAAAAGGTCTACGTATGTAACATGATACTGTGATATGTATGTATTTGTGAGATGAGTTGAACAAGTCAGTTTGGAAAACAAAAAAATTAAAAAGAAAAAAAATCTACAAAATGGATATTTGTTCAAATCACACAAGAAAGGCATGCTTCAGAAATAAAGGACCACATCTGTCATATAAATGTTTAATGGTGCCCTTTTACCTTACACCTGTAGACTTTGGAAATCTGTTCAGTAGAACTACCTGCTTAAAGGTGTGGTATGGGAGACTGGAAATAATAGGACACTAATTTGAAGTAGTACCATGCACCTTTAAGATGGAGAACTGTATTTTCATGCAATAAAGCTATAGTAGGTAGATATAGACAATGCTGTACATGCCCACTGAAAGAAAATAGGAAACGTACCAACAATGTTTATGTCTTAAAGGTAGATGATCATGTACCATTGTAACTGCCTACCACCATTGTTGGGATATTGAGAAATATTGATAAATTACACGAAACCAACCTTAATGTACACAGCATTCAGATTTCAGAGTCGCGTTATGGAAGCTTTCGCTGGCAAGGGTATACAGCATTATGCATTTATAGACCTACTGTACTATAAACAATCCATTGTAATAATATTTAATGGTTACGGACAGTTCCCAACAAAATGATCTCAAAATTACAATCACCTTATCCTATGGAAGTTTTTAATTCACAAATAAGTTCACCTATTGGGCTTTACACCTTGTATAGTTCATAGAATACCACATTGTACCTCCTCTTTAAGACCTAAAGATAAGGTGTTGGATTCACAACAACTGCATAAGCTTCTTTAAAGTCAAAGTGCTTCTGAACTGCTTCCCTAAAATGAATGCACAAGATCCACTCAAGTGAGTGGTTACTGCATATGCTGTCACAACAGCACTGTCTGTAATCATTAAAATGACATATGCACTGCTTCCTGAAGTAACACAACAGATTAACCCTGTGTCACGGTTTCTAGATACTGTAAACTTTTGACTGTGTTGCCAAGTCTTTTGTAACTTACAAAAACTCTGAAGCTTGCATGAAGTTACACAAAATATTATGCTCATTTGCCTAACTTCAGCAAGTCTGACTTACCAAAAATTTTGTTATTAGCAGTCTTTGTGAATATCGCCTGGATTTTCAAGCCTTGATCACACAGTACAGTTTGAACACTATGCATGAAACAATTACAACATTAATGATGTTAGCAGGCAAGATTTTCCAATTCTAACCTCCCAATAATCTGTGGGTCTACTGATAGCAAATTAGTCAGCTTACAAGATTGAATCTCACAGAATATGGAGTAAAATTGTATGAAAAATCTCAATGTATCTCAAGGGTTTTTGAATATGTGCATCCTAGAAGTGTCTTGCAGTACATAAATATTCCTGGAAACAGACTTAACTAATCAAGTTATGCAAGTGGAACAGTGGCATGTTACCATGTATATTAACATATGCAAGCACATGAATAATAATTTCAGTTGTAATCACAACACATATGAATATTCATATCTTCAACAACACCATGCCTGTATCAGGTTGAGCTTATACCAGATTTTCAGGGATATGAACCACTGCTTACCCCCGCAGCTGTTACATACTGGACGACTGGGCGAGCCACTTGCAGACTTATCAGAGAGCCACAGTGCCCTCTATGGTGACCAATATACCTTCCTAATTGAGGATCTTGACAGGTTTCTCATAGGAGTATATCCTGGCTCGTTTGTTTTTGTTGATGTGGTCTAAGCCAAGCCATGGCTGATGTTGGGCTACTGGGATTGAAAGGAATGAATAACTTACATAACTTCACAGCAACCAATATACACAGAAAAAGGGGATAAATAACTTACATAACTTCACAGCTGACAATATGCACAGAAAAGGGGAATAAGTAACTTACATAACTTCACAGCAACCAATATACACAGAAAAAGGGAATACATAACTTACATAACTTCACAGCTGACAATATACACAGAAAAGGGGAATAAATAACTTACATAACTTCACAGCTGACAATATACACAGAAAAGGGGAATAAGTAACTTACATAACTTCACAGCTGACAATATACACAGAAAAGGGGAATAAATAACTTACATAACTTCACAGCAACCAATATACACAGAAAAGGGGAATAAGTAACTTACATAACTTCACAAATGGCATTAAACACTAAAACCACAATGCAATACTACCAACCGGAGCGTAATTATTCAGCCATTTTATTTAATCTCACTTCCACATATGTAAAAATTTGGAGAAGACTGCAGCAATATTAGACTAGAATTATTTCTATAATTCTACCATCTTTCTGTTGTAAGGCAGAGTAATTTGACAGATCAAACACATCTTTTTCAAAGACCTTCTGAACCCAAAAATTTGGAAAAAATATGTGAAACAGAGCTAAGCAACCAAAGATGTTGACCACTCCATTGGTGATAAAAAAGGGAGAGTTGGAATAGATTCCAATGGGAGGTGACACAGTCCCACCAGTTTCATCACCTGAGATCATTCCACAAGAGATGGGCTGTCACATAGTGGTTATAGGCAAGGTAAGAAGGAGCGTAAAAGGTTACTAATTTTTGTAACTAAACTGTAACATTATTTAATCCAGCGAGGGTACAACATTCCACCAGAATCTAGAGCAGTAACATTCTTAAGCCAATACATTTTAGTAACTAGACTGGTTTTCAATAACATCAACAGCCAGAAATAAATAAATTGCAAACATTTGCAACCAACCTGTGGGGATCTGACACTGGAAATCTGACAGTTTGACTTGGTAACCATCATCTGAAAACAGGAAAAATATATTCTATCATTAAATGACGCATGCAACATGCCTCTTAAAGTTCAATTTTTTCTTTTTCTACGTCACACAAGTTGATAAATTCATTTGCAAATTAAAGGTCCATTATGAAGGACTCAGTTTACTTCATCACAATCAATACAAAGGCAAGAACATTATGCTAATCCTGTATGGATTAGCACATAGCATTTGTCTTGCACTGCAGTTAACATTTTTTTTATTTTTTCTTATCAGTTTCATCCTTGATTACAACCAAACCGAAGAGTTTTGCTTTTTGTTTTTCCTCTTTAAGTTTCATGATTATTGAGTGTACATTGACATCAATAACTTACAGCTTACAATCCTGCACAAAGTTATATAAAACAAATTCCCAAGCACCATGCCAATATTGGTTTCAAGGTAACTAGACCTTGTATATTGATGACATACTGATGTCATCCTTTGAGCAGAAAAACGGAACACATGACCGCATGCATATGCATTTGCCCTGCACCTGTAGCAGACTATGCGTGCATTCGACTGGTTGACCAATCAGCTTTCTGCATTTGTTTTTATTACTTTGTTCTGCCGACAAAGGAGGGTGTACTTACCACTCTGTGACATCATATGCACAAAGGTCTATAAAGATCTCTAGCAGAAAGCTAACCCCTCTTTTTCTCAACACTGATTTAGGGGTGGTGTAGAAAACAGGCTGTAAATATGCGAAAAGATCCAGAAGTGTCCCAATAGTTTAGGGACGCCACTGAAATTCTCTTATGCGTTTCGATGCATTTCCGATGCATACCGACGCAAACACAAAGGGTCCCGTCGGCGATGCGTTGGTGTCGCAAATGCATCCCGATTAGGCACTCTACACAGCCTCTGCACTGTATGCAGTGAAACGGGGAGCATTGTGTACGTAATCACTGCGAAGCGATGCATTGGCATTAAAGGATTATAGGCTAATCAGCTAACCACGAACAATAGCGCTTGTACCAGGAGGAAAGGCTTTCGGAAGTATCGAAAATAGCACTGCAATTCTATCGCAAAAAATGGTCAGGTGTGATCTGATCAACTCTGAGAAAAAGCTTGAGGCTTAATTTGTCTCGAATTTTCAAACCGTCGTAGAAACTCAAGGCACCGCAAATGACACAGTATAGATAGGCATAACGTTAGGCTTAAGTAGCCATAGTTTTGGCCTACGGAATGTTAGCCTATATAATACAGTAAACTTAGCGTATAACTCCCGTAGAATTCCAAATAATGCAAGTTCGAAGCTTTTTTTTAATCAATTGTGCCGCGTTCCCTGGCTGTCCGCGATTTCACACGCTAACGAAAACCGTACAAAAATTCGAACGCTAAATTGTGATGGAAATTCGCACAATTGTTCCCACTTTTTGCGGTCAGTTTTTACCGTGCGGAAGCGCGATGTTCAACCGCAGACAAATGGCTCTTAAAAATAAAAAAAAAGTCGGAAAATAAACGGTCGAGTTTGATCTAAAAATGTTTTGTGTGGTGTTCTGTCTATTTCTCTTTCCATTTCTATATTAAAGACGAATATCTCTTGGCTAAGGGGTTAACAATATAAAAGAACTTATGCAATACATAAACTGATCGTAGCCGGGAATTTTGGAATACCAATGATTGCCATAGGCCAATATGCCACACTTCAGTAACAGTCTGAAAATTCGCTAAAAAAGATTAGACCTTCTCTTGTCGAATATTAAGACAATTTTAGGAGTACAAGTGGTTAAACTGTTTGTAGAGTGTCATGTCAAGAAAAATGTAAACTGCATGGCAATCAACAAAAATATAAATCCACCCCACGCACCTTCGCTTTGACACGAAAAAAAAAATGAGCACCAAAGCCCCAAGGACTCATGGCCGTTTCTGGACAAACTTTCCAGCCTTTCCTATGTTTTTAAGCGAATATCTTTTTGGTTTTTTCTTTCAAGTACCAAGCGTATGTTCCAGGGTCCCGTTGATATACTTAACGAACTCGAACTGTAAACCTATCTAATTATCCCCGTCCATCGAATATAAAACCCAGATTTATTTTCCGAACTATACAACTCGTTGATCGACATGATCAAACTCCAAAACTGCAGCTTACGGTTACACTTACAATTGAGAGGGGCAACAAATTGATAGCAGTTGGGATTTATAAGGTTGAAAGCAATACAGTTGTGGGCAGGGCTAGAGGTGAGAAGTTTGGGAGAACTGGAACTGTTTGGAGTGCTGAATAACTGCCTTTAAATTTCTTTTTTTTTGTGAAAACTCTTATAAAATTTTCAGTCCTAATGTCAGACATTTTACAAATACTTCATTTAAAATTCAAAACGGAGTCTTACCATTTCTGCAGACCAGAAGAAAAACTTTTTGTGTTCAAATGTGAAAAACACTGACAATAATCCCGTTAGATTCCACAACGGCGTACTTTGTTCCGATCCTTGACTTAATTTCACTGTACTCCTTGTCTATGGGCCTAAAACTCATTCGCAATATACCCCCTACATTTCAATTTCGGCCCATGACCCACACCATTCTCCGTCCCACAAAAAGGACATGCGTTCAGCTTTTGCCGAAAATTTGTTGCAATATAGAAAACTTTCCATGGTTTGAGGCGTTGTGCACTGTCTGACTGAAATGCATGTTTTGACACGTTTTATTTGCCCCAGCCTTGTAGAGAGCGAAGTACAATTCTGTGGGTAGATCTGTGTACGTATGCAGGCTAACGTTAGTGGGCCGTCGGGTGTGTGCAGTACAGTGCATACAATTATTACTAGTTTTCAACGACGTATGCAAATAAGTTGGCTGGGGGTCATGAGCATGCTATATGCTACGTTTGCCGGCCTTTTCTCAGAAGCGTATCAAAATACTGTATGTGCAACGCACGTTACAAAACGGAAAATGACCTCGTGCATAAGAACTGTGATCGTTGTTGATTTCGTGAATATTGACGAATAATTTAAGACACTAGAATTGTTGGTTTGGTTCTTCATCACAAAGCAAAATGAGCCTGTGTTTTGTATGAAATACTAGGATTCGTCTACCAACACTAAAATTGTTTGGGAAAAATAACAATCTAAACAAAATTTCTTTATCTCGTGAGCACCAAAATAACGCCATTTTCTCACGTTGATGGAGAAATTTTGTTTCCGACAAGAATTTGAAGGGTGTCCCAACCTCAACAGCAGGGTTTATGAATGAACCTACGTTGGACTCCGCCTCCGCCTCGTACGCGACTTTCCTTTTAAGGCCACGATAGCGTGGGTGTCGGCAAATGAGCACGCATGACATGATTTAATGATCTAAAAAATAAGCGTTAGTAATACTGTTATGTCTAAATAATGTATGCACATATTTCAATATCAACCACAAAAATATGGTCTCAAATCAATCGTATTTTGGGAAGAGAAATTTTTTCTGAAGCAAAATTCACTCCATCAGATTTAAGATCGTACACAATCCTTTGAAGGGGTCTTTTACGCCATGGGCACGAAAAAAATCTTCTTTCCACTTACTTCTATCCTGTTACTAACTTGAACACCAAAATGATTCCTACCTTCATATTGCCCGTAATTTTTTATTGCTATTTAAACTGTTTACAAAATTTTTACGCCCAAGGTTTCCTAAATATATGGCAAACACAGAGTAAAATATTTTTCCATATTTTCTGTATCCCCCATTTTACTAGTGGAGTGTGCCTGAGTGATGTCACTACTCCAGCGCACACATCGAACACAGAGCACCCATGCAGCGAACGAACGAACGTTCGTGGGTCTACGGCCACTACCGTATATTACCGTACATTTTTAACGGTACTGTACGGGTGAAATCTGGGCCAGGAAATGCATTAGAAAGATTTTTACTGTCATTATCACGAACGGACAGATAGTTTATTTTTTCATAAACGTACCAAGAAAGCAACGGTACAGAAGTTGCAGTGACAAGCCATGAGTTATTTTTGGTTCCGATGCACACATTGCACACTGGACAAAAGACACAGAAACTAATCTTATCGGCTCTAAATTGTGATCATGTTTTAAATTCTAGTCTGATTTTTAAAGTCACGATGTTAGGACCAAACGGCACATTGTAGGTAAAGTAAAACTTTACGTATTGTTGTCAAACCAACCCGATTAGAGATAAAAGGCCAATGGGTTGAGTCATGACTCTAAAGTATGTGCATACCATGCACTTATTTTGTAATATGTTTCAAGGTGTACGGTCGAGTACCCGGGTACCCGACGGGTAATACGGTTCGGGTACCCAGCTACGAAATTCCTACCCGGTGCAAACAATGGTCAATACTAACGTTTGCTTTAAGTCAAATTCACAAAGAGTCATCCCTACAATATATATTTTAAACTTCCCTGGAATTGGGAAACTGATTCAAGTGAGGTTAAGGCCGGGAATGGCTTCCAGATAGAGGAGGCAAGACCACGTGTAATAGTTTCCTTTATAATTTCAACTGGATACGGAACATCGGTAAACACTGGCAAGTGCACTTGGCCAAATCATGTTGATCCGATCGGATGAGACTTTGTGGAAAAGGTAATTCCTTAATTTCACCCCCTTCACTAAGAATGGATGAGTCAAAGGTAATAGGAGGAAGCTCATTTCAGACTGAAATTTTTGAAGAATAATCCCTTTAATTGGCCGACAAGTTTACGGAGAGTACGGTATCTTTTAATTTGTACTCTCCTAACAAAATTTGCGCTATTGCAGTTATTTGCAGTTTTTGAGGTGTTTTATTGTCTCAGTATGTGCACCCATATTTCAAAATGTGTATTTCATTGCTACCACATGTTAAATCATAATTTATATGAGCTGTACTTTGTGAAATATTGTGTACAAACAGCTCCAAGTATGCAATGAACTATGAGCGGTCCCCTAGCTCTTTGCTAGAGAGTTGGGAAGACTTTTCCGATCGTTATTTAGTGCTCTGAAAAGCTACCTTCGTGCTTATATCGATGATGAATGAATTCTAATACCGTCGCTGCAATGCGTCGGCATTTTCTTTGTGTTCAATTGGATTAGTGTGTACAGCACGGCCACAAAAGGGCGGCAGAGCAGCGCGCTGGAATTAAGGAATGGCTATTGTTCGAGGTTGTGGAACTGCCAGCAGCGGTGAACAATGGGCGTTGCGACGCCCCTAGATTAAGATGCATTCCAACGGGATGCATCGAAACGCATAAGAGAATTTCAGTGGCATCCCTTACTCCAGGATTGTTAAAGGCAAAGTTGGCTAGTTAACTGGTTGCACAACCGACTTCGTCAGCTAGGCAACTGATTTTAGAGACAAGCCTATGCCAAGTGGGAGGAAAACCAGAATACCTGGAGAAGAACCCACATACATCAAGCAGGATTTGAAACAGGTGAAACACACTGGAACACAGCAACTGGAAAAGACAAGTTGGCCATTTGACAACCCCTCCACGATTGTAGATTGTCTATGACATTGATACTTTGTTGTTGGGAACCAGGACAAAACAGGTGGTTATCTTTGAAGGTGGGTGTGGGGGAGGAGTAAGTGTGACAGAAAGATGAGGTAATGTCACATTTTTCTAGAGATTGCAAATAAGTTAAGCATCTTACCATCATTAAGGTATCTCAGTCTACCCATTGCAACAATAGCAAACTTGATCTGTGAAAAAAAAATAAAAAATAAGAAAAAATTGATTGGGTAATTACATTTGAAAGGAGAATTTTATACTTAGTGAAGTGAGAGCAAAACTTCATTACCCACACCCACATTCTTTTCCACAAGACTAGCTTCCACTAAACACCCCTCTGGTTCCTCAATAACACCCCTAAAACAAAGACTACTCGTCCAAGTACCCCTACCAACAGGGGTGATATCAGGTATTTTGATAGGGAGGGGGCTAAGCATGAGTTGAGTGCTTCTTACTTCTTTGTCCCTTATCTTTTCACATTTTCTTGCAACTATAAAGCACAGGTCACACTATAGCAGTATTGGATCGGATTACTATCCCATTTTTGAGCATTTTAGTTAAAATCTCCTCCATCCATTGGCAGAAAAATACAAAAACTGGACCACCTTGTGTAAATATGTAACCAGTATGAGGGGACCACGGAAATAACATGTAAGCTATTTATTTCATGACGTTACATTGACAAATACCTTTTATCAGACTACGCTTACAGATAAAAGCTGTCTGCCAATGTGACTTTAGCGAAAAATTAGTATAACTTATATTTTTGTAGCCCTGAGATACAAATCATATGTTTATACAGGTTGGCAAATTTTTGCCTCTTTTTGACCAAAGAGAGGGGAGATTTTAAGTAAAACTCACCAAAATCGGAGTGATATCTGATCTGATATCGCTGTAGTGTGACCTGGGCTTAAGTGGGACAGTTGCCATCCTCTGATGCTGCCCCAGCCTACCAAATCCCCATTCCCCATCCAAAAATGGCAGTAAACAATTCTTACCTTTTCCATCTCTTTGTCTGAGATATCAAGCTGCTCACGAACCTTTTCTTTCACATCTGAAAATGGTTCATCCTGCAACAAAACGACAATTAACAATGTTTTGGTCGATACTGAGTTATTTAAACTATATAGAAGTGTATTGTGCCATCAAAAGGTGAGAATGAGTCCCAAAATTTCACAAATATGACCATAAGATTCCACCACAGTACTAAAAGTTCCTGAAAGTATGGCTACATAGTACGGCAGCTAATTAGTACAGTTAGAAGCAATTCATGCATATTTAACACATGTTGAAGCACATGACATGCAGCATGAAGGTAAGGTTAGATACACTTTTTAAAGGGGAAGTGTAATCACCATGATTTGTATCAGTAAAACAGTCTGTTGTGTTTCAGGATTGGCTCTACAGAGTCATGTGATGATATTTTTATCGTCAAATGGGGAATTTTACCAGGAGTAACAACTTGGTTTACATTCAACATTGAAGTCCTAAAATGTTATGAAAGATGCCCAGAAGGGAAATAGGGGGAAAACTGTAACATTAATTGTTGGTTCCAAATAGTTTTGAGGAGACTGCTCTTTAAGCCACATCTTGCAACATTCTGGTTTTATATAACTATGTCCACAGCCTTTTTTCCAGTTGTGGCTCACTGGCTTGTTTTCCCTACTCCATTGCTTATGCAGAGCATCATGTACAATGGCAGCATAAAGCAACCAAACTTATACAATATAGAGTGAATCATATTGAGCCATTGCGTTTGGGTTTAGATGGGAGTTTTATGGCCCAGTTTCCAAACAATTGGTTCAAGTCAAGACCCCCACTGCTTTTTTTTTCCAGTTGTGGCTCACTGGCTTGTTTTCCCTACTCCATTGCCTATGCTGTGCACCAAGCAACATGACAGTAGGTTCCCTTTTTAAAGCCTTTGGTATGCCCCGGCTGGAACTCGAAATCCCAATTGCAAGTCTGACCCTCTAACCACTTGATATTGAAGCATTGCAACTTACATGAAGAAAGTACTGTAGAATGTCAACAGGAACTCATATTGCTTTCTGAGAAATCTGAGCTCATTGATTAAGTTAAAATTAAGGTGAGAGCCAAACATATTCCAGTCCATAACTAGATACCTCACAAAACCTGACTTCATAAACTTATGACCTGTCTTAATGTTCACCCTCTGCTTCTTAATATTCACTCTTTACAGAGTATTTTGCAAGATAAAAACTTTTTACACACCTACATCTAAGAAAAGTGCATCAAATTGAGAAACTTAAGAGAACAAAATTTGAACTTACAGCTTTAAGTTTAATGTAGAATGGAGTTCCAAATGTATTATACAATTCTTTCTGAAAGTGTGCTACTGGCACAAGTATTTCATCAGTTCCTAGGCTAAGCTGATCCGCTGGAATTTCCTGTAAAAGAACCAAGAGATGAAAAGGCAATTTCTAAAAAAAAAATAAGAAAATAAAAAAATTGAAAAAAATAAATATATATTTTTTTTCAAAAGGATGCAAATTCCAAGGTTCCATCTATGTCCTAGTAGAACAAGGCAATCGTTTCATTTTTTATTATTCAATTTCTTTCTTTAAAATTCTTTTTAGGCACCTTGTCAAAACTTGGCCTCCCCGCCGCCGGCAAGGCCACCGCAGCCGCTGGGAAGCAGTCACAACAATAGACAAACCTTAGCAACACCTCGCTAGCTTGTGCAGCCGGCTGGGGTACCGTTATATGCGGTCACGATATGCATCGTTGATTTCAAATACAGAGATGTGGCCGGGAGGCCGCCGCCGCCTCTGTTGGCTGCCGTGTAACATCATAAAGAATTGTGCACTGTAGTAACCATTTGCTTGATAGAAATGAGAGTTAAAACCCTCAAAAGGCAAACATCAATTTCCACAGGTTTGAAATAAAAAGTCTACACAAATCACTACAAAATTAGCTCATTGTTTTCACCTGCGTTCTCGTTACAATTTTTCAATCGTTCGTGGGCTTATTTATAACATAACTAAACGGCCCCAAATACCCCCGTACATACGTACATGTATACATGTGCGTAAGATCGTGGATGAAACCGACGGTCCCATGAGTCGATCGGTGTCTCGTCTAGGCCAATATCAACAGTCAGCACATATGCACACTTGAATACTTATCCCTTCCTTACAAGTGAACGACTCATGATTCCACATTTTCGTACGTTTCTTAGAAATGGCAGGGCTCATGTGATTATCGTTACTTTGAAAACATAATCATTTGAGTTTCTCTCTAAGTTCGTTGCAAATGTACTGAGGTGAAAATTGCGCGGAGAAATTTTATTTGGGCTTGCAATAATAAAATACGCAAGTCGGACCGCAGTAGTATGCACCACTGCGACTGATTTTCACCTTAGTTTGCAACTGACTTTCACATTGGTTTGCCTACGAACTTCATTTCTAACTAACGATGCTATTGTATAGGCTGTCTAACATTACGTTAGTGCTTAGGCTACAGCTTAGGCCTAACGTTATTTTTCTCGTTGTAGGTTTTCAGTTTTGCTATTTTCAAAATTAATTTATGGATCGTCGGCACCCTGTGAGTTTAAGAACCAACTTAGGCATACCCTAAACAGGCTTGACCGCATGTCCCTTAACTTACGGTTTCATTTAGGCCGAGGGCCTAGGCTAGGCTTAGCCTAGACTAAGCAGGTTATTAATGCCTTCTTCCAAGCTATCCCCTCCCAATCCTTGGAAGTTGGAGCACTGGAAGCTTGGTATTCAAGTCTTAAGTTGTGAAAAGAAAAGCCACTAGAAGCTCCTGCATTGTCAAATGGTTCGAGCATCAGGCTTTTAGAGGTTGGGAGTTATGAGCCCTGGACGAGTTGCATGTTTGTGACACAATATAACACATCAATGTTGGTATGTCAATAAACCTAGCCTATTTAACTACCAAACAAACTGAAGACTTAGAAATGACACTAGGCCTACTGCCACTGTGCTTGGTGCCCAGTGTAAGCAATGAAGTAGGGAAAACAATCCAGTGAGCCACAACTGGAAAAAAATCTGTGACTGGGTTTCAGGTGGCCACATCGACTTGAACCAATTGCTTGGGAAAAGGGCCGTAAAATTCCATCGAACATAATTACCGAAAGACCAGGATGGGATCTGCTCCCAGGTTCTGCAATCTAGGTCAATTCTAAATTAACCCAGGCCAAGCACAAAATTTCAAAAGAACTGAAATAGCATATCCCATCACCTTTATTTTTGGAATAATTGTCTGCTGTGTGATTAAATGAAAACTAGTTCTACATGTGAACCCCCCCCCCCAAAAAAAAAAAAAAAAAAAAACATATGGATGTATGCAGCCTAGACCTTGTGCTGAATTGATTATGCCCCATGTACAGAGCAATTATTGTTTGATTTGCAAAGCAATAATGCAATGCAGGGATAGGCCAGCCAAAATCAGAAATACTTTTTAGCTGGTACCAGTGAAGGTTTGTGGTCAATTCTGAAGATTTCTAAAATAGTATATGCTTCATCATGAAATTAAAGATACCTTGTGGCAGATTTGTTGTGCACACACTTTTCATCTGGCATTTGCCTTCTTTCATATAAGCTCACATTCTGACCCATAGTTCAATGCATCAGCCCTACTTTCTGACAGCCCTCAATTCCAACACCCGGCCCTATGTTCTGACAAATCCATTACGTTCCAAAACAGGCTTTGTTCCCACACCCCTATATTTCAACAACTAAGTCGTAGATGCATATTGAAATTGTTGGAATATAAGGGTGATGGAATACAGGGGTGTCAGAATATAGGGCAGTCACCTATAGTTGCAGAATGCTTGTTTCTTCCCATATACAGTACCTGATTACCATTACGTACGTGATGATGAAGACATCTTCAAGCTGCAGATGTTGAGATGATCACAAACTTTAAGGAGGTTCAGTGCAGCGGCAGGTTAAAATGTACACTATAATCAATGTATTTAATTTAGGTGGGGGTGGGGGTCAGGGGATTATGACTTGCTTCCATCACCTTTCTCTTCATCATGAACCACCTGCACACATGTTTGTATCAAGACTAAACAATTATGACAGAATGTTTTCCTTGTAAAAAAAATTTATGGATTAATGAAAAAGTTTCTTCCCATATATATTACTGTTACATGCTGATGAACAAATCTCAAGCTCCAGGCAAAACGGACTCAGTACAACCGTTGGTCATGCACTGGGGTCTAAAAACTGTGTTACTGTCTGTCTCATACTTTCCCCTTCCCTTCAAATTTAAATATGAATTGGCCTTGGAACCTATGACAAAAAGGACATCTTTTCATTGTTGTAAAAATCCTGGGGTTGTTAAAAAATGTATCCGGGAGTAAAGCAATCAACTTAGTTTTGGAATTGTTCCGGTTTGAACAGTCTGGAGGTTTGAATGTCTATGAATCTACCTTGTGTTCCCCAGAGTTTAATGTCTACAAAGTTATTTGGCAATGATTACAAAGTTCGGTATCCTCAGAGTTCATTGTTCCCAGCGGTGCTGATTTTCCCAGTTAGATTAAGGAACATTGAACCTTGGGGAAAAGCATACCTTGGTAACCCTGACATAATCCCATCTCATGGTCATGATAATTCAGTCCTCTAAGATGCTGTCCAAGCATAGTCTCAGTTTATTTTCGACTACATGAAAACAATAGGTGCATTTGTGTGTGTGTAGGTGAGGGGGGTAATGCACTTTACATCCCCTTACACACAGCTGTGTTACATGATGACCATTGCACCAAAAAAAAAAAAAAAAAATAGAAACAGGGCCCATTATCATGGCAGCGCTGCAGCCCGCGGGGGGGTGGGGGGTGGGAGGGGGCATTCCCTCAGAACTGTCCCTGCCTCCTCTCCAAGATCAAGTCAGGTTAACCAAAAATAATATACCACTCCCTGAACCTTTAATTTTTCATCCACTCATTCAGGCAGAGTTGGGTAAACATCCTCAGAGCTTCTGGGGGATTTGTCCCTGGACCCCCACCCACAGGTGTGCATGCTTTGCTTAGTTTCATGCAGCACCCAAATATTTTTTGCCCCCATGCAACACTACCCTTAACTCTTAGTCCTCTCCCCTTCCCCCATAATTTTGACGTTCTGGCACCGTTACTGACCAGTATTGTTGGTTGGTACTAGTCTTTCTGAACTTCAGATACAGGTTAAGGTTAGGTTTCTACTGTAGTCCTATACGTACAAAAACCACATTAGGCAGTTACAATGCTGCTGGAGGAAA
Source organism: Holothuria scabra (assembly GCA_037179385.1). Classification (NCBI taxonomy): domain Eukaryota; kingdom Metazoa; phylum Echinodermata; class Holothuroidea; order Aspidochirotida; family Holothuriidae; genus Holothuria; species Holothuria scabra. The sequence goes on from CM074184.1 coordinate 56,621,263, forward strand.
ATGACCCGTTCGGAAAACTCGGAGATAAAAATCTATTGGGTATGTTTCAGATTTTCTTTTGAGAGTCTTTTACACTTGCGAAAGGAATGTTTTTAGTATTTTTTGTCAAAAGGGGCTTTCGTTTGAAAAGTTACGACCAATAGTCTTTACATAGAAAAAGCACGTTAGGCAGTGACAATGCTACTGGAGAAAAATGACTCGTTCGGAAAACTCGGAGATTAAAAGCTTTTGAGTAGGTTTTAGATTTTGATTTGAGAGTCTTTTACACTTGCGAAATGAATGTTTTTGGTGTTTTTTGTCAAAAAGGGCTTTCTTTTCAAAAGTTACGACGAAGAGTCTTCCCTCTTGGGATCGCGGCAACTCTCTGTTGCAATAAGCCCTGCTGTATGCTAGATATTTGTTACGCACCGAAAGCAGTAGTTGATAAGTTCAATGGAAGCACAGTCTCGGGACAAATATCTGCAAAGTTTTCCTTGTTGTGATCTAAAACAGTACATTTACAGCATATAGTAACCTCGTAGGACCCCCTGTCAGGTGCTGTGGCGTTAATTTTCCGAAGCGATAAAGCTAGAAGAAAAAAGTTTGTCCACCCCACGGGCTTTCTGAGTACAGAATTTTACCTTCGATATTCGATAATTTAAGTCAAATACGTTTGAACAAATTTTCACGTGTTAGTGAAGTTGTTTTTGTCTTCATATTTTTTTTTTTTAACCTTAATCGAGCAGTGAGGTTTAGCAACATGGTCTCGCATCTCGGAGGAGCATGATGGTATCAGCATTCGTAATTTGTCTCTACACTTGCTGCTCGGCATGCTTATATACGTAGGTAGTATGAGCACAGCCCGGGAGAAAAAAATGTATCCTTTCCTTGGCTGCAGCCCGAGCATGTTGTACGTTGTGAGTAAGCCGTCTTTCGAATTCTGTGCAAGTGCATGTAAAAAGTACTGACCGGCGAAACTATTAATTCCCACAGAGTTAAAACTGAAGGGGCAACAAATATTTTTTCTATAAAGTTTGGCACTTTTGCACGTAGTATTTTATTAACGGCCACACTTTACTTTCGATCAAGCACGACCGGCCGCTACGGCGGCCGCTGCAATGGAAATGAGCTCAAGCTTGAAAGATTTTGCACAATAGCTGTTGTCCGCTACTGTTGCTCATTAGTGTAGTGTGGCTGCAGCCACACATCCATTGTGCCGATGCTTATCATAGCAACGTCCGGCCGCTCCGGCCGCCTTGCCGGCGGCCAAGTTTTGACACGGTGCCTTACTTAGTCTACAAAGGTAACAAGCAATGTTTGCACCAAGGAATTGAAATAAAAGGGAAATCCCACTTACTACTTTCTTTTCTATGGGGGGTGGGGGAGGGGGTTGAGATACCAAGGGCAAATTTCCTACTTTACATTAAGTGTGAAATGAGCAAAGCATGTGGATCTATTGCCAATGCATTATGTTATCTGTAGGTGGTGCCTTCTTCTACACTAATGCTGGCAGATACACAAGAGGTGTGATTTTCGACTGCTTCCAACCATGACAGCACCAGTCACATGGATGGTTACTTTTGCAGAGTCTGTTTTATCCAGGTAGTCCAAGATGATGCATTTGCTCCTACTTTTGTGTGGAGATGACTGGAATTCATTCCTTTTCAAAAAGAAAGGAACAAATCCCTCCCCCTTTCATTTTATTTTCATGTGATTTGATAACAGCTACGGGAATGTGAACACTGGTAATCAGGGCTTGTAGTTGGGTGTACAAAAGTGATTTCACTCAGTGTGTTGACTGAGTGGAGAAAGGCGTGAAATTAGAAGAAATGATGCACCAATTGCTAGGTCAGGCCAGGTCAGGACAAATTTGGAATATTTATCCAAGAACAATCAACATTTTTCATCTGAGCTGGGCTTTCAAAAATAACAAATTTGATCTAAATTGTTGAGTTGGGCGCCACCTGACATGAAGTGTTAATACATTAGCCAAAGGATTCTCCTACATCTGTGATCACTTTGTGTCATAACGAACTACTGTCCTTCCAGGTATGATTATTACTTTTACTTGAAAAACAAACATCATTTCATCTAAAAAGCCATTTAATTCATTCTATGAATAGTGTCTTTTTCTATAGACGAGTGTGATCAGCTCTTATGTTTAGTGACTGTAGGCAGCCATTGGTGGGGTTCATCAGCCTTAAATCATCTTTACTAATTGTCAAAATGTTATTTCAAACCCTCATATTCAGTGAGATTGAAGGAATCAAGATACAATTTAGCGTACAACCATCCATGATACAGGTAGATAAGCAAAGAAATTGAAAGATTAAAACATGATAGACCCAGTTAAAGCTGATGGAAATGAGACCATGCACTTGCTGTCCGAATTCTTCTATAGTTCGTCAGAACTTTTAGCTATAATTCGCCATAACTTTTACTTCAGCAGCACCCATCTACTTCAGCAGCACCCATCTACTTCAGCAGCACCCATCTACTTCAGCAGCACCCATCTACTTCAGCAGCACCCATCTACTTCAGCAGCACCCATCTACTTCAGCAGCACCCATCAACAGAAATGTTCCAACCTGCTTTACCATATAATGTTTAAACCTTGCACACTACATGGCTCATTTTGAGTTGGTGCAGTTGTAATCAGCTATTCTTAAAATGTTTAGTTGAAATTATTATGTAACTAGCTAAATGGAGTTTATAGCAATGAGAGTTTCTTGAATTTTGAGGGGAAAAGATGTGCACCTAGTGTCAAATTGCCCTGCTCTACAACAGAAAGAAGTTTAGTTAGTTAGGAGATTTTTACAGCCCAGTTTCCAACCAATTGGTTAAAGGAGAGCTGGCTACCACATTTTTCCAGTTGTGGCTCACTGGCTTGATTTCCTATCAATTTTTTATGCTGAGCACCAAGCACAATAGCAGTACAGTAGGTTCCATTTTGAAATCCCAACCTCTTGACTGCAAGTTGGAACCTCTAACTGGTTGACCATGCAGTCAGTTGAAATTATTAAATGAGATGAACGGACTTACTTCTATCCTATACGTCTTAGCCGTTGATGTATTCAAGGTTTCTATGAATGTTTCGCCAGGGATTTCTGCCAAAATCCTGTTACTTGTAAGTTCTAATAACCTGAAATGAAATTGGAATGGAAAATCATTGAAACATTGATCTTGAAGGGAAATTTTGCTATTAACTAGAGCAGCAATGCTGAAGAATCTTTATACTTTGTGGGTGTTAAGGAGACAAAGTTTCTATATTGTTGCTGATGATATTTGTTGTAAATGCAGTCCTCCTTTTGGCACTTTGCATTTAAAAGATTATCCATCTATTGTTAATATCCTGATGCATTTCATGCTAAAAAATGATCAAATTCATAGAGAACAATTTTTACAATAATACTGTAACACTAATAAAGGTACAAAATATTGTGCACCATACTGAAACTTAGTAAACCAGAAATAATTAACCAGATATGCATATCAGTGACATCTTCTAATAAATCCAATAGTCCAATGAAAGCTGTTTTCCTTCTGCATTCCACACTATTTTCTCTCAAATCACTCTCCCTCCTTAATGCTACTTTCACAGTCTCATTCAAATATTTTGGTATTTCACAACTTCTGAAGGAGTGAGAACTTTTTCTCTGCTGATATCTTGAGTGTTTGCACTGTTACACTGTATGACAAGTGTGTAGAAAAAACATCCATTCAATACACTATGTTACAGATCCTCAAATACACTTCAATCAACTCTTGAGAGGCTAACTTTTTCATCACAACTTAGAGATACATTGATCATGCCTCTTAGACACATTTTGTGAACTACAATGTAACTTCATAAATTGTAAACCAGCTTGTAGAGCCAAGACACAAAACAAAGACTACTAAACTTTTATGTTGTTTGTATCTAACTCTAGGAGCTTATTGCAAGATAACTTCTTGGGAAATATCTGCCTACATAGCCTTTATTTATCATCAGACTAAGCAAGATTATCTTACAGTTACTTCATGTTTGATTTAGCAGAGGTGTGACACCAAGCCTCTAATACTTGAAAGTTTAACTACAAAATGAAAACATTCTCAGTCAGTAGGTATCTGTGCCGAGCAACCAAAGTGCTGTGTGCAAAGAAAATGGAAGCTTCCATGACAACTGAAGAGTTTAACCATAAAATATGCAAAAATAACTTAGCAACCATCACTTTTTTAATGTGAAAAATGCAATGTTTTCTGCCTCCCCGCCAAAGAGCATGCTATTTAGCTGTTTCTTCAAAATAAGTTTTGGGGGGACTGCTCTTTACCTTTAAGTTTTTTATGATACAACAGAAAGGAGCAAACATCCTTTTGGTGATCAGATACAGTATCATACATAGGAATGAAATATGACACAAACTTTCCATATCACATAGTCTACAGTACAGGTCGGTAAAGCTATTGTGGTGCACTGTTGTCATTCAAATATTTATAGCAGAGATTTATAATACCCTGATACTGTACATTGTTATGCTAAAAATTGAAAATGTCATCAATTAGAACAAAAAATTCAATAAAAATACTTTTGTACTAAAAATACTCTTTGTAAAGCTCACTAACCCTACAAAGCACAAGTAGTTATCCAGCTAGATGGAGATCAGTCTTATAAGAAGAAAAAAACTTTCTGACCAATTCCAACAAAACAAGCTCTCCTACTACTACTTTCCTACCTAGTTTTCTTAACATCAACCTCATATCTCTTATAATCTCACTGAAATTTATGAGAATAAATTCTCATAAAATTCTCAGTAAACCCAACATACCTAAGTTTTTCACTGATTCTTTCCGAAAGTTGTGGGTTCCTGGCAGTTGAATCCAGCAACTGCTGTACAGTATCTGTTCTGTTTGGATACAAAACTAGGTCCTACAAGCAAAATAAAAAAATATTCTTACAAGCAGGTTAGTAGAAACAGTTTTCCTCATGTAATGCACATAATATTTTGCATCAAGTAAATATGAAAGGTTTCCATGGTAACATGGGATTTCAAAATGTGCAACACAACGTTTGGGTTCACTTGCAAACATGTAACAGGTACAGGTAAGACGACAACCAAATTGACAAACCAAGGGCTGGCTGTAACTTAAAAATTAATCTAAAGAAGTTCTCCTGAGGTTCAAAATTATACCTCTAACTTTATTGCGGGACCATCTACAAAAGTTTTTTTTATCTTGACATAATAGGTTAGGTTAGATGGAAATTTACAGCCCAGTTTCTAACAAACTGACTGGTTCAAGTCAAGCAGGCCACAGCCCTTTTTCCAGTTGTGGCTCACCAGCTGGTTTTCCTTACTTCACTGCTTACACTGAGCACCAAGCACAATGGCAGTAGGCTACATTTTAAAAGTCTTAGGTATGAGGTAATGGGAGCCATACTAAGACCTATAAATAAATGTCCCTCACTGTGGTCTGTGACAAGCCCCAACATCTCCATCCACAACACCCTCTACAATACTACTGTCTTCAGATTTCCATCAGCAACAGTGTTAGGGCCAATCACACTTCAGTGCAAGTACAGTTGGAAAGACATGAAAAGAAACAAGGAGGTTGGTTCCAAGAGAAAGTCTAAAGATGACTTACTTTACAAGACAAGGACCCCATGGGAAATTCTGGAAGACAAGAGAGGACATGTCCACCCATGTTTGGGAACATGTTTGTCATGGTTTTTCACGTTCATTCCCCCTCCACCCCTCCCAACCCCAGGGACTAATTTAGTGTTCATATTTTGTATAGCAATTTTGCTATTTCAGGGCTCTTCTATCACAAAATCACTAACAACCCATACATTTAATGTAGGAAATCTGCTACACAATTTTGTTTTTGTATAGCAATTTGTCCATTTTGTATAGCAAAATGCGATGCGATACCGGAAAAATTATTCCCTGCAACCCCCTCCAAAAACAAAAAAAATTGAGAAATTGCCCTTTGGCATCTATTTTTCATACAGTCATTGTTTCAGAAATGAGGTTATTTCCCCCACCCCTGTCCCAGTATTGTGAACAATCACCAAACTTGAAGGTATCTAATTTGCGTTTGGTCTGCCTTGATAATCCCCATTTGCCATTTATCATTTTGGTTTAGTTAAGGGTCTCTTACAAAGATCCCTACACTTGCCTAAAATTTCTACTTTGAAATCACACAGTTTGCGACTAATAACTTTATTTCCATATTTATCTAACTGTTGCTCTAATAGGTTGAAGGTGTGTTATCGTATGCTTACCTCTTCTTTTAACTTGCTGTTCACCCAAACACATTTGAACTGTTTCTTGATTTCAAGTTCATTAATTTTAATATTTAACTGAAAGAGAAATAAAAAGAAATCATGGGCATTCTCTATGATATTTTTTATCTCACAACAAACAGGTCCAAAGACCTTTTCAACCAGGACACACTTTGGCATACTAGCCAATGTTCTCCAGGTCTGAAATACATTTCCACGTAACTCAAGAGGTCTTCATCTTGAATCCCTGCTTACATGTCCATGGCTATTCCAACAGTTAAAGGACAGAACACTATCCATTTGAAACTTGAATCACTATTCTAGTGTTATGAGTTACCAAAATAAAGAAGACTTTGTTTTGTAACAGAATACAAAGCATAGCTGTTAATGGTCACATGTAAGTCCACCCTGTTCACAGTCAATGTACATAGCTTGCCTCAATCCAAACAAAACTTAGCAAATTTAAACTTACTTTCTGGTAATAAAGTTTCTTGGGTTGTCTTGGCCTGGCAGGAGACAACAGGTCCCTCAATGTGCCCTCAAATGTACATCGCAGAGGGTTCCCCGGGCAGTCTTTGTGCCTGCAATGGGAATCAAAGTAATGTTGACTACAAACACCTACCTACAACTACTTATAACTACTTGCAACAACTTATAACTACCTGTGACTTCTTATAACTACCTGCGACTACTTATAATTACCTGCATCTACTTAAGGCTATCTCCTGGTTTTATTTTCAAAGAGCCAAAACAGTAACGTAGAGTTCACTCCACACAACACAGATGGAGAAACTTTAGAGGATCCTGCACTTTTTGGGGACTTTTCCATAACCTTACTAGGACCAAATAATTTTCACATACTACTTGTTGATGTTTGACATAAATTTGAGGTGAAGAGGAAAATATATTTTGAAATTACAACACAGCATTACCCAATGGTAAAACAGCTCTACCCAATGGTAACACAGCATTACCCAATGGTAACACAGCATTACCCAATGGTCCAGGGAATGGCAGTAACAGAATTTTTGCTTGAAGAGGAGCCATATGTCATAAAATGTTTTTAAGATCATTTTAGTTACATTACCAAATACAAACTATTGCATACTCATATAAGAAAATATTGCCCTATAATTTTTTTTTTTAAATATGGAATTTCTTTAAAGCAGTTCTATGACTATCATATTACGACTTAAGCCAATACTACGATACTATACACGCAGACAAAAGTATTAGCATATTAATTATCCGAGATTTTAAATTAGCAAAAGAGAAGGCCAGTTTTTCCATGATTTGTAAACTTACCCCTGACTCCTAAAGAACTGCAGATGCATTGGATCGGTATTCAAATGCTGTGCTACAGCTTTTGCAAACTGAAAATGAAAAAATTTAAAGAAAAGGCAAAATATTTTTTTAAAGAGGAACATAATCTACACAATTTGCTGCATTTCAAACTAGACAAATTTTCCTCAAAATACAAGGGATAATGCTACCATATTTGTGTTCCAAAATGAACTTGAGGCAAACAGGCTAGATTATCTCCTCATGATGAAAATAAGTGCATTGTTATTTTGTTTTTCCAGTCAATTATTTTGATCTTGAAGTCAAAAGGGGTAGAACCTCCATATGGGGAATGTAAAGGTCTACAAGAATAAAAGTGAACCTGGATCAATAGGAATAGATACACACCTGCTTTTGTACATTTTCTGCAACACTACCAGAGGGGACCCTGATTCCCAGGAATGGATACTTACTTGGTTGTAATACACTTTTGTGATAGCACCAAAGTGAACTCTAAATCTCATGGGATGGACACTCACCTGGTTTTAATACATTTTTTGAGACAGTATTAAAGTGAACACTGGAATCCCAGGAATGGATACTTACCTGGTTGTAATAAGTTTTTTTGTAACAGTACCAAAGTGAAACTCAGATCCCCAAGAATGGATACTCACCTGGCCGTAATACATTTCTGTGACACTATCAAAGTGATCCCTTCCTTGTTAGGAATAGATACTTACCTGGTTGTAATACATTTTTGTGACAGTACCAAAGTGAACCCCAGATCCCCAAGAATAGATACCTACCTGGTTGTAATACATTTTTTGTGATAGTACCAAAGTGAACCCCAGATCCCCAAGAATGGATACTTACCTGGTTGTAATACATTTTTTGTGATAGTACCAAAGTGAACCCTGGATCCCCAGGAATGTTCTTATCACAGAAAGTAACATCCACTCTGTAGAAGAGGTTACGGAAGTAATCCTTTACTGTTGGTAATTCATACTGGTCAATATCAAGGTCATCTCTGAGTAAAGATCGAAAAAGAAAGCAACATGACAAATCTACAAGCCAAATATAAAAAGTGTTGATCATTTGCTATGTTGAGACATGCCTATTTAAGCCATCTCAAGATTCTCAGAGTTTTACCACTGGTGACCTTGAATGACCTTCAACCTGCACCGAAAACAATAGAGGAATTCCTTTAAACATGGCAAATATTTAAACCAAAGATTGATTTTGATATTGCATAGCAAGTGATCCCCTGTTACATAAACCTCTTTCTTCTCCCTGCCTCTCACCTCTGGAATACAATAATATCTCCATCCATAAGTTCTTCTAATCCTTTGTCCAGCTGCATGGAGAGTTCCTCAATGCGCTCTGTAAGATTTGGTTTTACTTCCTGGGGAGTTCAACAACAGAGGAGACAGGATTTAATTGATGAAAATTTAACGCATGAAGGTTTCTGATAAGTGATGTATTCACCTAGTAAAATTTTGCTTCTCTTCGTAATCATATCCATTTCTGATTAAAAATAAATAAATAAATAATAAAAATAAAAAAAAAAAAGAAAAACATCATAAATGAAGACAGAAGTAGCTATGCTGAAGTGACAGTTAAAAATTGTGAATCAGACTGACACTGTCCAAGCTATTACTGAATCAGGTCAATAATGTCCAAGCAATTACTGAATCAGGTCAATAATGTCCAAGCAATTACTGAATCAGGCTGATACTGTCAAAGCTATTACTGAATCAGGTCAATAATGTCCAAGCAATTACTGAATCAGGTCAATAATGTCCAAGCAATTACTGAATCAGGTCAATAATGTCCAAGCAATTACTGAATCAGGTCAATAATGTCCAAGCAATTACTGAATCAGGTCAATAATGTCCAAGCAATTACTGAATCAGGCTGATACTGTCCAAGCTATTACTGAATCAGGCTGATACTGTCAAAGCTATTACTGAATCAGGTCAATAATGTCCAAGCAATTACTGAATCAGGTCAATAATGTCCAAGCAATTACTGAATCAGGCTGATACTGTCGAAGCTATTACTCAATAAGGCTGATAGTGAATTAGCTCAAGCTAATAATGTCCAAGTTCTGACTGATTCAGGCAGACATTGTATCTCCTCAGGTGAGTGAATCAGTGTGAAGAGACATATAGAGCAATCAATAGTGCAAAAATTTATCAGAATTAGTAGAGGGGGTGGAAGGTGGTGGGGAAGAGGTATCATAAAGCAAAATTTGATAAGTGCATAATGTAAGTTCACAGGCAAACCTCCAAAGGGGGTGTGGCTATGTAAAACTGCATTTTCTCATAAACCCTCTTCAAAGCTAAGAATTTCATATACACTGGCCTCACTTAGTATTGCACAAAAGAACTCATGTGTGGAGACTGTGCATGAACATCAGACCGACATGGAGTGAGCATTGGGATGCCATGATAGACAACAAACTATCATCTTAGGCAAATGGTGAGCCATTTTTTTTAACCCTTTTGCAATGGAAGGGGGTCCATCCTGACATTCTAAGCTTTGTATTATGTTATGTATACACAGTATGTATGTATGGGTTCTGCTAAATACTAAGACAACATATGCATATGTGTAAAATATCTCCTCTGCTAGCATGTTACAAGTACAAAACACAATAACACAACATGAGTGCTATGCTTTTGAAGCCAAACCATACATATATTACAGTAGCAGTAAATTATGGTTTTGAAGCCAAACCATACGTATATTATAGTAATAGTAAATTATGGTTTTGCAGCGAAACCATACGTATATTAGAGTAGCAGTAAACTATGGTTTTGCAGCCAAACCATGCTTAACAAGGTGGTCAATACCCACTTACTCATTCCACAATTATACCTGCTCAAAGTCTTTGATCAGTAACAGAACTTCTTAAAGAGATTATAATAGAAGTATAAATAATAAGCTTATTATCACTCGGTACAAAGGCCAGAAAACCATTTTCTAAGGCTTATGCATGGCCAAAGTCCAAACTTGCTGTCCATTGATGATACAAGTACAAAGCAGTGTAACAAAGCAGTGTAACAAAGGATGAAATCATCTGCATGACCTCTATGAAGGTAGAAGAAATACACTGTTTACCTCATAAAGAGCTAGGGGGACTTTTTCAGAGAAACCAGCCTTCTTACGCATCAATGGTAACAAGTCCTCTGTTGAAAAGATATATAAAAAATCCAATCTGTCAAATCAATAATATAAACAGATTTCATTTGTCCTTGTAATCACTCAGATACATCTTGAAACTTTGTAATTCAGGATTGTCATCCTCCAGGAATGATCTAAGGGGAGGTTTCTCCTTAGAGCAAATTTTCACAAATAAGGCATATTAGTGAAAAATAATTCTATAAATTTATGTTTTTCAAGTATTTTCATGCAGTACAATTTACATTTAAATATGAAGATTCCAAAAAGTTTTGAAAACTCCCTCACCTTGGCCTTTTCAACCACAGTGACCACCCATGGCAATACTTTTTTGTTAGCAAAATAGATTTCAATCCACCTGCTTTCTAATTTCTTGAAATCAAGAAATTACCTGATCTCTTACATCTTTGATCCCTTTTACACAAAATGAACAAATAATCAAACCAATCCATAGGACAGTATGACACTGAATTTCCTATTTATCAATGACTTGGTCCACAAGCAAAATGTACAAATGTTTCATAATCTGCTTGACTGTAAGAGAAGAGCAGAAACTCATGAATATCCTCAAAATGGTTGGATGCTTTCCACAGATGATTTGTAGCTTAGAGTATACAAAAATTTACAAAGAAATTTAAAAAAAAAAATGTCAAAGCTGACAACTGATCTGTTTTACTTACGTATTTTAGTTCTGATAGGAACATAGATGTGACCAACGTAGGCAATCTGCTTGATGGCAGGATCGTAATATTTTAAAAAGAGTAGCACATCAGCTGCTCAGGAAAAATGAAACAAAAAATATGATTACGTTTTTTAGGAAGAAGGGGAAAATGAAATTTTTCCAAACTTTTCAAGGTTAAGCGTGCATGCAAATACTCCAGAGACATCACCACACATCAGTTGATATTCAACACTTTCATTCACAAATGATTTATATTTTTTAGGAAATGAAAATTTGTAAAAGATGTGAATTGAAGAGTGTTCCAGCCTCTGTCCCTGCTTTGGCTGTATAATATGAGAGAAACAATTTCCTTGTATTATTTGTGTAAATCATACTCTGTGCTACATTAATAATACCAAATATGTATTTGCGTGTATTATAATGGATCATGCTCATAAGCCTGTACATATAGTCAGAGCATACTGACATAATGAGAAATCATTCATTGTGAGCAACTGCAGATGAATAGGTTTTCAATTGCTGAAATTTCTATCATCTGCAATGTCTTTGGGGTTTTATTCCAGACTTGCTGCAAGTGAGAGAAAGGTTTTGTCACATTGGTAACTACTGTTCTTGTCCTTGGCACAACCAGGGAATGTGAGACACATGATCTAAGGGTCTATCTAGCTTGATTTGCATCACTGAAACCCCTCACACTAGTAGCAACTAGATAAACTGTTCAAGAGCCAGCTTGTCAGTAATACCTTGTATTTTATTCCATATTTAACAGGTAACCAATGGAGATTTGTCTGGAACATATGAAACTCTCAGCAATCATTAACACTACACCCCCAATCTCACCCCCTTCATACCCATCTCTCAGGATCACAAGTCCTTGGCTTATTAGCTGGAACTCACAGGCTTATACCTGATGAATTTTTTATTAAAACAGGAATCTGTTGCCACATGATGCAACATTAGAATTTAACATAAGAGTAGGATGGCTAGGGTAGGAATGATTACATTTGGTTTGGTCTAGGGTAGGGTATAGTAGGGTAGGGTATGGTAGGCTAAGGTAGGCCAGTGCAGGGAAAGGTAGGCTAGGCTAGAGTATGGTAGGCTAAGGTAGGCCAGTGCAGGGAAAGGTAGGCTAGGCTAGAGTATGGTAGGGTACATTAAGATGGGGTAGGGCTGGGTTCTAACTTTGGGGAGCTTTGATTTGATCTGATTGAGTCTGACAACTCATATTCTAACCTGATTTAATCTAGCAGTGCTCAGTCTTTTCTCAAGTTGTTGGGGGGGGGTTGCTTTGTTCTCCCTGCTCCATTACTTACGCATAGCATCACACACAAAATGGCAGAAGGTTCTGTTGTTTAGGGTAAGACTCTGTCTGGAAATCCAACCCCTGGCACCCTGAGTAAGAGCCAGATGTTATATCACTAGATCACACTCTCAGGTAAGGTAGGGGTATGCTTAGCCTGATTAGGGTGACTGCACTTACCCCATGACCCCAAACCCTAACTCCTGAGTATGAGTCAGATGTACTATCACTAGATCACACACTCAGGTAGGATAGGGGTATGCTCAGTCTTATTAGGGTAACTGCACTTACCCCATAAATCTAATCAGCTCTCTCACATTAATGTTCACTTATAACAGCTGCCATTGAATGTCACAATTACAAATGATTATTAAAATTATTCCTTCAATCCGTAGGACAAAGGATTCATCACTCACTTTCCTTGTCAAATGATGGCAGAGGACTATTTGGACTCTCAGCATCCTGTGTCTCTAAGAATATCTTCCAAATATTTTCACCATCGGCAACCTCAAGAATCTGTCATTAGAAAAAAGCAAATATCAATATTATGTATAACATGAATGCTTTTTATTCTGTAACTACCAAGTCCTTACTAGACATTTTAAGTAAGGTACAAACTTCTACACATATCATGCTAAAATATGGTGACCATATATTTGGGATATAAATCAGGCACATCCATGTAAGGGTAAGGATAAAATATCTCCACACCATATAGCTAGTTTCTATTTGAACTTTGTTCACAGTAGGCTGTACCTTATTACTTACAACATTATTAGTATCTTTTCAAATTCAGAAAAGAATTGAGTTACCCATGATTGGTACTTTTTTTCAGGCCTACACCTCCTAGAAATTCGATTTTCATGACTTTTCCATGACTATTTCAGGGCCCAATAAAGAATTTTCAGAACCCCTCTCTAGATGTCTAATGTAAAATAACATTTCAAATGAAGAGAAGAAGAATTTTTGACATAAGAAGCAAGCATACATTATAATGCATGAGAATTGAACAATGTCAATTTGTGAAAATTTGCATGATTTTCCAGGACTTCATAATATTTCCCTCATTTCAAGACTTTTCCAGGCATTGAAACAAATTTCATTTTTTAGTTGCGGTGCCTGCCACACAGGCAGCCGCAACTATAGCAGTCGTCACAAGAGCCGAAAATTAGGAATTACCACTAACTCCTCCGAGACGGGCGGTTCCATGAGTATGTGATGTTGTGTAAGTTGTAGGGAATGTTGTTTTATAATGTATATCATTTATTGAAGGTCGTTTACCTTTGGTAAGGGTGTTAAAATGGTTAATTTTGATTAAAAAATCGCGTGGGCGGTGTCTATTTTTAGAACAAGGACCACAGAGGTGTGTTTTCAAGAACTGGTTTGTTATTGGTTGACAATGTGTTTTGCATGGGGTTCAAGGAAGTAATCCTAACAATAACGTTGTACGAAAATGGTAGGTAGTATACGTAAGCGTTTTGAGTATTTGCGGAATTGGAGATATGACGATTGGGGCATGTCATAGGTAGTAAGGCGCTTCTATGTAATATATGTTCTATAGAGCAAAAAGGAATACAGTAGCATGTAGTAATGTGTGGGTCGAGTTATATAGTGTTGTCACTATAGAGAGAACTTGGTGCGATAGAATGTGATAACTCTGGTCTAACACTGGTTATCACTGTTGGTCTAAAGAAGTGATACAAGGATAGGTAAGTTTTTTTTGATTAAGTATTAAACAAAGTGGGGGGTTTTAGTTCAACGAAAATTGGTAGAGTTTTGTTTCTGATTCGGTACGGTGTGGGGTGTATGTTTATCGTAAGGTTTAGGCCAAGCCTAAAGTTAGGCCTAGGCTTAACGTTCGTTAGTTATACTGTGCCATGTTTCGGTAAGTGTGGTACTAGGCTAGTAGGAACAGTGTTAGTATTGTTATATAGGCTAGAACTAACTGTTAGGCCTAGTAGTATTTAATACAAACATGTCATAAGTAGGCATAGTAAGTAATAAGAAGAAGTAGCAGTAATGAGTTATTGAAGTATACTTTCCAGGATTTACCGAATAAAATATTGTTTTGTTTTCATGTGGAGACATGCGTAGGCCTAACGTTAAGCTGGGCTATTTAATGTTACAGGCTACCCTGTTAGGCCTACTGTTAGGCTAATATTAATAAAGAAATGAGTTATCATTCAGCCTTCCCTAACTTAGGCCTGGGTATAAGTTTACAAAATACAAATGTTTGTAGGCTGTAGCTTGTAACTTTGCAAGTTAATGTATCAGCTGAAACATCTTAAAGAGTTTTATGTTGTACTTGTAGATACATAGCCTAGGCCAAGGTAATTTGTAAGAAATCATTGCTGTATTAACAATAACACACACCAAGATACATCTGATGCACCACGCCTGGATCGACTTTTGATGTTTCTAGATTTCAAACTAGGGCTGTGAACCTTTAGCAAAAGAACTAAACATTAAACCTCAAAAATTTTGCGATTGTTTAGCGATTAATGGCGATTAGCTTATCACAAAGAAAAAAAATAATTTCAGTACAGTATGAAGTGAGTGATACTGACTGTAATGCAGAAATAATAATATATAGTTGATATGTTACATGGTAAAATCAAATTACTTTGAAGCCTACAGTGCAATGTTCAAATATGCCCAGAATGTTCCATTTAACAAACAATAGGGATCATCAGAGTGTACAAATAGATAAAAAACTGTCAAAAACAGGTTTTGCGATTTTTTAATTGCTTGTAGCTTTGTACTAAACATTTATTCCACATGTGATCGTTTAGTGATTAATAGCTACACATTCACAGCCCTATTTCATACTTGTCAAGTTATCACTAAAATTAACATGACATGATTTCATGATTTAAAGAGTTCTACAGTAGTTTTTAGTAATACATTTACAGTACAGTATGTCTCAGTTAGCCTAGCCAAGGTATACAGTATAAGCTCAGGTCAGGTTTGTAGGCTTAGCATTTTGGCCGTGATCCAACTTAAACCAAAGCCTAGGCCTACCCGTGGGGTTGATTTTTCAGTGGTTTTAACGTCAGAGCTATTGGTACTAATTGCCATTGGTTTCCTTTCCTGGAAGTGTCATACCTGCACATGCTTGTATGTACAGTATCCATATCCCAAACCATAGCCCAGTATTTTATCAGCCATAGACTATGGGGATGCAGGCCCGTACTGACGTAGTCAGCCCATGTGGAGGGATGGGTCTTTTTTCCAAGATGTGGTCCTTTTTCCAAATACGGAGGCGGCTGGCACGTGCAGTAAGCATGCAGCTGCTAGGGGTCTGGGGCATGCTTCCCTGGAAAAGTTTGAAATCTGCAGATCTCCTGCAATCTGGAGCATTTCAGGGGGCTTTTGAACACAACAGAAGTCCTTTTTCCCCAGGATTTCCACACAGTACACCACCTTTGAAGAAGTGAATGGAAATTGGTCCTCAATATGTCAAGAAAAAAAATTTCATAGCTGACCCTTCAAACACAGGGTTGGAAAAATGGACCTCTCTCAAGTTGGGGTGGATCGTTCGAAGACTCCGACCCCCCAACCCCCCCGCTACGGGCCTGGTATGTGACCCTTACCTTATATATTGCTATGTTTTTGTAACCCTAACCCTATACCTGGTCATATTTTTAGAAGAAAAACATGATTCTCATCTATCCTGAGTCGAACATGGGGTTATTAAGCTCTTGAAACACTGAAGACAGTTTGAAGTTGGCCAGGACTGAAGTTGCTATGACAGAAGGGACACCAGTCTTAGAATTCCAGATGGCCTTGTGTCATGGAGAAAGCTATGTAAAACCCAGCCAGTATCAAAGGCTTTTCTTTGAAGAGACAAGTCTTGGACTCTTTGTAACATCAGGAGCCTACTTTAACAACCTAAATCGCTTCAAGGAATGCAACTGGTTGGATAAAGAAACAGACTAGGCTACCAGTGTTTGCTTTTAAGCTTTACTGCTATACAGAGAGCGTTGTTTGAATCTGCTCTGTGTGTAGCAGAGACATTGTTAGCCTAAGTCAACATACATCACTACAAGTTATCCTGCCATTCAGTGACCACGGTTTCAGCTAGGGCTTCACCGGAACTCGGATCCGGCCGGAACCCAGATTTTGCTAAGTTCCGGTTCTGGCCAGATCCATTTAAAAGTACCTGGCCGGAACTTTATACTTGCTTCAAGTCACATACTTTCACAGTTTGAGTTAAATAATTAAGAGGCAAATTAAAAAAAAAAAGATCTGAGAGTTCTTTTTGTAAATATGAAGGCCTAATCTTCTTACTCTAAACAGCTCCAGTTCTCCTAGCCTACTGTGCTTTCTCTAAACCTCCTCCTAAAAGTATCTGTAAAACTTATTCTCATGCATACACAATCTCAGTTAATTGCTTCAGGATGGGTAAATAATTGACTATGATGTGTAATCGAAACAATCTCGATACAGTAGATGCTGTGTTATTCAATTAAGCTGAAGTACTCTACATTCTTAAATTTGCTGTCAATCAAAGCAGTGGCTTTGTCAAGGGAAAGGGGTGTAAGGGGCATGTGTCCCCCTGTAAAACCTTGTGTCCCCACCCCAAATAATATTTGGTAAATTTTGGCAATTCAAGTTACTTCACCCAAAACACCTGGGAAATGCCATTTTTAGGCTGTCTAAGGAATTGAGTTTTTAAAAATTTTCTGTACAATCCAGTCAGCACCAACTGAAGGTGGTGCTCAGCTCAGGTAACCTGTCAGACAGGATTAAATCTTTGATCGAGAGAGAATCACATGTACAGTAACTGTCCATCATTTGCTTTCTTTAAAGTTCAGCTCCTCTTCCTCCTTTATTAAAATGTCAGCAAGTTCTGCTTTTGGTATGTAGTAGTTTCACCAATAGTCTTACTTATGTTAGCCATTATTTGCAAAACATTCTGGAGGAAAATGACAGCAGATTTCCTGTTTTTAGGTTATTTTATGTTAACATTGTAACACCATTTAACACATGTGTTGTTAAATCCTGTCGAACTAACTGACCCACCAGGGGTCCTACAGTGTAAGTTGGCCTCCTAGACCACAACCGAAACAGCCTTGCACTTCATACTTGGTGGTGTCTCCAACATTATAAGTGGTGTCTTGCAGTGCCCCTCTCCCCCTCCCCAGCAAAATCATTGTACTGTATGCCCCCTGCGATGTCTAGAGCAAAACATCTGGGGATGCCACTGAATCAAATAGCTGTGCTAATTGGGAATTTCTGTGGACAAATGTAAAAGTTGTAGTTTGGGGTGAGAGGATTGAGCCTTAACTAACAGTTAAACTGTTAAATGTGTCAACAATATGTAGCCCTATGTATGATAGTGGATAAATCAGTTGCTATTTATCAAAAACAACTGTAATAATAAAAAGGTAGCAACTCTCACCCAAACTACAATTTTTGTATACATCTAGTCTAAAGAATTTCTCAATTGGAACAGCTCTGTCATTAACAGCAAGTTCAAAAATTGCAGAGCACTGTATACTGTAGCTCATATTTATGTACTGTACTGAGAGTGTTACACATTGGGATCTTGGATACTTACAGTACCATGAAGCAATAAACTTAAATTGTGTCTGGATGAGGATGAGTTTTAGACAGACATGGAGGGGGGGGGGGGGTTCAGTAAGTGGGTTTGGAAAATTAGAACTGTCTGGGGTGAGAGAATTTGACCTTTAATATTGGAATTGTTGTTCAGTTGCACTTTTTATAGTTTTGGCTTTTTCTTTCCAGTAAATATGAAGGAAAACCATACTGTGGAGAACTCCCATAAAACCGTAAGCTCTGATATGTCCTGTAAAAGTCCTGAGGGTTCCTTGAAAAGTATTTACATGAGAAACAAGCAGAAAAAAGCCAAATTTTAGTCAATTTATCAGAGAGGAAAGATGAAATCCGTACTAGATTGGAACAGCTCTAGGCTACCCAGGGACTGAGCATAAATTCTATTATTGCAGTGTACAATATGGTTATTTCCTACATTGAATATAAAAAGTACATTCTTACTAACTTTTTAATGCTTCAACCAGCTACAAGTCAGCTTCATACTGTGTAGGCATTAGTAATGGAGGCTATTTTGTCCTTATTAGTGACGTTACAGTATGTTACTATGGGCATTAAAATGAGCACTCAAAATACTCGGTTCCGGCCGGAACTTAAAAGAAGTTCCGGCTGGTTCCAGTTCCAGCCGGATCCAAAATTTCAGTTCCGGTGCAGCCCTAGTTTTAGCTCAATCTTCTTGGTTACAGTTACTTTTGTAAATATAAAAATATAAGATAGTAGCAAAATAAACCAGTTCAAAGAGAAATGAATGCTTGAACCTTTTTTTCTTATCAATTGTTTATGAGCTTATCATTTATGACAATTGGGTACAAGGATTTTGCCAATAATCGTGTAAAGCTGCACAGAGTATCAATTGTTCCTTGTTTTGTGATAGCAAGCACCGAGAAGTGACCATTGATGGACTACTATTGATCCATCCAGATCACATAGTTACAGCCCGGGGAAGCTTTGTATGTTTAGCGTGTAGGCTAGTGTATATGGATAGTGTCTAGAATGCCTGTTCCAGATACAGTCACAGCTTATGAGTTAACAGGAAAGTCTGAAATTTGGCTTTGTCTGCTATCTCCTCCAAGACAGGCGGTTTTTCATGGGTATGGTGTAATGCAGGTTATAGGGAATGTTGTTTTGCATCAAATAATAATTTTTGAAGATCGTTTAGCTTTGTTATGGGTTATAAAATGGGTATTTTTCAATAATACGTCGCGTGGGCAGTGTCTATTTTTAAAGCAAAGGCCAGAGTTGTATTATCAAGAACTGGCGAGGTAGCAAATTACTCCAATATTTAAGAACTGGGATCGAAGATCGAAGTGTGCCTTGCAATTACAGGCCTGCCAGTTTAACCAGTACTGTGTGCAAAGTAATGGAATCTTTAATTCAGGATAGTTTACTTACTTAATCTGTCACAGCATGGGTTCCTACCAAGCAGATCTTGTGTAACTAACTTTCTGAGCTTTTCTTCAAGACGTCTCTTCATCTCGATTCCGGATATGGCATTGACAGGGATCGCAGAGACAGAGGGGGGGAAGGAGGGCTTTAGCCCCTGCACTTTTTTGTTGTGGTCATTTTTGACTGCCTTAAACTAGCCGCATCAATGATTAGCCCCTGCCCTTCAAAATTGACTCTGTAGCCTCT
The DNA here is from genome assembly GCA_037179385.1 of Holothuria scabra. Classification (NCBI taxonomy): domain Eukaryota; kingdom Metazoa; phylum Echinodermata; class Holothuroidea; order Aspidochirotida; family Holothuriidae; genus Holothuria; species Holothuria scabra. The sequence goes on from CM074184.1 coordinate 56,641,156, forward strand.
GGTTGATGTCATTAACCTTGACTTTTCAAAGGCCTTTGATAAAGTTCCATTAGGTACACTGATGGTTAAACTGCGACGTTAGGGGTTCAGGGCAATTGCGCTGATTGGATAAATTCCTTGCTTCATGGTAGATCTCAAAGTGTTGCTGTCAATGGTAACTTAATTCTCTCCTTAATTTTCATCAATTATATCGATAGTATTATTGTATCTTATAAGTAAGTTTGCAGATGATAATAAGCTCTATAGGAAGATAAGCATTTTGGAAGATGCCTTACTGCTGCAGAAAGATCTGGATAGTTTATTTTCTTGGTCTCCATCAAACTACGTTATGTGATGTTCGTAGGATAACATTTAATGTTAAGATCATTGTTCTTGAACTGTGATACCCCTCTCACTGGCTACTTGATAGGCTATACTTCTCTGTATTCGGAATGAAAAAACTTAACTACTCAAGAATAGCAAGGACATGCTAGAAAAGAATGAAAAAATCAATGAAAAAGAAACTACAATCTACATACAGTATGCAATGGCAGAAATTATTTCGCTTTTCTAGAGTGCCTACATGCAACCCCCCCCCCCCGTCCCACACTCCCACTCCCTAGGTTGAAATACAGAGGCTTGCCTGTGAGCCACAACTGGAAAACGGACGTGGTCACCACGACTTGCGCTAGTTCGTCACCCTCCATCTAATTACCAAATACTGTAAAACCTACTGCTCAAGAAACCGTTCACAGGACAATATTGGAGTCGTAGCAGAGCATATCGCTAACTGCCTGCGTGGCAGGTGCCGCAACTTAATATCTAGGAGTAAATGTTGTAACTAAGACACAGCTTACCCCAACTCAGCCACGACATTTCATCTAAAAATATACTTCTACAATGACCTCATCCCGATATTTTAGCACCCATTGTCATGCTTAAAATCCAGCAAACAGGTAACTACAATTGACACTATCTCACAGTCATTTTACATGCCAAAATAATGCATGATGTCAAGTTTTGTTGCGGCACCAACTGGTCTAGACGTACGTCTTGTCATGACTTTGCTAGGATCACAGAAATTCTGGCAAATATTTGTCTCACTCACTGTTTTGTTTGGGTCTTCTAGCTCAATTGCTGTCGGTCTACAAGTCTGATTCGTTCGCTGTGAAAATGGCCAGATGCGAATTTGATCTACTCTGCATCCTACTGCTTGGGCAAGCACTTCCATAACATCAGAATATCGTGCCTTCTTCAATACTCGGAAGTCTCTGAAAATTTTTCCAGTAAAAAAAAAAAATTTATGTTTAATGTTTTGAAAGAAATGTAAAGTGTGAAAATGTTGATCTGATTAATAATGCAACATCTCATAAAATGTGGCCTTACTTAATAATGAAAATATTTATTCTCAACTTACTTGACATGGACCCTCTCTATATCGTACAAGTCGTTGCCTTGGTAACCATAGAAGTCATCCTCTGTTATAACCTGTATCGTCATATAGAGATGTGCTTCGTTTCTTTCTTTCCTTCGCTGTGCTTCTAGTCTCCTGCAGAGAGCATTTTAACAATAGCATGTTACACGTTTCACCATCAAGATGACACAGTGGGGTTTCCATTAATGTCATTGTTAGGTACTTAAAGTGACACATATTGTTCTACAAACTGTGGAGTATCAATGAATTATACTACAACTGCTGTCATAACACCCACACCCCAAAAACTGCTCATCTGAATTGCTGTTGTAACAGTCACTAACTAGACTGACAAAATCAATTTTATACAAGATTACCCTAGTGAACAGGCCACAATTTCTAAATTGAATATTTTAAAGGGAAAAAGAAGTCTTCTCAATTTTTCATCTGTATCTGATATTTCATGAGTGGTTCTTGTGAATCATGTGACAATATTTTTTCCACTCAATTGTGAAATTTATGAAGAGTAACTCACTGGATTTACCCTGAATATGAAACGTTTATCTCCTGAAAAATTGCAAAAGATACTGGAAGTGAACCATTCCACTATCAGAACAAATCACAATTGATCTAGCCATGGGAAACTGATCTCTTAAATTAACTGAAATCTTTCCCAAAGTTTCAAACTATATATCACTTACTTTTCCTCCATGAGTGTTTTTTTCAAGGTCTCAGGAATATCGTTGTCACTGACAGGTTGCAATATATCATCTGTATAAAACAAAAAAGAGACATTGATGAGCACAAACTAAAAGTAAGTTACATGGAGTTTTGCATTCCAGTTTCTTCTAGGTTTTCTGGCTAGTTTTCCCAACTGCTGAGCACCAAGCACAAAGGCAGTAGGTTCCATTTCTAAAGTCTTCCATATGACCAGGCCAGGACTCAAACTCCTGACCTCCCAAATGCAAGTCAGATGCTCTAACCACTTGACCATGAGAACAAACTAAAAGGTACAAACAAATAAATCAAACAATTTATTTTGAACATCTCTTGACTCTATGTAGAGATATTTCTCATTCTATAACCAAAAAACCCCAAAAACATTTCTGAAAGAGACTGCTCAATAACATCTTCTAGTAATCCTTGGATGTGACTGACAGTGACATTTGAAGCAAAGAAGATTTGTGAAAAAGAAGTTTGGGTTGATCTTTGGTGGAGTCAATGTATGATAACTTTTGTATCTAAGTAATCTATCATTTTCCATCTGAACTTGCCCTTCGGGAGAAACCAACATAGCCAGTCCCCCTAACTCCCTGCCCTTATCTCTCTCAGCAATGTGCTAACCAGACACCTGTAGCTGTTTGGCCATTTGATGCAGCATGCTTCCTGTCCTAATTTAATATCTTACACTGACCGCCTTATTATACAATTATTATTACAAAACTATTAAATAAGAACCATTTGCACTTTAAGAAATAGTGCAGTCACAGAACAGCCGAAAAGAACATTTGTTGCAGATACTTTCAACTAAGAAATCTTCTAGTAATCTCACAACACTTCCACAAAAACCAAACATTACCCAAAGCAGTAAAAATTATTGATGTCCATACTGGCAATAAGAAGAAGAAATTCAAGATGCAAAAGGTGGGAGAGGGAGTTAAGACTAAAGGAAATGATGTAAAGAAACAAAGATGGCAGGGTAGTATCAAAGGTAGGAGGAATACATGAAGCAGTTAAACAAAGTACTTACGTTTACAGCTGTCTCTAATATACACCAACATATACGCATTGGTACAATTTCTAACCATCAGTTCTTCATCATGTCCCCCAAAATTGTTGTCAATGGCCTCTTTCTTGGTACATCTTGACACGACATCATCATCAAATTTGCACCACTGCTTGGATGAAGCACAGGATATGGAACAAAGTTAAGACATGTTTCCTTCACACGTTTACTCTCTAAACCCCAAGACAAAGAATTCTACCACCTTTAGACACTGGTTATTGAGAATCCTGCATTCTTATTGCTAAAACACTGGCTGGTTCTTGTCATATATCTCTTCCAGGACTTTGCACAATTTCCTTTAATTTGGAGTATTTTCCATGCCTTGAAATTATTTTTCAAATTTTCATGACTTTTCCATGAACCAACCCTATAATTACATATCTCAATCAATGCAGCAATACAACAATTTTTCTATTCTGCAAAGGAGAGCTTACGTGCTTTACAAATCAGCAAGTCCTTTCTAACTTATGGAAACACCTTAACTCTGGAGCACACTTAACGACTTTGCACATCGCAACTCAACTAAACCGTTGTGGCCTAGTTTTGAATGGTCGTCACGATTTTAAGTCGCACGAAATGGGCCACGTACACTATACCACTGGCTATCGCGCATTGTCAGTCGAACGATTACACGTGCCAACACTACTGCTATACATATTACAGAACAAAAGCACAGAACAGCTTACAGTTCGCAACCGTTCTATACTTTCAGTGTGTAGCTAGTAGACTCGGCCCATATGCAATATGGGCATGCATGCATGCATATACAGCTCACCAGTGATGTCAACTGCCTCGGCAATCTCCTCAACGGTTTTTTTTTAAAGCATTCCTATAGGAATAGCTTTTGCTTCCAAAGTTATAAAGTATAGTAAAGGCACTGAAAGTGACGCGGGCCCGGGAATGACGCATCCTCAAAAATGACCAAGTAGCACATAAGTACCGCAAGTAATATGAGCCTAACCCTGTTGGAACTATCCAGTGGTTTGTTTTGCACAATGATGAATCCATTTCAGGTATGTTTGTATCTAAATGTGATTAATTTTCAAGGTTTTCCCAACTACTTCCTACATTTATGTTTATTTTTAACATTTGGAAATACTACTCCATCAAAATAACGAAAATTACCTCGTTCTGGTGTATACTGCTCGAAGTACTCCTTTGTCTGGCGTAGTTACTCGTGTTTAATGTGATGAGTGCATAAACTAAGTTATTAGGTTATTTTACTGTGTTAATAACTTGACCAAACTTAATGTCTTTCTTAGGCAGGTTAGGTCAACAAGCGAAATAAGTTTTCCACGGTAGTGTGTGTAAGACTCCAAAACACCTTACTTCTGAGCAGACTCTGTTGCTCAACACTTCTGTGCTACATTCTTGATTCGCGCCAATGACTAAACCATACGGCTTGCTACGTAGGTACCTATACGTAACTGTACAAAGTCAATGTAAATGGTTACACACTACATATATGGAAAATTCGTCACTATCGGTGCTATTTCAAGGTTGATGACGGAGAAAATTTCGAATTAAATCGATCTCTCTTTATCTAAATTTTGGATTGGGGATTGATAACTATGGGTATAAATACATCCGTGGGTTACTATCCATTTGAAAACGGCAAGCAGGACAGTGTTAAGGTTTATTTCATTCTGTATAACCATTTTGAAATGGTTGGGGCGTCATTCAGCGACCCACCATGCTACAGGTCGTTGCTCTCACATTTCGACGAGTTTGTCTTATCTCTACTCGCCGTACTCTGTCCATATATCCATCTTTTCAACTGCATATTTACACAAAGTTACGTCAGAAGTTGTCACCGCAACAAGCATCACACAACTTTCACTGTATTTATATCATGTGCATATAAATCAGTAATTTTGATTAGTCAGATTTTTCAGTCACTTGCAACTGTCACCAAACAGAGTCGGGAAGAACCAACATGTTTGTTCTTCCCAACTTGAAGGCGATCCAACTTAAAAACTGGTCCTAAAACTGCCAGTCCCAGTGGTAAACTCATGCACACTACACGACTGTTGGAGATCCAACAATAGAGTTGAGTTGCAACACGCAAAGTCGTAAAGTGTGAGGCTAGCTTTACAGCCAACTGTGCAGGGTACAACTCTACAAAATGAATTACCCTGAGAAGCTTTTCTCCTGCCATTCTATTTGTGATGCAGCCGGCTCAGAAATTTTGGCCACCACCTTAAAGAAAACTGCTGTAATTTCCACCTGTAATGTGCTAGCTATTGAAAAAGTGATAGTTCTTCCTGTTGGAGTCACAGGTGGCATCGTTTACCCAATGGACTAGAACAATATCAAAAGCTCTATAACCCAAGAGAAACCCTGCAGTGCAACCCTCCCTCACTGAACCTTAAAGCTTAACCATTCAATGGAGTGCCTTCCTTACCTGAGCTTTGCCTTCTGTGCTTGTGTTGATGAATCCCACATAATGTCCCCCATGGTTGTCCCCGCTGTGAACCAAGACTGAATGAAGGGTATAATCAGCTGGCGTATCCTCTGCATCCTTGAGGAAGGGGTCAAGGTTTAACTTATATGGGAACTCGTACCTGGAAAGAGAGAGAAAAGTATTTGCATTTTCATATCACCATTATCTGCAGAATCTTTTCCGAAGACACAGTTCACACATTATTCCTGTTCAATAATAATTTCTTCAAGATATAATTTTCCTGCCATCCTAAGGACAGTCAAATGTTTCTTCCACAAGATGGAGCTCAATCACATGTTGCCATATCAACCATTGGAAGAAGGATGGAGCTTAGAGTAACCATCATTCACAAAAATAAAATGTAATGAGTATGTCATTTATGCAACCAGACTTTTTGGATCAAGAATTTCAATGCTTTAGCCAATGACATTACCCTCCTAACTTTGATCTAAACACAATTCTCACAGATATACTTCATAAGAGATTGTTACTCTAACCTGTCATTGATTTTGATGTTTGAGTCTGTGTGGGGGTCATACTGGAACCTCATAAGTTGCAGATGGAGAAGAGGAGGAAACTTGGTGAAGATGACACCTTTAGCAGCTTCCTGTAAAAAGAGAAATAGTGAGACAGATCAGAGCACGTGATTCCAAGCTAGGGTGCAGTGTTTATGTCAAGGAGAGGAGGAGAGGGGGACTTGTCCCCCCTCCATTTCCAGAGGAAATTCCCATCTTTTCATTTCCATAAAAGGAAAAAAAAAATGTTAGTATCACAGTTTCTTATTTAAGAAGAGGACAACACTGCAGTAATGTTTGAAGTTACAAAAATAAACATCCTTCGAAACACTTTAAATTGCACCTTATATGGCCCTTGAAGCAAGCTTTTGTCCCCCTGAACCCACCTGCTACTTTGGCCAAGGACACCATCTATTTGGATTTAGGGTTTGAAAGTAATAAATCCCTGCCCCCTCTTTTGAGTTTCTTGCAGAATCCCTGGACTGGGGCATTCCTGGATGGCTACATTAGTTCTATCCAACAAAGGTATATCTACATAACACATATTTTGTTCTCTGTGTCCAACTGAGATGTACAATTAATGAAATGGAAGAAAATTGCAATCCTACATTTCATGACAATAAGTTCCATAAAATTTATAGTACTTTTTTGATGAAACTGTGCGAAAAACGGTCCTGTTCATGGATGCCTATATGGGACATTTTTCTCAAATTGTCAAGAGCAACAGTATACACTTTTAACTTTTAATGATTTTACTTCCTTAAATTTTTTAAGAGCAGATTCTGTGAGCTATCTCTCCTGTTCTTGTTTTCCACTAAAGGAGATGCTGAACATCATATTGGCTTAAATTTCATTTCAGAGAAGACTTCCTCCATTGTGTGCTTGAGGTTGAAAAATATGCCCGCATTGATAACTGTCTGTCATGGCAATTCGAGGGGAGGATTTGAACCATTTTAGAACCATACTTGAACTTGATCTGTGTTTGAACTTACCTTTTTTTTCATCTAGGTGACACAATATAACATGCTTCTGACCCCACCCAGCTAAAAGATAGATGGGAGTTTTACAGCCCAGTTTCCAACTAATTGGTTCAAGTTGAGCAGGCCATGGCCTTTTTTTCCAGTTGTGGCTCACTGGTTTGTTTTCCTTATTCCATTGCTTATGCTGAGCACCAAGCACAATAGAAGTAGCTTCCGTTTTAAAGTGTTTGGTATGACCCGGCTACGTTTATATCTGCACATGCGTTAGCAACCTTTCTGTTCAGGTCAACTGGTAACAAAACATTTGAGCACTGCACCTGCCATGCATAGCATACTGTTTTATGTGTCTTTACATCCCACCAATAGCGTAAACACACTTAAAATTGTTACCCATTGACCTTTGACCTATTGTGCAATGATACTAGTCTATTACCTGCAAGCCATGGTCCCCTGCATCATATTTGTTTTCTCCTTCTAATTTCTCTGTGGCCACATAATCATTGAAAGATTCATAAACTGTTGAAGACAAACAAAGAAAACTGTTAAAACAATGCTAGCAAGAGACATACAAATATATAATGAAAAAGGGGCTCATTGGGTTGAAATTTGTAACTTAATGAGAGTGTAAGAGGGCCACTAACACATATAGTCATAGTGAGCATAATGAGCCAAGTTTCATACCCAATAGTTACAGGAAAATTTAAAACTCTGAATTTGTGGTATTCTGACTTGTTACAGTTTTGTGCCTAATTTTGAAATGTGTCCTGTTAACAAATTTTTGGAAACCCAATTGAACCATTAAGTAATCGTTCATAAAACAATTATTTGCATGTAGGATATTGGGATTGTGTAAGTTCCACCATTTGTCATTGATATGTGAAGAAAATTTAACAGCTTTGCAAAAATTTGTTTAAATCATGACCCAACTCAATGACCAGCTTCAAAGCCAAGAAGAAAAGCTACAGCCCTTATGTATGGAGGAAAACCAAACAACACTGATATCTGTACACTAATGACCAGTGCTTTACAGTGCACCTAACCTGGTCCCAACTGATCCAAAAATTTCACAAATGTGACCAAATAATTTAACCAGGTAGCTATATGCTCCTTAACGTGAGACAAGTTAGGCATCTATGGTAAAGTTTGCAAACACATGCTCAAGAAACCATTTTTTTCATAACAAAGTACATGCTGTGCATGAAAGAGCAGAGCACAACCTCTAGATATATCAGTGAAATGCTCCAGTCACAATCCATCAATAACTAAGTTGTACATTATAGCAACACGGATGAAGGAACTATATACAACGACTTCAGAGCACTTACCATTCTTTTTGCCTTTAATGTTGAGCTGGATATCATAGAATGGTTCTGATCGTATGGACTCGTAGTCAATATGTTTGCACTTGATGTATGACTGTCAATTGAAAATGACAAAATATTATCACTCAAAGAGATAAACAATTATAAATATTGATAAGCAACCTGATATTTACAGCAAAAGGGTCCCACAAGTTTCATAATAACATTCACTATTGGTTACTTTGGAAAGGTTTTCCCACTCTCTCTTTTATTACTAAGCTTTTGAAGTGGTACTGCTTAATAAAGTAAGACAAGGACTCTTAACTTAAAATCGTTTTCCAAATGAAACCTATTCACTCAACCATCCACACATTCATAAAGATTCATTGACATGATGTTAACAGTTTTTGTACCAGTTAGAAGTAAAAGGTCATTTTACATTGTTTTTCTCCTTTAAAATGCAACAGTTATCTCTTTAACTCTCCTCATCCAGGGCTCCTGTCAGTTTACTCTGCTTTCAAAATGGACCATAATAAGGAGGAACTTTAAATCAAACACTTATGATTATCTTTCCTTGAAATAAATTTGGTATGATTCCTACCACTATCCCCCTCCTCTTCCTCAGTCCACTAACCTATATTTATTTTAATTTGAAATGGACACAAGTTTTTTTTTTCCATCTCATTTACACAAGTTTAAAGAAATCTCTAAATCAAATACTTACAATCATCTTCCCTTCGAATACCTTTGGTATGATTCCCTCAACGCATGTACCCTTCATCTTGCTCTCTATGTTGTCAAGAAGCTGCAAATGATGGACAAAGAAAAGGATAGGTTTGATGGAGTTTTACGACCCAGTTTCCACCAATTGGTTCAAAGTGAGCTAGCCACAGCTTTTTTTCCAGTTGTGGCCCACTGGCTTGTTTTCCCTACTCCATTGCTTATGCTGATCACCAAGCACAAAGGCAGTAAGTTCTTTTTTAAAGCCTTCGGTATGACCCGGTGAAAACTTGAACTCCCAACCTTCCAACTACAAGTGTCATGTGCTTACCACTTGACCATACAGTCAGCCACCCCACGATATTCAGAGTTAGCCTCAAGCTTGGGGTAACCCGACTGGGTAACAATAATGGGTGTGGCACCTGCTTTGAAAACAATTGTTCTTGACTCTGGCATATTAATTGTTGAGTGGAGAAAATGGAACATCATTGCTTGAATGACTTTTCCCCATTCTGCTTGCCTTCCATCTCTGCAAACTAATCAAAAAGCTGTGATAACTGGTATTAAAAGTGGTCACCATAGTTACTTGGAAAGTGTAAATCCAGTTCAAATTTTGTCAATGCAAAGTGAAACAGCTCCTTGCCATCCTACCTTGCATACCTTTATGAAGGATGCCCTGTACTCAATTTACATCTCAACCATTGTTACTTACCCAGGAAAAGAACTGTTGGCATGGCCATAAACAAGACATTTTGGCAGGGGGAAATGGTGGCATGGCCATAAACAAGACATTTTGGCAGGGGGAAATGGTGGCATGGCCATAAACAAGACATTTTGGCAGGGGGGAAATGGTGGCATGGCCATAAACAAGACATTTTGGCAGGGGGAAATGGTGGCATGGCCATAAACAAGACATTTTGGCAGGGGGAAATGGTGGCATGGCCATAAACAAGACATTTTGGCAGGGGGAAATGGTGGCATGGCCATAAACAAGACATTTTGGCAGGGGGAAATGGTGGTACATTAAATGTAATTGGTAAGGGTTGTCCCCATGTCAGACCAATTAGTTGTAACCTTTACAATATTGTTTGCAGTAAATATAATAACAAGTATTTTGTATTTCTACTCTGTTTATATTGTCCATTTAAGAATTTGGAAAGGTACACTTTGAAAATTCTTGCTCCCCCTTCCCCAGTAACAAGCACAAAGAAAATGTTTAAGTGCCACATAGTGGTTTCCAAGTACATACTTCAGATCAACTTACCACACGACAGAACTCTTGCACATCATGCTGCATGAAGGAGTCCAGAGTCTCCCACCTGTAAGGACAAAAAATGTAATGAAATTATTTTATTGCTACAGATCCTGACAATTCTGCAGAAACTGGGAAAGATGTAGGGAATGAAGAGACAAAGGACATGCCTTTTGATTTCTTGACAAAAGAAGGCAACAAATCTATGTATGTGATGGTGGTGTTGTATGTATGCATGTGGAAGGGGCGTTACCAGAGGTCAAAAAGCAAAATCTCCCAAATTTTCCTTTTGGCAACGAATCATTGGGCTTTTTGGTTTGCCTTTAATTTCGTTTGATTTGTGTAAATGTTACACCTAAACTTCTGACCTTCTGGAACCATCAGGCATCCAAGGCCACAAGGAATATTTCTATAAGATTTGATGACATTAACATTCTCTAACATACTTAGGAAGTATTCTTCTACTGTTAGCAAAGACCGACTGCATGGTCAAGTGGTTAGAACACCAAACTTGCAGTCGGGAGGCTGGGAGATCCAGTCCTGGCCAAATCATACTGAAGACTTTAAAAATGCAACCTACTGCCATTGTGCTTGGTGCTCAGCAACAAGCAGAAAAAGGGCAGTGGCCAGCTCAAATCAAGCACTTAACCTAAAGGTTAAAATACCATGCATTGTGCATTAGCACACGATAATGTACAAGCATGGGATTATGAAAGAAATGCATCCTGCAAAAGCATAAACACCTATCATGCATTATCCTATCCCACTTCATGGGTTCAGATTTGTTTTACCTTGTTCATTCAAAAAAGAACCATTTTTAGACAAAAACAAAATAAAATTTCATTTTTTAATCAACCACATTTAAAACAACACAATCTTGGCTGAAATGGAGTGTAATCCAAGATGAGTGATACATTTATCCATGAGTTTATCTCTGGGATAATGCACAATCACTTGACCGTAACGGACTCGAACAAAAGTTACTGAGCATTATTATTAAAAGAAGAGTTGAAGGTCATACCAAATTTTGATATGTAAGAGGGGGACTTATTCTTAGCATTTTGGTGAAATTTGCATTGAAATCTGAGGTGTGGTTCTCAAGATATAAGCATGTAAAGTTGTCACATTCAACAAACAGTGAACTTGAAGCAAGCACATATGACATCATATCATCACATTAATGGACAGTCTTTTGTATTTTAAACTTTACAGCCTATTTTCTCCTCAACAGTTCCATATTGTCAAAATGTGATTGCATAAGAAGCATGAGAACTTTTCAAAATTTGCAATCCCCATGGGGAGGTCCTATTCCTATAAACTTCAAGGTCAACACAACAGTCTGAAAAACAAAGCATTCCTTGTCGATGTGAGAAAGTGATATAAGCTCTGCTGCACACAATATCACTTTGGAACACAAATCTAGTAACTTCATTTGCTAATATCTCCAGAAATACATCTGATTTGAAGGGTAATTTTTCCACACTGAATAGATTTAGTTCTTCTTTCATATGTGAAAATACATTTTCTGCTTTAACTTTCCCTTTAAGTAAGAATGATCAAGAGGAACCACTTACAATACCATATACAACGTACTACAAAAAGCCCTGCAAAGTTAGGGCAAGTTAGGTCCTCCATCCTCTTTTATCTTTCAAACCACTGGTATTTGTTCTGCTCAAATTGAAAGTAAATTTAAACATGTAAAATGAGTTTCATATGCTGGGCTGCATTTTCAACACATGAGCCAAAAATAATTTTTCACATTTGATTTATGAATGACAATCACGACTACACAGAACTCACATACCAGCATTCTTTCACTGAAAGTCAGCCAAACAGTTACTCCAATGTTAAGGCCTGCCTAACAACAGCAGTCATGGTTTAATGTGGTAATAGCATAATTTAACAGCATCAGACCCATTTTAAATATGTAACACTAGCTGTCCAACCACTTTAGGTAAAATTTCTATGCTAACGAACAGAAGCATCTGCTCATGGGTTAGGTTAAATGGAGTTTTACAACCCAGTTTCTAAGCAATTGGCTTAAGTCTGGCCAGCCACAGCTTTTTCCAATTGCGGCTCACTGGCTTGTTTTCTCTACTCCATTGCTTATGCTGAACAACAGCAAAATGGCAGTAGGTTCCATTTTCAAGGTCTTTAATTTGACCCAGCCCTAAGTCCCAGACTTAAACTGTAGACCTCTCAACTGCAAGTTGGATGCTGTAACCACTTGATCATGCAATCCGTCAATCTATTCATGGGATAAAAAAGCCACCATGTATTTAATTACATGGGCCATGATACTGGTAGCACAATTTGTTTTACAGGACCACAAAAGTTTCTTGAACACCTTCATTGATAAAATTATGTGTCAACTCCAAAAGGCTCAAATAAAAGTTCCTTTTTTTAATTTTCATGCTTGACACTGATCATTTTTTCACACAAAATATTTGTCACTCAGTCCACAATATCAAGTTAAGTACTTTAATTTGATTTACTTGGTAAAATGCATAAGAGATAGAAGTTGGTCAGACAACTTTTTCAGGAATGAAGCTTAATAAAGTGTCTACATACAATGGTATAATTTTCATTTTACTTACCCAAATGACTTGGTCAGTTTTTTGGTACTGACTGGTTTGTCACTGTGTTGAAGTTCATAAAAGACCCTCTGTAATGCTAGAGGAACACTACGACTTGAATCATCATTTTCTGTGGGCATCAGGTAGACAGCCTATGGTGTGAAATATTAGCCAGATTATACACTGTAAATGCATTGAACAAACTGTTGCCAAGTGTAAAACTTTTGTTAACTCTGTGAGTTACATTTTAAAGAGGCTCACTCACCTAGTTAATATCAATATCTTGATGAGAGTGTTAACGGTCACTAGTCACTACCACATGAAAATGCCTATGGTTAGCATAATGAGTCAAGTTTCACATCCAATTGTTAAGGTTAAAATTAAAATTTTGAATTTTGTGGTGTCCTGAGTTGTAACGGTTTTGTGCATAATTTGAAATGATGTCTGGTCACAAAATAGAATTGAACCATGTAGTATTCACTCCTAAAACAGTAATTTGTATGTAGGATATGGGGATTGTTTAAGTTTGACCATTTGTCCTTGGTATGTGAAAAAACTTGTCCGGCTTGGAAAAATTTGTTGATTTTCATGAACTAACTCAATGAGCCCCTTTAAAGGTTTGGTTAGATGTAGTTTTACGGCCCAGTTTCCAACCTATTGATTCAAGTTGAGTCGGCCACAGCCTTTTTTCCAGTTGTGGCTCACTGGCTTGTTTTCCCCCTACTCCGTTGCTTATGCGGAGCATCACCCACAATGGCAGTAGGTTCCTTTGTTTAGGGTTATTTATAAAATGCAATATGTCGAGAAGTGAAGGGGGTGGAGGGTACTACTGAGATAAGCACACATGCATATATCAATACATGACCCCCACCCCCTGGACATTGTGACCAAATATAAGGCAATGAAAGTACAAACACCTTGAACTTTCTCTTTTCTCTACATTTTATGAAGACAGCCCATAAAATTGAGGATCACATTAAATATTTTAGGGTAGGGTCCCTTGTCTTGACAAGTTTAAAACGAATTGTCAAAAGTTGTAAACAAGTAATGGGGCTTGCCTCTCTGAGTAAGAGCAATATTTTTATGTATTCAAGCCCATTACATGTTGCCATTATTCAGTGACAGACTTCTTATTTCCAGTTTTTCGACAATTTCATTTTTACTTGACTTCAGTTTCCAAAGCAAACATCAATATCTTGTTAAAACATAAAACTTACCTTTCTTAACTTGTTTGTAAAGAAGAGACATTGCAGCAGTGAATTCATGTAACAAGTTGCTCCCTGGTTCTTCAGTCCAACATGACCTGTAAGTTTCTTGGAGTCCCAGCTGTAGTTTGAAAAGGAAGAAATATAAGAATTTTATTAACCCTTGCCACATGCATGGGGGAACATCAGAATATCAATATTTAATCTGCATATGGATACCAAGAGAGTGTACTGAATATCAATATCTAATAGATACCAAGAAAGTGTACTGAATTTGTTTCCTTAGCTTAGTATGATTGACCAAAGTTTGGTGAATAAATATGAAGCATACAACATTGACCATACTTGTCCAAAAATGATCATCAAAAGTCTCAAAAAGTCCAGATGAGTAAGTTCCATCCAATAAGGAAAAGAAGCAGCTCCCAACATGTAAGTTTGAATTGCAAGTTTGGCATAGAGGAATGAGCTGGAGAGATAGTGAGAAGGACTAGGGCACCATCTGTGCTAAATATCTGCCAGATGGTCATTGTTGGGCAATTAGGGAAATAGTGTGTAAATAGGAGGTAAGTAGGAGTGAAAGAGACTTGGCCTTTTGAAACAAATACTTGCCCAGCCATTGTATTTCTTCTACAGAGAAGCCTTGTATATAGTTAGCTGCATTTGTTTTTTAACAAGATATGCAGAGTAGGAAAGTGTCACACTGAATCTTGCTCAAAACCCCTCATATCTGTGGATATCTAACAGATCTAAATTTTGCATGAAAAGAGCAAGGCATGACAATGACACTGGAAGGTTTTCATGTTGTAAACCAGTTGAACAATGTTGATGTCTAAAATTTTTTTGTTTATGAGCCAGTGGCTAGTCTTCTCTCTTTCTGTAGACCACTGCATACCATGAATTTATTTGGAGCCCACGTCATGCAGTGCATTGACAAACTTATTTGCATCTCCTACACAATTTTAATTTTGACAAATCCAAATAAAAGGTTGCTTGACAATAAGGTGTCACATGACAATAAGCTCCACAAGAATTTGTTACTACTGAAACGTTTCAATTTACCCCCTTTTCCAACTTCATACTTCAACAAAAAGTAACCTTAGAATTGACTAACCAGGTTCATTTCTGCTCCTCTTCATCCACCCGACAGGTAGTTTTACATTTATGTATAATGGATGAAAGACAAATCAGAGGAACTCAACTTGACAAATAATTTTTGTCACCTCTGATATCCAGGTCCCACTGCCATGTGTCTTTGCCTTAGATAATTTGCATAAATCATAGACACTTCTTTTGTACCCATGGTGGGTGCAACCCAACTAAAAATATACTGACTGCATCCACTTATGATGGAACAAGTTCAATCAGGCCCACAGCTTACAACATGACTGAATTCTTGTCATGGGATTGGCCTCAATTCCAAGAATACAGCCAACACAATGTTGTGTGGCTTGGTGTCATTGGTAGTCATGGCAGTATGTTACAGGCTTTAGATTAAGGTTTGAAGTGAAAACTTTTGCAATAATTAAAGTACCTTTGCATGAGTGATCGGAACCTACAATTAGCACACTTTCCAGTTACATTGCACTAAATGAATTGAACAACACTTTTCATATGACAGGTCACTATGACAACCTAACACTCTTTAGATCTTATGGTGTACTGTTAGACTTTGACAAGCTTTCACTGGCACAAAAGGTATTAATAATTGTTAACAGGATGAATTTGGTGATATGCAAGCAACAGTACCAAAAATGAAAGATAGTGAGTATACGTTTCACCAGCTTTCTTTATGTCATTTCATACCCCCACCCTTGTATTCCTCTCATAGTGGATACAGCAGTGGATCACAAACAGACAATGACAGTGCCTTACCTGACACCATGTGGTGCATCTGCTGTGACATGAGCTTCTAAGATGACAGTATCATCCTTCACAAATCCTTTGTCTTCATCTAACAGCTCCTGTTGAATTAAGAAAATGTACATCATTCTCCAAGCAATGAGATAGAGAGGTTTTAAAGCATTTTGCAACACTATTTCATTCAATATTTCTATATTGTGTCTCTTCAAGGACAATAAATATGTATGTATCTCCTAAAGCAGGGGTCAGGGTGTCGGTCAACTTGCTATTTGGCAATTGGTGGAGGCCCAGAGGGGTAGTTGAAATAGCATTGTTACGAAGGCCATACGCGATGCAAATGTATTGGGAAAGTTGGACAAACTTCAACTTTCCATTTGACAATCCCATTTTCAAAGAGAAATTACTTTCAATCTTCAATTTATTCAAAGTGTCATTTATGAATATCTATTGAATAGATCTTATGGGAGGTTACATGTTACTATTATTCATTTCGAAGCAAAACTGTCGGCACCAAAGGTTCGTCAGTACAACAAAAATTGAAAGGAATATTTTGAAGATTTACATGAAATCTCAACTGATCAATCATAACAAGCCCTGAAATGTAAATAAAAAACTCAAGTTTGTTGTGACCCCAATTTAAAATATAGCAATTTGAATTAGAACTACAGTAGTGAAGAATTTAATGGGTGAATTCACATGGGACATCATGACACACAACACTGACCTTTCATAAAGACCAGACGTCAATTCACAGAGTTTAAAATTATGTTTTTAGTTAAACTCAAAGAATTTATTCTACAATTATAACAGACAACAAGTGCAGAATTTCAATGGGTATTATTTCTGGTTCAATTACATCCAAAGCTGGTTTCAATTATCTGCAAAGTTGCTTATCAGCAGCAAGAGTATATTAAAGGGGTTTTGTCTTTTTCTGGTCAGTATTAGACTACAATTCTGGATAATGAAAACAGAAAAACTACTTAAGGCCTTTTCACAGTATTTAAACTGCCTGGGCTGGCTCAGTTTTTAAAGGCCAAATCCTCCAACCCCACACAGTTCCAATTCTTCAAACTCACCTGAAGGACCAAAATTCTCTCACCCCAAGCAGTACCAATTCTCCTTACCTTCTTACTTAAGCCGCCCCCCCCCCCCCCCCCCCAAATAAAAAAAAAAAAAATTGACTGAAATTCATCCTCAATCAGAAGCAATCTCAGTTTATTGCTTCAGGATGAGTGTTAAAAAGCTCAATGTGTATTTATCAAAACACTCTCAGTACAGTTCATGCTGTGTAATATTAAGCTTTGGTACTCGGCATTGTTTGAATGAGCTGTCAATCAAACAACTGAGCCAAAAGAGAATTTTGGTAAACCGCTACAAGAATTCTTTTTTTTTCTTTTGAAGAGCCATTTAGTAGAGTCATTATTGATTGTGTAGGTCCTCTACCTAAGAGTAGGGCAGGACATCAGTATGTATTAACCATAATGTGTGTTTCGACAAGGTTTCCAGAGGCAATACCTCTAAGAAATATTAAGGCTCGGACAGTCTTACAAGCTTTACTTAAATTTTTCACATTGTTTGGGTTACCTAAGGAGATCCAATCAGATCAAGGGTCTAATTTCATGTCAACTGTATTCCAACAGATGTTGTATGAATTAGGCATAGACCAAATTAAGTCTTCGGCTTATCATCCCGAAAGCCAAGGAGCTTTAGAAAGGTTTCACCAAACATTGAAAAATATGTTAAAGACATATTGTCATGACAATGAGAAAGATTGGGATGAAGGCATTCCATTTGTAATGTTTGCTGTCAGGGAGTCTGTACAGGAGTCACTTGGGTTCAGTCCATTTGAACTCGTCTTCGGACACACAGTTCGTGGACCATTGAAATTGTTAAAGGAGAAGTGGTTATCAGATCCAGGTGAAAACATACATCTGCTTGATTATGTATCCCGTTTTAAAGAGCGTTTTCACAGAGCATGTGAACTGGCTCAAGAAAATCTGAGGAGTTCTCAGAAGAAAATGAAGGCGTGGTTTGATAAGACCACTGTGGAAAGAGAGTTTAAGCCTGGTGAGAAGGTGTTGGTGTTTTTGCCTGTGTCTGGTCGGCCACTTCAAGCTCGCTTTCAAGGACCTTATGTCATTGAAAGAAAGGTCAATGACACAGATTATGTCATCTTGACGCCTGACAAGCGTAAATCGAAGAGAGTTTGTCACATTAATATGATGAAAAAATATTATGAAAGAGAGGATTGTGACATTTCTAAGGATGAAAGTGTACATGATGTGAATGTCAATGTCAATGATGCATGTGATCAAGTGTGTATCATCAGTGTTGATCAAGAATTCAATGATAATGATGAGATCAATGCTGATGATGTTCCTGACATGTGTATTAAGTTAAAGAACTCTGATGTGTTGAGTAATCTTGATCAGAAGTGAAGTCATCTAGATGACAAACAAAGATCAGAAATGAAATCATTAATCAATGCATATGTATGCTTGTTCTCAGATGATCCTACTAGGACAGATTTGATTGAACATGATGTTGATGTGGGAGATGCTGCACCAATCAAGCAGCATCCTTATCGAGTTAACCCTCGAAAACGACAACACCTCAGGGATGAGGTTCGCTACATGTTAGACCATGATATTATAGAACCTAGTAATAGTGAATGGTCTTCCCCATGTATATTGGTCCCAAAGCCAGACGGTGGGTACAGATTTTGTACTGATTACCGGAAGGTAAATGCAGTAACAAGAACGGATTCCTATCCGATACCCCGTATCGATGATTGTATTGATAGGATTGGGAATGCTACTTACGTATCAAAGTTTGACTTGTTAAAGGGGTACTGGGAGATACCACTCACTGAGAGGGCTCGAAAAATCTCGGCATTCGTGACGCCAGATGGCTTATTTCAGTATAAGGTTATGCCGTTTGGTATGAAAAATTCACCGATGACCTTTCAACGTTTAGTAAATGACCTTACGTCAGATTTAGAGAATTGTGAAGTGTATGTTGATGACCTTATTGTGTACAGTAACTCATGGAATGAACATGTGCAACATGTTAAGGCATTATTTGACAAGCTTGCCAAAGCTAATTTGACTGTCAATTTAGTCAAGAGTGAGATTGCTTGTGCCCATGTTATATTCTTAGGGCATGTAGTTGGTCAGGGTAGAGTTAAACCAATTAAGGCTAAGGTTGAGGGCATTGACAGATTCCCTGCCCCAGCTGACAAAAAGCAGCTCATGTGCTTCCTAGGCATGGCTGGTTACTACAGACGTTTTTGTCCAAATTTCTCTGACATTGCTGCACCATTGACAAGATTGTTAAGGAAAAATGAAAAGTTTGTTTGGACAGAAAATTGTCAGGCAGCATTTGAATCATTGAAAAGAGCACTAATGAGTTCGCCAGTATTGATTGCTCCAGATTTTGAAAAACAGTTTAAGCTGGCAGTTGATGCCAGTGACAATGGTATAGGAGCAGTTTTGCTTCAAGCTGATGAGCATGGTGTTGATCACCCTGTGTGTTATTATTCAAAGAAATTTGACAGACATCAGAAAAATTATTCTACAATTGAGAAAGAAACATTAGCTTTGATACTTGGTCTTCAGCACTTTGATGTTTATTTGGGGACTACTAGTTTCCCTGTTATTGTATATACTGATCATAATCCTCTGACATTTCTGTCTAAGATGAAGAACAAGAATCAGAGATTGATGAGATGGAGTTTATTTCTACAATCATGTAATGTAGATATTAGGCACATTAAAGGGAAAGACAATGTTGTGCCTGATGCTTTGTCAAGAACTTAATCTGATGGAGTAGATTAAAAGTCGTACTGTAATTTTGAAATTTTGATGTTGCCTGCAGCACAGTATGTGTTAATGATGTTACTACTCATGTGTTATTATATTATAACACAAGTTGTATGTTATGATTGCACCTTCCACTTGATATTGGAATGCATACTGTAATACTATAGTTATTACTATAAGGTAATATTGTAGATATTGTAACCTAAGTTTTGTCCTAGACGTCCAAAACTCTTTCAAGGGAGAGAGTGTTACGAGACGACATCAACCAGATTGAATCCACGGACGAGCAAGTGGAAAGTTCTAGAAAGTGCTAGCTTCGGCGTTTTCTCTCGAGCATATTGAACGGGTAACCCCAGAGAACATTCGCACAGTAAGGAGAATGTACGATCACCTACTGGAAACTACTGTATGATGTAATGGCCTAATAATAGCCAACTTGTGGTTATGGGTTACTGAGCCCAGAACGTTCGCTGTTTGTTTTGTGCGAGATCAAACGAGACGTTTCCATAAGAGTGAGTTCCAGACTTTTCTGGAAGAACTACCAGATATATAAAAGGTCATGCAAGCAGTGTGACAGGGAGAAGAGAACAGAAGATACACAGATAATACAGAGACCAGACGCCTGCTTCGCCGCTTAACGTTGTAATTGTGTCGCCATTTACTAAGTCTATAGTCTTCATCCTGCCTTCGCGGAACCGAGTCCTACGCTGCGCTGCTGTACAATCGACGCTAACAACACTACCCCTTGGACAAAGAGTGACACCTTAAGCTGTAAAATATTGTAAGTAGATTTAAGAGTAATCGTTGTAAATTTAAGGAAGTAAGAGGTAAATAATAATTAAGTTGTTGATTTTAATCTCGCTCTTCTGTGGTCTTTCGCTGTTATTGGTTTGAATTGCGACCAAGCCGTAACACTCTTTACAAGTACTGTAACTTGTTTCTTGAAAAGAAGTCTGTAGTACTGTCTAATTTTGAATAAACTTTGATTCTGTGCCAAAAGATATTGGTTGGAAACATGAATTTCTTCAGTACAATAAATTTCATTTGATGAACTAATCTTAGGTTTCATGATCACAACCAAATAAAAAAATACTTACATTCCATGAAAGGAAATGGCTAAATCCCCAGTCGTTCTCTTTGAAGTAGAAAAGATGCATGATTTCTAAAAGGAAACACAAAATGAGAGGGTTAAGGCTCAAGTTTAAAATACACAATAAGATATAGATGTAGTTAAACTTAGAATACATAAATGAGGATACAAACATAACTTATGCAGACAAAAATTAATAAATTTTGAAAAGAGCAAGGCTAAATTATGGATCCTACAGCAGGCACCCCAAATGAAAATTTTTATTTCTCATGAACTGAAAACATGTGTGACTATGGATATATTTATGAAATGTAAATCATCTTGCTACATGGTGATGTGCAAGATATTCAAAGACTACAGAGACTGAGGGGCCAAAGGGGCTTTAGCATCCCAAATGTTTCTGCTGTGAGCATTTTGGGCTCATTAAATTTGTGTGGAACTGAACTTTTAGCATCCCAAATGTTTCTGCTGTGAGCATTTTGGGCTCATTAAATTTGTGTGGAACTGAGCTTTTAGCATCCCAAATGTTTCTGCTGTGAGCATTTTGGGCTCATTAAATTTGTGTGGAACTGAGCTTTTAGCATCCCAAATGTTTCTGCTGTGAGCATTTTGGGCCTCATTAAATCTGTGTGGAACTGAGCTTTTAGCATCCCAAGTGTTTCTGCTGTGGGCATTTTGGGCCTCATCAAATCTGTGTGGAACTGAGCTTTTAGCATCCCAAATGTTTCTGCTGTGAGCATTTTGGACCTCATTAAATCTGTGTGGAACTGGGCTTTTAGCATCCCAAATGTTTCTGCTGTGAGCATTTAGGGCCTCATCAAATCTGTGTGGAACTGAGCTTTTAGCATCCCAAGTGTTTCTGCTGTGAGCATTTTGGGCCTCATTAAATTTGTGTGGAACTGAGCTTTTAGCATCCCAAGTGTTTCTGAAGTGAGCATTTTGGGCCTCATTAAATCTGTGTGGAACTGAGCTTTTAGCATCCCTAGTGTTTCTGCTGTGGGCATTTTGGGCCTCATTAAGTGTGTGTGGAACTGAGCTTTTAGAATGAACACACTTTTACTTGTCAATGGTCTGTGTGGGCTTTTATTTTCTTGAATGAACATATTGTATTTTAAACATTTCAAAGATCCCCCACCCTTTAGAATTGACTCCATGGCACCTGATATGCAACCCCCACAAGAAAGTCCCCCATCCCCCACAAAATGGAAGAGTTGTTTCTTTGGCACATGCCTGTTTAACTAATATACCAGGGATGTTAGCAAGGTAGAGGTCCATTTCCTGAAACTTTGCTTTTCCAGATTGTCAGCCTGGGGAAAGTTAAGCCTGTGTCACACTACAACAAATACAGATTGAATGTCGATCTGGCTTTCGTTAAAATCTTGTCCATCAAATTTGTCACCAAGTATAAATATATGATTTGCATCTGATATCTATGAAAATAAACTGCCAACCGATTTTACTGTGAAGTCACGCTGACACACACTTTTTTCAGACAGCATAGTCTGATAAAATCTGTCAATGGATGTGACATCACAAATTTAATTAGCATAAATTTAATCCTCTGGTACATCTCATATAATTACACAGGTTGTTAAATGTTTGGCTCTTCCTGACTGTAGAAGATTTTAACAAAAACTCACAAAAATCAGAATCTGATCCGAAATCGTTGTAGTGTGACTGCTGCTTTTGTTCCCCTTTAAGGAAACTTTTCACATCAGGAGGTGACTTACTGCAAAATGATGCTAGCTGTTTCTGTTTTCAAGTACAGTATGTTTATCTGGTAAGATCTAAAAGCATTTCAAATAACTCACAAACCCTTCCCACCACTGGCCACTTCAATCACAGTGACCATGGCAAAACCTTTTGTCTAACAAAATGAATTTCCTGGGAATATTAGTCAAGAGTTTCAATTTCCTGAAATCAGGAAATTTTTTGAAATTTTACACCTTTGATATACTAACTTTTTACATGATCCTGACCACCTGCTTGGTTGATCAATCTCAATTCAGCTGTTGCTTGGCAAGACCATGATCTGTAAGAAAAGGTCAAATACAAATTAGAAAACAAATCTAAACATTTATCCAACAATTCTGTCTCAAAGACAACAAGTTCAGGCAAAAAGATCAACATGCACTGAGTTGACTCAACTCAAAGCTGTTTGATCAAATAGTTGAACCTTTAGAATTTTCAACTGTATTCAACTTAGTTAGCTCCTCCCACTGGTGGGACTTCCTTTTGAAGACAGGTCTTTTGTTCAGAAATCATTCCTGGCATCCTCCAAACAGTTCATATCCAAGATTAACCAACTGTGAAAGGAAGGAACTATGTCAATCATTAAGGATGTAAAACAATTCCTGTGGAGGACACAAAGAGTATCAGGAACATGATGAATGAGTCCAGTTGGTCAGCTGGTTGAGGATTAGGGACCATCCTGGTTTGAAATGACTGACTTGTTACCATGGTCCTACTAAAGTTCACAATGAAAAATGTTGATAAACTGCTGAGGGTCAACCACCGATTTATATATATGGACAGAGCATGTAACATGTATGTCCCATCCGTAGATGGTCACCACCGGCTGGGACAAACCAGAAAGCCAAAAGGCTTAGTGATTCCTTGCCACTGAAATTTAAGCCTATCTTTTTTTTTTTTTTTCAAATTGACAGTGCTCCATAATGTACCCACAAAGTATACATGCAAGGAATTGAAGCTTTCTACAAGAACTAGGGTTCTGCTCATGGTATCACATCCACATACTATGTATGAAATTTTGCAGTATCTAAGACTACAACCATGGGAAATTTACCATTTGACCTCTCCTGACCCCAAATGACCTTTGACCTCCAAGAAAATCGATAGGGATCATCTACTCAACATGTCTGACCTACACACCAAATATGAGCATAGTCAAATGTACAGTTCTTAAAATATTGTGTTTACAACGTTTTGACCCTTTGACCTCTTGTGACCCCAAACGACCTTTAACCTCCCCCCCAAAAATAGGGACTAACTAGTCAATAAGGCCAACCTACACGCCAAATATGAGCATAGTCAAATGTTCCTGAGATGATGTTCAAAGGTTCTTGAGATATCCAGTTTAAAATGTTTGACCTTTTTGACCTCTCATGACCCCAAACGACTTTTGACCTCCACCAAAAACGATAGGGATCATCTACTCAATATGAACAACCCACACACCACATATGAAATTAGTCACACTTACCCTTCTTGAGATATCGTGTTTACAAGCCATTTCAAAGGAATTTACCATTTGACCTCTCGTGACCCCAAATGACCTTTGACCTCCACAAAAATCGATGGGGATCATCTACTCAATTTGGCCAACCTACACGCCAAATATGAGCATAGTCAAATGTATGGTTCTTGAGATATGGTATTTACAACGTTTTGACCCTTCGACCTCTTATGACCCCAAATGACCTTTGAACTCCACCAAAAACAATAAGGATCATCTACTCAATATGGCCAACCCACACACCAAATATGAGATTAGTCACCCTTACCCTCCTTGAGATACCGTGTTAACAAGCAATTTCTAAGGAATTTACAATTTGACCTCTCTTGACCCCACATGACCTTTGACCTCCACAGAAAATGATAGGGATCATCTACTTGATATGAGCAACCCACACACCCAAATATGAGCATAGCCACATGCATGTACTGTTCTTGAGTTATTGAGTTTACAAAGTTTTGACCTTTTGACCTCTCGTGACCCCAAATGACCTTTGACCTCAACCAAAAACAATAGGGATCATCTACCCAATATAGCCAACCCTAACACCAAATATGAGATTAGTCACACTTACCCTTCTTGAGATATGGTGTTTACAAGCCAAAGCATCACATACACACACATACACACACACACACAGGGTATACCCGTATTCAATGCCTTACGGGGTACCCAGAACTGCTCCCCGTAAGGAAATGGTCGGAATTCCCCTTTAGCCATTTATGTCACGCGGCACGGGAATGCCGCGAGCGAGTGCGGGCTCTTGCATATTACGTGACAGAGCTCATTGCAGTGTCCGAATTTTCAGGTAGCTACGCCAGTTACGAGCTCCGCGTGAGCAAGGAAAGACGTGCGAGGCCTCAGCTCTCGTGAGCTGCTTGTACCCGGCAAGGTATCGTTTACAAGCTCACACAAACTCACACACGACATCACCATCGCATAGATTCCTTGCCTGCCTTCGGTAAGGAATCAAAAAGGGCACACCAAGATGGCCGCCGTGAAGCTATAAATAGACTGATTTGACGACAACTCTGTAATATTTGAAACAAAAGTTAAACTTGAATGGGAAACAATATAATATTACTGCAATATATGAAGTGATTTTGACCTCACCTTGCCATACTTCAACTTTCTTGCAAAATATGGCTACATAATTGAGCAAGTCCAAACCGTTACACAAAATCATAGCAGACAGCCATCTTGGTGCACTTTTTCTCACACGAAAGGTAGCGACAACCTTCCGTGCAGTATGCTCTGTCCATGTATAGGAAGTCTGTGGGGTCAACTTCAATTAAACTCATGTTACTGAGTTGGAAACATGCTGATCTTTTTGGCAGTTACTGTAACTCCAGCAATAACATCATCTTCTCAAAACATTATGCAATAGAATGGTTACCGAAGTGGCATCTTCTGAATTTTTGAAAAGTTTTGGTGAGCAAATTATTCTAGAGTGACAAAGAGCTAAATTACTGTACTACCTAAGAGAAACATTTTTTTTTTATATGTACTCTACAGGAAATAATTTTGTATTCAAAATTTGCAATTTTTCTGTTTCTTGGCTCTTCTATCACAGAATCTTTAAAACCCACATATTTTGTGTAAAAAATGCATACACAAATTTGCAATGTTTGTGTATCCCAATTTGTTCAATTTGTATACAAAAAGGTGATGTGATACCGGATATATCATTCTCTATACTATGGAAATCTAACAATTTGACTGAGTTTCATAGCAAATTACTGTTCAGTCTACTTTTGATAAAATGCCCTGGCACTGTAGTAATTACTACTATGTTTAAAACAACACCTCATACTCATGTGCCACAGGAAATTTAAAATGACCTGTTCCTCATGTGATGTATACACCTTTAGCAAATTTGATTCCCCCATGTGCTGCATACAGAACACCTTTAGCAAATTTGATTCCCCCATGTGCTGCATACAGAACACCTTTAGCAAATTTTACCTTTAAATCCTGATTAAAGTGATAAAAACCAGGCACTCCAAATCTTGAGGGGAAATATGCTTAGTTTCACCTTGAATCATACTGTAGCTGATTATGAAAGATCTACAAAGTGACAAATGAACAACTGACAAAAAGGTATAACAACATTGAGTGGAATAATACTTTAAGTAAAGGCAACTTTAAACTGTCAAAATCATTATTTAAAGAAAATGACCCGCACTTCAGGCAAGGTGTCTCTGACTCAATACTTAATACAAAAGCTCCCCTTGAAAGAAATCTACCACTAAAACAGCCAAATCTTCTCATCTCAGACTTACAATTGTCTCAAATAAATCACTACTTTACCAATAATTCTCCTTGGGAAGACACAAATTCTAAAGAAAATCATATTGTGGTGAGAATACAAAGGAACTTGTGTATAATCAGAACTGTCCTTGCACATGCAGCATCTTTGGAAGTTTATATGAAAGAGTATCACCAGTTGGAAATTTTCCTACCCCCAGCCCCCTTCTAGAAAATGATGTTTTGAGATGATTAGCTTTTATCTTTAATCATTTGCTATGGGCAACTGATGACAAACTAAATGCACATCCTCACTCCTCTAAAATACATAAAATTTACAATTACAGTAACTACCATACTGTATGGATTGAATATGAGTTCAAAACTCTCCCAGCAAATTCAACTTTTAAATTTGATGTCAGTCAAAGAATGAAACCAATTGAAAATTTTATTATCCCCCTACTAAAAAAATACATATTTTGGGTGATTAGTAACTGTGTACAACTCCATCCCTGAGACAACACAACACTGTCTCAAAAATAAACTCTAAAACCTAAAAAATGACATGTATGTAACCCATTTCCAAGGTCATCCACTGAGCTACACAGTGCAAAAAATTCACACTTGGTATTAACTGTCATCACTCACCACACCTTTCTTTGTTCTGGATTTATGTTTCTTTTTTTTTTATTCTTTTGTGCAGACTGAGTTTACATAACTGATTTTTGTTATGGCTTTGGAATGTATTGTTTTGGCCTTGCCCTCTTGGTGATTACTATTACTCCTGCCCCTATCTTGGTTGCACTCTTAAAGGCAGTCAACTCTCAACCCAAACTACCAGTCCATGAAAATTCTCAACTGGCACAGCTCTTTGACTGTCAAGAAGTTCAAAAAATTCAGCAGTTGTAGCTGATATTACACAGAATGTACTGTGCTGAGTGTTTTGATTACACATTGGGGTCTTGTATACTCACCCTGAAGCAATAAACTGAGGTTGTGCATGGATGAGGATGAAAATTAGACAGTTGTGGGAGGGGCTTACGTGAGTACAGTAGGTTGGGAGAAATGAAACTATTTGGGGTGGTAGTAGAATTAGGGCTTTAATGTCAAGGTTAAAAGAATGCATGTAATTGGGTACCTGCTATGAAGATACTGCTTCCCAAGAATACCCTGGAAATACTGTAGTAACCATTTATTCAAATCATTATCAAACCAAAATACTTAAAGGGCAGGAGCAGTCATCCCAAATTGAAGAAGTGTAGTAGACTGTCCAGTTTCATGATTGGCTGATTGGAGTCATGTGACAATGTTTTTTCTCTTCAAATGTGAAATTTACCAGAAATAAAATAACTGCTTGGTTTACTTTGAATATGCAATAGTAAAGTCCTAAAATGTCATGAGAGATACTTTGAATTTGAAGAGAAATAAGATGAAAATTGTGTTATTTAGCCTATTCCTCAAAATAAGTTTGGGGGGACTGCTCTTTACCTTTAACTACAACATCTACACATAGAGATAAGCATCAGCATTTTCAAGAAATTGATTCCCTTTCAAATGAAGCTTACTGACTTTTACAATATATTTAAAATAAGAGACAAGCTTCATGACATATTTAGTGCTTTGAACCAACATAGCATGGACTGGATGAGATCAGAGGCAATATAGACTGTTATGGCTTTCAATAAATTTCCACTTAATAAGCAATTTTTACTGAAAAATGGGCACATATAGAATCTACAGTAAACATGTGAGACAAAATGGCTAATGCACTAAACAGCATAGGCCTACACAAGGAACAATTTAGTACAAAAATTTTGAATAGCATTTTTGAGATACAAGTTCCATTTTGTGTAGCAATTTTCAAAATTTGCATAGCAATTTTCACTGTCAAACTTTTCTTCTTTTATGCAGAACTCTGATTCATGCCCAGATGCTATTCCCTGCGATGATACGGCGTTCAGTTATATGCTGAAACTAAACCTAAACATTGACTTAATGTGGCAGCATTGTTCCACGAAAAGTGCTGTCTGCAATAGTTCTTTATGGATCTGCAGAAACAAGGCACAAAATATTGACTTCAATTCCATATCAGACTGAATCTATCAGCAGGGAGCTGTCACTGGAATCAGCTCCTTGCTTTGCTGTACAGTGTAAGGTCCTCCAGAAAGTGTGTCAAAAACATTCACTCGACAATCTTGATGCACTGCTAACAAACTGGAACAGGGCCAGAAGACAGTCAGTAACCTTACTGTTTTCTTCAACCATGCCCCGGCAGTTTGCATGCTTCTTAAATCCAGGGACTTTTCCTAAATTTTGAGTTTGCAATCCGTTTCTAAAAGTGTTCTCAAACTTCTCATATGTATTACATACAAGGTCTACTATGGGTATTGCTGCAGCCTCATTCAGGGTAGTCAGAATGATGTCAATTTGAAAGATTTCCAAAATAATCAAGTTTTCACACATTTCATAAAATAATTATGAGGCATGTGTAAAGTACTCTTACTATGCCCTTCATACTATTTTCGAAAGATTAACTCCTGTAATTTTGCCCTCAATGCTTTTTCTTCAGAGTTGTTTGTGCTAGACCTTGCACTATCCTAACATATTTGTATATGGTGATGTGTAGAGCCTACAATCTTGGACAAAACTCCTTGGGACACCCCTCTCCCCTCCGCAATGTTGACCACAGTTAGCCTATTCATGGCATACAGTCACTCCTTTAGCGCAACACTGAAAGGGGGGAGCGGGGGAGGGGGATTCATGCAAGCATTTGAACTGCATTCAAGAATATTATGGCAAAGTGTCCCAACAGTTTTGTCCAAGATTGTCTGAGAATTTCGAGAATTTAGAACTACTTGCGTCACACAGTAGAAAGTGTCACGATCGTTCAGGTAGTTGTTCTCAACAGTGTCCTGTTTTTGGTTTGCACTGTCCTAGCAGGTAAAAATGAAAAAAACATTGAAAAGATGTTCGTGTTTATGTATTTTAATTTGTTCAAAACAGTGACGAGTGAACCTGATAAATGCATTTTGGAGAACAGAAACACTGTTGTATCCTGCCTATTACTTCATTTTAGAGTAATTTACTGTGTTCTCTAAAGAAAAATATATGCCGTACATGCGAACTTGACGAGACTGGCAGTGAAAGATAAGTTTAATCAAACGGTCTACCATTTACTTTGAAAGCAAATTTGGAAGCAAAATGCAATGAAATTGCTTCGTTTAAAGAGGGAAAAAAACATGCGTAACCAGTTTCGTGTAACGTGAAAAATAGAGTCACAGGGG
The DNA here is from genome assembly GCA_037179385.1 of Holothuria scabra. Taxonomy (NCBI): domain Eukaryota; kingdom Metazoa; phylum Echinodermata; class Holothuroidea; order Aspidochirotida; family Holothuriidae; genus Holothuria; species Holothuria scabra. Next base: position 56,670,885 of record CM074184.1, read on the forward strand.
TGCAATTTGCTTCAAAATATGCCAAAAACCAGCCTTAACTAACGATCTACAATCATTATAATTAAAAGCTTGGCTCTCAGATGTGCTTTTAACATTTCATGGTACATCGTGGCGCTCTTTTAGTTAATATCTCGTCTCCTTACCACCAGTTTGCAATAGAAGTCAGACTTTTCTATCCATGGAAGACATTGTTTTGGTTATATGTATATATATAGTATCTATCGGAATAGAACGTATTCTGGCAATTACCCGGGTCTAAAAAATATTTAAAAGTCTCTTTCCATATTTTAAATGTTAAAGCATTGGCTCTAAAATTGCCTCCTCCAAGTTTAAATTTGTATTTAATTGAGTTTGCATCTGGATTACGAGGTGGAATTGGTAGGCATTCTGCCGGTACCTCCGCCCATAGCTTACGAGCTGCAAATTCCCCGCGAATACCTGCAACAGTCTTTTCTTTATTATCATCCCAACTCTAAATAAATGTAAACAAATGAATCAAAAACATTTAAACAACTCTTTATGCTACTTTCATTACGCTAAAATCCTCAGACCTATAAGCCTATGAAAAAACTTTTCCGCAAAAGTCGGCCCAAAAAATTAACCATTATCTATTGAATTTGTTCTCGTAAATAGTACGTGTGGAGCTACAGTAAGACAATCTTAGACAAAACTCCTTGGGACACCTCGCTCCCCTTCGCAATGTTGACCACAGTTAGCCTATTCACCGAATACAGTCACTCTTTCAACGCAACATTGAAAGGGGGGGGGGAAGGGGGAGGGGGATTCATGCAAGCCTTTGAACTGGAATTCAAGAATATTATGGCAAAGTGTCCCAACAGTTTTGTCCAAGATTGTAGCTCTCATGTTTCTGTGGAAGAAGTTTGATCTCTATGGGAAGTCTCTGAGCTATTGTAACAGTAGCACTTACAGAGTGCCTCATACTTCATACACAGCTGCATACGTTGAAGTTGCACCATCGACAAAGTAACTAGCGGCCAATATATGCACGTAAAAGTTTCATGAATAGGCATAATTACCTTTGCTGTTTTAAACGTACTCAAGTATCTGGGTACTTTCCTTGCTGCTTTTTGCAGTGTTTCCAGTTGTAAGCCTTTGTGCAGTATTCCCGTTGTCATTTCCAAAATTGTATCGCAAATTTTGCTACACCTATTTTCATTTGTGTCGCAAGTCTGCCATTTTGCATCACATTTTGCGATGTGATACCGGATAAATTATTCCCTGCAACATGTAGGAATTCATTACATGTCTGGATCATATTTCAAAATGCTCTGGAATATTTCTTATAAGAAACTAATTAATTTGAACCAAATACACTGCCACTGATTTTGAGATAACCAATTACCTTTTTTCACAAATGATGGTAGAAACTATTAGGTGATTCAGACTTTGAACCTATTGCAGAAAACATGGTAGAAAATGGATGATGTGATATTTTTTAATTGCATTTACTCAATCAAATTTTTGAAGTCAACAACAGTGTGGCCTGAAGCGTCCTAATTACCCTGTATCTTAAAATTAAATTAAATTAAGGCAGTGTGGTATGTGCAGCATCTATAAGTGACTCTCAAAGAGAGAAACTGAGATATTTGAAAAGAGTATTTTTATCATTCTACACTAAAATTCAAATGATGCAATCTTTAGAGATCTCCCAATGTATAGGATTTGCATGGTTTCATAGTTAGGAGGGCTGTTTTCTGTAGGGCTCCCACACTTCAGAAACAGTAAAATTTAGAACTTTTTCCAGACTTTTTGAAGAAAAAAATGAAAACTTTAGTACTCGAATATTAAGAATTTTGCTAAGGGGTCTTCGTTTCTAAATGTTAACCCAGCATGGAAACACACTGCACTTAACAAAATTGGAAAGTACCAAGACCAAGACCAAAGTACCAAGACCAATTTTCCAGATCAAGAACCTAAAATTCAATGATTTCCAGGACCATGATTACATTCCAAAATTTTCCTATTTTCCCTACTCTTTGGGTATCTTGTTTGCATGCCATTATTTTAATTGCTACGGTATACAGGTATTTCTTTTAAGTATTATAATAAACATTCACCTGGACACCAGTTGCATACCACTACACTGGCACTGCTTCACTCGACATACTGTACATAGCTATAGCTGGCTACCTGCACTTTGCCTCGTTTTATGACATAATGACAGCGTAACTGAGTGAAACTTGAAGAGGTCACATACCAATTGATTACTAGAATGTAGAACAACAAACAAAACTTAAACTGAAGGTTTGATGAGTTTATAGAGTATAACCTCAGACTGTAGAATGGAGAGCCATGGGGCTCCATGGTCAAGGAGCTGGGAAAAAATGAGAAACTGGGAGGCCCTTTTCCAGGAAATTTCCCTTTTCAGTTCTGTACTGTTTACTGTACATAAAAGACTGAGAGAATTATGGGAAATTTTTACTCACTTCCCCGGAAAATAATTTTACTCCCTTCCTTGGATGGTGTCACTTTTTCCAGCCCTGATCCACGGGAAATTAAATTAATATACTGTAGTAGGTCTAAGTTCCATCCTACTAACTAGTTTTATGTGTAACACAGGTCTTAAGTTTTAGATTTTCCAGGTGTGTTATAAACACTCCTCAGGAAATTAAGGAGTGTGGTAGGTACAGTAGACCGGGAACTTATGCAATCCCGAAATTGTTTAACATATCCTGTGCAGTAAATGTTACGGCGGGGATTGCGTGCCTTTGAATCATGTCGGCCGTCAACGTTCAAATAAAAACATTAAGGGGACTGCGATGTTCAAACACCACAGTCACGACTCTCAAAAAATCATCACGCCTACGAGAAAAAAATGTTTAAAATGTTAACGACCTCATGTAAGGTTCAACAATCTATCATGTCATTAATTTATTTTAAAAATAGTGATACAACCTTTGCTTTGTGCGCAGCATTTTATTGAAAACTGGAGTGTGCCGCAACAAGCAAAAATGGCTGTGACCGGCTGGAAGAAAACAAATTGGTTAGAAAATTAGGCCTCAAACCCCATCCAACTTGTTCCAAGTACTGACACGTAAGATGCAAAGATAACTCTTGGTCACACGGGATCAACCCGATGTTCCCGGGGATCAATATTCCCAAGGTTCGATGTTCCCCGCCTTTGTATCTTGATTTGTCATTGTTCCCAAGTATCGTTATTCCCTGGGTTCGATGTTCCCAGAAGTGCGGATGTTCCCAAAATTCGGAAACATTGAACCTCGGGTTCACGAACCTTGGGAACAATGACATAGCCCCGGTTACACACATACATGGAATCAAACAACCTATTTATATCTCCTTCATGCACATGCTGCCAGAGTAATTTTCCTTGTTCTCTTTTCATGTCAGTTAACGTGAAATTTCTGCTTTTGTTTGTTACAATGCCATTGCTGCGGTTTCCTGTGTTTCATTTTCAAAGTCGCAGGGTTTAACAAAATTCTTTGGTTTTAAATTATGAAATTTAAAAAAATCCGTTTCAGTAGACGTTAACTAAAATTCAGCAGTATTTCGTCCCAAATGTGACTTGTCCGCATCCAGATAAAGTGGGTAGTTAAAAAATGTGGTTAGAAAAGGGGGCAAGGTGGACCAAATAAACAGGTGGAAAACTAATCCAGAAGGCAAAGCAGGAGACCAGTTTTCAACAATAGCAAGGTAAGTTTAGCTCTTCTAATACGATTACACGGAAAAGCCGCCGCAGCTTTGAATGCTCCTCAACACCAGTCAAAAGACCAGTTAAAAGGGACACAAAAGAAGGGGATGACTTAGCTTGATAGTACTTAGGTAGGATAAGTGAAGTTAAATATCACACTAGAAAATCGATGTGAGGATTGTGATGATAAAAGCATACCTAGACAGGCTAATGAATCTTTTGAATAGGACCTACAACATTATTTCAAAATAAAAGTGGTCGAGTGGCCTAACTTGCCCGTATATCGGCAATCAAGCCTCTGTTGCCTTGTAACCTACGGGCGCAACGGAATGAGAAAATATATTTTTTTAGTAAATTCGCTCCAAGCCAAGTCCGTAATCCACAACCCTGTTCAAGGGCTTGTCCTCCAAGTCTTGTTCAAGGGAAGCATTAACAAGCCCGGGCCGATTTCACTTACAATAATTTAGCGGTCATTACTAAGTCGCTCGCTAAGTAGATATCATAAATTCATTAATGGTAGCGATGAAAATAAATCTTGGGCTTCACTAAAGGCTATGGCAAACAACACAACTTAGCGATGGAGAATTGATCCCTTTAGTTTAGCTAGTGAAATCATTTTGGAAAATCGGTTGCTTAAGTGTGACCGATTTAAGATTTAGCAATGGAGTTCGGCGTTAGCGATGATCGCTAAACGTAGGCCTACGTGAAATCAACCCCAGATTAAGTGAAGTTACGGAAAGTGTTCTTACCTGAAGCAAAGATCATAATTATACTCCACACGAAAAGTATGAACGGTATATATCCAACTTAGTAATCCTAGGCTTTAACCAATAAGCCTCATTAGTCTCGGCGTGTGTCATTATCTAAGATAAACTCGACAGCCTACAAGTTAAGAAAACAGCTCGTTAAGTCTACAACAAAAGTTTAAGTAGTTCTCGTGCCTCTTGTTTACAAAACATAAATGCTAGCCAGCCCCGTTCTCCCACGGTCCACATTATATGGTACGTGAACATTTTGTGCACCTGGGTAAAATACATTTTCACTGCGCGCGGTAACCTTTGATATCACCGCTGCAGACTGTATGACGCCATGGTTGTCTAGAACTTTGGGCCGAGCGTCTAGCATTCCAGTCATAAAGGCGCCGCACTGTGACCTGACTAGAGAGTGTCCTGCATTTTTTGCAACAACCCAAGAGACCGGAAAATGAACTAAGATTCGCTAACTTAAACGAGGAAGGGATAAATATAAAAACATACAGATCATTACACATAATTTTTTGATCTCACAGAATTTTTTCTCATTTTCGGTCTTGCGATCCTTTTCACAATTTCGACCTCATGACCCCTTTGATCTCGTGAACTGATTTTCCCTCTCGCGGACTGACGGACCTATCTCATTTTAATTTTCGGCCTTTTTTGGGCTGCCCCTTTCCCCCCACCCGTCGCCCATTACGGTGACGTGTATCAATACACCTGCTCTTGTATCGGTTGCACTCGCCGTTAGAGAAGTACATTTGGCTTCCATGCGAAGGTTTATGCTTTTCAAGTTTTAGGCCTTACGGACTTTTGGAAACTCAAATCAAATGCAAAGATGATAATTATTGTTTAGCGCAAGTGCTACCATGCATGCGCTGGCTACGGGCTTGCCAATAAATGGAGGTAGCTCTGCTCCCGATAAAACTCCTCGTCGTGGCGAATCCCCATTTACAGGTTAAATTTTGATTGTAAAGCCTTTCAGTTTGATAAAAAGTATTGAATTTGATGCTGTTCACCAATTGAGAAATTTTTGCTTTCTAACTTTTGGAGCCTTATTTGATTGGAAAGTATTCCTTCACCATCAAATAAGAACAAAAATGTGACCCTTAAAACCAAAAGAGAGAAAAAAAAACTTGTTGGAAAAAGTTATACCCCGCCTGTTTTTTTGTACCTCCACGCACTCTGTACGAAAGTTACACCCGATTACAGCCTCCATTTAGATTAGTTTACCAATATTCACCATGGCTGACACTAACACTCTCCCCCTTCGCCAAAGTAAAGTACGACCAGATCCAACCTGACTATGAGTATGACATCAATCTCACGTATCTGTGGATCGAGAATTTCCCTTCTATAGATCAGCCGTGACCTAAGGGCCTCCCTTGAATGTCACTGTACAATATATCGTGCATAATTGAGTAAAGGAATCATTTACATATTACATAGCAGCGTACCGTATATTGCACTGAGAACTAGGTCACCTGCAAGGGTCATGATGAACAATTACATTGGTGCCTGGGAATAAATATGACTCATGCTTTTCGCGGGGTCAAGACTTTGACATGACAATTTGGCTGTCCCATAATGGGACGTTCACAGTTGATGCTTTAGGTAGGCAGATTGATCATTATCAAGACTGTACAGACTAGGAAGGGGTGGGGGGGTGCACCAGCCCTTTATGTCAAAAAATGTCAAACGAAATTGGACAGATATTTGTCTCAGTCAGGCCCAGGGGAGCTTGAAAGTTAAACAGGTATGAAGTCGGTCAAAAACCGCCGCCTCTTTCCAGTTGTGGCTCAGTGGCTTGTTTTCCCTTCTCCAACCAAAAGGGATTAGAATAACATTATGAAAACTTGCAGTCATACTATTTTGAAGTGAAGCTTCGCGTGACCGCTATAGGAAGAATGCGTCGGTCAATATTTGTACCCAGACACATGACCCAACCATTCGTGAATCGCGCCGGTTACGATAGCGCGAAGTGAGAAAATAACAGTTGACATCTTTGTTTGCATGACTGTTATTGAAATTTTAACTGCATTTTCAAAAACTTTTAGCGAGAAGCTGAAAATGTCCCACCTGCTTTACACTAAAACTGCAAGTAACATATGATCTAATTTTAGAAGGCCATGGCCACTGGTTTCCGGTAAAGCCACAAACGCATAAATATTGGGTTATTCGGAAAATAAATCACTCAAAATTTGAACTAAGGATAGATCTGCATCGTCGAAATGGATTTGAGTTTGTTTCCGAAACAAAGTTAGCCCTTGTACTGTTGTAAAAGAGTCGCTCGGGTTTGGTACCCGTTTGTAGGCTATTAGCGGTGGTTTCGAAAATAACTTTTTAAGTGTTGGGTGGGCGGTAATTAAACACCAATATTCAGTTAAACATCTTTTTAAAGCCTTAGTTTTAATATGTGGTGAGTACAGAAACTTAAAAACGAAGGGTGGTGTGGATTCCTTTAGTTTCGGTGATAAATGCGAAGCATGCGCCTCAAAATTAATTTCGGAAGTTATTTCCAAAATGTAGAAGTCTGGGTAATTTCGCCGATTCAGATTTTCTTAAAATGATTTGATTTAGTGATAGAGCCTTGGCGGTTGTTACACAAACATAAGTGTCGGAGGGTTAAACTTTAATAAAATAAATTCCTTGAAAGAGCTTTCAGGGTGTCTTTAGTTGCGAGATAAGTATTGAAATGTTTTGGTTGGTTTGGAATATGTTCGGGTATCATGATGATTTGAAAGTGCAAAACGATTTCCTCGAGAAAGAAAACGTATGAAGGGCAGAGGGATTTTGTTTCTGGCCCGCGAACCCGACCTCATGTTTGGTCTTGTAGACCCCGTTCCGCTTTTGGTTTCACGGACATTCTCGGGCTGCTTTAACAGAGAAAATATAGGGCACAGTCAGACAGGTCACACGAAAGGAGGCTTCTAGACAGAACAAAAGATTCTAGACAGTCGTCGCGCCATTCAGTCTACGCAGCAGTGGACATCAGAGAAAACGTGAGAAAACACCGTTATTCACCCAGCTGCACAAACATTGTCGTATGATTGACATATGCGGAATGTTTGATGTCTTTGAACCCTGGGAGAACGGGACAGCTAAAACCTGCGACGCGCGTAGAAACTTCGCTGTGAAGTATGGAGGTTCACTAGTTCTTAATAGTTTTCTTCGTTTTACTCCGCGCCGTGTACGGAAAAGGTTCTACATTGCTTAACAGCCTCTCCTAGGTATCAGTCTGCTAATGCACTGTTAAGCTGAAATTGGTCCTGGTAATTATGTTTGCCCATATTTATGACGCTTTAAATTGGTGTAACTAATTCAAATTTGGATATAAAAACTTTTGTTTGGAATATATTATCTTTTCCAAAGGTAAGTTAAAACAGTTTTGTTTTGTTATGGCATGTGGGGAAAATATGCTGGGTCCGGCCGTGCTACGCATAAGTTACTAAGAACCGACTACCCCACCCCCTTTAACCGAGTATGGTTGTCGTATACAGTAGCCTTCAAAATTCCATCAACCCAAGTAAACTAGGTGTAGTATGATCTGACGCTGCATTCAATCGGTGAACTTTGCATTTTTTTTTTTTTTAGGATAGGCCCGAAATTACCATTCATAATTTCACCTGAACTTTTTTATAACGTTATGCCGATTGTGTAAATATTTTTAAGTTGGTGCTTATGAACAACTTAGGCCGGGTTTTTGCAGTACTGTTCATGGTACCGGTATATGAAGAAATAAATGGCGCAACTCCATCTGTAGCGGGTCGTGCGGACCTGGGTGCAAATATCCAGTCAATAGACCGTTTACTTTCTTAACTTTACAAACCTTGGTTTTGGCAAAGGTTATCTCTAAATGTTTTCTCTGCAATTCTTTTGTTTTCATCATTTTTGAAAAAGAGTGTGTTGGAGGGGGTTGGGGGTTGGGGATATCCTCCCTTCCAGAAAACGAACGGGGACGCGTACCCCATGATCCACGGCCATGATTAGGGATGAGAGGATTAGCTACGTTTTAGTTTATCGGGGTTTGGTAGACTTTGGGCGTCCATTTACTCCGTAACTCTCAAACCAATTGATATAAGCAATTTTTAAGATAGTACGGTAAGCCTTTCTGTAGATATTGAGAGGTTGTTGGGAAAATGAAATTACAACTGAGCAATACTGTTAGCCCTTTAAATGTTTTGAGTAGCAGGGTTGGGATTTGGGGGTATTCTATATAGCGCAATTCACACATAGTTCGTGACAACAGACTTGATCCCATGATTTCTTGAATTTTTTTTTGCCTGGCGGTTAACTCTATGGAGATGAAAGAATATCGGAACTAGAGTGTATCTTGGAGTTTTTTTGTGGAGTTTTTTTTGTATATCACGCAATTATATAACTGATAGAACTTTGTAGGTTATAGAGATTTCTGGTATACTTTTAGGTCTTTCTTTGACCTCTACCAAAAACAACATACAACAACATGACAAATCTATATACCACGTATGAAAGTTGTTGGGCAATCCTATCTGAAGATATTGTGTTTACAAGCCATTTTCGGCGTTTTCGCAATTTTACCACTGGTGACCTCAAATGACCTTTGACCTCTACCAAAAACAATAGGGTTCTTCTTCTCAACATGACGAATCTATATACCAAGTATGAAAAGTGTCGGTCACTCCTATCTAAAGATATCGTGTTTACAAGCCATTTTCGAAGTTTTCGCAATTTTACTGCTATTGACCTCAAATGACCTTTGACCTCTACCAAAAACAATAGGCTTCTCTCTCTCAACATGAAAAATCTATATACCAAATATGAAGAGTGTTGGTCTCTCCTAACTGAAGATATCATGTTTACAAGCCATTTTCAGTGTTTTCGCAATTTTACCGCTGGTGACCTCAAATGACCTTTGACCTCTACCAAAAACAATAGGGTTCTTCCTCTAAACATGAAAAATCTATATACCAAGTATGAAAATTGTTGGGCAATCCTATCTGAAGATATTGTGTTTACAAGCCATTTTCGGCGTTTTCGCAATTTTACCGCTGGTGACCTCAAATGACCTTTAACCTCTACCAAAAACAATAGGGTTCTTCTTCTCAACATGACAAATCTATATACCAAGTATGAAAATTGTCGGGCAATCCTATCTGAAGATATCGTGTTTACAAGCCATTTTCGGCGTTTTCGCAATTTTACCGCTGGTGACCTCAAATGACCTTTAACCTCTACCAAAAACAATAGGGTTCTTCTTGTCAACATGACAAATCTATATACCAAGTATGAAAAGTGTCGGTCACTCCTATCTGAAGATATCGTGTTTACAAGCTATTTTTGAAATTGTCGCAATTTTACCGCTGGTGACCTCAAATGACCTTTGACCTCTACCAAAAACAATAGGGTTCTTCCTCTCAACATGATAAATCTATATACCAAATATGAAAAGTGTCGGGCATTCCTATCTTAAGATATCGTGTTTACAAGCAAGTGTCACAAACACACACACACACATACACACACGACATCACCATCGCATAGATTCCTTGCCTGCCTACCGCAAGGAATCAAAAATACAAACAACAGTGCATTCGACACACATGCGAGTAAGGATGCCCTTCTGTGTTACTTAAAAATGGTTATTATTCCGTGTAGACTAACACCTAAGGCTTCAAATCGATTTCCAAACCATCTGTTTTCACTACGTTAGCTTAACAAGTTTGTTCTTGCCATAGGTATTCATCCAAAGCAAGAGACTACCATTTCCGTGTAATCGGATTAGGAAATGAATGAGCTATAGACTCGGCCTTCTGTTGGTGAACACTCGTCCCTTCCAACTAATCTCAGCTAAGTTGAACTGTTCATTTGTGCCTCGAATTTTCAGCACTTCTGTACTCTGTCTTACTCGTATCCTTTCTGTCCAAAATGTCCCCAAACTGCCAACTCGTCCGCGACGCAACAATGGCATCGCGGACGAGTGTAAAGTGGAACGGAACAGCACTTCTTTTTCTATAATTTATGTGGTGTTATTACGTTTACTATCACAATATATTATCGTAAAAATAACTTGGAACTTCAAACAGTAAATGTTTCCGTTGATATGACCATATTAACAACCAGACTGCAAGCTTAATTAAACAGATCGACACATTGACACAAAGCCTGACAAAAGCGAGGCCAAGAAGCATTACTTGAAACGACTGAAAAATTCCTACGGTCATAGATTATAAGCGATCCTACATTTATATACTCAAATAATCCCCACTGAGAACAAATCAAGTGTAAGGAAGGTCTGTCGGTGTCTGCGTTGATGGTGCGCAGACACTGGGTATAGTAATGAAGACAACAAAGTATAGGAAAGAGTAAACACGCAGAGGAAAGTAGAAACAAGCAGAACGTTGACACGATGGGACTTATACGTGAGCTGTACTGTAGTACTGTATGCTATTTTATAAACCAATTTGATACCAGAGTTACCAATCTTTACTGTATCTAGGTGTGCAAAAATCAGGCTTGGGGTAATCATAATCAGTAAATCGTAATCGATTGCAATCGATTACACATTTTGAAGTAGTTGTAATCGCAATCGATTACTTTTGTGAAAATCACAAAGTAATTGCAATCGTAGTCGATTACAATGGCAAAGTAATTGCAATCGTGGTTTCATTTCTGACTACATTGAAGTTGAATTGAACAAAGAAGTAAAGTTACTAAACAATTTTTTCAGTGCTTGGTTCTTCTGTTGGAATGACAAAATTTAATTGTCCCTCTATCTTGGATGTTCCAGCTTGAAATGAGTGAGAAGTGCATGGGTTCAATAATCTCTAGTTTGGGAGGACTTGCTTCTGTCCAGGCTTATCTAGAGCAATGTCCATGGCCTTTTCTCCAGTTGTGGGCACTGGACTGTTTTGCCTACTACATTGTTTATGTGGGAAAGAAAATGTAATCACGATTGCAATCAAGATTACACTGGAATGCAATCACAATCACAATCACAAACTTTTTTAGACATCTACTGAAATTGTAGTTTGAGGTGACTACCTTTACTTTAGTAGGGAGAATTGCTACAGTCGGGGGTGAGATTGAAGAGTATATATGCTGTACTTTTCACATGCTTGTAAACAGACACCAAAGGAGCTTAATTCCCAACAAAGACTGCAACTGTCAAAACAAAGACAGAACACTATTTATCTGATCAAGGAATGTCCGTAATCACACTAGCATGATCGATAAAGGACTGCTACCATTACATTGCCTGCCTGTAAAAATAACTGTTGTCAATTTCTGTTACAACACTGCTGTGAAGTGTTTTGCCTTTAACTGCTGTACTTGAAGAAAACTTACTGGGATTCTGATTCTCCATTGCACTGTAGAAAGAAACCAAGGCTTTTAGTTGGTCGGTCTCCACTCTGAGTCGTCCTTAACATTGCCATTATCTTCCTGTTAGTAAAGAACAAAACAGTAAAAGTGAAAAGGGTAAACTTAATGGTTAGTCACCTACTATAAGCAGGAAATTTGTGAAATTTTGTGAAATTAGAAAACTGTTATGGATTGAAATGTTTTAGTGAGCACTACATTATTAACTTCAATGGCAGTTTGTACATTAATGACTGTGCAAAACGGAATTTGGCTTTAAGAACACCAAGAATTTATGTCTTTGGAGAGGAGGAAGTACTTAAACTTCATGCAGTGCTTCTGCCAAAGGGGGGTCAGGGGGGATTTGTTCCCCCTTCCCAGAAAAAGGTAGCTGAGATATTGCCCCCTTTTCATTTCCATAAAAATTAGAAAACTGCCAATATCTTGGTTTTGTACTTAAAAAAGAGGACACTTTTGCAGCAATATTTGAACTTTCATAAATAAATGGCCTTTAAAACCCTTCAAATTTCCCCCTACAGAGGCCTTAAAGAAAGCATTTGTACCCTGAACCCCTCATAGCTTAAGCCTATGACAATATCAATTTGGACTTTGGGTTGAGCAGTTTATTTAACAACCCCCCCTCCCCTCTCTATCTTTTGTGTTTCTGGTGGAATCCCTGTCATGGGTCACAAGAGAGCTTTCAATGCTTTGGGACATTGCCTCACTATATCCTGTACATGTGCCTTTTAAATCATACTGCACACAATTTGCTTCTTTGATTTCACTATCTTAAAGTGTACCTCAAGTCAAAAAATTCAAAAATATATTTAAAGAACATGAAAAATAAATTCCAACAGTCCAACTCCCATCTTCACAGGACATTCCTGAGCTGAGATATAAAGTGTTCAAGTTTATTCACTCAAATTAAAATGGTACATTGCACAACAATCTGTGATGTTATTGTTGTACTATTCAAATTACAATCTTTGTATTTCTTTGTTTTTCTGAACATTACTGCACCTTGTGCCAAGGTGTGATAGCACTCTTACTCTTATGAGGTGATGTAATTAATTAAGCCCTCCCTGTGCAACATGCTATGCAAGCAAACAGGAAGTATTCAAGGTCATAAAAACCTTTTTTATTTTAAAGGGAAACAAAGCATGTTATGTGAGTTGCACAACAAGAAAGCCACAAATTATTGTACAATGGACCAATTTGTTTTTAAGTGAATAAATTTCAACATTTTATATCTCAGCTCAGGAATGTCATATGAAGGTGGGAGTTGGACTGTTAGAATACATCTTTCATGATATTAACTATTTGAATTTTTTTAACTTGAGTAAAACTTTAATGTTCGGTTTTTTTCTGTTGTTTTCCTTTGTTCTCTTCTCTCTTTTTTTCTTGTCCTGAGGATGAGTGATAATGGGCGTGGGCATCAGCAAGGGGGGCAAGAGGGGCCACTTGCCCCCCTCCCCTGGAAAATTAAACTTGAGAAAAAATTACTTAAAAATTAAAATAAAAAATAAATCATCAAAATATTTTCACTCACAGCGTCAGTTTCTACTTGTGAAATGTGCGGACATTAATCTGCCCCTTTCTGACAAAAAGAAGTAACCCACTTTTTCAATATTTTGAGTTATTTGCCAAAACGTGTTACCTCAAAGCCAACAGAAATGATTCTACATGGCACAAGGACACCTGCTATAAGTAACTGAACAATTTGTAACTTAAACATTGAAAAATATTTTTTTCTAGGTGTTAGATTGTTTTGCCGTCTGCACTTAATGTTACCAACATTTGTTCCCTTATTCGGCACTCTTTTGTTTGCGACTAAGTATCTTAGGTTGTTTTGTTTTTGTACTTTACACTTTTTCTTTCAAGGGAGTGTTCTGCCTTTAATGTTAAGCCCCCAAGGGTTTTGTAGATCACTCTCTTTCACTACTCTGTCTATTCTATATTGTTACTATGTAACTGTTATATTATGTAATATCGTACATTGTAGTGAAAAAACAAATAAATGAAATGAAATGAAATGAAATATTTTTCTCCTGAAATTCATTGCAAAAGCAGACTAATGTGGTCTACTTCCTTTTGTGAGAAAACAGCACCCATGTGAATATGTACACTTTTCTGACAGATAGAAGTATGATCTTTAATGTTTAGTTTCAATATTCTTTCATATTTTTTTAAGAGAAAATGTTCTGTTTTGTTTTAAATAGGAGATGTTGTAAAAGTTGATTACCAAGATTTTCAATGTGGATTACTTCTTTTTGTAAGAAAAAAATCAGTCAAAATATTCCTTACAATATCTGACAGAAAGAAGTAAAAGCCATTGCTTCTTTTTGTCAGGAACAGTTTGGTCAAAACAATTCTTGTATTTTCTGACAGAAAGAAGTAAAAGCCCTTTGCTTCTCTTTGTCAGAAACAGTGTAGTGAAAATAATAGTTGTACTTTCTGACAGAAAGAAGTACAAGCCATTGCTTCTTTTTGTCTGAAAAGAATGTAAATATAGTTTTCCATGAGGGTTACTTCTTTTCTTGGCTGATTATCTCAGGAAATAGACTACATCTTAGAATATTTAATATCTGAAAATTTAAGTTTCAGTAAGCGAAAAAAGAATATGAAATAAAATCAATTTTGAAAAAATGTGGATTACTTCTTTTTGTCAGAAAGGGGCAGATTTGACCAGGAAATGAATAGCAAAAGAGAAGATGGTATGCTGAATAGTGAAATCGTAATTTGGGGACCATCATTCATGATATCTATTGGAAATTTGTAATTGTAAAAACTATGCCAAAATCATTATCATACTAGTTGTCAGGTACATGGTGTGCATATGGCATCCGACTATTGATGAATGTGTTGGTCTTGGTTTGGTCCCGTGCTGATCTCAAGTGGCGACGTGTGCGATGTAACTGGGATATACAAGGTGAATATGTGGGGGAGGGGGGGGTATGATTCATAATTGGGTAACGGATATAGACCTGTTTGACAGTGCCTTAGCTTCGTACTGGAACAAAGCTAAGGCAATACTCTGTTGTCAATGCAGTACATAATTAGTTGGGGTTTGGGTAGGATCTGATGTCATGTGTATACCTTGAATTATCTGTAATATATTACAGCAATTTGTAACGATCATGCTATCAGCATCAATACTTTTTCCATGCAAAATCTTGAAGTCTTGTTCATTTGAAAATAAGCATTTTCTGTTTTCAGTTTTTATAAAAAAAAAAAAAAAAAAATTTGGTGCAGTGACTTGAGAATTCATACTGCACAAGTACAGTATACAAAGGAATGACATTTTGTGTGTGTACATTGTGAGGTACAGTACTGTAATGTCTGTAATTCAAAGTGTAACGGTGTAAGTATTCATGGAAGGAAAAAATTGAAAAATTGGGAAGCTGGGAGACACCTTCCCTGGAAATATGGATTTTTTGAAGAAATTTTGGCACTTTTGCATGTACAACACACAGAAGAGGTAGAGATAATTTATCTCCCTTTATGGAAGATTTTCTGGTCCATTGTACAGAAGTTCGCTAAACTCTAGGGATTAATGCATTTGCCCATCATGTTCACTTTAAAGGGAAATATTGCATTAAAAATGCTTCAACATAGCATTAAAAGTAAATACTGTAGCTCTATTCACTTTTAAATCTTTCAGACTCAACAACAAGCCCCAGCAATAGCTTCATCTCCTCAACACTTTATAAACAAGAAGAGTTATATGTAAATTGTGTCTTTTAAAATGTTGAAAGTTTGGTTGGACAAATTATTTCTGAGTAACAAACAACTAAATTTCGCTCTGAGGGAAACCTACTTCTTGAAAAGAAGACTACCATACTGCTTTTTTTTTTATAATTATTTATAACTGTTTGCCAATAAATATTGGTTTTAAAAGGATGAAATTTTATTGTAAAACAAAAACACAATATTTCCCTTAAAATATTGCAACACATCTTTAGACATACTAGCAGGAGCAATATAATGCAGTAGATCAAAATAGCACTCGGCTACGGAACAAAAGTGCTCTGCCCTCCAGTTATCACATCAATGCATGATGAATGCAGGCTGATCTAGAGTAGCCTCATATTGTCATTTAGATAAAATTTGGCAGATTTTGTTACAGTATACAGACGCTTTTAAATCATTGAAACCTTTTTGGCAAGGATTAGAGAGGGGCAAAGGAAAAAGTTCATGAAACTGCACGACTTTTAGCTTCCCATTGCATGTTGCTGGTGGATAGTGCTGGTGGGGTCATGAAATGTTTTAAAAATGTCAGCTACCACAAGGCGATGAGAGTGCTATTACTGATTGTCACTGATAGGTACAGAGCAAACAAAAATTTATGTTTCTTGCTCTCAAGGCTTGGTCTCATGTACCCTGTGTCACTCACGTGTTACAGTACCTCGTGTTTATAGTAACGCAAAACTGCAAGATAAGCATGTTTTTCAGTCTGTGTTTTCATGTACCCCATGTTTTGTTGATTGGTTAGTGCAGGGTTGTCCAACCTTTCGCAGCAGTGGGCCACATGTAATGGTTATGAAGGACGAGGGGCCGCATTCTCCACTCATTTTTTTTTTCAATTTTTCCGACGCCCAAGGCAACAAAATGAAATCATTGAGCGTAGGGAAAACTGATTCATTGTTCGTTTTTGATTGAACAAATAAATAAATTTTAGCAAAAATTCATGGTGTTGGGCAGAATATTCGGACAAGGTTTGTTTTTTCATATTCCTCCTGAACCATTCTCAACCCCGCCCCTGTGGACAGCACTCCAATGTAGCTACATGTAGCAGACATTTGAAATGAATTATTTCATTCAAAAGTAAGCATGCCATAGCGGACGGCGAAGCTTAAAGTTGTCATCAATTAATCTGCTTATTGAATAACTCTGCAATATAGATTATTTCTGACGGGCCGGACGCAACCTTTTCGCGGGCCGGACCGTGGCCCGCCGACCTTAGGTTGGACAACCCTGGGTTAGTGCAACCATAGTAATGAGGTCAAATATTTCACACACCAATTACTGCAAAATGTTAGATAATACAGTACCTGTCATCAGTGCCATAAACACCTGTGACCTTGCTTGATTTAAACAAACACAGTGTTTAAAACTCATAACCCTGTCATTTGAGGTGGATCAAAATTAAAACACCGCCCAGCTTTTAACCTACGTTACCATGTTACTTGAGCGTGAGGAAACACGGTGTTACCTGGAATGTACGGTACATGAGACCACAGTATCAGGGATTAGGGAACTTTTTCAGGGTTCCTACCCTCTCTGAAGAATCAATTTACATCTGCACATCTGGTCTAGACCCTTTCATTGTCATTTGGGGAAGAAATACCAACACCTTGCATATACCAGAGGAGATAAAAATCTTTAAATTAATTCATATTCTGGTAGCCAAAGAAAGCTCTAGAGGTAAAAGAAGTTGTTCATAATCAAGCAGAGAATGAGCTTTGGACTATTTCTGTAAGTCCCATCACCTTGTTGACTTGCCAAAGAATTAGCCTTTGAAGGTATTAAGGGTTACATAATGATAATCAAGAGGTACTGTACAGTAAGAAGATTCAACATAGATTTATCATCTCAAAGTCACTGAAGTCAGTGATCCTTTCTCTCACTGACATAACCATATTAACTTTCCCTACATAAGTATGACAAAGTGAGTGAATGATTGATTCCACATAATAAAGGCACTTAGGCTATGCGCAAGTCTCATATTCAGTACTCACAAAAACCTGTATGGTACAATTCAACTGATATCCCAGGCCACTTACCATGGTAAGTTTCTCACAATACATGGAGCACTCAGGGAGGTGTCCTTTAGTTTGCTAATGCTCTGTACAACATGACGAAAAGTAGCTTCTGACCGGCTGTCATCTAATATTAAAGAAAAATGAAATAGCTGTAGGTGAAAGGAATTACAGATTGTGGAAGTCACAGAGAGAGTACAGTATCCTGTACCCACTGTTATGTACATACAGTATACTGTAACTTTATGGTTTAGTTAACTGCATACAGGATGTCTAGCATTTATCGGGCGCAAATGCACAGCCTCAACAAAAGTGATAATGGATCAACAATAACCAAAGTTTGTTTTGCAAGAAAATTTCTGATTTAAATGTGAGAATGCTTCTTCCCAAAATTATTGAAAATTTTCAGGTTTTCAGAGTGTTCATCTCTGTTAAAAGCCTATTACTCCTCTCACCCCCAAACAGTTGAACTCTCCCAGGGTTTTCCCTGGGTTTAGAATTGAATGTCGTGCATCTGATGCATCCATTGGTGAATCACCGGCCTGGGGGAGGGGTAAAAGGGAAATTTTGTGACTTTTGCAAGTCTCTAGACGCAAAATGGTGACACTTTTGAGGCAAATTAGTCAACACAATTTCTGTTAGTTGACGCAAAAATATTAGCACCGAATCTCACATTCATACAAATTTCGATCTACTGATAGCGGTCACATTGGCTTTATATCACCATAATTTCTGCTTCAAAAGTTTTGGTTCATCGGCATGACTTTTATTACGCGTTATTTCGCGCCCGTTGCTCACCAAAATTGACATGATTGGGCCAGCTCGCAACATTACCAGTTCAGGATAGAAAATATTGGAAATATTTCCGTTCGTGAAGAACGGGATATCATTTTTGTAGGAGTAACATTTTCACTTCAAAAGTGGAGATAAACCAGAATGCAAAAATGCATTGAGGTTTCGATGATACATACATGCTTTTTTCAATAAAAATGCTACATTTCTTGTAACAACTGGTGACCCAAAGTGACCTTTGACTTCACCGGTAAGTAACTGGTTTTTCTTTTAACCAAAACATTTCTGTAGTCAAAAAGCCAAATTTCATACTGTGCCTTAAGATATTGTGCAAACAAGGTTTTCAGAGTTTGATGCCAGGTGATACCAGATGACCATTGACCTCCACCAAAAACAACAGGTACAGTACTTTCAACTCACCATAATGTAACACATCCACATACTTATTAGGAAATCCATCCAAGTTTCCTACCTTGAGATATCCCATTTTCACAAGTTTTTCAAAGTTTGACCGATCATGACCCTTGATGTCCTTTCACCTCCACAAAAAAATCTTATGCAGACCATCTTCTCACCATAACTCATACTGTACACATACTAATTATGAAATCCATCCATGTTATGTACCTTGAGCTCTCCTAAACATGGTTTTCTGAGTTTGACCCCCTAAGACCCCAAATAACCTTTGACCTCTGCCAAAATCAATAGGGTTCTTCCTTACATCATAACGCATCAACATGTCAAGTTTGAAATCAATCCAAGCTTCCTACCTTGAGACATTGTGTTAAAAAGGTTTTCAGGATTTGTCCCTTCTGACCCTAAATGACCTTTGACCTCCACCAAAATATATAGGATTTTTCTTTACATCATAACGCATCAACATATCAAGTTTGAAATGAATCCAACTTTCCTACCATGATGTTTCACATAAACAAGGATTTCAGGGTTTGACCCCATGTGGCCCCAAATGACCTTTGACCTCCAACAAAATTTATTGGGTTTTTCCTTACATTATAACGCATCAACATATCAAGTTTGAAATGAATCAAAGTTTCCTACCTTGAGACATTGTGTTAAAAAGGTTTTCAGGATTTGTCCCTTCTGACCCTAAATGACCTTTGACCTCCAACAAAATTTATTGGGTTTTTCCTTACATTATAACACATCAACATATCAAGTTTGAAATGAATCAAAGTTTCCTACCTTGAGATATAGTGTAAACCAGGATTTCGGGGTTTGATCCCACATGACCCCAAATGAACTTTAACCTGCATCAAAATCAATAGGGTTCTTCCTTACATCATAACGCATCAACATATCAAGTTTGAAATTAATCCAAGTTTCCTACCTCGAGATAAAGTGTAAACCAGGATTTCAGGGTTTGACCCATGTGACCCCAAATGACCTTTGACCTCCACGTAAATAAATCAGATTCTTTCTTATATCATAACGCATCAACATATCAAGTTTGAAATAAATCCAAGTTTCCTACCATGAGATATCATGTAAACCAGGATTTCGGGGTTTGACCCCACATGACCCCAAATGACCTTTGACCTATCTCAGGATATCGTGTAAACAAGCAAAGTGTCACAAACACACACACATACATACACACGCACATACATGCATACATACACACACACGCCATCATAAATGCATAGGTTTCTCTTTTCATCGAAACCAAAAATCAACCGTTAATACAATAGATTTGTTTGCAGTCGATGTCACATGCCCGTTCATAGGCCAACATCATGCTCATTTCATTTTTCACCCCCAATCATGTCGGAATATTTGCGTTAATGTACTGTAGCTACTCTCCTGCTTTAACGAACCCACACTCTACATCATGTAGAGCAATCATTCATGATAATCTAGGCAGTTCGGTGCGGCCAACAATTGCACCCGAAAAACGTATCTTATGGTTCCTTTCAGATATAAATATCCCCGTATATTTTAAGCAGTTCTTGTCCAAAACAAACGTCTTGTTTCAAAAGAATCTGCAATACTGTGCACGTGAGTCAGATCCCCGAAAAATTCACGTACGCAGAGATTTGTGATGCCAATTCATGGTGAATTTGGCACGGGCTCGCCCTGCTTCGCTAGCCGGCTATATGCATGGGAAGTGCGATCGTCGTAACACAAACTCAACGGGAAAACTTGTCTCGAGACTGAGGATTTTCACACACTAAATCGCATAGGTGAAGGCGCGAGTTGTGATTGGCTGGCTAGAATCAATGCAATTGAACCAATCACGATGCAGGGACCAATTTAAATTTTGAAATGGATCGTATGCATTTGATGTCACCAAGCAAAACATGACGCCTTGTTTGGCGGAAAAAACGGACATGCACGAAAGTCTACTGCATGCGTGGGCCAAGAATTTTGCTGCATAAGACCACGTGCATCACTGTTTTTGTTTGCGATGACGTCGCTTGACAACATTGCATAAGTCCTACTGTAAATAACATTACGGAAGGAATGCTCGAAATGACTTAATTTATGCAAGATAATAATCACCAAACTTCACAAGATTCTAGGAGCTATGTGTACAAAACGTGCACAGACATGTCATGCTAAGCTTGGGGATTTGAAAAAAGGCGAAACACTGCAGCTCGATAGCCTGTACAATGTGTCTTGTGCAGAACAGTTTGTATAGCGACTTACGCGGCGCTTTCTGCGAGAAAGCAAGGAAAAGACATTGAATGCAGTTCTAAATCTAATTCCATGTAATACTACAGGTTATAGCGGAAAATATGAAACTATCACTTCCATGGCAGGAGTAAAATTTTACGTTTGTGATTATCAATGCATCCTGTTTTGGCGGGAAGTTAAACGGTTGAGTTTACGGGAATTTTACGAAACTAAGGGCAAGTTGCAAGTATATTTTAGCCCCCTTTTCAGATTGCAAATAATCGGTGGCAATGATCGAGTGAATGCCAGAATTTATAAAAGCAATGGAGCACGTGGCTGCAAGCAATCACAGATTGTGTGCGTACCGGTCTTTTTTTATGAAAACATGTTGGGAAAACAAGGGTTCTATGACATCATACACATAAGGTCCATCGCACTAATTTTAAGTTACCCCTACGTAAGAAACATCGTGATTGGTTCATTACTGATTTAAATCAGCCAATCGTCCTCGCGACATTGTCAATTCAGTTTTACTGTGTAACTGTTTAACGTGTAGAAACCAACCGTCTTCGCATAGAATTCTTATACTCCCATTGCATTCGTGCTACGATCAAATATCCCAAACTTTGGTTGTAGCCGGGCAAAACAGTTCAGAGATAGAGTATTTACAAGGGGGGGGGGGGTTTGACTGCAGTGTACGTTCGCAAAACTTCATTTTCCGATTTTCTGAATTGTAGGGTAACTTAAGAATGAAGTAACAGGAAATTTGTGGGATTTCATCGTAAAGATATAAAGACATGGTTCATTCGTTTGACTGATAATTTTCCAAATCTGAGACATTAGCCCTGCCTCTAACCTGCAAAACGGGCGTTTGTGTTTTGGTCGTGCAAGTTGTGTTGTGACATGTAGCTACTGCGCTCCGGAGTGAGCACAACAGTTTCCTGATACAAGCCTATGAGGGCAAGTGCAGGCTAGTTAATAATACTGTGTTGTTACTTGTTCAGTGGTAGGCCCTTTGGGATGTACATACAGAGCTCCGACTCACATGCAGTGGTATGTGAATGGATGTTAAAAAAGTTGGTTGCAGTTTTACAAATAAGTCAATGATTTTGTTGTTTATGGTATTAACAACAAAAGCAATCGTTGACAGAAAGAAGAAAAATTATGGAGGCTAGCTGGCAGCAATTTTGAACATCGCGGCTGGTTTTTGAACGTCGCGGCCCCCTTGGTCTTGGAGCTTGAACGTCGCGCCCCGCGACGTTCAAAAAGCCCACGGAAAACCCTGTCTCCTACTGTAACCAACTTAGTAAAGCCTCTCTCAAAACTCATCCTCATCCAGACACTATCTCAGTTTATTGCCTCAAGAGTGACTACTGTCTACAATTCAAGACCTTAATAATCAGAAAACTCTCATTACAGTACGCTGTATACCCCATGTTATATGAGTGTAAAGTACTCTGCACTTTTTGAACTCGCTGTCAATCAAAAGCTGTGCCAACTGAGAATTTCTGTAGACTACTACAATCAAAACCTAATTAAGAAAAGTTTCCTAAATGAGAGGAGACTCAAGATGTTACAATTGCAATCGTTTTGCAAAGGTTACATCTGCATGACTCAAAAGGTATTCCCCTTTCAAGAAACCAAAATTGTAGTCTAGGGTGAGACTTGACTGGGGTAAGATTGTGAAGCACCATGGAAAAAAAAAATGGTGCCTCCTAAAGTAATAAGCAGAGCATGTCATGAAACTATTTGGAGCTAGTTCTACGGACATGATGGTAATTGCAATTTAATTGCTACAGTATTTATAGTACCCCACAATGTTGCTCTGAAATGTTTCGTGATTTCATTTTCTAAAGGATCACAACCCAGCAGTACTAGAACATGAACTACAGAGACATGCATTAATTACTGTACTTGAAGAGAACAACAACTGAAAGCTGTAAATTATTGAAAACAGCACTAAGAACTTCTGATCCCAACAGCAAAATACATGTTCCGCAGCATGCCTTTTGCGACCCAGAAAAGGGCAAATTTGCTGCAAATCCCCAATCACAAAATATACCGCACTGTATAGGCAATCAAACTCCAGGAATTCAAAAAACCAACAGCACATGGCTGTTGGGTCTTTACTGATGGCTGTGGTGCTCCCCTCAGAAATTTCTATGGAATAACATCCTCCAGCCAAAATGTTCATTTTTGCAGAGCCCTTTTTCTAGTTTACTGTATTTCGAGTCCTGGAGCTTAAACTGAACAAAATCTGCAAGTACTGCATGCATAATGCTTGTAAAATTATTCTATAAGAACAAATTTGTACAGTTTTCATACTTTGTGCTTTGACATTGTCAGACATGCCCACCATTTTGGCAAACCGAATCAGAAGCCTGATAATCACAAAACAATTGCAACTTAGGTACAGTATTCTACAAGAAGTAAACAAATTTGGACATTTTTCACACTCAGTGCTTTGACATGTAATATTGCCATCTGTAAGATATACCCGCCATTTTGGCAAACCAAACAAGTATGCTGATAATCACAAAACAATTGTACAATTTACTGGTTTTGAACCCTAATTTATAGCCATATCATGTGCACAAGCTTGTAATAAATTATGCAATTAGACAGAGCCTATTGTACTGCAGCATGTTGTTTCCTCCTTATCCCCCAAACCCAGCCCCTCCCCTTCATATGGTTTTTTCAGGCAGTTAGATGAGATTAAACGACACACCAACACGAGTGTGTTATATAGTGTCAGTTGTCTCAATAAAAAGTTTTCAGTTTAAATTTACATTCAAGTATGGTTAAAGTTCAAACTTGGTTTCCCTTTACAGTCCCCTCTTATGACAGGCAGGAAATACTGTGGGCATATTCTACTGCCCCCCCCCCCCCAAAGGTGGGTGAGACCCGGGAATATAACATGCTGCTATGCCTTCATATGGGGTAACAGCTGGTCTGAGTACAGTTTACTGTTGAGAGCTGGACTAATGATGAGTCACAACTACAGTACATACTGTACTGCATCTTGTTTAAGTGAGTCTCAGCAGACTTAGTGAGGGCTACCATCTTTTAGAAGAAGCAAGTGGTCACCTCCAGATGGTGTGTTTTCCAAGTCTTTCAATTTCTTTCTTTACAGTACAGTATCTTCTTTTTGTGGCTCAACAAGTATTTTTCACACTGTTTTAGTCTGAGACATTGAATGGTAAGGATGAAGCAAGAGTTTTTTTTGGCATGAATGTTAATATGTAGTTACATGATTATAAAAGGAACCATTCCTGAATTTGGGTAATGGGTTACACCAATTTAAATTGGGTGAGGGCGATTGCAGTTCCTCTTTTACTGCTGCAATATTCTGTGCTTCAGCACAAAATACCTTGTACTGTCATCAATTACAATCAACAAAAAACTGTCACAATACAGGTATAGTACAGTACTGTAAGTTTAGCACACTCAGTGAAAGTTGTTCTGTAAATGCAATAATAACATAACACACTGCAAAATGTTCTGTACTGTACTGTATACCCAGTATTGTACACAAAAAAATCTCAGAGAAACAGCCTTTTCCTAAAACTACACAGATACAGTCTGCGCTTCAACAGAAAAATTCGATCATCAACAAAGCATTCTACACAATATGGGTGCAATACAGTACAGTTTTGGCAAAACATTCTGCATCTACAGTACTACAGTAAATATGCACAAAAACACTGTTACTAATAGTGTTTACAGTAACATTCACTGCTGTACAAAACAAGGAAGACAAAGGTATTTTGCAATGACACTTGATTAGGTATCCTCAAAAGAAAAAAAAATAATGTGGTTGTTCGATGGACAACCATTATCCAGTAAGAATTTAAAAGCAGTTTGCTTTTTTCTGATAGAAAATTGTAATGCATTGCTGACTAATCAACTCCTTTCAACTTATTACATCATACAATATTTCACACTTCCCTGTTTGTTTTAATTTTTTTTTCAACGTCACATTTTTTTTATCATTGAAAACCAATTATTATGAACATGAACGGTCTCACTGTTAAAAATGTTTTGGACAACCAAATTTTCTTTTGTAAAACCAAAAATATTGAAATGGTTGCCTGAAGGATTACCAACATATTTTCTGAAAACCAAGGCCTGTCACAGACTGAATGTACAGTATTACAAGTTCGTCAGTTTACATTCATGAGAAGGTAAAACAGCAGTTTCAGTGCACTGAAGAATGTCAAGTGCTTTATTTTCTTGAAAATCATCTAGGAATGCTACGTAAATGAATATGGACACATCTGACTTTGTCTGTCCTTGTTACAGGTACTAGGTTTATAACAAGTCTACCATCTAGTATACATATTATTCTTGCTAGTAGTAGAATTTCATATTGAAAATGACCCTAAACTTCAAAGTGACAGCCAATGCCATTTCAGGGAATAATTTATCCTGTGTCGCATTGCAAAATGAGATGCAAAATGGCAGATTTGTGACACAAATAACCAGAAAGCCAAAAGGCTTCGTGATTCCTTGCCGCTGAAATGTAAGGCCTTTTTTCACATTGACATTGCTTTGCAATGTTTTCCAATTAACAGGGCTCCATAATGTGCCCACAAAGTACACATGCAAGGCATCCAATCTTCCTACATTGAGATCCCTCTTGCCCATTGTGAACCCAAATAACATTTGACCTCCACCAAAAACTTCTCAGACCATGTATTCACTATGTGCTATCTACATGAAAAGTTACAGGACCCTACAAGTGACCTTTCTGGAAAGACTGTGCAGGAAAGCTTGTCAGGCTTTGAACATGCTGACAAATGAACTTTGACCTTTGGGAAAATCAATAGGGATCATCTACTCAATATGACCAATCCACACTCTAAATATGAGCACAGTCACCTGTACCGTTCTTGAGATATTGGGTTTACGAAGTTTTGACCTTTTGACCTCTCGTGACCCCAAATGACCTTTGACCTCCACGAAAATCGATAGGAATCATCTACTCAATACAACCAACCCACACACCAAATATGAGCATAGTCACATGTACCGTTCTCGAGATATCGTGTTTACTCAGTTTTGACCTTTTGACCTCTCGTGACCCCAAATGACCTTTAACCTCCACCAAAAACAATAGGGATCATCTACTCAATATGACTGACCCACATACCAAATATGAGCATAGTTACATGTACTGTTCTGGAGATATCGTGTTTATGAGGTTTTGACCTTTTGACCTCTCGTGACCCCAAATGACCTTTGATCTCCACCAAAAACAATAGGGATCATCTACTTAATATGGCCAATGCACACACCAAATATGAGATTAGTCACACTTACTCGTCTTGAGATACCGTGTTTACAAGCAATTTCTAAGGAATTTACCTATTGACCTCTCGTGACCCAAATGACCTTTGACCTCCACGAAAATTGATAGCAATCATCTACTCAATATGACCAACCCACACACCAAATATGAGCATAGTCACATGTACCGTTCTCAAGATATCGTGTTTACAAGGTTTTGACCTTTTGACCTCTCGTGACCCCAAATGACCTTTGATCTCCACCAAAAACAATAGGGATCATCTACTCAATATGACCAACCCACACACCAAATATGAGGTTAGTCACACTTACCCTTCTTGAGATATCGTGTTTACTAGCAAAGCATCACATACATACTGTACACACACACATACACACACACACACACACACACACACGCACGACATCACCATCGCATAGATTCCTTGGCCTACGGCAAGGAATCAAAAACAGGTGTAGCAAAATTTGCGATACAATTTTGGAAATGACAACGGGAATACTGCACAAAGGCCTACAACTGTTCAATATACTATTAGTACATGCACACTTGTCAAGCAACGAAACACTGCAAAAAGCAGCAAGGAAAGAACCCAGACACTTGAGTATGTTCACAACAGCAAAGGTTATTAATAATGCCTACCGTATTTACTCTATTAAACGCCCTGGGGGCGTGAAATTTTTGTTAAAGGGGGCGTTTATTAGAGTCAAATTTATGTGACTTCTGATAAACTGCTACATATGGCATATTTGTCCATCTGGTTGTCAGCTTCACAATCAGCTGTGAGCTCCTCCCCAATGATCAGTAACCAAACTTCCCTATAAATATGGTAGCCACGAACAGCACTCTGAACTTTGCAAGTGTGATCAACTTTCGCCGACATCTTGATATGTAACGTTACACACAGAAGTGACTTTTTTACGTGCCCGCGGCATATGCATGCATGTATGCTGTGCACAGTATACAGCCAGGCCTCACGGTACTATACTGACCGGCTATACGCACATACATACAGTAATTGCATAATAGTTACCGTGAGTAGCACCATTAGCAGTACATACCTGTTCATAGCATTTCACTGTTAAACAATTTTCCTGTGTTGAATTTGGATTTTTATGTTAGGCTGTTCCGATAGGCTAGCGAATATTTGTATACCTACGGTATGTACAGTACCGCTTTCGAATCGCAAATGGAGCAGTATAGGTTCGCGGTATGTAATAGCGTGATGGATATCAACAGAAATTAGTTCCAGAAACATGCCTTTAACTTCAGGATACAGTATGGGACCTTAGGAGATTTCGTGGCTTCAAGGCAGGATTATTTCATTTTCCTTTTACCATATTGTCTTTGGAATTGACAATTTCACTTTATGCAATGTGACGAAAAAGTTGGGGGGCGTTTATTAGAGAGGGGGCGTTTAATAGAGTAAATACGGTTTTCACGAAACTTTTACGTACATATACTGGCGGGTAGTTACATTGTCAATGGTGCAACTTCAACATATGCAGCTGTGTATGAAGTATGAGGCACTCTGAAAGTGCTACTGTTACAATAGCTCAGAGACTTCCCTAGGGATCAAACTTCCACAGAAACACGAGAGCTAGGCTCTACACATCACCATATACAAACACATTAGGATAGTGCAAGGTCTAGCACAAACTCTGAAGAAAAAGCATCGTAGGGCAAATATACAGGAGTTAATCTTTCGAAAATGGTATGAAGGGCTTAGTAAGAGTACTTTACACATGCCTCATAATTATTTTATGAAATGTGTGAAAACTTGATTACTTTGGAAATCTTTCAAAATGACATGGTTCTGACTACCCTGAATGAGGCTGTAGTAATACCCATAGTAGGCCTTGTGTGTAATACATATGAGAAGTTTGAGAACACTTTTAGAAACGAATTGCCAACTCAAAATTTAGGAAATGTCTCAGGATTTAAGAAGCATGCAAACTGCTTATTATCATGGTGGAAGAAAAATAGTAAGGTTACTGACTGTCTTCTGGCCCTGTTCCAGTTTGTTAGCAGTACACCAAGTTTGTCGAGTGAATGTTTTTGACACACTTTCTGGAGGACCTTACACTGTACAGCAAAGCAAGGAGCTGATTCCAGTGACAGCTCCCTGCTGATAGATTCAGTCCGATATGGAATTGAAGTCAATATTTTGTGCCTTGTTTCTGCAAATCCATAAAGAACTATTGCAGACAGCACTTTTCGTAGAACAATGCTGCCACATTAAGTCAATGTTTAGGTTTAGTTTCAGCATATAACTGAACACCGTATCATAGCGGGGAATAGCATCTGGGCATATTCAGAGTTCTGCATAAAAGAAGAAAAGTTTGACAGTGAAAATTGCTTTGCAAATTTCGAAAATTGCTACACAAAATGGAACTTGTATCACAAAAATGCTATGCAAAAGTTTGGACTAAATTATTCCCTGCATTTTCAACAACATTTTACACAAACTACGAAATATCCTGCAGAAATGTAGTACAACTGACTTAACTTTAAAAGGGCAAGAACAGTCACCCCAAATTCATTTTGAGGCAACAGCTTTATCTCACAATTATTTATTCTTCTGATTTCTCCTTAAATTATCTTTCAGAGTATTTTAGGAATTCAATTTTGCACTTTACGTAAACCAAACAGTTATTCCCATTTCCCAGTTAATTTCACATTTGAGGAGAAAAAATGTTGTCACAAGACTCTCAACAGCCAATCATGAAACAGGACAGTGAACAACACAACTTCAAATTGGGGTAACTGCTCTTGCCCTTTAATCACATTGTTATGCAATGTGTGCATTGCATGCAGTGTACAGTAAGTACAGTATAGTAAACCATTTGACACAAACCAAGTACAAAGATGTACTGTGCCATACTATAAGTAGGTGCAGTAGCCTATACATCATAAAACTCATAAAAGGTGTGAGTGCAAGGTCAGTCATACACAGCAGGTTATCATTCATTCTGCATTCAGTACTACCAATTTAGCAAGTCCTCAAGGGCAAAAGCAGTCACCCAGAATTTCAAAGAAAATGAGCTACTGTACTGAACACCTAACGAACTTTCCCCTTTTTCTCTTCCCAGTAAAGTATGTTTCATGGTATTTTAGGACAAACATATTGCATCTTCAGGAAAATTTCAAGTGAGGAAAATATTGTTAAAATGTAATTCTAAAGATTCCTTCATGATATACTGTACTGTAAGAGCAGTGTTTCCGGCAAAGGGTGGGGGGGAGAGGGGGAATTTGTCTCACCTTCCCAAAGTTTCCAAAAGAAGGTGGGTACAATCCCTCCTACCGCTGTTTCAATTATAATTTACAAAATTGTTAATATCTTGGTTTCTTTTTTCAAAAGAGGCCACTTTTTCAGCAATGTTTGAATTTACAAAAATTGCCCTTAAAACCCTTTGTCACCCACATCCCAGGGGATTGGGGCAGCAATTGGTTGAGGTTTTATTTTGGCCCATTTAGGATGAACTTTTGTGCAGACAACTTTATATCATTGTAAAGATGAGAGTTTGGGGATTTTAGTGAACATGTTACTTTGACAAAGATACCTCATTACATGCAAATACATGCAAATGTGCAAATAGTTACCCAGGTACCAGTTCTTTGCATTTCTATGGTACCACATGCCTGTTTCTGTTGATTTATGGTGCAGTAGTAAGTTGAGCAAACTTATCTTTTTTGTTTGATACCAAACTTGTAAAAAATAATGGTAAATTGACAAAGTTTCATCAATTTTGGTTAAGGTATCCGGCCTAACAATACTGTAGCTGTAATGGCAAGCACTACTAACGTTAGCTTTAGGCAAGCACTAACACTAACGTTAGCGTTAGGCGTAACGTTACCGTTCGCAGTTCGCACACATTACATAGTACATACAGCCTAGGACTAACCAATTTACATACCAGACCTTCCCCCAAATGTATCTTCCAGATCATTTGCACTGGACTTGGAGCCGTTTATCCACTAAAAATTATCCCAAAATACAAACCATGGACCTCTTCAGTCCAATACAGTCCTTTACTCGCCATGATACTGTGTACTAACATTCCACAAGTACAAAATGCCATACAACTAAGACAAAAATCAGACTTCCCAGGAAATAAACATGCTTTACAGCCCTGCTGCATGTACAGTAGGCCTACATTTGAATACCATCATTTTATGCAACAAATCTATTTTTCCTGAAAAATAAGTAGAGGATGAACCACCACGTTTGCCGGTACTGTAGGTGTCGGGTGCAAACAGAGATTGTGTGATTTTACACAAAATTCATTAGTGTCAAACGTTTTGTCATAAAATTTTTTGATCATTCATTTGACAACCAAGGACATCAAAGTCTGTCAGCATTGGAATGGAATGAATGTTTGCATTTACAAATGGGGAGGTGGATAGTTTTTGTAGTTGGATACTGTAGCTGGGACGGTGGCTTTCTCTGGGAGAAGAGGAGTTGCGACTGACACAAGCTGAGATTAACTGCAAGTAGCTTTTAATTGTCAACATTGTCAACTTTAATATTTTAAATGTAAACAATCAATCACTACACCATCACAGCCCTAGGTGTTTTGTACTGAAAATAATAATATCATGTACATTATAAAAACAATAAAATTAGATAATTTTGAGCAGCAGATATATTTTTCGTTAACTTCAAGAAACATTCCAGGAGGAATCATTTATTTGATTGTGAATGCTGGGTGACCTGCACAGCCCAGCATGCTGTACTTAGAACTCTGCTTGGGATGCACTATTGATTGCTTTCATTTATATCACAAGCCCCGCCCCTTTTGGTGAAGTCTGCATTTTGTGTAGCAAGCTGAGAAGCAGCTGACTAACCATGTGAGATTGTTGACACTAAAACAATGTTGACCTTTGCTTGACGGTGGGTATGGCTTACAAATTGTGACGAAACAAGAAACCAGAATGCAAAAATGCATTGCGGTTTCGATGATACATACATGCTCTTTTCAATAAAATGCTACATTTGTTGTAACAACTGGTGACCCAGAGTGACCTTTGACTCAACCTGTAAGTAACTGGTTTTTCTTTTAACCAAAACACTTCTATATTCAAAAAGCCAAATTTCGTACTGTGCCTCAAGATATTCTGGAAACAAGGTTTACAGAGTTTGATGCCAGGTGACACCAGATGGCTATTGACCTCCACCAAAAACAACAGCCAGCACTTTCAACTCACCATAACTCATACACACACTAATTGTGAAATACATCCACGTTTCGTACTGAACCTTGAGCTGTCCTAAACAGGTTTTTGGCATTTGACCCCCTTTGACCCCAAATGACCTTTGACCACTACCAAAATCAATAGGGTTCTTCCTTACGTCATAATGCATCAACATATCAAGTTTGAAATCAATCCAAGCTTCCTACCTTGAGATATTGTGTTAAAAAGTTTTCAGGATTTTGTCCCCTTCTGACCTTTGACCTCCACCAAAATAAATAGGGTTCTTCTTTACATCATAACACATCAACATATCAAGTTTGAAATGAATCCAAGTTTCCTACGATGATGTATCATGTAAACAAAGATTTCAGGGTTTGACCCCACGTGACCCCAAATGACCTTTGACCTCCACCAAAATTAATTGGGTTTTTCTTTTAATCAAAACCTATTAATCTATCAAGTTTGAAAGGAATCCAAGTTTTTTACCTTGAGATATAGTGTAATTAAGGATTTCGGGGTTTGACCCCATAGGACCCAATGTGACCTTAGACCTCCACGAAAATCAATAGAGTTCTTTCTTACATCATAACGCATCAACATACCAAGTTTGAAATGAATCCAAGTTTCCTACCATGAGATATCGTGTGTACAAGGATCTCCGGGAATGGACCCCAAATAACCTTTTACCTCCACCAAAATTACTAGGGTTCTTCCTTACATCATAACGCATCAACATATCAAGTTTGAAATGAATCCAAGTTTCCTACCTTGCGATAAAGTGTAAACAAGGATTTCGGGGTTTGACCCCATGTGACCCCAAATGACCTTTGACTCCCACGAGAATACATTGGGTTCTTTCTCACATCATAACGCATCAACATATCAAGTTTGAAATGAATCCAAGTTTCCTACCTTGCGATATAGTGTAAACAAGGATTTCGGGGTGTGACCCCATGTGACCCCAAATGACCTTTGACCTCCACCAAAATCAATAGGGTTCTTCCTTACATCATAAGGCATGAATGTATCAAGTTTGAAATTAATCCAATTTTCTTACCATGAGATATCGTGTAAACAAGGATTTCAGGGTTTGACCCCCTTTGACCTCCACCAAAATAAATAGGGTTCTTCCTTACATAATAACGCATCAACGTATCAAGTTTGAAATTAATCCAAGTCGGGGTTTGACCCCCTGTGACCACAGATGACCTTTGACCTCCCCCAAAATCAATAGGGTTCTTCCTCTCAGTATGGGGTAGATCTGTGTACCAAGTTCGAGAATTGTCAGATTTTCCCTTCTCATGATATCGTGTAAACAAGCAATGGGTCACAAACACACACACATACACACACACACACACACACACACATACACACATACATACACACGCACATACACACACACGCCATCATGAATGCATAGGTTTCTCTTTTCATCGAAACCAAAAACTGCTGTAAATTACCTTCAACAAGAGCATCATCCTCCTCATCTTCCTGGCCATCTTCTGCTTGTACGTCCCCATTCATGGTAGCTTCAGCACCTTCAATTGGGGCTGTTTCAGTCTGCTGTGTGTCTGTCACTGGTGGTGTTTTTTCTGTTTTTTGCTGGTCGGGTGCTGCAATACAATTTACACGAGGATTTAGTTCAACTATCTCTTCTGAACTGAGGGTTACACATTTTAAAGTGGAAGCACTTTCTGTTATCTAGATACTGTATTCTCCATTTCTACTATACAGTACATACAGTATGCCAGTGCCAGTCACAAAATTCCTTTTAAGCCCTCATAAAAACATACATAACTTGATTCTCATCAATGGCCGTGATGATTTTGGATGCTAGGTGAACTTTTTAATTCTTTATTGATAAATCCTCCCGGGCCCACATAATAATAAGAACTGTTTGCATTTCCTTTTTTGAAGGAAACTTTGATCTTCAACATCTCTTCTTACAATTTTTGCATAGATATATTGCCCCAAATCAAACACTCCTCTTGTACACAGTCTGCAACAAATCAGGCAGACTTGACAGGAACACTCTGTATATATATACAATGTAGAACAAAACAGAGCCCCAAAAGCACACACTTAAAAAGGTTTTGTACTTTTGAAAATAAAAAACAAAAAGGGAGTCTGGAAGCAGTTGTGAATTTTGGGGATGATGCCATTTCTCAAAATCTCTCTCAACCAGAGCTTGAACTGATGGGTTTTCTTGGGCCTTTTGAATGTCCAAGGTGGCCGCAGCATTCAAAAAATGGCCGCGATGTTCAAAATTGCTGCCAGCTAGCCTCCATAACTTTTCTTCTTTCTGTCAACGATTGCTGTTGTTGTTAATACAATAAACGACAAAATCATTGACTTATTTGTAAAACTGCAACTACCTTTTTTAACTTCCATGCACATACCACTGCATGCAAGTCAGAGCTCTGTGTACATAGGGCCTACTACCAAGCAAGTAACAACGAAGTATTATTAACTAGCCCGCACTTGCCCTCGTAGGCTGGTATCAGGAAACTTGTGTTCACTCCGGAACTGAGTAGGTATGTGGCACCACACAACTTGCACGACCAAAACACAAACGCCAGTTTTGCAGGGTAGAGACGGGGCTAATGTCTCAGATTTGGGTATTATCAATCAAACAAATAAACCATGCCATTGTATCTTTACAGAAGACATTGCCAGTGAGTATTCCACGGTAAATGGAACAGTCCATTTGTGAAACAGGTGAGGTGAGTACTGTAGGAGCGAAGTAGACTTCCTGTTACTTCGATCTTAAAACTTACGCCACAATTCAGAAAATCGGAAAATGAAGTTGTGTGAACATACACTGCAGTCTAAGCCCCCCCAAGTAAGTACTCCATCTCTGAACGGTTTTGCCCGGCTACAACCAAAATTTGGGAAATTTGATCGTAGCACAAATGCAAAGGGAGTGTTAGAATTTTATGCGAAGACGGTTGGTTTCTGCACGTTATTCCTACAGTACACAGAAAAACTGCACTGACGACGTCACAAGTACAGTACAGCTCACGTTCAATTGGACATGTCTACGCGCAGAGCAAAGCAGAGAAAGGCAGAAACAAGCAGAGCAAAGTTGAATCACGAAGATACAAAAGTGCCGCGTAGACACTGAGTAGACACTGAGTATAATCCTCAACGTTCCTCTGCGCAGATAAACCTCATTGTGTTTGCACAATAGTCAGAATATCGATCTGTATAGGTTTGCTCACTCTTTCCCAGTCGTTTTGAAAGAATATGAAAGTAATTCACGAACAGACAGCCTGCTAGAATTGCTGTGTTAGCGCTGGAAGGGTTACAGTAGAAGCAGCCTATGTTGTGATGTGGTACAAATGAACGGGGGAATCGTACCGTAGAAAGGGGACCTAATGCAATCCCGAAATTGTTAAACATGTCCTGTGCGGTAAATGTTACGGCGGGGATTTCGTGCCTTTGAATCATTTCGGCGGTCAACGTTCAAATAAAAACATTAAGGGGACCGCGATGTTCAAACACCACAGTCACGACGCTCAAAAATCATCACGCCTACGAAAAAAAAAATTTTAAAATGTTAACGACCTCACGTAAGGTTTAGACAATCTATCATGTCATTAATTTATTTTAAAAATAGTGATAAAACCTTTGCTTTGTGCGCAGCATTTTATTGAAAACGAGTGTGCCGCAACAAGCAAAAATGGCTGTGACCGGCTGGAAGAAAACAAATTGGTTAGAAAATTAGGCCTCAAACCCCATCCAACTTGTTCCATGTTAAGTACTGGCACGTAAGGTGCAAAGATAACACTTGGTCACACGGGATCAACCCGATGATCCCGGGGTTCAATATTCCCAAGGTTCGATGTTCCCCGCCTTTGTATATCTTGATGATTTGTCATTGTTCCCTAGTTTCGTTATTCCCGGGGTTCGATGTTCCCAGAAGGGCGGATGTTCCCAAAATTGGGAAACATTGAGCCTCGGGATCAGCGAACCTTGGGAACAATGACATAGCCCCGGTTAAACACATACATGGAATCAAACAACCTATTTATATCTCCTTCATGCACATGCTGCTGTAATAATTTTCCTTGTTCTCTTTTCATGTCAGTTAACGTGAAATTTCTGCTTTTGTTTGTCATGATGCGATTGCTGCGGTTTCCTGTGTTTCATTTTCAAAGTCGCGGGGTTTAACAAAATTCTTTGGCTTTAAATTATGAAATTTAAAAAAATCCGTTTCAGTAAAACGTTAACTAAAATTCAGCAGTATTTCGTCCCAAATGTGACTTGTCCGCGTCCAGATAAAGTGGGTAGTTAAAAAATGTGGTTAGAAAAGGGGGCAAGGTGGACCAAATAAATAGGTGGAAAACTAATCCAGAAGGCAAAGGATGAGACCAGTTTTCAACAATAGCCAGGTAAGTTTGGCTCTTCTAATCCGATTACACGGAAAAGCCGCCGCAGCTTTGAATGCTCCTCAACACCAGACAAAATACCAGTAAAAAGGGACACAAAAGAAGGGGATGACTTAGCTTGATAGTACTTAGGTAGGATAAGTGAAGTTAAATATCACACTAGAAAATCGATTTGAGGATTTTGATGATAAAAGCACACCTAGACAGACTAATGAATCTTTTGAATAGTAGGCCAAATTTGTGTGTGTATTTAGATGAGTTAAAGTTAGCTATTGCATCACGTGAAACATCTGTGTTTGTGTGTTATCATTAACACCCCATCTACAGTACTAATTATTAAACTGCCAACCTAGGGACCTAACATCATTCTTTCAAAATAAAAGTGGTCGAGTGGCCTAACTTGCCCGTATATTGGCAATCAAGCCTCTGTTGCCTTGTAACCTACGGGCGCAACGGAATGAGAAAATATATTTTTTAGTAAATTCGCTCCAAGCAGAGTCCGTAATCCAGAACCCTGTTCAAAGGCTTGTCCTCCAAGCCTTATCCAAGGGAAGCGTTTACAAGCCCGGGCCGATTTCACTTACAATAATTTAGCGGTCATTGCTAAGTCGCTCGCTAAGTAGATATAATAAATTCATTAATGGTAGCGATGAAAGTAAATCTTGGGCTTCACTAAAGGCTATGGCAAACAACACAACTTAGCGATGGAGAATTGATCCCTTAAGTTTAGCTAGTGAAATCATTTTGGAAAATCGGTTGCTAAAGTGCGACCGATTTAAGATTTAGCAATGGAGTTCGGCTTTAGCGATGATCAACCCCAGATTTAGTGAAGTTGCGGAAAGTGTTCTTACCTGAAGCAAAGATCATAATTATACTCCACACGAAAAGTATCAACGGTATATATCCAACTTAGTTATCCTAGGCTTTAACCAATAAGCCTCATTTGTCTCGGCGTGTGTCATTATCTGAGATAAACTCGACAGACAGCCTACAAGTTACGAAAACAGCTGGTTAAGTCTACAACACAAGTTTTAGTAGTGCTCGTCCCTCTTGTTTACAAAACATAAATGCTACCCAGCCCCGTTCTTCCACGGTCCATATTATACGGTACGTAAACATTTTGTGCACTTGGGTAAAATACATTTTCACTGCGCGCGGTAACGTTTGATATTACCGCTGCAGACTGTATGACGCCATGGTTGTCTAGAACTTTGGGCCGAGCGTCTAGCATTCCAGTCATAAAGGCGCCGCACTGTGACCTGACTAGAGAGTGCCCTGCATTTTTTGCAGCAACCCAAGAAACCGGAAAACGAACTAAGATCCGCGAAACTTAAATGAGGAAGGGATAAATATAAAAACCTGCAGGTCATTACACATAGTTTTCGATCTCACAGATTTTTTCTCATTCTCGGTCTTGCCATCCTTTTCACAATTTCGACCTCATGACCCCTTTGATCTCGTGAACCTGATTTTCCCTCTCGCGGACTGACGGACGTATCGCATTTTAATTTTCGGTATTTTTTGGGATGCCCCTTTCCTCCCACCCGTCGCCCGTTACGGTGACGTGTATCAATACCCCTGCTCTTGTATCGGTTGCACTCGCCGTTAGAATATGTACTTCAAAAGAGAAGTACATTTTGCTTCCATGCGAAAGTTTATGCTTTTCAAGCTTTAGGCCTTACGGACT
Organism: Holothuria scabra; assembly: GCA_037179385.1. Lineage (NCBI taxonomy): Eukaryota > Metazoa > Echinodermata > Holothuroidea > Aspidochirotida > Holothuriidae > Holothuria > Holothuria scabra. The sequence goes on from CM074184.1 coordinate 56,708,415, forward strand.
TTTGGAAGCTTAAATCAAATGCAAAGATGATAATTATTGTTTAGGGCAAGTGCGACCATGCATGCGCTGGCTACGGGCTTGCCAATAAATGGAGGCAGCTCTGTTCCCGATAAAACTGCTCGTCGCGGCGAATCCCCATTTACAGGTTAAATTTTGATTGCAAAGTCTTTCAGTTTGATAAAGAGTATTGAATTTGATGCAGTTCACCAATTGAGAAATTTTTGCTTTCTAACTTTTGGAGCCTTATTTGATTGGAAAGTATTCCTTCACAATCAAATAAGAACAAAAATGTGACCCTTAAAACCAAAAGAGAGAAAAAACTTGTTGGAAAAAGTTATATCCCGCCTGTTTTTTGTACCTCCACGCACTCTGTACGAAAGTTACACCGGATTACAGCTTCCATTTAGATTAGTTTACCAGTATTCACCATGGCTGACACTTACACTCTCTCCCTTCTCCAAAGTAAAGTACGACCAGATCCAACCTGACTATGAGTATGACATTATTCTCACGTATCTGTGGATCGAGAATTTCCCTTCTATGGTTCAGCCGTGACCTAAGGGCCTCCCTTGAATGTCACTTTATCATATATCGTGCATAATTGAGTGAAGCAATCATTTACATATTAACATACCAGCGTACCGTATATTGCACCAAGAACTAGGTCACCTGCAAGGGTCATGATGAACAATTACGTTGGTGCATGGGAATATATATGACTCATGCTTTTCGCGCGGTCAAGACTGACATGATAATTTGGCTGCCCCATAACGGGACGTTCACAGTTGATGCTTTAGGTAGGTAGATTGATCATTATCAAGGCTGTACAGACTAGGAAGGGGGTGGGTGTGGGGGGTGCGCCAGCCATTAATGTCAAAAAATGTCAAACGAAATTGGACAGCTATTTGTTTCAGTCGGGCCCAGAGGAGCTTGAAAGTTAAACAGGTATGAAGTCGGTCAAAAAACCGCCGCCTCTTTCCAGTTGTGGCTCAGTGGCTTGTTTTCCGTTCTCCAACCAAAAGGTATTATAATAACATTATGAAAACTTGTAGTCGTACTATTTTGGAGTGAAGCTTCGCGTTGACCGCTATAGGAAGAATGCGTCGGTCAATATTTGTACTCAGACACCTGACCCAACCATTCGTGAATCGCGCCGGTTACGATAGCGCGAAGTGAGAAAATAACATTTGAAATCTTTGTTTACATAACTGTTTTTGAAATTTTAACTGCATTTTCAAACTGCATTTTAGCGAAAAGCTGAAAATGTCCCACCCGCTTTACACTAAAACTGCAAGTAACATATGATCTAATTTTAGAAGGCCAACTGGTTACCGGTGAAGCCACAAACGCATAAATATTGGGTTATTCGGAAAATAAATCACTCAAAATTTGAAGTAAGGATAGATCTGTGTCGTCGAAATGGATTTGAGTTTGTTTCCGAAACAAAGTTAGCCCTTGTACTGTTGTAAAAGAGTCGCTCCGGTTTGGTACCCGTTTATAGGCTGTTAGCGGTGGTTTCGGAAATAACTCTTTAAGTGTTAGCTGGGCGGTAGTTAAACACCAATATTCAGTTAAACATCCTTTTAAAGCCTTAGTTTTAATATGTGGTGAGTAGAGAAACTTAAAAACGAAGGGCGGTGTGGATTCTTTTAGTTTCGGTGATAAATGCGAAGCGCGCGCCTCAAAAAAAAATTTCGGAAGTTATTTCCAAAATGTAGGAGTCTGAGTAATTTCGCCGATTCAGATTTTCTTAAAATGATTTGATTTAGTGATTGAGCCTTGGCGGTTGTTACACAGACAGACATAAGTGTCGGAGGGTTCAACTTTAATAAAATAAGTTCCTTGAAAGAGCTTTCAGGGTGTCTTTAGTTGCGAGATAAGTATTGAAATGTTTTGGTTGGTTTAGAATATGTTCGGGTATCATGATGATTTGAAAGTGCAAAACGATTTCCTCGAGAAAAAAAACGTATGAAGGGCAGGGGGATTTTGTTTCCGGCCCGCGAACCCGACCTCATGTTTGGTCATGTAGACCCCGTCCCGCTTTTGGTTTCGCGGACATTCTCAGGCTGCTTTAACAGAGAAAATATAGGGCATAGTCGGACAGGTCACACGAAAGGAGGCTACGTGACTGAGGTTCTAGACAGAACAAAAGATTCTAGACGGTCGGCGCGCCATTCAGTCTACGCAGCAGTGAACATCAGAGAAAACATGTGAGAAAACACGGTTATTCACCCAGCTGCACGAACATTCTCGTATGATTGACATATGCGGAATGTTTGATGTCTTTGAACCCTGGGAGAACGGGACAGCTAAAACCTGCGACGCGCGTAGAAACTTCGCTGTGAAGTATGGAGGTTCAATAGTTCTTAATAGTTTTCTTCGTTTTACTCCGCTCCGTGTACGGAAAACGTTCTACATTGTTTAACGGCCTCTCCTTGGTATCAGTCTGCTAATGCACTGTTAAGCTGAAATTGGTAATTATGTTTGCCCATATTTATGACGCTTTAAATAGGTGTAACCAATTCAAATTTGGATATAAAAACTTTTGTTTGGAATATACTATCTGTACCAAAGGTAAGTAAAAACAGTTTTGTTTTGTTATGGCATGTGGGGAAAATATGCTGGGTCCGGCCGTGCTATTCGTAAGTAACTAAGAACCGACTACCCCCCCCCCCCTTTAACCGAGTATGGTTGTTGTATGCAGTAGCCTTCAAAATTCCATCAACCCAAGTAAACTAGGTGTAGTATGATCTGACGCTGCATTCAGTCGGTGAACTTTGCATTTTTTTTTTTAGGATAGGCCCGAAATTACCATTCATAATTTCGCCTGAACTTTTTTATAACGTTATGCCGATTGTGTAATTTTTTTTAAGTTGGTGCTTATGAACAACTAAGGCCGGGTTTTTGCAGTACTGTTCATGGTACCGGTATATGAAGGAATAAAAGGCGGAACTCCATCTGTAGCGGGTCGTGCGGACCTGGGTGCAAATATCCAGGCGATAGACCGTTTACTTTCTTTACTTTACAAACCTTGGTTTTGGCAAAGGTTATCTCTAAATGTTTTCTGTGCAATTCTTTTGTTTTCATCATTTTTGAAAAAGAGTCTGCCGGGGTTGGGGGTTGGCGATATCCTCCCTTCCAGAAAACGAACGGGGACGCGTACCCCATGATCCACGGCCATGATTAGGGATGAGAGGATTAGCTACGTTTAGTTTATCGGAGTTCGGTAGACTTTGGGCGTCCGTTTACTCCGTAACTCTCAAACCAATTGATAGGGCCTATAAGCAATTTTTAAGATAGTACGGTAAGCCTTTCTGTAGATTTTGAGAGGTTGTCGGGAAAATGAAATTACAACTGAGCAATATTGTTAGCCCTTTAAATGTTTTGAGTAGCAGGGTTGGGATTTGGGGGTATTCTATATAGCGCAATTCACACATAGTTCGGGACAACAGACTTGATCCCACGAATTCTTGAATTTTTATTTGCCTGGCGATTAACTCTATGGAGATGAAAGAATATCGGAACTAGAGTGTATCTTGGAGTTTTTTGTGTTTTTTGTGGAGTTTTTTTTTTGTATATCACGCAATTATATGATTGATAGAACTTTGTAGATTATAGAGATTTTTGGTATACTTTTAGATCTTTCTTAAGACTTTCTTCCTTACACAAAGAAACGGGTTTGCAAACTTTTTAAAAGTAAATGCATATCAAGGCAAGAAACCGCATTTTAAGTACCTGTTTTTCAAATGCCGATACGAAAAAATATGGGGCAATTTTTCGCTTAACACACTGTAGATCGAAATTCGCAAAAATTGAAACAAAAGGGATAATGTACGTTGTAACTACAAATTGAAATCATAATAAACAGCGAACTTCAGAAACATCGTATCACCAGCTTGTTTACATTACTGATATTCATATCTCTCTCAATATATACCATTTGTCCAGGATCTTGACTGATGAGATGAGATAACAGGGATAGCCTTTTCATACACTTTTCTTAAAAATACAAACACCAGTGCATTCGACACACATGCTAGTAAGGATGCCCTTCTGTGTTACTTAAAAATGGTTATTATTCCGTGTAGACTAACACCCAAGTCTTCAAATCGATTTCCAAACCATCGGTTGTCACTACGTTAGCTTAACAAGTTTGTTCTTGCCATAGGTATTCATCCAAAGCAAGAGACTACCATTTCCGTGTAATCGGATTAGGAAATGAATGAGCTATAGACTCGGCCTAGTGTTGGTGAACACTCGTCCTTTCCAACTAATCTCAGTTAACTTGAACTGTTCATTTGTGCCTCGAATTTTCAGCACTTCTGTACCCTGTCTTACTCGTACCCATTTCGTCGAAAATGTCCCCTGTTGCCAACTCGTCCGCGAAGCAACAACGGTGTCGCGGACGAGTGTAAAGTGGAACGGAACAGCACTTCTTTTTCTATAATTTTTGTGGTGTTATTACGTTTACTATCGCAATATATTATCGTAGAAATAACTTGGAACTTCAAACAGTAAATATTTCCGTTGATATGACCATATTATCAACCAGACTGCAAGCTTAATTAAGCAGATCGACACATTGACACAAAGCCTGACAAAAGCGAGGCCAACAAGCATTACTTGAAACGACTGAAAAATTCCTACGGTCATGGATTATACGCGATCCTACGTTTATATACTCAAATAATCCCCATTGAGAACAAATCAAGTGTAAGGAAGGTCTGTCGGTGTCTGCGTTGATGGTGCGCAGACACTGAGTATAGTATCGAAGACAACAAAGTATAGGAAAGAGTAAACACGCAGAGGAAAGTAGAAACAAGCAGAGCGTTGACACAATGGGACTTATACGTGAGCTGTACTGTATGACTGGCTGATTAAAAGCAATAATGAACCAATCACAATGTTTCTTACATAGAGTAACTTAAAATAAGTGCAATGGACCTTACGTGTATGATGTCATAGAACCCTTGTTTTCCCAACATGTTTTCATAGAAAGATCGCTAAGAACACAATCTGTGATTGCTTGCAGCCATGTGCTCCATTGCTTTTATAAATTCTGGCACTCACTCGATCATTACCACCGATTATTTGCAAAATGAAATGGGGCTAAAATATACTTGAAACTTGCCCTAAGTTTTGTAAAATTCCTGAAAATTCAATCGTCTAACTTCCCACCAAAACGGGATGCATTGATAATCACAAACATAAAATTTTACCCCTGCCATGGAAGTGATTGTTTGATGTTTTCTGCTATAACTCTGTAGTATTACATGGAATTAATTTAGAATTGCATTCAATGTCTTTTCTTTGCTATTTTGCAGAAAGCGCCGCGTACAGGAAGTTGTTGTACAAACTGTTCTGCACAAAACACATTGTACAGACTATCGAGCTGCAGTGTTTCGCTTTTTTTTCAAATCCCCAAGCTTAGCATACATGTCTGTGCACATTTGTACACGAAGCTCCTAGAATCTTGTGAAGTTCGGTGATTATTATCTTGCATAAATTAAGTCATTTCAAGAATTCCTTCTGTAATGTTATTTACAGTAGGACTTCTGCAATGTTGTCAAGCGAAGTCATTGCAAACAAAAACTGTGATGCACTTGGTCTCATGCAGCAAAATTCTTGGCCCCCGCATGCAGTAGACTTTCTTGCATGTCCGTTTTTTCCGCCAAACAAGGCATCATGTTTTGCTTGGTGACATCATATGCATACGATCCATTTCAAAATTTAAATTGGTCCCTGCATCGTGACTGGTTCAATTGCATTGATTCTAGCTAGCCAATCACAACTCACGCCTTCGCCTATGTGATTTAGTGTGTGAAAATACTCGGTCTCGAGACAAGTTTTCCTGTTAAGTTTGGGTGTTACGACGATCGCCCTTCCTATGCTTATATAGCCCGCTGGCGAAGCAGGGCCAGCCCCGTGCCAAATTCACCATGAAACGGTATCACAAATCTCTGCGTACGTGGATTTTTTGGAATCTGACTTGCGTGCATTTCAGTTGCAGATTCTTTTTAAACAAGACGTAATTTTTGGACAAGAACTGCTTAAAATATACGGGGATATTTATATCCGAAAGGAACCAAAAGATACGTTAATAAGGGTGCCCAGAACTGCAAAGATTATCATGAATGATTGCTCTACATGGGGTTTGTTAAAGCAGGAGAGTTGCTACAGTACATTAACGCAACTACAAGTACAACCCCGTGCAGTAAAAGAATGCAAAGGTTGCGACATGACTAGGGGGATGAAAAACAGAATGAGCATGATGTTGGTCTAAGAACTAAATTATTAAAAGGCATGTGACATCGACTGCAAACAAATCTATTGCATTAGCGGTTGATCTGTATCTCCACTTTTGAAGTGAAAATATTAAACCTACAAAAATGATATCCCCTTTGTGAAACGGGAATATTCCCAATATTTTCTATCCTGAACTGGTTGAATTGCAAGCCGGCCTAATCATGTCAATTTTGGTAAGCAAAGGGTACAAAATAACAGCCAACCAAGGGTAAAAATCGTCTGGTGCCGATGGATGCTTCAGATGTGCGAGGTTCAATTCTAAACCCAGGGAAAAACCTGAATGTACAGTAGTCGCAATGGATGACATCGTTCCTCAAAAAAGTATAGGCCTATTCAGGGACAAAGACTGTTATTGCCTAGTCGTGTTCACGGGCAAAGTGAGACAATTGAAGGGACAGAGGTCACAACTCAGAAATTAAGAATGTGTGCGAGCAATTTCAGTAATGTTAGAACCTTCATCCTACTTAAATAATGTAAGCACAGCACTCTTTCCCAGACAGACGCACTCACAATTATAAACATCATGCATGTATTTTTTTCACATGACCTGGATCTTGTCCTAGATCTTACCAGTTTGAGTATAAGAGGTTGTGCCACTAATAATACTTAAGGGTATCTTACTCTGCACTAATTTCTATAAAGACAGGAAGAGAATGGTTCTCAAAATAATGTCACCAACTTGTTCGATGCCTTTTGAAATACACTTCCTGATGGGTTATTCTGAGAATGACAACGTTCACCATTAAATAACTAGGCCTACAATTTTAACATACTTCCCAAGTGCATTTGAACACTCCAACCTACTGACCCACCCAGCCCTCTGAAGAACCTGCATTTCAAATCTCCACAGTACCTTTAGCTTGAGAAACACACAAATTAGCAAATACAGTAATTAAGCTTACCGGAAACTAAAAATTCAGTAAATATTTTCTCATAACATATTCAGCTGCTCATGCAGCTATATAAAGGTCAGGCCTAGGTACAGTACATACGAACCTATGTTTGCTGTTGCTACATTGCTATTGGCTAACCTTCACAGCAGGTACAGTATGGAATATACAGTATTCCTGTCACTAAGAAAATGGTGTAATAACGTCATGCAATGCCCTTTTCAATAGCAAAAATGAATACCCACTTTACAGGTTAGAGGTGGGGCTTGTCTCAGGGTTCCCCATCAAACGAACATTCTGGACTGTCTTGACAGTTCTTGACTGTGCCAGTTAACTTCATAACTAGAACGCCATGATGCAAGATGTACAAAGATATCTATTGGAAATCACTTGTAGCATGGTCTGACCAGTGACATACAGTATTGAGACGTTTCACGTTTGCAAAATGTACCGGTGTCTCACCAAAATCTACAGCAACAAGAACTATTGAATATTGTGAGTAGGAGAGGTGCCACAAATTGCGCGTTTGTGAGTATCTCTATTGGCCTGATATTATCTTGGGGAATCTCATTAATACAATACCGGAAAAAATTTGGTATCATACTAATTTTTTGGCAGTAGCCTAGTGAAATTGTGTTGACTGATTTGCCAAAAAAGTGCCACCATTTAGCATGTTTACACAAGCCTATAATTCAAAAATTTTTGGAAAGGGGAGGGGGACCCTTATACCCCACCCCCTGGCCAGCCATCCACCAACGGACAGATCAACTAGACCCACATCTATCCTCTTCCAGGGTACAGATTCTACATAGGGCCTAGCTTAAGCCAGACAGGGCAGCCTTTCAACTTTTGCAGATTGTACCATATACTTTTTTTTCTTTCCTTTTAATCATAATCATGAGTAAGTTTTGTGAACTGGGAGTGCACACTGAAAGAAAATTTTGTACACGATTTAAATTCAATGTTAATACCATGATTTGGGGTTTCTGTGCTGATAAGTAGATAAAACACTTCTTCTTCTTCTCTGTGGTACATTCATGCCCCCTCACAAGGCATTTTATGGGGGATAGTTGGTGTACAGGGTGGAAAATTACTGATGCTGAAACCAGTTGTTTATTGCCCTAGCATTGAAGCTGTTCTCAATTTCCTGTTGGGCTTTGTCTGGGAGGAGCTTGTTCCAACTGGATATGGTTAAAACACTAACTGCAGATTTGGGATGCTCTACTGCAATGTAGGGTATGGTTAAGGAAATAAAAAAAAAAATTGGGCTGTTTTCGTACAACTTAATGATGGAACCAAAATTCATTTTGGTACTAGGCCTAATTGGGTTTCCGTACCCAAAGTGGCATACATGCATGCACATGCCCTAACCCTAACCTATAACCCTTTTCCAGTACTACTAGTCTATGCGTATGTAACCCTAACCCTATTTACTATGGGTACGTAACCCTAACCTCATTACTATGCTTACGTAACCCTAACCCTAAAATAGGGTTGTCGCACTAAAAATACGACTACACGAAAAATATCAAACTTCAAGAATTTGACTGATTCACATTGTTAAGTACCCTTTTCTAAGTAACCATGCCAAATTTTATCAAAATCCGACCAGTACTTTTTAAAATATAGCCGATTTTATGTCTCCATAATCCTTACGATTTCTCCAAATCACCGTATGCTTCAGTGTTACGATCTGCCTACAAAAGTTGGTCAAAAACAACATCGTAACTGCTCACTCAGACGCTTTGATTATTCATCACTGTGTTATGTACACCAGATGTGCCGGCGTGAATATGCAACGTTACTGGGCAAGACACTCAGTGGTCACGCGTCCGTGTCATGATAGCTTGCGTTCTGTGTATGTAACATGCATTAACAAGTCGCACATAGCCTGCTTACACGCAGTTTGTGCTATAGCAATCCGTACACATGCTTACGCACATGTACACAAGTACGTAATTTACTAACCGTACTTCGGTATTGCACGTACAGGTATATACAATGCAGTACTGTATGTAAGCATATAGGCGGGAAATCCCTTGTTGCTAAGCTGAACAATGGGCTCATACATAAACATATCAATGTCGGCTCAGTACAGAAGATGTCGGCGGGGATCAATGGGCTGTTTCATTTAAATCGAGCGTGCATCGAGCGGGCTGAGCAAAAAATCTTTTTTTTTTCTTCGGAAATGGAAAGATCATAAAAAACGCTACAAAATGATACCTGGAAGCAATTGCAGATTTTTCTGGAACCCATTGTAATCATGTCACCAATGTTTTAAGCCCAAAAATGGTAAAGAAATATTATTTTTGGCGATCGCTTCCCTTCATTATAATGTAGAATTCCTTTTCTTCTTTCTAACGATATATGGGTTGTAGGGGTCAAAGGTTCAGCCCCAATGCACGATCAAGTCAAAGATGGCTGTGTGGCATTTTACATGTGACCAAAACACACTTTTGACTGTCACCGTTGCAACGATGCTTCAAAGGTATCGTTAGAAACTGTAACATATTTTTTCTTCTTTTTGTTCTAAAGCTTATTTGGTGAAATATGTCTTTGGTGTACTAATTTCACAGTGTAGGCAAAATTTCGACAATTTTGAGTGTCGTAAATTCAGTTTTTAAACACACTGTTTTAGCGACTTCGTGTTTGGGTGTGAGTAGTTCCATGAGAATTTTGGAGAAAAATTCTGTGTGCGTGCGACAACCCTACCTAAAACCGTGGGTACGGAAATCCAATTAAATTAGACTTAAAAGCCTTCCTTTTGTTCATGATACATTACTGTGAATGTGAAACCGTGGTAGGAAACTGGGAGGTTTAACTCCAACTAGGCCTAACCTAACCTGTGACGGTGTGAGTGTGAAGCATCAAGTTAGGTTAGCCAAGAATTAAATATAAGGTTTGTCCATCCAGTAAAACAAGGCTTGATTAGGTCTAGCCTAAGCCTGTTCATCATCATCATCAATATATCAGATGTTGTTGGCCATTGGCCATTTCGTCGTAAGCCACAGTTCTTTAACTCAGTGAAGTGTTATAATTGTAGCAAACCTTGCTATGCTTCCAAACTTTATCAAAATTTGACTTAGGCCTAGGCCTAAACTCGTTAAGAGAAGGCTGTGCATTGACAATGTGTGCAGGGTGCCGGTTCCAAACATCAATATGTCGCTGGATAAAAACTGTTAAACTGGGAATTCTTGAGTAACACATTCCCTTAGTAGAATCAGCAAAACACGGTTGGGATTCAATGCAGTTTTCATTGAAGAACATTTTCAACTTCAAGAATCTGACACAAAACCCAGGGCTTGCATTAGGATAAGCTTAGGCGGAGGATTTCCGTTATAAAACAACGTTAGGCTACAAAAAGGAATATACTTACCCTCTAATGTATCCATTTCTTCTACAGGGTCACTACGACGATTTTCTTGTTCTGGTGAAGAGTAATGATTCATTGTTGGTACAGAATTCTTTGACTTCTTCTTCCAAGCCTTTTTGTCGTTTTTCTCTCGATCTAATGTAGATCCTTTAGAGGATACTGAATGAACGGACCCTTTCTCACTATCGCTCACAGGGGACTTGCGAGAGACCGCTGATGGCACCCTTGAGTGCTTACTCACGATCCGCCCAATTGCGGCTGCTTTAACCCTTGAAACCAAGGGACCCTCATGTGGAAATGAAAAACACCTTGGTGGTTTCTATTTGAGAAAAAATTGCGACGAATGCTATTCGAATATATTCGGTCCAAGGATACCACTTCAACAGTATTACCAGCCTGCCTGCGTAATCAACATAAATTTACTGTGCATACACATTATGTCCATATATTCGGTATGCATGCTACTGTACTGCAGCACTGTCGACTGTAGCGCTGGCGCTGGGCTATACGGTGTAGACTGCGATCATGTACACAACGCACTAGTTAGGTACAGTCGAGTCATGTACTATGTGCGCGAACTTTTTCCCTCAAACAGGAAAGCGCAATGCATTGTTGGTAACATAAGGCTAACACACTGAACAGTACGTACAATGAAAATTATGATCCCCTGAAACAGATGTAGAAATTATTAAACCGCCTAAAAAACCTGGGAGTCTGAGACCTTGAATGACCTCAATTTGACCCAGACCAATATTAATATCCTCCCCCATACACCCTACACATCTTCCGTTCACCATATCGGCAGTTTCTTTGAGAGGGTTTATAGACAGATAAAGAATAATCTTGACCAGGTTCAACTCCAAAATGATCTAAACATCCTCTCTGAGTGGCAAAATAAATGGCAAATGCACTTTAATACCAAGAAGTGCTTTTCTATGAGGATTACTCACTCAAGGAAACCCAAGTTTTTTAATTATACTCTAGATAACGATACCCTGGAGTCTGCCGACTGCCACACTTATCTAGGAGTTGACATCTCTAATACCCTTACCTGGAATAGACATATTAATCGTATCACTTCGTCAGCAAATAGGTCTTTGGCTTTTATTAAAAGAAATTTATACTCCTGCCCCAGGAGTGTCAAAGCTAATGCCTATCTCACGCTTGTTAGGCCTTTATTGGAGTATTCATCTTCTGTTTGGGATCCCTACACCACTTCCCTATCCAATAAGGTTGAGCAAATTCAACGTAGGGCTGCTAGGTTTGTTTATAATGACTATTCCTTCCATAATAGTGTGACTGAAATGCTAAATGATCTAGGGTGGGATAGTCTCAAAAACAGGCGTACTGCCAACAGGCTAGCAATTCTTCACAAAGCCAGATTGGGCCTCCTAGCCTTGCCAATCAACAACCTACAACCGGTCCGGCGGCCCTCCAGGCATCACCATTCTAATAGCTTTACAAATATACCAACCAATAAGGACTGCTACAAATACAGTTTCTTTCCTCGGACCGTCAGAGACTGGAACCTACTCCCCCAGAACATTACAGATCTCGAGGACCCCAAGCAATTCAAGAGCGCAGCCTTGAGGATCCTCAGACGGGACGACTAACTACATGCGCACACTCAACCCTGCACGTTTGACTCCACCAGGAGTGTTGTGCAGTATTTTTCCAGATCCAGATCCAGAGGAACGGGAGACCTCCGTCACATTTTAGAGGGGGAATCATATCAAATATTCAGGTGCGGATTCAAGGGGTGGGGAGGGGGTCTTTTACCGGTCTCAGCCCTTGATTTTTCTCCACGTCAGCAATAAAACATACGGGAAATTAGCAGTGCAACTCCTTCCCACCCCTGTTTTCTCTTAGGTCAGCCCCTTTTTTGTAAATGTCTGGTTCCACGCCTGAATGTGGTAGTTTTCACAAAGACACTGAGCCTGTTAGGCCCAAAAATTCTCGAGGGCCTTATAACACCGAAACATGATACTAAAAGTCCAGAACAAAATTTACCTTCGATCATAGGCGTACGAGGCCGGGGAAGGGGCAGGGAAATGCCCCCATATTTTCGCAACATTAAAATTCGGACAGGAATCTGGGAAACTGATTCGGGCTGTCATTTAAGTTTAACAAATTTGCATGGTTTATATAATACGAATCATCATAAAACTCCTAAGCGTGTCCGAAATCTTTATTAAAAGATATGCTGTCCGTGAAAAGGTAAGATATCATATAGTCACCGACTGTAAAATTCCATGAAACTTCAACAGGGGTGCAAAACTGTCGCTAAACATATTCGTGTAGAGAAGAAGCTTAAAAATGTTGAGAAACTTAGGAGACATCGAAATGTCTCCTAAGACGGAATATGTCTCACAATTTAGGTAAATATATATATATATATATATATATATATATATATATATATATATATATATATATATGTATATATATATATATATATATATATATATATATATATATATATATATATATATATATATATATATATATATATATATATATATATATATATATATATATATATATATATATTCGGGGTTCAATTGAAAATGCTATCAAAAAGGCAAAAGGAACCCCTCGCTCGCAAACTCTGACGTACAAAACTCGTCAGCGCAATTCCGACAGAGTGCCGTTGGTAACTGAGTACCATCCCGGTCTACCACCACTAGCCAAATTCATCAAAAAGCATATGCCCACACTTCAGAGCACCGATCGCCTAAGGTCTATCTTTCCCCAACCCCCCGTTGTTGCCTTCAAGCGGCCCTCAAATTTACGGGACATTTTGGTTCGGGCAAAATTCCAGGACAAAGCCTCAGTCGAGGAAAACAACGAAAATTTTGGTTGTTCCCCTTGCCCTTCCAACTGCAAGACGTGCGCCCTGGTTGATTCCACAAAAGGCTTCCAGAGCAATCAAAATGCACGCACCTTCCAAATTATACAAGAAATCAATTGTCTTTCCAAAAATGTCATTTATCTCATATACTGCAATTTATGTGGTGTGCAGTATGTCGGAGAATCTAAAAATACTCTTCGAATGAGAATGACACAGCACAGGTCAGCAATTAAAACCAAAAAGGTTGAACAACCTGTTGCAAACCATTTCAATTTGCCTCATCACTCTATCAAAAACTTACGGGTCATTGCTATCGACCAAAACGATACATGGACCGACAAAGCTAGAAAAGCTAAAGAAAATTTCTGGGAACTCAATCTCAAAACCACATCGCCTTTCCGCTTGAACATCAGGAGAGATTTACCAGCTTGCTGATGATACTAACCAAAATAATAGTCACCTGTCACCTGTAGTGTCTTACGTGAAACTTCTGTCGTTCAAAGTTTTAATACTGGTCAGAATTTCCAGGTGAGGGGGGATTTAACCTGTACCACCAAAGGCGTATTCTACTTGATTAATTGCTTGGATTGCCATAAGCAGTATGTGGGTGAAACGGGATTAGAGCTTAGAAGTAGACATAGGGGTCACCGACAGGAGTTTAGAAAAGGTCAAACTCCCATTGGTAAGCATTTTAAGGTGTGTAAAAATTTCGAATTAATAGGTATCGAAAAGCTACGTAACAATAATAAGAAAACTAGGGAGGAGGTTGAATTAAAATGGATTTACCGGTTGAATACTCTTGCCCCTATAGGTCTTAACGTAAAAGATGTAAGCCTCAATAGAGCATTACCTAATAGCTAGTACTTTTTCCATTACTGTTATTTCTTAGCACGTGAGCAAGGGGAGTGTATCTCCCCGAAACGTAGTGCGTTTTTAACATCTGAGCTTTGCCGTTTTAAAACTTTTAAGTTTAGAACTCTTTACCGTTTTTAATATCTTGTTGCCTCAGAAGATTTGACACGATCTTTGTTCTTCAGTATTTTATTAAAATTTCAGATCGGTTTAACAGTATGCCGTGTGTTTTGTGCATGTTTCTTGTTATCGTTTATATATATATATATATATATATATATATATATATATATATATATATATATATATATATATATATATATATATATATATATATATATATATATATATATATATATATATATTTAAGTGAACCAGTGCGGTATTGAAAAGTCGCATGAAGACCTTAGGCCACTTTTTTCCTTAAACATAGGCATTGCCTTATACTGAAAGAGGATTTAAAACTTAGCCTCAAGCAGGATTCGAACCAGCGACATTCGAATCCTGCTTGAGGCTAAGTTTTCCATTTCAAAAAAATAAATCCTCTTTCAGTATAAGGCAATGCCTATGTTTGAGGAAAAAATGGCCTAAGGTCTTCATGCGACTTTTCAATACCGCACTGGTTCACTTATTCATATAAGGTCGCTACGTCACTCGACTTACTTATATATATATATATATATATATATATATATATATATATATATATATATATATATATATATATATATATATATATATATATATATATATATATATATATATATATATATATGTATATGTATGTATATATATATATATATATATATATATATATATATATATATATATATATATAATAAGGTCGAAATGCTGCGGAGCACTGTTGAAATGTGTAGGTCGAAAAGAGGTAGTAAAAAGTGCTTAAAAGTTTGCGGAAAACTCCACGACGTTTCGGGTATAAACCCTTCATCAGGTGGCAAAAACCAAACTGAACAACCAACAGTGACAATTGGACACGACAAACATCAAATCCGAAGCGATCGCTGTAAAAACAGAACCGGACGAAAGTGACAGCTGCCCCACCGTACTTATTTCTGAGTATGTGGATTCTGTGCTCTCCCCTTTAGTTTCAGCTTTGCCGTCGTTTGTTCAAGACACGCCACATTTCTTGAGACTTATTCGTGACTTTGAGTTTCCTGAAAATTGTGGAGAACGTCTTTTATTCACCATGGATGTGTCCAGCCTCTACACGTCAATTCCTCATAATGCTGCCTTAACAGCTATCCGTTACTACCTAGACAAAAGGCGTGATCCCCTTGTACCGACTGACACCTTCCTACGTTTAACGGAACTTGTTCTCAAGCAAAATTGTTTTCAGTTTAATGGGCGTTTTTTCCGTCAAGTTAAAGGAGTGGCCATGGGAACCAAAATGGGTCCCTCTGTTGCCTGTTTGACCATGGGCCACTTTGAAGAACAACTTTTTTCTCAGTATACCGGGCCACGACCTATACTTTACAAAAGGTATATTGATGATATTGTAGGAGTTGCCTCTGGATCCCGTCGTGATTTAGAAACTTTTATCGACTTTGTTAATTCCTTTTGCCCCTTTTTGAAATTTACCCATTGTATCTCGGACTCATCTGTTGTTTTTCTCGACCTTAAACTGTCCATCAACAACCGTACAATTACCTCTAACCTACACTTTAAGCCAACCGACTCGCATAACTACCTTTTGTACCCTTCCAATCACCCCAAATCTTGCACTAAATCTATCCCTTATTCCCAGCTCTTGCGAGCCAGACGAATTTGTTCGGAGGATTCTGACTTCTCTACTGCCTCTGAAGAAATTTTGTCCTTTTTTGAAAAACGCCAGTACCCTGCCAAAATCCTCTCTAATGCCCTACGCAGAATTCAAGGAACCAGCAGAAAGGAAGCCTTGGAGAAAAAGAGCAAATCTGGTACCAATCTACGTATTCCTTTAGTTATTTCTTATCACCCTTCGATCCGTCCTATTTTACACGCTATCCACAAAAATGTAAAGTTGCTCCGACAAGACCCCTCGACCGGTGTTGTTTTCCCGAAACCCCCCATCACTGCCTTTAGAGTTGAGAAAAATTTAGCCAACCATTTAGTTAGGGCTTCCCACCCACAAACTTCTTTCGACGACACGGCTGGTACCTTTCCATGTAACCGTCCGAGGTGTAATACATGTCCAGTTGTCGGCAAACACGACCTCGTCAACATTTCTGGCCCCAACGGCAATAGCTTTATTGTCAAACAAAGATTCTCCTGCATTTCCTCAAATATAGTGTATATTTTAGCTTGTGGGAGATGTAACTCGTTGTATGTGGGAGAGACCAAGCGCCGCCTCGCGGATCGAGTCACCGAGCACCTTAGGTCCATCAAACAGAATCTCCATGGATACCCGGTGGCTGCACATTTCAATCCCCCTTCACCTTGTTCAATACAGCATTTAACCGTTACGGCAGCTGTAATGTGCCGAGGCTCCGATCGTGACCGCCTTAGTGCTGAAAACCGACTGATCATGAGGCTAGGTACTCTCGCTCCACACGGGCTTAACGTTAGAATTGACCTTTTGTAATATTCACCCCCTTTTTTGTACCAGTTTTTACTCCTTTTACACTTACCCGTTCGTGCTCGTTTTTTGCTGTGTAGGCCTTATTTACAATTTTTTTTTTCCGGAGCTAGTTTTGTCTCTTGTTTTCTCTTTTTTAAGAACATGTTCGATTTTTACGTGCATTTTTTCATCCAGGACGCTCTTTTTCTTTTTTGATTTGTGTTTCATCCTTCGCACTCATGTTCTCTGACAGTCACTTTCGTCCGGTTCTGTTTTTAGAGCGATCGCTTCGGATTTGATGTTTGTCGTGTCCAATTGTCACTGTTGGTTGTTCAGTTTGGTTTTTGCCACCTGATGAAGGGTTTATACCCGAAACGTCGTGGAGTTTTCCGCAAACTTTTAAGCACTTTTTACTACCTCTTTTCGACATATATATATATATATATGTATGTATATATATATATAGTAGGTATATATATATATATATATATATATATATATATATATATATATATATATATATATATATATATATATACATATATATATAACATAGTTATATGAATAAACATATACCGTGTGTTGGAAAATAAACTAAATAGTGTCAATACGAAGTATAACGCTGTAATTCCAACGAAATGGTGATACACAAAGAAGAACACTACACAAATAACGTTTCGATTGCCCTGCAATCTTCCTCAGAAATGACCAAGACTGTTAAACTTGACGGACTCACTAAAGCTTTACTTATTGATTGAGTAAGGGGATAAAAAAGATATGTCCCGATTAAGGCCAGTGCTGTGGGACTGGAGTTTGTGTATTAGCCGCTGTTCGTACAGCTTTCTGTTGTTGCTACTGGTAAAACCTTGTTTGGTGATGAAACAACGGAGATTGAGGGGAGAGTGGCCTGGTGAATTAAAGTGGGCTGCTACTGGAAAGCTGGGAGGGTTATTTCTAATGCTGTGTTTGTGATTATTAAACCGCATTCTAAAACGATTTGCTGTTTCACCTACATAAATGGCTTCAGGACATTTTGTACAGTAAAGTACATACACTACATTGGGGGTGTTGCAACCTGCTCTGTCTGGGTAAATTTTAGTTTTGTTGCTAAAGTCGATAGATGGGGTGATATCAAAATGCTCGCATATTTTACAGCGGGGATTCCTACATGGTACGT
This sequence comes from Holothuria scabra, assembly GCA_037179385.1. NCBI lineage: Eukaryota > Metazoa > Echinodermata > Holothuroidea > Aspidochirotida > Holothuriidae > Holothuria > Holothuria scabra. The sequence continues at coordinate 56,726,424 of CM074184.1, forward strand.
TGCCTGAAGGGGGGCGAGTTTTGGTGTGAACCAGAAGGCTGTATAAGTTGGGAGGTTGTTTCTTGGCCAGAACCGGAGGACAGGAGAAAGATTCAGCCAGAGCCGAGTCACTCTTTAGGTTTCTCCAATCTCTCTTCACTTTACGTAACAATGGGTCGATAGATGGGTTGAACCGGGTGACAAAAGCAATACGGTTACGGTTTGCCCCCTTACTTTTGTACTGCAGTGATGACTCCCGGGAAATAAATGACGCCCGTTTGATTTCTCTAGAAATAAATCTATATGGGTAACCACTCTTCAACAGGGTTTTAACAAGGCCACAGACAGCTAGGTCATAATCCACTTTATCACAACAAATACGTTTAAATCTCAAAAGTTGGCTGTAGACTATCGAAGATTAAATCGCCCCCTACTTTCCCCCCGGATATGTCCGTTAGTTCTAGGAAACTTGTCTTGGATAAGGCACGCAGAAAACTTGGCTCTATTGAGAGATTATGGATGTGGAACAAACTGGGTACAATATGGCCTGATGGTCTTAACTCTAGTGATGGCTTTGACAGCCAGAACAGAAAGCCGAGGAGACGGCCCTCGCGTGTTGTCTAATACGAGTTTCGTTAATTCCGGTTTTCTCGCTGCTGGCCGGTGTTTCAGCTTTCTTTTCTTCTTTTTTTTCTTGCTCGTCCAGTGCAACGCTTCTGTGTATGTATAAGTGGTACCTTATTTAGTTCCGGTCTAGTAATTTTCTATTCTTCTTTTATTCCTTGCTTTTTATGTCTATTTGGTTAGAGTTTGTTGGAGTCTTTTTGTCATTTTAGGTTGTTTTCTTGAGAAAGGCACTGTGTTGCTGAAAATTTGAAATAGATTCCTGAAACTGAAACTACAAGTTGTCTTGTTTTTTCATTTATGGTTTTATATATATATATATATATATATATATATATATATATATATATATATATATATATATATATATGTATGTATATTTATACTTACTACTTAATAAAACGGACCGTAATTCACAAATTTTAAGCCCCATTCGAAGCATCACTGTGAAAAGCTGGCTAAAACGTCAGTTTTCAGACCCCGGAAAATTTCCTTAGTGGTCCCACGTACCGGGATTTGATTCGGGGACTTACAGCTTGAAAGGCAATGCGCTCAACCACCAAGCAAATTCCACCCTCTAATCCCACCATTTAAACACACCTTGTAACGTAAAATATTTTTAAAAAGGCGTTTGAATTGAAATTACTTACAGTCGGGATTTCGGACAGTCACATAGAAGGAAGCACACCACCATTAGCTGATTCATTGACTTACACACTGTTTTGCCTTCATTAAATGCTCCCACAGCCTTGTCAGTTCACACCCCACTAAAGCTACCCCTCACATGAAAGTCAATGAGTTGGCCAATCACGGCATTACAATTGAAATGGCACCATAGCATGACCGTTTAGATTTTGATCTACAGAGCAAAGAAGTCTATGGGCTGTTCACACACACCTTTAATCCGCAAAGTCACGGAAATTACCTAAGTCTTTTTTCACACCCAATACTGATATGGTCTAAATTACCTTCAATCCATCCTAATTTGGCATCACTCACAGATTAACATCTTCTCTTTCATATCCACCAAAAATGCAGCAACTGGTTTTTCTAACTGAGTAGTTTACACTCAAGGAGGGCCTAAAATTCACGGTGAAGCTTACGGTACTTATATAACTGTACTGTCCCAGGAAGGCCATTCCGCTAATGGTGGTGTGCTCCCAAACTTTCATCAATACAGTGGACCCTGCAACTGAATTCAGCCACTGGTCACAATAGAGTCAGAAAAATTAGAATATTAACAAATCCGTTGTATAATTTTCCCCGAAAAGGTACAACTTATGCCATTTTATCTGTTTGTTGTCTTATAAAACCCTACATTTTATTTGGTAATTTTCTGATTACTTGGCAAGTTGCCTATTTTTCTTTGGAACTTAATCGAAGTGAAAAATTATGGCAAACGGAACTTGAAGCTCAAAATAACCACTGTTTTTAACGCTTTTATTGACAAGTCTGCTTAGGCCGCCGGCTGTCTGGGATTCGATTTTTCAAAATTTTCTGTATATACGCTTAGCGCCCGGCCGACCAATGGTGTGCTTTTATCGGTAATGTTCTTATCACCTATCAAAAATAAGTTGCTACTGTTTTTTAATTGATAAATTATATTGCAAACGAAAATATATTCTCTTTAGAGGCTACGCCGACAAGCTGGAAATGCCATTTTCGTGCTACCTGCATGGTTCGCAATTTTTAAAATTTCCCGCACGCTCCGCCCCAGCTCATTGTGGCCCTTCGTTTAGATAGTTTTCGAGCAACATTACATTTTTCGGGTAAAAAAACAGCTTCCAAACTGATATGCTCCCATACGCATATGTTAAAGAAAAACATATTCTAAACATTCTTGTGAAAATTGCTGTTTATTTTCCATATTCGATTTGAGATATATTAGTTGAATATGATACATTTTACATACAATTTATTTAAAGCAAGCAGGTGTAGGAGGCGTAATGTCATGGATTCACATTGTTGACCAATATTTCGTTTTGCTTCTTTTCACAATTTACCAGTAATGTTCTGCAAACAACATTTTGTTAGTGCATCTCGAGCAATGAATTAAAAAACAACTTATTGTCACGTGACTGTGACTTTTTGAGGGGTAAGGTAGCATCTCTTACAAATCAAGGTGAAAAATAGGCTGCACAATAACAAAAAGAAAGAAAATGGTGTTACCAACAATGTGAATCCATGATATCACCTGCTTGCGTCAAGTTCACTTTTTATGGCAAATGAGTCAACTTGAACTACCAATGCTTGAATACGGGGCATGTGAATTGAATGAAAATCTCACCAGAATGCTTAGAATATGTTCCTCGTTAATTTATCAAACATAAATTTTGTTCTGGAATATAAAAGTTCATTTGCTGTTTGGAAGATTATTCAGACACACCATCATAGTGTTTTAATAATAAGTTAGGGGTAATAGACCAGATGGGCATTATCCCCGAAATCAGGTGAATTGGTTTTCACCCCAAGCCTACTTTTTAGGAGGAAGCAAACTTCTTAAAAAAAGCCCCCCCCCCCTTGGTTCCGCGCCTGAATCGGGCAGGGAATGGAAAAAGGAACTGGAGAAAAGTCAGTCAACCCGAGAAAGAACCCCGTATGGCCATGGGTTTTATGTTCATTGGTACAGTACGGCCTGTAACATCATAAAACGATTAAAAGTTGAAAGATGAGTGCACTTTATGTTAAGCTGACATTAAAAAGGGTTTACTGTTGCCGTGGCAGATCTTAAGAATCTGATTGTGCTAGACTTTGTTTGGCATTTGGTTGGGGTAAATTTTATTTTGGGTCTGGATTATGGGGCATCTATGAGGTTTTGCTAGAAAAGGGAGTGATGCCTAAGCTGCCCCGAGTTACTAGTGAAACTGCACCCATACAAAATGTTGGGCAGGGCCTTCGCATGTCATCTCCCCCGTGACTGAAATTGGTCAAAAGGTGCCCATTGCCAATTATACAGGGGCATTGGGCAAAACAATTTGGGAGGGGGCGTGAGAAGAGGTGACTGTCCGAAAGACGATCTACCAAGCGGAGAGCCACTGGTAACGTTGGCGAGCAGCGCACATGTCGCCTTAAACAACTGGAAATGGCATTCAACGGTCATGTTAGTAAGGTTTAGGCAGTGAAGTTTCTCCATCATAATTTTTTTTTGATCACCAGATTGCTGTCCTTCTAGACTTGGCCAGGTTTCTTATGAGTGTTTCCCGGGCAGCCGACAACTACCTCTAGAAAATGCCCTACTTCAGCATAGAACAGCATATCGTATAGGCTATCCCTTTTTTATACACCCTCCATCTGTCTAATAAATTTTATCGCTTCTCAATCGTTAAGACGCGATTCAATGTATAGACTAATGGAGGGTGTACTAAAAAGGCAAATACTGTGCAAATACTGTACTGAGCTGAAGCAAGGGGATTTCAAAGAGGTAGTTGTCAGCTCCCTCCGTGGGAAACTCACGAGAGACTTGGCCAAGTCTACTGTCCCTCTAATGATACAGTGGAAGGTGTTACCGCAAACAACAATGTGCTAGCCGTTAACAGCCAGTGATTATTTCATAGACTAACTAGAACTGATGACTTGCACGCATGTCCAACGTAGCCTCCGTTACAATCGTTTACTCCCGAACGGGTTCAGACTTGCCCCAAGTCTCTCACGTTTTCCTTCCATCCACCTTTCATTTTAGCCTTTCATTTTATTTCTGTTCCTGTTCTTCACGGTGATTCCATCGCATTGTGCTGCTATGCAATTACAGTATCAGATTACTTCTCCACGGCCCCGTTGCTGCAACTTCCATGAGCTAGTACTGTAACACAGGTGTGGGGCCAGGATTTGCCCGACAGGTAGGCCAAGCTCCCCGGCAGGGGGGCCAGAATTTCAAGCCCCCGACAAAGGTGATGTTATGACCCGGTGGGGTGTGACTTGGTAGAATTTGAGGCGCGCGCAGCGCGCCCAAATTTGGGGCTTTCTTTTTAACAGATACTTAAAAATCTGGAGTTTTTTTTAAAGAAATTTGGCTTTTGTTAGTACCACGAAAAATTTTGGGTCTCTATTGGAGAACGTGTCCTTCATTTGGCAAAAATAAAAACGTTATATAGGCGACAGCTGAAATTCTTTTGAGGTTACCCGTTAAATCGAGACGAGACTGCAAGTTTGCCCGGGGAGTTTTTCCCTTTTTGAACGAAGATTTGAAAAGTAAGGGCTTATTATATTGGAGAAATTTTGGAATTTAATGAAAGAAACTTTGGTTTTTTGGTAAGGTTATAATGAATATTTGGTCTTTTTTAGGTTATATGCCTTTTAAGAGCAAAATTAGGCAGTATGCTGGGTGATTAACAGACTTGGCTTTGGTTATTTATTGTATGGAGTATCCATTTGAAATGACAAAGTTTGCCACTTTTAACGATATGAAGCTTATATTGGGGAAAAATTGTGTAAAACTTATGAGAGTTTGGGCGTTTTATAGAAGAATCTTACCTTCTCATGAGAAAAAATCAAGTAGGGGGTGATCTGTAGTTTTGTTGGGGTTACTGAATATCATCATGCAGATTCAGGCCCTCAGACCTTATTGGAACATTCTCCCGATGAAAAAGTTTGGCTTCGCATTTATTCGAAGTTTCATATTTTATGTTATTGCCATAGGCGTAAGGGGGCGTTTCAGTTTGGGAGGGAGCAGAATTGTTTTGTGTAATCCCCGAAAGACCATCTAAGTCGAGCGCACGGAAATTTTTGAAAAATTGAGAACCCCAGACAGCAGGAAATAGCATTTCCGTGTTCGAAATTAGAATTTAAGAAGTCAGCTTTCGAGCTTTCTTTCGCAATAAAATTTTCACTTCATAATACTGCCCCAAAACGAAGAATAATTTACAAGCGTGATTTGTTCTGTTAAGTAATCTGTTCGACCAAAATACTATCTATGCGGAGTGCCACCATCAGTTGGCGCGGAGCGTAAAAAAAATTGCTAAAAATATCTAACCCTTCAGATAGCCGGATTGGCATTTCCCAGACTTGTAACGAGAAATGAAACAGTCGTTATTTTGAGCTTTCCTTTGAAATGAAAGTTTCACTTCAATAGACAAAAACCCAAATTGCTAAATGATCAGAAAATTATCAGATAAACGGTACTGCTACAAGTAAATGTAATGGTCTTGTCTCTTTTCGGGGGGAGGGGGCTATGCAACGGAATTACTATAATTGCAAGGTAGACTAAACAAATAAAAAATTTTACGGGACTGCCCGAATTTCATACTATAAATGGTTTTAAGTTCCAACGTATTTGAAAATATGTCACGTTACAAGGTACCTTCAAATAATTTTTTTTCAGTCGGACAGTAGGGGAGACGTTCTCACCTTACTGTTTATCAGTAAGTGTAACTGAAAACGGGCTGGTCGATTTTCATTACCGTTGCTAGAATTCGGCTCTCGGGGCAGGCCAGATGGCAGACCATCGGACACTGTACGCACATGATCAACCTCGTCTGTTTTTGTCAAGAAAATTCGGAATTGTGGGTTTTCTTGAAGAATATGGTCTTCTAGTGAGCAAAATCCAGAAGAAATTTTTGGGGTGACTGAAGTTTATCAGACCCGCATCTTCTATCAGTTTAGCGTGGGCATGAAGATGAAGGTTTCCCTACGAAATCGGGTTTTCTCAACAACAGGGAAACGGCCGACAGTCTTTCCCGACGGGGGCATGACCTTGCGGATTGAAGATGGGATGAGGGAAGACAGAGCAAGTAAGAATTGATTAAAACAGATTCAGATAGGCATTAAAATACCGCTACAAAAGAATAGAATAGTGCAAAAAAAGAAAACAGTTCATAATCATCCATCCAGTAACTCTAAGTCATTTACGTTCATTTTTAGGTCTCCCCGAACGAAATTTCCGTCCTTCCCCGACGGGGAAGGAGATAGGACACGTTTTATGGAATGTGGTATAACGGAGCAAAGAAGAAGTGAAGGAAAATCGATTCCGATATGTATTAAAATATCATTTCAAAACAAAAAAATATGTTCACCCATCTAGTTATTTCGGTCCTGGTAGGTTTTTATTATTATTATTATTATTTTTTTATTATTATTTTAGGCATCCCCGACGAAACCGCCGACCTTCCCCGACGGGGGGGGGGGGAGGCAGTTTTCCCCGACGGGGGGTATCCCCCCCCCCCCCGTCGCCACCCCTGCTGCATATATACAGTACGTATGGACAGTGCGACAACAAGGCTCTCCTGTACTATCAACGTAACGTGACTGACGAAAACCGGAATCTCAACATAAGCAGTCAGTTCGCGGAGTTTCCAAACCAGGAAAAGGTATAATAACTATGGTTGCACAGTTCGTGATATAAAGATAGACCGATAAAAATACAAGACCATAACCATGTCTTAGATCGACATTTTCTAATTCCAGTTCGCCAGCTCATATGGCCCAAATTATGAGTCTTTTCTCCCCAAAAGCCAAGTTCAACGCCTAATTGTGATTGATTATGTAGACTGTATATGTGGCACTGGGAAACTTCACAAAGATTTTCAGGTTTCTTTGCTATATTTCTTCAGATTTCTAATATAGCTTGGAACTTTATTCAGTATGTTGGCACCGGAACATTTAGAAGCTGCGTAATCTTGATGAAACATCATTAATGGCGATTGTAAATCGTGGATACGATTCCCTACACGTAGCCTAAGATGATACGTAATTAATTCAAAGGACGGATGGAAGGGTGCAGTGCCCAGTAGTTTTACTAATAGGAGTGAAATCATTTACAGTCGGGAGTTAGTGCAGTCACTTACACAGTCTTACCAAATGAACAGGCCTGTGTATTTAACAGCCAAGAGTCCCTGTAGAATCTGAGAATGAAAGACATTAGCACGTTCCGTTTTATGAGTCCCCCCCCCCAAAAAAAAATACAAGACCATTTCATCTAATGGCAGTTGTACATTTATCTAGTATCTTTTGACTCCATGTAGCCTGGAAAATGTAGGGAAGCCAGAACGACACGGTAGGGAGAAAACGCAAGTCGATTTTTCTGTACCATCAATCCAACAAAAAGAAGGGCGTACTTCAAGAACGTCTCGTTACAGCATGTAATATACTGCGTATATACATCCTTAATATTAAATGCATATTTTCATCATCCCAAACAGTTCCAATTCTCCCAACCTACTTACTTCTAGCCCCTCCCACATTTATCTAAAACTCATCTTTATCCAGACACAATCCTAGTTTATTGCTTCATGGCATGTCCCAGTGGCCATACAAGTCCATAATGTGTAATCAAGACCCTCTCAGTGCCCATGCTGTGTAATTTAGCTATGATGCATTGTTTGAATGTGATGCTAATCAAAGAGCTGTACCAATTGAGAGTTTTGACATATGTATACTGAAACTGTAGTTTGGGGTGACGAATGCCTGCCTTTAATGGAGTCTTAATGTTATTACAAAACAGAGCAGTTAAGACAATAACAGTGCATTCGTGCCTGTTTTTTTCTACAACAACATGAAAATAATGTAGTAGGTGTTTTGGTTTTGGTAACCAAATGCGAGAAAACCAAGTCTCAAGACTCAAAAAATTATAGCATGTAATGAAAACATGGGAAGTATCACATAAACCACCTTTTTGCTCATTTGCTCTTTTTCGAGGGTTATCTACTAACAATAACTATCTGGTATACTGACAAATGTCTGTGTATGGTGTCATTCTAACATCTTTGTATTTAAACTGTAATTTTGCAACTTTTCTTAGACAAGTTTCTAACGAAAGACGGTAAGATCTACAGTAGAGTACAGTTATGTTTCAACTAACGTCTGCACTCAGTATATAACTAATAAAATAGGTAGGCGGTAGAACCATCTGATACTACGTATGCTGGAAAAAGGAAAAAAATAAAAGGATAAAGCGAATTCGGATGGGATTACGATCCGGTTCGTTTTGGTTTAAGTAAATATCATCTCAATCTCTGATCGGAAAGAACTTAAAATTTGAGATATTGTGTAATAATATGATTTGTATCAGAGGACTGCGAAAATTAAATGTTAATTAATTTGTGACGTCACACCGACAGAACGCTTTATGTCGACACTCGTGGTCTGATAAAAGCTGTTTGTCGGTGCACTTTAAAAACACATTGGTAAGGTTTAACCAAAATGGTCGTTACAGATGAGCCGATTTCTCTCTGGTTAAAATAACCAGGAAATACGGGTCAAAATCAACATAACATTGGGTAAATTCGATGAATTACTTTGAATTGTGGTCCAATATTGAAATTTTTATTATAAATTTTAATCAGTCTTCCTCGGTAATTTTAACAAGAAAATAGTTGGTAACATGTTTTTGTTTCTTTTTTCCAAATCTTCTTTAGTCTTTTCTTTCTGTTTCTTTTCTTGTTTTCCTCTTTTTCTTCGAGGTGGTGGTGGGGGGGGGGGTAGAACTTTGACGACACGGACACACGCTTGTTAGTATATTGAATAACTTGTCAGCCATAATGTTCGTAAGGTTGTACGTAAAGCACTATACCTATATACGTCTCTCAATTATTTGAAAATTCATTCCAGACAAAGCTTACAACTTCATCCTCTAAACGAACATAGAACCCTTTTATATTAAATTTATGCTTCGATTAGGTCAAATGTATGATAATAGCAAATTAGAGCTGTTATGATTGAGGTGCATGATTTTCCTTCTGTGACAGAGTTTATTTTTTGATTCTTTTTTTCCTTTCCTTTCTCAACCAAGAGAGTGCATGCCCCAAAGATCTCCAAATTGATCCTTAAAATAATCAATGTAGAGCACCCACAGAAAAATGTCAGGCCTTGGTTATATTTCGTTAGTTAGTTAGTAAGTTAGTTAGTTAGTTAGTAAGTTAGTTGGTTAGTTAGTTAGTTGGTTAGATGGGAATTAAAGGGATGCCGTTAACTGGAATAGGTTTTATAAACCTTTGAGTCCCGTGCTCTTCGCACTAAATACATAAAAACTTTTTTCTCCGTATTGCTCATGATTTTCTTGTTTGTTCTATAAACGGTAGAATAAACGGAACCAATAACATTATTCTTGTCTGAAAGGCTCTGTTCCCTAGTAGCTTTCAGACTTGTCCATTTATTTTGAGGATAATCAATACTTCACATGCTATAACAAAACGAGTACGCCCTCATATTTTTGTTGGAATAAATGGTACAGAGAAATCGATTTGCGTTTTCTCCCTACCCCGCCGTTCTCGGCTTCCGTAGTAATCCCATATCCGGCGGATTGAGCGGTCCGATTTTTCAAAAAAAAAAAAAAAAATGGACGCTCCGTTGGCGCTCCACTTAATAGTCTTTCGGGCAGGATAACACCTTTTTCGGAAAAAAAAACTCACGTCCCCCAAACTGAAATGCGCCCTTTCGCTTAGGCCTGGCAGAGGGTATTTCCCCACATAACATTACTTTCTGGGAGGGGCGTCGATCCTGGGGGAGGGGGCAGGGGGGCGGGGAAAATCATCCCACCAATGAAAAATATTGAGGGAAAACATATCGTTTTCCCCCTCCCAATAATAAGGGCAGATTTAAAAAAAAAAAACCACAGGCAGAAAAACATAATTTAACTTTGTGGTGTAGCCTTCAGATGACTTCAAGTTAGAGCTCAAGTTTTAGAAAACGTCAATTTGATGAGACATCAGACTTTGTTTTATATGTATATGCGTGTCAATATGACTCTGAGTGCATGGGTGTTTGTTGGTTTGCTTGTTTGTGTGTATAAAGCGGGCGTGTGCTCCCGCGTTCGTGTGGATGGATTGCTTATAGACGGGTCCGGTCCATAAGAGAGTTCCGCCCCTTGAACGGTGGATATTTATAGACTTTGATTTCCGAATAGAGCAGTGCAAGAACTTATTTTTGCGGTAAACCTTTACATACACTGTGCGTTCCACTTTCAAAAAATTCTGAACTAGGATTGATATAATAATAATTATAATAAAAGGAAAATTTATAAAGCACCTTATCCAATTAAGAAATAAAAGATCTAAGGCGCTGTACAATAAAAGGTAAAATGCAAAACCAAGCAGTTAATAAGAACAACAATTAAACTTAGGAAGATCAGAACAATGGAACTAAAATAACAAAAGAAAGAACCTACAGTAGAACCTAGTCCTGGGCATGACGTTTAACTGCATCCAGGGTATGGCTTCTGTTCTATTCAGCCAGTCTAGAGCAGGACCCCACATGTTTGCCCTTTAGAGGGCGTACTTGTCCTTTTGGGACGATCAGCTCCTTTAGGGAGCAGAACTCCTCCGGGAGTAAATGTTTGGTTTTCGCCCCTTGGCTCTTCGCCAGAGAGTAGAGGGGACTTTTAGAAAAAATCTACAGTAGAACCAACAAACAGTGAGAAACCATAAAAACAAGAAAAAAGTAAAGTAAAAAAGGACCAACAAAAAACACAAGTCAGAATTGAAACCATAAAGAGTAACAGGCAAGTTAAACAATAAAATAGCTAAGGAAGGCAAAACAAAAACCCTGTAGAATCTGAGAATGAAAGACATTAGCACGTTCCGTTTTATGAGTCCCCCCCCCCCCCAAAAAAAAAAAATACAAAACCATTTCATCTAATGGCAGTTGTACATTTATCTAGTATCTTTTGACTCCATGTAGCCTGGAAAATGTAGGGAAGCCAGAACGACACGGTAGGGAGAAAACGCAAGTCGATTTTTCTGTACCATCAATCCAACAAAAAGAAGGGCGTACTTCAAGAACGTCTCGTTACAGCATGTAATATACTGCGTATATACATCCTTAATATTAAATGCATATTTTCATCATCCCAAACAGTTCCAATTCTCCCAACCTACTTACTTCTAGCCCCTCCCACATTTATCTAAAACTCATCTTTATCCAGACACAATCCTAGTTTATTGCTTCATGGCATGTCCCAGTGGCCATACAAGTCCATAATGTGTAATCAAGACCCTCTCAGTGCCCATGCTGTGTAATTTAGCTATGATGCATTGTTTGAATGTGATGCTAATCAAAGAGCTGTACCAATTGAGAGTTTTGACATATGTATACTGAAACTGTAGTTTGGGGTGACGAATGCCTGCCTTTAATGGAGTCTTAATGTTATTACAAAACAGAGCAGTTAAGACAATAACAGTGCATTCGTGCCTGTTTTTTTCTACAACAACATGAAAATAATGTAGTAGGTGTTTTGGTTTTGGTAACCAAATGCGAGAAAACCAAGTCTCAAGACTCAAAAATTATAGCATGTAATGAAAACATGGGAAGTATCACATAAACCACCTTTTGCTCATTTGCTCTTTTTCGAGGGTTATCTACTAACAATAACTATCTGGTATACTGACAAATGTCTGTGTATGGTGTCATTCTAACATCTTTGTATTTAAACTGTAATTTTGCAACTTTTCTTAGACAAGTTTCTAACGAAAGACGGTAAGATCTACAGTAGAGTACAGTTATGTTTCAACTAACGTCTGCACTCAGTATATAACTAATAAAATAGGTAGGCGGTAGAACCATCTGATACTACGTATGCTGGAAAAAGGAAAAAATAAAAGGATAAAGCGAATTCGGATGGGATTACGATCCGGTTCGTTTTGGTTTAAGTAAATATCATCTCAATCTCTGATCGGAAAGAACTTAAAATTTGAGATATTGTGTAATAATATGATTTGTATCAGAGGACTGCGAAAATTAAATGTTAATTAATTTGTGACGTCACACCGACAGAACGCTTTATGTCGACACTCGTGGTCTGATAAAAGCTGTTTGTCGGTGCACTTTAAAAACACATTGGTAAGGTTTAACCAAAATGGTCGTTACAGATGAGCCGATTTCTCTCTGGTTAAAATAACCAGGAAATACGGGTCAAAATCAACATAACATTGGGTAAATTCGATGAATTACTTTGAATTGTGGTCCAATATTGAAATTTTTATTATAAATTTTAATCAGTCTTCCTCGGTAATTTTAACAAGAAAATAGTTGGTAACATGTTTTTGTTTCTTTTTTCCAAATCTTCTTTAGTCTTTTCTTTCTGTTTCTTTTCTTGTTTTCCTCTTTTTCTTCGAGGTGGTGGTGGGGGGGGGGGGGGTAGAACTTTGACGACACGGACACACGCTTGTTAGTATATTGAATAACTTGTCAGCCATAATGTTCGTAAGGTTGTACGTAAAGCACTATACCTATATACGTCTCTCAATTATTTGAAAATTCATTCCAGACAAAGCTTACAACTTCATCCTCTAAACGAACATAGAACCCTTTTATATTAAATTTATGCTTCGATTAGGTCAAATGTATGATAATAGCAAATTAGAGCTGTTATGATTGAGGTGCATGATTTTCCTTCTGTGACAGAGTTTATTTTTTGATTCTTTTTTTCCTTTCCTTTCTCAACCAAGAGAGTGCATGCCCCAAAGATCTCCAAATTGATCCTTAAAATAATCAATGTAGAGCACCCACAGAAAAATGTCAGGCCTTGGTTATATTTCGTTAGTTAGTTAGTAAGTTAGTTAGTTAGTTAGTAAGTTAGTTGGTTAGTTAGTTAGTTGGTTAGATGGGAATTAAAGGGATGCCGTTAACTGGAATAGGTTTTATAAACCTTTGAGTCCCGTGCTCTTCGCACTAAATACATAAAAACTTTTTTCTCCGTATTGCTCATGATTTTCTTGTTTGTTCTATAAACGGTAGAATAAACGGAACCAATAACATTATTCTTGTCTGAAAGGCTCTGTTCCCTAGTAGCTTTCAGACTTGTCCATTTATTTTGAGGATAATCAATACTTCACATGCTATAACAAAACGAGTACGCCCTCATATTTTTGTTGGAATAAATGGTACAGAGAAATCGATTTGCGTTTTCTCCCTACCCCGCCGTTCTCGGCTTCCGTAGTAATCCCATATCCGGCGGATTGAGCGGTCCGATTTTTCAAAAAAAATTGGACGCTCCGTTGGCGCTCCACTTAATAGTCTTTCGGGCAGGATAACACCTTTTTCGGAAAAAAAAAACTCACGTCCCCCAAACTGAAATGCGCCCTTTCGCTTAGGCCTGGCAGAGGGTACTTCCCCACATAACATTACTTTCTGGGAGGGGCGTCGATCCTGGGGGAGGGGGCAGGGGGGCGGGGAAAATCATCCCACCAATGAAAAATATTGAGGGAAAACATATCGTTTTCCCCCTCCCAATAATAAGGGCAGATTTAAAAAAAAAAAACCACAGGCAGAAAAACATAATTTAACTTTGTGGTGTAGCCTTCAGATGACTTCAAGTTAGAGCTCAAGTTTTAGAAAACGTCAATTTGATGAGACATCAGACTTTGTTTTATATGTATATGCGTGTCAATATGACTCTGAGTGCATGGGTGTTTGTTGGTTTGCTTGTTTGTGTGTATAAAGCGGGCGTGTGCTCCCGCGTTCGTGTGGATGGATTGCTTATAGACGGGTCCGGTCCATAAGAGAGTTCCGCCCCTTGAACGGTGGATATTTATAGACTTTGATTTCCGAATAGAGCAGTGCAAGAACTTATTTTTGCGGTAAACCTTTACATACACTGTGCGTTCCACTTTCAAAAAATTCTGAACTAGGATTGATATAATAATAATTATAATAAAAGGAAAATTTATAAAGCACCTTATCCAATTAAGAAATAAAAGATCTAAGGCGCTGTACAATAAAAGGTAAAATGCAAAACCAAGCAGTTAATAAGAACAACAATTAAACTTAGGAAGATCAGAACAATGGAACTAAAATAACAAAAGAAAGAACCTACAGTAGAACCTAGTCCTGGGCATGACGTTTAACTGCATCCAGGGTATGGCTTCTGTTCTATTCAGCCAGTCTAGAGCAGGACCCCACATGTTTGCCCTTTAGAGGGCGTACTTGTCCTTTTGGGACGATCAGCTCCTTTAGGGAGCAGAACTCCTCCGGGAGTAAATGTTTGGTTTTCGCCCCTTGGCTCTTCGCCAGAGAGTAGAGGGGACTTTTAGAAAAAATCTACAGTAGAACCAACAAACAGTGAGAAACCATAAAAACAAGAAAAAAGTAAAGTAAAAAAGGACCAACAAAAAACACAAGTCAGAATTGAAACCATAAAGAGTAACAGGCAAGTTAAACAATAAAATAGCTAAGGAAGGCAAAACAAAAACCCTGTAGAATCTGAGAATGAAAGACATTAGCACGTTCCGTTTTATGAGTCCCCCCCCCCCCCCAAAAAAAAAAAAAAATACAAAACCATTTCATCTAATGGCAGTTGTACATTTATCTAGTATCTTTTGACTCCATGTAGCCTGGAAAATGTAGGGAAGCCAGAACGACACGGTAGGGAGAAAACGCAAGTCGATTTTTCTGTACCATCAATCCAACAAAAAGAAGGGCGTACTTCAAGAACGTCTCGTTACAGCATGTAATATACTGCGTATATACATCCTTAATATTAAATGCATATTTTCATCATCCCAAACAGTTCCAATTCTCCCAACCTACTTACTTCTAGCCCCTCCCACATTTATCTAAAACTCATCTTTATCCAGACACAATCCTAGTTTATTGCTTCATGGCATGTCCCAGTGGCCATACAAGTCCATAATGTGTAATCAAGACCCTCTCAGTGCCCATGCTGTGTAATTTAGCTATGATGCATTGTTTGAATGTGATGCTAATCAAAGAGCTGTACCAATTGAGAGTTTTGACATATGTATACTGAAACTGTAGTTTGGGGTGACGAATGCCTGCCTTTAATGGAGTCTTAATGTTATTACAAAACAGAGCAGTTAAGACAATAACAGTGCATTCGTGCCTGTTTTTTCTACAACAACATGAAAATAATGTAGTAGGTGTTTTGGTTTTGGTAACCAAATGCGAGAAAACCAAGTCTCAAGACTCAAAAAATTATAGCATGTAATGAAAACATGGGAAGTATCACATAAACCACCTTTTTGCTCATTTGCTCTTTTTCGAGGGTTATCTACTAACAATAACTATCTGGTATACTGACAAATGTCTGTGTATGGTGTCATTCTAACATCTTTGTATTTAAACTGTAATTTTGCAACTTTTCTTAGACAAGTTTCTAACGAAAGACGGTAAGATCTACAGTAGAGTACAGTTATGTTTCAACTAACGTCTGCACTCAGTATATAACTAATAAAATAGGTAGGCGGTAGAACCATCTGATACTACGTATGCTGGAAAAAGGAAAAAATAAAAGGATAAAGCGAATTCGGATGGGATTACGATCCGGTTCGTTTTGGTTTAAGTAAATATCATCTCAATCTCTGATCGGAAAGAACTTAAAATTTGAGATATTGTGTAATAATATGATTTGTATCAGAGGACTGCGAAAATTAAATGTTAATTAATTTGTGACGTCACACCGACAGAACGCTTTATGTCGACACTCGTGGTCTGATAAAAGCTGTTTGTCGGTGCACTTTAAAAACACATTGGTAAGGTTTAACCAAAATGGTCGTTACAGATGAGCCGATTTCTCTCTGGTTAAAATAACCAGGAAATACGGGTCAAAATCAACATAACATTGGGTAAATTCGATGAATTACTTTGAATTGTGGTCCAATATTGAAATTTTTATTATAAATTTTAATCAGTCTTCCTCGGTAATTTTAACAAGAAAATAGTTGGTAACATGTTTTTGTTTCTTTTTTCCAAATCTTCTTTAGTCTTTTCTTTCTGTTTCTTTTCTTGTTTTCCTCTTTTTCTTCGAGGTGGTGGTGGGGGGTAGAACTTTGACGACACGGACACACGCTTGTTAGTATATTGAATAACTTGTCAGCCATAATGTTCGTAAGGTTGTACGTAAAGCACTATACCTATATACGTCTCTCAATTATTTGAAAATTCATTCCAGACAAAGCTTACAACTTCATCCTCTAAACGAACATAGAACCCTTTTATATTAAATTTATGCTTCGATTAGGTCAAATGTATGATAATAGCAAATTAGAGCTGTTATGATTGAGGTGCATGATTTTCCTTCTGTGACAGAGTTTATTTTTTGATTCTTTTTTTCCTTTCCTTTCTCAACCAAGAGAGTGCATGCCCCAAAGATCTCCAAATTGATCCTTAAAATAATCAATGTAGAGCACCCACAGAAAAATGTCAGGCCTTGGTTATATTTCGTTAGTTAGTTAGTAAGTTAGTTAGTTAGTTAGTAAGTTAGTTGGTTAGTTAGTTAGTTGGTTAGATGGGAATTAAAGGGATGCCGTTAACTGGAATAGGTTTTATAAACCTTTGAGTCCCGTGCTCTTCGCACTAAATACATAAAAACTTTTTTCTCCGTATTGCTCATGATTTTCTTGTTTGTTCTATAAACGGTAGAATAAACGGAACCAATAACATTATTCTTGTCTGAAAGGCTCTGTTCCCTAGTAGCTTTCAGACTTGTCCATTTATTTTGAGGATAATCAATACTTCACATGCTATAACAAAACGAGTACGCCCTCATATTTTTGTTGGAATAAATGGTACAGAGAAATCGATTTGCGTTTTCTCCCTACCCCGCCGTTCTCGGCTTCCGTAGTAATCCCATATCCGGCGGATTGAGCGGTCCGATTTTTCAAAAAAAAAAAAAAAATTGGACGCTCCGTTGGCGCTCCACTTAATAGTCTTTCGGGCAGGATAACACCTTTTTCGGAAAAAAAAACTCACGTCCCCCAAACTGAAATGCGCCCTTTCGCTTAGGCCTGGCAGAGGGTATTTCCCCACATAACATTACTTTCTGGGAGGGGCGTCGATCCTGGGGGAGGGGGCAGGGGGGCGGGGAAAATCATCCCACCAATGAAAAATATTGAGGGAAAACATATCGTTTTCCCCCTCCCAATAATAAGGGCAGATTTAAAAAAAAAAAACCACAGGCAGAAAAACATAATTTAACTTTGTGGTGTAGCCTTCAGATGACTTCAAGTTAGAGCTCAAGTTTTAGAAAACGTCAATTTGATGAGACATCAGACTTTGTTTTATATGTATATGCGTGTCAATATGACTCTGAGTGCATGGGTGTTTGTTGGTTTGCTTGTTTGTGTGTATAAAGCGGGCGTGTGCTCCCGCGTTCGTGTGGATGGATTGCTTATAGACGGGTCCGGTCCATAAGAGAGTTCCGCCCCTTGAACGGTGGATATTTATAGACTTTGATTTCCGAATAGAGCAGTGCAAGAACTTATTTTTGCGGTAAACCTTTACATACACTGTGCGTTCCACTTTCAAAAAATTCTGAACTAGGATTGATATAATAATAATTATAATAAAAGGAAAATTTACAAAGCACCTTATCCAATTAAGAAATAAAAGATCTAAGGCGCTGTACAATAAAAGGTAAAATGCAAAACCAAGCAGTTAATAAGAACAACAATTAAACTTAGGAAGATCAGAACAATGGAACTAAAATAACAAAAGAAAGAACCTACAGTAGAACCTAGTCCTGGGCATGACGTTTAACTGCATCCAGGGTATGGCTTCTGTTCTATTCAGCCAGTCTAGAGCAGGACCCCACATGTTTGCCCTTTAGAGGGCGTACTTGTCCTTTTGGGACGATCAGCTCCTTTAGGGAGCAGAACTCCTCCGGGAGTAAATGTTTGGTTTTCGCCCCTTGGCTCTTCGCCAGAGAGTAGAGGGGACTTTTAGAAAAAATCTACAGTAGAACCAACAAACAGTGAGAAACCATAAAAACAAGAAAAAAGTAAAGTAAAAAAGGACCAACAAAAAACACAAGTCAGAATTGAAACCATAAAGAGTAACAGGCAAGTTAAACAATAAAATAGCTAAGGAAGGCAAAACAAAAACCCAGTTAACTAAAAGCAGATTTTTTCAAAAGTTTCTCAAAATTATGAATTTTACTGGATTGCTTAACCAGGTTAACTCCATCGGGCAAATTGTTCCAAAGTGTTGCAGCGCATCTAACAAACCGTTTGTTCTCGTACGTGGAGTTTCTTACTTTGGGGACAAGCAGGAGAGATTTGGACTGAGATCGAGGGATCTAGACGGCTGATGTTTTTGAAGCTGATCCCGAATATGGACTGGGCCGAGTAGTTAAGTGTTTTATATGTGTATAGTAGAATCTTAAATTGTGATCTATAATATATTGGCAGCCAATGCAAATTTTGCAAAATTGGTGTGATATGTTCGTGTAATCGCGTTCGTGTTACAAGTCTTGCAGCAATTCTGTACTCGTTAAAGACGACCAATGAGCGCTTGAGAGAGGCCAGAGAGTAAAGCATTATCTAAACGTGGTGTGACAAGTGAGTGAACTAAAATTTTACATACATCATCTGAAATAAACTTTCTAATATTACCAATACTACGAATACGACATTTGCAGGATTTAACAACTGAGTCAATCTGCTTTTTCATTGTTAAGTAGGTGCTTATCTAAAAAAATTCCTAACTTTTTTACAGACTCCGCGGGGTGTATTTCATTAGGATCAACTTTCTGATCACGTTAGACTGCGTCTTAGGCGCAAATATAATCAGTCCTGTCTTTCATGGTTCAGTTTCAACATATTATCATGCATCCACCTACTTACGTCCTCTAGGCAGGACTCAAGCTTAATTTTAACCTCGTTCCATGAATCATTTGGACTAAAAGACAAATAAAGTTGTGTGTCATCAGCATAGCAGTGGTAACTAATATTATGACTCCTGATGATTTCACCTACAGGACGATTAAACATACAGTACATCATTGGACCTAGAACCGAGCCTTGCGGTACTCCAAAATGAAGAGCTTGACTACTTGACATAACATCACCTATTTTTACACACTGTGTTCTGTTCTTCAGGTACGATTCTAACCAGACCAACTTGTCCGAGGTAATTCCAAAAGAATGCTTAAGGCGATTTAGGAGGATGCGGTGATCAATCACATCAAAAGCAGCTGACAGATCAAGCATAACGAGGGCCTATGGGATACCGTTTTAACATTTATTCCCGAATTTCAGATATCTCTAATTAATTTCAGATATCTCTAATTATACACTATTTTAGATATCTAAAATTGAATTAGAGATATCTGAAATTGAATTAGAGATATCTGAAATAGAATTAGAGATATCTGAAATACTTCGTTATTTCGAGATATCTGCAATTATTTGAAGATATCTGCAATTATTTAGAGATATCTGAAATTGAATTAGAGATATCTGCAATTATTTAGAGATATCTGAAATTGAATTAGAGATATCTGCAATTATTTAGAGATATCTGAAATTAATTAGAGATATCTGAAATTCGGGAATAAATGTTAAAACGGTATTCCATAAGGGCCTAACAAAGTTTCGAATCTAAATTTATCACAATGTCATTGTGAACTTAAAAGAGAGCAGTCTCCGTTGAATGGAAAGGTCGATAAGCAGACTGGTGGCTGTCATGCAATGAATTCGTCGTGAGATGCTGCCCGAGACGTTTAGCCACGACTTTCTCCAGAACTGAAGTTTGGAAATATAAGGCAGATTTGATATTGGACGATAGTTCTTTAGAATATCCTTGTCCAATCCAGGTTTCTTCAGCAAAGGTGTGACATTTAAATGAAATAATTGAAATGAACATATGAATCCGCAAGTGACTTATTAGTCATAGCTGTTATGATGGGCAGGAGGACGTCTATAGACTGCTTTAATAGCCATGTAGGAAGTGGATCTAGACTACCTGATTTACACGGGGCACGGAGTATTAATTCTCGCATCTCATCCTCATTAGCAGGTACAAATCTCTCCAAAAGGTATCCATCAAAGATATTATCAGCTAGCCATCATGATATTCTCAGATTTAACAGACGTATCAAATTGATCTCTGATTTCACTGATTTTGTTGATGAAAAAAAACAAGGGCATCCATAGTACTGTGATGTGGGAGAGAAAGATCACGCTTAAGACCCATGATTTGTCTGGTTAGACGGAAAAGCTGTTTCGGGTTATTACTGCACTCAACTATCTTATTGGAGTAGTAACTTTTCTTTTCAGTAAAGAGAAGTGAATTTACCTGTCGACACTGCTCCCTGTAAAATTGCCATTCTCCTCCAAACTCTCTCAGCCCTTCGGCGTTTTTGTTTGGCTTCCCATTGTTGTAAAATGCACTCAACTGTCACTATATTACTACTGTTGTTTCATAATTTTGATGTATGTGTATTCTGTGCTTTAATCTAAAGTATATATAACCTTTTGACCTCTGAGAAAGTTTTGCTCTGTAGAGAGTGACCATCGGTGGAGTGGACAGTTTTCGGAATGTTAATGACTTTGAACTCTTGATCTTTTATCAGTAGAAAGGTTCACTTATTGCATGGATCTAGTTATTTTCTCACAAACCTGAGGAATGCTTTTAGAATAATCTTAGTTCTCTCGAGGAGTGGAAGTACAGTATTTTAGCTTGTGAGCATCAGTGTTTTTATCAGTATCATACTGTGACTGTGTGTTGTATTGGGACACTTGTATTTCATTTGTATCCTGTATATTACATTGTATTATTTACTCTGCTGAACTGGAAACTGCTGTTTCGGTTATTAGTTGGTAGTTTTCAAATCTTAACAACACCCATGACCGATCTGTATACCAGGGTGCATTTGGTCTTAAAGTTATATATTTAGTTTTTTTTTCGGGTGCGTGTCGATCAATGAGAGTAGCCAGAGATCTATTATAAGCGTCGACTAACCCATCTAACGCTCTGTCTACCAAGTTCTGTAATTCATCACAACGTCTGACATCTTCTATGAATTGCGGTAGGTTGATGGGCCGAAACTTTCTGAAAGTGATTTGCTTACGAATCCTTCCCGGTCTTCCAACATTGGCACTAGAGTATACTGCATAATGATCACAAGTTAAATTTCTGTATGGGTCTTCCAAACAAGAATCTACAATAAATGGAGATCCCAGAAGAAGATTACTATCCTCTCGGGTGATTTGATACTGTTGACCATGACACCAGCCGTGTTCCCATTTGATCCA
This sequence comes from Holothuria scabra, assembly GCA_037179385.1. Classification (NCBI taxonomy): domain Eukaryota; kingdom Metazoa; phylum Echinodermata; class Holothuroidea; order Aspidochirotida; family Holothuriidae; genus Holothuria; species Holothuria scabra. The sequence goes on from CM074184.1 coordinate 56,747,945, forward strand.
GGGAGGTGGATCTTGATCTACCGAGGTGGATCAAACACAAATGGGAACGCAGATCAACAACACTCACTCAAGATCAAGATCCACCGATTTTGATCAACCGTTCGGGGTAGATCAGATCCACCGCGCTGGATCAAAGTTTGTAATGGGAACACATCGGTAGATCAAGTGACCCTGGATCTCCGGTTACACTCACGTATGTTTTTGTGATACATCGATACGAAATGCATGGCAGGCCGACTTGTAAACATTGGTGACCTTTTCGCGCTTGCGCAATGTGTTCATAAAACACGTTTGATCTACCGCGCTCACTCAAATGGGAACGCGGATCTCGATCAAGGTAACTGATGTTGATCCACCTCGGTAGATCAAGATCCACCTCCCTGGATCAAATGGGAACACGGCTATACTTCTGAAGCGCTTGCACTGTGATATATAGTGTCTGGAACTGCTCTTAATTGGTTTAGAAGCTACTTAAATAGCTACGGAGCTCCTAAAGTGCCAGTCTGCCTGTCATGATGGTGAGATAATTTATCTGACCAAGTTGTCTTCTTTTCCTTAAGAAGTCGACATAATCAAATAATTTATCTTACCATGTCGACATCCTTTGCTTAGGAAGTCGACATGTTGAGATAATTCATCTTGCCATGTCTACATCCTGTGCTTAGGAAGTTGGCATGGTGAGATAATTTATGTAACCATGTCAACAACCTAATTTAGGAAGTCGACATGGTGAGATAATTTATGACACCATGTCGACATCCTTTGCTTAGCAAGTCGACATGGTGAGGTAATTTATGTTACCATGTATACACCCTGTACTCACAAAGTCGACATGGTGAGATAATTTCAACTAAGTACGTCTATGTATATGCACCCAGTGTCCGACACTGCATGTTGCATGTGGGCCAGGGTGCATTTCGTGATCGTACGCCGGGATTTTCTGTAAGTGAGCATATACAAGGCAAAGCAATCCGTAGGTGTGCGTATATACGTACAGTATACATGACTGTGATGCATACACGGACACCATACAATGGCAATGCGCGCACATGTATATATAGTGCACTAAATGCACTCTGGCATGCGGACAGCCCAGACGTGGCTCCAGGGGGAGGGGGGGGGGGCTTTTACGGCCAGATCAACAATAAAACATACGGGAAATAAGCAGTGCAACTCACTCACTTCGATGCTTTCTCTTAAGTCAGCTGCCGCCCTTTTGGAATGTCTGGATCCGCGCCTGGGGCAACTGACTATACATAGACATATATAGTTGAAATTATCCCACCATGTCGAATTCCTGAGCAAAAGATGTCAACATGGTGAAATAAATTATCTCACCATGTCGACTTCCTAAATTAGGATGTTGACATGGCAACATAAATTATATCACCATGTCGACTTCCTAAGCAAAAGATGTCGACATGGTGTCATAAATTATCTCACCATGCCGACTTCCTAAATTAGGATGTCGACATGGTAACATAAATTATCTCACCATGTCGACTTCCTAAGCAAAAGATGTCGACCTGGTGTCATAAATTATCTCACCATGCCGACTTCCTAAATTAGGATGTCGACATGGTAACATAAATTATCTCACCATGTCGACTTCTTAGGGAAAAGATAACAACTTGGTCAGATAAATTATCTCACCATCATGACATGCAGACTGGCACTTTAGGAGCTCCGTAAATAGCAGATCGAGCTGTTTTTGTATTGATAATGTTCTCTCTGCGCAGTCTCAACTCATCTATGGAGTTCCTCAAGGTTCTGTAATCGGACCAATTCTTTTCACAATTTATACACAACCAATGGGAGATATTATACGTAGTCACAATGTTAATTTTCATTCATACGCCGATGATACTCAGCTGTACGTCTCTTTTAATCCTAACGAAACTGGTGCTGCTGTAAGGGCGTTGCAATTGTTACAAGATTGCATTATTGATATCAAAAGGGGATAATAAAAAAAACCGAATTTTTCATAGCGGGAACTAGACAAAGCCTTTTAAAGCTCCCGAAACTTAATCTTCCAGTGGGTGATAGCCAAATTGAACCATCCTGTAACATACGTAATCTAGGAGTTTTCTTTGATTCTAATATGTCCATGACCAAACAAATTAACCCTTTACCGTTGTTTGGGTCCTTTTGGACCCATGCGGAGAGCTCGGCTGTCACCCATCTTTACTCTTTCGCGCGGAGCTCGAAACTGCGAGTAGCTACCCGAAAATTCGGCCACAACAACGAGAGAGACAATAGTTTAAGGTCACGGGGTCAATGGCCTACGGAAGCTGATGTGGGGCCTGCTACGTCCGCTTTTCCGCCCGCTCCCGAGGCGCGCAAATATGCCCCGATCGGAGCACAACGGTAAAGGGTTAATAGTCTCATATCAGCTGAAAATTTCCAGCTCCGTAACATCCGTCGCATTTGTCATTATCTTGATCAGGATACACGACATCTCATTGTACGTGCACGTGTCCTTTCTAGATTAGACTATGGTAATGCCCTCCTCTATATGGTGCGAATGCTCGAGACCCCAGCAGTCTACAGTAGTTGCAAAACAGAGCTGCTAAATTGATTTTTTCTGCCTCTAGTCTGGATAGTCCTTTACCTTTAATGAAAAAACTTCACTGGCTTCCTATCGAAAAACGAATTAAATTTAAAATATGTCTTTACGTTTACAATTGCCTAAATAACTGCTGACCAGTTAAACTCACAAAATCTTTGATATGTAAACAACTTCCCTCTACAGGCCCGGTAACGAGGTCCGCTAATGATACAACCCTACTAACAGTTCCGTCTAGAAAGAAACACATTGCCGACAAGGCTTTCTCCGTAGCTGGCCCCTCACTTTGGAACACACTCCCGCGTAATATCAGGGAAGCTCAATCAGTCACTACTTTTAAAAAGCTCCTAAAGTCTCCCTTCTTCGGGTGTCTATAAAACAAAGACCGAAGACCTAAGACCTATAAAACGAAGACCCAACTAGCTATAAAACGAAGACCCGGAAGTATTTTTCTTACGTAAACTTTGTTCCCTGAACTATCCAGAGGCTATCACTGTACATTTTTCTAGCAATTTTACCAACGTTGAACATTATCGTTACTGAAGTAATTGTTGCTTCTACATACAAGGAAATAATGCGCTTGCGAATTCAGCTATAGTTACGCAAAGAAAGAGACCGGATCGGTTGAAGAAACGTCACTTCCTGGAGACATGAAAAATTGCATTGCGCGTAATCGCATCATAGACCTTACAAAGAAACCATAACCTTTGGGATTTCTAGATGAGACCTTATGCATTGACGACACACTATCAGGTTCGGAGGAATAACAACATACAGACGGACCACTGATTTTTGTGTATAGGCCTGGGATAAAACAGTGTACCGCACGCAGTAGAATTCGCTTACGTGTGTAGGAGACTAACGCGCGGTATTTCCCGCCTGTCATAATATAAGAGGCGACTTAAGGAAATTACTTGCGCCGTATTAGAGCTGGATGTGTTTAAGAGCAAACCAGGTACGTAGCCACAGGGGGAAGGGGCTTTACGGATAATGCTGCACCAAAAATATTACTGCCCCGCCAGATGAAAATTGTAATCGTATACAGGATGTTAAAAGAAAATTTTGTGACCCTGCAATCACAGTTCTTGCCCCTCGATTCACACACTTCCTTCCCTCCTTCATATGGTAGAACTCGTCACGGGTCAGAACAAAGCCGAACTTTAACCGTGTCTAAAACCGTGTTTACACGTTCGTCTTTGTTTTGTTGACACGATTAACACATCATAGGCGTAGGAAGCTTTTCCAGACTGGGGATGCTGTACCTCGTTTCGGATCGCCGGCCTTGGGGAGGGGTCTAAGGAAAGGGGTCTAAGCGGAGGGGTGTACCCCTCTCATTTGGCATTTTTTTTTTTGGTATTTTAGAGACTTCAGATGCAATTTGGTGCAATATTTTGAACAAATTTTAAGGAAAATCACTGCAAATTTTTGACATATTTTGAAGAAGAGACAAAAACGGGTTTTCGGTGTTGGAGCTTGGGGAGCGGAACCATACTTCAGCCCCCACATTTTTTACTGTGGGTTTAGCACCCAAGCCCCCACTTCCTACGCCTATGTAACACATTCGTGTTGGTGAGCCGTTAAGTCAGATATTCTTATATCTTACCGTACACCTTTGCAAATTATTTGCAATGAATTTGAACGCATACACGAAAAGAGAGGCGCCATGATTAAAGAAACGTCCGTACTGATCAGTGGCATAGCCAGGATTTTTGATCAGGAGAGGGGGTATCGATGGTCAAGAAACTTTCCTGGGAGGGGGCACAATTACTGAACTATAGGACTATAGGATTTATTCACATGACCATATGATAATATAAAAACTTGGCATTTGACAGTAGCCTAGCGCTGACACCTTGCAATAAACCTTTTCCGTCAGGAAGCCGCAGCGGCATTTGAATACTGATTACTAGCTTTTTCTGATGACGTGGACTCTGAAAAGTCGTTGGCTACCAAGACCAATAGAGAATAACTTTTAACTATTACCACTTACGGACTATCGTGCGAACGGACCAGAGTGCATTCTAAAATAGGGCAAAACTAAAGTACTAGGAGGCTGTTCGCTGGGGGGGGGGGGGGGGGAGGGGTGAACGTTGTTCTAGTGTGTGACGCCCTGGGGGTTTAAGTGGAGGGGTGTTCCAACTGTCTTTTGTAAAAATCTTGAGGGAAATGAAGGCAGGAAGGTGTATGCAATTTGATGCAAAAAAGTACGAAATATTATTGGAAAGTTTAAAGATACTACACGCCGAAGTAACAAATAAGTTTTTATTCTTGGATGGGGGCAGAAGCATACTTTCGCCAGTCCACAGTTTGGCCGGTTCAGGGCCAAAGCTCCCCTGGCCCCTGGGGCTTTAGTAAATATAGAAATTATAAAATGTGTGTTCAATACAGTTTATTGCTACACAACGGGTAACTCCTACACCATCCCCTTCTAAGGTAGAGCAATTTATTGATCAATCTTATATTCTTATTCATGAATGTATTCTGTCCTACCAAAAGTATCATTGTTGAACAAAAAAGTTTGGCTACATCTTACATCTATGTGATGCTTCCTTTGTTAGCCACCATTTTTCGCTAGCCAAAGAAATAAACTGCTTTGTTGGTGAAGACAAAAAGTAAGGAGCACCAGGAGATGAAAAAAAATAAATGTGTACACTTAAAAGGCTCATCTATCCACTTGGCAGACGAGAACTTAAAAACTCAAAAACAAACAAAACGGTGAAATGATTTTCGCTGCAGCCCTTTTAACTAATTAGGTATCGAAAAAGGGACGGTGTGCTTCGTGTGACCTGTTCCCATTGGCGTATCCTCAGATGTTCGAGAATGGGGGCTGAACTTTGTTTTAGAGAACCGTCATGGCAGGCCGGTAGCTATGCGGGGAACATGGCCGTGACCACAACCGTGATGGCCGCTGTACCCATGTGGCGGAGGCTCCATATAGTCAGAGGGTGGCAGTCGCCCCCTTGACGGATTCAAATTGCATGTCGGCGCTCTTTTTACCGTATTGAGACATATGTATCTACCAACACAAAAGCGCCCCTTCATCCTATTTCTCGCCCCCTCTGACCAAATATTTTTGCCCTATAAACTTTGAAGCGCCCCCTCAGGCCAGTCTTGCTCCCTCTGACTGAATTCCCTTCCTCCGCCACTGGCTGTACCACCCCCCCCCACCCATGCGGAAAATAAAAAAAAAAATCATCATGTAAACTGTGAACCCAGTAATAATGCATATATTTTGTCTCTTTCGGAACGCGCGCTTTAGTTCATTTTCGGTAAACTGCAAAACACTCATTTAAGATTTATTGGAGTAGGGCTATAACGGTGAAAGCTGTTGTTCTTAAGAAACACAATACTGAATCGATAAGAAGTAATTCTGTTCTCCCTTGTGACTGTTTGGAAGATTCTTTACTCAGGCGCAACATCAAAATAAAGAAAAATAACTGTTCCTAAGCGTTTCAATGCTAAGTCCATGCAAGGGAGTGGGAATGATTTAACCCCGCCACCAGTTACCCAGTGTCTCTGTTTTGTCCTAATCACAGAGACTGATCACCCAAGTACATTTTGGTTGATAGAAAGCCAAATTCTCCTTTGCTGAATGATCTTCCATTGACATCAAAATCAAAAGGTGCAGAGTAATTCAAAAATATACATACAGAGAAATTGTTTTTGTTACATATTAGGGCCTTGTTTGCCCCTGCTAGACATGCCAGAGTCAAGCTCGTAGCCGGGGGGGGGGGGGGGGGGCATCGGAGCGTTCGAACGACCCACCTCACCTTGAGGGAGGTCCATTTTCCAGCACTGTGTTTGGAGGGTCAGCTATGAAATATTTTGTTATCTTGACATATTGAGGACGGATTTCCGTTCACTTCTTATAAAGTGGTGTACTGGGTGGAATTCCTGGGGAAAAGGACTTCTGTTGTGTTCAAAAGTCCTCTAAAATGCTCCAGATTGCAGGAGATCTGCTGATTTCAAACTTTTCGGAGGAAGCATCCCGGACCCCTAGCAACTGCATGCTTACGGCACCCGCCAGTCGCCTCCGTATTTGGAAAGGTCCACATCTTGGAAAAAGACCCACCCCTCCACATTGGCTGGCTACGGGCCTGAGAATAATGAAGCAGGGTTTTTTCGGTATAGGGCTATAGGAGTAACTTTGTTGAGAAAATTGAAACTGTCTGGAATGAGGAGTTGAATGGTCTTCCACAAAACCAAATGTCCTATTTCTCAATATTAAAGAACAAAAGATTTCCAGATTTTGTTCAATGAAACCACGAATTTTCCGGCGCTCGTCGAAACTTTAGGCAAACTTCGCTTCTGGCAGTGATTCGGGTTGTTGTATCCATTAACGGGAGCTACCGTAGTTGTTCCTCTCCGGCGTAACCGTTCACAACCCCATGCTGAGTCCCCTTGAATTTTTTACCATTACAAATAAATTTTCTTCAAAATGTCGGCACTCGTCGCAAGCAATTCTTACAATTAAAGTTGTCCCACCTAGGTCTTCGGTCTTCGTGTTATAGCTAGTTGGGTCTTCGCTTTATAGGTCTTCGTTTTATAGCTAGTTGGGCCTTCGTTTTATAGGTCTTCGCTTTATAGCTACAATCTTGGACAAAACTGTTGGGACACTTTGCCATAATATTCTTGAATTTCAGTTCAAAGACTTACATGGATTCCCCTCCCCCGCTCCCCCTTTCAGTGTTGCACTGAAAGAGTGACTGTATGCCGTGAATAGGCTAACTGTGGTCAACATTGTAAGACAACATTCCAAGATTGTAGTTGGGTCTTCGTTTTATAAGTCTTCGTTTAATAGCTATAGTTGGGTCTTCGTTTTATAGGTCTTCGTTTTATAGCTTGTTGGGTCTTCGTTTTATAGGTCTTAGGTCTTCGGTCTTCGCTTTATAGACACCCCACTTTTCTAACTGCACTGTACTTTACCGTTCTCTTTCTGTTTTAAGCGCTTTGATCATTTGGAGCTAGCACTATATAAATGTTTGTATGTATGTGTGTATGTATGCAACGTCCAAGATGTGCCCAGCACGTACGGTGTGTAGGGCCAACGACATTTTGTACAAAATCATAGTCATTTAAAAGAGTGTGAACGCGATTGGCATCGGAGTTATCTTTATCATCGAGGTGAAAGTTCAAGTCACCAGTAATCAAAACTCGATCAAAGGCAGCCAAACCTTCTAAATAAGTTGCCCATTCCTCAAAAACCTAAGACTGTTTATATATGTATATGTATAATGTGACCGACTTTGGCTGTCTAAATTAGTTACCAAATAAATCTCGAAGCATAAAATTCGGTTCAAATTTAGTGACGTTTGTCAAGAAAATGAAATTAAAAAAAAATCAGAGGGGAATAGAATTGAAAATTTCCAGACCAATCTGTCAAGTTATTGATATTTGGGACAAAACATGTCAAATAGGTACTTCATGTTCCAAAAATTACAAAAAAAAAGAAGAAGAAAAAAAAAACGTGTTAATGATTACAAACGGGCCTCATTTCTTGATATTGCAGCAGTAAGGTACACCCTGGTCATTGTTTGGTCTGTGATCCCCTGACAGAATTCTCATGGTCAGTTGGTTATTTGCAATTTTCTATTGTACAAAAGTCATGACACTCGGTATTGCCCAAGTCACGACGCAGAGTGTCAAGGGGATAGAGTTTTCTCAGTGTCACGGACGCCATCATCTGAGTTACCAGCTGTTGAAAATTTTGCACCCCAATCTACAAACCACATCTACAACCCTTCTTTTGGGGGTTTTATTAAAAATTGGAAGTATTTTCAGGTATAATCAGGGTCACTAGCGTGGCGAGGTGTGGGCGGGGGGGGGGGGGCAGGGGGCCGTGGATAGAATTCCGCAAAAAATACACCTATACGTATTGCCCACATACACCTGAAAGAAGTGCAAATCATTCGACAACGTTTATAACTTGAGTCCTTTGGAAGTGCCCCCTAAAAAACCATTTGAAAATCTATTCGATTTTTGACGTATTTCCTTGAATTTGGCAAGAGTATTGTCGTCAGTTGTCTCAGTCACGAGAACTTTCCGAGCTAGCTGTTCTGTACTCTTTGCAAGTATACTCTCTAGAAGATGATAAACTTGATTCTACTGACTGCCATTCTTATCTTGGAGTTGATCACACAACCTTTCTTGGAGCAAGCCTATCAACCGTATTACCTCATCAGCTAAAAGGTCCTTGGCTTTGAAAAGGGAATCTGTACTCCTACCCAACGAATATCAAAGCTAAAGCCTATCTCATACTTGTTCGACCCTTATTAGAGTATTCTTCTTTTGTCGATCTAGGATCCTAGCTTGCACTACCTTCTTGGTTAGTAAACTTGAGCAAATCCAACGAAGGGCTGCTGAGTTTGTTTGTAATGATTACTCCGCCCACAGCAGTGTTTCCGGAATGTCAAGACAGTGTAATAGCTACGGGAGGGGGGGGGGGCAGGGGCGATTTCACTTGGCTATGAATAATGAAAAGTTAGGAAATTTGCCATTTGCGACACCAGTCAACTGCTGTGTTGTTTTCCCAACTCTTCTTCCAAAAAACTTCCGAATACTTTCCAATAAAAGTTCCCTTTTGTAATTATTTAATTAAATTTTCCACGTGCTTCGGGCGCCGCAAATGGCATAGGCGGCGGAAGCGGGGGGCCAGGGGGCCTGGCCCCCCAATATTTCTTTTATGGGATTTTTTTGGGGGGCATGGCCCCCCAGTAACCGAATGTCGCAAAGTAAATTTTCAAAAGTAACTATATTAAAGTTGCTTGTATTACATTTCGGCTATTTTTTGGCTCAAATATTACTTTTCAGAGTGCAAAAGTTGCAAAGCTTCCGGGGGCTTCGCCTCCTTGACCCCCACATTAACGATAACCTGTAGGAATTTATTTTCTCCCTTCAAAAAGTTGCAGGGTATTCTGCAAATCTGCCCACTCTGAATTTCGGAATAAATTCAGGAAGACTGTGACAAGCTTCATATCCTCGGAATCTCTGCAATTTCTACTCGTCGGGTTTCTGGATGGATAAATTTCCAACAGATTTGGAGTAGCCAAAACTGGCTACCATGGTGTGGATTAAAGAGTGCTACTAGCATCTGACATGTTTCTATCTCCTGTAGGGATTTTTTCAATACCTGGGGATGCACAAAATCGTTCCGAAATCATACTTGGTGTGTGGGTAGAATATTTGGGTCTATAACGGTTGGAAGGAATTGGCAGGGCCATTGCTGCCATCATTGTCCAGTGCAACCACCAAACCCATGTTGGGTCAATGCAGTCTCAAGGTTCGCAACCTTAATGCCTTAAGTTAACACTTTTACCTGAAGTGGACATACCTAGTGGCGTCCGAGACGGGGCAGAGGAAGACTGCTCAAAATTTCCGCAAAATCTAAACTTGGGCAGGAATTTGGAAAAAATTCGGACAGCCCTGTAATTTTGAAAACAAAAATGGGATGGTTTTTCAGAAAATTCCTTAATGTGGCCGAAATCTCAAAAAGATACATCGGGAAAAAGGAAATTTAGTCGCAATAAAATTTTAATGAAAAACCAAGATTCCAAAAAGTCGTTACACCCCCGGGCAGCTCAAAAAGTTATTATTCGTGACCGTTACTTCACAGATAATCACAACACAATGCCCGAAATTGTGGAATATCCAAATTCTGTCAAGCATTTGCCCGAAAAGGAAAAGTATCATATAGGGTAACATAGTTACGAAACATTAAAGAGATAAAAAAATCGCGACACTTTGGGAAGCCTGTGGCTTAAAAGAAACAATTATTCTTGAGACTTTTTAAATCTTGTGTAACACAATAGCCTACCCGAAAAGGCCGATTATTTTAATAGTTTCAAATCTTTGCCGAAAAACAAAAGACGCTACATTCAAAGTACAATTTCATGGAAAATAAAAAAGATCTGTGACACATTTGGGTAGAATGTGAAAAAAAGGCTTTCATCATCCCAACTTCACACTACAGTCTTGCAAAAAATTAGCCCGAAATGGTCAAATATTCGGGCAAAGGTTAAAAAAATGCTGGGACGTTTTCAAGTACCAAATTAATTCAACGGATAGACAGCAGTGGCGTGGCCAGGATTGATTTTTTTTTTTTTGGGGTGGGGGTGGTACCTCCGAGGGTCAGGCGCAGCAAGACTATCTAAGCGGAGCGCCACCATCAGTCGGCGCGGAGCGTACAAACCCTCCAGATGGCTGGAAACGGCACTTACCACGTGTTTTCAGCTGGGTGTACCCAGCCTTGAAATACGAATCTCAGGTCAGAAACTTCTCGAATAGTGTGAATAAAAAATCAATCTGTGAAAAATGATAATACATACACTTTTGAGGGACCCAGAATCTGGACATTTCTGATCTGTGCCATGGCCTGGGGTATGAGACTAAAGGGAACTGGTATCTCCCTTTCTCTTGGGAAAAATTGTGAACTTCAGGAGAACGTAGATCGCAAATGCGGCAATATTTGAATAGATTTCAGCTTCAATAGGAAAACCAAAATTAGTTGGGTCCCCTCTGAGAAACTTTCTTTGCGGTAGATTTGCTAGATGCAAAATGGTGCTATGTTTGGCAAAACTTTGAACTGATTATAGGCCTACGTTTTAGGATTTTCCTATTTAGGGAGCATGAAAATTTTCGAAATTCTCATTTGTAGTCTTTGTAGAGATTTTTTAAGTGACATACATACTACCAAAGAAACAATGTTTTCCGGTTTTCAGTTTTGTTTAGATGCAAAATGGTGCAGTATTTGTTCAGTCATCGGTACATTACGTAGTCAAAATTAAAATACTACGAGTAAATCTCTCAAAATATTTAAACCGCAAAGTAGAGGTATGGATCATGTGGGAAACTTATGAAATGTGGACCTCGTGGACATTTTACAAATCCCCCCGGACGCCAGTGCCAACTAGTAAAAAGAGGACAATCTCGTCGAAAAAAAATCGTTTTAAAGTGGCACTTGTCATGGGAAGGAGTGAGGCTCGACATAGGTTTACTTGTTAGAGGTGAATGGGAAGAATTATTCGAAGGCAGTACTTTACCCTTAAAGGGCCAACCCTCTCACCCCAAACCACAATTTTGGTAGAGCTATAATGAAATTCTCCATTGGCTCAGCTCCTTGACTGACAGCTAATTCAAACAATGCAAAGTACCAAAGCTTTTATTACACAGCATGAACTGTACTAAGAGTGTTTTGTTTAAAACATTGAGCTTTTCGATACTCGACTCGAAGCAATCAACTGAGATTTTCTCTGGATGAGGAAGAATTTCAGACAATTGTGGGAGTAGCTTAAGTAAGAAGGTTAGGAGAATTGGTACTGCTTGGGGTGAGAGAACATGGCCTTTAAGGCATATTTTGTGTATGAATGGCCGTGTAAGAATGGTCTCAAGTGTATGATTGCCTTGTTCTCAGTAAATCAACCAGCCACCCGAAAGGCAGAAAGGGTCGTAACCTAACAAAGTCACATTTTAGTTTGTCGTCGATACGTTCGTTTCATCTGCGAAGTGAAGTTCAACAAACGACAGTCCAGATTATATACGGTATCTAATTTAGTGAAAGTAGGCATTCTGAAGTTATTACTTGATTTCATACGTGCGCAAAAATGTGTTTGACACACATTCGTGCATGTTTTCCTAATTGTTACACATTTTATTTATTTACTGTTTTTGAAGGAAATACTTCAAAGTGTATTTCCGTTCAAACATTTTATTTTCAATTACTTTATCAGGAGGCAAAAAATCTGGGGGGCCTGAAGAAAATCTGGGGGGGGGGGGATTCCCCCCAGGCCCCCCACCCGGGGCTACGCCATTGATAGACAGGAGGGTGTTCAGGTGCCCAAAAGTTTGGTCATCTATCCTGCTCTAAAGCCAAATATGGGCAATGGGTATGAAAATCGGGTACGGTAATTTGTTTTTCGATACTTTAATGATGCAGGGTGAGAATGTCTTCCCCTAAGTTTGCTTGAAAATTCATTTCGACACACCTTGTGACGTGACAAATCTGTCAATAAGCGTTACTAATAGAAGAAAAATCATGTACTTCATTTCATCCAGTGGTAGCGGTACATTTCATCTGATTCGTCTGATCAAAGTAGCGACTGCTAAGATCCCCATAGTCCTTCTTCTTTCAAAAGTAAAATCATTTATAGTCGGAAGTTTGGGCACACAATTTTTTCAATATATATTGAATTTAGCAACGAATCGCAATAGAGTACAATTCATTAGAATGTTTTCAATTCCGTTTTGTAGTTTTCCCCGAGAAAATGCGGGACCATTTCATCGATTGGTAGTGATACATTTTATCTGGTAATTTTTTTTTTATCAAATAGCGACTGCTCAGATCCCCCTATAAGCTTGGGAAATGTCATTTTCGACTGTCTCACGGGTCCGATTTTTCAAAATTTTCTGTTCGCTTCGCGCCAGCCAGTAGTGAAGCTCCGCGCAGATAGTCTTCCTAGCAGAATTTTAGTTTCAAGTGTACAATTTTTGTGCAAACAGAACCTCGAATTAGCGACTTCTAAGGCCACCTATAAGCATAGGAAATGACATTTTGACTGTTTGAAGCGTCAGATTTTTAAAAAATTTCCTGTACGTTTCGCCCCAACTTATAGAGGTGCTCCACTTAGACCGCTTCATAGCAGAGTTTAAGTTTCAAGTGAACATTTACAAAAGGAAACTCAAAATAGCCACTGCTTCTCACATAAGTCCGGGAAATGCCATTTTCAACTGTCGGAGGGGTCGGATATTTAAAAATGTTTTGTACACTTAGCGCCAACTAATGGTGGCGCTCGGCTTAGTCTTTCTGGCTGAATTTTAGATTGGAACGAACGTACGTTTATCTGCATTTGAAACTCAAAAAAGACGACTGCTTGGATCCCCTTTACAAGCCTGGGAAATGAAATACCAGTTACACCCCATTACACGGCCCGACGCCTTTGATCGAATGGGGTGTCTGCGAATTGCTTTCTTTAGAAGAAACGTGACAGCATACTTAAGGCTGAGCTCTGAAAATGAAAAAAATCACCCGATCATCAAGTGACACCCGCATTTCATAAATTTTCTTTCATCAAATTCCAAATTTGCTCCAATATAAGCTCTTGAATTTAAAAAAAATCGCCGATCGAAGTGCCTCAATTCGTGGGTTTTAGATAACAATGTGTAGCATTAACGATCTTTGGTCCCCGTGTGATCTCAGATTTGACATTAGGAATGCAGATTCGTCGACAGTATAATCCCCGGCCCCAACTTTTCAAAGTTCGCTACCGGAAACCGAAAATCTAAAATTTTTCTACTCCCCTGCAATAAAAGTCCCAAATTTTCAAATATTTGCTTAAAGAGTGGAAAAATTTCATGCCCATAATTGTGGCGGTGCATGTTCACACTTTAAAAAATTATCGGAAAATTTACCAGGGTGGCCCCCGGAAAATGTCTAGCTATGCCACTGCGGACGAAGTTATATGTTATTCTAAAATCTTCTTCTTAGGCCTAGTGTTTCTTCAAGTTAATTTAGCTAGATAGCTAGAGGCCACTAGGCGACCCTGACAGAGTATATATTTTTGAAGTGGAACAAAAAAAAAAAATCAAATGATGGTAAATGTGCACCAGATTGCATCTGAGGGAACTTATTAAAAAATTAAAAAGGGGGAGAGCAACACCCCTCCCCTTAGACTCCATCCTCCCACAGGCCGGCGATCATCATACCCTGTGCAGTTGGCCCCCCTCCAAACAAAAATCCTGGCTACTCCAGTGATCAGCTGAGGGTCTGCGTTAGAAGCCGGTGGAGTCCAGGCTTCACAATGACAAAGCACGAGAACTTCAAGTGAACTTGAAGTTCTGGGTATCAGGTGCTGGGTTAATTAATTTTTCCTTATTACTAGCTTTTGACAGGGCCAGCTTTCCTCCTACATGGTTAGCCTTGGTGTGGGTCCAGGGGTGAATTTTCCTGGAAGCTCAGAGGTGTATTCGATTCAGGAGAGGATATGACTGGAGCTGGGGAATATCGGGGAAATTATACTCGGAATCTGGGAGTTCTGGTAGTCGCTCTCCAAGCTCAAAGTCTGACCTTGAGAATTCTTGGGAATATGTGTTCATGATATCGGGAATTTGAAAAAGAAACGGAAACTGTTTACATGGTGTGTAGTGTGTATGTGTAGCGCGCGTAATAACTTACCGCGCCGGCGGCGCAGCTGTGATATTGTGCAATACTAATTTTAGGAAGGGACAGATGAATATTCGTGTCGATAATGGTAAATTCGGGTAATTTCATTTCCGGTGTTCTTTAAACAAAACAAGAAACAATTCAAAATGTCATACATGGTTTTCATCACGTTACGTCCGGTGGTTTGTGTAATCGAATGCGAAAATACAGGAAACCCCAATTTTATTATTTTACTCTCGCGGAACCTATGTTTATGATAAGTTCACGTTAGCAGCTATGCTGCTACAGTGATGTTGTATTCCCCATAACAGTATGCTCCATTCATCATTTGCTAGTACGCCATGGCGATGCGTGGATAATCGATTAACCCATTGCTTTGTAGAGTATGTATTAATCTTTTCATTTTGCCTGACAACTTTCCTGGCCACAAATTAAGTAAAATGTATAGCACGAGTGACGGTTCTGGGCACGCTACCCGGGCGGGCCTGGGCACAACTGAAATTGGTTAGGCTTGTTAATACCGTACTTAGCCGGCTAGTAAGTTAGGCATAGGCCAGGGTTAAATAAAGTAGTATGCAGGCCTAACTATAGTATACAGATTACAGCAGCTTGTGCTTGGCTACTGCTGTACTCTTCACCTGACTAAGCTACGCATACACAAGTTACAGGTAGGTAGGCCTTTGAAGTATGGGCATACTGTAACTTTTAATTAGACACTTCCCATTAGTAATAAATTATAGCCTAGTAGTAAGTTATCTAACTGGTGTTTGCACGGGTAACCCAGGTACCCGCCCACCATTGTGTTGCCCCGTTCCAAATCTACTACCTGAATCTTAAAAAAAATTGCATGCTAAAAGGATCACCTCATTTACGCCATTGCCCACGGTAATGTACTAAAATATTTTGCCAATTTCTTTAAGATTCTCAGAGACTGAGAAAGAAGAGAGAAATTATGTGTGAGTTTGAAAGTTGTCTGTACCTTGTTTCCGAAGTTGAAATTTTATCAGTGTTCGGCCAGATCGCACTATTGTCATGTAGTGAGTTACTTCTCACACATCACATGTATATCACTTATATAATCTTGCACGCAGGCAAGGTATCCTCCCAACTCCCTGATCTGACTGTGATTCAAAATCACATTGTACTGTTTTACGCAGACATAGCAGACATATCAACCCACCCATGTTGCAAAGACAGTGCCTGGTGCCTGGTGCCTGGTGCCTGGTGCCTGGTGCCTGGTGCCTGGTGCCTGCTAGGTAATCTGATCCTTGCATGTAAACGATCTTATAATTAATATGGTACGCCGCCTTAAGTATAATCCTCGAATATTTCATAATGGTTAAACGTGTCAGTTTTACGCAAATTAACACTTTGCCGCTATCTGTTAAGTAAAAGACAATGTAATAACACCGTAAAATTTCACGAAAAAAGTTTTTGAAACAGACCATTACATATTACATTATTTTGCCCCAAAATGGCGCTCGTGCAGACTACAAAGTTTATGTTACCATGCCTGGATGTCAACACGAGGCTAGCTACGTAAGAACGTACATACCCCATTAGTGATAATTCCAACGCACATTGTACAGTAGTGTGAGCAAAGTTCACAAACATGATGTCATTTGTTTACAATCAGTAATTTTGGACTTGCAAGAGATTACCTTAATACAGGGTTCTGAATTGGTTGATATTTTTAAATCAGTGTTTTAAAAGGAGAAGTTCCGAGCTCTTAGTATGCTTGCTTTTCGAGTAGAAAGTGTCCCAAAATTCAATAACAAATTGATATAGTCCAGGCCTTGGGAAATACTAATTTTCTTATTTGACTGTTTTCTGTTATGTTTCTATTACTTGTCATTTTGATTTAAAACAAAATGAGGCAATAAAACCTTCTGACAAAGCAAATGTTTTTGAACTTTGGAATGTGACCGTTATACCTCTCCAATACAGCTGTAAATATTATCATGCATGCCTCGTGGAGCATGCCTTACGAAATGTTCTTATCTTTTATTCACTGTAACACTGGGTAACCCTGGTACCCGAAGGGTATGTCCATTGGGTACCTGGGTTCTATTTTTTAGTTTTGCAAACACTTAAAGGGCAGCAGCAGTCACCCAAACTTGAAGAAGTGCAGTAGACTGTGCTGTTTCAAGATTGGTTGTTGAGAGTCATGTGACCGCAAATTTTCCCTTCAAATGTAAAATTGACTATAAATAACTGCTTGGTTCACCTTGAATATGCAATATTGAAGTTATAAAATTTAGTGAAATATATTTTGAGGAGAAAAGAAGAAAATTTGTAATAGTTGTTGCTTCAAAATAAGTTTGAGGGACTGCTCATGACCTTTAAGTTATCATGAGTGGATCACTATCATGAGTTGATCACTGCCTTCTAAGCACCAAAGCAGCATGTAAGTGTGATGTGATTGCAATTTTAGGATAACCTGCAATGCATATTCTTCAAACAACATCAAAACCAATTGTTTCTCATTATATTTTGGATGTTTATAGCAGAAATGTTATTCATGGCTAGATTTTCAAGTTTCGGCAAAAGTTTGAACCAGAAATTTTAAAAAATCACTAAAAACGATGTTGAGAATGTCTTTTACGAAGTTCTAAGGAAGAATTCTGATAGAAAAGAGATTATTCTGTCTCATTATCAGAAAAACTTGCCTTAAATATGGTAATTTATGGGTTTTTATTTGCTTGCTTTCTGAAGTGATTGACTCAAGATTACTTCATAACCATTGCAACTTGTACTGCCACTTACATTTCAAGATGCATTTGCTACAGATTACTCAACCCGAACAACACCAAACTACTGTATAGCACAAAAAGGAAGACTTATTACGAAATATTACTGTCAAGTTTCATTGATTTTTAGCTAAACCCACTAACAGTGGGTAGAGCTTATGTTATACTGTAGAGGGACAAAATGTCTGTCTCTCTCTTCAAAAGGTTTCAGCCTTTGTAATTGCCAGTGGATTTTTCTAAAATTTGCTGTACAGGTGTCATATTAGCAGGGCAACACATTTATCATTTATCAACGTGACGAACCCCCCAAAAGTGTTTTTTTTTGCCATTTTTATCGTTTTTGGCCTCATTTTGATCATTTTTTTGCCTCAGGGCAAAAGTCTACATGAAACAAGATCCCAGTGGAGCCTGAATTGTTAGCATGTAGGCCTATTTTTGTAATTTCCTGTGTCCACTGTGTACACACCATGACTTCCCATTCAGCTAATTATATAGTAATTTTAGTATCTATTACACAGATCTCTCCTTGCTTTGTGTGTAAGGACACTTGCATATGGTAGGGTCACTGTTCATCCATAGAACTGCTATTTGGCTCATCACCACAAGTTAGCTTCCCTGGAGTGTTCAAGCTGGAGTGGTGGTGAAGAGATATGATCTCTGCCCACACAAGGTATGCTAGAATTGAGAGTACTGTAATGACAGTTTTAAATGTACACAAATGAGCATTTCCTATCAAATGGATGTTTTAGTAAAGTACTTTATTGCTTTCAAATTTCATGGAGGAGTGCAGCTTGGGAGGGAGAGAGAGGAAAGTTGATGGAAGTGAAGGGAAGGAAAAGAGGGATTGAAGAAGGGAGTAGGAAAGACATCTGATGTCTACAGTACTTTCACTAAATTGCTTATGCTACTGTCCAACACAAACTGGTCACATTTATGATACACTATGACTTTAAAGTACATTATGTGATACCTGCCCTCATGGACAGCTTTACATAAGGGGATGGACTGGCTGTAGAGATTTATCATTGACACAGTCCAACTACTAGGTGAATCATGTTTACATGCTGGCCAGTCCAACTAGAATAGTCTTGGTATGTATTAGGTGTACAGGATGATTTTTTTCAAGATGAACTAAAAGCTTGACTTGTTACATCAGAAGGGTTGAGCGACAGTAGCTTAGCTACTCTAGTTATAGATGTTTTCATATTTTTATGATTACGAAGTTTGTTAAGTGATCGACTCATGATTAGCCCAGTATACATGTGAACACATGGGTCAATCCTAGCTTCTTTTTCGATTGTCTTCATCTTTCTGCAGCAGGACAAATGTCTGGAAGGCTATCCTGTTATTCGGGCATTATTCAGTATACGTAGTATTTAAGTGTTATTCAGTATACGTAGTATTTAAACAAGGCCTCTCCCTCATGATGTCACATTATGAATTAATGTACTGTAGTGGGAATTGCCCTGTACAAATTCAGTTCTCCCATTGAGTAGTCATTAATGCATGCAGAACAATCCAATGGGAGAACTGGATTCGTAGTGTGATTTCCTGATCTGAGACAACTAGACAAGTGATCATGATGAGGGTACAGCCCAAAGGCAGTCTGACCTACCTTGTCTTTTTGATTCCTTGCCGTAGGCAGGCAAGGAATCTATGCGATGGTGATGTCGTGTGTATGTGTGTGTGTGTGTGTGTGTGTGTGTGTGTGTGTGTGTGTGTGTGTGTGTGTGTGTGTGCGTATGTGACGCTTTGGCTTGTAAACACGATATCTCAAGAAGGGTAAGTCCGAGGGATCTCATACTTGGCATGTGGATTGCCCATATTGAGTAGATGATCCCTATTGTTTTTGGTGGACGTCAAAGGTCACTTGGGGTCACGAGAGGTCAAAAGGTCAAAATCTTGTAAACACGATATCTCGAGAATGGTACATGTGACTAAGCTCATATTTGGCATGTGGGTTGGTCATATTGAGTAGATGATCCCTATCGATTTTCTTGGAGGTCAAAGGTCATTTGGGGTCACGAGAGGTCAATAGGTAAATTCCTTAGAAATTGCTTGTAAACACGGTATCTCAAGAAGGGTAAGTGTGACTAATCTCATATTTGGTGTGTGCATTGGCCATATTGAATAGATGATCCCTATTGTTTTTGGTGTAGATCAAAGGTCATTTGGGGTCACTAGAGGTCAAAAGGTCAAAACTTCATAAACACGATATCTCGAGAACGGTACATGTGACTATGCTCATATTTGGTGTGTGGGTTGGTCATATTGAGTAGATGATCTCTAATGATTTTCTTGGAGGTCAAAGGTCATTTGGGGTCACGAGAGGTCAATAGGTAAATTCCTTAGAAATTGCTTGTAAACACGGTATCTCAAGAAGCGTAAGTGTGACTAATCTCATATTTGGTGTGTGCATTGGCCATATTGAGTAGATGATCCCTATTGTTTTTGGTGGAGATCAAAGGTCATTTGGGGTCACGAGAGGTCGAAAGGTCAAAACTTCGTAAACACGATATCTCGAGAACGGTACATGTGACTATGCTCATATTTGGTGTGTGGGTTGGTCATATTGAGTAGATGATCCCTATTGTTTTTGGTGGAGGTCAAAGGTCATTTGGGGTCACGAGAGGTCAAAAGGTCAAAACTTTGTAAACACGATATCTCAAGAACGGTACATGTGACTGTGCTCATATATTAAGTGTGTGCATTTGCCATATTGAGTAGTTGATCCCTATTGTTTTTGGTGGAGATTAAAGGTCATTTGGGGTCACGAGAGGTCAAAAGGTCAAAACTGCGTAAACACGATATCTAGAGAACGGTACATGTGACTATGCTCATATTTGGTGTGTGGGTTGGTCATATCGGGTAGATGATCCATATTGTTTTTGGTGGAGGTCAAAGGTCATTTGGGGTCACGAGAGGTCAAAAGGTCAAAACTTCGTTAACACGATATCTCGAGAACGGTACATGTGACTATACTCATATTTGGTGTGTAGGTTGGTCATATCAAGTAGATGATCCCTATTGATTTTCGTGGAGGTCAAAGGTCATTTGGGGTCACGAGAGGTCAATAGGTAAATTCCTTAAAAATTGCTTGTAAACACGGTATCTCAAGAAGCGTAAGTGTGACTAATCTCATATTTGGTGTGTGCATTGGCCATATTGAGTAGATGATCCCTATTGTTTTTGGTGGAGATCAAAGGTCATTTGGGGTCACGAGAGGTCGAAAGGTCAAAACTTTGTAAACACGATATCTCGAGAACGGTACATGTGACTATGCTCATATTTGGTGTGTGGGTTGGTCATATTGAGTAGATGATCCCTATTGTTTTTGGTGGAGGTCAAAGGTCATTTGGGGTCACGAGAGGTCAAAAGGTCAAAACTTCGTAAACACGATATCTCGAGAACGGTACATGTGACTATACTCATATTTGGTGTGTAGGTTGGTCATATCAAGTAGATGATCCCTATTGATTTTCGTGGAGGTCAAAGGTCATTTGGGGTCACGAGAGGTCAATAGGTAAATTCCTTAAAAATTGCTTGTAAACACGGTATCTCAAGAAGCGTAAGTGTGACTAATCTCATATTTGGTGTGTGCATTGGCCATATTGAGTAGATGATCCCTATTGTTTTTGGTGGAGATCAAAGGTCATTTGGGGTCACGAGGTCGAAAAGGTCAAAACTTCGTAAACACGATATCTCGAGAACGGTACATGTGACTATGCTCATATTTGGTGTGTGGGTTGGTCATATTGAGTAGATGATCCCTATTGTTTTTGGTGGAGGTCAAAGGTCATTTGGGGTCACGAGAGGTCAAAAGGTCAAAACTTCGTAAACACGATATCTCGAGAACAGTACATGTGACTGTGCTCATATTTAGTGTGTGGATTGGTCATATTGAGTAGATGATCCCTATTGATTTTCTGAAGGGTCAAAGTTCATTTGGAGTCAGCATGTTCAAAGCCTGACAAGCTTTCCTGCACAGTCTTTCAAGAAATGTCACTTGTAGGGTCCTGTAACTTGTCCTGTAGATGGCACATAGTGAATACATGGTCCCAGAAGTTTTTGGTGGAGGTCAAATGTCATTTGGGTTCACAACGGGCAAGGGGGATCTCAATGTAGGAAGATTGGATGCCTTGCATGTGTACTTTGTGGGCACCTTATGGAGCCCTGTTAATTGAAAAACATTGCCAAGCCATGTCAATGTGAAAAAAGGCCTTACATTTCAGCGGCAAGGAATCACTAAGCCTTTTGGCTTTCTGGTTTATTCACCAGTTATAAACCCAAATGTAATGTTTCTTCTCACTTGAAAGGCCTCTTCAATATCTGTTGATTCTGGTTTATATAGAAAACAGTTGGAAAATGAAATTGAAGTGCTGGAACAATCCTATAATACAGTATTCACTATCTGACTATGATTGCCCCTTTTACTTAAACCTTCGTATGATCATGACTTCACATTATGTAAGTGGGAATAAACCCCTTAAAATCCGCTTTTATAGTTTTGCATTGCTACATGTCATTAAAGGTGGTTTTCACCCGGCCTTCAAATTTTGTAGTCTACAAAAATTCTTTAGTCCTTCTATAAAGCCGAGTGCCACCACTGGTTGGCAGTGAGCGTGGAAGAAATTCTGAGCTTTACAAACCCTCCAGATGGTTGGAAACGGCACTTCCCACCTGTTTTAAAGGGGAGGTTTAAGCAAAAAAATTAATTTTTATATGTGAAAGGAGAACTAACTCTACGCAGTGTGGTGAAATTTTCATTCAAATCGGACATGTATTTCTCAAGATATCAGCAAATGAAGTTACAAGATTTGTGTTCCAAAGTGAGATTGAGGGCAGCAGAGATTATGTCACTTCCTCACATTGACAAGGAATGCTTTGTTTCCCTTTGTTTTTCAGACTGTTGTGTTGACCTTGATGCTAATGGGGAAAGGACCCCCATGGGGAGTGCAAAAGTTTGGAAAGTTCTCATGCGACTTATGCAATTGCATTTTGATAATATTGGGCTGTTGAGGAGAAAATAGGTGGTAAAGTTTAAAGAAAAGCAAAAGACTGCCCATTAATATGGGGATGTGCTTGCTTCAAGTTAACTGTTCGTTGAAAATGTGACAACTTTTCTTGCTCATATCATTAGAACCACACGTTGGATTTCGATGC
This sequence comes from Holothuria scabra, assembly GCA_037179385.1. Classification (NCBI taxonomy): domain Eukaryota; kingdom Metazoa; phylum Echinodermata; class Holothuroidea; order Aspidochirotida; family Holothuriidae; genus Holothuria; species Holothuria scabra. The sequence continues at coordinate 56,770,578 of CM074184.1, forward strand.
AAATTTCCCTAAAATGCTCAAAATAAGTACCCCTCTAACATATCAAAGCTTGATATGACCTTAAACCCTTCTTTTAAGCTGCATGTACCCAGTCTTGAGATATGAATCTCATGTCTCCCACTTCTCAAATAATGAGAATAGAAAATGAGCCTATGAAAAATGGTAATTACATACACTTTTTAGGGACCCCAAAACTGGGCATTTCTGATCTGTGGACAGGGGGATGAGACTAAAGGGAACTGGTATCTTCCTTTCCCTTGGGAAAAAATTGTAAACTACATGAGGACGTATATCACAAATGCTGCAATATTTGAATGGATTTCAGCTTTAATGGGAAAACCAAAAGTAGTTGTGTCCCCCTCTGAGAAACTTTCTTTGCGTTAGATTGGCTACATGCAAAATGGTGTTATGTTTGGCAAAACTTTGAGCTGATTACAGACCTACGTTTTAGGATTTTCGTTTTTTGGGGAGCATGAAAAATTTCAAATTACTGCCTTTTAGTATTTGTGGAGATTTTACAAGTTACATACATACTACCAAAGAAGTATTTTTTCAGTTTTCAGTTTTGTTTAGATGCAAAATGGTGCTGTATTTGTTCAATCATCGGTATATTACCTAGTCAAAATTAAAATGCTAAGAGCAAATCTCTCAAAATAAATTAAACTGCAAAGCAGAAGTAGGGATCATTTGGGAAACGCATGAAATCCGGACCTTGTGGACATTTTACAATGCCCCTGGATGCCAGTGCCAAATAGTAAAACAAGGACTTGTCGGAAAAATCATTTCACAGTGGCACTTGTTATGGGCAAGAGTAGGCATGACACAGGCCTTCGTGTTAAGGATGGAAGGGATGAATTATTCAAGGCAGTACCTTACCCTTACGGCATATTTTGTGTTTGTATGATAAAGTATAGGAATGTTGTGTAAGAATGGTCTTCAGTGTATGATTTCCTTGTTTTCAGTAGATCAATGGACCATCCGAAAGGCTGAAAGGGTCTTAACCAAAGAAAGTCACATTCGAGTTTGTCGTCGAGGCGTTCGTTTCATCTTTGAATTGAAATGCAATAAATAACAGTGCAGATTATATATGGCATCTAATTTAGTGAAAGTAGGCAATTTGAAGTTATTACTTGATTTCATACGTGCGCACAAAATGTGTTCTACATACGCTCATGCATGTTTTCTTAATTAATTGTTACACATTTTATTTATTTACTGTTTTTGAAGGAAATACTTCAAAGTTTATTTCCTTTCAAACATATTATTTTTTCTCAATTACTTTATCAGGATGCAAAAAACCGGGGGGGGGGGGCTAAAGAAAATCTGGGGTTTGAAGATACTGCTGGTATGCTGGGTATAAATATCTTGAGGGAGTGTGTTTGTTTTCTGAAATGGCCATGTTCATTTGTGCTGGAATCTTGAAACCTGCTAAGGCAGAGTTTCCTAAGCATGGAAGTAATACTGTATGTGGTACTTACATGCTGAAAGCAAACTGATCCTACAGCAATGCAGTATCTGTTACACAGTATTACTTTTCTTCCTCAAAGCCTAGCGTCAATTTAGGAATTAATTGCTTGGATTAATTTGTTTTTAAAGTGGAAGTGCAGTCACCCCAACTTAAGTTAGTGTAGTAGACTGTCCTATTTCAAAATTGTTTTCCTAAATTGTGAAATCAAATTTGCTTGGCCAGAGTAAATGCTTGGTTTACATGCAAGTCCCAAAATATTATGACAGATACAAAACTTTGGTGAGAAATAAGAAGACATTGATTTAGCTGTTATTTTAAAATAAGTTTGTCGTGACTCTTCTTGTTCTATAGACGAATCAGACTAGCGCTTGTTTTTAGTGACTGTAGGCCGCCATTAGTGGAGTCCATTAACTTAAAACCATCTTTATTTATTGTTTACATGAATTTCAAACCCTCATATTAAGTGAACTTGGAGAATTTTAGATACAAATTAGTGTACAACCATCCATGATAGAGGTAAAGCAAGAAAATCTAAAGATTTAAGGGTGATGGACCCCAGTTATGGCCGACTGAAATCAGACCATCACTTGCTGTCCAGATTCGTGTATACCAAGCAATACTACCTACATCTAAAGTGAAACACTGTTCAACTGCTAGATGCAAAGTGTTGCATCATGGTTAGCACAAAGTTATGTGTAAAGTGTAGACCATGATTGTGTTCAAAATAAAATGAACATAAATTACTGTTCATTTAAAAGGGTTGAGCAACTGCAGCCATTGCTGCTCTAGTTTACTACAGGGCTATGTAGGTAGAACTAAGTAGATATATTTGTAAGTTATCTGTTATCAAGTACTGATTCCAATGTAACTTCCCAAGAAAAATTAAAAGAAGGCTGGCCTTCTTTCCTTCAAAAAGAAGGCTGGCCTTCTTTCCTTCAAAAATTTGTTTCACTTAAATGTTCAGTGAGATAGCTTATAAAAGTCACACACAGGTGCCACAGTATCTTTTGCAAAAAGCTTAGGAAGTTCGGAAGTTTTTTGATTTAGTTGGTCCATCTACCCCACCTTACAGAACTGCAAACTTGGATAGACCTAGATAGACCTAGTATAATCTACCTCTCCAAGAAAAACCTGAAAATAATACTACCATGTATTTTTATGGCTCCCATCAGAAAGCAGTCAGCCAGAATATTATGCTGTCATCTTTTCGCATTTTATTGAGCACCATCTCTGTCCACTTTACTATCTTCTTTTGTTTTTCTTCCACAGATAAAGATGATTGAAAAAGATGAAGTTGTCCTCTACTGCTAACTGCATCTTCCTATTTTCTGCCTTACTACTCATTATTTACAATGAGTACTTTGAATTTCAAACTCATCACAGCAAGCAGTGGTCATCAGCCTTAGAGTCTCTTCCACCAAAGTCAGATAATGATGTCCGTATACTTTTTGTGGGAGATCCTCAACTCCAAGGGGCAAGTGAGAAACCTGTAGTGATGGGCTCTCTTATGAGATGGGATGCTGATAGGTACCTGGAAAAATACTTTACAATGGCTTTGTTGGCTTTAGAACCCAATGTCGTCATTTTTATGGGAGATTTGATTGATGAGGGCAGTGCAGTTGGCGATGAGGAGTTCTCAAAGTATGCAACACGGTTTAAGTCTTTATTCTCTGTTCCTGATAATGTCCTGGTAAGTTACTAGTAAATACACTTGACATTATTTTTTCTTACCCCCACACATTACCCCCCCAGTATAGCATCTTAAACATCAGTAGGTGCCCCCAGTATAGCAGCTTAAACTTCAGTAGGTGCCCCCCAGTATAGCAGCTTAAACATCAGTAGGTTCCCCCCAGTATAGCAGCTTAAACATCAGTAGGTGCCCCCCAGTATAGCAGCTTAAACATCAGTAGATGCCCCCCCAGTATAGCAGCTTAAACATCAGTAGGTGCCCCCCCCCCCCAGTAAAGCAGCTTAAACATCAGTAGGTGCCCCAAGTATAACATCTTAAACATCAGTAGGTGCCCCCCAGTATAGCAGCTTAAACATCACTAGGTGCCCCCCAGTATAGCAGCTTAAACATCACTAGGAACCCCCCAGTATAGCAGCTTAAACATCAGTAGGTGCCCCCAGTATAGCAGCTTAAACATCAGTAGGTGCCCCCCAGTATAGCAGCTTAAACATCAGTAGGTGCCCCCCAGTATAGCAGCTTAAACATCAGTAGGTGCCCCCCCCAGTAAAGCAGCTTAAACATCAGTAGGTGCCCCCCAATATAGCAGCTTAAACATCAGTAGGTGCCCCCCAGTAAAGCAGCTTAAACATCAGTAGGTGCCCCAAGTATAACATCTTAAACATCAGTAGGTGCCCCCCAGTATAGCAGCTTAAACATCACTAGGTGCCCCCCAGTATAGCAGCTTAAACATCACTAGGAACCCCCCAGTATAGCAGCTTAAACATCAGTAGGTGCCCCCCAATATAGCAGCTTAAACAACAGTAGGTGCCCTCCAGTATAGCAGCTTAAACATCAGTAGGTGCCCCCAGTATAGCAGCTTAAACATCAGTAGGTGCCCCCCAGTATAGCAGCTTAAAAATCAGTAGGTGCCCCCCAGTATAGCAGCTTAAACATCAGTAGGTGCCCCCAGTACAGCAGCTTAAACATCAATAGGTGCCCCCCAGTATAGCAGCTTAAACATCAGTAGGTTCCCCAGTACAGCAGCTTAAACATCAGTAGGTGCCCCCCAGTATAGCAGCTTAAACATCAGTAGGTGCTCCCAGTATAGCATCTTAAACATCAGTAGGTGCCCCCCAGTATAGCAGCTTAAACATCAGTAGGTACCCCCCAGTATAGCAGCTTAAACATCACTAGGTGCCCCCAGTATAGCAGCTTAAACATCAGTAGGTGCCCCCCAGTATAGCAGCTTAAACATCAGTAGGTGCCCCCCAGTATAGCAGCTTAAACATCACTAGGTTCAAAACAAAGGGACTCAAATGTTTACATATCCATGTTACTGCACTATAAAATAACAATATGGTCAGCTGAACTCTTATTATGACTTCATGCTGTACTTCAATGTAAACTGACAGAAAGGTATGTTGTTGCCCTGAATGGCAAATTCTTGTAATCCCAGGCAGCTTCAATTTTCCCAACTGTGCAATTTGTAGTACATCCTATAAAACTACTCATTGGAAGTGATAAACCTATTCATTGCATGTAATTCCTGCTAGGGAATTGAGTGCTTCCTCCCCAGGATTCCATTGGAAAGCTTTGGTATGTTGTCTTTTCTCATTCTGTGCCTCCTTTCATGCATGCTAGTTGATTTGTTTGCTTTGTCCCTTGATCGTCATCAAGTTTCTGTTCCATTTTGATGGACACACACTGCACAGAGATAGTCAGGTGAACAATTGCATAATCTTTCATCCCCAAGGTTACTTCATAGTAAGTAGGTTTAAGTTTGATGATTGTATTGTGTATATTGTGATTTGAGGAAATATTGTGTTTAAAATGTTCCTACAAAGAGTACAAGAAAAATGGCTAAGACACTATCCAACAACTCGGTCTTAAACCCCTGCAATAGTTACATCTCTTCAAAATACTATGCGCAAGAAGAACCATGGACATTGCATCATTTGAAATATTGAAAGGTTGTGTGAACAAATTATTCTTGAGCAACAAACAACTGAATTTCTATTTGTGGGAAACTTATTTCTTGAAAAGAAGGCTACCATACAGCCTTATTTTTCATAATCTATCAACCTATGTCAATAAACATTACTTTTAAAATGATGAATTTTTCTTGCAAAACAAAGGCAACATGTCCCTTTCAGACATGTCCTTCTGAGCATACAAGGCTGTAACATGACATTCTGTAATCCATGCACTCACTCTGCATTTTGCGTACTGGAAGCTACTCTGCATCTTTTGGCTTTCCAAATTTTGATGTCAATCAAAGAGCACTAACCAACTGAGAATTTTCATACCTCTACACTAAAAAAGTTTGTTGTGGCTTTAAAGTGCATGGAACGTCCAGTGGAGTTAATTCTTCTTCTACAGATGAATCTGATCAGCGCTTGTGTTAAGTGACTGTAGGCAGCTACAGTATTAGTGTGGTTCATCAGCCTTAAATCATCTTCTTTCATTGTCTACATGAATTTCAAACCCTCTATTTCAGTGAAATTGAAGGAATGATGATACAATTTAGTGTACATTGTGCAACCATCAATGATACAGGTAAGCAGGGGAATTGAAAAATTAAAAGGTGATAAACCACAGTTATAGGTGACTGAAATCAGACCATCACTTGCTGTCCAGGTTCATCGTCTTCTTCTTCTTCAAAAAAGGTGACACATCCGAAGGTCATTCTTTCACCACGCATGTGTCGAGAGGCTAAATATGCCCAGTAATATAAGTAACAGGGTCCTTATGGACAGAGGCAACCCTCATTACTGTACATTGAGGGGGAGACGATTCCAATCCTTTATGGTTCGAGACAGGAAGCTAAATTTATAACAGTTAGTACTGGTATGTGGGAGACAGACATGAAGGTCATGCATTAAACGGGTTCTACGAGTAGGCCGCTGGAGACAATCAACAGGTATTAGAGCCTGGCCACACACACCTTTGGAAAAAAGGATCAATCTACTTTCCCTCCACCTATCAGTTAAGGGCAGAAGGTTTAGTTTCTTAAGGAGACTGGTCATTGATCCTGGCTCCCTAGAATAGTCAGAGGCAATGAATCTAGCAGACCATTTTTGTATACTCTCAAGCTTGTCGTGCAGGTAAACCTGGTGGGGGTCCCAAACAGTACTGGCGTACTCCAGCACAGGCCAAAGAATTCCTTTATAAGCCATGAACTTTACATCACCAGGGCAGGAAGGTAGGTTTCTATACAAATTACCAAGAATCTTATTTCCCTTGTTACAGATATTTTGGATATGCTTTTCCCAGTTCAGATCTTTAGTGATGGTAATTCCGAGATACTTAACACTATCTACCCTCGGGAGCTCAATCCTATTTAAAACATACCTAAAAAGTATGGGACTTTTTTTCCGAGCAAAAGTAATAATGCTACACTTAGTGGGTTGAAATCTCATGCCCCATGTGGAAGCCCACAGCCCCAACTGCATGATATCATTCTGAAGTTTATGACAATCCTCATCGGACTCAATAATACGGTAACAGACACAATCATCTGCAAAAAGACGAACCTTGGAAGAAACACCATCGACAATATCATTGATATGAACTAAGAAGAAAATCGGTCCTAGGACAGACCCCTGGGGAACTCCAGACAGAACTTGCATCGGGGGAGACCGGGTTCCATTGACAACAACAGATTGTTTACGATCACCAAGAAAGTCATCAACCCAACGAAGAATCTGATTTGAAACACCAAGTGTATACAGCTTGGTCTTAAGCAGTTCATGAGGAACAGTATCGAAGGCCTTCTCAAAGTCCAAGATAAACACATCGATTTGTTTATGGGCATCCAGGGAGGAAGCCCAGTCCTCAATTATTGACACAAGTTGTGTTTCGCAACTATGAGACTTTCGAAAGGCGTGCTGGGTGGGAGAGAGTAAGTTATGTGTTTCAAAATGGTTCATAAGGTTTGAGGCAAAAATATGTTCTAACAATTTACAGCAGACACATGTAAGAGAAACAGGCCTGTAATTACAAGGTAGGGAACTGTCACCTTTTTTGAAAATAGGGCAAACATTTGCAGTCTTCCAATCCTCTAGAATGCATCCTTTTGTAAGGGATTGCTGAAAGAGATGGCTTAGAACAGGTGCAAAATCGGTGGCAATCTCTCTCAGGACCCAAGGATGGATGCCATCTGGTCCCATGGCCTTGTTGATTTTAAGACCATGCAAAAGCTTTTCAACGCCAAAGGTGGATATAGTTGTATCATTCATTCTATTACACGTGGGCCTGATGAGGGGAACAGTATGAAACACTGTTTTAGTGAAGACATTACAGAACTGGTTATTGAGAGCACGAACTTTATCCAAGACAGTGACAGCTAGCTTATCATCAGTCTTAAGAGGGGGGAGATTATGCCTATCTTTCTTCTAACCATTAATATAAATCTATAATCTATAATCTACTCAGATTTTTCTCATGGTTTCTTCTGTTAAACTCTTCCCCAGGCAATATACATCGCCGGAGACAATGACCTTGGTGGAGAGGAGGGTCAGACGATAACACCTGAAAAAGTTCAGCGATTTGAAAGTCATTTTTCACCTGTTAATGAAGTTCTCCAATATAAGCATGTACGCTTCTACAAGGTACGTACTTTATCTTACCACATGGACACCTATTTGGGCAATGCTTACAAAGTGAATTAAATGTATTTAAAGGCAGTGTGACATGTCACATGGACACCTATTTGGGCAATGCTTACAAAGTGAATTAAATGTATTTAAAGGCAGTGTGACATGTCACATGGACACCTATTTGGGCAATGCTTACAAAGTGCATTAAATGTATTTAAAAGCAGTGTGACATGTCAGTAAAAATCCCTGAATTTACTTGGCTGTTGAGAAGTAAGCTCTCCTAAAGAAAAATCAGTTGGAATTATGTCAAAGTGTGAACTTGTTTCCTATACCAAAATACTGTAATGATGTGGAATGTTGCAAAGTGTTTACATTTCTTTTGTAAACCCTTCGGTAAATTTATTCTCTCTTAGTTCCTCATCAGATATTTTATGGTTTGGTAATTCTTACTGATGATTTCCAAGGATGCAATTTAAATTTTCAAAATAAAACCCTCAGGCCTAGGACATATAATATTTTGAAGTTTATTCACTCATATTAAAATGGTACATTGCACAATAATTTGTGATGTCATTGTTGTACTACTCAAATTACAATCTTTGTATTTTTTGTTTTTCTGAAAGTTACTGAACCTTTTGCTTAGGTGTGATAGCACTCTTACTCTTGTGGGGTTATGTAATTTATAAAGCCCTCTCTGTGTAACATGCTATGCAAGTAAACAGGAAGTGTTCAAGCTCAAAAACATTTTTACTTTTAAAGGGGAACAAGCAGGTAATGTGATTTACAAGTACAGTACAACAAGAAAGTCACTTATTGCAGAATGGACCAATTTGTGTTAAGTGAATAGATTTTGACATTTTAGTGCACATCTTGGCTCAAGAAAGTCATTTGAAGATGGAAGGTGGAATGTTAGAATTCATTTTTCATGCTGTTTAACACATATTTTTGAATTTGTTGACCTGAGGTACACTTCAAATAAGAAACCAACATACTAACATCCTTTATTTTTATGGGAATGAAATGGGGATCATGTTACTTCTTTCTTCTGAAAAGTGGAGAACATCCCCCTTTAACCCCCTGATGAAAACCCTACTTGTAATGTATGCAATGTAGGCCTAAACACCCATCTGGGGTTTGAAAACTTTTACTCCCTTGACCTTTTTTACCCCCTTGGTAAATGTATCCTTTGGTAAAACCATTTCCTCCTGTTCCATTTAACATCTAGAATACCTCAGAATTTTTGCATAGGCCTAAACTTCACGTTTCATAGTTTTTTTTCTTTTTGACCCTTTCCTCATCAGATGGATTTTTTACCGTTTCTTCATCAAATACCGGAACCAAAGCTAGACAAGCAGCTACAACACCTACTGACTGAGTTTAATCGGAAACCTGAAGATGATACAATACGGGTGTTACTGTCTCATCATCCTATACATGAGATTATGCTACACAGACATATTACTGTGAGTTGATAAACTAGGGTTTATGCTTAAATTTTAGGTCTGATATGGTTGAGGATTAAGAGTTCACATGAAACTTCGCATTAATTTCCTGCCGTATCTTGGGTTTTTGAACCTAAAGAGAATTTGAAGCAATCACACCTAATATCCTAATGTCACATTGCTTTGTTTTACTTGAAAGTTATGGACCTATTTGTCATCTGTAAGGGAAGTTGACAGATTTGAATAGCAGAGCATGCCTTCAGTTGGTGTTTTTTTACCAAGAAACAAAACTTGCTTTATAAATATGTGTCTTATTTCACTTGGAAGGACTCTTCCTAAGGTTGCATTTGATTTTTTTAATACCCTTAGTAATCTTTTAGTCATTGATACATGTAGTACAACTTGACTTCAAAAATTTGGGGGGGGGGGGGGGAGATTATGATAGTATCATGAATGTCACTTGCAAACATGTAAAAGTTCAGATAATTCTGTGATTGCAGGAAATTGAGCAAAATGCTCAGGAAAGCCATTTTGCTTTGCAAAGAGTTTTCCATGGACACCGTGTTTGAAATGGCCATTGATCGAGAGGTTTTGGGGGGTTGGGGGCTATTTGGAATAAATGAAGGCTTTTGCATGAACACACTTGAAAAACAGAAAAAAGACAAACACATTTTTTCACTAGGCTTCCTATTGATGTGAAGTTTTCTCAAAGGGAAATTCTCCCATTTGAGTCCCTGCCCAGGCTGATATTCATGGATTGCCCACGAACAGAAAAAGAACAACAAATGTCAATCTTTTGTCATGAATATTTGGACATGTTTGTGTTTTGCTAGGAAAGTCTCTCCTAATTATACCAATGTGTTCCTTCACTTCCACATTTGACTATTGTATTGCACTACTTTCTCAAAACTGTCTGGCTTTCCAAATGCCGCTGAGGTTAATACTGGTACCAGCACACCTGGTTGCACAATAGGGTACTAAAGTCTTTACACTACAGTGAGTTAGTTAGTTTGAGTTTTACGGCCCAGTTTCCAACCAATTGGTTCAAGTCGAGCTGGCCACAGCGTTTTTTCCAGTTGTGGTTCACTGGCTTGTTTTCCCTACTCCATTGTTTATGCCGAGCATCATGCGCAACTGCCGTAGGTTCCTTTTTTAGTGTCTTTGATATGACCTGGGAAGCGAACGCTACAGTGAATACATCTAGTCTGGTCACATGACACCCAAGTGTATTTGCCTTAATTCAGTGAATATAGTGGTTACTTTTATGCAAAAAACTGTTAAACACAAAAGAGGACCATGTACAGTAATATGCTTGGGTCAACTGCATTTAATACTTCATATTTCCCAGCTTCAAGTCAACAATCTTCCCACAATTCATTTTATCAGGAAATGTCAGCATTGACAATTGAGCATCTTAAATATGGCGCAGGATAAGACAGGTGGGATTTTGTAACTGTTTTGACATGTTCATTCTCTCTCAGAGCTGGTCTTTTCATCTCCTGCTCTCTTCATCATTTCTCTCTTTCACAGATCATGCAAACTCTCCATCCATTATATGCTTTCAGTGCTCATACACATTACGTGAGTCTCCATTAACTTGAAATTCTATGCTTCTGTAATAATAATTAGAAAAGGTTTCTATAATTTCATTACTTGTAGATGCTATCACATGTCAAGAACCGCCCCTTGCAGATTTTGACAGAAATTGTGCAGCCATGCATGTAATGTGATGTGATGTGACGTGACGTGACATGACGTGACGTGACGTGACGTGACGTGACGTGACGTGACGTGATGTAATGTAATTTAATGAGGTACATGTCCAGTTACTTCCATTTCTTTCCAGCAGTTTGTATCTCCCCTTAGCTGATTATCTTCATTCAGAAAGTTCTATGTACACAGAAAAGCAGTGTGTGACTGCATAGCTTGTTTACACAATCCTGATAAGCATCTCAGCATTATGTGCTGGGGGTGCTATCTCCAGAATAAACATGCTGCTAAAAACCCAGTGTAAGGCCCACATATCAGGATTTTAGAAGTGTGTTTTTCTGTAAGGGGCCTTGTTATGGCATATAGTATTGTAGGACCAGTTTAACTGTGGCGATACAAGGGGATGCAGCAAGTTTTTGAATGAATAAAAGCGGCTTGGTATTGCTGTAGGTTGGATTCTGCACACTTACTTTGCCATTCAGGATATTTGCTTTGCAAGTCATTTTTGGTTTCGATGGTAAGAGAAACCAATGCATTCATGATGGCGTGCGTGTGTATGTATGTGTGTGTGCGTGTGCGTGTGTGTGCGTGTATGTGTGTGTGTTTGTGACACTTTGCTCGTTAACACGATATCTCAAGATAGGAATGTCTGACAGTTTTCAAACTTGGTACATAGATATGCCGTATTGAGAGGAAGAACCCTATTGTTTTTAGTGGAGGTCAAAGGTCATCTTGGGTCACCAGTGGTCAAAGTCTGAAAATCTCGTTAACACAATATCTCAATATAGGAATGTCTGACAGTTTCCAAACTTTGTACATAGATGTGCCATATTGATAGGGAGAACCCTATTGTCTTTTGTGGAGGCCAAAGGTCATCTGGGGTCACCAGGGGTCAAAGACTGAAAATCTTGTTAACACGATATCTCAAGATAGGAAACTTGGATAGATTTCATATTTGGTATGTGGATGCCTTATAGTCAGGAGATGGTGCCTATCATATTTGGTGGAGGTCAAAGGTCATCTGGGGTCACCAGGGGTCAAAGACTGAAAATCTTCTTAACACGATATCTCATGATAGGAAACTTGGATAGATTTCATATTTGATAAGTGGATTTGTTATAATCAGGAGATGTTCTCTATCATATTTGGTGGAGGTCAAAGGTCATCTGGAGTCACCAGGTGTCAAAGTCATAAAATCTCATTAACAGGATATCTCAAGATAGGAAAGTTGGATAGATTTCATATTTGGTATGTGGATGCGTTATAGTCAGGAGATGGTCCCTATCATATTTGGTGGAGGTCAAAGGTCATCTGGGGTCACCAGGGGTCAAAGACTGAAAATCTTGTTAACACATTATCTCAAGATAGGAAACTTGGATAGATTTCATATTTGATAAGTGGATGCGTTATAGTCAGGAGATGGTCCCTATCATATTTGGTGGAGGTCAAAGGTCATCTGGAGTCACCAGGGGTCAAAGTCATAAAATCTCATTAACAGGATATCTCAAGATAGGAAAGTTGGATAGATTTCGTATTTGGTATGTGGATGCGTTATAGTCAGGAGATGGTCCCTATCATATTTGGTGGAGGTCAAAGGTCATCTGGGGTCACCAGGGGTCAAAGACTGAAAATCTTGTTAACACGATATCTCAAGATAGGAAACTTGGATAGATTTTATATTTGGTATGTGGATGCATTATGATCAGGAAATGGTCCCTATTGATTTTGAAGGAGGTCAAAGGTCAGCTTGGGTCACCAGGGGTCTAAGTCTGAAAATCTCGTTAACACGATATCTCAAGATAGAAAACTTGGATAGATTTCATATATGGTATGTGGATGCGTTATGGTCAGAAGATGGTCCCCATTGTTTTAGGTGGAGATCAAAGGTCATCTGGGGTCACCAGGGGTCAAAGTCTGAAAAATCTCGTTAACACGATATCTCAAGATAGGAAACTTAGATAGATTTTATATTTGGTATGTGGATGCATTATGATCAGGAAATGGTCCCTATTGATTTTGAAGGAGGTCAAAGGTCAGCTTGGGTCACCGGGGGTCAAAGCCTGAAAATCTTGTTAAGGCGATATATCAAAATGTCTGTCTATCTATGTATTGCTTTTATGGAGGTCAAAAGGTCATCTGGAATAACAAAATTATTTTTTGAACATGATAGTATAACATTTGAGTGAGAAGATAATGATGCATGATGGCAAATTTGAAACAGTACATTTATATATCATCGAAACCTCAATGCATTTTTGCATTTTTGCATTCTGGTTTCTAAAAGTTGCCTTGCAAGGCATCTCTGATCTTAAGACTGGCAATATTTAGTCACATGACCAGTCACATGGCAATATGAAAAACATCTGATAAAAGTATAAAAATTTTTGGTAAATGGTACATGTTTTGCTCCCTTTACTCCTTGCAAAGAAGGTTCAGCAGAATTGAAACAAGCCACTCTGCCTTCATACAAACTAAACTTGTATTGACATACTTGTAAATTTAAACAAAATCTTGAAAAGGAGCCACTTAAGTTTTTAAGTGATGACTTGATTAGATAAGAAAATGTGGTATAATGCTGTCCATTGCTCACCAGAAATGTTAGGTTACAGTAGCATTTGTATCAAACAGAAGTGTACTGAGCGGAATTAACTCAGTACAAGTCAGATACAGTATGTTTTTGTTAAATAATAGCAGTATTAATGGATTGTGTGATAGAGGTTATCTCAAAGGCATTTTACTGTGGCAAAGTAAGGTGTATCTCATAATCCTTTGTAGGGCTGTTAACGTTTAGCAAAATAACTATACGTTTAGCCTCAAAAATTTGTGATCGTTTAGTGATTAATCCTGATTTCCCTATCACAAAAAAAAAAAATAATTTCAGTATGTAGTGATTGATACTGAATGTAATGCAGAAATGATAATAGTTGTATCTTGCATGGTTAAATCACATTATTCTGAAACTTTAAAGCCTACAAGGTAAAGATATGCCCATAGTGTTCCATTGAACACAAACCAGCAATCATCAGAGTCTACAAATGGATAAAAAACTCAAAAACATGTTTTGCGATTAATCACTTGTAGCTTTGTGATAAATCACTACACGTTCGTAGCCCTTATCCTTTGTGCTTAATATTTAATAGGGAAAGAGTCTATGGGTTAGAAGTAAAGTTTAGGAAATTTTAAAAGGATGGTGCATGGTGATGAAGTTATGATATTTTGGAATGAGTGAAACATTTTAGGTCATCTTAGTCACCACACTGGGTTTAACTTGCTGTATTTCAGGAGGGAAAATTCTAGGAAGTACTTGAGCCACGTTGTTATTTAATAAGGCATGCGTGGCTGTCAGTTTTCAAAGTGGTAACAACATCTAGGCTGAAATGTTTTGTACTGTAGAGGAGAGATAGACTTTGCTTAACCTTCCAAATTGAATGTGATAAAGTTATATTCTGATTTGGGCATGAATCATGCAGCCAGCTGAGTAAGCTAATGAAAGTTTTGCTGCTGGATTTTGTTTTTATAAATTTGCTATTTTAATGAAGTATTGTTGGACTTTCTTTCATTTGCCAATCATTGAAATTCTTCAAGAAGTCTTGTTTCCACTGTTTTTCCTCATTTAACATATTTCACTTTAATACATTTAAGATATTTCTTTGCATGCTTATATACTATATTGGACACTGCTGTAGACTATCTTGGCAAGAATTGGTTCAAAATAATTTAAGTTTAGGACTACGGATGGGGATGGAAGAATAGGACAAAGGGGTTTGAGAAATTTGGAAGTCTACCTACTACCTAGCATTAGAAGTTGTGGCATTGTTTCATGCAATAATATCAACTTGGCAAACCACAATGAAAAGTGAATGCAAAGCTTTATCACAGCTTTCTTATAAAGTAGAGGCTAATGCAATTTATGTACAGTCATTGTGTAACAGTTTAAATTATAAAGCGGTATGTTGGGTTGGTTTGTGAAATTTACCAGTTTCCCAAACTGTGATGCTTTCTTCACGTACTAATGGATAATGCTCAAACTAAGACAGTCCTCATATTCTACTTACAAATAATTGTTTTGTGAGTAATTAATTAAGACTGCAATTCAGTTCTTAACAATATGTGACAAAGACAAAAGTGTTACAAGCTGGAATACAACAAAAAAAATTGAAAATGTTTAAATTTTGCATCTAGCTACAGTAGAGGATGTGAAACTTGACCAATCTGATAATTAGCATTGTCATGTGGATAGTACTCACTAACAAACTTGTTTAAAGGTGCTCATCGAGTTGATATCCATAGCTTGATACGAGTGTTAAAGGATCACTACCACATGGCAATGCTTATAGTTAGTATAATATAAAGTCAAGTTTCATTTCTAATAGTTATGGAAAAGTTAAAAATTTGGATTTGTGGTGTCCTGACTTGTAACCATTTGTGCATAATTTTAAAAAGTGTCTGGTCGAAAATTTTTGAAACGGAATTGAGTCGTGAAGTACTTCTTCATAAATCAGTTATTTGTATGTAGGGTATGGGGATTCGAAGTTTGACCATTTGTCATTGATATGTGAAGAAAACTAAACAGGTTTTGAAAAATTTGTTAAATTTCATGAACCAACTCAATGAGCTGCTTTAAATATTGCTATCAACTCAGTGTGCACCGTTAACAATTCTTTATTCTGATTTTTTTCCAGTCAGGATATGTAGTTCATGATCTTCAGAAACTGATGAAATTTTTCAACAACATCATGCCAAGCCCAAACAAAGGCTACAAACTTGACCCTCGGGGAACTATTCAAATGGAAGAACATAAGGTTCCTACTTGTAACTACCGTATGGGGGTACCCAGTACTGCATACGGTATT
The DNA here is from genome assembly GCA_037179385.1 of Holothuria scabra. Classification (NCBI taxonomy): domain Eukaryota; kingdom Metazoa; phylum Echinodermata; class Holothuroidea; order Aspidochirotida; family Holothuriidae; genus Holothuria; species Holothuria scabra. The sequence goes on from CM074184.1 coordinate 56,786,318, forward strand.
GCTACCATAGGTGAGTAGATTCTGCTGAGGGAGGTGGAGGGGGGCAGCACAATAACGTGGCATTGCTTCTATAGTTTAGGAGATTTTGCAGAAAGATGGGAGAGGGGAGTGCCCAATAAAGTGGTATTGCTTCTATAAGTTAAAGGATTCTATCATTCTGCAGGGGGAGGGGGAGTAAGGGAGGGGGAGAAAGGGAGGGGGTACCCAGTGCTGTATATGTTAGTTAGATGAGATTTAATGACACACCAACACGAGTGTTTTATAGTGTCAGTCAACTTGATAAAAAGGTCAAAGTTGAAATTTATTTTGACGTATGGTTCAAGTTCAAATTTGGCTTCCCTTTAGTAGCCTCTTACGACAGGCCGGAAATACCGTGGGGATATTCTACATCCCCTGGTCTGCAGGGGACCAGTGCTGTATATGGTATTACTACTATGTATGAGTAGATTCTGCTGAGGGAGGGGGTAGGGGAATGCGGAATACAGTGGTTTTCCTTCTGTATGTTAGTAGACTCTATCATTCTGCTATGAGAAGGTGAGGGGGGAGGTGAGTTGATTCCTCTGAGAATGGGGATAGGGGTAGAGGTGCCCATTGCTGCATGTGGTATTGCTACTATAAGGAAGTAGGTTCTGCTGAGGGAGAAACCAGGTGGGTACCCAGTTCTGTAGATGGTATTGTTACTGTAGATGAGTTGATTCCTGTAAGAGCAGGGATAGGGGTAGAGGTGCTCAATACTGCATGTGGTATTGCTACTATAAGGAAGTAGGTTCTGCTGAGGGAGAAACCAGGTGGGTACCCAGTTCTGTAGATGGTATTGTTACTGTAGATGAGTTGATTCCTGTAAGAGCAGGGATAGGGGTAGAGGTGCTCAATACTGCATATGGTATTGCTACTATAGGTAAGTAGGTTGTGCTGTGGGGGGGTTGACAGTAGATACCCAGTAGTGCAGATGATATTGCTACTATATATGAGGTTTCTCTGAGAGATCAAGAGGGGGGGGGAGGGGGGTACCCAGTACTGCATATGGTGAGTAAAGGGAAAGGAAGGGTATCTAGTACTGCATATGGTATTGCTTCTATAGATAAATCCGATTAGCCCTTGTTTTTAGTGACTGTAGGCAGCCATTAGTGGGGTCCATCAGCCTTTAATCCTCTCCATTTATTGATTCCTTGCGTCAGCAAAAGGAATCTATGCAATGGTGATGTTGTGTGTGGGTGTGTGTATGCGTGTATGTATGTGTGTATGTGTGTGTGTTTATGTGTGCATGTATGTATGTATGTATGTATGCAATAAGTGAATTGTAAATTGAGATGGTCTGTAATGGTGAAATTCTGCTGAATAAAGACTTACCCAGTGTTGCCTATAATATTGCTAAAAATAGTGAGTATAATTGTGAGGCAGAAATTAGCCCAGATGAAATGTGTTGAAGTAATCTTATAAGACAGTTAAGTGAAAGAGGTGTGATATCTGCTATAAGAGTGTAGAGACGGTATATTCGTAGCACTTTGTATGGTATTGTGGTATTCTGCTAGGTGAGCAGATTTGAAAGGGCAATTAAAATTGTCTGAAGGTAAGTCCATTTGATTGATCTTAAAAGACAGGTGTGACTTTCCTTCCCTTGCCAAAAATAACTATGAATTGTTAATTTTTGCCTGGAAAATTCTGCATATCAGCCAAAATCAGGATGAAGTCTGAATTAGGTACAGCTCAATATTTCATTGTACAAGCTTTTAGGATTCAACTTAAGGTTATAACTAGTGGTCACTTTATAATGTTATGCAGTCTTAGACATCTTTCAAATCTCCTGCCCTGAAGTTTTAAGGCAGTCATGCATCACTGCAAACCACAATTTTGCAGGTAGTCTACAGAAATTGTCAATCCGCACAGCTCTTTGATTTACAGCAAATTAAAAAAATGCAGCCGAGCTCAGTACACACCATATACTGACTGGGAGTGTTTGATTACATATTTGGGCCTTGTGTGCTCACCAGAGTATATCCTAAAGCAATAAAAAAAAAAGCTTGTTTTTGACTAATGATGATTTTATGACAGCTGTGGGAGGAGTTAGAAGTACATTGGTTGGGAGAATTCAAAATGTCTGGGAAACACCTTCTGCACCACAGAATCGACTTGTGGAGCAAGTTTTTTAAAAGCCTCAAGAGACATTACAGGTGGGTTTGCCATCGGCCATTATTGTTCCATTTTAATTTGACAATTTGTATGTAACTCACCAGATTAGTAATGAGCTGTATGTTTACAATTTTCTTACTTTTTCTAATAATTTTATTATTTTCTTTCTCCCTTTTGTTTTCCCAGATGCAAATGGAGAACTTCACTATGGGTTGCTATGGTTACCATCTAGATTCCAACAACTAAGATACTACTTTCTATTTCTGATTGCTACAGTAGTTTTCCTTCTTTGGAAATGGTTTCGCAGGAGACGACACAGGTAATAGGAGATTAGAGGGCGCTAGGCAGGGACTTAAGATCACAGAAGATGTAGAGTGCTATGAGGGGACATATTGCAATGATCCAGGTGTGAGTTGAAACAGTCATCCATGTTCAAAAAGCTGTTTCTATTATTTCAACATTTCCATCTAAAAATACCTTCTTTTTGAAAAGTCATTTTTCTTACAGGATGGACAATATCAAAAAGGATTGACTTGGGCAAAAATACACTTTACCTCAGCATTATTATTATTAGGTAATTGTCCAGTGTAAACGGCAGGAAAAGGCAGGCAGCTATTTTTATAGCAAGTTAATGAAAGTTGTTTACAAACTTGGTGCTACTGTATTTAAACAAAATTTGTTTCAGAAGCTCTGGAATTCCATTGGTTAAACCAATACGGCCGCTTTGGGAATTTTTCCCTCTTAATTATGCATCAAAATGAAGAAATGGCTGGCCCTTAAACCAGTCACTCTATAATGGCACATTTATGTGTGTGCCATGATCACTTCTTGACTGCAGGTGTTGAGTTATGTACATTCCTTAAATACGGATCATATTGAACTTTTTAAATCAAGATTTTCCATTAAAACTTGAAAAATTGCAACTATGCTTTGTTTGTAAAGAAATAATTCTGAACGCATTTGTTCAAATTTTGATCACGATGGAAATTTCTATCATAACATAACTTTTGTTGAGATCATTACTCCAAGCTTAGGTCTAATTTTGAGCGGTATATGTTGCAACTTTTGTACTCTTAAGCCCCCAATAGTGCCCCACAATCTATCTCCTTGGCAAAATTTTTACCGAAGTCAAAATCAGTTAGCCTCTGCATTTAATTTGGCTATTTTGGAGGGCTGACTTTGTCAGATTCCCCCTCTCCCACATAAAAAAAAAGTATGTAGACTTGGAGGAAGTAAATTGTAAGAGAAATTTTAACTTTCCAAAACAGGTGGGTAGTACCTCATTCATGTTAGGTTTAAGCAGGTAAATCTGAGCCATTTTGATATGTGATTAAAAGTTGGAGTTTAAAGGCCTAATTCTCTGATCCCAAACAGTACCAGTTCTCCTAACCTTCTTACTTAAGCCCCTCCCACATTTGTCTAAATAAGCCAGTTCAGAGTTGTAACTGCCCATGTCACATCATAGGGGTATAGCAATGCTTGGAGTAGTAGCAACGCAAACATGTTTTTTGTGGCAATGATTTGGCATTGGGCCCTGCCAAGGTGTTGAAGCAAATTGGCTCCTTTTTAGCAAGCAAAAAAAAAAAGAAAAATGCAGAGGAGATAAAAGTATGGGTCACAGGGCTTACTTGGATTAAATATTGAAGTTACCCTTTTAATTTCTTACAGAAAATCTTGTTTTAAACTTTTATTACAATAGCTAAGTAAGTACGAAGCTCAGCCTGTGCTGGCTGGAACAGTATAGTGAGGCCTACTGGCTAGCTGTACGCAATGGAAGTCAGTTACGAAAATTGACTAGGCGATAGAAGCCTTTCAACTTCTTTCTCAGATAACTTACAAATGTGAAATCTTAAAACGACCCTCCTCAACCAATTATTTGTTATTTTTGGTTTCGATGAAAAGAAAAACCTATGCATTCATGATGGCGTGCATGTGTATGTACGTGTGTATGTGCGTGTGTGTGTATGTGTGTATATATGCGTGGCTTTGTCTTTGTGTAAAACAGAGGACCTAAACAATAGACTTCCAGGTCCTTGGTAGTTAATTCAATAGATTTCTCAAGTCCTGGGTTGTCTAACAATAGACAGTCTATTGTGAAGGTTAGGGTTAAGTAAGCAGACACAATGGAGACAACAATGAAGTCCTCAGTTGTGTGTAAAAACACGACTGTGTGTGTAAGTATGTGTGTGTGTATGTGTGTGTGTGTGTGTTTGTGACTTTTTGCTTGTTTACACGATATCTTAAGAAGGGAAGATCTGACAGTTCTCAAACTTGGTACACAGATACCCCCATACTGAGAGGAAGAACCCTATTTATTTTGGTGGAGGTCAAAGGTCATCTGGGGTCACAGGGGGTAAAACCCCAAAATCCTTGTTTACACGATATCTCATGGTAGGAAACTTGGATTCATTTCAAACTTGATATGTTGATGCATTATGATGTAAGAAATAACCCGATATATTTTTGTGGAGGTCAAAGGTCATTTGGGGTCACATGAGGTCAAATCCCTAAATCCTTGTTTACACTATATCTCAAAGTAGGAAACTTGGATTCACTTCAAACTTGATATGTTGATGTGTTATGATGTAAGGAAGAACCCTATTAATTTTGGTGGAGGTCAAATGCAATTTGGGGTCACATGGGGTCAAAGCTTGAAATCCTTGTTTACATGATACTTCATGGTAGAAAATTTGGATTCATTTCTAACTGGATATGTTGATGCGTTATGATGTAAAGAAGAACCTTATTTATTTTGGTGGAGGTCAAAGGTCATTTGGGGTCAGAAGGGGACAAATCCTGAAAACCTTTTCAACACAATATCTCAAGGTAGAAAGCTTGGATTGATTTCAAACTTGACATGTTGATGCATTATTATGAAAGGAAGAACCCTCTTGATTTTGGTAGAGGTCAAAGGTCATTTGGGGTCATAGGGGTTAAAACTCAGAAAACCTTGTTTAGGATAGCTCAAGGTATGAAATGTGGATGGATTTCATAATTAGTATGTGGATGAGTTATGGTGAGAAGATGGTCTGTATAAGGTTTTTTGTGGAGGTGAAAGGACATCTGGGGTCATGATCGGTCAAACTTTGAAAACCTTGTCAAAATTGGATATCTTAAGGTAGGAAACTTCAATGGATTTCCTTAATAATATGTGGATGTGTTATGGTGAGTTGGAAGTACTGTACCTGTTGTTTTTGGTGGAGGTCAGTGGTTATCTGGTATCACCTGGCATCAAACTCTGAAAACTTTGTTAGCAGAATATCTCAAGGCACAGTTTGAAATTTGGCTTTTTGAATAAAGAAGTGTTTTGGTTAAAAGAAAAACCAGTTACTTACAGGTGGAGTCAAAGGTCACTTTGGGTCACCAGTTGTTACAAGAAATGTAGTATTTTATTGAAAAGAGCATATATGTATCATCGAAACCTCAATGCATTTTTGCATTCTGGTTCTTTGTGACAATAAAGAACCTAAAAGTTACCAAATTGCAAAACATCCAAACACAAGTGGTGTGATCATCATACAAACTCAGTGGGGACTTCAATACTGTACTGACTGTTTTGACCAGCTGGTCATGCACATGTAGTTTTGCACCACATGTTCCAGTAAGTCGGTCACTTTAAGTGGGCCATTGCATGTCAAAATATTTAGGATTTCTCTGCATATCATTTTGTCTATGTATGTAACATACCCTCATCATACAACAAAAAATTTGAATACTCCTATGTAAAGTATGGCTACTGGTCAAGTTGTGAAAAAAAAAGGGATCACCGTACCTTATGTCTGCAGTGCACAGCGGTTAATAGCTATGTGCTGAAAGACCTGGCACACCTTCACTCTTGATGCTGTGAAATTTTTGGTGTTTACCGCTATTGCAAATATTGTGAGATAGAATGTATTTCTGCGGAAGTAAATCCGTATTACTTCAGCAATTATTTGTACCAGGCGAATTTCTTATTCGTGGGGCTGCTCGCAGACTGTGGAGTATTGTAGGGTATACTGTAGTAACGCAACATGTAGTACTGGCAGTTCTACCGTGCAGTGCAGTTACAGCATTTACATTCAGAGTATCCTTATGACCTTTGACCTGTTAGACTTCAATATAACTGCCTTATTCATCCTCATCCACACACAATCTCTGGTTATTGCTTCAGGGTGAGTATAGAAATGTCCATTGGGTTCATGCTGTGTACTACAAGCTTTGGTACAGTACTCTGCATTGTTTGAACTAGCTGCCAATCAAAGAGCTGAGCCAATGGGTAATTTCTACAGACTACTACAAAAATTGTAGTTTAGGGTGAGAGGACAAGCCCTTTAAAGCAAAAAGGGTCACTTAGGTTTGAAGTTTTGTATTTAGCAGTTCGAGTCCAGCCCTCTTTAATTGACAACAACTGGTTTAGTACACTAGCTAGTAAATGTAGTGAGGTGAGAAGTAAACAAATGTTTAACTGTTGCAGTAAAATACTTGACATTTTTCTAACACTAGGTGTGGCTTTCCAGTTGTGACAACATGTGGAAATACTCTATAAAGGGCTCTACATGATGTTGTAATTGGGTAGCAATGCCCATTGCCATTCAAAAAATGACAGTCATTGTGTCAGTTATCAGTTGCTTTTCAGCTAGCTCTATATTCTACACTAGTTTTAGCTTTGCAAAAAGTGTGCAACTTGTGGCATCTGTGAAAGAACTCAGTTAATGGTGGCAGGTACAATTTCATTGAAACCAGTACCCAGTTGGAGTGGCAACTAGATTTAGATTTATGACTTTATTTAGGCAGCAAGATTCATTACTGTTCAGGTAGTAGATACCCAACTGTCTCAATCTCCCAAGCCTAAATTTTTTCCTCAAGAAAAACATTATGTGGGTTTGCCATGGCCAATTTAGATATGGCATCTAATGTGGTCAGGAAATGCCAAACAGAAATTTATTAGTACCATCTTTTTTATAAACAGGCAAGAATTTTGCAGAAATTATATAACTTTGGTATGAAATGAGCTCATTTTCATGACTTAAAACAGTTGCTAAGGCCAAGTAATGGTAAACACATAGTAATGTGTATTGTAAAACATGTAAGAAAGATAGAATGGTCCATTGAGCAATTTATGCTATATTCAATGCTAAGGCAATTAACAGGACTACTGCATGAAACAAGCGCCCAGCATTCAAATCACGGACTTCCTATGTACATGGACAGAGGATGTAACACGTATATCCTATCCGTACATTGTCACCAGCGACCGGGACAAAAAGGCATACCAAGATGGCTGCCATGAAGCTATAATTTGTATGATTTGATGACGACTCTGTTATATTTTAAACAAAAGTTTAGTTTGAATGAGAAACAACATCATGTCCCTGCAATAGGTGTAGTGATTTTGACCTTACCTTGCATTATTTCAAAAATATTTCAACCTTCTTGCAAAATCTGTTGATATAAAATACTTTAGCATGTCCAAACTTTCACACACAAAACCGTAGCAGACAGCCATCTTGCTATGCCTTTGCTCATACTGTATGTATGGTAGCAACAGTCTAATGTGCAGTATGCTCTGTTCGTGTATAGGAAGCCAATGATTCACATATAGGCATGCTTACTATACATAATTACTTGGCAAGAACATCTTGGAATGTGTCTAAAAGTGGTGACTAATTTAGAACCAGAATTGGGCGTAGCTAATTGCAGTGCACTGATAATAAAATAAAGCTTGTAAAAATACTAAGTGTAAAAGGCCAAGCCCAATGTATTAAATTAGAATTATTTTGTACAGTGGATTGCCGTTCAAGTAATCTATGCTAATACTTGTAAGCTTCTTCTACCTCCATACTGTTAGGGAGGGAAAAACATTGCCAGGCTTAAAGATAAAGAAAAATTTTCTAATTTTACCTAGCCAGGGATTCTGCAAGAAACAAAAAAGGGGGATTATTACTGCTAAACCCCAAGTCTAAAGTGATGCTGTCCTAGGCTAAACTTATGAGTAGGTTTAGGGGGATGGACAAAAGCTTGCCTCAAAGCCCTTGTAAGGTGCAATTTGAAGGGTTTTAAAAGCCATTTTTTTGTAACTTTAAAAATTGCTACAAAAGTGTCTCCTTTTTAACTGAGAAGCAAAGATATGACAATTTTCTAATTTTTGTTGAAATGAAACCCTGGGGAGATTTTACCCACTTTTTTCTGGAAGGGGGAAGGGTGATTTTCCTCTCCCCCCTCCCTCTGGTGGAAACACTACCAGCAAGTTTCTTAAAAACTTGATATAATGCTTAATGTGATTTGCAGGCTATATGAAGGTTACTTTATAATATTATGTGATAAAATGGTGGCAGCTGTGTGCCTTGACCTTTTTGGGTGCTGGATTCACTGATCACCAGGGAGGGACGGAATGTGTTTAGGGGATATGTATGGTTTTTACCCATATTAACAGTGCTAGACAGGATCTTTTGCAATTTTAAGTTTTGTTTAATTTTCTAGTGCTAAAGAGGGTCCCCTAGTACCACCTGGCTGGGAAACCATCTTACTCTTATATCATACTTGGTATGGCCCTTAGCATTTTTCTGTTGTAAATAAGATAGTTCTTATTTTTAGTAGAAACATCTTATAATTAGTGGTCATTTCGTTTGAGTAGTGGTCAGTGCATATGTTTTTGTTTTCACCTTTCATTCCAGTCTAGGTGCAATATCTTTGACTTAAAATAGCCCAAAGCTGCTGAATATTTAAACAATTTGAAATTTTGCTTTAACGTTTCTTGGTGTAGGCTGAATTAAATAGTTTGTGTAAAACCAAATACTGAAATTTTGATTTATTGCTGTATAAAGTGGAAGGGTACGATGGCTTCCCAACTTTGGGTTAACAAAACACTTATCGTGGGGTCCAGTACATTTGAAAATTTGTATGCTCAATAATCAAAGAGTAAATATCTCTTAAAGTATCTAGCAATGCTGATAGAGAGGACAGACTAATTACTGTAAACCAGACATAAAAAACAAACATTGCTTATTATCTGGCCAGCACTGGTGTAGGGTGATGTCTGCGAATATAACAAGGGTCGCAGGGCGAATTTTGAAATGGGGGCTACGGTAATCAGCAAAGTGGCCAAATATGTTCAACAATATAATAGCAATGTAAGGCTGCCCAAAATGCGTATTGCAGAAAAAGTGGGGGGTAAAACCCTCCAGCCCCCACCCCCATCTTTGTCGTCCCTATATAATGAAACCTTTGGGCCAGTGAACCCTAGATGTATATTTTGTTCATTTTGGTTGTCAATTGCCAACTTTGTGTTCCAATGGAGTTTTATGTAATGGTACTGGATAATAGCAATGTAAGGCTGCCCAAAATGCGTACTGCAGAAAAAGTGGGGGGTAAAGCCCTCCAGCCCCCAACCCCATCTTTGTCGTCCCTATATAATGTAACCTTTGGGCCAGTGAACCCTAGATGTATATTTTGTCCATTTTGGTTGTCAATTGCCAACTTTGTGTTCCAATGGAGTTTTATGTAATGGTAATAGATAATCAATGATCTCCATGTAGTTCTTCTATGGGAGAACATTGTGAAATCTGGTAAGATTTCGTAGATAGTTTCAGCTGGAGTAGATGTCCTTATGACAAGTTTGGAGAGTGTATGATTTTATATTTAATATTTTAAACAATGCTTAAAATATGCCAGCCACTTCTTGGAAGTAATTTATTCTCAAAGGTGAATATTTTAAACCTTTTTGTACTTTAGATCAGATTTTATGTTGGGAAGGGTATAAGATGGTATTAAACACAGTCTTACACCCCTTTAAATGCCTCACATTGATTCCTGGTAAAAGTAACAAATATGTTATTATAGTTCCAAGTTTCCAGTGTGGTAAACTATTACGAAAAAAAAATTTACACCAAAACATACTTAATTAGAACTTACACCCACCATACAAACCTGTTTGTCAAATTGTGTTTGTTATAACACCCTTTGTGGTTGATTGAATTCTTCATTGTGGTAACAATATTCCGGCACTTAAGGAAGCCTTAATTGAGCAACTTTTTGTGGTGCTTTTCATTCCATAGAATTATTATCAGCTGATATTCTCTGCTTTTTCATATCCCCCAATCATTACTTCACCCCCTCCCTGAGGCCTCATATACTTGGCAAATCTATGATGAAAAGCTATGGTAGTTCCAAGTTTAGTAGGTGTTTTCTTTGGGAATATCTTCACTTTGGGTGATTTTTGTGCTCCTTGATTTTGTATACATACTGCATTTATTTCTCTCACTTTACCATACTTTCTTTATTCTTTCAATTTTCCAAAAATTTAACTTGCCTTTAGAAAGCTTTCTTTGCACAATGCAGATGTAACATATTACAATTTTTAAACTACCAATGATTATGTATCATCACTGGCACCTTAGAAATTAAAACACTTGCCACAAATTATCAATGCTGCCACTGCTGTTTGTTAGTATTAGCTTATTTATATATAGAGATAGAATTACAGACAAATGTACACTCACATACAAATCACTATTTGCAAAAGCCTTTGTTATTATACACACAAAAAGAAATATTGTTTTTTGATTGTTTGGTAGAGGGCGGGTTAGTTGGAGGGCTGGAGAAATGAAGGGCAGGTCAAGGTGGAGGGTAGGAGCAAGTGGAAGTTGGGGGAGGTGGAAAGTGGTGGGTTGGCAAATAGGACCAGGCTGTTCTTAAATGTCAATGTAAAGCTTTTAGAGCTTTTAAGAAGTGTACTGGGAAGTGTACAAAATGGGTGGCATATGGTGCAAAACATTTTTCTTTGGATGAAATTTAATGGTTGTGGAATTCATCTTTTCTACTGCTTGTTTTGACTGAGAAAATATTTTTGAGAAATATGTTGGTAATTTTGCAAGATTAGTTTTTGTGGTGTACACTGTAAATATTAAATGTGGACTGGTTGTGGTTTACTGGTGTTAAAATAGTGTGTTGACATTGGAATTAGTTCAAAGTTTATATTGTTCTTAAATTGTATTGTTATGCAGATTTTATTGTGAATCCTTATTATCTTTGCAAAGGTTGAATAATCAAGACTTAAGAACAGTACACATTAATTAGCAGTCGTGAAATAAGTTGGTAATATTAAAGGTTTGTTCATGCGAGGGTTGAATTTGTTTATTTAACAAGATCACAATTTCTCAGTATTTTCATCTGATTTGGAATAAAAATTTGTGTCATGTTATAAACTGCCATTTTGTGGAGGAGGTGGGGAATAAATAGCAATTTGGATGACAGTTGTTGTTTATTCACCTGTAATCCTTCTTTAAAGATTCCAAATTTGGCAAATTAAAGATGGATGCAGAGCAAAATCCATTGTTTTTCCAAATTTGGAGTTGAGACAGTTTATGAACCAACAATAGTCGGCAATTGCAGTTTATTCCTCTTCTACTGCCAAACCTGTGCCGAAAAGCATCATTTTTATCATTTTGACAATTTCAGGCAGTTTGCAAGAGAATAACCATGCATTGTTGAACCAATTAATCAGAATGTGGGATTCTCAATGGCCAGTGTCGAAAGGGGATCAAGCAGGTGTGATTAAAGGGCATTTACTCATTTCCTTGTCTTAGTGATGTAATTGGATATAAATTTAACTTAACCATGCTTCCAATCTTCTTTCATAAGAAAACATACTGTACCTTCTTACCTCAAATGTCAAATTGATAACAATATTTTTACCACAGAGAACTTGAAAATTTTGCATACAAACAAAATTATCATCAAAAACATTTCATGCACAAATGGAATGATAATATCCTAGTTTGAGGATAATTTGAAAACATTTCAGTTCTTTCATTATACTGGTTTAGCCATTAGGTCATTGCTGAATTTAAACATGGGCTAGGTGAAATTCATTTATCCAATTGAGCAGTATGGGCACAGGGAATACCATGCTGTCATGTTGCAACACTAAACCCCAGTACATCACAGGCAGTGTGACCAGTTTGTACAATGGTCTATGTCTCCAGGTAGTCTATGCTTTCATTGTGGTCAAACCAATTAACACATACTGGAATATCTACTACTGAAAGTAGAATCCACTGCTTTCTTCTCTGGCTTCAGGAAGACATGATTTGAGGATTTAGGATCAGGATTATGTCTGTTTGCAGATCTGTTGTTTTACAGCTTGGTAAAAAAGAATGAACCACTGTTAACCTTGAAATTTTTGGAGCAAAAGCAGTCTCCCTAGACTTGTGTTAAATTAAAAGCTAAATTTTTCAAATTTCCTCCCCTAACTCTTCCAGCTTATACCTTTAATGATATGTCAGGGACATGTCAGGGACATAGATATCACACATTAGGGGATATCAAACAGGGACTGCTTATAATTTTCTCAATTAAATGAGAATAATGTCACATGATTCTTAAGCCACTCATGAAATAGGATAGAGGAGTCTATTAATTGTCATTGGAATTATTGCATTTTAACTGAATGGAGTTTGCATTGGTTTATCTTAGTTGTGTAAATATTGTTAGTATCCTATTCAAAGGTTGCATATATTATGACCAAGAACAATGTTTGCTATTTTAGATTTATAAATGATCTTCTCTCCACTTTTTTGCACTGATTACAGAATGACACTACTGTATTGGCAGGAGAGTAGTGCAATATATTACAATACATTTAAACCAACCCCCTTTGCTCTTTTATCATTTTCTTTGTTACTTTCTGTTTTGTAAAAATGCATATTGCATCAACAAAACAGAGAGATATCAGCATGTTTGCCATTTGCCAACCATTCTGTTTTAAAGGAAACAGTTCCTTTTTCTAAGCTTTAAAACCCATACAAATCAGATTGTTCCATTTTTATGACTTTTATACCAATTACTAAAACATATGAGGAATGAATAGTGCAAAGAAAAAACAAGGCAAAACAAATTTGGTTTTTGTATACACCTAGAGTAAAGTGTTTTCCACATATAATGTAAACATTTAGCATTTAGAGAGAAGTTTCACCCCCTGAATCCCACTCACTGACATTATTGCTTCTGTTCTTGCACAGTGGATCATCTGCTACATATGTTTTGTTTTCTGAGATGACAATGTTGGCAAGTATGGATCAGTTTGCCACTACTAAATGGATATGGGGAGGGGTATGTTATCCTTCAGAAGTTTAAATCACACCTCCTCTCCAATGAAATGGGAAAGGATGAAAAAGGTAAAAAAATACCTCCCCAATGGAAGGGGGGGGGAGGGGAGTGGTGGAAAACCCCTCCTTCTACAGTATATGCATATACTGAATGCGTAAGGTGGAATTTTATTTCATTCTGAAGAAGCCAAAACCACAACCCCTCCTCTTAGCCCCCTAACCAGAAATTACACAACATACACCGCCTCCCTTTGACAGGAATCCAGGGTATGCCACTGGCTCCAGCTTTGGTAAAAATAAAGTATGCAAAACAAAAGAGAAAGGGATGAAAGAATTTGCTCAACACAACAGCTTAGCTTTCATAATAGGCATTTTATTCATCATGTGAGGCATTTTATTCATCATGTGGTGTCTCCAACATTCTAGCATTGCCCTTCATATCTAATCCTTTCTCTCCCCCACCCCTTATACTAACAATGAACTGAACAGAGTGATAAACATCTCTCAAGTTTTTGGTAGTGTTATATACTAGCCTACTGCATGTACAGTAACGTAGCACCAATAATTCTGAAGGGAAAGCTCCTTGTCTAGCTATTTCCTTCATACTTGAACACAGAAATAAGTCTATATTTGCTTTGAACTATTTACAAATTTAATTGCTTATACATTTCAACTGGCCAGCAATGTCCCTTTAATATGATATCCTGTAAAATTAAGGAGACTATTATATAATTGCACACTTGTGATGAAACCTACTGAGATAAGAAAATTACCTGAAAATGCTGTATCTAACCTTGTCTGATAATAACATTTAGTTTTCTTATCAGGACGTAGGCAAACAAGCCAAGGAGAAAATGGCAACTGGATCCCCAGGGTAGTTTTGGCAAACCAGTTTCTTACACAAAAGTTTGGAAAAACTGTGGCCGTTCTTCAGTTTGTCTGGGTTCAGCCACCCCCCTTGGAAAAAAGGTCCTGTATGCCTAACTCTCGAAGTGACAAAATGTTCCAACAAAGTGCAGCAATACATGAAAATAATATATAATTATAGTGACAAGCCAATTAATGAAAAGCACCATATTAACTGTACTGTATTTATAAGCAATTGTACTGCAAACTAAATCTTATAAATTTCAACTGCTTTGTTCATAGTACTTTACAAACCTCAGTGCTCAAAGTCCAGCTCCTGCATCCTGTTTGTTTTGTTGATCAAAGTGTCTTGACAATTTTTTAATTTTGAAAACCATTGTATTTTGAAGGTAATGTTTTAAATCTCCTTTGCCTTAATTCAATAAGCATTTGTCTAGCTTAAATGTAATGTGATGTTTTGAACAGGGTGTACCAATTCAAAATGACAATATTCCATGAATTTTCCATGGTTTTCTGGTGCAGGTCCAGACATTCCCAAAAAAAAGGGGGGGGGGGGGGAGGGCTGACTTAAGAGAAAACAGGTGTAAGGGAGTTGCACTGCTAATTTCCAGTATGTTTTATTGTTGATGGTGATAAGCCGTACTGTTGATGTGGCAAAAAAAGGGAGGGCTGAGGTTGTAAAAGCCCCCTTGGATCCGTGCCTGTCTTTCAAGGACCTTAATAGCTGATATTTCTAGGACTTTTACAAACAGTCATGTCCCATATTTCCATCTTTTCCCACAAAAAATGATAAACCTGAACAATGAGAAAATCTGAACAACAAGTCAACTTCCTAAAATGTCCTGACTTTTCCAGGACCTTTTGAAAAATTGTTCCAATTTCAGTTTTCCCTGTCTTCCCAGCATTTCCAGGACCTGTACAAACCCTGCCATGAATGCATTGCAAATGCATAGCATCTAATTTCATTATAAAATGTTTAAAATTCACAACACTATCCTTTCACTTCATTTGAACATACTCACATATTTCACTGGAATATTAAACTGTTTTGTGAATCATTTCTATGCTCTGTTTAACTCAGAACACATACAGTGGCTTCTCTGTTAAGTGGTTTGACATTGAGGTTCAAAGTTGTGATGAAAATAAATACCATGTCCCCATCGATAAACACTTGAATGGTGGTTGCCTCTTCCTGCCAACTGCATTTTCTGCAGACCCTGTATCACAATAGAACAGTCTGAAGTTTTTTAAGTAGCAACATTGCTCAATATTTTAAAGGTCAAATGCAACACTTGGTGGGAGGCAAACTAACATCTGGACACATAATTAAGGATGTAGAAAAAAATTCCATTTTGAGGAGAGATCAGTATGCATTCATCTTTAAAACATGACATGTATGTGCATCTCACATTCCTCATGTGTATGTTTTGGCTTAATTAACACACACTTCTGCATGCTTGGAAATCTAACACATTCATTGGTTTCCTGTTGTAAGAGCATAAGAATGTAAATGTGTGTATAAATTTACACATGCAACGATACCATACACAGGAACTGACTGACCAATCAGTAGTAAGTCTATAAACTTCAAACCAGGCACTGAAAGTTTTCTTACCAGTTCACTTACATATGCATAGATATATAAACTCATCTATTCACATCTTGATGGACTTCATGTACTAGCTAGTCCCATGCTTTCTGTCAGTAAGTGAGATTTATACTGAGAACTCAGGCCCATCTTCCAATATTTTAAGAGTGGTTCATCTTGTTTCTCAGCCTGGAGTATTTTTAACAATTTGTTGGTTTCTTCTTCGGTGTGGTTCCCAGCTCTTGTAAACTTGAACAGCATTTTGACTTTACTGAGGATGCAACCAAGAAAATAATTTCATTGCAACTTGGATAAAAATTTCTGTGATCTTGTGATCCACAGAGGGTTGAGAGTGTTAAGTTTGTTTGCACATAGAATATTAAACCATCTGAAAGTATGGATGAGAAATTGCTCATTGAGATACTGTTGCACTTTTCCCTTAGACCTTCATAACTCATGAACTCAATTAAATTGCTAGTTTATTTAATTATAGTGGCTCACTGAATTGGTTCGTGAAATTCAACAAATTTTTAGACAGCTGTTGAGTTTTCTTCATATACCACTGCAAAATGGTCACACTTAGGCAATCCCCAAAGCCTACATGCAATTTTAGCTGTTTTATAGGTAAGTACTTAACTGCTTAATGGTTCAATTCAGTTTCCAAAAATTCCTGCCCAGACACTTTTTCAGATTATGCACAAAACCATTGCAAGCCAGGACACCACAAAATTATTAAGTTCTAACATTTTCAAAACTATTGGAGGTGAAACTTGACTTATTATGCTAAATATAAGCATTGTAATGTGGAAGCGACCGTTTATCACTCTAAGTTATAGATATTAACTCAATGAGCCGCTGTAAGAGGCTAATTCATAATTCAATGCAGTGCTGTAAATCTATGAAAGTTGTAAACTACCAAATAAGTTATGACAACTCACTTCATCCACTCCTGTTTGATAGCCAAGAGAAACGTTGAGGTGACAGTATCATCCAGACTGGTGTTATCCAGCATCTGTTCAACTCTGCTTTGAAAAGTTGGTACTGTACAAAAGGAAGAAGAAACTACTTAATGGTTTAAAAGTATAAAATGTACAAGGTCATACTGTTGCTAGTTTGAGTCAATAATACTTGATATTGAAAGATTTCACTCACCACTCTACCATCAAGTTTATAGTAGTCCAACGGCATTACCCAGTCTCAGTTAGACATGCATTAGGAACCCCTGAACCAATCCTAAAGTTAAGAGGCTGACCACTGAACAGCCCAATTAATTTCAGAAAGTAAAAGGACCAGTTCCCAGCATAGGTGCCCACTGTAGTACAAGTGTAGAGACTTAGGCCACCATATAGGCCCAGTCACTGTATAATTTGTAGGGGACAGGTGTACTACATTGTATAGTTTACATAATGCCCACAGCAACAATAAACAACAACCAAAGCTCTTCTGGTCTACAAATCTCTCCTGACTCACATGACTTACAGTCTCATATCTCATCAGAAAGCATCTGGATGTTCACATTTAGGTTGTGACCATCACTTGGTAACCAGTTGGGTCAAGGTAACAATTACTCCTATAAATTTTCTTGTGTAGTGTTGATGGTATGGTGACACTCAGTGGTGTCTTTGGGTGAATACAGAAAGGTTTAAGATAGAGTTGTGTCTTTCAATTTGGTGTAACTTTAATTTAGTGAACCCTGCCTTAATTTCCATTGCATAGTCAAGTGGTTAGAGCATCTGACTTGCAGCCTGGAGGTCTGAAGTTTGACTCCTGGTCAGGTCATACAGAAGACTTTAAAAATGGAACCTTCTGCCATTGCACTTGGTGCTCAGCAAAAGCAATGAAGTAGGGAAAATAAGCAATGACTGGAAAAAAGGCTGTGGGCCACCGAGCTTAAATCGACTGGTCAGTAACTGAGCCATAAAATTTCACCTTACTAGCTATCCCATACTTTCCATCTTATTTCAAGATAAATACCTTTGTCTGGTACTGTAGCACTACTTCTGATAGCGATGCCGTATCCATGGAAGGGGTCCTGGGATTCCACCAAAACTCTTGTATGGTCTGTGGGTTTTTGTTCTTTTGGTATAATGTCAAGAGAGATGTAAAGTTCTGATGAGGACACAAAATCTGGGATGTCAGTGTCCAGGGACAAACCTAGGAAGTTGCACTTAAAAGATTCTTCATATTTATTGCTGAAAACTATGGTAGTACCTATGTTGGCAGGCAAGAGTGTCTACATAGAGAAAAAACAAAAAATAAAAAATGAAACAATATGACAGATATGCTCACACCACACCTGAAATCTGCTGTGTTTTGCTAAGGGAACAATTTTTTATCCTGGTGAATGAGCAGAGGTCATTTCTGAAAATTTCCTGTGTTGCTTATTTCCATATTAACTCTAACATTGAATTTGTGTATCCAGTCCATAAATCATAGCATAGCTTGGTGTGATTGCTCCTCAACAAAGAAAAGGTTAAAATTGTGCATGCAGATAAATTATTGGTTAAAGGAACAGAAATTGTTTCTAACTCTGATCCATGATATCACTCAAATAATTTCTTTGAAATCATTGAACGTTTTCCTAAAAGCCCCACTCCCTTCCTCCACTCTCTGCAGGTCACATTTAAAGTATTTTTAGATAAGATCCACATACTTTCAGTAAACTGTGGTTGTAAAATGGCTGAGAACTCAAGGCCTGCAGGCCTGTTCCAGTCTACTACTGTATAAAGTTGGGTATTTACACTTAAACCAATAGAAGCTGTGAAATTTATCTCAAAGCTACAGTAATTGGGGAAACTCCCTTTTGAAAATGTCCAAAAACTGTTGACTGTTACTTGTGTATTTAATTTCACAATGAATCTGCAACATTTCAGATGAATTTAAAACATAAATGGAAGATCAATATCACCATCCTTTATTCTGTTTGTTGAACTTTAATGTTGATGCTGAAATACTTGAGAAGTTGAAAGCACTACACACAAAACCAAACTAGGCAGCAATACTAGCAAGTCTAAACCTGCACATTCTGCTGTGGCAATTAATGCATTTGCCATTACTAAGTAAAGTGTTCTCTGTCTACATGAAGTCAATATACAGTATGATACCTTTAAAGCATCAAAAACAGACTTGAGGGTGCTCTTGTATGGATTGCGAACAATAACTTGATTGCCAGTGATAATGTGGTAGGCCAGGTCATGAAAATTTAAACTACCAATTACCTGAAACAGAATGAAAAATACAACAACAGTGAGTCACAATGAAAATCATCAATTACTATGCAGTTTTAATCTGCATATGAATAAATCATATTCCATCATCAAGATTATGTTTGATACAGTATATGAGGGCATTCCATGACAGTACTTCTGAACCATGTAATCAAACAAACTCTATGATCCATATTGTTGATCAAATTGCCTAATACTGCAAACAATGTAAAAATCATATTTTTGTATGATTTTGTGAAGCTATAAAACTAGCTCAAAAGAAGCTGACATAAATCAATCACAATTTGAGAGTTCCTTTTTTTCACTAGGTGAAACAAACTATGTATTTGACATTTTGTCACAACCGACATGCACTCTTGCTTGTTAATATACCAAGCATCATACCTTTCAAAACAATGTTTTGAAAAAGAAAGTTGCAAAAAGAAAAATTGCAATCATTCGATTGTTTTTCTTCCTGATAATGTATGTTTATACTTTGTTGTTGCAAAAAATGAATAATTTGACTGGAGACATATTTTTTGAGCAGCACTGTAATATCAACTTAATTATCAGCTGGTTCATATATTAGAGTAGGTACAATTTTTTTAAAGACTTGCATCTCTTCTTCTGTCCCCCAACCCAAAGAGTGAGTATAATTTGTATATATTTGTAAGCATTTTACAAATAAAATTGCACCCTATACATCTTAAATGTTTGTTTCATATTGTAAGTTAATGAGACTAATTCACAATAATGAGGATAAGGGAGGCTGACAATTTTCTCCACTAGAATTCAATTAATTAATTTTGCTTTCAAAATAAAAAGGTAGTGCCCAGAGACTTACAGAACAGTATGTCCTGAAGCAGATGCCTCATTTTCCATCCCTGCCACCAACCTCACTGCAACAATGCTTATGCCCATGAACCCAGAAGACCATTTTCTATTTTTTGAAAGGATTCCTTCATGGAACACTTTCTATCAATTTGTATTAACCTTTAAAGGTACCTTCACACTTGTCCGGCAACGGCAACAACAACGGTAAAAATATCCCACATAATAGAAAGTGAAATACGGTTCACACTAGCACCGCACCACAATGCGGCAATCCGTTAAAAATGCGTCTGGCAGAAAAGTAATCACACATGGAGCAATTTAACGCCATCTGCCATATGGCAAAAACATTCTGCCAACTTAAATACATGCAAGCACCTGCCTGTCTGACTGGCGGGAGCCAACAGTACGAGTCAGGGATGTTCTGTAATATCTCGCCAAAAACACTGCACAAATTATTTGGGTCCATACAAATGCCTCGTAGATCTGACTTATCTGCCGAGATTATAGGAGAGCTGGTCATTCTTGTCCAAAAAAGAATCATTCATATACGATGTGATCCTGATTACCATGATAAAGTAAAATTATTTAACATGTGGGAAAAATAGCAAAGGAAATAGGAAATCCCAAATTCATTGGTAACTATTCATATCATTTACGTTGCTAGCAGCCTGGTACTGTTTATAGTATTGTTAGAGTCATCAATCATAAATTTTGTTTTGTCCATGATTTAATGTATGTCAGGCTTGAAAATAATTCATGATTAGGCTATGATTAGGCTACAAATAATTCCTCCTTTAGTTCAGACCTATATAGCATTGCAATGTTTATTTAAGGAACATAGGTTGCTCATCTTTTTTCTTAAAACATACGCCTATTTTACCTGGCCCGACCTGACTTCTAACTAAGACTAGCCTAATGCTATGGCGCTGGAAGCAATATGCAAAGTAGGGGGGGAGAGGGAAACAATTTTGGACTATGCACCTCACCCTACCCCATTGACCAAAATGTACACTTTTGATGAGTGAATTTTTCACTCTTTCTACGAGCAAGAACGATTTTTTTAATTAAAAAAATGAAATGCCATACTTCATTTTTTCAAATGAAACTGCGCACTGAAAAAGGTGCAAATATTCGTTTTTTGCATGCCATGCTATAATATAAAACAATTCCAGTATATCTATGCACTATGCAACAGTGGCTTAGCTAAACTTTCTTCCAGGGGGGCAAGCACCCACATTTTCTGATAACAGTGTCATAAAAGTATTTGGCTCAAGTTCTGTTCAGACTTTAATTGTCAAATTTAAAGGCAGTCATTCCTCACCCTAAACTACAGTTTCAGTATACATATATCAAAACTCTCAATTGGTACAGCTCTTTGATTGGCATCACATTCAAACAATGCATCATAGGAATTACACAACATGGGCACTGAGAGTGTCTTGATTACACATTATGGATTTGTATGGCCACTGGGACAAGCCATGAAGCAATAAACAAAGATTGTGTCTGGATAAAGATGAGTTTTAGATAAATGTGGGAGGGGCTAGAAGTAAGTAGATTGGGAGAATTGGAACTGTTTGGGATGATGAAAATATGCCTTTATAATAATTCTGCTGTTACCATCTTTTCCTCTTCCACCCTTTCTTCCAATCTATTTGGTATGCTACTGCCATTAAAAAATCAGCTCCTCATCAATACCTGCCAGTATGATAATCAGACAAAAAAAATTTGTCAGCATCAAGTTCCTGCCAACATCATTCGGTAAAATTTTTACAGTCATATGTGAACAACTATGCTGGACTGCTGTTGTGTTTGCCGTTACCGTTGCAGTTGTTGCTGCCGGTAAATGTGAACGCACCTTAACTTTCATGTGTTGCCCTAAAACTCTTCTTCCCTAGCAGTAGCCCACTTTAAATTTTTCCTCCCTTTTCAATGAGGCAATTTCTAATGGAAAAGCCTAAAGATATGATTGCTT
Source organism: Holothuria scabra (assembly GCA_037179385.1). Lineage (NCBI taxonomy): Eukaryota > Metazoa > Echinodermata > Holothuroidea > Aspidochirotida > Holothuriidae > Holothuria > Holothuria scabra. The sequence goes on from CM074184.1 coordinate 56,808,002, forward strand.
ATTTATTCATACTTAGTTGTGATACTCATCTTGTATGAGGTCAGGTTTTTTCACTTTCTTGTGACCATGCATTATCCCAGCATAACTCATGGTAATAGAAAAATGCAGTTTCATCTTTTTCTGGAAGCTGTGCTAATTTAATCTGGTTCTTTAGAAAAAAGATTTCTCCTTCTTTTAAATGACTTTTTTTCATTCTTTTTTGTGTTTGAATTCACAAGGTTATTTAACAACCAGGACCTGTGCATTATATCATGATAATGTACTCCTAGGGGTATAATGCTATAACAGGATGCAATTATAAGCAATACTGGCAGTAAGGTTGCTCCTGCATATTTTGCTTGCATTAACCTTCCCATCATGCATTATCCCTGTATATCAGGATAACATACTCCTAGGGGTATGATGCTACAGCAGGATGCAATAAGGATTACTGGTAGTAAGGTTAATGTACTCATAGGGATATACTGCTACAGCAGGATGCAATAAGGAATACTGGTAGTAAGGTTAATGTACTCCTTGGGGTATAATGCTATAGCAGAATGCATTAAGGAATACTGGCAGTAAGGTTAATGTACTCATAGGGGTATACTGCTACAGCAGGATGCAATAAGGAATACTGGTAATAAGGTTAATGTACTCCTAGGGGTATAATGCTACAGCAGAATGCAATAAGGAATACTGGCAGTAAGGTTTATGTACTCCTAGGGGTATGATGCTACAGCAGAATGCAATAAGCAATACTGACAGTAAGGGTGCTCCTGCATGTTTGGCTTGCAATAACCTTCCCATCATGCATTATCCTGTGTCAATGCACTGTCTATGGTTGCATAACCCTTCACTCTTACATTTCTAAAATGGCTCAGTGATCTAAAAGTTGGGCCTCCATCATCGTAGTTCACTTCTGCCTCTACACTCTCATCCTCTGGGGGCGCTCTTCCTGAATCTAATTCCTTCTTTGTAACTTTAATGAACCCATCTTCAATTTCTAGAAGAATTAATGACAAAAATACTTATCAGAAATGATCAAATTAAGAGTAAGGTTCCCACGGTTAGTGGACAGAAGTAGAGTAAAACCACATAATTTTTTGTATTTAAACTAAAAAACACAAGTGACAAAGGGACATTAATAATAATATTCTAATATATGCCATCCAGTTTTATAGAAGATTGGAATTGTTGATTGCATGCTGTATGCATACCAGATGGTGTAGCCTGAATTTATTCTCAATGAATCTGCTAACAAATTTTGCACTTTAGAACATTTCTAACTGCAGGGCACAATGTTGAGGTATTGCATGTTTAGAAAATTTTACTTGGCATATGACACAACAGATTACAAAATGAAAGTGTAGTAGAAATCAGGTTATCACCAATATAGTGAGTAATGCAGGGTTAATTCTTACCTTCCTCACTGGCAAAATCAAGAAATGCTTCCTCATTTGGGGGACCCTCTAAAATTCTTTCTGTAAGACGACTGCCTCCTGCCATTAATATCCATGAGAACATCATGTGTAAGTACCGAAAAAGTTGTTTATTTCCTGTCAAATCTAGAAGTGATCTTAATGATTGAGTTCCTCCTCTTCGCAAGTAAAAGTTTTGTGGTGCATGAAGCTGTCTGTTTATTCTCTCTGCCCTTTGAGATTTGATAGCCTGCTCCTTCTCATATATGCTCAATGCTTGAGCTTGAATCCTCTGAATAATAAAATGAATGTTTGAGGTCAAGAAAGGCCATGAGTTAAGGAGGAACATGCGGTCCATCATGACAACAATAATGCTGTACCACCTCTGGAATCCTCTAGATTGACTGTCTTTAACAAAGAAAGTGTAGCTCAAGGTGTAACCATGGTATTCATCCCCAAAGAAAATAGGTCCTTCTCTTCCTGGACAAACCTAGAGGAAAAAGATGGGAGACATGAGAATGACATGTTGTACAGAGTTACTTAAGGTAATTAAATAATTAAATAAGGGAGACATGAGAATGACATGTTGTACACACATATAATCACATATATCTTTAATAACGTCTTTACCTCTGGTGTATATCCAGATGCCCTTAAAATTGCAAAGGTTATTCAATTATTCAAAAGGGGTGATCCTCGTTACCTGAAAATTATCATCCCATTAGTTTACTTCCATGTTTAGATAGATTCTTGAAAGTGTAGTTGAAAAAAGAGTACGATGTTTTCTTAATAGAAATTTATTTTATTATTATTTATTAATTTTTTATTAATTTCAGTTTGGTTTTCGGAAGGGCATTCAACATCTCATGCTTTATTAGAAGTTGCAGACAACATCCACATAAATTTAGATAAGGGTTATAATGTCCTAGGGTTGTATTTAGACCTTAAGAAAGCTTTTGGCACTGTTGACCATGTAATGCTGTTGCAAAAACTTCTACACTACGGTATTCATGGCCATAGGCGTACGAGGCGGGGGGCAGACTGCCCCCCAAAATTTTCTCAAGACCTGAAATTCGGGCAGGGATCTGGGAAAATTCGGGCAGCCGTTTGAGTCTTAAAACCTGGTTTGTTTCTACTTACACAGAAAACTCGTAGGCGCACCCGAATTCCTTCAAACAATTGCCCGAAAAAATAATAAAAAAGCATCATAGTCATGGTACGATTTTCATGAAAACTCTAAAAGATACCAAAATTCGCGACACACTTCGGGCAGCTTATGAAAAAACAATTTTTCGTCAGCCTCACTTCATATTCTTGCGCAAACCTTTGCCCGAAATGACACAGTATTCGGACAAAAGTTGCAAAAAAGTTCTGGGACATTTTTAATTGCCAGATTACAAGGGGAGAGAGGATGTATACAGTCCCCAAAATTTTGCTCGCACAAATCAATCAAAAACTATCTTGTGATGCACCATATTAATAAATGACATCACCAATAGTCACCAGAAGGCTGAAACGTACTTGGTCGAGAGGTATTTGGGCAGCATATGAATGAGATGAAGATTTTGCACTTTTCAAAATGATCCTCTTAAAATTGTGCGAAACTTTTTAACCTGCTGTGGAACCGAAATTCGGGCAATGGTAAACAAATAAGCGTAGCTTGTTTGCTCACTCATACGAATATAGTGTGAACAAATCTGCAAGTAAGTCTGCCCACAAATTCATGAAAAAACATCTAGCAACCTGACAAGCCGGGTTTTTCTCAAACGGCGTTAGTAGAAAAATCATTTATATATAGTCGGGAGTTCGGCCCGAGTCATGTAGACAGTTGTATCTATTCAGTGGAACTGGAATTCGGGCAAGAGTTGCAACTATGGGGGTCCGGAAGGGGGGGGCAAGGGGGGAACTCCCCCCCTGGAAAATCAAACTTGTGAAAAAATTAATTAAAAATTGAAATAAAAAAAATTAAAAATAAATCATCAAAATATCTTCACTCACAGCGTCAGTTTCTACTCGTGAAATCTGCGGACATTTGAAAAGGAATAGCAAAAGAGAAGATGGTATGCTGAATAGTGAAATTGCAATTTGGGGACCATCATTCATGATATCTATTGGAAATTTGTAATTGTTAAAACTATGCCACAATTGTACCAGTTGTCAGGTGTGTAGTGTGCATATGGCATCCGACTTTGGATGAATGCGTTGGTCTTGGTTTGGTCCCGTGCTGATCTCAAGTGGTGACGCGCTGATGTAACTGGTATATACAAGGTGAATATGGGGGGGAGTATGATTCATAATTGGGTAACGGATATAGGCCTATATAGGCTGTTTGACATTTGTAAGTTTTATCGTGCAGAGGCGTGCGAGGACATGACGGAGAGGCAGATTTCCCTTCAACAATATTTTACATTGAAAATTCTAAAAATCTAAAAATTACAGACATGAAATTCCTGTTTCAGGGCTGGGTACATGCAGCTTATAACCCTTGCCAAGTGTCGTTTCCGGCCATCTGGAGGGTTTGTAAGGCCAAAAAATTTCTTGTACGCTCCGCGTCAACCGATGGTGGCGCTCCGCTTATATAGTGTACACAATTGAATCATCCATGAATGACCATCCCCCCTTTTAAAAAATTTCTGCCGACGCCTATGGTCGCAACAGAGTCACAGACGTATGGTACTCATGTTTCTAATTCCGTTCTACAGTTTTCCCCGGAAAAGATACAAGACCAGGTAATGTTTTATACATTCCCAGGTGCGGTATATCATTATATTTTATTTTTTTCACATCTCTAATGTTTTTAAGGACGAACCTCAGTTACCGAATGCTGGATCGTGGAAGAATATATGAATAGTGCCTTGTCAACGCCATTTTTTTATTTAATGGGGACTGTTTGTGGGGATCAAGTGTGCCAAAACCGTTAATATGGACTTAGGTCGTTTGCTCACTAGGAAATAATTTGCGACCTTGTTTGTTTAAATGCATATAAACAGGCTGCTATCTTGCTTGGGAATCACGGGAAAATTGAGTTAACCGGTTTTTAAGGGCCAATTCGTTGCATGGCATCCCCACTCAGGTAACTCGGGCCTCTAAATCTGAGCTAAACAGGCTGCTAAAATACACAGGATCCTTGTAAAGTTCGACGAAACTTATATTTAACAGGCAGCCGGAATGCGATGCAATGCCATCCTCCCTCGAAGTTGAGAAGCCTTGGGATTTTTGAGGGTTTCTGAAGTTTTTCAATTTTCAAAATTATATTGATGATAATCTCATGCTGCATGATGTAAAATAGTTTGTAGAAAGCGCAAACAAACTCATTTTCCGATGGTTTTAGCTTAATGTCGTGATCCAATGGTAGTGCCAAGTGGTACGTTTAATCTGGGAGTTTTCTGACCTTTTTGTAGGTTCGCTCATTTTTGGTGAAAATTTTACTGCAAACGAAATTTCAAAATATCGACGGATTTGATTCTGCTTATAAGCCTGAGAAAGGCCATTTCCGGCTGTCTGAGGGTTGCGATTTTTCAAAATGTTCTGTACGCTCCATGCCAACTGATGGTGGCGCTCCGCTTAGATAGTCTCTCGGGCATAATTACATTTTTCAGGCAGAGAATCCTCTGCCCCCCCCCCCCCAAACTGAAATGCTCCCGTACGCCTATGTTCATGGCAAAGCTTATGATATTCTCCCTAGTTACTTATCGAATACAAAGCAATGTACTTTTGTTAATAATTCCTATTTACACTATGCAGATATTACCACTGGAGTACACCAAGGTTCTGCTTAAGGATCTCTACTTTTTCTCATTTATGTTAATGATATTCACCATGCTGCCCCCAATGTATCAACTCGTCTTTTTGCCGACGCTACAAACCAGTAAAGACTGTTCACATTTGATTGAAATGGTTACCGATACACTAAGTCAATTAAAAATATGGTTTTAGTTAAATAAACTTAATACCCTCCATGTCCATTATACCTCCTTTCCAATCTTTCATTCGAAAAAAAACTGTAATCATGCTTGCATTGATAGCTTTTGCTCCAATGGTACCAGGATTAGGAAATCAAATTTTACAAAGTATTTAGGTTTAGTTATTGACGAAAATTTAACATGGAAACAGCATGTGAACCACTTACGCAATTCCCCTTTTAAATATACTGGTATTTTTTTATCATATCAGTGACATTCTTCCAGTTGATACTGCAGTTCAGATCTACTACTCTTTTATTTATTCTAGACTTACTTATGCTATTGAAGTCTATGGTACAACCTGTGCTACTGTCCTTAAACCTCTCCAGACATTTCAAAATAGAATACTTAAGCTTCTCTTAAAGAAACCAAGACAGTTCAGTATAAATCAGTTGTATTTTGATTATAACATATTAAAAATCAAGGATATCCACAGGTCTCGCATGGGTGTAATCGTTTTTAAATATTGTAATGATATGCTACTGAAGGTATTATCTAATGTAATAAAGCCACCTAATGTAGCCCAGTTCCCAATGCAGACCCGCCACAATTGCCTCTTTTCAGTAACCAATCACAAAACTTAACACGGCAAATTAGTTCTCCAAAATTATTGTTTTAATGTTTGGCACAAACTTTCCCCTAGTGTTAGATCAAGCCCTTCACTCGATTTTTTTCAAAGGAATTTGAAAGCTTTCCTTACAAGTAGTTACAATTAGCAAATATTTAGTTATTAGTCTCATTTCTCTTTACTCTGTCAAGTTTTTCTCTTGTCTTTTTGTCTATGTTTGTATGGTCACTAGCCTTGATAAACTATTGTTTTTCTAGTGTCCATCATATGTACTTTGTTTTTAGTATTTGTTAAATGATACCTCTGTTGATGTTTGTTGTACATGTGAGAAATGAATTGAATTGAATAATTAGTATGGGAAGTCACTTGCTATCAGTGTTTTAATCCTCTCACCTTAAACTACAACTCTTGTAGGAATTTACAGATATCCTCAATTGGCTCAACTCTTTGATTGACAGCTAACTCAAACAATGCAAAGTAACAAAGCTTACATTACACACCATGGACTGTACTGAGAGTGTTTTGATTGTACACATTGAGCTTTTTTGCAGTCACCCTGAAGCAATAAACTGAGATTGTGTCACGGATGAGGACAAATTTCAGACAATTGTGGGAGGGGTTTAAGTAAGAAGGTAGTGGTTGTTGGTACTACTTGGGGTGAGAATTGGGCCTTTAACAGGATATTTTGACAATTTGATGACAAATTGTCCCCCTTCGTACCTAAAACATGAAAAAAGAATATGAGGCATTTGACTTATGGTTCTTCACTTTATTAGATAGCAACAAATTAAAGGAAGGATTTGAACAGCATTTGCGCCACATTTGAAACCAAACTTGGGTTTGGGCCAAATTTGAAACCACACTTGAACGCAACCGTTTAATCTGGCTGACACTTTATAACACATTCGTGTTGATGCGTTGTTAAACATCATCTAACAGAGTAAAAAGTTACATAAATATTGCTCTACTAAGTAATGCATGATATATTACAAAAACTGATCACAGGCCTTGAATTTTGAGGCGTGACAGTGGGATAGCAAACCATCACTCACCTTAAACCACTGTGTTATTATTTGCATACCTATTGAAACTAAATAACACAGCACAGCTGCCACACACCTTAATTTCCTGAGAAGTACCATTTGCAGCACAATCAGAAAATTTAAAACTGAAGGCCTGTGATAACATGGCCAGGGATAGAGTTATGTACAGTGGATGGTGCTGGGTGGTGACATCCAGCACTCTATATACCCACCCAGCACTACAGGCAAATATACCTCTCCCCACCCATCACAAATCTCTCTAGTTAGACCTAAAAGTAGTCCCAAATTCACTCCCTGAAGTAAAATGAGGTCAAAAATGGTAAATTAATAGCTGGGAAATGGTGTAGATGCCATAGGGTGGGGTGGGCTGAGGTGCTTTTCCAGATCACACAATCACACAATTCCACGGTACTCAAATTTAGTTAGCCACATTCTTGAACATGGCGTAGATAAACTGAAGGTAAATGCAACCAGCTGTAACAAGTATTATCTAATAGACCAATATGATCAGTGCTTTTGTTTAGTGACTGTAGGCAGCCAATAGTGGGGTCCACCATCAGCCTTATTCATTTAATGTCTACATGGATTTTAAACCCTCATATTCAGTGAAATTGAAGGAATCAGTATAGAGTTTAGTGTACATCTATCCATGATACAGGTAAGCATGGGAACTGAAGATTAAGATGATAGACCCCAGTTTTGGCCGACTGAAATCAGACCATCACTTGCTGCCTGGATTTGTCTGTAAAGTGTGGGAGAGGACACAGATAAACTAGAAAAGGTCTACAAAATAGTGGATCTTTTCTGTCATAAGTATAGTACAGCAGTCTGAATACAGCTAGTATGAATACAGCTAATCACCTCACAACTGAGACTTCTTATGCAGGCCTGCTTTACCATCGTAAAAATCTGTGGTTGAGTTGGTGACTGGGTACTGGTGTAACTGATGCCAACTTCATGGTCATGGCTGATAAACCCAGTGTGACCAGCCTGGATGGATCTACAAGCCTGGTTATAATATAAAGAACAAAACATGGTTAATATGCCATACTTTAACAGTTATAAATCTGCATGTCTTTAAAGGGCAAGAGCAGTCACCCTAAATTTATTTGGAAGCAACAACCAAATCTCACAGTTTTCTCCTTCTTTCTCTTCAAAGTACCATTCATAATATTTTAAGACTTCAAAATATCAACATATATATTCAAGGTTAATCAAACAGTTACACCATACTCAGGATTACAGTAGTGACTTTCATATCTCAGAAAAAATATTGTCACATGTCTTTCAAGAGCCAATCATCAAACAGCACAGTCTAGTCTACTACACTTCTGTATTTTAAGTTGTGAGGACTGCTCCACTTTGAAAATTTGACCACTAAGTTACAGCAGGCTTACTGTACGATTGAAACACTGATTACAAAGTCACTGTACCATACCTCACATAAATCTGTCCTTTGACCCCCTACTGCACCTCCTATTGACCTCTCACTTCCACCTGATGATGTTGAACCAATGGTAGCAGTCCTTCTCCTAAATGGTACTATCGGACTCTCTCCATCTTTGAGGGATGGTGATGGATCGTTGTGGTATGCCTGAGTTGATAAAATGATTCTCGGACCATGCAGCTCACAAAAGTGACAGAGTGCAACTACTGCATTCATCTTCACAGAAAGAGATGGATGGTCAATGCTGAATAATGGAAGAGAAATAAAATAACCTTGATGCATGAAAATATGTTTCAGTGGTAAGTGTAATTTTTGAGGTTCGAGAGGCTGTAAGTTCATTGAACTTTGACGATCCTGATACTGTAATTTCACACATGGAACAACACCACCATGCATCTCCAATTTGCATGACTGGAAACTTTGAGATTTACAAATTATTTTTGCATTGGGGATACAACCCTTTGCACAGGGAAAACTATCCAAAGCAGCATATAGTTTTTTCATTCACAATTCACATCATTCAACACACATGCAAAGTTACATAGCTAGCAGAGTCAATGGCCATAAATACCACACATACCCATTAAGGAGAGGAGCCTACTGTAAAGTATACAAATAACAGTATGCTATATTACAAAGCTTGCAACACAAAAGTCAAGCCCATTGACTGTTAATAATAAATTGTGAAAAATTTTGTATCATTAAATTAATCCATTTAGGGTTGAATTTCCCTTTAAATTATCTTTGATTTCACAATATACAGTACTCCTTCATATTCTTCTGCATTATTACTATTATTTTTAGCAAAGCTGTGATAGTAGTTGTCACAAGTCTACCATTTTTTCGACTACACGACCTTCCCACTCAAAACTCATGACCTTCCCACTTGAAACTTTGACAGTCTGTTTATTAACACGTACCATGTTTGGATCTATCTGTTTGGCAAAGCTGAGCTTTTTTAGCAATATGAGAGCACAAGGCCAAATATTTTTCGTTCTTAATATGAGGAATGTGTTGCAGGATGCCCCTTCGATGTGTTGTATATTCCAATAATTTTGTCCAAGAGACTCAAAACTTTCCTTGGACTTGAACATAAACGAATGTAACAGTACAAACAAAATAAGAAAACTACACCACATAACCATGGTAAATGTAACTTACAGCAGCAAGTGCTGCCCAAACTGTACTTATTCTATAAACAATTCAAAGCTACTGGAACTAGTCTACATAGAAATACCAAATACGAAGAATTGCACATACAGTAACTTAAATCAAGAACACATCTGGCAACAATGAAGGCATGCGTCAGAGTCTGAAGCAGAATCTATAACAAATTTTACTCATCACTGGGATCTCTGTTATAAAACTGATGTTGATAAATTATTCCTTGGACATAAAGCTATAGTGCTGCACTGGAACCGGAAAGGATAACCTTCGTTACTAATGTCTACATCCAGTGAAGCTGAAAACTGGAATGCTTAGTGATTCCACACACTATGAGTGAAATGAACACTATTTAAGACTCCCAACTAATTGAAATATTGTGTAAACATGGTACTGAGATGGTGACCTCATATTACCTATGACCTCCACCACAAACATGAGGAATCATATACTCAATATGAGCCATCTGCGTGTCAAGTATGAGGACCCCACAGTATAAGTTAATAAAAATGTACATTTGAATGAAGGAATGGGAGTGCAATCATAGCTGTACTGGACATCCCCCCTCCCCAATTGGCCAAAACCTTGCTGAATCAGGCAGACTTTGGTGCCTCAGTCGGGCAGAGGTATTCTAAGGGTACTACTTTTCTAATCAAGCATGGATGTCATCTCTAGTCTTTGGTGAATTGACTAAAATTTGACACTTTGTTACTTGTTTCTCGTTTTAATACTTTAACGTTAAGAAAGGTAAGGATCTTGACAAGTTGACAGTGTGATTTTTTCGCATTTTTATTTGCAAGAAATTAATTGTAATGTTCATTGCAAAACAAATCAATGTCAGGATACAACAACCTAGATCTACCACTGCCTGCTATAGGTGAAGTCAGTGTCTGAAGCAAAGGAGTCAGAATGTTATACTAAGTCCATGATTAAAAGAAGAAAAAGAACATGTTTGAACTTAGCATTTATGCCAATCGTGTGGAAATTGAAGGTCACATACAATACTGAACAAAATAAAGAATTACAAGGTAGTTTTGGATTGCAGTTTTGTCAACTTGTTAGTGAATAAAAATGACAAAGGTACGTGTTTGATATGCAAAGGATTAGAAACTACCTGTAACATAATTGTCTCAATTCCCATCAAAATCGATCAAAAGTTGAACCATTTAGAGTATAATTTCTGATTTGCACATAATCATGCATACATGAGCTTAGTATTGTCCAGGGATCTGGATATACTGTAGGGACATGCCATATGGCTCATGTTATCATGTGTTTTTGCAACCTTTTTTCAAAGACAATTGTAACATTAATTTGTCCTGCAGGTTTTATTTTGAAAGTTTAAATTGGGTCCTTTAAAATCTTCAATGTGTCAATTACAAAACAGTAAAGTATTTAATGAGTAATTAAGAGATAATTAGTACAGGGTTTAGAACAGAAATGTCAACATTGTGCAACATTCCACATCATTATTTTAGCACTTGTTGCTTCAAAAACATTCAAACTTTGAAGAGAAATATCATGAGAATGGTAAAAGATGTTGACATAATTCCAACGGATTTTTCCTTAAGGAAACCTTGTTCCTTAACTACCAAGTAAATTCAGTGCTTTTTGCTGACATGTCACACTACCTTTAAACAATAAAAGGAGCTGGAAAGAAAACTCTCACATCTTTTTTCATTTTTCATAGGCATATATCCTAAGACATTCATAACCAGAATGCAAAACTGCATTGAGGTTTCGATGATACACAAATGTTCCGTTTCAAATGATCCCATCATCAGATGACCTTTGACCTCCTCCATAAAAATAGGGAACATCATCTGACAATAACGCGTCCACATACCAAATATGAAATCTGTCCAAGTTTCCTATGTTGAGATATGGTGCTAACAAGATTTTCAGACTTTGACCCCTAGTGACTCCAGATGACCTTTGAACTCCGTCAAAAACAATAGGGACCATTTTCTGACCTTAACGCATCCACATACCAAATATGAAATCTATCCAAGTTTCCTATTTTGAGATATCGTGCTAACAAGATTTTCAGCCTTTGACCCCGGGTGACCCCAGATGACCTTTGACCTCCCTCAAAACAATAGGGACCATCTTCTGACCAAAACGCATCCACATAACAAATATGAAATCTATCCAAGTTTCCTAACTTGAGGTATCGTGCTAACAAAGTTTTCAGAAATTGACCCCCAGTGACAGCAGATGACCTTTGACCTCGGCCCAAAACAATAGGGTTCTTCCTCTCAATATGGCGCATCCATGTACCAAGTTTGAAAACTATCAGACATTCCCACTTTGAGACATTGTGCTAACAAGCAAAGCATCACAAACAAACACACACACACACACATGCACACATACATACACACGCCATCATGATTGCATAGGTTTCTCTAATCGTCGAAACCAAGAATATTTACAGCTGCATTGGAGAGGTAGCAATCACATTCACAAATTCAAAAACACTTGATTTGTCATAAGGTTTTATCGTCTCGTTTTGTTTCAAATAAAAAATAACAAGTAAAAGAAACGTAACAGAAAACTGTCAAATAAGAAAATTTGTACATGCCAAGGCCTATATCAATTTGATATTGAATTTTGGAACATTTCCCTACTCAAAAAGCAAGTATACTAAGAGCTCAAAGCTTCTCGTTTTAAAACCAATTTAAAAATATCAACCAATCAGTGCCCTGTATTAGGGTATTCTCTTACACATCCAAAATTACCGAATGTAAACAAATGACGTCATGCTTGTGAAATTTGCTCAAGTTAATGTACAATATTCCATGGCATCATCACGAAAGGGATATGTACATTCTTACGTACGTACTAGCCTCGTGTTGACATCCCTGCATGCTTGCATACATAGACTTTGTAGTGTGCGCGTGGCTAACGTAATATGTAATGGCCTGTTTCCAAAACCTTTTCGTGAATATTTACGGTGTCATTGCAGTGATATCCTATCTTACTGCATTAAGTATCAGTCAAGCCTCGCTGTAAGCGTTAATGAGGCTTGTGACGTCATCCTCTAAAATGGAAACTCCGCCCATAAGAGAAAATCATGAGTTTCGCAGAATAGGTACCTAACATGCTGGGGGAAGTTCAAGCTTCTGAATATTGCATGAAAAGGCGTTCCTTGTTGCTGTATCCTTGGTCATTTGAAATCTTAAAGTCTTTTCTTTACTAAAAATATCGTGAGGTATTGTTTCTTTCGCAATTTCACAGGGAAATTTTCCATCAAAAACAGGTCAAGTTTTGGTGGGGTTTTTTGACTGGCCTCAAATTTTGCGAATACCTGACCGTATTCAGGATCATTGGGGTGTAAAACTTCCAAAATCGAGTGTTTGAGACATAAAGCTAACTACTGATACCTATTACACTACGAGCAAAACAACAAAATAGTCGCAATGAACGTTTTTGCAAGTTGGAATTTTGCACTTTTTGGCCACGTAGAGCATCGCACAAGGCGGTAACGTTATGGTTAACATATGGTAAACTATTGTCACTGTCTTTTGATTCTAGGCTGCTAACTAGGATACTATCTTAGTCATTATGCCTATGCCAAGTGATAAAGTGAATTTTAATACGACTAACATATTGTAGGCCCTTTTAAGGTTTTAAACCACTAACAAATAACATTAAATTTTACAGACAGGCCTAGTCTATACTAGGCCTTGGCCTATGAATGCTAAAACTGCACTCTATGGTACATAGTGAATGTATGAATGTGTACTGATGATCTGTGATCATCATACAGATACTACTTTACTAGTCCTTGCTTGCTGTATGAGTGAGTTTCCATTCCAGAAAAAAGCTTGTAAAAAATTTTAAGAGGCCTGTAGCACAAAATTATTGTGTCATATGCACCTTGTGAGTTGAATGGGAGCAATGTACAGTACTTACCAACGAAGATGAAGAACCAAAATAAGCAATCTAGTGTTACACTTACAGGTATTGCAGGCTACATGAAACAATTGATATATAGCCATTTATTTACACATACACTTTACCAGCCTGTTGGTTCCTTCATATGGTTTTACCAGACAAAGTCAAAAATTTTCAAAAGGGAAATGACTTGAGGAATATACTTAGAGTATATGGAATGCGCACCTATAAGAGCTCCATCAGTTTCAGGATTTTTTTGTTTGTTATTTTGCCTGGGCCATTGTTCTCAGTTTTCTTACTTACCATATTTTTGTACTGTTGTGCTGAATCATAATTTCTACACAAATGAATTAATTGTGCCTTAGTTCTCAGCCTGTTCCTGTTGAAATGTAATTGCTAGTTATAGCCTACACCTACTAGTGCTCTAGGCCCATTTGGGGGTTAAGGTCAAGATTACAGCTTGCATTGCTATATACACTTTTCTTGTATAATGGCACAAATGGGATTCTGAGTCAGTGTATCCTACAGGACAATTTTTCTCTACACAAGCAAATTGCCAATTTACTGACTTGAGAATTTTGGTTGTGCACTTGTGTCCTGTATCATCAGCTGTTAATTCTGATGGATGAAATCTCATATGTTCTTCTGAGACTGCCTTCTCATTTGAAGTATAAACTGTTGTCATTTTACACCACTAACTGAGCAGAGGAGAGATGAATAATGTAGCAATTGCCCCATATATTAATGGCATATTACAGTCAAAGTTTTTGTCACTAACTTGAATTAACTTGATGGCCTGTTGTTACCTTGGACTCTCAGTTGATATGCCTCCAGTTGTGCATGGGGGTGGGGGTTGTGTACTGAGTACCCAGTTCCCTAAAAAAACTTAAGACCCACCCAGTTCCACATGCTGTTCACAACTAATATTACTAAACAGAGTGTTTCTGATCTGAGGCTTCATTTCTTCGACCTCACCACCTAAGGATAAGGACTGACTTTATAGCGTTAATTACCCCAGAGTTCACTAACAAGCCTTACAAGAGAACTATACATTCCAATATCCCTCCATTTACCCTCTTTATTGTCTAGTTTAATGCCACAATTTTTCTGTCATGTTATTGTTTGCAATAATTTATGAGTCTAGTACAATAACTGTGATTTACTGATTGTACTATGATGTGGTAACGTGCAAAGTGTATGGCCATGTATGTCAAAAGGTTACCATGAGTCGGTCAATTAATAGGTGTTGTACATCGTGCCTTACGTTGTTTTACACTGTGGTGATCGACTCAAGGTACTAACGTACTTAAGATACAATCACTATAACCCTTGCATCGGTAGCCACTAAATCGTTACAAGGTTTTCAAAAATTGACTCTCAATGTAATTTTCCTGCCATATATATGTAAATCAAACGTAAAGGAAGACTCGACGAGGTTAACATGATTAATACTTATGTGGAGGATATTTTCTCGCTCGGTGTAGTTCCATTTTCGCACAACTAATGCAAACACCTCAGTACGGGAAGTTGGGCTTTTTACGTACTGTGCAAGGCAGTGTCAATACCTGCTCTAAACTTTGCGAATACCTGACCATATTCAGAAATATTTCATGGTAATGTTAGATTTTTTAGGTGGATAAGGAAATTTCTGATGTACCCTCTTTCTGGCATACCGTGCCAAAAAGCTTGTTTTCGAGAAAAAACCAGATTTTCCAAACAGAATGAAAACTGTTTTTACGAGTTCAAAAAATCGTCTCAAATTCATTGCTTTGTGTATAAAATACTTCAAAAATGTTGCCAAACTATCGGAAAATGTGTTCTCTATTAATTTCAATGATGATTTTGTAAGATCATGTGTTTTTTATGTCGAAATTTCGATGGGAAAACAGTTAGTTTTTGCTAATTATATATGCAAAGGCTGTGACGTCATGCATACTCAAATTACAAAAGAAGCGACTTTTGGTGGCTGTGGGGACTGGCTGGTATAGTGGCGAAATGTGGATTCGCTTATAAGTGACATGTTTAACCATTATGAAATATTCAAGGATTATATACACGAGGTAGGGTGGCATATAGTAATAAATAAATCTGTACACATGCAAGGCTCAGTTTACTGTACAGTGTGATGACTTTGGACTTTAATCAAGATGATACAGACACATGGGTTTATTATTAAGTAAGGATCTGATATATGCATTTACAGGTCGCAGGCTTGGACAAGACTGTGTGGGTATTGTAATGTGATTTGTGAGTGCATACAAGCACAACCAGAAGTATACAAAGGTGAAAAAGTAATGTGGCTGTTGCAAAGTGCAACTAGCACAAGTACATTATGTTACATACAGTACATAACATGCCGAACATTGCAGGCAGTCTTTGCCAGCAGGGCAGGTTAATACTGCATGCCTGCTAGTTTCTGCGTAAAACAGTACAGTGTGATTTTGCATCGCCGTCAGATAGCTTGTGTGCAAGATTATGAGTGATGTATGTGTGATATGTGAAAAGGATCACTGCCTTACAATAGCGCAATCAGGCGGGAGCATGCCAATGAAAATTTCAAACTTTAACATAATTTCTAGGGGCTGTCTTCATTCTCAATCTCGGAGAATTTTTACCAAATTGGAAAAATATTTTTGTCCATTACTGTGGGCAATGGCCTAAATAGGATGATTCTTTGGCTCTAATTGGGTTTCTGTGCCCACAGTTATAGGTTAGGGTTACGTAAGCATAGTGATACTGGGTTAAGGTTTAACTTAAAGGTAAGGGTTAGGGTAACATGCATGTGCATGCATATATGCCACTTCCGGGTATGCAAACCCAATTAGTATTGATTCTTTTTTTAATGTGATATTTTTTTAGGTTTGAGTAGTAGATTTGGAACCAGGTAATACTAATAATAATATGAAGGCCCACGGGTTGCCGGTTACTTGGTTATCCGTGCAAACACTAGCCCATAGCTCGGCCAAGGAGATAGCTAAGCCTAACCGTAACTTGGTATTACTATTCAGTATTGGGGTCTGTTAGTTTCCCCTCTCATTAGTTTCCCCCCGTTACTTTCCGCCCCTAAAAATCTTGGGGCGGAAAGTAATTTTTGAACTTGCGTATTAAAAATGTTAAAAATAACTGTTAACTTCAAATTTCAAATCCAAGTACAAGACAACAATGAAATTTGTGGCTAGGCCTAAAACTTTTTCAGTATCCTCATCAAATATCATCGAAAAAAATAAATTTTATGACCTTTTTCCTAAACGTCAAGTCTAGTCACAGACTTGTATTTTTTTTGTATAAGTAGTCTGCTTGTCTATGGGTAGACATGCTGAGTGAATGTGTGAACAGTTGTTCACAGCACTGAAAACCATATACCATGTTCGTAAATATGCATAAGGATACTAAAGTCTACAATGAGAATGTTGCTTGGAAAGACGTCAACATGACAGTAACGCGTGTCGCATTGAACAGTACAAGACATCGATGAAGTTTGAAACTTAAAGGAAAAGTTGATGGAATCTTCATTTCACAAAAGTATCACTGATATCACATTCCAGCCTCCCAAAAATATGTTTTCTGCTAAAAATAAAAGAGGTGGAAAACACCATTTTTGAGGGGCAGTAGGTAGCGAGGGCGGAAACTAACTGTAACCTTCAGTATTAGGCCTAGGCTAGGCCCAGGCAGGGTCCGTCAGTTTCCGCCCTCGACAGATTCCGCCCGTTTCTTTCCGCCCCTAAAAATCTTGGGGCGGAAAGTAATGTCTGAACTTACATATTAAAAAATAACTGTTAACTCCAAATTTCAAGACAACAATGGAATTTGTGGATAGGCCTTAAACTTTTTCAGCTTCCTCATCGAAAAGAACGAATTGTATGAGCTTTTTTCTAAACGTCAAGTCTAGTCACGGAATTGTATTTTTTTTACATATACAGGGAACAATTTGTTTTTGAAATTTTGATTAGCAGTTTTGCTACTCATTATTCAAAATTGATTAGCGATTCCCCAAAAATGATTAGCAACTTTTTATATTGACATTTCCAAGTTGTACAGAAGCTTGTACAAAACTGCAAAATCAAAGATTTAAGGGTAGGTCTGATATTTCAGGTAATGTAACATCATGCGTTATGTGTCCATATGACCCATATCATGTATGCCGTATAACTACACTCAGCCAGAAAATCACCACAGATGTCACCATGGTAATTTTTGTTAAAAAAAATACTGTGGAGACAGCAGCTCTCGACGACATTTTATTGGTTCTTCTCAGCATTTTTATGAATGTTTTGCTTTGCTACCTTTCATATGCATATGTTTGTTTGTCAATTAAATGACCGAATAAGGCCATCAAAATAAATTATCTATGGCACTTCATTAAAAGCAACGTAATTCCCTCACTGGATTGTTTTGTACCCAATCTTAGAAAGCCTTACGAAATGCATCCTCTTTATCGCATTCATTTCCCTGTCAAGTGCCATTTTAGTTCAGGAGCAGTAGTATGACATGTGAAAGCAACCAGTTTGAGAACAGTGCCGTATTTTATTGACATTCATCAGATGCAACCATCCTTGATCCTCCTCATCATCACTGTCCAGATTGTCACTAGGTGGTTTTCCCTTTTCGCTGATTTCCCTCACCTAAAATTAGGCCACCATTTACTTGTTACCAACTTACGACATACTGACTACCAATTAGTCACCCACACCATTATATTTTATGAATCCAAGCTCCATCTCCTTATTGTACAACCAAGCAGAGTAACTGCCAATGAGGAGAATCAAGCTCATCCTGTGCCTTTAGGACAGAGATTCACCTTAAAATGTTCCAAAACATTTCACCCCCTTTTAATAACCTACTGTAATACAGCTATGTGAAAAAAGAGGTCATCAGCTTCATTAATTTAGTGGCTTTTAAAACTTATGATAATCTGAGCAAGTTTTGAGGCTTCTTAAATCCTTTCATTAGTGTCGAAAACGTGAACAAACGATCTCCTCAGTGTCCCATAAAATTTGACTTCAAGATAGTGCACTGGTACATTCTTCTGTACAGGTATTTCCTTCTCAGGGTAGCCACCCCAAAACGTAAAGCTGATAGGCATACAAAATTATCTAAATGACATTAAATAGTTTCCCGGTATGTGTAAAATACTCAAACTAAGCCCTGCCTAGTATTTTTAAAAACTTTACTTCAGCAATTTCCTTGTACGATATGTTTCCCTTCAGAGTTGCTTGCTTTGGCGCCTGTGCTATCCTAACAAGGTTTTACATTAAGATTTCTGAGCCTAGCCTAGTCTCGAGGGCAAACTTGCCTTGATCGGCAGATTACGGTTTGGAATGCAGTGTGGCTTGGCGCTAAGTTTCTTTGCATGCAGTAGAACCGTACAGCACGGAATGGTGAGTTGTGCAAGTGAACAAAAGCATCAAATATTTATGGAGTGATCTATCATTTCAAACAATTACAGCCTTGAATATTCACCCTTTTAGGAGTTTAAAACACAGTGATTTGGGAATGTAGAGCATGTTTGACTGAGAATAATGTAAAGATTGATCGACAGCAAAAATCTTCTGTCGCTACCAGTGTAATCAAGGGCAAAACCAGGTGCTTTCCCTGGCTTTTGCCGTCGATGCGGCGGTTATTATCCTCCTGTACACTGTTACAGCCCTTATAGGCTGTGAATTTTGTAGAAGTAAACAATGCACCTCCTGCGGAGCGAGTTCATGTGTTAGAACTCTTGAAAGCGGAAAATTTGCAGTGCTTTTATTTAGAAACAAACATAGTTTGTGGAGAAAGTACGTGGCCAAATTTTTTGTTTTGCTTAATCAGTTTTCGTGACTTCCAATTTCCGTTTTTATTTTCCCCTAATATTTCATTCTGTGAACATTCAAAATGACGCAAGACCTGCTGAAATTTTGCATCGCAAGTCTGCTACTCAAGATCAAATGATGTATAGCAATTATCAAATTTTCCTTGTTTTAGCATCGCAAATTGCGATGCGAACCCGAACAAATTGCTCTCTGATATAGGCCTAGGCCTAGGTAGTCCGCTTGTTTAAAGGTAGACTTATGCTGAATGTGGGAACAATTGTTCACACCACTGAATACTGTATAGGCCTACCTGTAAGTAAGTACGTATTAGTATACCAAAGTCTTCAGTGAGAATGTTGTTGGAAAGACATCAACATGGCAGTAACGGGTGTTGCATATTGAATAGTAAAAGACATCTACTGTAGGCTAGGCCTAAGAAGTTTGAAACTTAGGCCTAAAGGCTAAAGGAAAAGTTGATGGAACCATCATTTGACAAAATTACCACTGATATCACGTTCCATTCCATGACTTTCCGCCTCCCAAAAAGATGTTTTCTAAGAATAAAAGGGGCGGAAAATACCTGCTTCTGAGGGGCGGAAATTAACTGTAACCGGCCCAGGCCCTAACTTAGTAGGCCTAACGTTACCGTAACTTATTACTGCCTGTTACTGTAAGAAATAGCCTAACGTTAGAAGCTAGGCCTAGTAAGATGAACTAGGCTATGGTATGGTTGACAGATCACGCGCAGCAGTCTCCACATACATTTGGTGCGTTCATGGCTTTCATCAACAAACCAACGTCAGTCCTGTGTGTCCTTTTTCTCTTCCGAAGATTTCTCAATCTTCTGCAGCTGCAGTTTCGACAGAATTCCAACGCCAGCAGTTTTGTTATTTATAAGTGTTACATGGATACCTATGTATACGTTACTGCAACTCGGCGCTTACATACAAAATTGCATTAGCTTGGCGATCATATGATTTTTTGTCATCATACTGCAATGACCATTTAATTATATGCAGCTGTCAAGTTTTATAACTGCGGTTGCGCATATTGCTTTTTGTAAATTTCAATAGTAAATCGCACATGTACATGTACACTTACAGCTTCGGTTTATTGGTGCAACTCCCGCGTTCGACATTACTGTTCCCTCACAAGATCAGGTGACAAGAACTGTAGAGAGGGAGTTCATACAACATAACATAACAGGTACCTGTTGATTGTCTCCAGCGGCCTACTCGTAGAACCCGTTTAATGCATGACCTTCATGTCTGTCTCCCACATACTAGTACTAACTGTTACAAATTTAGCTTCCTGCCTCGAACCATTAAGGATTGGAATCATCTCCCCCTGAATGTAATGAGGGTTGCCTCTGTCCATAAGGACCCTATCACCTATATTACTGGGCATATTTAGCCTCTCGACGCATGCGTGGTGAAAGAATGTCCTTTGGATGTGTCACCTTTATTGAAGAAGAAGAAGAAGAAGAACAGGTTGAAGGGCAAAGGAGGGCCAAGGCCCCATAAGATGCACTGAAGTCCAAGACCTAATTAAAAGTCAAACCACCAAAGCTTGACAACAGCCCCAAATGAGATTCTACCACAGCCATGCAAAAACTTGTCAATGTTAACCTTAAAGCAGTGAACTGACGGGGAGTTAACTACCCAATTTGGGGGCCGTTCCACATAGAGCTACGCACAATCTTAAGTTTGATTCACCATTTAAGCCAACAGTAAATCATACTTATGATCGTGCGTAACTCTTTGTGGAACGGGCCCCTGGTAGACAATTCCACTCGTTAGTACTCTATGGGAGAAACTAGTATTGTCAAGCCTTGCAAAAGGCTTTTCCAGCTTTTTAGAACAATGCCCACGCA
Organism: Holothuria scabra; assembly: GCA_037179385.1. NCBI lineage: Eukaryota > Metazoa > Echinodermata > Holothuroidea > Aspidochirotida > Holothuriidae > Holothuria > Holothuria scabra. The sequence continues at coordinate 56,829,148 of CM074184.1, forward strand.
CCCGAGAATTACTTTGAACCCTTAATTACTATCAGGAGGGGATTCCTTTCACAGAGAAACTTGTAAACCTGGAGCATGTCTCCCCTAATCCTTCTCAGTTCCAAAGTGGTAAGTCCAAGATCTTTAAGCCTAGAATGATAAGGTAAATTTCTCACCTCAGGTATAAGGCGAGTGGATCTCCTCTTAACTTGCTCTAAAAGAAACTTGTCCTTTTCATAGAAGGGACTCCAAGCCTGAGCTGCATAGTCGAGATAGTTCCCCGAGATTATCACGCGCGTGGCCTTTTTAAATTTCGAAATTGTACACAGAGAAATCGCTGTAAAATAGGAGAGCACATGGAAAATGCATCAATAGAAAATAAATGGTGTAATTATGGGAAAATTTGTCAATTTTTGTTGAAATGTGACAGACCTGCCAACCTGGCAAACTACTCGAGATCTACATATCGAAAAGTTTTGTACAAAAACGATCATTTTGTAATTACGGTAAGCTTAATCAGTTATGCTTCAAAATGATATTGTACGCTGATACTTTTTTTGCATGCATCAGTCAAGGAGCTAGCTTTTCTGGTTCATATAGAAGCTACAACAACGGATTGTTCGGAGCGGTATAGAGCTCCATCATCGGAGCGGTATATAACTTCAAGGGATTATGCGGAGCCGTGAGAATCAGTTGGGATTAAGCGGAGCTCCTTGATCCCTGTATTGACGCTTCTCTTCTATGTAGGTTATTTCATTGTGTACGAGTTGTGACACTTTTTAATTACATAACATAACAGGTTGAAGGGCAAAGGCGGGGCAAAGCCCCTGAAGTCCAGGCCCTAATCATTTAACTATTCGAAGATCCAATGCCAGAGTGAGTGTGGATGAACACCGGCGAACTTCGCCTTCTCTTTTCGACTAGTGCTCAGAGGTAACGAGGCAGGCGTGAGCAGGTCCCCATCCTGAGTCGGACAACTTCCTGAAACGGACAACTTCCTAAAACGGACAACCAAATACCCAATTTTGTAATTCACCAATTTTAAACCCCCTCAGCATCACTGTGAACAGCTATGCTGAACAAACTAATGTTAGACCCCGGAAAATTTCCAAGTGGTTCCACCGGGATTTGATCCGGGGACCTTCAGTATGCAAGGCAGTACGCTCAAACCACCGAGCCACCCTTTATTGTGTGTTGACTTTATTGTTCATGCCTTTTATTTGTATTTGCTGCTTTGCATACGTGATGTAACTTCATGTAACATTACGTAAGAAGGTATGTGTTGTAAAAAAGATGTCATGTTTTGGGGTATTCTTTGGTAAAGTAGTGAATAACTTTACAAATGCGAATGATCTTGGACAACTTTAACTGTTATTGTAAGCCTTGGTCTTATCATTTATGTTGAAAAAGGTTATTACTCTGCCATTCAAGGGGTTTATTTAAAAGAAGTACGGTATACGTATACAAGTTAGTCAGAGACAGACACCGAGAGCGCATTCACATGCCTGGTACACTTATGGAGATACAGCAGAGAAGGACAAGCTAACAAGGCAGTCTACACTTCAGGTTGGTAGTAGGTTAACGCCCTTCAACTATCAGCCAGTGTTTAAAGGCACCTCTGAAGTTACGCTTGCCAATAACTGCTGTCATTTCTTGCCAATTACTGTTTCTTATAATGTCAGCTTATTTTACCGTGTGCCATGTTTTTAATCACTCGAAGTCGTTTTTATTAGTTAGAATACACCAATCGAAGCTTTTACAGTTTTTAACTCGTCTTTTGTATTGCTCATTCGAGTGGCCAATCAAAACACAACATCATCGGCCAAGAATCCCAACTTGCTGGCCTCACGCTACACTGTTAAAAATTTCTGTAAATTTACAGACTTTTTTTAAATTAAACTTTTTGTATTTTACTTTCAATAGAGATTTTCTGTATCTTTACAGACACTTTGTATTTCTACAATAAAAAAAGGTTGTTTAACATGTATTTTCTGTTTATTTGAAAAACCATTTCTGTCTGCTTTTTTAACCAAATTTTACTGCTTTGTAAAACTTTTTCTGTAAATGTACAGAAATTTTAACAGTATTTTGTATTTTTCTGATTTCACATAAATATACTGTCATTTAACAAACATTCATTTTGTTTTTACGCTGAAAAAGAAACAAAAATAAGCCCAAACTAACAAACAAATAAGAAATAGCCAGAAAATTTTCAATATATAACATGCATCGTTCTGCGAAGTTTCAGTTAAAAAAGAAAACATTTTTGGCAAATTTATGGCCCTATTTGAAAATTAACTTACATTTATTATACTGACAATTGGTATACTGATGTCAACTCATCGCCACAGGCGCTCATGCACTTGATCGAATTAAAAACGTTTCACAAATTTACTTGAAAGAGTCTGTAAATTTACCACTTTATGACGTAAATCTCATTTTGCATAAATGGGTGGAGCTTATTTTGTAGGCATCTTCCTAACAAAAGGATTGCAGTTGCTTTGAATAATATCTTTTTTGGCTTTTTTTAATCAGGAAGTGATAAACTTATTGTTTACCTTGTCTGGAAATGTTTGCAACCAATGTATTTGCATTCTTTGTCATATTTATTTTAAAAAAAATTATTATATTGTACCAAAAATGTGACTTTCCAATTACAAAGTTCCTGGAGATAGCAGTCTACTGGACAACAATGTGATAACAAAGTATCCTCATTGTGTTTTGATTGAAAATAACTTCGTAACGACACATTACGTTGATAAGCAAATACCTGATCTACGTAATGGTGAAGTGTATGTTACGTAATGACATATGAAAGGAAAAAAGCGATATTATAATAAATATTAAAACGCCGAGAATGAAAACAGTAGGCTGTAAATTCACATAAAATTAAGGTAAAAAAAAAAACAGAACAATTCTGTAGTTCGATTTTACAGTAGACATTTGTAAACTAATTTGCATGCAAAAACTGTAAAGAAAAAACAAACACTTAATGTTTTTTCATGATTACAGTCTGGCTGTAAAAAAAACATTATTTGGTTGGAAAAAAATTTGCCATAAAAATTATGTAAATTTTACAGAGAAATTTCTAACAGTGTACCCAATTTCCAACCCGCACCCCCCAAAAACGTTACAATATGTCTAGGTGAAAGCAACCCATGAAACGCAGATTTTCATTCGAAACACATGATTTTTGACATTTCAATATTTTGTGACTTCATAATTTGGGGGAATTCCCCCCTCCCAATAAAATGCGTCATTCAAGTTCATGTCACACAAACGCTATTTACGACAAAATTATAGATCCAAATAAAACCATCTCTTTTCCTTCTGCTACCTATGACATGCATCTATTAGAAACGCGTTTAGCCATTTCGATATTTTTGTGGCTAGAAATATTAATCCTTTAAATTACGTAAATCTGGGCTGAAAAACGCATTTTTCCTTATAGACGTCAGTTCCCACAAATTAATGATTTACGACAAAATTAAAGGGTATGACCAATCAAAGTATTCACTGGGTGTGGAATAGTACAAACCTCACAAATTCAAAGGAGCCAGACCTACTAGTTAAACACAACCCCGAGTACTACATTACTGCGAAAACCGAACAGTACACCATGCGCCCACACGCTGTAACGCATTTGTGAGGTTTATGATCGAAACTTTTCGCGAAAAAGCGAAAAAACCGAACAATACAACATGCGCCCACACACTGTAACGCATTTGTGAGGTTCATGATCGAAACTTTTCGATATGCATCGGAAACTATTCATAAGTTTCCTCAAACCTGGAGTTTTTTAAACTTTTTCAGCACTGGGTGGGAACAACCGAACAATGTGCCTAAATTTATAAAGGAACTAAGATTTATCTACAATATCAATGTCCAATTAAACGGCAAACTTGAAGCATTCACTCTAAACTTATGAAGCACTGCTAAATCGCAGAATTTTCTCCTTAGTTTGTCTTCAAAGTATTTTTCAGGGAGCACACCATCAGTCGGAACGGCCTTCTCGGACAGGGGTGGCGGCAGCAAGGGGGGGGGGGAGGGGCGGAGGGCCATAAAATAAAATAAAATTATTAGTAACAAAAATTAATAATAATAAAAAATAATAGTAATAATAATAATGCCAACCATGTGGAAGATCTTCTCCGGCATCCTGGCAGCTACCATTTCAAACCACATACTACAGAACGGGCTCCTAGCACACGAACAGAAAAGGGCTCGCCCAGGATGCCGCGGGACAAAGGACAGTTGCTCATTGACAAAATCCTATGTGAAGACTCCACACAGAGAAGGACAAATCTGGCCGTAGCCTGGATTGACTACAAGAAAGCGTACGACTCAGTCCCCCATTCATGGATACTGGCACTAGCGTAGCCAGCGGGGGAGGGGGGCAGGGGGCAGAGTGCCCCCACAGAAATTTTGGGGACGCAATGGGCGATGCTGAAAAATTGAAGGAGGAAAAAAATAAATACAAAAAAAGATAAACGGCAAGAGGAGAGAGGAAATCGGGGGAATTTTTTACAGTTTTTCGGGGATGGGGTGCTCTTAGTCGTTACGATAAAGTATATGCAGTTCCCGACGGCGACTAGTTTCCCCGATGGTTTACCTGTTTTTGGCTCTCAAGGGACAGTTTCCCTAATAAGAACCCCAAATTTTCGGCGCGCTATGCGCGCTGTAGATTCACTGCAGTTTTTTCAATACTTCCATTCCACATATCTAGAGAGTGTAAGTCCTGTCAACCTTACGAAGTAACAGGTAGGCATAGTACACAGGTTATGTAGAGGTTGTTAATTTCATCCCTTATCAAAAACTTTGCTGCTCTCGTGTGTGTGTCATGCGATTGTCCAATTGGTGAGCAACTCACGGACAGTGGCGTTACCAAGGAGGGGAGGGGGGGGGGCAGGGGGCACATGTCCCCCTGAAAAATCGTGTGCCCCCCAAATGAGATTTGAGATTTTTAAAAAAACGATATGCCTTCTTTCGTCAGAGTGTGACTATGAAAATATTTAAGATTGGATTCTTCTTTTGACGAGAAAAGACAGTAATTTTCATACTTTTCAACTAAAAATATCGCAAAAACACCTGGAAAATGCCATTTCCGGCTGTGTAAGGGGTTGCGCTTTTCAAAAATTTCTGCACACTTCCAACTTCGCTAACTGAAGGTGGCGCATAGCTCAGGTAACCGTTCAAGCAGAATTATATAGGCCTACATTTTTTTCCTTAAGAGGATCACATCTAACTGCTTTCTCTTTCTCTTTCGAGTTCAGCTCTCCTTCTTCTAAACATCAGCCGGATCCGCTCTTGAAAGTTGTTTGACAAGTTTTGTTACCAATAAATTCTTAATTGAAGTTGCCCTGGAAGTAAGTTTTTTTTGAGTCCAGTGTAAAGAAAACAGAATAACCGTAAATAACGACCTGAATACCTAACAAACCCCTTAAAACCCAGGAACTTCCGGGGCTTCGCCCCCTGGACCCCAACCGAGACACACATTGAACTGCCCATCAAATTCTGTTCTCAATAGTTCATCTCGCCCTTTTTCAAAATGTCAGCCGGATCTTCACTTGATAGTTGAATCACTTTTTTACCAAAACTTCTTACTGGAAGTTACTCTAAAGGTATTAAGGTGTTAAGTCAATAGAAGAACACTTAAATAGCGACTTTAGTGCCTCACAAACGCGCTAAAACCCAGGAGCTTCCGGGGGCTTCGCCCCCTAGACACCACCGGGGCTTTGCCCGTGTTTTAAAACAACACAGAACTTGTTGGGAGTATTTATAAGCCACTGTGCAGAATGGTACAGTATTGCATAAGAACATGTGTAATGAGAGAATCACTGCTTCCTCCCCAATAAAAATAATAGTTACATAACACTGGAGGAAAAATGGATGCAATTACATCCCCCAGGAGCCTGAGGTATTTTTCTGTGTTTATAACCTCTTACCAGGGAACTTCCAAACACTTGTATGATGTATACCAAACAAGTTTACCTGCTAGTTGGCTCACGGAATATTGAGAAGTTGCAAAACTCCATCTCTTGAAAAGGGGTATTTCTAGGTGTTGAAACCCCCATTTTCAGTAGTTTTGTGAAGCAAACTTAGGATTAGGTTTTATAATGATGATTTGTTGATTATATCAATCATTTTAGGTCATCTATTCAAACAAGATCATGTAACATCAACAGAACAGGGTATACGTAATCCAAGTGCACTAAAGTACACACACTGTGAAGTTGGGTTCCTGTGATGATGTCATTCTTGGTTCAACGCACTTTCACATTTTCAGCTGTTGTGCTGGAAGGGATACCATTTCACTTGGGCATTTCTCTTTCGTGGGGTGGTATATTTTAAAATGAATGCTATTTTGTTGATAGATAGTGTCAGAGAATGACCCTAAATCATTGTAACTAAGTCATTTCACGGGCTCTTTAAAATATTAAGTGATATTGTGCAAAATTTGCCCCAGGCTGCAATGGCATGGGTAGTTAGGCTCCTTCATAACCGATTCTCACACCCCCCTCGACAAAGGGGCTGACGGAACTTTTGGTCGCTGGCATGACCCGCAACCCCCCGACGGGGGGGGGGGGCGGGGCGGGTCCCAATGGTCGGTTTAGTTACTTTGGCTTTCAAAAGAGTTATTTCTGCGATAAAGCCCAATATGTTCGTTACGCTTTGCCCACTCTTCCTCAGTTCCGTTACCAAGAGCTAAAAAAGTACAAACCCTTCCCATTTTTTCAAGTAAATTAATAAGTAGAATAAGTGGATTAATGTACATGTCGGGAATTTCATCTCATGTCGCTTAACTTAGTTTATATCTTAATAATCTCTTGTGTCAGTCGTGCGGTACGGACTCCGAAGAGGGAAGTACAATATAAGTTGTGTAGCGGTAGGGCCCAAATGCCGGGACAATTGACCTATATAGGCTTTAAATAAGTACAGATTTTTTTTTAGTGGAGGCTAGCCCAAAAAATTGTCGCCTGCTTTTCCACGGTTAAATCAGTGCGGAAATATCTTCCTCTAGCATATACAAATGTTATGTCGTATAAGACTCGCAATGGCAGGTATAGCGCACAGGTTTTCTTCAAATTTCCCTTACCAACGCATCGACGGCATCCTGACTGTCGGGACTTGGGGTCGCTACCCTCCCTACCACTCCCCCGTTCGGAGAGTGGCCCTTCGTCGAGCAAATCATGACGCTAAGCCTGGAGGGAAGAGAAAGTTTCCTTTCATACTTTATGACTTGTTTATGTGTAATGAAGCAATGGACTAAGAATGGAAGCTGCATTTTTGGAGGGCGGCAACTATTTTGGAGGGGAGGCCAATTTCACTAGGAGGGCGTGTCGCCATTCTAAAACCCCATGTGAGAACACTGGGATCTTGTATAAAAAGAACAAAATATAGCACCATATTGCATCTAAGCTCTTCTAGACAGCAAAAAATTTCAAAAGGGGAGGGAGACACCCCGGGAGACAGACCAGGGGGTTCAGGGGCTTCGCACTTACTCCCGCCCAGACCTATTTTTTTATTTCTTTTTATTTAAATGGAGTTTTGGCGTTTTTCAGGGCAAAATGTCAATTCCGCTGGTTTAGCCAATGTAAACCTTATGAGTACCTGCTTTGTTTTAGTGCAACACAATTCCCCAGGGTCCCATTGACTCGTTCAGTAACCCTCATACAGCCACAGACTAACTCCCGAGGGAATAAGGAAAACATTGATGCAAGACTGAAAATGTCCAAAAATTCCAGCTTAGGTGTTCACCAGATCGCTCATTTTTTATGTAAAATTGCAAAAACTCCTTGGGGTAGGAGGGGGAGAACCACACCCTTCTCCGTTCGGTCGCTCGGCTCATCGCCTCTCGCCCTCAAGAAAATGCCGAACCCCAGTGGCGGCTATGAAAAATGAAAAAGTGGGGTCTAAAGGTATGTTCAGCCCCTCAATATTTGTCAAGTGCTCCAATTAAAAAGCAGGGAGAATTTCGAAGTGGGCTGAACATATGCTTGCTTAGAACACTCGGGAAGTGCCGTTTCCGGCCACCTGAGGGGTTTGTGAAGCCAAAAATTTCCTGGTACGCTCCGTGCCAATCGATGGTGGAGCTCCACTTAGAATAAACATATATTAACATTTTTCATAGATTGATTTTTTTTTTGCATTAAATGAGAAATTGCAGAAATGAGATCCATATTTCCAGGCTGGGTACATGCAGCATTAAACACTCGGGAAGTGCAGTTTCCGGCCATCTGAGGGATTTGTAAAGCCAAAAATTTTCTTGTACGCTCCCTGCCAACTGATGGTGGTGCTCCGCTTAAATAGGCCTGTCGGTCAAGACTGGGGACGATGAGTCGACTTTGCCCCTCCACAAGAAAATCCTGGCTTCGCCCCTGGATACTGGAGACCACGGAGAATGCACAAATACGTCTACCCACTGATAAAAAACCTTGTCTAAAAATCAATGAAAAATTGGTCGACTGCACTCACGTGCAAAGGAAACCATCTTGCCGACATCAAAATAGAGTGTGGGATATTCAAAGGGGATGCTCTCTTAAAGGACTAGGACAGAGCTGGACGATATAGACCGCAAAACAAGAAAGATATACTACTACCATGCATGGAGCACTCTACCCACGGGCAGATACACATAGACTGTGTCCCCAGAAACTGAGGGGGAAGAGGCCTACAAGAAATCCCCGCAACAGTAGATCTCGAATGCGCCGGGGTTACAGAATATGTCTGCGACAAAAATGGAGAAGATCCAGTGATAAACACGGTGTGGCAGCATCAGACAAGGGACAAGGAATGCGAACCGATAACTAGGAAGGCACCCAAGAAACAATTGACCCAAGAAACCAGAGAGTCCTGGTTGCGAAACCACTTCACGGACAGTACCCAAGAAAGATAGAGGAGATCACAAAGGAGGAGTTTGCATACAGATGGACAGCATCCACAGAGCTTAAAGTTGAAACAGAAGCATTGATTACAGCAGCACAGGACCCTGCCCTTAACACGAAATACCACCAAACAAAAGTCATCCGTGTATCCGATGACCCGAAGTGCAGAATGTGTAAGGTGGCGGACGAAACCACCATCATCATAACATCTGCATGCCAGAATCTCACTGTAACCCTGTATTTGAAGAGACTCAACAACCTCGCCTCCGCAATACATAGAAAAGTCTGCCAAAGCTACGACATCCCTACGGAACAAGTGCCATGGCAACATAAACCCAACCTGGTAGAAGAAAACGACAAAGCTAAGATCCTCTGAGACTCCGAGATCAGAACACATAGAGTCTTTAACAGCTCGGAGACCAGACCTGGTGATCATCGACAAAGCTAACAAGACAGCTACGATTGTCGATGTGGCCGTCCCGTCAGACACAAGCATAGAGAGAAAGGAACCGGAAAAGATCGAGTAGTACCAGAACCTGAGACTCGAAGTCCAGAGGATGTGGGACGTAAAAGCTAAAGTCGTACCAGTGGTCGGGGCACTAGGAGCCACTACACAAAACCCGGACAAAGGAAATACCAGGTACACACAGGAACCCGACCTCCTGAATGCTGCACTTCTAGGGACCGCTCACATACTTGGACGACTCCTCGACCTCCCACACTCCAGGTAGGAGTCCGAGATCGGGAACGAAAATGCAGAAATGCAGAAATGAGAATGTGAACCAACCAAGAAAGGTTGTGAAAATAATAATAATAATAATAATAATAATAATAATAATAATAATAATAATAATAATAATAATAATAATAATAATAATAATAATAATAATAATAATAATAATAATAATAATAATAATAATAATAATAATAATAATAATAATAATAATAATAATAATAATAATAATAATAATAATAATAATAATAAAAATAATGATGATAATAATAATAATAATAATAATAAAAACAACAACAATAACAACAACAACAATAACGACAATAACAACAATAACAACAATAATAACAATAATAACAATAATAACAATAATAACAATAATAACAATAATAACAATAATAACAATAATAACAATAATAACAATAATAACAATAATAACAATAATAACAATAATAACAATAATAACAATAATAAGAATAATAACAATAATAACAATAATAACAATAATAAGAATAATAACAATAATAACAATAATAACAATAATAACAATAATAACAATAATAACAATAATAACAATAATAACAATAATAACAATAATAACAATAATAACAATAATAACAATAATAACAATAATAACAATAATAACAATAATAACAATAATAATAATAATAATAAAAAGTACAAAAGTACTTTAAAAAGTACAAAAGTAATAGTAAAAAGTACAAAAGAACTTCACACAATGAATGATCCCAAGTGTAGAATGTGCAAGGACAAAGATGAGACAGTTGCCCATATAATCACAGCCTGCCCTAAGATAGCCGGAAGCCTCTATAAGACCAGGCACAACAATGTAGCAGCCGCAATACACTACGAAGTATGTCAGCACTACGGCATCCCAACAACAACGAACACATGGCTACACAAACCCAACCCAACAGAAGAGAACGACAAGGCTAAGATCCTCTGGGACTTCGAAATCAGGACTGATAGAGTAATAACGGCTCGCCGACCAGACTTGGTAATCATAGACAAAGAAACACAGGAAGGGCTAATAATAGATGTGGCAATACCCAACGACTCACATATAGTCGAGAAGGAAAATGAAAAAGTAGACAAGTACCAAGACCTGAAACTCGAAATACAGAAACTGTGGAACATAAAAGCAAAAGTCATCCCCGTAGTAATCGGCGCACTCGGAGCAAACACCAACAACCTAGAGAGACACTTACAACACATATCGTCATCAGATCGTTAGCCTATTTTAACTTTGGTGAAAGCTTTCGTCGTTGGGTGTCTACTCTTTACAGTAATAGTAGTGCTTGCGTATGCAACAACGGTTATTCTACTGGTTTCTTCAAGTTACATAGAGGCGTGAGACAAGGTTGCCCATTAAGCCCGTATTTGTTCATTATCTGTGCCGATATTCTCTCAAGAGCCATTACTTTATAGCAATATCATCACTGGTATTAGTGTTTTTGGTAACGAAATTAGAGTATTACAATATGCCGACGATACCGTCATTCTTCTAGACGGTAGTCAAGACTCCATATCTGGAATGCTTAATATTCTTAATAAATTTAAAGTGTCTTCTGGACTCAAGGTGAACTTCAAAAAGACCCAGGTCTTTCCATTAGGCCCCCTTATTACTGCTCCCCTGGATTTTTTTTTTTAGAGTTTGAGTTGACCCCCAATTTTGGACCCATTGATTTTCTAGGTATTCGTTTTACTCATAATGGTGATGATCTATTTAGGCTAAACTATTTGCAAAAATTGTCCAGACTTAAGAATCAGCTTAGGCTGTGGAATGCAAGAGATTTGACTCCTATTGGGCGTAACGTTATAGTAAAATCTTTTGCCATTAGCCAATTGGTGTATCTTTTTCAAGTTCTCCCTAACCCTCCAAAGGATTTCATCCAGGAGGTTCAAGGTATTATATTTGATTTCATCTGGCGTGGTGCTCCCGACAAGGTCAGGAGAAATACAATGATTAACCCTTTAGAACTTGGAGGTCTAAAAATTATTCCCGTTGAAAGTTTTGCAAATGCTTTAAGAACTTCATGGATTAAGCGTTTATTAGATAATTCTAATACTGGTCACTGGAAGATTTTCTTTAGTGCTTCACTATCTCCCTTTGGGAAAGAGTTCCTTTTTAAGTGTAACTTTAACTCAAGTGATGTTATTAAAATTAAAAATGTGTTTATTAGACAAGTCTGTATTGCCTGGTCAAGGGCGTCCTTTATTTCGCCGTCCAAAAATTTTGAAAATCAGATTATTTGGAACAACCATTTTATAAAAATCAATAACTCGATTTTCTATTACAAGAAGCTTCATGAAGCAGGATTATTGTATGTTAGAGATTTATTTAGAAACAATGGTTTACCAATTTCTTATGCACAGTTTTGTGATAAATTTAATGTAAGAAGATTCCCTTTCACAATTTTTGGGGGGATGTTTTCGGCTATCCCTGTTATATGGAAAAATTCGTTGCGGCTTGACGTAGCCAGCCCCCCAGACGATCACCTCGTTGATGCTATCCCTAATAACCCAAATCTTTCAAAACAAATTTATTCTCTTTTGATACCCCACGTCTCTCTACCTCCACGTGCAGTAGACAAGTGGAACCTACTCTTTAATTTTAATGAGGAGGACTGGAAAATCATTTTTAGAATCCCTTTCCGTACCCTTCGAGAAACCAAAGTCCAGTACTTTCAATTTAAATTTCTCCATAGATTGCTTGCTACCAATAGACTACTTCATTTAATGAAGAAAATTGACAACCATATCTGCTCCTTTTGTAAAATGGGTACTGAGACCATAGAACATTTATTTTGGAATTGCCATATTACTTCAAGTTTTCTTTTAGATTCCGAACAACTATTTTTTGGGAGGCAATTTATTTTGTCAAGGAAAGACTTCTTCTTTGGTTACAATTTATTGTTAGATCATCCCATGAATTTTTTTATTTTGCATTGTAAATATTATGTATACAACTGCAAGTTAAACGAGACTTTACCGAAATGTAATGAGTTCTTTTATAAATTGAAATTTATTTTAAAAGTAGAAGCTTATATCAATTCCAAAGCCGGCACTTCCAGAAATGCATTAAGAAACTTTAATATGCTTAAAGAATGCTTTCATCACCTTCCACGCCTTTTTGAGTAATTATCAAGATTTGTTTAAGATGTTAATTTTGGTGTATTTATCCTGGTGGTGTGCCGCAAAATTGAAACTGAATCTCTATTGACTTGTTTTAGTAAGTATTCAGTAATACTCGCTTCTTAAATTACTCTCGCATGTCTAGTATACATCCGTTTTCATTTTGTTCGAAAGCCGGTGAAATTTAAGTATCTATTGTATTACGTTTGTACGTATGTAGCTGGCTATCAGCATTTTTTATAAAGTTTGTGTGACATTAGGTATCCTTTCTGGGCGGCAGTAGTATACAGCCACCCGGATAGGAGCCCTTCACCCTAAAGTAATGGACGGTCCATGAACAACGCTTTGCTGCTGTTGCTGTGTACACAATTATAAGTAATTATAAGCAGGTATCATGCTTTGGTATTCTAACTCTGTCATATATGGTGGGTACACAAGATCCTTTTTGTATATGATGCGTGTTTTGTTTTGAATGTTCTATGAACATATATCATAACTATGACTGTCATGGAAACTGTGTAATGTGCCACTGTGTGAGCACTATTTGAAGGTATAAAAAAAAAATAAAATAAAAAAAGGATATTGTATTACGGCTAATATCATCAAAAAAGAAGGAACGAAATGTACATTATCATCTGCATTGTATATTTGTTTAACAAGAATTGTATATATGTAAATAACGAATAAATGAGATGGAAAAAAAAAAAAAAAAGGAAGTTACTGGATGGGTGATCTTGAACATGTATTTGCTTTGAAATGCTATTTTAAACTAAGCCTGTGGAGTGTGTTTACTGCAAAGCTGGCGCCACTGTCTCTGCGTGTGTGCACGTAAACCTTTGGCCGAGTAATGCAGATATTTTAGCTTAACCCTTTACCGTTGTGCTCCGATCGGGGCATATTTGCGCGCCTCGGGGTTGGGCGGAAAAGCGGACGTAGCCCGCCCCGCATCGGCTTCCGTAGGCCATTGACCCCGTGACCTTAAACTATTGTCTCTCTCGCTCTTGTGGCCGAATTTTCGGGTAGCTACTCGCAGTTTCGAGCTCCGCGTGAAACAGTAAAGATGTGTGACAGCCGAGCTCTCCGCATGGGTGCAAAGGACCCAAACAACGGTAAAGGGTTAATACATATCGGAATAGATTTCAATCACTTCTTATTAATAGTTCCGTAATACTTCATTCCATTTACCTTGTTCTATCTCCTCCCTCGTGGGGGAAGAACGGCAATTTCCTTCAGGGAGGCCTAAAATGAACTTTTGGACTGAAGTTATTAGATGGATGATCATGAATTGTTTTTTTTTCTCTTGTGAACTATTTTTTTTCTTTTGTAACGCTATTTTACTGAATATCTGAATCTGTTTTAATCACTTCTTACTAGCTCTGCTATCATTTATCCTATCTTCAACCCGTGCGTGCAAGGTCATGCCCCTTTCGGGGAAGGCTGCCCTCCCCCTGTTAGTGTTGAGAAAATCCAATTTCGTCGGGGAGCCTCCATCTACATCCCCACTATAAACTGATAAAAGATGCGGATGTGATAATCTTTAGTCACCCTGACGATCTTCTTGATTTTGCTTACTAGAAGACCACATTCTTCAAGGAAACTGGTAACTCCGAATTTTCCTTACAAAAACGGAAGAGAGGTTGTTCATGTGGCCTACCATCTGGCCTGCCCAGACAGCCGAATTCTAGCAAGGGCAAAGAAAGTCGGCCATGCAGTTCCAGCTACACATAATGATAAACAGTAGGCTGATAATGTCTCCCAGTAAGTCTGACACTAAAAATTCATTTGAAGGCACCTTGTAACATGACCTATTATCAAATACGTTGGAAGTAAAACCATATAGCCTGGAGTCCGAGAACAGTCACCTAGAAAATCTCATATATTTAGCCTGAAGACCTTACAATTGAATACAAAAATGATTCTTGAAAGAGTCAAAACACATTGTATGTTCTCAATTCTGTTTCATAATTTTCCCCCGAAAGGGAGATAAGACCATTTTATTGCGAAAGAAAGCTTAATGTAATACTCCTTTGTTTTAGTTACGAGTCCTGGGAGTGCCATTTCCTGCTGTCTGGGGGTTCTAAATTTTTCAGAAATTTCTGTGTTCTGCACTTTGATAGTTTTTCGGGCAGAATTACATTTTCCGACAAAAAAGAAAATTCTGCCCTCCCAAACTGAAACGCTTCCGTACGTCCGTGTCAACATTTAAAATATAAAACTTCAAATGTATGTGAAGCCAAACATTTTCGGCGGGAAAATTTTCCAATATGGTCCACGCGCCATCTGCATGATGATATTCAGTAACCCCAACAAAATTGCAGGTCACCCCCTACTTGTTTTTTTCTTATAAGAAGATTATATTCTTCCATGAAACTCCAAAATCTGACATATAATTACATTTTTTCTCCAATATAAGCTTCATATTGCTAAAAATGGCAGAATTTTCCAATTTCGGTAGATACTCCGTAGAATAAATAACCAAAACCAACTCTGTTAATCAAGTGACCCCGACATTCTAATTAATTTTGCTCTTGATAGTCATATCACTTAATAGAAAAACCCAAATTTTTCATTATAACCGTACCAAAAAACAAAATTTTTTCCATTACATTCCAAAATTTCTCGAATGGAATAAACTTTTATTTTTAATCTTCGTTCAAAAAAAGGAAAAAAAAAACTTTTTGTGCAAACTTCTAGAATCGTTGAAGCCTGAGTACTTAGGCCTAGTACGATTGAATGCGTAACCCCCAAAGATTTTCAGCTGTCGCCTACACGTTTTTGATTTTGCCCATATGAAGGACAGATTCTTCAATAAATACCCCAACTTTTTAAATGGTCCTTACAAAAGCCAAACTTCTCTAAGTTTTGTTTTCAAAACAAACTCCAGATTTTAAAGTTTTTGTTGAAAAGAAAGTCAAAAATTTCGCCCGCTATGTGCGCCTCAAAATCTGCTGAGTCACGTCCCACCGGGACTAACTCAAAGCCTTTGTCGGGCCCTTAACATGCTGGCCCTCCTGTCGGGGAGCTTGCCCTCCCCCCTGCCGGGCAAATCCTGGCACCACCCCTGTCCTCGGGAAAAGTAGTTCTAAATTATACACCGTCCTCTTTGAGTGTAAACGTACTGTTCACATCCTAACACAATCAGTTACTGCTAATTTTCGTGGATACGAAAGAGGAGATGTTAATGTGTGAGAGATGCCAAATTCAGATGGATTGATGGTAATTCAGACCATTTCAGTAGTGAGTGTGAAAAGAAGAAATTTTCGTCACTTAACGAATTAACAGGGGTGGGTGCAGAGCCCTCAAACTTCTTCCCCTTGTAGCTCAAAACCTTAACGGTCATGCTATGGTCGGAATTTGTGATGTCTTAAAGTTGTCCAACTCCACGGCTAATATTTGACGCCATCAAAATTGCATAACTGCCCGACGCACCGTAATGTTTTTTTTTATTTGAAAGACTTAGTCCTGCCACAACATGGATTTCTGCTTCTCCAGATGAGTTTCATTATACCGCAATTTGAGCTTCACACTGTTCTTACAGTCGGTCTTTTCCATCATTGCTGTTTATTCTTTTCGGTTCAGTTTTATCGACTCTCTTTCAGTCTCATTTCAAAAAAAAAAAAAAAATAAATAAATAAATAAAAAATACAATTATTGAATTCAGAAAATGAATGATGATTTATAAACAACAATAAGTCCATCCGCATTAAGAATACTTCCATTTAGAAAATGACTGCAAATTACTTAATATTTACGCCTTCATTAAGAATACAACCGTAAGACAGACAGCGTGATTATAAACAGTGTACACCAGAATATACATTGATTTGTAATGCAACTAAAGAGTCCGATGAGTGTCGACAAGAAACTCAAATTGCTATGATGCACCAACACGCCTTGAAATAACTAAATATAACTATGAAATGGAAGATATACGAATATAAAGAAATCAATGATATTCAATTAGTGATTTTCTTTTCACTCGATTCAGAAACTTTATCCCCATTGTACAAGACAGTCAGACAACTGTTTTACTACTTTTCTATACTTTTTACGATAGGCCTTTCTACCTTTTAAAAAAAAACCTACTGGCCTAAAGGTCCAAGATTAAAAAGGGTTAAAAATTACTCAGAAACTACAGGAGCTAGGAAAGGCCTAGAACCAGTGAACAGAAGAACTGCAGTAATTCTCAATGCCGGACAAATGCCAAATTGTAAAAAATTAAATGACACATCACCTTTACCGTACTAAGTTCCTTAATTCTTATGTATTAAATTCTTTTCTTTTGCTGAATCCTAAAGGATGTAACATAAAAGTCTGAGAAAGCCAATAGCCCTAGGTGACACTAGTGACCTTGTAGTTTTATTCCGGCTAAGTGAAAAGGTGAGTATGATATAGTAACGCATAGCCTGGCCACTCAAATAACGAGCAATCTGTCCGACCATGCAGACCAGTAAGCTTCTTCCTCATCAGACATGATTGATTTCTTGACGTTTCTTCTGGCATGCATTTTCTCGACCGATAGGTGAGAATTCATAAACCAAGTAATAAACCAAGTATAGGCCAATGACGTAGCTAGAGGGGGCCAGGGCCATGCCCCTAATCGAATTCTGAAAAAATATTTTGTTATGGTATAGAAAAAATGAATTCAAAATGATGCCAATGAAGCAAATGATGTTAGCACCAGATAAGGGTTCTTAAATATTCATTGAAAAGTTTCCCCGGACAGTGATCAAGTCCTGTAGTAGTGAAATGTTGTAGTCGAGACCGGGATATCCGAGACCGAGACCAGCGGGTGTCGAGACCAAGACCGAGACCGATACCATGGGTAAAATTCGAAACCGAGACCGAGAAGGTCAGAGACCGAGACCGGGTGTACATGTCGCATAGGAGAATAAACCGTCCAAAATTTCGAACACCTTTTTCCCTACTGTAACCTTAGTTACTTTATGCTCTAAAATGACATGTAGCACCGAAAGTGCATCATCCTTGATTTTGTACATGTTTCATCATATGCATTACTGTATGCGACAGGAGGCCGTTGGCCGTGACCCCCAGTTGGCCAAGACCTTGCTTGCTGAATCGGACAGACTTCAGTGCCTCAGTGGGGCAGAAACTATGCCCTTGTTGGGGATCTGGAAAAGTGCAAAAGGTCACCGCCCTTGAGATAAAGAGTCCCTCATGATTATGGTCATATGCCAAAAGCTTCAAGTTGCCTGACCAAACATAGATAAATACCTTTGAAACACTATTTCAAGTTTTTTCCTTTAACGTGACCATCCATTGCAGTACAGAATTCTTTCTCACGGGGGGGGGAGGGGGGGTGACTTCCCGACACCAGGTGTCCAACCAGAGAATAATCTCTGCCCCACTGAGGCACCAAAGTTGCAGTACGGTCCAGGTGGCCCTCCTCATCAAATCAGAGCCAGTGAGTGCTGCAGGTATTAACTCTCAGTATAAAATAAACGGCCCACACCCCAATCTACAATTATCGTAGTAGTCTACAAAATACCTATTGACTCAGTTCTTTGATTGGCAGCTAGCTAGTTCAAAAAATGCAGAATATTAAAGTTTATATTACACAGCATGAACTGTACTGTGAGTGTTTGGATTTGTATACATTGCTCTTTTATAGTCTCCTGAAGCAATGAATTGAGATTGCAACTGGAAAAGGATGAATTTTAGACAATTGTGGTAGGGGCATAAATAAAAAATTTAGAGAATTCTCCATAGGAGAATTGGTGAGAGATATGGGTCTTTAAGCTCTTATAGATGGAGTGCCCATTGATAAGCCCATTTTTCAAAGCAATTGGAATTTTTGAAAAGTAAACTCAGTCTATGAGTTTATAAAGGTAGGGTCAAGGTGAGGTTCAGTGAAGTAAGCAATTTTTCTCTAAAGGCGGGGGGGGGGGGGGGGGGTGGTGCAGTATGGTGAGTGGTTGCCGGTAGGGGGAAGGGTCTAAGGGAGAGGTCTAAGGGAGAGGGTTTTCCTTTCCATATGAAAATTCTTGACCTTTTCAAGGAGGTTGAATGCAAAATGGTGCAAGACTTTTAATTTAACAGGAATAATCCTGAAAGATAAAATTGTGGTGGTTAATGGGGTAAAATTGATCATTTTGTTTCTTTACATGCAATCAGATACTATGTACGCTACCGGTGCCTATTCGAAATAAAATTTATTTAGATTTGCACACTTTAAGGAGTCGAAATAAAACGGGCATCAGTGATGGGCTTAAGGGCACCAGAGCATGTCAGTTTTTTATGTTTATGTTCGAAAAAGTAATTCTACGATAAATGCAATACTATCTAAGTTTATTTCACGTTGTATTGTGCATTTATGTTAATTTCTAGCATTTTGAAGTGAAAAATAAACTTGAAACTTGAAAAATTGAAACTTGAAACTATCTTAGTTGAGCGCCACGTTTAGTTGGTGTGGAGAGGAAAGAAAATTTTGAAAAACTCCTCTCCTCAGATGGCCAAAAATTGTGTTATGATGCTTTTAAAAGTGTATCTAAATAGTCTTTATTTTTAGCCTTCCTTTGCAAAAAAAAAAAAAAAAAAAAAAAAAACCAACAACTTGCTAAGAGATGAGAAATTTATCACAAAATGTACCGTAGCATAGTGGTATTAATCTTCAGGGAGGAAACTACAGCGGAGTTGAAAATATGCTGTTTCCCTATTGCTGGGAACTCTTGCCTAAATTCAAGTTCCGCTGAATTGATGCAATTGTGTGTACGTAACTGTCCTAACTCCCGACAATAAAGGGTTTTACTCCTAATATCTGTTGCATGATAAATGAAAAACTATTGCTCACCGCACCTGATCATCCTCCACTCCCCTGCCCCTTTCTCGATCGTCTCTACCGGCTGCGGAACGAGCCTACGGGATAGCTCCTTCCGCCTTTGAAGTTTTTTGTAAAGGTTGGTGTCCTTTCATGCAAGCTAATGCTACATATGCTACCTTCTGTGAGGAACGGGTGGGCTGGCATGGCCCAATGCCCCTCCCGGGTACTTCACTTGTGGGGTAAGCTAAAATTTATTGATGTCCATCATTAAATAACAATGGATAAAAAGCACTCACTTAGAAAGAATAAATACATAAGTAAAGTTATCTGTTCATCTTACAATGTACGTAACACTTCAGTTTTTTATTTGTCGACATTATTTATTATCTATCTTATTTGAACAAAAAATAAAACAACAAATTTTTGGCCGGTCTCGAAGCGAGACCAGGACAATTTCCGAGACCGCAAGGGTCCGAGACCGAGCCCGAGACCAGGAAAAACCGGTCTCGAGACCCGTCTCGAGACCGAGACCGAGACCGAGGTCGGTCTCGAGCACTACATCACTGTAGTAGTGTAGTTGGCCACCTCAAGTAAAAAGTCCCGGCTACTTACGTGATGAAAGCTGCACTCATACACAACATAAATCATATTCACCAATAAATTTACACAGGTTACATGCGAGCACACACACACGTACCCACCCACGAACCTGCCTACCGGTATTTGCTTTCCCGCAGTGTCCACCTGCCGCCTGTAGGCTTACCTGCCTACCTTCACAAACCAGGGAGTTGAAACAGATGCAACTCCCTGCGTAAACTCGCACAAATACACACCTTTAGGTAAGGACCACATGAAACCCCCGTTAAAACAGTTTTTACATTATCGGTATTTTTGGTATTTTTTTTTTACATTATCTGTACTTTTTACATTATCGGTCGTTTTTACACTATCGGTTGTAACAAGGCATACAAATTTAGGTTTTTTCGACGACATTTAATAAGTCAAGAGAAAGTTCGGAATCTTATGAAATGAAATTCATGAAAAATAACACTAGGCTGTAGTTGTCGAAGTCACTTGATGATCTGGTGATTTTTTCATTCAGAGTCCGGGAAAGTATTTATGAGAGAAAACTATCGTATTAATAATTACAAAACTAGAGCTTTTTTAGGAGAGAGTTTAATTTGACATAAACGAAGAGTTGGTAAAACCACACTGTAAGTGACTGGTGTCACAAAACACACTGTAAGTGACTGGTGTCACAAATAGCAAATTTCCAATATTTTCAGAGCGGAGAAGGGGGGGGGGGCGAAGTCGTCTCTTCTTCCACCCCTGTAGCTACGCCGCTTCCCTGGCATGCATTTAGTCTGGTAAACGGTGATAGTTATAAAGATCTTCTTGATCCCGATTGATATTCACACAAATCGCTCAAAGGGTTTGTTGATGTGTGTACTCGTCCTTCTTTGTCTAGCCTCCGCAGAGCCTGCTTGGATGGCAAATCAATTTTTCACGCCCGCTTGATTAAAACCTGGAATCGCTGTTCTTCCATGAATGTTTGCTCCCTTATTCAGTGTCCATGGACGTGGATAAAGGACGATACGCGAATTCAGGATGAAACGTTAACTACATTAATCAAGGAATGATATCTCCGAGATAGACTTTGCAAATTCTATTCTTTGACCGGATTACAGCAACGGTTTGTCCAGGAACTTATCCAAACTATGAGGGGAGGATTTCAAATCTGACAGGCGTTGACTCCACGGGTGGGGAAGGGTGGTGGTGTGTGGATGGAGCGAGTATATCTTCATAGGCTAGTATATTTAATAGCATTGGTGTACATAGTATGAATTGCTTTTTATACTTTTAGTTAGGAAATGAGACACATTGCTTGGTATATAAATCTATGACTTCCCCTAAACGGAGTAATAAGTCTAATTCATTTTGGTCCGGTGCAATTCATTCAATCAAGAATTTCACACTGCTGGTGAGTTGATTTTCACTGTTTAAGCAAATCTTGTCGGACTTTCCCCTTTTCAATAGAATCAAGAAAGGAAATGCATTAAAGGACCCCAGAAGGAAATTGCATAGCCTGTATTCTACTTTTGGCCTGACGAGAGATTTGTATGCAGTACCCTTGATAGCAGGAGAACAATTCCATAAGTTCATAATAAGGACTTTCAGTTGTGAGAACTGTTAACAGTAAAAAAAAAATAAATAAAAAAATAAAAAAATAATCATTTGGCAATTGAACACCAAAATAGGGGTGCTGGTATTTGACTACTAGAAGCCCTCAGTTTCAACGAACTGACCTCTTCTTGGTAACCGTTCCATATGCGACCCTTATGCGACCTTTTTGGCCCATACAGGGGGCCCACGTGATTTTGCACCCGGAATAAATCTCATATGGGTTAATTAGCCCACATGACCCACATACCAACTTAGATGATTCCACAGAACTGATGACCGTCAGATTTGGCTATGAATTGGGAAAGTCTCAGTTGGCAACGAGTTGGGAGATTTGTCCTCAATTAAGTTCAATGCTGCTTAACTTTATAGACTTCTCAAGGTTGCCTGTACTGGGTATATTTTGATACAGGGTTTTCTTCAAAACTATGCATTTGTTAATGATTTTATCAACAAGTTCAGATTCTATGGAAAATTTACACCTTTCTTGATGTAAATTTTGTTCAAGTTTAATGAACATTTAAGTGAAGGGGAAAAGTAGGCAAAAGACCACAGTAATAGTGCCCCTATTGAATAAGAATTATGACTAGCCTATAGATAATTGGGCTGTGAGACTGTGTATTCTGTGCATGGATTCGAGACTCATGGCATATGACGGCATATGGGGTACTTTCTGGCCCAGGGACCAATGTAATGACTGATATGTGGCCCGTGGGGAAAATATGGGCCAGCCTTATAACATCTCTCGTGCATGTGGACTATCCGTACAAGGTTTTAAATCTTGGGTACAAAATAAAATGAGCCCTATCTGGTTTTTTCTATGTCATGGCTAAAAGTAAAGTTGTTACCTGTGTTACGAATCAACCCCATTGATAGCCTGCGGAGCGGGCGAAGCCTTTTTGTTCACCTCATCGCTATGAAAAACTGAGGGGCGGTAGTTCAAAGGCTGCAGCCCCAGAGACTCTACTTTGGCTACCCCATTAAATAATCTGGTGAATTTAGATGCATTGAATTCCACATATATAACTATAATTTCATTTTGAAGCTTAGGATAGGGCAGTCATTTAAAGACTCAAAATATCTTGCCATAAACTATTTCATTATCCTCAAACCAACGTGGGTCATTTTTAATGATGAATTTTTGATTCGTTGTATTGTTTTTTACTTGTGTTGTAAATCCAGGAAATGACTCAAATAAATGTTTTCAAACCAATGATAAGGGTACCAATGGTCTTTGGTGTCCCATTTACATTGTAATATTTTCGTACACAAATTTACATTTAATCTTCCAATAATAACTCAAGATACACGTCTGCTGCTCCCTTTAAAACAATAAACAACAAGACAGTTTATTTACTTTTTGCATTTTGACTTTCGTTTCGTTTCGTTCTTTGGGTTTACAAAAGAAGTTTTGTGGGATAGTAACAAGCTTTCAAATTCTTTTTCTGGGTTTTCAGTGGAGGGGGTTAACGTCGGTAAAGAACTTGAAGAACCAAATTCTGGTACTGGTAGAGGTCTGTGGGAGGGAAAAAAGTTGGGGGGGGGGGAGGCTTTCTTGATAGAGGGTTCCATAATTAGGTATTCAGACAGGGAGGTTTCTAAGCAAGGCAAGAGTAAAAGGTTAGAGTTTGCTTGCCAGGTGCTCAAATTGAGGATATTTCAGCTAGGGTCAATCAAATTGTAGGGAACGAGGAAGTCGTTGCAGTTCAGGCTGGTACCAACACTCTCTGCAGGGATATTCAATTTCTACTCAGGTCAAAATTTAAGGAACTGATCATAAAACTTAAGTCGACACGCAGTAAGGGGGTTATTTGTGGTATTCGCCCTAGGTTTGACAGAAAGGTCTCTCTGGGTAAAATTGCGAGTTTGAAAAAGTGGTTGCAAAACGAGTGTTGTCTGGGGGTTTCAAGTTTGTTGACTCATGGACCAAATTTCATAACAGACGGGATCTTATTTCCAGAGATGGGCTACATTTGTCAGGCATTGGGGCCAATGGATTGGGAAGGCTGGTTACTAGGGCTGTGGAATCCCAGTTGTCAAACTAGTTTCAGGGGCGAGCGATTATGGTTCTAGGAGTATCTCTGGTGTCAGTTGTGTTGAGGGTCCTATCCAAGCTCACAGAGGTTTAAATCATATCCCAACTGACAGGGCAGTTTCTGGGATCAAAGTTATGTTTCTAATGTACGGAGCATTCGTAACAAATTCGATGAGTTCTTTGCACAGGTTTCCATTGACAGTCCAGACATAGTTGGAGATACCGAAACATAGTTCCATATATTGAGGTCAGCAACTCTGAAATTCAAGTTCCTAGGTACAAAATTTTCAGGCAAGATAGGACTGATAATGTCCGTGGTAGAGGTGGAGGGGTCTTACTGTTTGTCAAGGATAATATAAATTGTGTCGAAGTCACCAGCAAGTTTTCCTGTGGGTTCTCTAACTGTTTGTGGTGTGAACTAAGCTTTAGCAATGAGTATGGCACCCCTTTGCTTCTCGGTATTGTTTACCGTTCACCGAATTCTTGCGCTGAGAATGATCAGAGTTTGGTCCAAATTTTTAGGAAAATTTCTACCAAAAGGGCTGTTGTGTTTGGGGATTTTAACTTTACTGATATTGATTGGCATTCAGTGGCGTAGCCAATTTGAACTATTTACTTCAAAAAAAAAAAAAAAAAAAAAAAAAAAACAGTAAAAAAATGTGCAGCAATTAAGAAAACATGCATGAATGTGTGTCAAACACATTTTGTGCGCACGTATGAAATCAAGTAATAACTTAACAAAATGCCTACTTTCATTAAATTAGATACCTATTACAATATGCACTGTTGTTTACCACATTTCACTTCGAAGATGAAACGAACGTCTCGACGACAAACTCTAATTTGACTTTGTTAGGTTAAGAGCCTTTCTGCCTTTCGGATGGCTCGTTGATTTACTGAAAACAAGGCAATCATACACTAGAGACCATTAATTCTTACACGACCATTCCTATACTTTAATACTTTATCATACACAAAATATGCCGGTCCATCCTTAACAAGTATGCCTATGTCGTGCCACTCCTGCCCATGACAAGTGCCACCATTTTTTCGACAAGTCCTCTTTTTACTAGTTGACAATGGCACCGGGCGGATTTGTAAAATGTCCACAAGGTCCGTATTTCACGTGTTTCCCTCATGATCCATACTTCTACTTTGCGGTTTAAATATTTTGAGAGATTTACTCGTAGTATTTTAATTTTGACTACGTAATGTACCGATCTGCACTATTTTTCATGTAGACACCACTGAAAACCAGAAAACATTGTTTCTTTGCAGTATGTATGTCACTTGTAAAATCTTTATAAAGACTAAAAATGAGTATTTTGAAATTTTTCTTGCCCCCAAAAAGGAAAATCCTAAAACGTTGGCCTATAATCAGTTCAAAGTTTTGTCAAACATAGCACCATTTTGCATCTAGGAAATCTAACGCAAAGAAATTTTCTCAGAGGGGAACACACAGTGGCGTAACCAGCGGGGTAGGGGGGGGGGTAGGGGGCGGGAGCCCCCCAGTGAAATGCCTTCCCCCCGCTTGCCCCCCCCCCCCAAATGAAATTCGTAGGTTGAAAAAAATGAAAATGGGTAGTCAGTGGCATTACCTGATACTACGTATCAGGTGGGGTAGGTGGGATTTCAGCAAGGCTTACTTTACTCGTGCTAAGGAGCTTTTAACTATAGATTGTGCGGCCCGTTTGTCTCACTTAGGCCCTGCTGAGGGGTGGAGTGTTTTCCGGGATGTTGTTTCTGACACAACAAAGTTGTGTATCCCACTTAAGAAAGCTGTGGTTTAAAATAGGCCTATTTGGATTTCTAGAGAGGTTCTTAGAGCAACTAGGAAGAAACGTAAGAATTGGCGTCGCTATAGGGCCAGTAAAAGCCCAGGTAACTTAGCAGCTTACAAGAAGTAGGAACTCTTAGTTAAAAATTCGGTAATTGCACTAAAATTAGATCTGAAAAGCAGTTGGCCAAGGAGGTTAAGATAAACCCCAAATCTTTTCATGCCTACGTGAGGTCTAAGCAGAAACTTAAGAAGGGCGTGGGGCCTCTTAAAGGTGATGATAATACTTTGGTTAGTGACCATCAGGATATGGCTAACTTGTTAAATGACTATTTTGTATCCATTTTTCACGAGGGAATCATCTTTGCTGGGAACTTTTAGGGGTTCTGACGTCTGTTTTTCAGTTAAGTCATTTTTTCGGAGGAACAGGTTTGTAGAAAGTAAAGAGTTTGAAGGCTAGTAAGGCCTCTGGGCCAGATGGGGTCCACTCAGTCATTTTACGTGAATGCTCTGAGATTTTGTCAGTTTCTCTTTCCATCATTTTTCAGAAGTGTCTAGTTTCAAGTTTTGTTTCTACTGACGGAGGGTAGCAAATGTTACTCCAATTTTTAAGAAGGGGGGGGGGGGGGCTGGTATGCCTTGCAATTACATGCCTGTCAGCTTAACCAATGTTGTGCGCAAAGTTATGTAATCTTTAATTAAGGATAGTTTACTAAAGTATTTTTTAGATAATGAGTTAATTAATCTGTCACAGCATGGTTTCCTGCCAAGTAGATCTTGTATTACTAACTTACTGAGCTTTCTTGAAGATGCTTCTTCATCTCTTGATTCTGGGTATGGCGTTGATGTCATTTACCTTGACTTTTCAAAGGCCTTTGAT
The DNA here is from genome assembly GCA_037179385.1 of Holothuria scabra. NCBI lineage: Eukaryota > Metazoa > Echinodermata > Holothuroidea > Aspidochirotida > Holothuriidae > Holothuria > Holothuria scabra. Next base: position 56,855,555 of record CM074184.1, read on the forward strand.
AGAGTTCCACTAGGTAGGCTAATACGTAGGTTAGGGGTTCAAGGCAATTGTGCTGATTGGATAAGTTCGTGGCTTCATGATAGATCTCAGAGAGTTGCTGTCAATGGTAACTTCTCTCCTTGGAAAGAAGTCACAAGTGGAGTACCACAGGGTTATGTCCTTGGCCCACTTCTTATCTTAATTTTCACCAATGATATCGATAGTTTTCTTAGTACATCTTGTATAAGTAAATTTGCAGATGATACTGAGCTTTATAGGAAAATAAGCATTTTGGATGATGCCTAACTGCTGCAGAAAGATCTGGATAGGTTATTTTCTTGATCTCAGACCTGGCAAATGTCTTTTAATGCAGATAAGTGTAAGGTCCTTCATTTTGGAGCCAAAAGTTCTAGCTATGATTCTAACATGAATGGTTGTGTTTTAAGTAATGTCACCTCTGAGAAAGATCTGGGTGTTGTAATTACTGGGGATTTAAAGTCATCAAGGCAGTGTGCAGCCACTGCTGTAAAGGCTAATAGAGTGCTTGGATTGATCAAGAGGAATTTCATCAAATTTAGTAAGGATATTGTACTTAATTTGTATAAGCAGTTGGTAAGACCCTGGGATCTTGACTATGCAGCTCAGGCTTGGAGCCCCTTCCATGAAAAGGACAAGTTTCTTTTAGAGCAAGTTCAGAGGAGAGCCACTCGCCTTATACCTGAGGTGAGAAATTTACCTTATCGTTCTCAGACTTAAACATCTTGGGCTTACCACTTTGGGGCTGAGAAGGATAAGGGGGAAATGCTCCAGGTTTGCAAGTTCCTTTCTGAAAGAAATGCTCTTTTGTCTTGTAGTTATTTAAGGGTTCAAAGTAATTCTCGGGTTCGTGGGCATTGTAAAAAGCTGGAAAAGCCTTTTGCAAGGCTTGACATTAGGAAGTTAAGTTTCACCCATATAGAGTTGTCAACGAGTGGAATTGTCTGCCAGATTGGGTAGTTAACTCTCGGTCAGTTCACTGCTTTAAGGTTAACATTGACAAGATCTTTCATGACTGTGGTAGGGGAAAGCCGTGTAATTTGGACCCCCTAATTACAAAGCCCAACAAAATCAGGGATAAGCGCAACCAACTGCTCTAAGGGGCACTATTGGGAGATTAATGGAATATTCTTTTTGTAGGAGAGTAGAAACTCTCCTTACATTTTCCCAGGGAAAGTTATCGCTAAAAGTAGAAATTTTTTAATGTGGTCCAATTTACACCACCCATGTGTAATTTGAACCAACAATGTGTGTAAAATAACCACCTGCCGTGTAAAATGACCGGGCAAAATATTGTTGCAAAATTTCTCAAATCATCATGTGAATTGATAACAGAAACACTTCTCACACCATTCCTGTCGTTTAGTGTTATATTTTAGGCCTAATTGACGTTATTTCCCCTTAAAATGACTTGTCCTTTGCTTGCCTTCCCCCATCCCAAAGTCAGGCGCCGCAACGTACCAAGTAGGCACAGACCAAGTCTAGTAATTGGCTCATGGCAAGGGAATTACGCAATTATGCCCAAGCTTATTACTAATACAAACTGCGAAGAGGAATGAAAGGGTGAGAAAATTCTTTTTTGTAGGGTACTCCTACTGTCTATTCATTTCCATGTGTGTTATTAATTGAAGCACCCGGGCCCACGTGTTTGTAATTTGGACCGGTCCATTTTACACATCATATCGTTTAATGTGGACGAGCTGTCCATATTACACACCCATGGGTGGTTCAAATTACACGATGTTACTAATTTTAACCAAACTCCTCTAGCCTAGCCAAGGGTAGTTTTTACCGAAGTGTAACAGCCCAGCACTCAATAGGAATAATTATTTTTGCCATAATCATTATGCCTTGGGGGCGAACAAATCATTTCCGAGTAAAAACCCAACAAAGGGTCAACTCGAAAATAATATCAGTTCACCAGTTTTTATTCAAAACCATACAGAAATGTGGAAATCACCTTATCTCATCGATTGCGAAGTCAAACGTGAGTGTTCTGAGTTAGGTATCAATGACACATAAAAGTAAGATACCCTCTCCTTCTGTGTTGGAATAATGCCGGTGGTTCAATTTACACACCGGTCCAAATAACACGGCTTTCCCTTAGAATCTTATTGTTTGGGGCTGCTGTCTAACACTCTAAAAAAGTTGATTAAAAAAAACTAACCAACACTGGTCACGTATGTCAAATACCTGAAATTGGTTAAAGTTTACCCAATAGTTGTTGATTAATGGGTTATCCAAGAGGTTTTTTACCACTTAATTGGGTAACCAGCCTATGGGGCAACCAAATAACCAACACATATTGGGGAAAACTTTACCCAATTTCAGGTATATGACATACGTGACCAGTGTTGCTGAATTTTTTTAACCAGCACTTAAGAGTTAGGTTTGGTGGTTTGACTTTTAATTAGGGTTTGGATTTCAAGGCATCTTATGGGGCCTTGGCCCTCCTTTGCCATTCAACCTGTTATTATAGGCCTATTTTATGTTATATTATGTTATGTTATTTTATGTTATGTTATGTTATATGTTACGTTATGTTATGTGTTATGTTATGTTGTGTTATGTTATGTTATGTTATGCTATATGTTATGTTACGTTATGTTATGTTATGTTATGTTATTTTCACTTTCATAACACTTAAAGACACAGTATCGTGGCGGGAAACGGGGGCGACATTTGGACAGCCTTCAAAAAAAATTGTTATCCCACCCAAAATCCCGGATGTAGCCCATAGACACCGTATGATATAACAGTTCATACGATTGCGTGGGATAGCGTACTGCTACATATGCTTGTTTGTGTGAGCGTTAACAGGCGTAGTATCTGTGTTAATTTGTATGTAGCAGGGATTGTTTTCCTGATGCAAGTGACAACAGAGCGATCCTTGGGAATTTTCCCAATATCTTGGGAATTTTGAATCGACTCGATCATTCTTTTCCTTCCCACTTTGAAAAAAGAAATATTGTGTGATTGTTTCTTTTTTCTACTTTTTTAAGTCACATATTAATTATGTGAATAAGTTCTAATAAGAATGCCAAGGTGGCTAATTTTGTATTAAATTTCCGGCTTAATTGTTTTGTGTTTTAATCATCAGTTTGACTGCGATGCTCTTATAGGCTATCATTACTGTAGTTCAACGTTGAGAAGCTATACCTTGTTATTCGAGACGTGATCTTGGGAATTTCTAAAAGACGAACTGGCCTAGGAGACCTGCATTGAACTCGAGAGATTGGTCGAAGCGAAGGGGCTAGTCTTAGTCTTACGACAGCAAAATGTCTTCCTGTTCAGAACTTCAGAAAGAAAAATCGAAGGACAGCGTTTGCACACGTTGTCACGAGAAGGAGAAATCAAACGAGAAAAATACAGTAGCAAACGAAAGACGGAGTTCTCTTTCTAATTCTCACGCGGAATAGGCCCTACCTAACGTTAGCCTAGATCGCCGCAGAAAAAGTAGGTTGATTGGTTGGGGAATAACAAGTCTCTTGTTTATAACGGCGGTTTTGCGAAACATCATCTCACAGATCATGCTCAAAGGTAAGTGAAATGTGTTTGTTCAGTTACTGATAGTAAAAAGTAAACAGGATTCCCGTCTCGTTAGTGATCCACATACCCATCCCACACGCGTGTTTAGCTTATGTACAGTACAGAGTATGCATAGGCCTAACGTTTGGGCAATTTTATTAGTAGCTATATGCCTAGTAAAGCTTTTGACAAGCTAGCACAGGTAACAGCAGAAGTGATCAGCATTACATTTACCACTTCATCAAAATCTTAACCCCAGAATAAGACGCACTACTCTTGAAAAATGTGACTAGCCTATGTCCTCATGCACTTTGCTCATATACATGCCCCAAATAGTTTACACTTATGATCTCTCAGAGGGCCCGAGTTTGCACTTTCCCCCAATATTGTCTTCTCAAAACTTTCTCATCAAGCATAGACCTACAATATGCTATCACTTAGATAATCCTAGGTGTTTTATTTGCCTACAGTCCACTTGACAATGAGTAAGTGCTCAGCTTTGCTGGATCAGTAATTTGCCAAAGAGACTTGATGAGAACCACAGTTCTGTACTAAGCCTGAGCATATTGGATTTACTGTATAATATAAATGAAGATTATCTGGTGCAATCAGGTGAGCAGGATCAAGGCACCATTATCCAGTAATTGATTTCTGTAACTTTGCCTATGCTTGAGTGACATCCAGCTGCATTGATACTAGTTATATGAATTGCAAAAAAAGGAAATGAAGGCTTGCATTCATATATCATTCATGTGTGAATGCATTCCAACACATTAAAAACTAATGAATGCATTCAGACAGTAACTGAAGATTTGGTAGACTTCAAAGGAAATAATGAAGGCTTATTTTGAATGCAAGGAAGACTTCATTTGAGGAAGAAAATAAGCATTCCAACTCACTGGCAGTCCTTCGAATGCTAAATGGTACATTCAGAAGGCATAATGAATGCTTATTGAAAGCATTCAATAAGGGTGATGAGGGTCCCCATCCAAATGCCAGTAGTGGTTTGCCAGGTATGTGGTAAAAAAGAGTTGTAAGGCAACTGCCTTCCTAATGTAAGGTAAGACCCCATATATAGGCCTAGGCTTTCAAGTACGTACATCATAAATTTCCCCCCATGTGTGGAACAATGCTATAGTATAGAAAGTTAACTACAATAGAAGGCTTCATCAGCGGCCTAAGAAAACCTGGACCTGCAGATTTTGGGCTCAGTCGCAGATCAGGGATTTTGAGAAAGAGGGGACATTACACAACGTCAACAAACCATACACCAGGGCATTGGGGGTTACCTCCAATAAAAATTTGAATTCCGCTTATATGCTCATATATACAATTTTGGCATAATCAAATATTCAACAATTGGTTGTACCTGTATGCAATTGAAAACTGATGCTGATCTCCTTCCCCTCAATCACCACCACCCCACAACCCCCTCCTCACAAGGGAAATAAGAAATCTGCATTCTAAATTCAGTTCAAGCCAAAGTACTGTTGGCCTACTACCATGCAGTAACCAGTTGGGCAGTACAGGAATCAATTTTCATGGCTGTCAGAATATCTGGGACAACAAAAATTCCATACGGACAACCAGGTTGGTTGTCCCATGGACAACCATTTTCCTCTCGGACTGAAAAAGTATACTGCTGATGGATAAATTCTTTCACATTTTTCCATAATAGTTTCGTAACCATATTTCAGACTTGGAATGTTCCTGTCTCTCAAACATCACATCTTTTTATTCTTTAAGACCAATAATACATGAACATGCTAGGAAAAGCCCCTTAGCTACTTTTCAAATTTGGTTCCTGTCATAGCAGGCACATGGCAGGAAAGATGGATTAAGAAAATTTCAATGCAGTATTGTGTGAACATTGATCTATAAAGCTTCTTAGGAAATGTCCAGTGACCAGCACAACAGAGGCATTGTGATTGTATTCTTTTATGACACTGAACATGCACAAACGCAGAGATAGCAGCTCTCAGGATTTATCTTAAATTTTTTCTGCTTGGGTAATTCAAATTTTTCAAATGAGCTAAGGGGAGTTTCCTCTCATGAACATCAAGGGCCCATCCAGCCCCTAGCTGAAGGAGGGGCAGTTTGAAAGAGGGGGCCCCAACATCATACAGGGGCCGCATACTCTTGAATTTGACCGACCTCATTTCTCAGACCAACTCCCATTGCCGCAGTTATATATAGCTATACGGTTCGAAATTCTGGGGACCTTTGTATTTTTTTACTTTTCGGGCAGTTTTTACTTTATTTTAAGGACTCAGGGGGTGCATTTTTCTTGTATTGAGGGGCGCTAGACTGGTCATGGGGGGGGGGGCAGTTGACCCTAGTTGCCCCCCTGGATCCGCCCTTGATGAACATCATTATAGCCTTCTGTTTTGTAATTAAGTGAAAAATATTTTGGACAACCAAATTTCCTTCTGAACCAAAATGAGTGAAATGGTTGCCCCAAGACAACACTATAAATGTTTTAAAAATGGAGGCCTGGGCTATGAGGGGTACTGTAAGGTAGGATAAGCATAGTATAGCTGCTGTACCTGTACATACAGTATTAAAAGTTGTTTTCCCCAAGATCTAGGCAGGAACGACATATAAATGCTATTTCTGGGTTAAGTTTCCAACCAAGTAGTTCAAGTCAAGCTAGTCTTGACCTTTTTTTCTGTTTTGGTTCACAGGCTTGTTTTCCCTACTCCATTGCTTTTGCAAGCACAATGGCAGTAGCTCCATTTTTAAAGTCTTCAGTGAGACTGGGCTGGGAATCTGTACGTTGAGTGTACATGAAATGTAAAATGCAATAAAAATTAGTGCCCAAGCAAAATTTATGTCCTCCGTTATTGACAGCGGCATTACTAAACTTTTTCATTGGGAGAGGGAAAGTGCTGAAGTGGTGGGCCAAAGAAAATGCTCCTACTGTATATCCCGTGCCACTATTGACCAGCACATTGCATACAGAGAACACTTTGCCTGAAATGTGTTTCAGATTGCATAAAATGGTACTTCCTAGCTGTTGTTTTTACTACTAAAAAGTGCTGCTTTCAAGAGGTGTTTGTGAAGTTCTTACACATTTTGCCCAATATACTTTTTACATAAGGGGGGTATACAAGAGCCACTGCTGATGCCACTGGTAATCGGTATAGGTTGATTTAAAATTCCTTTAGACAGAATAGATTGCAATCCCCCTTGTCCCTGTTTTAATGGGGCCTATTGTTCACATCATCATCAATCATCATTATTATGACTCTTTTAACAACCAATTTTGACACCACCCCTTAATCATTGAGGGACATGTGATTTGAAATCATGGAAGTCTTATATATGCACTCTTCCCTAAGATAAAATACTGTTTCATTGCAAGTAGTCTTGATTTACTTTTCAGGTGTTCTTCAAAGTACTGTACATGCAGTGGGCCACACAGACAGAGCCAAGTGAATGACCAACCTCACCTCAGTTGCTAGCTGTTACACCCATAGGTGAGTGAAAATAACTTCAGGATGTATTAAAACAAGTCTTTCAATTTCCAAAAGCATGTTTTCCCAGCTAACTTCCAGGTAGTACTTCCATGGTTCACAACACTATAGCACAGAACAGTCTACCTTGTGCTGTTCAGAATTGGTTGTAAAGTTTTCACGGCTTTAATTAGCACCATGAATGGTGGCTCTATGTTTGGGCAAGAGGGGGCATTTGCCCTCCATAGATTTTGTCCGTGGGCCTCCTGAATGGCCCTCGCCCCACCCAAATGTTAGCTGGTCAGAAAAGAGTTGGGTTTGGGTTTACTGAAAAGAATTTAAATAACATACCTCTCCAGAGACTACATTTTTCATTCAGAGATACAGTTGCTAAAACCTGAGAGCTTCCAGGGGCGAAGCCTGTTTGATCCTGCCTACTGTAAGAGGTGACTAAAGGGAAAACTAACTTGGACTTGAATTGTACTTGAACTGTACTTGAAAGTAATTTTAAACTTTGAACTTTTTATTGAGTTGACTGACACAATACTGTACATGACATGTTCATGTTGGGTATAGTTAAATCTCATCTTTGCTATCTAGAAACTTTATATCTATATTTACTGAAATATTGCACAGTTTATGAGCATTATGTTACGCCTTTATCCAATATCTTGTTTGATAATATGATGCAGATCGAGTTGCAGTATCAATTAATTGTCCAAAAAGCCTGAGTGAATATTATTTTCTCCCAATTGCACAATATACCCTCTATGGTAATGTTTTGACATTGCCAACATTTTCAGAATTATAATTGTAATGTGCTTGATTAGTTTACCTTTACAAATTGGGCTAGTTGCTCTATTGATATGATGTGCTCCCTTCCTTGAATGAAGACAAGAGCATTCACCCCAGTATACAGAACAGAAGTGTACAGTAGTTAGACTGCCCTGTTTCATGATTGGCTATAGATTCAAGTGACAATATTCTTTCCTGAAATGTGCAATTTACTTAATTGCTTGGTTTGCCTGAATATCCAATATTATGGAATGAGAAGAAAATTGTGAGATACCTACTTATAAGCAAGCCGTGCCCTATTATCAAGTTTACAGTGTGGTTATAATAATTGAAAATCATCCATACAGTTTATCCTGTGCTGCAAACTTGCATCACCAGCTGTAAATATGATATTCCATTGAATTGCAGCATTGATATCTACTCCTGTCAAGGGCCACTATGACAGTATATTAGAGCCAGTTTGTCCCTCATCAGCAACTACAGGTAATTATGGAAGCCAAGCACAGGGAGGATTGCAAATGGCTGTTCAACTTAAAACCAATATAGTTATTGCCCAAGACTAGCTGCACTTTCATTGAGTTCAGACAAACATCATACATGTCCTATACACACGATTCCCATGAACAACATGTATTACACAGACGGTGTGTTTGGTCTAACAGTACTACGGTAGAGCATCCACCTGTCACGCAGAAGGCTTACTTCCCAGGTCGAGTCATACCAAAGACTCTAAAAAAGGAACCTACTGCCATTTTGCATGATCGCTGCTCTGTATAAGCAGTGGGGTAGGGAAAACAAGCCAGTGAGCCACAACTGGAAAAAAGGCAGTGGCCGGTTCGACTTGAACCAATAGGTTGGAAACTGGGCCGTAAAACTCCATCTAACTACAACATGTATAAAAGCCAAGGGTTGGAAAAAATATTTATTTTCCAGGAAGAGAGTTGCATTATTTCCCAGGAAGAGAGTAAAAGTTTCCACAATTCTCCCTGCATTTTCATGAAAAGGGAAATTTTCCTCCAGATGTCCAAATTTTCTGGGAAGGAGCTTCTCAGCTTCACAACTCTTTTCACCCATGATTATAGCATTGTAGTACAAGCTGTAATAAGTCACAACATCCGGCATGGTGCCATGCAGTCTCATGCAGTCATTCAAGGGAATGATGAAATCCTTCATAATACTGTAGGCACAAGCAACCCAAATCTGTGTTCCGACAAACCCAGAGCTTTGTCTGGGAATTATTTTGAATAAAATGTTATGAAAGAAAAATTGAAAATTTGGATTTTAAATTCAATGTTGATTTGGGTTTGAATATTAAATTTCAAGTTTTGTGATTTTTAAAGGACAATTGCATTTCCTTCAAGAATTAGAAGGAAGTACACAATTGGAATGTTACTTGTCACTTTCTGGACAATAAATAGCATACCCATGTATGCTCCCTTGAAAAGAATGGAAAATGTTTCCTAAAATGTTTCCCATATACAGCGGGGACCCTCCATCATAACTGGGAGATGAATCCCCTGTCCCACCTTACTCCCCTTAGCACCTCTCTGGCACTCCTGGTTTACTGAACACTTAATGGCAAAATAAATTGCCAAAACACAAAGGGTCACTCAAGATTTACGCATGGAGTTGTTTTGCCCTCTACCTAAACAAAAAGGGATGGGGGTATTGGATGACAGTCTTCCCATGTCTTTCTGCAATGGAAGTGTGATGTGTTTGTCACAGTGTGGGAGGGGTGCTGTATTTACTGTAATTGTTCATAAATTTCTAAAGCTTTGACTATTTTCATGACAGTATAAGCATTTCTTCTGGAGTACAGTACCGTAGCTTGACTGTCAGATATGCATCTCTCTTCTACTCACAGTAGTTGTATTTCCTTTTATTTTTTAACCTAGCTAGGCTACTCTCATCATTTCAAAATGGATTTATGAAGTCAGAAGTCCTATGTTTTTTTATTGTTACCTATTTTATCTATTATTCCAACAATATATACTACCCAATCTGTTTCTTTGGGTGTTAATTCTGAAAATGCAAGTTTTTTTCTAGTGATAACTGATTGACTTTCAAATGCAGTCATATGCTTGCAAAACATATATACCTGCTTTCCAACGTGCTTTTGAAATGTCGGATATTAACATCAAAAAGCTGACCAGGGAAGAAAAATCCTTTGTTAAACAGAATTTGTTTTGTAATTTTTAAATGTGCTGTATAGGCTCAGTCCTGGCAGATCTGCAATCACTGGGTCTTCCCATTTTAACCATACTACTCCAAGGTACATGAGTGCTGCTGTCATTTTTCCACATTGAAAGGCAAAAACAGTCATCCCAAACTTACTGTATTTTGAAGCAAAGGCTAAAGCTGATAATTTTCTTTTCACTTTTCTTAATTTCTTAAAAGTATCTTTAATAATTTTTTAGGACTTCAATATTACATATTCTAGGAAAACCAAGCAGTGACTCCCCAAAAAATGGCACATGACCGTGAAGAGCCAGCCAATCATGAAACAGGAGAGTCTACTACACTACTTCAAGTTGGGGAGACTGCTCTTGCCCTTTAAGCTTTTCATTAATCATGCTTTGATATCAAAGGGCAGAAAAGAGGATCTGAGATTTCCCTAGATTGAAACAGTATCATGAAACTGCATGGTAGGAACATTCACCATTTGCATTTGGCATGAACACATCCATGGATATAAAATACCTTTACCCAAGTTGCAAATTTTTTGCCATTTGTCAGTTTGTTAGTTTTTTCTTCTTCATTCATTTATCTTCAAAATATGATATAAAGGATAAAATGTAGTTTTCAAACTTTGCTAATTGCTCCATTATTATTGCCTGCTTGGACAAGAGCTGGTGACTTGAAGTACAGGTCTAAGTGCATTACAATCTATTTTGTCAACAGTTCAGTTGAAGATTTCCTGGATTGCCACAATGAAAATGACACTGATGGGGCAGAGGCAGACAATTTAATGTGGGAGGAAGCAGTCAAGTCTAAACATGAAAGTAGACTATCTAGGTAAATTCACTATGCATTTGTTTCAGTTTCTTTGAAAAGAGAATCCTTGTACCTGATGGAAAAATACCAAGTTTTTGTTATATCTTTTGAATTTCCATTTTGATCTGGATTCTGCTCACAATATTTCTGGAATGGTAGCATTGCCTATCCCCAGTTCCAAGACACACTGACAGTAATACCAACCTCACCTCTGAAGCTCTGGCCTTGTCCAGTTAATCAAGTTTTGGCACCACAAGTTTGAAAGAAATCTTTTATGAGTTGCTCTCTCTTCAAAAAAGAAAGTGAGAAATATGAGAACAATTTCATATTTTTGGAATTTGTGACAAGGAGAATAAAAAAAAAAAAAATATAAGTGTTTTTCATACATTTCTAGTTCCAGCTGAGCCTGCTTATTACATTTAATTTGAAGAAGTACCAATGCAGATTACTAAGCAATCCAGAAAATTTTCAAGTAAGCAAGGAAACAAAACTCAGACAGAGCAAAAATATTTCTGTGGGCATTTCATATATTATTCTTTCTTTTTTTTTTTGCACAGGAGGACCAGCCCAAGGATCCACCCAAAGTTGTCAAGTTCACCTCTGCATATGCTAGTCATGTACAGTGTCACCTTCAACTGGACTGAAGATTCAAAATCTCAGCTACAATTGGGGTGTAAAAGGCATCTGGTTGATACTCCCAACCAGGATGGATTTATGCATGATTTTGAGTAACCTGGCAGAACCCAGAAAACCACATCAATACTGGAAAGATTGCTTGCCTTGCTTGCCATTTAATGGTTTACATCACAAAAGCAATTTTTATTGGCCAAATGTGTTTTGTGTATGAAGTTTTCTGAAAAGGAAGATGGTGTGATACCTGAACAGTATTGCCAACCAGCTTGTAACTGTACTGAAGCCTTTCATTTATATGTTTTAACATCAGCTATACCTGAAACTTTAGGTCTGAATTTTATTCCAGCTACTAAAAAGCATGAAAGAAATAATGGGACTATCATATTATGCACAATAAAGACAACAAGAATATAGGAACAATTTTTGGTGCACTCAGTGGAGCATGTGTCTTTTGTAAGCTTCAAATGAATCATAAGTTGAAGCAGGGTTCCTATATTTCTGGAAACTAAATTTTCACTTTTCCAGGACCAAATATTAAAATAACTTGCAGAACTTTTTTTTTTTTGGGGGGGGGGGGGGGGAGCTGTTACATTAAATTATGAAAATTTGTGAAAATTTCCATGAATTTTTCATGACTTGGTTAACACAACTTTTTGAATTGGAAAACTTTACCAGGCCCTGGAAAATATTTTTTCAAATTTCATGACTTTCTAGGTTTTCAATGATGGCAGGAACCCTTCTAAAGGTGTTTAAGTCATTTGTTTAATAGAGACATTGGTATGCCAAAGGAAGTGGAAGTTTGAAACTGCATGTTCAGGATGTTCAGATTGATAATTACAGATTATTTATTTGTAGTAACTGTACTGTGTAAGAAATAGCCATGCATCATCCTGATCTGTGATATCAAATTCAAGAATGCAGAGTGGCTCATATTCCCACAGAGAGTGCAGTCTGATTCAGCAGGGTTTTGTGTGCTCACTTTGATGATATACCCTTCAAACAGTAGACCTTGATTGTGTCTGCGCAATGAAAAATTTTAAACAGCTGTGGGTGGGTAGAATTAAAAAGGTTGGGAGAATTTATGAAATAGTGAGAGGACTTGGCCTAGCTTGAATATTCTACCTCCAGAAGTAGACCCTAATTCACATTTAAAAGATATCCTGTAAAAAATATGTTTCAAATAAATTTATGTTTAATACGGTGAAGTAGAATTTGGTGATAAAATTATTAAATCAATTCTTCAGATGCTCAAAATATATGCAATTAAAGTTTTCAGATTTTTAATTCAATTTTTGTGAACTTGGAGCAAGCTTGTGTTACATATATCCTACACTTGCACTGATCAAATGTGTTTTCTTAAACTTCTTGTGCAAATGATCGAAATATTTCTTTTCTTAGATTTGAATATGCCATGAGCAAGGGTGCCAGTGGAAAAACCAGCAAAATGGGAAGCTCCTTGTCAAAAATTGTTGAAAATTTGGAAGAAAATTTTTATATTATAGAAGAAAATTTAATTTCCAGTGTAAATTTTATTTGTGCTAAAAATACACATTTCCTAGCTATCATCATGTTTGGAGCCCTCGCCATGGTTAGTGGGACACAGAAATTTTCCAATCTTGAAATTTTCTATGAATGGGTTAAACCAAATCCCTGTGTTTCATTTTGAATAAGAGCAATTGTAACATCAGGACTTGATACTGTAAGCATTGCCCATCTGTGCTGAAACATTGATATCACTCCTTGAACAGTACTTCCTTCAGGTTCAGTATTTCATGACGTGCTTTGGGTCTGTGTTGCCACATTAATGTACCTTATGCCAACATCCCAAGGACCAAATATGACTTGAATAAAACTTTTGATTACATTTACTTCAAGCATTTAGCAATCCATGAGAACTCTTTTTTCAGCTCTCTTCCACTGATTTGGTTTACTCCTACACCTGATCCACAAGCTTGTTTATATGTGATATGTGCAGTACTTTATGTGCCCCCACCTGAGTGCCATTTAGAAACCAGCCTGGTAGTAAATGGTGCATGCTGGTGCATGCATGGTGCCTCTTAAATAAGAGACTGTGGCACTGCTTTGATGGGTCTCATATATGTCCTAGCATCCATCATTGTGCTCTTAGTTATGGAGGGATAATGCAGAATTAAGTTGTTGTCATAAGCAGGAGAAAATATATTCATGAGGAATTTTGTACCCTATTAGATATTTCACCCGAGTCCCCACCAAAAGGGAGGTTTGGTGGGGTAATTAAATTTTACCTGACTTCCTGCTTTACTCATTCAAGCATGCTACAAGAAACCACAAGCTTGATAAGAGAGAACTAGCAGAAGATTAAACAAAGGTGGAATGATTTGGTCCAGATGTGCCACTGTTTGTGAGGTGTGAAAGGCAAGCAGTGGGGCAACTTCTTATCTGTTTTTTTTTTTTTGACCTTCGTTCACTGAAGCAAAAAGGTGTGGACAGAGTTTTTATAGGCAGGGAAATTCAACATGTTTGTGCAAATTGCATGCATACAGTATGTGCACTTGCTTACTGTACAAACAGCACTGCTACACTTGAAGGGAATGTACTGAGCATATCCACAAAGATAGTTAGGGATATATAGCACTTTATATACATGAAGATCAGTACCAATTGGTTAAATTTTGATATGAATTGAAACAATTACTCCACTCTTATTGATCAATGTTTTTGGGGTACTGGTAGTTGTGTACTCAATCAATGGCATAAAAAGCCTTCTAGATGCATGGGGAAGCTAGACAGCAAGGGGGTACCCAAATTCATTTTTCTAAAAGCCTCCAGCTCCAATATTCATGGGTGGAGGTAGGGGGTGGGGGTATGGGATAGGAATGCAACCTTGCACACACAAGCTCTGAGGTGTTTTAATTCTCCATGGACCCCTGTGCATTGTCCACCCAGGTCCACCCTACTGCTACATAGAAGTCCCCAATAAGAATGAAGTTGTATGTAATTGTGGACTTTTGAAACTCAATTCAGCTTTGCTGAACTTCCACTGCAAAGATGCACTAGGCTGGTGTTCTTGTTCAAATCGGAGAAGGTATGTAGAACACAGCTTTTAAAATAGGGCTTCATTGTGATCCTTTTGAAGTCTGAAAACTATGTAAAAACTTGCTGCCCTTCAGAAAAAGTGGAATGTGATCTATTGAAAGTTTGACCATACATTTTCTATGGATGGATTTGTAAATTTCAAAAAGGAGGTGGACTAGTTCTTGTCAGCCTTTCAACCTGCAGGACAGTGTGTATGGTAAGTATCACCTTCTCCTTTCTCCCCCTCCTCCTCTCCTCCCCCCCATTTTGGTCCAGAATGCTAATAAAATATGCTAGGTGCATGCTAGATTCTATATCAGAATGAACAGCCCATTAATTGCAAACTCAAAATCATCAAAACAGCCACTGTTATTCTCATTCAAAAGAAATGGTAGGTAGGCTATACATCTGTGCTACAGGTCCTTGCTCCAGTGAATGCAATTTACAACACTACCATAACTGCCGTAAACCACTGGAAATAGATTTCTGTACATCCTGTAAATACCCCATCATTTTTCTGATCTAGCTCTGTAAGTGAATAGCTTGACCCAACTAGTCTTCAGACATATGTAAAGGTATAGGAAATATGTAATTCACTCATACCTCATAGTAATATTAAATGATTTTTGACAAAATTATAATAATTACTGGAACTCCTAAAAAGTCAATTGACAGAAATATTACATAAAAGAAAAGATGAAAATCAGGTAGAGTACCATATTCTCACTGGAATCTTGTACCAGCTGTTTCTTTTTATTGTTTTACACTTAAAATTTCCCATCAACATGCCATTATACATTTTTTGATCAACAAGCATGATAGTGGAAAGCACTTATTTTTAACAATAGTAGACACTATGATTAATTCCCAAACAAAACATAACTCTCCTATTTTGCATGTTGTTATGAATTCACTTCAAAAATGATACAAAAACTTGTTTTTTTTTCTAAAAAAAAGTTTATATTTCAAGTGATATGAAAACTACTACCATCTTTGTAAATGAAGTTTTAAAATGTAGGAATCCGCGGCTTTCATGCAACTTTCATGATATATCTTGCATCATAGTTTGGGTCTACAAGTTCATTTTTTGTCACTGATATCATGACATGAAATTCCCATCTCAATGTACTTTTCTGGGTGGCCTTTCCACTCCTATACTTGCACTCCTGTCACTATCCTAACATGATGACACCGGCCGTCTTCCCCAGTCTCAGAATATTGCATTAAGTAAATATTGACAGTCATACGAAGCAAGTTTGAATAGTTGAATTCTCTAGGCAATCAGCTTGCAGTGGAGATGTAGTTCTCAAAGCCACCATACAGACCTGGCCTGCACTTTCTTCTTTAAAGAGAAGACATCAATTTTCCTTCCAGCCTAACAAGAAGATAATGGTAGGTTCCCATGCATGAGTTCTGCCATAGAGTAGGTATTGTAGGTGATTTTTTTCCAGAAAGTTGATGCAGTTTCTGTAGTGCTAGTGCCTTCAAGGATACAAAGAAGAGCATAATATAAATAAGTAATATGTCACATGTAGTAACAACCTTTTAGTTTGAGTAAACTGTTGAAAATGTTGTACTCTCGAAGGTTATATTACTCTGGTATGATATTTTAATTTACTTCATGCTATGTACATATAGCCAAACTGAAGATTCTTGTGACAGGCAGAGGCTACTGAGCTGTTACATGACTGACACAGGCCTTGATTAATATGATGTTTATTTCATATGATGTTAATTAAAATGCAAAAACGTTAGCATATGAAACATGAGAGATGTACGCTAGCTTGTGAAGGGAATCTGTTTCAAAAAATATGGATACTCATGTGGATTAGTTATGAGAGAGTAACCTTTGTACTGTAATAAGTGACTGCTCTTCCATTGACCAATTCAGAAGAAGCAGTAGGGAGCTAATGCTTTCATTACAACAGGCAGTTGCATGCACTGCAATTGTTCTGTTTTATTAAACATGACAGCTACTTGACAGGGTTAGTCTCTTAGCAACAAAAGTTTGTGTGCTTTTTGAGGAGCTAAAGATGTTAGCCATATTTTACCAGAACTGGCTGGAACCATCTGGAATGAAGAGATTCACCCTTTAAAGAAGCCTAGCAGTGGCAAACATAGTTTGACGAAAAACTTTGTCATGTGGGGTCCTAATTTGGAGGGTAAGGGGGAGGGGGCTTTAAATGATTGATAGACTTATATTCAGTTACACTTCGGGTATCAGTGGAGAGAAGTTCTAATTGCCACCCCCATTCCCTAGTTAACAGGGCTGCATGTGTATTCTGTTACATGTAGAGAATTTCATTAGGCCATTTAACTGACGACATAGACCTGTTTGAGGGCTACTTAATACCCTGATGTTTTAAAATGAGGTTAGGTAATGGATTATAGCAAGCACCCTGAAAAGTCTTAAAATCTTTGGTCTAGTAAACTAAGTTCTCCTGAGGTTGGGTGTGGAAGGACTGTTTCAGACAACCATCATGGCAAGACTATCCCTAGATGCAATTTGCTGTCACGTGTCAATTATGCATTCAGTGGAAATTGTTGGCATTATTACAACAGTACTGAGCTGGTTGGATAGCATTCTTATCCTTTGAACATGGTCAGTCCAATTTATTTTTAATCATACTGTATATAATGCTTTCATCAAGCAACCCCTTCCTAAACTTTTGTGCACCACACAACTAGTCTTTTTTGATTTTGTCCTAATTTAGGGGGTGAAAAGCCAATTGTCGAGCTAGCTAGGCCATCATATGTGATCAGAGTGTAGACTGAAATCTGTCAATTCACACAAGTCTTTCTAATTGTGGGATATATTTTACTATAACACGTTGTAACTCAATTGTAGGACAAAGAGTGTTGTGCTTGAGGTAATTTCATACTGGCAATGACTAAATTTTTGTCCCTTTCACAGCTGTTTAAGATATATCAGCCTTAATTAGAAGGTGTATCCCGGTAGAAACTATTGTAGCATTAATTATACACTCAATAAAATAACAAGGATCCACATGCAACGTGATGGAAGTTGAATTTGTTTCTTTCTGTACTGTATCGGACCTTGGGAATTTGTGCCCATAATCTTGGGAAAATTTCTCCCTTGTTCAATTTTGTATGGCATATACAGGTAAGTAATACTACACATCGCCAAGCAAAGGATTTTTCGCAGAATTACTGTCAACGTCTACTAATTGCCATCGTATTTGTTCTTATCTCTTTTCCTTACCTTCTCGCAGCTTCAAACATCACAAATTACTCCTTAATTAAAGTTGATAAAGCGTTCCCTGGATGTCGTGCCGTCAATCTAATGTTAATTTTGGGAAAAGTTGCCCTCCGTCGCCGACTTCTCTTGTTATTGCCGACGATTGTTCGTTGTATGTGGTATTTGCAAATGTCTTGCAGAAATCCACATCACCCGAATGAGTACCGTCTACTACTTCCATGCTTCAACTTCCCTCCGTCGATTGCACGAACATTTTTCACGGGCTAAGGAGTGTGATGGCGCTGTAACAGTTTTTGATGCGCGAAGGAGAACAGAACAATTCTAAAAAGATGCTGCCGCCCCCGTTTCTCTCCACGATACAGTGTCTTTAAGCAGTATATACTGTCATGTTGCACGGACGGTAATGGGACACCAAAGCTTTGACATGAAAAAAGTTGCACTTTATTGTGTTATGTTTTTACATGTATGGAAAGCTTTCATATGTTTTATTTAATATTTGCATTATTAAAATGAAGGCATTGCGTACATTATGTCATTTAGCTCTCAATGAGTTTGACCATTAATTCATGCTTAGCTTAGCGACTACATTGGAGCCGAGTTCATGGGTTTCACGTGTTAACGAAAACCGAAATTTTGGTGTCCCACCTTATCGTTTACACGTGAACCGTGTTGAGTGCTTGTAACAAACTGAAAAATGTGGGACAAAAC
Source organism: Holothuria scabra (assembly GCA_037179385.1). Lineage (NCBI taxonomy): Eukaryota > Metazoa > Echinodermata > Holothuroidea > Aspidochirotida > Holothuriidae > Holothuria > Holothuria scabra. Next base: position 56,873,957 of record CM074184.1, read on the forward strand.
CGTAATGCCGGCGTTGAAACATGGCTTAAGTTTCCACTACCTATTTGGAGTCTGGATTTAGAAAGAATAAGTAATTAAACATGTATAAGTTTTGGGTATGTCTCAAGTTCCACTTGTAATGGTGTCCGGCGTTATACACAAGACCATAAAAATTGCAATAACCAAAATCACCACATAATTTTTTCACTGATTTTAGTGTACCAACGGTAATGAACAAAGTATGGAAGGACATCAGTGTATCCCATAAGCTGCATGACATCATATGGTATAAAATTCTAAAATTTGGTTTTAGCGTCCTCAGTGTTCATTAAGTTTACATGTGAAACAAAAAATGCCATTTTAATACAACATTTGTATTCCGTATGCAATTTAATACAAGATTCTTAATTTCCGTAGTGCAAGACTCTAATTTCAGTGTATTTACTATATAAGGAGTGATATTATCTTTAAGTTGGCAAATAACTTCTTCTGCTCATGCTTGAGCGGCAACTTGAGCGGCAATTCCAATTTTTACCCAAAATGTCATAAATTGGTCCTCAGGCTCATTTAGAAAAGTAGCCACGTAGCCTACATTTGAAAAAAACGCAATTCAGGCGGGAAATCCGACGCCGTATATATACTAGGATAACAGGCACTGACCATACTGTCTGACATCATATTGGTGCGATGGTGTATCACGATAATAGTAAAATTTAGAGTAACAATTAAGCAACTTGAAAATGCCCATCTCAGTGGCGGAGCTAGGGGTTTCGGTCAGAGGGGGCGAAAATGGTCTGCAGGGCGCTTCGAAGGAGTAAATACCCTGAGCCTGCGCACGATCGAAGCCACGGCTTTTCATATTTTCCATTAATTTGATTTTCACCTGGTAGAAGACTACTTTAACATTTCTCCTCAGCAAGTTTTTCTATTAAAACATGTTAAAATTTCTATCCATGGGCCTCCGCTGAAGAAAATTCGGGGGGTGGGGGGTGTTAGTAAATTCTTGTGGGGGGGGGGGAAGCTCCGCGCCACCATGAGTTGGCGCGGAGCGCAAGAAAATTTTGGCCTAAAATGCCGCTCAGATCGCTGGAAATGACAATGCTAAAGCCTATTTACCGCATATAAATAGGGAAAACACTGAGTGAACTGTTAAGAAATATTGATGTTAATTCTTCTTCGTCTTTTTCTTTATGTTTTCTTCGTTTTTTTTTCAGTTTTTTCTTATTCATTTTCCAGGGGAGGGAAAGTTCCCCCCCTTGCCCCTACCTGCGGACGCGCATGTTTCTATCCTTCTCTTCCACATTCTAGTATGAAGGCAGTCATTATATTCTGTGTGTTATTGTCAGGTCTCGATTTAAGATTTTAATGTAATAATCGGCTACTTTTTGAAGGTAAAGATTAAACCTGCTAGAGCTAAATAGCAAGCAATCTTACAGAGGGAAAAAGTATGGAAAGTAATCACCGTTAGGTGTACATTTTTGGCACCTGGAAATCAAGATAAGTACAGGAGGAAACATTAAATGAGGTAATTTACATCATGCGACCACTCTTAAATAGCCATTAATTAAGTACATTAAAAGAAATAGCCAAGACAAGAGGTCTGCTTGGCTTTCTAGATACCGAATTCATAATAAATAAAAGTAGCCTAAACTTAAGCTTTTTTGGTGCAATGTTCTGGCATTTTAGACCACGGAAGTATAGAAATAAGCATTTTCGTAGAATTATCGTGCAGTGTCAGAAATAGCCATTTATTATGATAATGATAACTTGAAGGAAAGCAAAATGAAAACTACTCATTACAACTCTTAAATCATTACCACTATGATAACAGTTCTATTTTATTATAACCTGAATGTTCTCTTCAAATGATTTTGAAAACGTCTTTTTATTGTCTATGTTGACAATTATCCCCGACAACAAGAGGGCTATTTTCGCTACAATTATTGCTGCGCCCTTTGCAACATCTTTTACTGGCCGGGAGGGTTAATTTAGTGTCGTTCTGTGTATTCTGTAAGCTTATAATCACGCTTGGTGTGAAAGCTATGAACTTAGCACAGCGACAACATTCATTAGTGCGTATAAAGCATGAAGATACGTTTGGGGCAAAACCTATCCCTATATTACAGGAGATGACCTTTTTCATCAGAATGAAGTGCAGTTAGTACATTTATTGGTGGCTGTTTGAGCATTTTGTTATCTGGGCCTTAAAACAACGCTATTAAATTTTGTCTTTTGCCAAAAATGGTGCAAGAGTAGAGTATGTTGAAAACCCCAAAAGGGCGCCGACAGACGATTTTGGTCCGTCAGGGGGGGCGACCGCCCCCCTGACCATATGGCAGCTCCGCCACTGGCCCATCTCAGTATACTACTGTCATGCTGATCAGCCCCATCCCTTTTAAATTCCATCGCTGAGCTTCTAACGCACGTGAAAAACATATTCGTACAAACTTGAAAGCAAAGAGCAGGATATGCTCACAGATGCTTGAAAGTCATTCATTTACCACAGGATAAAAATAAGATCTTGCGCACACTGTACTGGCACAAAACAACTGATCTGGCAACTGTGAGAGGATGTTAGTTACACATAGCAACAGGCTCTCGCGCTTGCAGTCTGTGTGGTATACGTATACGGTAGACGTGACGCGCAACGCATGACAACATGTACTTTCTTTGTGTGTGCGGGATCCGCGAATCCGGAAAGATCTTAGCTGCTGGAGGCTGAATTATTCTGCGAAGTTAGCACTGCATGGTATAATTTACTTTGAAAGCTGTAGTAGTTGTTTCTGTCATTGTTATGCATTCAAAGAAACCCGCATTAACATGAAGTAAACCAGCCTAAATTAAGTTACGTCGTCCCACGTTGTGTTAGCCTAAGCAGCCTACCAAGTTAGTAGTACTACAGTAGGCTAGACCTAACGTTAGGCCTACAATCTTGGACAAAACTCCGTGGGACAGACATTCTTGCTCCCCTTCGCAATATTGACCACAGTTAGCCTATTCACAGCATACAGTCTTTCAGTTCAACATTGAAAGGGGGAGCGGGGGAGGGGGGATTCATGTAAGCCTTTGAACTGAAATTCAAGAATATGGCAAAGTGTCCCAACAGTTTTGTCCAAGATTGTCTGAGAATTTCGAGAAGTTAGAACTACTTGCGTCTCACAGTAGAAAGTGTCACTTTGTCTTGATGGGTTGATTTGCAAAAGGGAATAAGTTTAAGCCTCTGATTGTTCAGGTATCTGTTCTCAACAGTGATCTGTTTTTAGTTTACACTGTCTTAGCAGGTAAAAATAAAAAGAATATTGAAAAGATGTTGGTATTTATGTATTTAAATTTGTTCAAAACAGTGACATATTACCTGATAAGTGCATTCTAGAGAACAGAGGCAATGTTGTATACTGCCTATCACTTCATTTAGTAAAGTAATTTACCGTCTTCTCTCAAGAAAAAAATAACATAACATAACAGGTTGAAGGGCAAAGGAGGGCCAAGGCCCCATAAGATGCCCTGAAGTCCAAGCCCTAATCAAAGTCAAACCACCAAAGCTTGACAACAGCCCCAAACAATCAGATTCTACCACAGCCATGGAAAAACCTGTCAATGTTAACCTTAAAGCAGTGAACTGAGGGGGAGTTAACTACCCAATCTGGTAGACAATTCCACTCGTTGACAACTCTATGGGAGAAACTAAACTTCCTAATGTCAAGCCTTGCAAAAGGCTTTTCAAGCTTTTTACAATGCCCACGCACGGGAGAATTACCTTGAACCCTTAAATAACTACAAGTCAGAAGGGGATTCCTTTCACAAAGGAACTTGAAAACCTGGAGCATGTCTCCCCTAATCATTCTCAGCTCCAAGGTGGTACAGTAAGCCCAAGATGTTTAAGCCTAGCATGATAAGGCAAATTTCTCACCTCAGGAATGAGGCGAGTGGCTCTCTCTGAACCTGCTCTAAAAGAAACTTGTTCTTTTCATAGAAGGGACTCCAAGCCTAAGCTGCATAGTCAAGATGGGGGTCTTACTAACTGCTTATACAAATTAAGCACAATATCTTTACTAAAATTGATGAAATTCTTCTTGATCAATCCAAGCACTCTATTAGCCTTTACAGCGGTGGCTGCACACTGCCTTGATGACTTTAAATCCCCAGTAATTACAACACCCAGATCTTTCTCAGAGGTGACATTACTTAAAACACAACCATTCATGTTATAATCATAGCTAAAACTTTTGGGACCAAAATGAAGGACCTTACACTTATCTGCATTAAAAGACATTTGCCAGGTCTGAGATCAAGAAAATAACCTATCCAGATCTTTCTGCAGCAGCAAGGCATCATCCAAAATGCTAATCTTCCTATAAAGCTTAGTATCATCCAAATATGCCATATGTATGAGAACTTGACGAGACTGGCAGTGAAAGATAAGCTTAAAGGCCCAGTCCTCTCACCCCAAACAGTACCAATTCTCCTACCCTTCTTACTGAAGCCCCTCCCACAATTGTCTGAAATTCGTCTTCATCCAGACACAATCTCAGTTAATTGCTTCAGAAAGAGTATACAAAAACTCAATTTATAAAATCAAAACACTCTCAGTACCGGTCATGCTGTGTAATATAAGGTTTGACACTCTGCATTGTTTGAATCAGCTGTCAATCAAAGAGCTGGGCCAATTAAGAGTTTCGGTACCCGGGTACGAAAATTGTAATTTGGGGTGACAGGTTTGGCCCTTTAATCAAACGGCCTACCATTTATTTTGAAAGCAAATTTGGAAGCAAAACGCAATGAAATTGCTTTGGTTTAAAGAGCGAAAAAAGCATGCGTAAACAGTTTCATGTAACATGAAAAATGGAGTCACAGGGGTGCAATTTGCTTCAAAATATGCCAAAAACCAGCTCTAACTAAAGATCTACCATCATTGGAAATTTTTCAGCAGTACTGTTTCTGATATTACCAAATACCATGTACAGGGTGTATACCACTCAAGAAGGCTCAGGTGAAAAGTAGGCCTATTTGGATTGGGAGGTACTCAGGGCGACTAGGAAGAAACGTAAGTGTTGGCGACATTATAAGGCCAGCAAGGATTCTGATGACTTAAGTGCCTACAAGAGTCAAGAGGTCTTAGTTAAAAATTTGGTTAAGGACACTGAAGCTAGGTTTGAAAAAAAGTTGGCAAGTGAGGTTAAGATTAACCCAAAATCTTTCCATGCCTATGTTAGGTCTAAGCAGCATGTTAAGAAGGGGGTTGGGCCACTTCATGATGTGAATGGTTCATTAGTTAGTGATCATCAGGGTATGGCTAATTTGTTAAATGATTATTTTGTATCTGTTTTTACCAAGGAGTCATCTGTCATGGGGATTTGTAGGGGTTCTGATATCCCTTCTTCAATAAGTGACATTGTGTTCTCTGAGGAGCTGGTTCTGAAAAAATTAAAGAGTTTAAAGACAAGTAAGGCTCCTGGGCCATCTGGCCATCCTTCATGAATACTCTGAGGTTTTATCAGTTCCACTATCAATTATTTTTCAGAAATGTCTTGACTCAAATTTTGTTCCTACTGACTGGCAGGTTGCTAATGTCACTCCAATTTTTAAAAAGGGGGATCGGAGTTCACCTTGTAATTACAGGCCAGTCAGTTTAACTAGTGTTGTGTGCAAAATTATGGAATCCTTAATCAAGGACTGTTTGCTAAAGAATCTCTTAGATAATGGGTTACTCAATCTAACTCAGCATGGTTTCCTACCCAGTAGATCTTGTGTTACAAATTTGCTAAGCTTTCTTGAGGATGTTTCTTTGTCTCTCGATTCAGGTTCCAGTGTGGATGTCATTTTGCCTTGACTTCCAAAAAGCTTTTGACAAAGTACCTCTAGGTAGACTCATGGTAAAAGTGCATAGGTTAGGCATCATAGGCAAGTGTGCTCAGTGGATCAATTTGTGGCTCAATGGTAGGTCTCAGAGAGTTGTTGTCAATGGAAATTTTTCTTCCTGGAAAGAAGTCTCAAGTGGTGTACCACAAGGTTCTGTTCTTGGCCCACTTCTTTTCTTAATTTTCATAAATGATATTGATAGCTCTATCACTTCCAGTATAAGTAAGTTTGCTGATGATACGAAGCTCTATAGGAAAGTTGGAGGAAAGGATGATTCCTAATTGCTTCAGAAAGATCTGGATAGGTTATTTTCATGGTCTCAGACTTGGCAAATGTCTTTTAATGCTGATAAGTGCAAAGTCCTCCACTTTGGTTCTAAGAATCCCCACCATGATTATACTATGAATGGTACTAATTTGAACAAAGTGACTTCTGAGAAAGACCTTGGTGTAGTTATTATGGGAGATTTAAAGTCATCTAGGCAGTGTGCAGCTACTGCTGCAAGGGCAAATAGGGTGCTTGGGTTGATCAGGAGGAATTTTAAGAGTTTTAGTAAAGAAATTGTGCTAAATTTGTATAAGCAGCTGGTTCGACCCCATCTCGACTATCCTGCACAAGCCTGGAGTCCCTTCTTTGAAAAGGACAAATTGCTTTTAGAGCAAGTTCAGAAGAGAGCTACCTGACTCATACCTGAGGTTAAAAATCTACCTTATTCCCAAAGGCTTAAGCTGCTTGGGCTTACCACTTTGGAGCTGAGAAGGATTAGGGGGGACATGCTCCAGGTATACAAATTTCTATCTGAAGGGAATCTTTTGTTAGCTTGCAGTTATTTAAAGGTCCAAAGTAATCCTCTGGGTTAGAGGCCATTGCAAAAAGCTTGAAAAGTCTTTTGCTAGACTTGACATGAGGAAGTTCAGTTTCTCTCATAGGGTTGTTAGTGAGTGGAATAGCCTGCCTGAGTGGGTTGTTAACTCCACATCAGTGCACCGTTTTAAGGTTAATATTGACAAGTTTTTCCATGACTGTGGTAGAATCTAATCTTTCTGGGCTCTTTAGGTGTTGGTGGTTTGCTTTGTTTTGGGTTTTTTTTTTATTACAAGGCATCTTATGGGGCCTTTACAGCCCTCCTTTGCCCTTTAACCTGTTATGTTATGTTATTATAACTAAAAGCTTGGCTCTCAGATGTGCTTTTAACATTTCATGGTAGATCGTAGCGCTCTTTTAGTTAACAGGTTAATATCTTGTCTTCTAACCACCAGTTTGCAATAGGAGTCAGACTTTTCTATTCGTGGAAGAAATTGTTTTGCCTATATGTATATATATAGTATATCTATCGGAATAGAACATATCCTGGCAATAACCTGGGTCTAAAAAATATTCAAAAGTCTCCTTCCATATTTCAAATGTTAAATCATTGGCTCTAAAATTGTCTCCTCCAAGTTTTAACATGTTTTTTAATTGAGTTTGCATCTGGATTATGAGATGGAATTGGTAGGCATTCTGCAGGTACCCCTGCCCATGCATGGCTTACGAGCTGCAAATTCCCCTCAAATACCTGCAACAGTCTTTTCTTTATTATCGTCTTGACTCTAAATAAATGTAAACAAATGAATCAAACAACACATTAAAACAACTCTTTATGCTACAGTAGGCTACAGTACTTCCATTATGCTAAAATCCTCAGATCTATAAGCCTCCGAAAAACTTTTCAGAAAAAGTTGGCCAAAAAAATTAACCATCATCTTTTGAATTTGTTCATGTAAATAATACACATGGAGCTCAGACAATCTTGGACAAAACTCTTTGGGACAGCCCCGCTCCCCTTTGCAATGTTGACCACAGCCTATTCACGGCATACAGTCACTCTTTCAGCTCAACATTGAAAAGGGGAGAGGGGGAGGGGGATTCTTGTAAGCCTTTGAACTGAAATTCAAGAATATTATGGCAAAGTGTCCCAACAGTTTTGTCCAAGATTGTAGGCCTAGGTCTAGGAAAAGTAAGTTAGGCCTAAGGCTTAACCTTACAACTCAAGTTAATTACCTAGGTCTAACCTACTTAGCCTAGCCTAGATTATACTAGGCCTAGGCCTGGACCGTTCATTACAAAAAAAAAAGAAGTTGCTAGCCCCATCCTACTGGGCGTGATGGACGATTTCTAGCTCAAAGGCCCTATATAGCCTGTATAGTTGCAGGTTGGGCGTGCCGACTACAGAGTAGTATGGACTGTAACTTAACTTTATACACTGAGAACAGAAAGAGAACTTCAACACAAAGAAGGTCTGTGTGCAACTGATTTTATTCCCTCTAATGCAAACTCTCTATGCATGGAACTCAGTACATACAGTAACTTATTGAGTACAGGTGAATGCAATGTGCATAACTAAATAAGTTTACATATTAAAGAATACAACCTTTCAACAACAAAGGTACAAGTACGGTAAATAATAAACTGATGCTTCCAAGGTACATACTGTAACTCTACAAGCCCTTTGACATATACAAACTACAGTAGGGCCTGTCACTTAATTCCTTCTTCTAAACTTTATTCAAAAACTCCAAGAGGCCAAGACAGGCATCACAGAGCATACAGAAAGCCAACGAGGGGAACACAACCAAAACAAAAAAATGCAACTGGAGATAAAATGGTATTAACGCCAAGCTGGCAATATGAATGGCTATGATTAATATAGCCTAGGCTTGGCATTTAGGAACTTAGGCAGTTTCTTCTTCTTCTCGGATACTGGCAGTGCTCTAAAAGTAGAGCATATGAGCCATAGGTGTGCAGGGAGGGGATATGCACTAATTGAAATCTAAATTAAGTTTAAACATATTTATACTGTTTGTTCTGACAGTCCCTTCAGGGAACTTGTTCCACTCCTATATAGTTCTAGGAAAAAGGGAGTATTTGCAGGCATTAATATACGACAAGCAGGTTGTTGGAAGTTTTGCGTGTTAATTCTCTGAAGGCCTTGCAGTGTCACTGGTTTTAGGAAGTTTTCTTTAGGTACGTCAATGAGATTTTGATTGATTTTATACAGTAGGGTTAATGTGGAGGGAGATCTCCTGTTTTGCAAGGTCGTCCAGTTAAGATCTTGGGGGAGTTTGGTGACTGTTCCTTCCGTTTTACTGTTTGAAAAACCAGTTTTGATTTGAAAACCTGTTAAAACTGGTTCCATTTGATGGTGTCTAGAATTTTGGAGAAACCCAAAAACTGGTTTATAGGAAAAACTGGTCAGTAACTCAATCGTGATTTTTTTTCCATTTCAAATTTTACTTTAATACTTAGGCATTCCACACTTTTTTAATGGAAAGTCCCTACTTATTGCTGGTGTATTGAAGGATTTGTCGAAAAACTTGAGTTTTCGTTTAACTTTTGACAAACAGTTGTTCAAATTCTTACTCGAAATAATTTGCAGTTAGCACAGTGGTGGTTCCACTAGCCCTATGGTCTATGGATTAGCCTTGCAATCATTACAATCAATATCTCAATGAGAGCAAAATAAAATCTAGCAACATAATGATCACATGCTTCTTATCAATTTCTGTTACTCCCCCTTGTACTGTACCAACCTCATTTTGTTTCAGCCTAGAACTCTCTAATACCATGTGGACTGGTTTTCATACACCATTGCACAAGTGTTCATGAACATGAAGGATTCATCATAAATCGCATTATTAGCTCCATAGGCTTGGCTGTACAGTATGATATGCAGGACAACAGCATGCAGTCTTCGACAGTAGAACACACTGGCGTTCACACTAGTGTTACTTGAAGTTACTGTACTGTACCTGTACTGTTATGTTGTTTGAAGGGCTGTGTGTGTGTTATGCATATGGTCAGAGTAGATTTTGAAAAAACTGGTTTTGATTCAAAAACCATGTTTTTAAACCAGTTTCCAATTCTTTAATAACTGTCACAGCCTTTGTGGAAACAGCAAGATACAGTAGCCTATCAGCTTTCAGTCAGTGTATCAGAGGGTACAGTACTGTAGCCTATCAGCTTTTGATCAGTCAGTGTACTCAGAGGGTCGGCGTCAATGAATGTGACAATGAAAATATGGACCTTCGTAGGCTGCCTGACATCAAGCAAACTTTGCATTCCTTTTAGTGCACTCCTTGACCTTGACAATCTAAATTTCAATGCCTTTGACTTACCTGTATAGTGTTTCTCACATTTCACACACATTACTGTACAGTAAGTACCTTAGGCCAAATTAGTGATCAGACCTCTATATCCCTTTTTTCTTTTAGCTATAGCCTTTGTTGAAAAAATGAACCTTGGATAAAAAGTTATTTTGTACAGTATGCACTCAATCATTTTTCCAGTTGCTAAATAGAGTAAGAATGGAGTAGGGGAAACAAGGCAGTGAGCCTTAACTGGAAAAAAGGCCAATTTCTGACTGGACTTAAACCAATAGGTCAGGAACTGTGCCATTAAACCCTGTTTAAGCTAACCTTACCCTGTCCTAAGAAGTTTACTCCAAAAAATGTGCTCTTCTTTCCATAGGAAAAGTTTCTTTTGTCATAATAATACATCTGTATTTCGTAGTGATAATGCACAGTGCACTTCTAGACCTTTTTTTAAGTGAAAAAAGAGAAGAAAAAAAGGTTATCCACTGGGCAGTGTACTGATACGTACTGTACAGTAACAGGCTTACAGCATAAGGTTGATTAAACCTGTGCTTCAGTTCTTATCCAACCTCACTGACTTCCAGTAAGACTGTGTACATCAACAATTTAATTCATTTGCTGGTGTACAAAACTTTCCATTACCAGACTGCTGAAGAAATTACCAAAATGATTCAACTTAGTGAACATCTGACAAAAATGTTTCTGTTTCACATACTTTACTCCTCTTTGCCTCATTTGAGCCTTATAAAATATGGAACAGTTTTACTCAATGTGCAAAACAGTGGTTTAAAATACTCAGTCCTCAAGACCCATTTGTTTCATGTCACTAATCAGCAGTAATGTCTGTTGTTTAAGTGCTTAGTTGAGCAACGTCATTTATTAATTGATTGATACAGCATCTGCAATACTTAGTGGACATGATGGGTTAGTTGACCAACTTGTTACGGTACCATTATGATATTAAAAAAGTGTGGTACCAGCACATACGTACACTGTACCAGTCATATTTTTAAATTTGACAGTTTCTTTGTAAGTTTTTCTGGAAATCAATTAATTTTTAGGTACAGTAATGTCATCAATGTGCAAGAATTTTGTGACATGTACAATATTTCCCAAATGTTTTGTTTGAAAGATCATGTACAGTACCAGTGGTACAGTGTTTTTTGACACATTCACAAACGTTTCCTAAAATGAAGTACATACTGTACTACTACTGCAGGCAATGCAAGGCAGGAATTAGTTTTCAGCTCATACTGTAAGGGCACATTTTTAACCAGTTGATTAGCCAATATTTGCCTTCAAAATGCCTGCATGCCCTGCATTAATGGTCTAAATTTCATTTTTATGACTCCACTGTGGGGGTATTTTTGCATGTTTCAGGGTGTATTATTGCCCTATATATAGCCCCCCCCTTAATCCATACATTAATGTCCTCGGTAAATGGCAAATATTTTGTTTGAAAATTAAGTGAGGCTTAAATAAAGATCCTGTTTTTTGCACAAACTGTTTAACATCCTCACTGTGCAGGTTAAAGTCTACAGTATTATGCAGGACAAAAGTCCTTATAGCCCTATGAAACAATATATTTTGAACAAGTACTGTACAGAAGTTATTATCAGTCAATTGAAATAGCTTTAGCTTAGAGTGAACTGAAGGGTTGTAATTTAACATAGCCTCATATTAAATCCTGTGATTTTTGTCACCATATTGAATGTCTTTTCCCATTTATTATTAAAATTGGATATGACGATGTGGTGTTTGATAATAAAAGTGCTGTGAATGTACACAAGAATTATACTTAAAGCAATCATTGAGAAGGGAAATTACATGAATAAGCAAGTTGGGTGATCATTTTGGTGGCTATGAACATGCACACATCCGCCAAATTGTTGGGATAAACAAACCAACCCAGTAGTACCTATGTACAGCATGTATTACAAAACTTCTTAAAATCATTCTTTCCATCCATAAAATTAGAAGGATTTTCACGTATGGTTTGGTGAAGTGGATTGTGTCTATATGATCTTTTTGGTGTAAAAATTTGCATTTTAATCTGCTGTCAAGTAGGACCGAGACCCCAATTTCCATTTGAGTTTGAATTAGTAGGACCGAGACCCCAATTTCCATTTGAGTTTGAATTATGGAACTCACTTATTAATTAATATTCATGTCATAATCTGTGATATTCTGATTACATTTTACAGGTGTTGCAGAGTAGTGAGGATTGTGGCATGGTAATTCCCATATTCAAAGGAAAAGGCTTCCCAGTGTAATTTGCAATCATGTCTAAAGTTCTTGAATTGAAAGCCAAGCGCACTGAAGCTGTGCCCCCAAGGAGCCTCTTTGGGACAACAACTGAAATAAAAGATGAACAAGCAATGCTAGAAGCTAAAAAACTGAAGACTCCAGAAAAACCAGTCAAACCAGACAAATTGGCTCCTTATAAGCCAAATAATGCTGATGAATTAATTAAAAATGAAAAAATTAAGTACAGTGATCAGATAGAGAAAACAGCATTGGCCGATGGAAAATTGAAAGAAGCAGAGTTGAAGGCCTTGAATTTCCGACCAGATTCGAACACAGTCCAGACAAGTTCCATTCCCAAGGATGCTCTGACATTTGAGCCAAAGAGAAATTATTCTCCTTACAAACACGATATTAAGTTACAGTCTAGAGATATTGCTCTAGCAGAACAGTACAACCGTTTGGGCTTGGAACTTAGAAATGACTTAAATTATGACCACTACAGGAAGGCTCCACCATCAAATGAAAATTATCAAGTATTAGGAAATGCTCTTGGGAAGGGTGGACTATTCACTTATAAAGGTGAAATGTTTTCAACTGTTCAACCTGGTTCAAAAAGCAGTGTTTCATCTAGGAGGTCTAAATCAAACCCTTCCACTCCTAGGGCACCCAGTGTCCCCATCCCAGCCAATATCAGACATACCTATGGGGATTCTGTCTGTAATGAAGTTATAGAGGATGCAAAAATACTGGTGAAAGAAGGCATGTCACCTGCAGAATCACAGGGAACACCATCCCAGTCTAAGTCGAGGACACCAAGAAGTAAAAAGGAAAAATGTGAGCAAGAAATGGAAGATTCCTTTTATGATGACTTGGGGAATGCTCTTAGACAGAATATCTTCAATGGGGTGTCATACAGTCACCTGAAAAGCTTAAATACTAGTTCATACACAGCAGATATTGCAAAAAGAACAACCGAGACCTACCCGCCAAAGTTTGCCGTCCAACGTAATGCTGACAGTAAGTAAAAGTCTGTTATTCATGATGTCATTGCAGTAGAATTGCACAGTACTCTACAGTAGACTGAAATTTTGCTATATTTGACAGGCTTAGCCTCCAAATTCCTTTATGTCCTGTCTTCACCTGTAAAATATCTCCTGGTGAATGCTTTGCCAAAATGAGTCATAGTTCAGACCATCTAGCATTGGGCAAGCATGAAACATCAAATATTCATGCATACTGTAGGGGATGGACAGCTTTGAAAAAAATATGTACTGTTGGCAGGGATTCCAACAGGGTCATGTGATTGGGGTAGTAAGTAGGCCTACTCTAGGAAATACAGTATTCTTACAGAGGAGAGTGCCATTTTTCATTTGGCAGGGCTATAACCTTTATTTTTTGGCAAAGATTACCTCCCAAATTACTGCAAATGCCCTTTCTGTGCCTGTAAGAGTTTTTTCCTCTTTGTATTTGCACCTCCCCCCATCCCCAACAAACCCTTCCCAGGATAAATTCCTGTTGACAACTACAGTACTGAAATTTCAACAGGTTTGGCTATGTTCCAATTGCCTGTTGGAGTGATGAAAGTCAACATGCATCAACAGGTGAAAATGAAAAAAGCTATTAAGAGGTCCTTGTTGGTACCTGTTAAAATCCTGTTCAAACCTGTTGATTTCATTTCCAGTTACCTGTTGTACCTGTTAAAACCTGTTCATTAGGTTTCAACTGGGATTTTCTCCTGGGTTCATACTGTATATTTCCTCTTGTAGCTGTGTCAATTGACCGTATACAGGTAAACCTTTTTGGTGCATGACAGTGATCCAGAATGTTTGTTTTCATGCACCAGAAATGCCTGCCACAAATCTGGCCATGTTTTGGGAAGGGTGATCTTTACATTTTACAGTATGTCAATTGTCCAGGTCTACTGTCTGTTCAGCTCCAGCATGACATGTGTTTTAGTTAAAAGTAAAATAATAAATAACCAGTGGACTCTAATGGATTCAACCTAACTTTTAAGCTTGCTAATTACAATTCAACCTTTTTTTTTACCAAACTTAGACTAAACTGGGGACATGCCCTCACGGCAAAGTATGGAATAGGGAATGATTTTATATTGTGATCAATTCTTTAATCTTTAGGCCAAAATACCCCCCCACCCCCCCAAAAAAAGGTTGGCGTTGACCCATTTTCAAAAATTCATGTGATACCACAGCTAGTACTGGAAAAATCGGACCTGCCCTCTGGCAGAATGAAGAATGTTCGAAACTTACAAGATTTAAATGGACTTTGTAGTGGTTTTAGGTCTATTGGTGATTAAACAATAGTTTTATGTTAGGAGAAATCAATTTTTTGTTGTTGGTGAAAGGTGTTGGTTATGAAGTTTTTGATGAAAATCTTTCATCAATATATCAAATTCAAGAAACCTAAAGTTTACAGAGGAACTTTTTTACAGTATATTTGACCTTGAGGAATTTTGACAATTCAAGAATGATGTTTTCAGATAATGTAGAGATAGCCTTACTGTTTGCTATTTTTGTATGCTCATATCATTTTATTTTCGCAGGTAAATGGAATGAAGAAATGGTCATACACCAACGACTCATGAAACAATGGGATGCAGTCATGGCTGAAAGAATGCAACAGCCAGACTCATGAAACAATGGGATGCAGTCATGGCTGAAAGAATGCAACAGCCAGAGCAATCTGGTAACAGCTAAAGGAATGCTAAAGCCAGAATTGTATATTTGTGGATTAAGACAAGATTTTAAAGGACACTTTTAATTATGAGATTCATTTTGTACTTTGGAAGAAAATAATAATGCATGAAATCACAGTATCTGAAACCAATTGTAAATACCCAAAATTTGAAGTTTCTAATACCAACATCATCAAGTGTTCTTATCAGAGTTTTGTTCTCCGTAATTATCCTATTTGCAGTGGCTTAAACATGATCCTGGAGGTCACATTATAATTTAAATAATTATGTATAGATTTGTCTGCTGTGTTTCTTTGTCTTCTTCTTTCATTTTATTTCAAAATTAAGATGTCAAAATCTGGAGCTCAGATTTATGTTTAAAGAGATTGTCAGTCAGAGTGTGGGTATTTGGTAAGTCTAATTTACTGAATTTCAGCTTTCTAAAGCCTTGGAAGTACCAAGGTAGTACTTAATTCTGCTTACATCCTTGCTTTGAAGTATTTTCTGTAAAATGTATTTTTCAACTGCTTACAATTATTTTAAGCATTGCAAATTTATGGAAATTTATTTTGTATTTGTATGGAGTTAAAAAGCGGATAAGATCTAAACAATTTTTTATAGGTGGAAGATAACAGTTGCACTAATATTCAGTTTTACTGTTTTTCTACAGGATTCACATTTTATTCTTCACAGCAGGGCCTTTTGAAGTTCCCCACCCAAATTTACAGAGAGCTTGTCAAGGTGCACAGCAAGGCTATTTTTCTGTTTGATTAGCTGTAGTATGTGAGGGAACCAGTGCAATTTAGTGAGATTTCTGGCTGTAGTCCTTGACAACATGGGATGACATTTATTACTGCAATCAGGAATGGTCTTTTGCTCACTGTAATTTTGACACTATTTAATTCTGCTCAGTAAAAAAAAAAAGTAGTGAAGGAGGAACCCCAGGTGTATTTAATAGTGATGCATACAGGAATAAGATTAACCCAATCCCTTCTCCCAGTGTTGTAACTAGCCCAATTTTGCTGTCAAGTCGAGTCATTTGCCAGTTTTAGTGTGACTTGAGTCAAGTCAATGATTCGAGTCACTGTATTATTTATATGAGGTAAATCATGATACAATTCCTCGAGTCATTTCCCTTGTGGAAATTTGTGACTGGAGTCATGACCGGTTACAACTCTGCCCTTTTCATGGACATTTTATTATTTTATAATAAGCAACATATTACTTTTGTATCTCCTCTTTTACCTTCCTACTCACATGTACTAGTACCTTTTACCGAGTACAAATAAAATATCTTTCAATGGTATCGAGTGATGCACACAGGAGTGAGATCCTTTTAACAAACATTTTACCACAAATGTCAATAGGCAGTCAACATACCAAACATGCTGTTTACAGTTTAGTACTTATCAATCTCCTTTGTTTTGCTTTTCAGTTTACAAGTACTTTTGTAAATATTTATCAGTGAATAATATAGTCACTTGATAAAATCCAGCCACTTATGAATTAGAAGATCAGGAATATTGATTCTGATTTAGGTGACTGCAATTTCCCTTTAAGTTTGAATTTTGCGAAAGTTTTATTCAAAGCTGTAAAAACTTCTGATAAAACCCAATTCGAGGTAACTTTCAAATGGTTTTTTTATATTGATTTAACTGTAGATTCTTTAGTTATGGATGTCATTTTAAGGAGAATTTTAGTAATGTGCACACACTCAGAAAAGTCCATGCAGTAATTTACCTCAATTTCCTCAAGTTATCCCAACTTTTGAGTTTCACAGGAAATCAAGCCTGTTAAGCATAACTTTTTGAACGTAATATAAGTTACATGGAAGCAGTTGTAGCCGTTTAAACCATGATTAAATGTCAGCATTGTGAGTGTCAACAAAAGTATTTTTCTCATTCGGATGAATTTTGGATAGGGAACAGATACTGTAGGAAAACTTGTTGTGTTTAGTAAAGGTTATGCATGAGAACCAGTGATGGCTAAATGTTTTGAAATTTCTTCAGTCAGCCTTTAACCTATTTTAAAATCTAGTTTTCAGTATTTTGTACCATAATTTCCACTAGACAAATTGTTGATTTGTTTTGAAGATGTGCATTTCTTCGGTGCATCTACATTGTTCCTTTATCGTCCACTTACAGTATATTTGCTCCGAAGGGACATTTTTAAAGTTTCATGAATTTTGTACTACATTTAGGTTGAGTAACGGTGTGCAAAAATGTTTTTTTTTAATGATCTACGAGGCGATATCATGCAATAAGAAATATTGCACAGAGAGCATCTTTCATGATATAAGTGAGTCAAATTTGCTATAGTCACTACTAGTCAGACATCTTTCATATTTAATTTGAAATGTGCCTGACCTGTTACTACGCAGGGCCAAGGTATACTATAGTATCTATTGAGGATAGAAGGAGGCATTAATTGGACTGATACGTAATATTTGTAGACCAGAAGAATTATATTTTGACCTTTTTGAGCTCAGACACTTCGTAATAGGTGTAACCCTGACCCACTTGTCGTGAATTTCTCCCCTTTAGGGTTATTGTGATGGATTAGAACAGCCCCGGATTCTTCGTGGCGTAAACTGTTCCGGGATTGGGGAAGAATATCAGCATTTGTTAACGTAATTTGCAACGATATGTTTCCTGTTTCCTTTAAAGGACACTCTTTTTACTATTTGACGTCAAATACGCGCTCTTAAGGTCTATGGTCTGCAGACATAATGGAATATCTGTTCACGGTCATCGGTGTTCTTATTGCATAGGAAGACTTATGCTGAAGGGATGGGATTATTTATGTCATAATTGAATCATTAATTTCTTTCAAATATTAGCATACTTTACACTTGCATTATTCTGGAAGTCAGCCTTCTATATCTATATAGTAGATGGATCGCTCGTTTCATATTAATATCGCAATTTTCCTCTGTATACGGTGGAGCAACGCAAAATTACATCTAACGTGTTTAGTGACATGATTCAATTAGTACTTTGCGTAGTTCACGGTTTTTATTTTAAAAGACGGGTACAATATTTTGCGCCATAAAAGTTGGTTCGTAATGAGGCTTTAATTAAATACCATTGAAACTCAATGAGGTATGTAGAAAAATATGGAAAAGTACGCTATTTTTGTACTAAATATGCATTTCTTTGAAGGGAACTTGAATGGAAGAATAAAAGCGTCAGATTTATAGAACATTTTTTGTTCTTTTACGTAATTTGTATCGTATATTGTGACTTTGTGGGGGAGTTTTAACTACATTGAGGGAACAAAATATCTTATCAATTGGGTTAAAAAAATGAATGAAATGGGTAGGTTAGTTGAGATGCAATGTTGAACGTATGAACCGACACGAATGTTGTGTGAAAAGGCAGTTTAAAAACGGTTTCAATACGGTCCAAATTCGGTTTCAAATGCAGTTCACATAACGTGTAAGTTCTTTCCTTCAGTTGCCGCTTACCACGGTGGAAATACATAGTTCACAGGGATGTGTGTGTGTATGTGTGGGGGGCGTGGGTTAATTACACCAAAGCGATAGAGCCCACCGAGACCGCAGAGCCAATTTTGTAGTGCGGGGGCAACCCCGACCGTAGCCGCCCAACATGTTCAGTATTATGGATGCAGTTTAAGACGGTCCAAAATACAGTTAAAAGCGACCCGAAATCTCGCAGCAGAAAAAACCCCTGCAGCCCCGTGTCCCACGGTCCCTGGTTTGGAAAGAGGTTCTTATTATTAGCACCTTCCAATAAGGAAAAATCCTCTCCAAATTTTATTCAAGAAAATGCCAAATTTTCGACTAGTTTAGCGCAAGCAATTGGCCTCGCCAATCTTCCATCGGCCTCCCCTTTGCCGATGTCTTTAGTTGCCGGCTCCGAGGTCTTTGGTTGCCCCCTCGATCAAATCATAGCACCACCTTAGTGTCTCTCTTCAGTCGTTCCGTGATCCAGCGTGGCCAACCTCCTTTGAGAGGTCTTTATTACACGCCCCTCTCTACGTCTTGTGCACCACAGTTTAATGTATATTTTCGATGCAAGGAAAGATGAGAATTAACTTGTCACTGGGGACCAGTTTTTGCTCTCAGATCCCGATCCTAAAGAAAGTGACACATTTTCCCAAACATGTGCCGCAGAAATACATCTTTTTCTAAAGTCTGGAGTGGGAGGTGCAGAAGTCCAAGGGTCAGAGGGCGATGGCTGCAGTACCTTTGAAACCACGGTTTGTCCACCTAGTAAACTGTACTCCAAGCTGAATAATTAGTTCACTTGTGAACACTGTTTCAAAAGTGTGGCAGGCAATATTTGCCTGTCTCGGCAGGGAACTTGTCAAAGGAAATGTAGACCTTCAAGGCCAATCAGTTCCAATTCTCCTAACCAGGAAGCTGGAAAAGCGCTCCCTGCCCTTACCTTACTTAAGCCCCTCCCACAACTGTCAAAAATTTATCCCTATCCAGAAACAATCTCATTTTATTGCTTCTGGGTGAGTATGCAAGACCCCAATATGTAATTTAAACACTCAGCACGGTACATGACGTGTAAATATGAACTTTGGTAATCTTTATGTTTTGAACAAGTTGTGAATCAAAGAGTTCAACTAACTGGGAATTTCTGTGGACAACTACAAAAATTGTCTTTAGGGTAAGAGTTGACTGCCATTAGCTAAGGATACACAGAAGAAATGAGATGAAAGCACCATAATCTGTAATTTGCAATACTGCCCGAGCCTGAGCGGGATGGTAGCTTACAATCACTGACCTGGAGAAGCCGTTCTATTAATGATCGATTTAATCCGATCATTTTAAGTAATTTGTATTCTTGGTAAAGGAAAAGGGCTTATCTCACTTGACTAAGCATCTGAGTGAGATCTTTCCCTGAAGGATGGAAGGTTAACAAGGACGACAAAATATTCCCGAGCATCTATGATGTGACGCAAGTTTCATTGTTCTGCAGGCGCGTATCAAATTAAGGAAGAAAGGGGGAGGGGGGGGGGGTCGCCCCTTGAACATATTTTTGGTAGTTTCTAACATTTTTTTCGATATCGATAGTAATGGTTTCCCTTGTTTTCGGTAGGCCTGGAGGCAAGTCTATTTCCGGCGACCTGAGGAGGCGTTTTCTTATACGCTCCTCGCGAGAATTAAAGTGGTCATACGCTTAAATAGTTTTTCTGCAACAGGCTTTGCCCGTCTGGCAAATTCCTAGCTGGGCGCAAGACAGCCCGAAGTTCTAAGTATTTTCCAGGGTTTTGGAAGAAGAATATGGAGTGCCAATCTCTCTATGACCACGTGATCACAGCTCTTTAATTAATTTAAATCAACATTTTTCTGAAATTGGCATAAACTTGTTTCTTGTTATTCCGTTGAAAAGACTTTCCTTCTAAAATGAAAAAGAAAAGAGAAACTTTTGCCATTTCCTCCTCATATTTTTAGCCCGTCGACGCAACTATATGCTGCTTTAAGGCACTGGAAAGGTACCGTGACTATGGCCAGACGTAGTCGCCATCTGAAGTGCGCCCTCTTCTTTTGAGTTTACATGGTTGAAATGAACATAGCAAACATTTACTAATCCCTGTGCATTTTAATCCCTATCAGAATCCCTTTTCTTCAACTTAGCCAGCCCTTAAGGTTCGGGGTTAGATTTGCGAAGCGGTCAAACTAAGAGAGAGAGAGAGAGAGAGAGGGGGGAGGAGGGGGAGATCCATCCCATTAGTGCGAGGCTTATGTGCGATATCCATCTTAACAGTTCTTCGTAAAAAAAAATAAAACATTAAGTAAACCTTTACACAAACTTTTTTATTTGTAAGTGCACGTCTTGTGCTGTGGACCGAAGCAAATGTAGTCCACACGTTAAAAATCAACCCCTTTTCATTGATTATCCATGGAAAGAAAAGGCAAATAAACATTAATTTTGAAGAAAAGTTTAGTTATTAGTTATCAAGTTGTCATTGTACTTTGAAATTGGAAGAGTATGTCCGCGTGAGTGCATTTATGGTCGCTTAAGAGTATGGTAATAAAACAACTGCATGCCCTTCAAGGTTTAAGTTGCATTATATTTATGTTCTTGCTGGTTGACTAATGGTAAAACCTATTTTCGGGAAAAGATGCATATATCTTAATGCTTGATATGCTCCCATGGTCGATTAAATATTTTTCATTCATTCATATTTAACTTTAATGCACGACAAGAAAATTAACAACAAAAATATCATTCCCAAGAAACCTTAATGCCTTTCCGTCAATTAACTATTTTCTTATAACTAAGAAAAAACAGTTATTAATAAACCACGTTTAACAGTCTGCTATAGAGTGATGACACAGAAACGTCTTCCTCAACTCTTTGTTGAATTTCATGGTTGAATAATATTGCTTTCAAATTGAATGTATTTTGTAACTATATATGAAGATTATATAGGCTTAGGTCTACAGGTCTAGGTCTGGCTGTAGTGTAAAACAGCAGGTATTTTAAAAGCTAAGTACGGTGAGAATTATGTGAGAAATGAAATGTCTAATGGCCGTCCAGATATACGCTGTTGCATTTGTCAGTACTAGGCTTCTGCTTCAAAGCAAGTTACTGCTCTTGTCCTTAGATGTAACTCACCCCATTGTGGTCAGCCACAGACGGCAAAGATTCGACCTAAGAGCACGAAGGTTTTACATGCAGACCAGGGGTGGGCAACCCCTTTGGTTGAACGTGCCAGATTTGAGGAAAATTGATTGGCCCGCAATTAACCAACGACATGCTGTTGATTTCAAACTTTTAAGTCTGAGGACTTTAGAGCAATATAAATCTTTAGTCACAAAAATTAAAATTTCAATACAGTAATGTTGTGAAGTAATGTTGATCTTGGATTAAAATGTTGTCATTTCAAGATCAACAAGGGGTTCTTACTTAAATTGTAGTGTTCAATGTACACCTCAGTAAAAAGTCATAGCACCTCAGTCAAAGTCAAGTACACCTCAGTAAAAAGTCAAGTTTTATATAGCTGCTATAGTAGGCCTACTAATTAGGAATATCAATCAAAGGCGTAAAGAACTATTCCAGTTTGGAAACTTTGTTGCAGATTAGGCGCATAAAATAGACTCCCAAACCACTGATGAGCGCCAAGCGCGGGAAAAGTTTTGCACGTTTTTCGAAAATTTGATAAAAAAATCCGGAACTCGGTAGAAAATTCGGGCAATGTTTTCGCTTACAGTTCATCTCTGCCGGGAAAAGACCTATTCTGTGCCGGCTTTTTTGTCGTTTCCTACGCGGATTTTCGACCTCAGAAAGTTTTTGGAGTCTACCCCTGCCCCGCCTCTTACGCCTATGATTCCAGTTTGCGACTAGGGTCTTCTCCTAAGTTCAAGTAAATTAACTGAAAAATTCGGAATTTCACAGCCAGATGTGTGTTTTAGTTAATAGTATGAGACCCATCAGCAACACAAATCATGTCGATGCATTTCACGGCAACCCTGGTACCATGGTAATAATTTTTATCACCACCACGAGTTTTGCAAAATAAGTTGGATATCATACCCCAGGATAATATTGTCTGACCATGGGCGTCCGCAGAAATTTTTGCAAGGGGGGGGGGGGGCAAGGTCATTCATGGATGATTGAATTGTGTACAATATCTAAGCGGAGCGTCACCATAGGTTGGGGCGTAGCGTACAAGAAAATTTTGGGCCTTACAAACCATCCAGATGGCCGGAAACGACACATGGCGAGTGTTATAGGCTGCATGTACCCAGCCCTGAAACAGGGATTTCATGTCTGTAATTTTTAGATTTTTAGAATTTTCAATATAACAAATTGTTGAAGGGAAATCTGCCTCTCGGTCACGGCCTCGCACGACTTTGCACGATAAAACTTACAACTGTCAAACGGCCTATGTATGCCCTACAGTTACCCAATTATGAACCATACCCCCCCATATTCACCTTGTATATCCCAGTTTCATCCGCGCGTCGCCACTTGAGATCAGCACGTGACCAAACCAAGACCAACGCATTCCTCAATAGTCGGATGCCATATAGACACTCCATACCTGACAACTAGTACAATTTTGGCGTAGTTTTTACAATTACAAATTTCCAATAGATATCACGAATGATGGTCCCCAAATAATGATTTCAGTATTCAGCATACCATCTCCTCTTTTGCTATTTCTGGTCAAATGTCCGTATATTTCAGTAGAAACTGACGCTGTGAGTGAAGATATTTTGATGATTTATTTTTATTTTTTTATTTCAATTTTTGATTAATTTTTTTCACAAGTTTGATTTTCGGGGGGGGGGGCGCCCCTGTGTCTGACGTAAAGCTTGTCACTATGCGTATCGCAAAAGTAGGGAATTAGACCGCTCCTTCCATGGTTACACTGACACATCGTACTGTTCTAGCTATACTAACTGCGTTTAGGCCTGAATGTCGATTTCAAATCAAAATCAAAGTTGTGCAGCTATACGTTGCGTCAAAAAAGGTCACACCAATCATCGTGTCACTCCACGCACCAATATACAAATTCGGTTTGTGAGTAACCTGGTAACTGATCTTAAGTATGGAGTTTACCACTCCGAGGAGGTTACTCCATGTCACAAGTGGATCAAAAAAAAAAAAAAAAAAAAAAAAAAAAAAAAATCACTGGTGGGCCGCAGGTTGCCCACCCCTGATGTATACACTTTATATGGTGAACCAGGAGGGTTCTACAAGGACTTGTAGAACCTCCTTGGGTGAACTATGCACCGACCCAAACAATGATCAAATGGTTGACCCAAACGATGGTAAAAACTACCATTTTATTGTCAAAACTGACCATAAGTTGGTCAGGTTTGACCAAAAATATGGTTATGATTTGACCATAGTTTAGGTCGGTACAAAGTTGATGAAATCATTGTTCAAACCTTTTATGGTGTATAACGTTAGCACGTACCCCGCACACTCGTGTTACCTCGTGTTTACAATAAGGCATAAACGCAGGTTAACCCCGTGTTTTCCAGTCTGTGGTTTCATTGATTAGGTAGTGCTACCATAGTAACGAGGTAAAATATGTCACATACTAATTACTGTAAAATGTTAGAAAATACTTGTCATCAGAGTCATAAATACGTGTGACCTTGCTTGATCAAAACAAACACGGTGTTTAAAACAACAATTTAAGTTGGATCGAAATTTAAACACCGACCCCGCGTTAACCCGCGTTGCCACGTTACCCGAGCGCAAGGGAACACGGTGTTACCTCGAGCGCGTGGTACGTGAGACCACAGTTAAGGGGCGCAAAGGCTGGTAAATTGAAGCTTTCCTAGGAACGAACCATATTTAGGAGGCATTGCAACTGCCCCCCTTGAGTATTGTAAGGGTTTTACATATGCTGAACCATGTTAGTATTTTATGTTCCACTATAAATTCCTCTGCACATGATTTGATGAGTAGTGGTCACGTGCCATTTGGTAATCCACGGTCATGGTTTAGTGTAAATTAATTAACCGCCGGTAGTGACATTAATTATCTTGGCGGCGTGTATAATCCATTCTGACCAAAATGAGTTTCAGAAGGAAGTTGTCAAGAAAAACACACAATGAATTCTCGATGCGTTGGAAAATTGAATGATGCAGCCGATTTATTTTGTCTATTCTAATCAAATTGTCATACGTTGCTGGTATAACACATTCAGTACTTGTACTAACTCTACTAATGCTTGCAATCTGCAGACATTGTTGAATCTTTCGACTTTCTGAGCTTTGTGAATTGCTCGCAATTACGTCGTTAAAGCTGTCTGCGTATTTTGTAATGGAGCAGTGCACGCGGAGCCCTAATCAATTTTGTGATCTCTTATTCCGAGGACTTTTTTCGTATGATGTTCCCCCAAGTAGAAATTTCTAGATTGGCTGTTTCCATTATTGTCTTGAATTGTATTTTTATAACTTGAAAAAGTGTTAGTTCACATGGCGGAAGTAATTCTTTTGGTGAGTCTGCATACTTGAACCTATAGGGATCCATTACACTGATCTACATACCTAGATGCTAGGTGGTGCCGAAAAATTTAAGCAACAGAGTCGCCATGTTGTGTGTGGCAAAAGCGTCGTGCATCAGTGCCACTCTCCACGCAGCTGGTGAGGCAATTTGAAATGATGAATTGAAAATTTGACGTTTTGGTTTGAAATAAGGCCAAATATGTTATTGAATGTGCCCATTTTCAACAGAAAATGTCAATTACTTTAAAAACTGATCAAGATCATGGGGTGTCGAGTCTCACCCTATAAATTCGTGGACACAGAGTCGACCACACAACCCTCTAACAAAGTCTCCCCTGACAACTCCACCCCTCAGTTCATACCGGGTGTGTGACTTTAAATATTCCTTTTATGAATAAAAAGTGAATTAAGCTTCACTTCATAGGAAGGAGCATTGAATTATGAAGTCAATAAACCACGCGACGAAATCAACTCTAAGTTCCTCAGAAATACTGTTGAATATTTCACTGTCCAAGTAAAGAGAGGCCTGCAAATAGTAAAAGCCGAATGCCGATGCTTCTTGGTGGTCACAATAAACCCGCTATGAGGCGCGGATCCAAGGGGCGCTTTTACGGCCTCAGCTCCCCATAGTAAAACGTCAGTGCAACTTCCTCACACCCCTGCTTTCTCTTAAGTCAGCCGCCCCCTTTGAAACCCTCCTTTTTGGAATGTCTGGATCCGTGCCTGTATATGGAAAAGTGGAGGCAATGCAGTCACTCAAGTTTCCCCCCAAAAATTACCCCTGACAAAGTTCGCCTGCATGCTTGGCCAACAAGGTCGCCCGTAAAGTTGTCCCTAGCAAAATCGTCTCACTCTCGTGGAAACCCAGCTTGTTCGGCAGAGGAACTTTTTTCAAGGGCAGACTTTGTTACGAGGCGAGTTTGTCAGGAGTGACTGTGTAACTGGGTGCCTTAATTTGGTACTAGGGAGACTGCAGAGGAGATTTCAGTTGTGGGAGACTTTGGTAGGGTGCCTTGTCAGTGAAAGCATGAACTGGAAGTACTCCGAGTGCCATTTAGTAGGCCTACCATAAAACCAGCACAGGCGTAAATGTTTCATAAATAATCAAAATAAATCTTCATATACTTGCAATCTCTTGCAGCATAATTGAAACTAAAAGCCTACATGATCTTGGCATTTCTGTTGTCTTCAATTTAGGTTGCATACAATGTATACGTTTCAGTCAGAAAATCAAGAAATTTAGCTGGGTTAGGCTTAACAGTTTGTCAGTTGTCACTCAGTGCACATACGGCTACTTATACGAATCGGTGAAGTTTGTTCCTCGGCTGAATGTTTTTGCCACCTGCAAAGTGGCTTCAATTTGTCAATAGGCAGGTACTTGCATGCCTTACATCCAGCAATGTAGATAAGTGATCCATTATCACTCACTTCGTCCAACCATGGAGCTATGTCAAAGTAATAGCTCCGTGGTCCAACTAAAATCCATTTCTGAAGTCAAGCAACCGATTCAACCATTACTTCGAATCTTTTCGACCACATAGTTGTTTTTAAAATGTGATCTTAAAGCTAATTAGTCACAATGTATATACTACCCAACTTCTAATATTACTTAAATTATTTATTGCAGGTGGCTCGTTTTGAACAGGTATCCACAAATAGTTTCTGTTTTTGTTTCTGTTCTTTGAAAAGGAAAAACAACCCATCTTACCGCAGTGTGTCAGACAAATGGAAATATTAAACTGTCAGAATCTTTTTTTGGACATTGTCGACGAAATCTAGAGGAGAATGCTTTTGCCTTTTAAAAAACGTTGCTTACGTGAAACTGAGTGAAGCAATCACGAAGGAAAAATACTTAGGCCTAAATTGAAAGATGTCTAAACCAGGAGTTGCGGTGGAGTATTAAGATTTACCTAGAGATAAGATGTGGGCTTGATGCCATTATCTCATTGCTTTAGTTTATGCTCAAATTCGGAATATAGTTTAGTTGAATATCCATACTTATAAAAGTAATTTTTGGAGAAATTCATTGGCTGATTGGGATGTACTGTATGTTAAAGTAAACATCACGTTTTTTAACCTCTGTTTTATCAGGGATAGTTTTCTTCAGTCC
Source organism: Holothuria scabra (assembly GCA_037179385.1). Classification (NCBI taxonomy): domain Eukaryota; kingdom Metazoa; phylum Echinodermata; class Holothuroidea; order Aspidochirotida; family Holothuriidae; genus Holothuria; species Holothuria scabra. Next base: position 56,900,923 of record CM074184.1, read on the forward strand.
ATGAACAAGACAATTCCACCGGCGAATAAGTTAAACCTTCAGTTTGTTTAAGTGGAAATTATTTTCTGACCTTACATTTTTCTTGTGATACATATATTCTCTTTGGACGTAAGGTGTCATAATTTAGATAATTGTTCTAGTTTTTTAAGGGGCTGGATTCGGAATATCATTTTTAAGGTCACGGATGAGTAAGGGGAAAACCATCGTACTAATTTGTTTGTCAAGTATTTGAAAACGGTTGAACTAGACGCCCCTTATACGCGATTGCAGCTACAATAACCTGTTACTATCATAAAACGTGTCGCTTTAAGGACTTGAGGGCCATAAAATACAATAGTTACTAATAATAATAATGCAGACTATGTTTTATCGTGACTTCATAATCGGATGAGCCACGCGCACTGGCAAAAGAAAAAAAAAAATCATTTAGTCTTCACGTCGGTACGCGGTCGACAGCTCCTTTCCAGCTTGTATTACTCTACAGTCTTCTCCTAACAGTCAAGAAAGAGGCGTTGCGTGTGACGTAAGTGAAAACACAAACCTGTGTTGATAGTTTATCTGTTTGTTTCTTGATTTGTACTTTGATCACACTTTATCAAATGACTTTTCAACCACTTTAATGTAAACAATAATACCAACCTCTAGTTTGGCAGCCCAAGTAACTTTTGTAAGGTTTTTACATCACTTTTCCTTGACGATGTGATAATTTTTCATGCAGTTTCGTCTTTCGTCTTTCCTCTACCAGAATGTCGTTACATTTTGAGGAATTTTTGACCCCTTTACAGGAAGGATATGATGATTATTCAGTATCCTATTACAATTACTTTACAACAGGAGAGTGCATCGGGTTTGGATGGGATCTTTCAAATTTTACTCGAGACAATCAGAACTTCGATTTTATTTTAAACACGAAAGTTGTCTTAATCTTAACACTGCTCATCCAACCGTTGGCTGCTATTTTTGGTATCCTTGGAAACGTAGCCTTCATGTTTATTGTATGGAAGGAACCTCACATGAGGAACAATATGAATTTAATATTGCTGAACCTTGCTGTAGCCGACTTACTCTACCTTATAATAGGGGCAGGTGAGAAATTCGTAAACACCGTTAATTCTCCCGTACAGGGAGATAAGCTTCTCTTTGGAATAGTTGGCCAGTGTTTTATTATAACTCCAGTGTTGCTTGTACTATCGTTTGCCTCCCCGCTCCTCGTGTCTTTGTTATCCGTAGAGAGGTGCATGGCGATTTGCAATCCGATCAAACACTTACGGATGAGCAGCCGTAAGAGGATTTTCTACTATATCAGTGTAATATGGTTGTCGTCTTTTGTGCTGACCCTGTGTATTTTACCATCTTACTCTTATTTACTCACCGTCTGCATTAAGTGGCCAAGTGACGTCATATATTCAAATTATCCAACTCAAGTGGCATTTTGCGAACCGCAGCAAGATAGTAAATTATGGATATCCATTGGTGAAATTTTGGAGATATTTCCCTTCTTCATTGCTTTGGTGCTGAACACGGTTTGTTTCTACAAAATCATATCTAAGCTGTACCAACGAACACCCCCTGTATCATCAAGAGAACGATCACGTGATAACTTCGGTACACAACAACACAGAAGTTCTGCCCATGCTGCCACACGAATGCTTCTCTTAAATGGAATTGCGTTTTTCATTCTAGCAACACCCCTTCACGTGACAAATGCAATTCAGTTTGCGGAAAACGTTTCTCATTTCTCTTTTCGTTTGCCCCACTTTAAGGACTTTACTGTCACGTTACTGTATGTAAATTCCGCCGTTAATCCATATATCTATGGTGCGACGAATCAAGCGTACCGGACAGCCTGTCAAAACGTATTCCGTAAACGCTGATTAAAGAGGCAGGGTCCCAGCTGAACAACAGTAGAACTAGTACTTTAGAGATTGCATCTCCAAAATTTACAAATACCAAACAATTTTTGCAAAACGCGTTTTTAGATAAAGTTTAACCGTAGAACTTTTACAAGATGTTAACAACCTCTCCCATAACTGTCCGACTGTCTTCAGCACCGCTAAGGTCTGTGAAGTATTAATAATTAAAGATAGTGTGGTATGTCAGCAAAAAGCCCTGACATTAATTTGCAGTCAAAGAATAAACTTTTCCGAGGAAAAATCGTTTGGAATTATGTCAGTATCTTTTAAGGTTCTCAGGATATACCTCTTCAAAGTTTGAATGTTTCTGAAGCAACTTTGCCATTTCTTTTTTAACCGTTTATTAATTATCTACCCATTAGAAAAAGTTAGTTGTTTGGTAATTGATATTGATAATATTGAATTTAAGACTTCAAAATAAAACCCACAGGGCATTTTAAGGCTGCAACTGTCCTTGGAATGAAGACTGTAAAAACAAAGGATAACATTTGCCATGCATGACATGTCCCTCCCTAACACATCACAATATTTGTATATTTAGCTTATGCTTATGCATGGTAATTGCAAATTAAAAATAAATCTGTAAAATGGTCAATTTGGGGGGATTTTGATGAGGGTGGGTCAATTTACTTTGCTTTTCATGCGTTCCGCTTCATACAACAAAGTTTTTCATTTTCATGCCATACGACCAAAGGCGTAGTTAGGATATTTTCCAGGTGGGCAAAGGTATGAAATTTCCCCAAAACCTTTCCCGGTTAAAGTGTATTTATTTCATAAAAAATATGCAAATTTACAAGTATTACAACATAACTATGTCATTATGTAACATTAACTGTATTTTAATCTTAAAGTAAAACATAGACAATTTAGAAATAACAACTTTTAGTATATTAATTTTGGTCACCAATATCTGGTTAATTTGTATGTACCAACGCAGTGGCGTACGCAGGATTTCTCTGAAGGGGGGGGGGGCGGTATTTGTTGAGTGATCGCCGGCCTTGGGGAGGGGGCACTTCTCCCCTTTGAAATTTTTGGCGTTTTCAAGGAGCCTAGATGCAAAATGGTTCAAGATTTTCGACTTTGACAGGAACAGCGTTAAAAGTTGAATTGTGGTGGTTCATGAGGATAAAAGTGAAACTTTTGTGTCTTTACATGCATTCTTATGCCACTATGCTACCTTACGAAGTAAATTTTGTAATTTAATTTGCATACTTTTAAGGGTCAAAATAAGAGAGCATCGATAGGTACATGCCAAAGGAATCAGTTTAATTTTCGGTTGTGTCTTGGCCATAAAACGTTATTCTGTCATAAAGATTATGTAAGCGGAGCGCTACCAATATGTTGGCGCGGAGCGCAGAGAAAATTTCGAAAAATCACCCCCCCCCAGATGGCCGGAAATAGCATTTTCCACACTTATACGAAGAATCCAACTTTGACCCCAAAATGTAATTTGCCCAAAATACTGAGTGAAGCACCACCTTTGGTTGGCGTGGAGCGTAGAGAAAATTTCGAAAAAGCAGATCCCTTAGACGACCAAAAACTGCGTATCCATGCTTGTAAAGAGAATCTAAATATGCAATCTTTATTTTTAAGCTTATGTGTGCGATACGAAAGAAAATCAGGAACATGTTAAGTGATCAGAAAATTACCACAACTATACAACGAATTGAAAATATGCTGATGCCTCTCTATTGTGACGCTTGGCTAAATTCTAGACTTGAAACCAGACCGTGGACGGCTCGACTTGAACCAATAGGTTGGGAACTGGGTCATATCTCTAACTAACTAACTTGGTATAATTAAAGATCCGCTGGATTGATGAAATTGTGGCTGATTGAAATCCCATCTGTTAATGATTTTACCTCTAACATCTCCTGCGTGATGAATGGCAAACTATTTCTCACCGCACCTAAACACCATTCGCTCCCCTGTCCCTATCTTGTACTTCTATGCCGGCCGGGAAAGGAGTCTATGGGGTGGGTTCTCCCTTTTAAAAATTTTGGAAAAGGTAGGTGTCCTTATGCAATCGGTTCCACCAGTGGGATACAGAGACTAGCTTTGTAAAAATTGGAATTTGACAGAATTTGCCAGTTTGTAGAAATAAAAAAATGACGTCACTGAGGGGCCTTCAGAGGCAATCCTTCCCATTTGAACATTTCGTTTCGTTTCGCATAATATCATAAGCCCTTAGTATGCTTTATGTTTTCTGGGTAGGCCTAGGACTATTTGTTTCATTTCGTTTCGCAGAATATCAATACCCCACCACGCTAATGATATTTTGCGAAACAGAGCAAAAAATATGTACATAGGCCTACTTTGACCGATTGATGTTTGTCCCCCTTTTCCGTTATAATTTCCTATTCCATGGGTAGCCTAAACTAATTTGTTTTGTTTTGTTTCGTTTTGCAGAATATCATAAGCCGGTACAGGGTTATCATGTATATCGGATTTACAGCATTTCAGTGTTAGTTGTACTGTATCAGCTGTTGCTAAATTCCTGAATAACAGCTTCCTATGCACTTGAATGGACTGATCATAACCCCCGCGCGTAAACAGGAGAACATTCAATGTGCTGCGCGGCGAGGACATTTCTGCGGAACGCGAGTCGGAACGGTTCATGCGAAACTGACGAAATCTGGGTGAAGTTCTTGGAGTAATAATAGACTACTCCAAGGTAAATTTGTTGCATGGAAATACGAATAATGTATAAGAAATGTCTCACGATTTCTTATTGTAACAAAAATTTGAGAAATAGGAAAAGGGCATATGGTTTGATGAAATCCCCCCAATTTCATCAAATTTCCCCAAATAATTTTCAGGGGGGGGGGGGGACTTTCCCCCTGCCCCCCGGTAGCTACGCCACTGCATACGACCTTTGATAATAACATATTATGATGACCTAGTGTATGTGTTCCGCAAGGAATATTTACGATCGATTAAGAGAAGTTAAAAGAAGGGTTTAAAGCCACAACAGGATTTTAAAGGAAGTTAAAGGGGTATCATATTCTAAGCATTTTGGTGAAATTAACATTGAAATCCGATGTGCGGTTCTCTCACATTTTTACATTTTCAACTTAAAGTGAACTTGAAGCAAGCACATGTGACATTATATCCCCACATTAGTGCACAATCTTCTGTTTTTTTTTAAACTTTATAGAGTCGATTTTCTCCTCAATAATTCCATATTATTAAAATTTCATTACATGAGTGGCATGAGAACTTTACAAACTTTACATCCCCCACACAGGGGTCCTATTCCTATTTACTTCAAGTTCAACTCAACATTCTGATAAAACAAAGCCGTCCTTGTCAATGTAAGAAAATGATAAGTTCTGCTGCCATCAAACCTACTTTGCAACACAAATCTACGGATTTCATTAACTGATATCTCGGAAACACACGTCAGATTTGAATGGAACTTTCCCCACACTGTGTAGATTTGGTTCCTCTTTCACATATGAAAATTAAATTTTTGCTTAAACTTCCCCCTTAATCATTGTGAATATGCGGGTGCACACTTATAAATTGAAAGACGCGTCCTCTGATCATTAGGCAAGGTGTGTCAATGTCAATTGGGATCGTCAAACATTTTTCTGCATTAACACAAACCTCCGTCACCAATTTGACCCAAGACTTCAAAGACTTTGACGCACGTTTTTCCAGAATATGGCGCACCTATGCCGCAGCGATTACGTTGCTTACATGCACCATTTGCAAGTTTTATACACCCCTGCGTCACAATTTGAAGGAACTTCATGATGCACATTCTACTCACTGCCAAGTTGAGTTTTACAATGAGCCAAGTCGGGTATTCGTTTTGATGCTTATGCACATGCGCACATCCTTCAAATCATCGAAATAAACAAACCAATCCCGCACCTACAACACGTATTCCAAAATGTAAGTAAACTTGAAAATTTCATGAAATCATTCTTTCTTACTCCATCCATAATGTGAGGAGGGATCTCAAGTGTGGTTTTGTGCGGTAGATAATTGCGTTTAAATTATCTCCTTGGTGTAAAAATTTGTATAACAATATGTCGCGAAGTTACTTATTTTTGTGCGAGTTGACTAGTCACCTTAGTGTTGTATGCATGCACATTTCGACGAACCCGAGGGAACACCTAACGTTGTGTGCTGAGCCCGGTTTGTGTATCTCACGCTGTGCCCTTTAATTCCATGCAGGAAGGAAAGACCGAACTCGCTTATTGATCAGACAATTGATAATTACATCTCAACACATTGATTAAGACGATGGACAACCTGTTCTCTATAGCCAGTCTAGAGCAGAGACCCACCATATAGAGGTCGTAAAGTCAAGAGATAGGTAGCGTTCTGCTGACCGTTCTGCCACTTAATTCGTTTGGGAGACAAAGCCTCATAAGAGGTACCGCTTGGTTTTAATCGTTGTTCTATTTTCGTTAGAAATTACAAGGATTGGACTTTTGAAAAGTTAATTTCAGCAGGGAAGTGATAAGACTTATCACCTCCCTGCTCCCTAATTTCAGAGAGTCTTAACGACATATCAATCAAGCTGAAGTCACCGACTGTGAATTATGGATATTGAAATCCTAATATATTGTAATAATGAGAGGCTGTCGTAAACTTTTCTCGTGAATTCAACTGGATAAAACTGGGTTCAGTGTGCAAGATTTCTCACTTAGTTCCAAAACAGGGCTTTAGTGTTCAGAGTTTACTAATTAATGGTCAGATTTGACTACATTTCGGAAACTTTTGACAGTAGTCAAGGTCAACAATTTTACCATACTTTTAATCGGTACATTGTTGACCAAATAAATGATCAAATTGACCATGGTGTTTTTGATGTGGAATTTGAACCTGGTACCCCTGAAATAAAAATGAAGCAATGTTTGCATAATGGGGTACACTGTAAGCACGATTTATCAAGTGGTGTCTGAATTGACTAACCACGTTAGTCACTCGTATTTGACTAATTTGCGATGATAAATGACTAATTTCGTAGTAAGGGACTTAAGAATATCAGTCAAAACTGAAGGCGGCTTAATATTTGTAAGAAATTTAACTAATTCGACTGGGTCAAATATTAGTCAACATTGTTGACTAACGTGATTAGTCAATTCAGGCACTGTTTGACTTATTTGTGTTCACAGTTTAGACAAGAATTTTAGCAGACATAAGACAACATTACCGTAACTTCATTGACACGAGAGTATAGTGAGACATTCACGGATTTAAATGTCATTCGGTACCTTAAATACTATATATTTAAATTGTTTGGGTGAAGTAGCTAGCTGAGAGGGGGATTTCGGCCTAGAGCCCCCAGCAGACCCCACTGATGATCGGGGATAAAAAGTATTACATTAAAAAGTAAAAATATGTTAGAATTTTGTTGACTTATATGATTTACTAAATGCTGTTATTTTGCTTGTTGTTCTGTAATTTAAACAAATTGAAGGAGGGAAAAGTCAACCCCTCCCGTTAAACTCCTCCCGAAGCAGATGTCGTCCCAACGGACAGTTCGGAGGTGGACCCGAATCTTGGGACTTGGAACTTCAGCCCAGATGAAGCCCAGCTGGGACTCAACTGGACTTAAGCTGGTCGGCTAGCCCAGATGGGCCGCGTGTGAACACATGTCAAACACGAATGGGTCTCAGCTGGGGCCCAGCAAGTAGTCCAGCTGGAGCCCAGTCGTGGCGCAACTGGGCACGTTGGCTGGGAAAGGGGATGACCTCAGCACAATTTGAAGAGACAATCATATGTCATTGTGCAGAAGTGTCATATGACGAGAATGATAACATGCTTCATTCTTCATTAATGTACGGGATAGCTCTGCCAGCCTAGTTTCTCTTGGTGAAGGGAACCTATTAACATGGACATTTTCAATATCAAAAGTTAATGGAGCTTTCAAGATCCGCTAAGTGCTCTATCCTGTAATTGAGAGGCCAGCTGCAACTTGTGATTCGCTCTCAGACCGGTAAAATTTTCATGAAGAAACAAAGAGTTACAAAATTTGGGCATCTCAGACGGAGCAATGTTTCTTCAGCCTCTTTTCATCGTCCGGCACAGCACTGTCTTTTCTCTCCACAGTGGTGGAATATTTCAGATCGGGCGAAAGTTGCAAAAAGTTCTGGGATGTTTTCGATTTTCTGATAACAAGAGTAGACGGAAAATGCACAGGCTTATGAAGTGCCCAACATTTGTTTTTAAATTAAATCTGGTATTTGTGTTTTACCTTTTGAAATTTGTTCATTAAAATGAACATTTTATTGCGAACGAAAGCTCAAAATAAAGACTAAAATTCCACAAACAGCTGTGGAACTTGCATTTACGGTTGTCTGATAGTTTCCTTGAAGATTTTATGGGTGATCGTTCCAAGACAACTGGTGGTGGTTCGCCGCTAAGATAGTGAACCGCAAAAACAAGTCCGAAATGGTAAAATGTTCAGTTCGGGCAAAAGTTGCAACGAATGCTATATACAGGTTGTTTTCATAGGCCAGATACACAAGGTCAGACGGAAGGGTGTACACACAAATATACTGCTACAACTCGTTCCCTGAATTGGAAGTGGGTATTTGTTTTCATCGTTTTGCAACTTGTTTTTTCTTGAAGTGAGCATTTTATTGCTGAGAAAGCTCAAAAGTAGGTCCGCTTAGATTCTCTTCACATGCGTGGGAAATGATATTTCAGACTGACCGAGGGACCGTGATCTACTAAAATTTTCTGGGTGTACGCTAACGTCGAGGCCCGCTAAGACATGGAACAGTTTGGAAATCAAACACTATTGAAAAGTATACAGCCTTCCCTTGGTCCCCCATCAAGGAAATCTTGGTTTTGTCACCGAGTTGCTGGTCACACGTGGAAATTCGCAATAATAAAACCCAGTGCATTACTTAATACGCAGTAATGTAACTTAACTACCTAACTTCGGGAATCGCCTCACAACAAATTTGAAATGTACAAGTCTGGTATTTTAAGCATTAATCAACTGATTTCATTGCATGCATTGTGTACCGGAATCAAAGGGGGTAGGAATTATTGGGTGCCTGGGGCCTTTATAGGGGTGGAGATATTCTTCCGTTCCTACTTTCCAATGAGAGAATCCCTTTATTCCTTTTTATTCTATCCGATGTGAAGAGATGGAAAAAATTATTTTTCAAAGAATCATCATTAGGTTTAGGGACTTGTCTGGAATCAGAGAGGACCTTTGTTGCTATCTACGTGTTGTGTATCATCAAAGTGTGTACGAAATGAAGGATTCATTATCTTCGTAGTTAAATCAAAGTAATAAACGTCTGATAAATAAGTAAAAATGTGACACAATTTCATTACAAATTTAGACGCTAAGTGGTACTTAACAGCATTTTGAGAGCCTTTAAATGTTCAAAAATTTCTTAAAGGGAATAGTTATACTGTAAACACAAGTGCATTTGGGGTTGCTGAGCACCATAAAGTGATGACGATTTCTCCCTCTTCAGGATCGTGAACACAATACATCGTTTCATCTCTCCGACAAAAATTGCATCCTACACCCTTGAATCTGAACACTTTAAACTCTAGGTGTCTGTTGGAGCGGAGAGCTGGAAGCAGCTTCTGTATAGCCCCCCTGGCTGGATTAAAATTTTCTTGTAGAAACAATAACCTATTTTAGTTGGACTTGAGACAGGCAGCAAGGTTTAAGTTGGTGGAAGTGAAAATAATTCTACTTTAAGATTTTGTGGTGGGTTTATAGTAGCTAAAATTTATTTTTAGCAAGGGGACCAAAGGGGTTGTTTTTAACCCCGACATCACCCTGGTAATAACCCAGATTTGACCTTAATGATTCATTTTGTCAGTTACTCAACTTGTTCAGCATCAAAGGGCCACACCTCTCACCCCAAGCTACAGTTTTGGTAGGGGGGTACCAACATTCTCAATTGGCTCAGCTGTTTGATTGACAGCTTATTCAAACCATGCAGAGTACCAAGACTTATATTACACACCATGAACGGTACTGAGAGTGTTTTGATTATATAAATTCAGTTTTTCTTTACTCACCTTGAAGCAATAAACTGAGATTGTATCTAGATGAGCATGAATTTCAGACAATTGTGGGAGGGGCTTCAGTAAGAAGGTTTGGAGAATTGGTAGTGTATGGGGTGAGAGATCTAGGCCTTTAAGTAATTATATGAAAACTGAACACATTAGTGCATTAATTGATGTCTGCCCTTATTCAACGTCTTACTCTCACTTATCAAACCACTGACAGCAGCAAGCGCTTTTGCTGAATATTATCATAGTTATTACGGTATAAAGTATGTAGTGATTATGTGTTTAGAGGCTTTGGTAGTTTCGGGTAAGAAGCCAAAGCCAGGCTACCGCCAGTTGTACTCGCGTTACCTCGCGAGAATTAATAAGAGCACTCTCGTGCGTTGATGGATATGGAGAGCTAGCGACGTACCAAACCAGCATTTTTATATCCAAAGTATTTTCTTGTTTTGGATTCCATCGCCGTAATCCTTGTGTATAATCATCTTTAGGAAGACTATCCAGTTTTAATAGCCTTAATTTTAGTTCAGGACAGTCCAGTTATAAGCTGTTTTGTGACCGATTAGTTTTGTTTACTCAACTGATTAGTGTAGCGTAGGTATTAGTGTGTAAGATCGGGTAGCTTGAGCTTGTGATCGATCACTACGCGATGGCGTGCCAATCCTTACAGCGCATTTTATTTTAATTACTAAGTACTGTAGCATAGCGTTGCCCTTGGCGAATTACCGCCAGGCAAGGACAATATTGTGTGCTGTTCTAGTAGTCAATGACTTGCGAATGACCGCCACTGTTCAGTTTGTAGTTACTAGGCTAATTAGTTTAACGTTGGGTTGATTGGCAAATTATCGCTGCTACTAGTATTGTTTACCTAAGCTTTCTGGGATCCAGGACCGGGTAAATCGTCTGCTACGTCTGTTACTGTTAGTGAACACAAGACTTGGGGTAAGTTTGACTCATGTTTTTCTTATCCTAAGTGTCAGTAGTATTTAGGCAAATATCTTAAACTACTAAAGTGGTGAACCCCGACGTGCGAAATCGTAATTTGTAGCGAGTTGGTAAAATAGTCTGGGTCTAGCCTATAGAATAGGCTCTAATGTCGGCTCAGATTTCACATTCACTGCAACAACAGAGCTTGATCGAGTTGTTGTAGCTTTATCAGTTGGATAGGTTTCTAGCCTCATTGTTGGACTGTATTTGAACAGTTTGATAGGCTGTACCCAATCAGTTTGCAAAGACATCATTAGCCCAACCAATCACAATACAGTAGTTCCTTAGTGTTGCACAGTTAACTTTCAGATGCACCGTATTAGAGAACCGCGAGTTCATTTGCTGCTTGTTGGAGACTCTAGAGTATACTCCTTTGATCGATACCGGTTAGCAGCACATTTCAATCTACATATTGACTTTGTTATTAGACGAGGTGCCACTATTTCAGATTTAATTGCACCAACATTGCAGCAACGTAGAAGCTACAACAGCCAGGGTTGGGTTCTCCTACGCCTTGCTGCTGGTATCAATGACCTTGTAGAATTTACTGGCCCTGGCCCACACCGCGTCCTAATGCGTTCATCAATAGACGCCAATCAGTTAATTTTACGCCTGCAAAAATTTCGAGAGGCTATTCTCATACAACATCAGAACTGTATTATTTCGTTCATTACCATACCTACTGCCTCATTTTGCAAATTCCAAGAAAACAAAAACCTAGCTGTACCAGAACTCATTCCGGTCCAACTCAAAGTCCTTCAACACGATTTGGACAACCAACTGGACACAGTCAACAGCTTCATTGAGCAAAATAGTCACGATAGTCAAGCTGAAATTATCACTAGGTATTTACATTGGCACTTCTATATCCGTAGACCTACTAAGCGTCGTAACCGTACTGGTCGTATTGCAAAGGCTATTACACGTAATCGGTTTACTCTATTATATGACGGTTTCCTTGCAGTGTCAACCGTAAAACATCGTTGGTTTGAGGAACTTTGTTGAGCTTTTACAGAGGATTACCTTGCATTATGCACTAAGCTTAGGCTTACCTAGTTGCTTGTATTACACCAGTCCAATTTTAGGTATACATTGTAGTTACCACTTACTTTTATATCGCCTTAGCATTCCGTGGCACATTTTATCGGTGTATTTAGCATTCTCTAGTTAGTCACTATGTCTTCTCCAGACCAAGAGGAGCAAAAAACACCAACTGGAGCTGCTGCCTCAACTTCAGCCTCCACCACAGGCTCAGCTGAAATATCAAATGTTTCATTACGTCTACCCCCGTTCTACTCAAATGACCCTGCCATGTGGTTTTGCCAAGTAGGGAATTTATTTATAACCCGGCGCATTACTTCTCAACAAACTAAGTATGCGTATATTATTGCCTCACTTCAGCCGGAAGTTGCACAAGAAATAAGGGACCTGTTATTGCGCCCTCCCACGGGAGGCTGTTACGATTTGCTAAAGGCTGAGCTCATACGTCGTACCTCAGAGTCTGAACAGAAACGGTTAAGGCAACTCCTCACAACGGAGGAATTAGGTGATAGACAGCCGTCACAATTGTTGAGACGTATGCAGCAATTGCCTGGGGAAAACAAACTTGACGAAAACCTGTTCAAGCAACTCTTCGTCCAAAAGCTTCCTACAAATGCCCAGCTTGTTGTTGCCCCATCCCTTGACAAATTAGATATTGAGGGGCTAGCAAACATTGTAGACAAAATTTTAGAAGTTTCCCCATCCCCACCCCCACCCCCAGCCACAGTAGCTGCAGTTAGTCTACCTACACCAGCCACTACTCACCACAAAACTGATAACATGGATGATCTACGTCGGCTAGTATCACAACTTACTCTCCAACTTTGCTAAATTGTCTGATAAGGTAACAGAGCTATCTGAACGCCGCTCCCGCAGTCCTCAACGTAGGACGTATTCGAACCCCCGTAGACGGTCTCGCTCGTCTTCACGAGGCTTGTGTTGGTATCTTAAGAGGTTCTTTGATCGGGCACATAGGTGCATATCACCTTGTAGTTACAAATCTAGTACATCTAACAGTAATTCCTCCAACAAGCCAAACACTGATAGTCTGGATACGCCAAAAGATCAGGCCAGCGAATAATGACGACTAGTTTCACTGGCCGATCCCATAAAAGTCGTCTTTTCTATGTTACAGATCAAACCACCCGCACACGTTACCTGGTGGATACGGGGGCGGAAATAAGTGTTTTCCCTGCATCTGCTAAAGATAAGTCCAACCCCGTCTGGTTCACATTACGGGCGGCCAAGCAAACTTCTATTCCTGCTTTTGGCGAATTATCGCTAACCCTAAACTTAGGCTTGCGTCGTGTTTTTAGGTGGCTTTTCATTAAAGCGGATGTTGTTAAACCAATCTTGGGAGCAGACTTTTTAAGTTACTACTCATTGTTAGTCGACGGGAAAAACAGGAGATTGATTGATACCCACACCTCGTTGAGTATCAACGGTATTCAGTCTTCCTCAGCTTCTTATCAACTCACGTTCAGCATTACAGATGAGTCCGATCCATATCATTTATTACTCAAGCAGTTCCCTAACCTTACTAAGCCTACCCGCCGCGACACCCCAGTCAAGCACAATGTAACACATCACATCATAACTAAAGGTCCAGCTGTAAGTGCACGTCCAAGACGATTAGCACCGGATCGTTACACCATTGCCAAGAATGAATTCGTGCACATGCTCGAAATTGGAATCATTCGGGCTTCCCAAAGTTCATGGGCCGCATCGCTCCATATGGTCCCGAAAAAGTCTGGCGACTGGCGTCCTTGTGGGGGCTACAGAGCCCTGAATAATGCCACAGTACCAGACCGTTATCCAATCCCCGATATTCATGACTTCACCAATACACTACAGGGGAAAAGTATTTTTTCCAAAGTTGATCCAGCTCGAGCCTACCACCGCATCCCGGTAGAGCCAAAAGATATTCCAAAGACTGCCATTACCATTCCTTTTGGGCTTTATGAGTTCGTCAAAATGCCGTTTGGCCTAAAAACGCGGCCCAGAGCTTTCAACGCTTCATCGACGAAGTTGTCCGTGGCCTACCCTTCGTTTATGCCTACCTTAACGACCTATTGATTGCTAGCACAAGCCCAGAAGAGCATAAGCAGCATTTGCATCAACTATTTCAACGCCTTGACTCCTATGACATAGTAATTAACCCTTGCAAGTGTCTGTTTGGCGTCCCCACACTTGACTTTTTAGGTCATCGAGTGGATTCCAACGGTATCAGTCCCTTGCCACATAAAATTGAAGCCATAGACAAATTTCCTCCTCCCCAGTCACTCACTAAATTTCGTGAATTCTCGGGCATGGCAAGTTTCTACAGACGCTTTATTCCTCACTGTGCTGATCTCATGCAACCACTCACGGATAGGTTGTCTACCAAAGAAAAAAACAAACCCATAACTCTAACCCATCTAGAGCTTCAAGCATTTGAGAATTTTAAGCACGCTTTAGCTCAGGCGACAATGTTACGTCATCCAGATTTTAAGGCTCCTGTTAGCCTCATGGTGGATCTTCAGATTTTGCTGTAGGCGGCGTACTTCAGCAGTTAATCGACGGTGTGTGGCATCCCCTTTCGTTCTTTTCTAAACGCCTGCAAAAAGCTGAGTCTAAGTATAGTACATTCGGCCGTGAATTATTAGCTATTTATCTAAGTATCCGTTACTTTCGTCATCTCTTAGAGGGAAGAGACTTTATAGTCTATACTGATCACAAACCGCTTATCTTTGCCTTTCAGTCTCGTCCTGATCGTCATTCTCCTAGAGAAATCAGACACCTCGATTTCATCTCACAGTACACTAAAGACATTCGACACATTGCAGGCAAAGAAAACGTTGTGGCTGATGCACTTTCACGGAATGTTCATAACATATCAGTATCACCAGTAGACTTCACATCCATTGCCGCTGCACAGTAACATGACGAAAATTTCAACAGTTACGGAATTCGTCGATGTTCAAATTCAAGGAAGTACCCATTCCTAATTCAGAAGGCACCATCACATGTGATACTTCTACTGGTACCGCAAGACCGTACATTCCACCACAGTACCGCCGTGAAGTTTTTGAGTCGTTGCATTCCCTTTCTCACCCTGGCATACGTGCAACACAGCGTTTAATCACTGAACGTTTCATTTGGCCCAGTGTTAACAAAGACGTGAAAAACTGGTGTCAATCCTGTCTTAAATGCCAGCAAGTCAAAGTCCATCGTCATACCAAGTCACCTGTAGGAACCTTTCCCGTGACCTCGGCTAGATTTCAACACATCCACATGGACATTGTAGGTCCACTGCCCCCATCGGATGGCAATTCTTACATTTTAACCATAGTCGATCGTTTTGCTAGATGGCCAGAGGCAATCCTAATATCTAACTTCACTGCTGAAACAGTCGCAAAACACTTCGTGCAAAGATGGATTCCTATATTTGGTGTGCCTACCGTCATAACTACGGAGAGGATCACAGTTTGAATCTGCTCTCTTTAGGCAGCTCACCCAACTTCTAGGCACTCAACGTATTAGGACTACCGCTTACCATCCTGCCGCTAATGGTCTCGTAGAGAGATTACACCGACAGCTCAAGTCATCACTGAAAGCAGTTGACCCATTGCATTGGTCTGAATCCTTACCTCTAGTTATGCTTGGTATTCGTTCTTCTCATGAGGTAGATATTGATTGTTCCGCTGCAGAAATGGTCTTTGGATGTACACTGTTATTGCCAAATGATTTCATCTCGCCAGTCCCAGATGATAGGATTCCAGACCCATCAAACTATGTATCAAGGCTCAAACAGTACATGTCCAAACTTCATCCAGCCTTGACAAGACTATCATTCCACCCAGTCCAAGTGCATCCTGATCTATCTAAGTGCACACATGTTTGGATTCGTACAGATGCGGCCCGCAAACCTCTACAACCTCATTATCAGGGTCCTTACAAAGTCATTAATCGACGGGAGAAGTTTTACACCGTAGACATCAATGGTTCAAAGAACACTGTCAGCATCGATCGTCTCAAGGCAGCTAACGTTCAGGAAATGTTCACACAACTCAAAAATGCCCCAATTCCTGATCCGCAAACTACTACACCAAGCCCGGCTACAACGTCAGCAACAACTCCCACTACGTTTAAGCCGCTAGAACTACTCGCTCTGGTCGTCGCGTGCACTGGCCACGTCGTTATGTACAGTTTTTTGAAATAGATTGAAGATGTTGTATGTACGTTTCTAAGGTATTTCTTTCATTTTTTGTATCGATTGCTTCGTTCCCCTTGCAATCTAGGGGGGGGGGGGGGGGGGCTAGTTGTAGTGATTATGTGTTCAGAGGCTTTGGTAGTTTCGGGTAAGAAGCCAAAGCCAGGCTACCGCCAGTTGTACTCGCGTTACCTCGCGAGAATTAATAAGAGCACTCTCGTGCGTTGATGGATATGGAGAGCTAGCGACGTACCAAACCAGCATTTTTATATCCAAAGTATTTTCTTGTTTTGGATTCCATCGCCGTAATCCTTGTATATAATCATCTTTAGGAAGACTATCCAGTTTTAATAGCCTTAATTTTAGTTCAGGACAGTCCAGTTATAAGCTGTTTTGTGACCGATTAGTTTTGTTTACTCAACTGATTAGTGTAGCGTAGGTATTAGTGTGTAAGATCGGGTAGCTTGAGCTTGTGATCGATCACTACGCGATGGCGTGCCAATCCTTACAGCGCATTTTATTTTAATTACTAAGTACTGTAGCATAGCGTTGCCCTTGGCGAATTACCGCCAGGCAAGGACAATATTGAGTGCTGTTCTAGTAGTCAATGACTGGCGAATTACCGCTACTGTTCAGTTTGTAGTTACTAGGCTAATTAGTTTAACGTTAGGTTGATCGGCGAAATATTGCCGCTACTAGTATTGTTTACCTAAGTTCTCCGGGATCCAGGACCGGGTAAATCGTCTGCTACGTCTGTTACTGTTAGTGAACACAAGACCTGGGGGGGGGGGGTAAGTTTGACTCATATTTTTCTTATCCTAAGTGTAAGTAGTATTTAGGCAAATATCTTAAACTACTAAAGTGGTGAACCCCGACGTGCGAAATCGTAATTTGTAGCGAGTTGGTAAAATAGTCTGGGTCTAGCCTATAGAATAGGCTCTAATGTCGGCTCAGATTTCACATTCACTGCAACAACAGAGCTTGATCGAGTTGTTGTAGCTTTATCAGTTGGATAGGTTTCTAGCCTCATTGTTGGACTGTATTTGAACAGTTTGATAGGCTGTACCCAATCAGTTTGCAAAGACATCATTAGCCCAACCAATCACAGTATAGTAGTTCCTCAGTGTTGCACAGTTAACTTTCAGATGCACCGTATTAGAGAACCGCGAGTTCATTTGCTGCTTGTTGGAGACTCTAGAGTATACTCCTTTGATCGATACCGGTTAGCAGCACATTCCAATCTACATATCGATTTTGTTATTAGACGAGATGCCACTATTTCAGATTTAATTGCACCAACATTGCAGCAACGTAGAAGCTACAACAGCCAGGATTGAGTTCTCCTACGCCTTGCTGCTGGTATCAATGACCTTGTAGAATTTACTGGCCCTGGTCCACACCGCGTCCTAGTACGTTCATCAATAGACGCGAATCAGTTAATTTTACGCCTGCAACAATTTTGAGAGGCTATTCTCATACAACATCAGAACTGTATTATTTCGTTCATTACCATACCTACTGCCTCATTTTGCAAGTTCCAAGAAAACAAAAACCTAGCTGTACCAGAACTCACTCCGGTCCAACTCAAAGTCCTTCAACACGATTTGGACAACCAACTGGACACAGTCAACAGCTTCATTGAGCAAAAAAGTCACGACAGTCAAGCTGAAACTATCACTAGGTATTTACATTGGAACTCCTATATCCGTAGACCTACTAAGCGACGTAACCGTACTGGTCGCTACTAGTATTGTTTACCTAAGTTCTGCGGGATCCAGGACCGGGTAAATCGTCTGCTACGTCTGTTACTGTTAGTGAACACAAGACTAGGGGTAGGTTTGACTCATGTTTTTCTTATCCTAAGTGTTAGTAGTACTTAGGCAAATATCTTTAACTACTGAAAGTGTGATATTACAAAGTACTTCGAACTGAGAAATATGCATATTTTAACTACTGCTGAAATTCGGAGAAACTTCGTTGCGAAACACCAGCACTTATGCATGTATTTTTTACTGAAATTTCAGTAAGAGGTGCTCTTCGTCAATAATAAAGTAAAGTACCTTACGTTTAAACACATCACGTAGTTTTCTGTACAAACATGAATTTTGCAACAAAAATGACACTGTGATGACAGTTGCATATTTTTCACTGAGTTCAACCGTTTTATATGAAACATTTTGTAACCCTATATTTTCCCTGTGCTACAAAATATCTTCCTGTTTAAGACAAAACTGTCTTTATTTCATTCTTGTTTCTTCCTCGGAGAATTGGATTCGTAGCAAATAGCATTTGTAATATGGTGGAGGTGTTAGAAAATCGACTCACGCATTAATTTGTTAGACAGTGTCAATTTGAAGGTGGTTTAACAAGTCTCTTATTAGTTTGGGATGGTTAATGGAGGTATTGCGTCATCAGAGACCTTGCTATAGAGATATCAGATGCAAAGTAGAAAAAGTAATAAACTTGCTGCAGATTAGGGCTAGCCTATTTTAAGCAGCGCAAAATACTGAATCTTCTTCAAGAGCCAGTCTGCTTATATCTTGCTTTGTGTTTCGAAGAAACTTTCAAGTGTTGTTGAAATTTACTTCTATGGAATACAGCACATGCCGTTTGTTTCAATCTGCGTTCAGAGCAAAAGACAGTGCTTTGTAAGCCGTTTATGTCATTTTAAAGTCGTTTAAAATGTGGTAATTTTTCATGAAACTCATTCTTGTGGTTTATTAATAATAATGTCGCCGTCATAATCTGATGAATTTGACGCCTCTCTGCAGGAATGATACACTGTAAAAAATGTCTGTAATGTTACAAATTTTTTGTACAATTACAGAAGAAAAAATAAAGAAATACAAAAAGAATACAAAAAAGTGCTCTCAATGAGTTGACAGCACTTTTTATGTAATCTTTTGTTTTTCTTTATTCTATATTCTGTAAATGTACAGACATTTTTTACAGTGTACGATGAATATTCAGCATCTTATTACGATAAGTTTACAATTAGAGAGTGCACCAAGTTGGGATGGGATCTTTTAAATTTTACTCAGGATCACAAAAATTTTAAATAAATTTTAAATTTCAAATCTATCATAGCCTTGACACTATTAATTCAGCAGATAGTTGCTATGTTTGGTATCCTTGGAAACGTAGTCTTTATGTTTATTGTATGGAAGAAACCTAACACGCGGAACAATATGAATTTAATACTGCTAAACCTCGTCGAAGCCGACCTACTTTACCTCACAGTAGGGGCAGGTGAGAAATTCGTGAACTGCCGAAGCTCGCCCATACAAGGAAACAAGCTTTTCTTCGGAAAAGTTGGCCAATGTTTTATTATAATTCCAGGGTAACTTGCACTATCTTTTGCATCTCTGCTTCTTGCGTCATTCTTGTCCGTAGAGAGGTGCTTGGCAACTTGTTATTCGATGAAAAATTTACCAATAAGAAGGCAGAAGATGATTTTCTACTACGTCAGTGTAATATAGTTGTTGTCTTTTGTGTTTACTCTGTGTATTATACCATCTCACTCTTATTTTCTCACGGTCTGCCGAGTGCCGACATATAGGCAAACTATCCGACCAAAGCAGCATTTTACCAACAGCAAGGCGGTAGCCTAATATATAGATTTATGTAGTAGTTTATATATATTTACAGGGGTCCTGATTTCCTTTTTTTTGATTTTCTCAAAAACCTCTCATTTGAAAGACAGCTATCTCTTCATATTACTTTGTGTTGCATTAATTTTTTTGTTCATTAGTTATAGCTACTTTGTTTCGTATAAGACATTAGTGTTTCACATGGGACAAAATACACCAAAACGGATTCTTAACATCATTAAACCATGACGGTGGTGTTACTATTTCTCACTGAAGGAGCTAGGAGGAGCAATTTCATGTTTTTTTTTTCGGAGTTTCTTTTAAGTTTTCCTTAGTCCTACCAACAAAAGTAACCTCTTACCTTTAATGTGTTTAGCCTACCTATATAGGCTACAGCAATAACTTCTGTAAATATGGTCTATTAACACAGAATAATTCTCTCCTTCTTCCCAGAAGAAATGCAAATCGAAACTTCTGTTCCCACAACCAGACTATATCTTTATCCCACACTTATCCACACATGCCCACCCACACACATATCCTCACATATACCTGGTTCTTCAGCATGCATACTGTACATGGTGTTTATTAGTCTGTTGAATGTAACCAGTGAAACAGCTGCTTCAGTAGGCATTTGAATTAACTAGCGTACCGGTAGTATTTAATTTTGCTAATAAAATTCTCTTTAAAATCCATTCTGCATGAAATCCTAAATAACAACACAAGTGTACTTTTTTTTTGGGGGGGGGGGGGGGGGTGGTGGTGCAAGATTTATGTTTAGGAGGTTAGATATTGTCCTATTATTTTGGAAATACATTGTAGTGCCAGAGAGAAAAGTGCCAGAGAGAGTCCCGTACGGAACTCACATAAGAAACACTGCATTTGTCATACATTTCCAAAGTGCATTACCATCCACCCAAATTTTTCCTGTGAAACTTTTCTTTATATGTCCACAACAGCTGTGTCCACTACATGAAATGTGTTCTTAAACTTACTTCTAAGATGTGTTTTCGGAGAAATTTGAGAACAACTACTTCAGGTAAAGTCAGGATTGTGTCAGGAGGGGGTCTCAAGGGGGGGGGGGAGGGTTGTGGCACGAAATGAGGGAAACGTCTAAGGATAAAGAGAAAAACCGCTATTTTAGGTGTTTTTTGTATTGTAAGGTTGGGTCACTGGGGAAGGGGGTTCTGAGCCCCCACCCCCCTGGCTACGCCACTGTGTCTCATATGAAACACAAGGAAAAGCTTGAATTGCTCTATAGACGAATCCGGACAGTGATTATATGAAGTGATGGTCTGATTTTAGTCGTCCATAACCGGGGTTCATCACCTTTTAATTTTTCAATTTCGTTGCTTACCTGTGTCATGGACGGATGTACACTAAATTGTGTATTGATTCCTGTAGTTTCTCTGAATATAACCCCCCCCCCCCCCCATCTTCACACTGAAGTAGTTCGAGGAACGTTTCTGCCCATTCTGAAAATTTCATGAAACGAGATGGAACGGAATTAGGACCGCATGAAACGTGCACCTTTGGTTTTAACCAGGCGCGGAGGAACGGAAAAAATACTGGGGGGGGGGGGGCTGGGTGCCAGCAGGACTATCTAAGCGGAGAGCCACCATCGGTTGGCGCGGAGCGTACAAGAAAATTTTTGACTTTACAGACCCCCAGGTGGCCGGAAACGGCACTTCCCGCGTGTTCTATGTTGCATGTATCCAGCCTTAAAATATGGGTTTCATGTTTGCAATTTCTCAACTAAAAAAAAAAAATTAAGCCTATGCAAAATGGTAATACATATCAGATAAATTGAGATGATTCAAGAACAATAATTAATTATGCATCCTCTTTCATTCACTCTGTTTGCATTGTTATTCACTTTCTGAACCCCTTGTTACATTTGTCCACTCATACATGTCAATTACTCAATTATATTTCCCCTAGATCATACCATTTGTCCCCAAAACACCCCCTCCTGTGGTTCCTCCCAAGGATACCACCAACCTAATCTATACCGATCTCAAATCCAGTGGCGGAGCTAGGGATTTCAGTCAGAGGGGGCGAAAATGGTTTGCAGGGGCGCTTCGAAGGAGTAAATACCCCGAACCTCAGCACAATCGGGGCAACAGCTTTTCAAACTTCCCATTTGATTTTCCGAACCTGGTAGAAGACTACTTTGCACATATCTCCTTCTATTAAAACATGTTTAAATTGTCTCTCCGTGGGCCTCCGCTGAAGAAAATTCCGTTGGGAGGGGGGGGGGGGACAAAATTCTTTTAGGCAAAATGCTATAAGGGTTAAAGCTCCGCGCCACCATGAGTTGGCGCGGAGC
Organism: Holothuria scabra; assembly: GCA_037179385.1. Taxonomy (NCBI): domain Eukaryota; kingdom Metazoa; phylum Echinodermata; class Holothuroidea; order Aspidochirotida; family Holothuriidae; genus Holothuria; species Holothuria scabra. Next base: position 56,922,982 of record CM074184.1, read on the forward strand.
GCAAGAAAATTTTATCCCACAATGTCTCCCAGATCGCTGGAAATGTCATTTCTAAAGCCTGTTTAGCGCATATAAATAGGAAAAACACTGAGTGAACTATAAAGAAATGTTGATGTTAATTAATTTTTCTTCGTCTTTTTCTTTATGTTTTTTTCAGGTTTTTTTTATTTTCAAGGGGAGGACAAGTGCCCCCTTGCCCCTTACCTACGGACGCCCATGTTTCTATCCCTCTCTTTCACATTCTAGTTTAAAGGCGTCATTTTATTTTGTGTGTTATTGTCAGGTCTCGATTTAAGATTCTAATGTTATAATGGGCTACTTTGTGAAGATAAAGATTAAACCCGTTAGAGCCTAATAGCAGGCAAATCTTACACGGGGAAAAAGTTATGGAAATTAATCACCGTAAGGTGTACATTTTTGGTATCTGGAAATCATGATAATTCCACGAAGAAACATTACTTGACGTATTTTACGTCCTGTGACCGCTCTGGAATAGCCATTTATTAAGTACATTGCAAGGAATATCCAGATATCTAAATTCAAACTAAATAAAAGTAGCCTAAACGTAGGCTTATTAGATGCAATTTTCTGGCTTCAAGTTGAGTCGTCACGTAAGTACAGAAATAAGCATTTTCATGGGATTATCGTGCAATGTCAGAAAACACCACACAACTGCCATTTATCATGGGAATGGTCACTTGAAGAAAAGCAAAATGGAAACTGCTCATTAAAACTCTTAAACCATTACCACTATGATGACAGTTTTATTTTATTTTAACCTGAATTTTCTCTTCAAATGATTTTTAAAAATGTTGTGGAAGCTATTTTGGTACCTTTATAAACTCTTTTTATTGTCTATGTTGACAAATATCCCAACAAGAGGTCTATTTTCGCCTTAATTATTGTTGCGCCCTTTGCAACATCTGTTATTGACAGGGAGGGTTAATTTAATGTCATTCTGTGTATTTTGTTACCTATAAATCAGGCTTGGTGTGGAAGCAATTTACTTAGCACAGCGACAGCATTCATTAGTGCGTATAAAGCATGAAGATACGTCTCGGCAAAAACCTATCCCCATATTACAGAAGATAACGCTTTTCATCAGAATAAGAGTGCAGATAGTACAGTTACTGGTGACTGTTTGGGCATTTTGTTATCTGGGCCTTTAAACAACGCTATTGAATTATGTCTTTTGCCAAAAATGGTGCAAGAGTTAAGTATGTTAAAAACCCAAAAAGGGCGCCGGCAGACAATTTGAGTTCGTCAGGGGGGGGGGGGGGAGGGGGGGGGGGCGGCCGCCCCGACCATATGACAGCTCAAATCCCAAACGTACTATAGACTTGTGTCCCAACGGTAGTAGAATACGTTGTTCAACCATACTGCTTCCACTTTTTGAGTACCTCAGAGGTTGGGTTGGGGGATGATAAAGAGGCTTTAGCGTGTCCAGTATCTTTTCCATCGACAACATTCCCCTAAAATTATTAGTAGGCCTATATAGTGCATTAGATTGATGGAGAATATGTTCACCACCCACTTCAATATTCTTCCCGCTGTCGCCGGTCACCACTTCTTGAAGCGCACCTTACAAATATTGGGGGGGGGGGGGGGGGTTAAACAAGCCTTTAGCCCCTCCACTTTTTCCATGGGGGGGGGGGGGCTAAGCCCCCAAAGCCCCCAGGTTCCGCCGCCACTGGTTTTAACTACAACACGAAACGATTTGAAGTAATTTACGATTGCAGGTGGTTTGTATAACGCTCGTCCAGCGTTTAGTTTGGGAAGACGTTACGTTCAATGTCGTTTGCGGTCGGTTCTTAACAAGTTGTAATCCGTTCTGGACCCGTGTAACCCCATTCACGGTAAGTTCCAGCCATTTCAGTGTCGTTTCTTTAAGGTTCGCATTACTACCTGTCCGTTCAAACTAGTTCATGTCCAGTGTTGCCGGTTTGTACTGCTTTGTCAGGCAGTATTTAACATGTTCAAAACGGGGATCTGGATCACGTTCCAGCATAATCTTCTATAAATACGATCCGTGTCAACCCGTTCTCATTTCATTTCGGTACTAACATCAGTAAACATGCCAGTTGTGGAAGGACATTCAATCTCTCAGACACAGCTCCTCCATAAGCTCATTATAATGTCCCACAGTTAGTCTCCTCTCAGGCTTCAACCAATCCCTCGCCCAACATCTTCTATTTCTCTTCGTTCTCCTATGTTCTTTTTTTCACATTCCCGTATCTCTTCATATTGTTACCCTGCCTCCACCAGCAGGAAACTAATGTTCATCATATTTAGTGTTGACAACACTTATGTTTGCTCCATGGTTTCAAAAATGTTACACGTCTATTCAACCAGAAATTTGGTTTACAAAAGAGGAGAACATAATTGGTCTGTAATATTTAACTGAAAACGGGGTGGACGTAGTTAAAATGTAGTAGGCACGTGGTACATCTGACTTAAGACTGATTTGACGTATTGACAATGTAGACGAAACGAGTAGATCTGAATAAAAACCGAGTAAGAACTTTGTAGAACTGAAGAGGAAGGTATCACAAACTTAAGGACTGATTAACACGGCTTAAGAGCGCAGTGACGACGTAATGAAATGTAGTTAGGTCTGTCAGAGAAAGGACAGAATGGAATGGAACGTAGCAACATCGGTGATAGGATCGTACTCCTATTTTTCCCTGTTCACACAATGTTCACTTCGTTTTCGTTCAGCGATCGCAGGAGGGTAATTCCGTTTTCGGTACGGCAATTAATCGTTCGAAGTACGACCTTACCCATTCCTATTTTTGAACGGGTAGAACGGGATCGAATTTTAAACAAGTTTGACGTTCTGAACTAAACTATCCCGTCCTTGACCGTTCATAGCGTTCATACTAAGATTGTATTCGGTGAGCCCTACGTTCAGTCAGTGCATCTTTCGTTCTTTCGCCTTCCACCCCGTTCTTCCAGAACGTAGTGCAAACTACCTCAGTTTGAAAGGGGTATGAGGGCTGAAATTCATGTAGACAATTAATGAAGACGATTAAAGCCTAATGGACCCCTCTAATGGCTGCCTACAGTAACTAAACACCAGCGCTGATGGGATTCGTCTATAACAACAGAAATATTGGTCAAGGTCAAGGTCACCTTGTAGATTAAACTGCAACCATGCAGTAGCCTCACGTTTATCTCCGAGAATCACAGCTCTTGTGTCCACAATTTTGGTGTCCTACTTTGGGGATATGCGAATAGTTTTATTTCTAGGCTTTTACTACTGTACTACACCCCGGAAACAGTTTAATGAAATTTTGACATTTGTTTGACTATATTTTGGTTCTATGTCAGGACAGGTTGGTCATTAGTATAGTCGCTGGTCATAACGTAACACCATACATTTTAGGGTGGTTTATACATTATGGCTGTTAGAATTTTTGAGGCAAAATGGCTCAATGAGTCAGGTGACTCGAAATTTTTGGGACACGGCATGTCGCAATCCTCTCTATATAGGAACACTAAAGGGGCCAGTAGCACTCAGTCCAAAATAGTAAAATATTTAGTTGGGGCTTAATTTGCAACAGGTTCTAGGATGTTTTCAATTGCCACCACACGAGGGCAGACGGAAGGGTATACATGCATGTAAAAATGGAAATAAAATCTTCCCGGGAAAGGTAGAGGTTCACGTTATCTGGCAATTTGTTTTTATCGCTTTGCAATTTGCTTTCTTTTTTTGAAGTGTGCATTTTACTGCAAAGAAAGACAATAATAACGTCAGCTTAGATTAAATTCACAGGCCTGGGAAATGACATTTCCGGCTGTTTGAGGGGTCTCGATTTTCCAAAGGGTGTACCCTCCAAGCCAACCAATTGTGGATAGGTTAGAATTCCAGCACCGTCAAAAAGTATGCAGCCCTTCCCCAGCCCCATCAAGAAATACTGGTAACGCTGCTGGGTTGTTTGTCACACGCAGAGAGTTGCAATATTAAATCTCAGACCGTTATTCAGACCGTTATTTTACGGAGTAACCTAACTAATTATGGGATTCTCTGCTAATCAAATTTAAATGCGCATGTTCAAGCCTGGTTTTTTTTATTCCAAGCATGGACTCCAAGGGCATAGGAATCGAGGGGACTAGGGCTTTTATGGGGCAGATATGCTTCCGCCGCTAGTTTCAGGAACAAAACTTCCTTTTATGTCTTTTCCATACTATCTTGGTGTAAATATAAATAAAAAATGTTTTCAACAGAATCATGGTAAGGGTTGGGGATTCAAAGAGGGCCTTCTGTGTTGCTACCTGCGAGCAGTGTTTCATTAAAATATGTTCTTGTGGATGGAGTAATAATCTTCGTAGTTTTCTACAGGTATTTTCTCCAAATAAATAAACATCTGATAAAAAGTGAGAAAACATGAACACTTCGTAGGGAATATTAATGTTAAAATTCTGAAATGAGAGGGTTACCCCCTTCTATTGGAACCATCCCCCTTCCATTGGAATCCCCCAGTACGGTGAACAATATCGATTTACTTCAGTTCCCTGACAAAATTGGTTTCCTACGCCCTTGTAGGAACCTGATCACTTAATAACTTCCTGTGCACAGAGCCTATAGGACCGGGAGTTGGGATTAGGCAAATTCCAGCTCCCTGATAAAATTAAAAATCTCTGGTTGGACCTAAATTTCAGTTGAGACAGGCAGAAACTTTGGGGTTGACTGAAGTAAAAATAATTTCTTTTCTTAGATTTGTGAGTAACTTTGTGGTGTTTATTGGTTAACCCTTGGGGCCCCAGTTGTTTTTACCCAAGACATCACCCTGGTGACACCCATGTTGGATAACTCAACTTTGACCTTTATGATTGATTTGGTCAGCTTTTCAACTTACTCACCATTAAGTAGTCGTGTACAACCTGAACATTTTAGTGCATTAATTGATGGTCTGCCCTTATTTTAAAGCGTTACTCTCAATTAAACCACGCAAACGCTTTTTGCTGGATATTAAAAAGTACTTCGAACTAAGAAATATGCGTTTTAACAAGTTCGTCAATTCCCGCTCAATGCGGTGAAACTTCGTGGCGAAACACCGACACCTGTGCACGCAATTTGGTTGCGAAGGTTTCAGTAAAAGGTGCTCTTAGTCAATGTGAAAGTCACGTGTCTCAAGAAATCTTTCTCTCTTCCGATTTAATTAACATCATGCAGGCTTCCTGTACCCCTGGAGTAATTCTAACATGAATTTTGCAGCAAAAATGATACTGTGAAGATAGTTTCATATCTTCAATTGAGTTTAATCGCTAATTTCCCGTTTTATGACCCTATATTTTGCTTGAGGACTTGTTGATAAAAAACTTTTGTAACTCGAAGGACTGGATTTGTACCTACGTAAGTGCAAGAAAAGAGATGCATTGCATTAATTTGTCACACAATTTCTATTTCAAAGTGATTAAATGCGTCTCTTATTAGTTTACGGATGTTTTGTAGAAGTATTGCGTCATTGGGGACCTTGCTGTAGATGCAAAGTAAAAAAAAAAGAGAGAAAAAAAAAGAAGAAAAACGTACTGCTGATCAGGGCTATATAAAGCGACGCAAAATAATGTTCTTCAGTAGTAGGTCTGTCTATATCTTGCTTGTTGTTTCAAAGAAAACTTTATCAAGTGATAGTGAAACTCTTCTTCCATAGAACACAACAGATATATTTCAATCTACTTTCGAAGCAGAAGAGAGTGTGTTTTGTAAGCCGTTTATGTCATTTTAAACTGTCGTTAACTATTTGGTTATTTTAATGCACCTCTTCTTTGAGATTTATTCACAAGAATGTCGTCACAATTTGATGTGTTTTATGCCTCTTTGCAGGAAGGATACGATGAATATTCAGCATCTTATTACGATTATTTTACTACGGGAGAGTGTACCGGGTTTGGATGGGATCTTTCAAATTTTTCTCAGGACCACAAAAATTTTGAATACATTTTAAATTCCAAATCTATCTTAGCCTTGACACTGTTAGTTCAGCCGATAGTTGCTATGTTTGGTATCCTTGGCAACGTAGCCTTTATATTTATTGTATGGAAGAAACCTCATATGAGGAATAATATGAATTTAATATTGCTGAACCTCGCAGTAGCCGACTTACTTTACCTCATAGTAGGGGCAGGTGAGAAATTCGTAAACACCCTAAATTCGCCTGTACAGGGAGACAAGATTTTTTTCGGGAAAGTGGGCCAGTGTTTTATTATAACTCCGGTGTTGCTTGTACTATCTTTTGCATCTCTGCTCCTCGTGTCATTCTTATCCGTAGAGAGGTGCTTGGCAATCTGTCATCCGATGAAACACTTCCGGATGAGCAGCCGTAAGAGGATTTTCTTCTATGTCAGTGTAATATGGTTGTCTTCTTTTGCGCTGACTTTGTGTATTATACCATCTTATTCTTATTTCCTCACGGTTTGCATTAAGTGGCCGAGTGATGTCATATATGCAAATTATCCAACCCAAGCTGCATTTTGCCAACCGCAAGGCAGTAACGTATGGATATCCATTGGCGAAATTGTGCAAATATTTCCCTTCTTCGTTGCTTTGGTGCTGAATGTTGTGTGTTTCTATAAAATGATATCTAAGTTGTACCAGCGAATGCCGCCCCTATCGGCAGGAGAACGATCACATGATAACAATGGTACAAAACAACAGAGAAGTTCTGTTCATGCCGCAACACGAATGCTTCTTATAAATGGAATTGCTTTTTTCATCTTAGCAACGCCACTGCATGTGACAAATGCCATTCAGTTTTCGGAATTTGTTTTTCGTTTCACCTTTGATCTGCTCCTCTTTAAGGACTTATCTGTCATGTTACTTTATGTAAACTCCGCAGTTAATCCATACATTTACGGAGTGATGGATCAGGCATACCGAAAAGCTTATCAAAGTGTTTTCTGTAGGAACTGGCCAAAGAACTCTAAGTTCAACAACAAAAGAAGAAGTAGTTTAGAAATGACCTCTCCGAAGTCGCCAAGTACCATATCATGTACTCAAAATGCCGTTTGAGGTAGAATTTCGTCATGCGAACTTCCCCATCAATAGTCATATTAGAAGCCTGAACAAGATTTGTCATTTGTGCATTAACTTTGTTTAATCGTGTACTTTTGTGAAGGTACATTGTCTGTTGTCACCCGGAAAAAATCTTCCCTCTTATGACTTGCCTGCGACTTTCAAGGAAGTGTTAGATGAGATCCTGATGTTAAGCTCAATAAGTAATCCCGAAAATAGGACGGGAAGGGATCAGTAACTTCCGCTTGGTCGACCTGGAATGTGCATTTTGATGAAACATTTCGGCAAAATGCAATGCCCGGTTTGGGCATATTGCCTCACCTGACCTGTGCTGTAACGATACACGAAGCCGTCCACGCTAAATGGTGACCGTGTTTGTTTTAGGGATACAACAACTACCGCCTTTTTGAAATGAGGCATATTTGGCAAGGCAAGTGTTTCCCGAAAACACTTACGTTTTTAAGCCAAAGCGCACAAAGCCCAAACTAATCAGCTAAAGGTAGTCTGTTAGATTTAGTTTTCGACCAATTGGTTCAGGTCACAGGTAGAAACCACTTGTTTAGCATTGTCTGTTTTAAATATTTTAGGTAGGGAACAGGTTGTTTATAGACCGGTCAAGTTGAGTGTGACCCAAAACGCAGTATGCAAATGTAATGCAAAGAAGTCGGTGAAGCACATGTTATCAATGTTTAAAAGAATAAATTTCGGTCACAATTGATTGAACTTATATAGGTTAGTATATATATATATATATATATATATATATATATATATATATATATATATATATATATATATATATATATATATATATATATATATATATATATATATATATATATATATATATGTGTGTGTGTATATGTATATATGTATATATATATATATGTATATTTATATATATATGTATATATGTATATATGTGTATATATATATATATATATATATATATATATATATATATATATATATATATATATATATGTATATATATAGGTCGAAAAGAGGTAGTAAAAAGTGCTTAAACGTTTGCGGAGTGCGAAGGATGAAACACATATCAAAAAAAGAAAAAAAGCGTCCTGGATGAAAAAAATGAACGTAAAAATCGAACATGGTCGGAAAGAAAGGAAAGCAGTAGACAAAAACTCAGATACCAGTTACACTAAACACCGCCTTTGATCTACTGGCTGGTGCCTATGGCGCCTTCTCAAGGAGCAACGTGACGCCATGATCATTTAGTCATATGTGAAAACATGACTGTATCTAGTGTGTACGTAGTTAATTTGATCTACTGGCTGGTGCCTATGGCGCCTTCTCAAGGAGCAACGTGACGCCATGATCATTTAGTCATATGTGAAAACATGACTGTATCTAGTGTGTACGTAGTTAATTCATTTACTCTATGAGGCGATGAGATGACATCAGGCAGAGAATTGACGATGTTCAAAATGTAGGAAGGAACGTTTCATCATATGTTGTTTTAAATTTCGGTCACTGATCATTAGGAATTTTCTTTAACATGGTACAATTGTACGTATTCGATGTACCAGCTGACATTTGGCATAACTGGTGTACATACTCATTCATATTTACAAACCAAAGGCGTTAAGGCTGCTTGACAATAGATTTTCGTCACAATTATGAAATGAAATGTAATTCGAATTCGTCTATTCAGAACGCAATCGCGAGAACGTACACGAACAAAACCTAACATGTAAGTGTATGTTCTTGCCCAGGCATTATGCCAACTAGTACATGACACAACTATGAATGAGTCCTTCCAGCTGAAACTTATTGATTATTTTGAAAATGTTCCAAGAAAATTGACATTCTAATAAATCCACCTCAAAAGCATTTATTCCCTCTTCAAGTGTAGAGTTAAGAGTGTTGAACGTACCTTTGTAAAACCAGATCGAAGGTACGATAATTTATGAAATGCTGAAAGAACAAAAGGCCCTAAAGTGATTTTGCTAGCTAATATTTCGTCATGAAAAAGTATTATGTCTTTAAAAAACATGAGAGCTAAATTGGGATGAGAAAAATCAAAGTTTCGTCTTTGATTCATTCAAATTCAACTTAAAACCAAATTAAATTCAACTGTCTTCGAAAGAAAATAGGGCCCATGAAATTCATTTCTGCACATAATCATTCCACCATATTTTGTAAATAGTTAGTTGGAAGCATGAAATACCTGTAATACCTGGTCTAAGGGACAAAACACCATTTCTTAGGCAAATCCATTTTTTTAACTAAGTTAATTCTAGCCCGTGTAAAAATCTCATTTAACAATTTAAATTCGTCTGTTCTCACAGATTCAAAGCTATTTTTTCACCTAAAAGGGTAATATGTTAAAATGAGTAGAATTTACAAATACAAAGGTACGAGTGTTATCTGCACTGATTGTGTAATGTGTGATTTAATCTACATCTCTTGAATTTTGAGTCAATGTCAATGAAAGTGCTGTACATAAGAATTTTTAGGCTATAATTTGCTTATTGTATTTAAGGAATCAAATAAAAGTGCGTATTTTAAAAGAGCATAGTTCTATGTAATTTACTAGCTGCAGAGACTATTTGAAAGACAAGAAGTCCAAGAAAATAACTTATTCGGGAGAACCAGTGGAAAGCCGCTCTGAATAGTCTGAGTTTGAACTAATTTCTGTATGTATAAGGGATAGACTTTAAGGGGCTCATTAAGTCAATATCGATGACGTAATGAGAGTGTTAAAGGGTCACCACCACATGACAATGCTCACATTTAGGATAATCAGTCAAGTTTCATATCCAATAGTTACGGAAAAAAGTTAAAAGTTTGAATTGTGCGGGGCCTGACTTGTAACGGTTTTGTCAGTGGCGTAGCTAGGATTTTTTCCAGGGGGGGGGGGGGGGCAAAGGTATGAAATTTCCCCAAAACTTTTCCTGGTCAATGTGTATGTATTTCATATAAAATATGCAAACTTTCAAGTATAACAACATTACCATGTCATTTTGTAATATTACCTGCATTTTAATCTTAAAGTACAACATAGAGCAATCGGAAATAACAAAGTATATTATTTTGGTAAACAATATCTGGTTTATTTGTATGTACTAACGCAGTGGCGTCCGGAAATTTTTTGACGTTTTCAAGGAGCCTACATGCAAAATGGTGCAAGATTTTCGACTTTGACAGAAACAGTGTTAAAAGTTGAATCGTGGTGGTTCATGGGGGTAAAACTGAAACTTTTGTGTCTTGACAAGCATTCTTTATGCCATTTATGCTCCTTACGAAGAAAAACTTGTCATTAAATTTGCACACTTTTAGGAGTCAAAATAAATGAGCATTGATCGGTATTTGTGGTTTTTCTTGGCCACAAAATGTTATTTTGTCATAAAGATTATCCAAGCGGAGCGCCACCATTGGTTGGCGCGGAGCGTAGAGAAAATTTGGGAAAATCAGACCCCTTAGATGGGCGGAAATAGCATTTTCCAGGCTAATACGAAGAATCTAGCCAGTCGCTTTCTTCTTTTGTCGTTTGCAATAAAATGCTCTCTTCAAAATATATTCGCAAACTGCAAAGTGATCAGAGAGTTAAGAGCTAATTTTACCCCAAGTATGTAATTTTGCCCAAAAGATCGAGCGAAGGGCCACCATTGGTTGGCGCGGAGCGTAGGGAAAATTTCGAAAAATCAGACCGCTCAAATAGTCAAAATAGCGTATTAATGCTTGTAAAGAGAATCTAAACATGTAGTCTTTTTTATCGATGCCACCAGTGGGAAACAGAGTCTACCTTTTTAAGTAAAAAATGGGAATTTGACAGAATTTGCCTAGGTCTATTTGTAGGAATTAAAAAAAATTGGCATCACTGAAAGACCTTGAAGGGACAATCCTTCCCCTTTGAAAATTTTTGAAAAATTGGGTGTCCTTTTAAGCAACCTGGTGCCACATATGCTATCTTTTGAAGTAAAATCTGTGTTAATAAAGTTAGACTACGTATTTTTAAGAACAAAGAAAAAATGGCATCTGTGAGGGGGGCATGGCCCAATGGTCTCCCCTTAGCACGCCACTAAGGAGGCCTATAGTGGCTCGATCACACAGGATATCCTGTGAGAAAAGCAGTCTGTTAAGTGTAGAAGGCTACAGGGTACTCATTGTCCATTTATTGTTACACTCAAAGTGAGCAGAAAGCTGTCTTCCCGAACTAGCTTGCAAGCCTCCAAGGATTAGGCTAAGTTACAAAATCTAAGTGTGCCAACGGATCCCGTTAATTCTAATTTCTAGATTAATTTTAAGTTTATCGTTGGCCATGGATTGTTTCAGCCCCATCCATCGTTATGTACACAGAGTAAAATCGTACAGCTACTGCTAGCTTGTAGAAGAACATAACAGCCTCGGGGGTCTACGGTAGTGACTTGTCAGTTTTCACATCCTTTTACTGATGAATTAACAAAGTATCACCTGAATAACAGCTTCCTGTGCACTGAAATGCACTGATCATAACCCCCGTGCGTATACAAGCACAAGAGAACATTCAATCTGCTACGCGACGAGGACATTTCTGTGGAACGCGAATTGGGCCGGTTCATGCGACACTGACGAAATCTGAGTTAATTTGTTGCATGTAAATACGAATTATGTATGAGAAATGTCTCACAATTTCTTATTCTAACAAAAATTTTGAGAAATTTTTGTGAAATTTTTTTGTAATAATAAGAAGATTCATCAAATTTCCCCATTTTCATTAAATTTCCCCAAAAATTTTTCCAGGGGGGCAACTTGCCCCCCCTGCCCCCCCCCCCAGTAGCTACGCCACTGGGTTTTGTGCAAAATTTGAAAAGTAACTTGTCACGAAGTTTTGAAAACCAAATTGAACCGTTAACTACTCACACATAACCAGTCATTTTTTCGTGAGATGTGGGAATTGCCTAGGTTTTACATTAGTTATGTATGGGAATGTGAAGAAAACTTAACATGTAATTTTAGGAGCACACTCTGCAAGAGGTGCTCAGGATTTCACACATTTTTCCACATACTTCTTGTCCTCATTTTGAAAACACGTTTATATACTAAACACAGGAGTGTGATATCCAAATATTTTGCTTTAAAACACGTTTCATTGATATAGCTAGAAACATACTTAAAACAATTGAGCAAACTTAACACATGCTGAATTATTGCAGGAGAAAATTGCATAAGGTTTGGCAAACCCCATTTCTCCAAATTATTGTATAAAACCTGTGGTAATAAATTTAGCTAAGCTTGCTCAAAGATTTGTCATGTGCTACGTTTCTCCAAAACTGAATATTTTTGCACAATTGTTCTTAAAGTGTTTTTAATGTTTAAAAGCTGAATTAGTTTAGAGTTTGTAATTTTTTTACAAGGTGGGACAAAACAAGTGTACGTTATCTGCTAATCATGTTTTGAAAGTGTGGTCATTATTACCTATCTGGCTATTGTTCGGTCCGTTTAGAAGAATTGCAATAGTGTTTAACTACTATATAAGTATATATTGTTTTCTGTACTTTTCAAGTGTTTAAGCAGTTCTGATTCCTTGGACCTGATCGTACTGATTCTATTATTTTTCCTCTCCGATGCTTGTGCTGGAAATTAGATGTTTTCGTTTTCCTTACAACATGCCTAACACTTGCTTGAAATGCACAAAACACTTTATAACAGTTGTTCTGAAAAAAAGACGGACTCAAGACAAAAACGTCTAGTAAGATCTGAATTTTCTGAGCAGGAGGCCCACTCAGAAGGTGGACTTGAAATTTCCAAAGTAACAATCCATTTGGATTTCCGAGAACCAGTGTTTACCATTCAACTCTATTCGGTTCCCGTGTGCAGTGAGTTTTTCATTTCATAGTAAATCGACTGTTCTTCTGCATGTACAACAGAGAAACCCAGATTTAACATTAACACCTCATTTTATCGGTTAGATGACATAAAGTTGCAGGAGCGTCTATTTGATCGTCAAAGTGGGGATGGGGGGTATCCGGCCAAAAATTTTTCTCCCTGTCCTCGTAAGGTGTGTACGAGGAGCGAGTTTAGATGCACAAGCTTTCAAAACATAGTCTGGAAAGTGTGTCAATCTGAATTTAAGTAACGGGGAACTCGAGGGAAGTGATCGAAGCCGCAACGAAAGTTGTAACGGATTTATGCAGAGGTTCCCAGACTGATAATTTTGGAACCATCTGGTCAAAAGCACATTTTAATCTAAGGTGGGAAATGTCGAAATGCGAGTACTCGCTGTTGCTACTGACACACATATGCACACCGGTATGAGAGTGTTGATACAAAAACATTATAGATTATAATAAACAGTGCGGGATCGTAATAATAATAAACAGATTCGGGTGTAAATATAGGTCAAAGTATAGGTCGAGGCCCGGTATACTGAGAAAAAAGTTGTTCTTCAAAGTGACCTATGGTCAAACAGGCAACAGAAGGACCCATTTTGGTTCCCATAGCCACTCCTTCAACTTGGCGGAAAAAACTGAAAACAATTTTGTGTGAGAACAAGTATCGTCAGACGTAGGAAGGTGTCAATCGGCATTACGGGATCACGCCGTTTGTCTAGGTAGTAACGGATAGCTGTTAAGGCAGCATCATGAGGAATGGACGTGTAGAGCCTGGACACATCCATGGTGAATAAAAGACGTTCACCGCACCCCGACCTATACTTTACAAAAGGTATATTGATGATATTGAAGGAGTTGCCACTGGATCCCGTCGTGATTTAGAAATTTTTATCGACTTTGTTAATTCCTTTTGCCCCTTTTTGAAATTTGCCCATTGTATCTCGGACTAATCTGTTGTTTTTCTCGACCTTAAACTGTCCATCAACAACCGTACAATTACCTCTAACCTACACTTTAAGCCAACCGACTCGCATAACTACCTTTTGTACCCTTCCAACCACCCCAAATCTTGCACTAAATCTATCCCTTATACCCAGCTCTTGCGAGCCAGACGAATTTGTTCGGAGGATTCTGACTTCTCTACTGCCTCTGAAGAAATTTTGTCCTTTTTTGAAAAACGCCAGTACCCTGCCAAAATCCTCTCTAATGCCCTACGCAGGATTCAAGCAACCAGGAGAGAGGAAGTCTTGGAGAAAAGAGCAAATCTAGTACCAATCTACGTATTCCTTTAGTTATTTCTTATCACCCTTCGGTCCGTCGGATGTTACACGCTATCCACAAAAATGAAGAGTTGCTCCGACAAGACCCCTCAACCCGTGATGTTTTCCCGGAACCCCTCATCACTGCTTTTAGAGTTGAGAAAAAAAATAACCAGCCATTTAGTTCGGGCTTCCCACCCACAAACGTCTTTCGACGACATGGCTGGTACATTTCCATGTAACCGTCCGAGGTGTAATACATGTCCAGTTGTTGTCGTCAACATTTCAGGCCCCAACGGCAAAAGCTTTATTGTCAAACAAAGATTCTCCTGCATTTCCTCTAATGTAGTTTATATTTTAGCATGTGGGAGATGTAACTCGTTGTATGTGGGAGAGACCAAGCGCCGCCTCGCCGATCGAGTCACCGAGCACCTTAGGTCCATCAAACAGAATCTCCATGGATACCCGGTGGCTGCACATTTTAATCCCCCTTCATCTTGTTCTATACAACATTTAACTGTTACGGCAGCTGTAATGAGCCGAGGCTCCGATCGTGACCGCCTTAGTGCTGAAAACCGACTGATCATGAGACTAAGTACTCTCGCTCCACACGGCCTTAATGTTAGAATTGACCTTTTGTAATATTCACCCCTTTTCTGAGCCAGTTTTTACTCCTTTTACACTAAACCGTTCTTGCTCATTTTTTACTGTGTAGGCTTAATAATTATTTTTTTCCGGACCTAGTTTTTGTCTAATTTTTTCCCCCTTTTTCCGACCATGTTCGATTTGTTGAAACCAAGTGAACGACATACGGGACATGTCCAAAGAAGTAGGATCGCAAGGAGGCGGTACAATGCTGCAAACGAGAAAGATAGACAAACAAAATACAGCAAAAACTACTTCGCCAAGCTTTCAAACTCTACACGAGTCCTTTTTCAAGGCTATACAGTAAGCAAATAATAACAGAAAGATCCAAAATAAGAGAGGGCAGCATAGCAAAAGGGGACAATCCCTAATTAAGGGGGATATTAAGGGCTAGAGGGCGGTCAGTCTGGAGGGTCTTGATCCAAAAACGCTCTTTAAGTTGGCGTCGAAATTGCCCAATTCCTCAATAACAACGAGCCCGAGGTCCATAACTGAATGGCCTTCAGAAGAAAAGTGGACTGCAGCAGGCTTGTCGCTATGCCTTCGAAAGTGTTTAATAGTGGAGCGGTGGTTATTCATCCTCTGCCTTACGTCATTCCCAGTTTCACCCACATATTGCAAACCACATCTTTTACACTGAATTATATAAATAGCATTAACCGACCTGCAACTGGCGGGCTGACGAATTTCAAACAATTTTCCCGTAACATGGCTAGTGAAGGCCTGAGGAAGTAATCTCTATATGGCGGCATGTTCGGCATGTACTGTTACTACATTTCACACACCCCTCGAAGACTGAACATTTTGAGTAGGAGCACTGTGGTCCCGGGGAAGTACAGCCCTGACTAAAATATCCTTAAGGTTAGGTGGGCGTTTGAAGGATAAAACTGGGGGATTTGGAAAGATTTTCTCCAAACGATTATGAGATTCAATGATGGACCAATGCTTTAGAATAATTTTTTGCAGAGGAGGAAGGTTAGGGTGGTAAACGATAACCAGGGGAACCCGACTGGGTTTTTCCTTACTTGAATATTTTAGAGCATCTCGTCTAGGCACCCTTGCTGCCTGTTTAATACTCCGTTCTACCGCAGTCGGATCATAACCCCTTTTGACGAAATGGTCAGCCAGTTGACTGCTCCTAAATCTATATATATATATATATATATATATAAGGAAAAATGGAAAACAGAGTGTGCATATAGATCCAACGAATGATTTATTGAAACAGAAATTTTCGCCGCCTCCTGGCGGCTTTGTCAACTGTTAACACAGTTGACAAAGCCGCCAGGAGGCGGCGAAAAT
The DNA here is from genome assembly GCA_037179385.1 of Holothuria scabra. NCBI lineage: Eukaryota > Metazoa > Echinodermata > Holothuroidea > Aspidochirotida > Holothuriidae > Holothuria > Holothuria scabra. The sequence continues at coordinate 56,939,040 of CM074184.1, forward strand.
TTCTGTTTCAATAAATCATTCGTTGGATCTATATGCACACTCTTTTTTCCATTTTTCCTTATTTATTACGTCCAACACACGGAATTAATTAATGCTATCCTATATATATATATATATATATATATATATATATATATATATATATATATATATATATATATATATATATATAAACCAAATAACAAAAGAACACAAAAAATGGATACATTCATTTCCAACTAAATTATAATATAATAAATCCGTGAATACAAAATATTTCGGGCTTAAATTACACAGCCCTTCGTCAGTTGTACAAAAACACTATAGTGCAAAAAAAAGACTGTATACACGTACTTGTTCTGCTTCCTCGCTTAGGTATCAACTGCTTGGGTGCCCATGAACGCCAAATCCCTATTCAGACCCGATTTATGATTGTTAAGTGAGATGATGGTTTGTAACTCACGGTTGCATCTCTGCTGAGCGCTTTTAAAATTGCCGTACAACAAGGCACACTTTAAATGGGAAAGGTTATGCTGAGGGAGATTAAAGTGTTCGGCAACCGGGAATCCAGGGTTATTATTTCTTATGCTGAGCTTGTGATTATTGAAACGAAGTCGGAATTTTGTGCTGGTTTCGCCTATGTACGTAGCTAAGGGACATTGGGTGCAGAAAAGTAAATAAACTACATTACATGAGTCACAATCGAAGTCTCCCGGTTTTAGAGTTATACCTGAAGCATGGTGGTAAATGGTGGGGGAAAGCTCTAAATGATTGCAAACTTGGCACCGGGGCTTATTACACTTCCTGTTGCCTGTTTTGGGATTTTCTACAGTGGGAAGGGTTTTGCGAACTAACATGGCTCTAAAATTACGTGGCTGTTTATAAGCAATCATCGGGAGGTCCCTGAAAATTTCAGAAATCGAGGGGTCAGATTTGAGTATTTCCCAAGATTTCTTGATATTGTGGGTAAGGGTGCGATTGGATGGGTGGTATGTGATGACTAAGGGAATGCGGTCACAGTTCGATTTTGTGCGATACCGAAGGAGATTATGCCTCGGTGTAGCAAGAACTTTATGAAAGTAATTGTTGAGGAGTTAATAGGGATATCCTCTGTTGAGAAAAAAGTTAACCAATTCAGTGGCCCTTTCCACGAAAATGTTATTAGTGGAGCATAAACGGCGGTACCGAAGGAACTGGCTGTAAACAATAGAGTGTTTGGTGTGACGGGGGTGGAAACTATTGAAGTGGAGATACGTATGTCTGTCTGTAGGTTTAGTGTAGACGGACGTAGTGATCTTACCGTCTCCAATCATTACCAGAACATCTAAGAAGGGCAGAGTCTTAAAGGAATAATCAAAAGTAAATTTGATGGAAGGATGAAAACTGTTAGCAACATAAAAGAATTGTTTTAGATTATCCAGCCCTTTGTCCCAGATCATAAAAATGATTTATTATATTATAATTTAGTTGGAAATGAATGTATCCATTTTTTGTGTTCTTTTGTTATTTGGTTTCTTTACTTTCCAACACACGCCACCTATCATGTTATATATATATATATATATATATATATATATATATATATATATATATATATATATATATATATATATATATATATATATATATATATATATATATTTATATATACACATATATACATATATATAACGCTAATTCCCACCTTAGGGGGAAATTGTTATATCTGCGCGTACTTAGGGCGAAAAAATAACAATGAATTACATTAGGAAAAGTGTTCGCCCTAACGTCTAAAAATATAAACGTTTTTTCAATGGCCAGCCATCCGTTCGTGTTAACAGCTAGGTGTCCGTAAATTTGACAACTTTGAAGTTATTGTATCTACTTCGTAAATCTAGGAGGACGCCCTTGTCCGTTTACGCATTCCGATAGAAAAAGTGTGTAGAAACGTTACGGCGAAACTTATATTTCGCCCCCCCAAATTTTTCCCCTTAAGGTCGACTATTCAACAACAACTTTCCCCTAAGTGCCGAATTAGTGAAATATATATGCATATATATATATATATATATATATATATATATATATATATATATATATATATATATATATATATATATATATATATATATATATATATATATATATATATATATATATATATATGTATGTATGTATATATATGTATATATATATGTATATATATACATATATGTATATATATATATATATATATAAAAGAATAAGTAGAAAATACCACAAATATGACAATATTAGAGCACATGCAAAATAAGAGAAACGTATATTTCAAAGACACCTGTCTTCGTCATCAGCGTCAATGCGGAGTGAAGAAAAATTTAGAAACAACAAGAAACAAAACAAAAACAAACAAAAATACAAATCCTATCGAGAATGTTTTACAGAACCGGCTTCCCTGTAAACCACAGAAGGGAAGTCGCTCAAAACACCAAGATCTTTGTTTAGGCCGCGGGTATGTGTTGACAGTTTTAGCATCCATTTGCTTTCGGATTTAAGCCTTTGAGTGACAGATGGGTAATTAGAAATGAGTAGGATACATCTTAAATTAGACAAAGAGTGGTTTGAGTTACTAGTGAAATGTTTGGATATAGGATAATTTAATGATTTGTCTAGAATAGTTTTTTATGGTTGTTAAACCTCAGTCTAAATTTGGTGCCGGTCTGACCCACATAGTTGCCTTTCTCACACACGTTGCAGCACAGTAAATAAACTACATTAGCCGTGTCACACTTTAAGGGAGGGGGACGGATGTTACAAGTAGTGCCCGGAGGGGTAAAAATTTTGTCAGTGATAATGAAAGGGCACAACTGACACCTAGGCTTGCCACACTTTTTGTTACCTATGTTTCCAGCTGCACGAAGCCTGGATGATGTGAGGAGGGATTTGAGGTTGGGGGGTTGTCTTCTCGCAGTTAAAGGGGGGTCTTCAAAAAGTTCAGAGATTGAACTATCTGCCCGAAGAATAGCAAAATCTGAACGAATACATTTATGTAAATTTTCTGTTATAGACGAATAATCAAAAACAAGTGAAATACGTGCATTTTCAACTTTAGTTTTGTAAGACAGTAGTTTGTCCCGGTTGTGACTGGAAGCCTTGCTGATTCCCGCTTTTATAACGGGTAGGGGGTACTCATTATTGAGAAAAAATTCTACGAGGTTATTGACATGTTTTTCGTATTCGGGCTGGGTAGAACAAATACGTTTGATTCTAATGCATTGAGAAAACACAATAGACTACAACCCAGCCCATCGTAATCTACGACAAGATGAACGATCTGCCATCCGTTCTCTAAAAACAAACAGCAGCATAATTATAAAGCAAGCTGATAAAGGAGGTTCTGTCACTGTTTTAAACCGGGTTGATTACATCGAGGAGGCGGAATCTCAACTCAACAACCACAATTTCTATAGGAAGCTTGCCTTTAATCCGTGTCCAATATTTGAAAAGGAACTGCAGAATCTCGTTAACTCTTTTTCCTCTGAACTAGCTGTTAAAGTAAATCTGTACATTCCTAAGTCACCTAATCCAGGTACATTTTATACAATACCTAAATTACATAAAGTTTTTAAACTAGTTGAGGCCAAATTGTCCTCTCAGAATGCCCCTACTGATACCGCAAGTCTCAGCCCACGTCAATTATTTAACTTGGCAAAATCTCTAAATGTTTCCCCGCCCGGTAGGCCTATTGTTTCTTGTACTGGTACGCTTACTGAGCACTTAAGTGGGTTTGTCGACAGTATTCTTAATACCCTTTTACCTACCCTCAGAAGTTACATTCAAGATACTACTCATTTTCTTAGAATTCTCAACGAAATTAAACCCTTCCCGCCCGATTCCCTTCTTGTCACTATGGATGTAAGTGCGTTATACACCAATATACCACATGAAGATGGTATTCTAGCCTGTAAAAAGATTTTGTCTTTTAACGGGTATTCTCAACCATTCATTAAGGATTTCACCGACATTATTAAATTTATTCTTACTCACAATCATTTTGAATTTAACGGCCAACATTATCTCCAAACGTGCGGCACTGCCATGGGTACTAGAATGGCACCTAGTTATGCCGTAATTTTCATGGCTGACCTTGAAACCAGAATGCTGGCAGATTACCCCTTACAGCCGTTGCACTTTCATAGATATATTGACGACATCTTTTTTATTTGGCCACATGGCCTACCCAACTTACATTCTTTTGTATCATTTTGCAATGCTTTTCATCCTTCTATTAAGTTCACATTTGATTTTTCTGCCAAGGAAATTCCTTTCCTTGACGTACTAGTTAAACTTAACAATGGTTCCATGGCTACGACACTTTATTGTAAACCAACAGATACCCATGGCTACCTCAATTTCAAGAGCTCGCATCACTTAAGTTTGAAAAAGTCTATTGTGTTTTCTCAATGCATTAGAATCAAACGTATTTGTTCTACCCAGCCCGAATACGAAAAACATGTCAATAACCTCGTGGAATTTTTTCTCAATAATGAGTACCCCCTACCCGTTATAAAAGCGGGAATCAGCAAGGCTTCCAGTCACAACCGGGACAAACTACTGTCTTACAAAACTAAAGTTGAAAATGCACCTATTTCACTTGTTTTTGATTATTCGTCTAAAACAGAAAATTTACATAAATGTATTCGTTCAGATTTTGCTATTCTTTGGGCAGATAGTTCAATCTCTGAACTTTTTGAAGACCCCCTTTAACTGCGAGAAGACAACCCCCCAACCTCAAATCCCTCCTCACATCATCCAGGCTTCGTGCAGCTGGAAACATAGGCAACAAAAAGTGTGGCAAGCCTAGGTGTCAGGTTGTGCCCTTTCATTATCACTGACGAAATTTTTACCCCTCCGGGCACTACTTGTAACATCCGTCCCCCTCCCTTAAACTGTGACACGGCTAATGTAGTTTATTTACTGTGCTGCAACGTGTGTGAGAAAGGCAACTATGTGGGTCAGACCGGCACCAAATTTAGACTGAGGTTTAACAACCATAAACAACCATCATTAAATTATCCTATATCCAAACATTTCACTAGTAACTCAAACCACTCTTTGTCTAATTTAAGATGTATCCTACTCATTTCTAATTACCCATCTGTCACTCAAAGGCTTAAATCCGAAAACAAATGGATGCTAAAACTGTCAACACATACCCGCGGCCTAAACAAAGATCTTGGTGTTTTGAGCGACTTCCCTTCTGTGGTTTACAGGGAAGCCGGTTCTGTTTAACATTCTCGATAGGATTTGTATTTTTGTTTGTTTTTGTTTTGTTTCTTGTTGTTTCTAAATTTTTCTTCACTCCTCATTGACGCTGATGACGAAGACAGGTGTCTTTGAAATATACGTTTCTCTTATCTTGTATGTGCTCTGATATTGTCATATTTGTGGTGTTTTCTACTTATTCTTTTATACTACATGGAGCATACGTGGACTTACTTATATTATATATATATATATATATATATATATATATATATATATATATATATATATATATATATATATATATATATATATATATATATATGTTAATCTGCTCAAAAAACCTTAATACCCTTAAAAGTAATCTGATTGAAAGAGGGTATCCCACGAGTATTGTTACAGAGAAGGTGAATAAAGCCTGTACTGTTCCAAGAAGGACGCCTCTCAACCGTAACCGTTCCATTTGTGCTAGGAGGAGTTTTTATGCCCCCCTGGTTGTTACCCATAACCCAAGGTTACCTCCCCTAAACAATATTATTAAGAAGCATTTTCATATTCTTAAATCGTCCCCCACCTTTAATAAAAGTTTTTCTTACCCGCCCCCAGTAGTTTACAGACATCCTCCTAATTTAAAATCTTTACTGGTAAGAGCTAAAATACGTCATAATGCAGAGAATAGAGGTTGTGTCAAGACACATGATAAAAGGTGTGTCACCTGTAGTGCCATACGTGAAACTTCTGTCGTTCAAAGTTTTAATACAGGTCAGAATTTCCAGATGAGGAGGATTTAACCTGTACCACCAAAGGCATAATCTACTTGATTAATTGTTTGGATTGCCATAAGTAGTATGTGGGTGAAACGGGATTAGAGCTTAGAAGTAGACATAGGCGTCACCGACAGGAGTTTAGAAAAGGTCAAACTCCCATTGGTAAGCATTTTAAGGTGTGTAAAAATTTCGAATTATTAGGTATCGAAAAGCTACGTAACAATAATAAGAAAACTAGGAGGGAGGTTGAATTGAAATGGATTTACCGATTGGATACTCTTGCCCCTATAGGTCTTAACGTAAAAGATGTAAGCCTCAATAGAGCATTGCCTAATAGCTAGTACTTTTTCCATTACTGCCAGTGTCATTTCTTAGCACGTGAGCAAGGGGAGTGTATCTCCCCGAAACGTAGTGCGTTTTTAACATCTGAGCTTTGCCGTTTTAAAACTTTTAAGATTTGACACGGTCTTTGTCTTCAGTATTTTATTAAAATTTCAGATCGTTTTAACAGTATGCCGTGTGTTTTGTGCATGTTTCTTGTTATCATTTACATATATATATATATATATATATATATATATATATATATATATATATATATATATATTTATATAGGTAAACAGACTGGAATGATAAAAAGTGCTAAAATTCGGAAGAAAGCTCCGCAACGTTTCGGGTATGTACCCTTCATCAGGCGGCAAAATAATAACTGATCAAAAAAACGATATTCAAAAGAAAGCGCGCCGATCGAGTTGTATCGGCACGCGTTTGTTGTTTCTTATATATATATATATATATATATATATATATATATATATATATATATATATATATATATATATATATATATATATATATATATATATATATATATAAAAAATGATACTTTCATTTCCAACTAGAATTTATCGAAGAAGAATACGTACAAAATATTTCAAGCGTGACTGTAAAACAAGTGTGCAAAAGTTAATTTATCTTCCACCATAGTTTAAATATAACATGCATTTGCCCAATTCATGCATGCTTTATTTATTTTTAAATGTTCTCGGTAACCAAGGAATTCCTTGTCCTAGCATTGAAAGTTTGTTTTGCATTGACGAGCGATTGAGATGAATAAAGGGAAGAATGTTTGGTCAAGTTTGTTGCAAGGAACTTCTGTGAGTGAGCACAGTATATTAGTTCAGTGTTGTTTGGATGTCCTAGGCTGTGTTGTGGGATTCCTCATTTTTTCAAATTGATTATAGCTTTTTTGTTCAGTATTTTTGCAATTGATATCCTTAGTTCTAGGTGTTCCCGATGAATTGGAATTGCGTACTTTATACCTACTAAGGGTCCGTTTGGGGGTTGAAGGCAAGATAAGAGTTTGCACTGCTTTATCATTACACCTCTTTCCAAGGGCGGATATAAGGAAATTTTTTGGGGGGCAAAGTCAACTTGCGACCATAGTACCAGGGGATGTCGTGCAAAGATTTTTTTTGGAGGGGCATAGGAAGTGGTAACTGACTGCTAGAAAGACTGTCTGAGCGGAGCGCTACCCTCAGTTGACTCGGAGCGAACAGAAAATTTTGAAAAAGCGAGACCTTTCAAATAGTCGGAAATTGCATTTGTCAGGCTTGTAACCCTAACCCTTGTAGGTACAATAAAATATTCATTTTAATAAAAAGAAAATGATTAAATTGCAAAATGATCAGAAAATTATCAGATAAAATGACTGGCTCCTTTACAAGACGATGTCACATTATCATTTTTTGTCGCAAAGTAGAATCTCCATTGAAAAAATAGATCAGAATCAAATTTTGGTTTCATTTGTAAAGGACGAACATACTCTAAGTACTCTGGTAAAATTTCCATTTATTTCTCCTGTTCGGTTCTCGAGATATTAGCAATTGAAATTGACACATTTACTACAAAAAGTTAACTTGAACAGTTAATATAATATGAACAGAATGACAATGCGAGTTATTGCAGTTATAAATAATACTGAACATAAAAGAAAAAACAGGTGAAAACGAATGGGTTACGTACTATTTAAATCAAGATGAAGGCAAACCATGCCCGCCATTGTCTCATTAACTCATTTACATTAGAAGAGGTACACGCAGTGTAATGCAGTGATTGCATCAAACTCCTGGCATAATTTTGAAAATGAACAAAATTTAAGATAGCATTTTGCACCTGTAAATATAAAATTTGAACCATATCATCAGAACATTAACAGCTTTGTTTTCAGGTTGATCATTCAGGATGCCAAAAATCATAGTCTGTGGGCTAAGGTATAAAGCATTATTAGTATTCGCATTAACAAAATCCTGAAAGTCTCTCTACAAAGGTTTTAATTTCACAGTTAAACATAATATGGCTAATTGCTTCTCTTTCTTTTGAACAGAAAGTACAAAATCATGATCTTAAATATAAATTCTTTTCAAGTATCTGTTTGTTGACAGAATTTTAGTATTAATTATGTACTGAAACCAAGAAAATTTACCCTCCATATGTAAGCTACAGGGTAACTTATAAATTCAATTCCAACTAAATGGTTGCTTCCAAGTTCAGCGGACCATTTGTCTTGAGATGTTATGGCTAGAAAGTTATAATGAATGATTTCCTTGTAGAAATCAGAGCCCCCTTTTTCGATTTATTCAGAAAATCAAGAAACTCTGGAACAAATGGACGTATCAATCATAAATTTGGTTCTGGACTTTTTTGTTTCAAAGAGCTGCACACCCGCCTGAATAAAAAGTGAAATCATGACTTTTAGAATCATATTAATTCATACAAACAGTGGTAGAATGAGCCTGTAAACCTGAACCGGCCGCACAGAAGCGTCGATACCGCTATCAGCACCAACAACAATACTGATTTAGTACTGGGCTAAAAAAATGATACAATTACTAACTATATCCTTGACAATTACGCATTGGTTTTAACATTTGTATGAGATAGAAGGCTGGGATAGTTTGCCTAGATTAAGAAAAAGGCTACTTTTTATTCATGTCATATCGAATAACGTTATTTTCGGAAACGATGGAAGGCTTTGGGGGGGGGGGGGGAATTATTGTCCCTATTTCGAGCCGCTAACCCTAATGCCTCTTTCTCATACAGTTTGAGGACACAAATGGGATTCTGAGTTCAGTGTAGCCTAGTACTGGACAATTTTTCTATTCACAAAATGCTTACTGACTCAAGAATTTTGGTTGTGCCCTGTATCTGGTGTTTATTCTGATGGATGGAATCTTATGTTGTTCTGAGACTAACTGCCAAAGCATTAGAAGTAAAAACTGTTGTCTTTACAGCACTGACTGAGTAGAGAGGCGAGTTAATGGCATACTGCAGCCAGAGTTTTTCACTAACTTCAGCAAGGGCTGTATATCTGAGTGTCAACTTACAAACCTTTCGGGAGAGCTATACTCCACCACTTTGCCCAACATCCCTCCTTTTCAGCTCTATGTGGCCTATTTTAGTGCAACAAAATTTTGAAATGTTTTCAATAATAAATAAGGCTAGTAAAATAACTGTGATTCGCCGATTGTATAATACTATGTGCAAAGTGTACGTCATATATGTCATAGGGTTACCATGAGTCGGTCAATTAATTGGTGTTGTACATTGTGTACTTGGCTAACGTTAAATATGCAATGGTGATCGACTCAAGGTACTGCACCGTTATTCTGCCCTTCAAATTTGATCTAATGTTAACATCTTCGCTGAAAAGCTTGCACGGGTGATGGGGAAAGTGTCCCCAGTTTTAGCGGGAAAAGAGCTCAAAGACCATGTTCCGCAATATATACAAGAAGAGATTTGATGAGATGCTCAGGAAGGACCGGGAAGCAACGGTCTCCTTATACAGACCCAAAGAATGTAAGAGAGAAGTGTGGGAGGAAGAAAAAAGAAGAAACAAGATTCTGAGTCAGTTTTATTCATTGATCCAGCCCCGAAGAGCGAATTGGCAACGCAATGCATGTGGTTGCATGGGTCTGCATGTGGTTGGGTATCAAATGTACACTGAGTGAAGCGCCACCATTGGCATGTATGTTGTTTAGTCTCTGATGCCCATAAGAAGTCAGGAAATGGGGGTGGTAGGCAAGCATCCAAATTTTACCATATTTTTAAGTGTGATTTCTACTGTACTAAGGGCGTAATTTGCAACGCCCTCCCATTTCAAATATTTGAAAATATGGAGCTTGTATTGCAGAAAAGTTTGGATGCCAGGTTTCCTGCAAGGAAATTTGAACAGTTGGGGAATTACTAAAGAATTTGCATTTTCTATCGGCAAATCTGAGGTTGGGCGACGACCAAAGATCGTTGTTGGTACATAATGTTATCCAACGCCTACATAATGCGGCTCTCCAACGAAATTTTTTTGAGCTTATATTGGAGGAAATATGGAATTTTATGAGAAAATTTATGAAAATCGCACTGTATATAGTTAAAGGTGTCACTTGGTGATCTGGTGTCACAAGTGTAGGTTTTGTCACACCCAGAGCCCGGAAAAGTTTACCAAAGTGAAGGTATGAGCGAGCACTTCTGCTAAGGAATTGCAATATCAGTTCGGGAGATAACCACTTTCGGGGGAAAATGGTTTTTCACCCGATCGGGGGAAAATACGGCCATGGGTGGCGCCATTTTCAAATTTCTCCCCTGATGCTTTGCGATCCTACCGCGCAATTTAAACGGAAACAAACGTTCAAAACACCTGGAAAATTTAATCGGTCTTAGGACAGAGAAATTTTGGAATATTTAGAAACTTTGTTGCTAGGGGAACAAAAAAGCCGGATCATGTTTGGTAGTTCACCGCGCAAATTTTGAGATATCGAGCAATTTTGCCACGTTTTGTGTCCTAAGCTTAAATTATAGACTTGACACAGCCGCAAGATTTGTTCAATTTTTTTCTGCAGAAAGTTGTGTAAGTTACTCGTGCTAGCAATTGAACCCATTAGTACGTTCTTGAAAGTTACTTTAGATTTCTCTCTGTGGTGGTGAACAATAACCTTGTATTTGATCATATCGACATTTATAAAACAAAGCGACGACTGTGATGAGGTACACACTAAGTGCTCATGAATATTCATGCTGCAAATTTTCTCCCGATCGGGTGAATTCTCATTTTCACCCGAAAACGGTTATCTCCCGAACTGAATATGCGGCGCTCGAAGCGCGCGGAAAATTTTGCTTTCTTAAATCAAATAATGACGAATATGGAGCTTTTATTAGGGAAAATTGATTGGGAATTTCGTAATTCCAGGAGTTGTCAAAACCACACAGTAGACCGGTCTCACAATTAACAAATTTCCGAATTCTTCATTTTGAGAGCCCGCTGCCCCGCCTGGGTGTCTAACAAAAGGGGGGCCGAGATGCAACATGGTGCTAAACGTTCCAACATTTTAAGCTACTATGAAACTCATAAGTTTTCAAAAATGGTCTTAAAAGTGTGGGTAATCATTACTTCAACGGACTATACGATCAATGTGAATTTAATACCGGGTGTACTCTATAATCGTCAAACGGTTTTAGGCTATGTCATGTGTAAACTGTACATAGCGTCATGAAGTATGGTGTACCCTCCTTGAACTTTAACAGGAACGCCATCTTGTTATTTACGAGCAACTCTCCCTTCCTCTTGTCCTAGATTCGGTTCAAGGGCCCTTCCTGTTTCCCGCCACGTGTTACCGTTGAACGTGACAAACTACCCCGCCCTAGTTCCACGTGTATGCTGCATCCCATATTTTCAATGTGTGGCGAATTTCACCCTCTACAGCCTCCTCATTGATCATTTAGATCAGCACACTACTTAATATATATCTAATTCGGTGCGTCACAACTTTTAACCAATCAGGGGACTGCATGCGCTCCGATCTCCCCGAGACATGAAAGCTTCGAGCCTGAAAGTTTTGGTCCCACTCACACACTGGTCCAGCAGACCTCAGACGACGAGCACCTGCGTCAATCTGTATGTAGTTAAATTTTAATAGTTCTTTTGTTGCCGGCTGTTAATCGAACGGAATAAAACATCATCGCAATAAATAATCTTGAATTAGAACTAAATCTTCTTTTCATCTGTTTATTCATATCTCACACACTCTGCAACATCCCCGTACAAGCCGTCGTATCAACGATTGTCCCATTATTCGACAGTAGTCGTAGCCACACGTATTGCCATAGACACACATGCGATGTCACGAACAACGTTACCAACGAAGATAGATACATTATAATTTACATTTTTCATTTTATTGAAGAATATGACACAAAAACACGGTAATCAAATAATGTTACAACTGTCACTGTATTTTTAAAAAATAATAAGGCCTAGGTTACCATTAGCCTGGCTATCGATACACTTTTTTAGCATCCCGGTGGAGCATCCGCCATTGAGTGTGGACAACAAGTAAAACTAGTCGAAAAAACAGGAACATTTGTACAGAATAAGTTGGTTAAATAAAAACCCTTCAAGAGACAAGGCCGGGAATGTGATATGGCTGAAGAATGTGAGGTGTGTGAAAACACTGAAGGGGGGGGGGGGGGTTTACACTGTAAGAAGTGGGAAGTAGTGCATGAAATAAACTGTAACGGATTGCTTTGAAGCAAATGAACTGGGTGTATTGGGGAATCTTTCAACGGTTTGAAGAAACACAAAGAAAAGCTAAAACACGAAGTAAAGATTCCGTATTCTGGAAATATATGATAGAGTGCTTTTATGAAAAACAGACCAAGTTAGATGTGAAAATATTACAAAACAACCCGGGCCGACGCAACTTAACTTTAAGTTAGTAGTTATTGCGACGCTGCGATGGGCAAGATTGGGCATTTGTCCCCCAGATGTTGGTTTCTCCCCAACTTGCTGCCCCAACTTAGGCCAGTTTGGAGTTGGGTTAGCAGACAAAATAAGTGATATACCTCTCTAGAGGCGTATATTTTCATCTAGAGATATGCTGAAACCTCAGCGCTCCAGGGGGCTTCACCCTGAGCCTCCAACACCACTTTGAGCGCGGTTTCTTGCTGCGTCGAAAATATACTCCCTGAAATTACCCTTTGCCCTTAGTTTTTCTCCTAATTTTGACATTTTGGCGCCGCCACTGTAGGTTAATAAAGCGGGGCATATAAGAGAAACCACACCTAGCTTAAATACGCAAACTTTTAACTTTTATGATGTGATGGATTTGGCATAGAACTTATCTTTCACAACCAATGCGAGTTCCTGCACAAAAGAAGCTCAACCAAGCATGACTTTGGAAGCTGTTTCTTCTCATTGTGTGTATTTAAGTGTGTGCTCAGAAAAGCACAACAGTGTACTCTCATCTACAGTCAGCTACAGAGAAATTCGGTCTGTCCATAAATTTATATCCACACTTATCCAACGCTTTACTTTCAATTAAACCACTGACAATAGAAAGTGCTTTGCTCAATACTACAAAGTACTTCGAACTGAGAAATATGCCTATTATTACTTCGTCATTTCTTCTCAATTCGGAGAAACTTCTTGGCGAAGCACCGACACTTATGCACCAATTTTTTTTTTTACTTAGATCTCAGTAAGAGGCTCTCTCAGCTAATTTTAAAGTCAAGTGCCTACTTGGTCAAGTTTCTAGAAGTCTTTCTGTGTTTCAATTTAATAGACATCACGTAGGTCTCTTTTACCAGTAATTCTAACGTGATTTATACAGCAAAAGTGGCATTGTCTTTCATATAGTTAATTGAGTTAAACCGTTTCATTTTTGAATCTTTAAGTTTGCTTGTGCTACAGACATTCACTTGTGGATAAAAAATTGTCGGAACTTTAATTCTTTTTTCAATTACGTGTTCAATGTCGCTACGTGTTTCAATTACGTGTTCAAGCTTTGTTATTTCTTTACAGTTGGCTTGAACTACTACTAACGTGAGGTATTGTATCACCAGAGACTTTGATAACCGGCTAAGGAGATATTAGAGGAAAATTAGAAACTTTGAAAGGTAATGAAACCTGCTGTGGATTAGGACTATATGGGTGAAATTATTTTCTTCAATTGTCGGTCTAGTGCTTTGAAGACACTTTTGTCAAGTGATACTGAAATTTTACTGCTATGGAACACAACATTTACAATTAAATCTACGTTCCGAGCAAAATTAGACAGTGATTTGTAAGCCATTTTTAAGTCGTTTACAATGTGGTAATTTTTCATGCAACTCTTTCTTATGATTTATAAATAAGAATGTCGCCGCAACAATCGGATGAGTTTTATACCTCTTTTCAGGAAGAATATGATGAATATTCAGCATCCTATTACGATTACTTTACTACGGGAGAGTGTACCGGGTTTGGATGGGATCTTTCAAATTTTACTCAGGACCACAAAAATTTTGAATACTTGTTAAATTCTAAAGCTATGTTAGCCTTGACACTCTTTATTCAGCCGATAGTTGCTATGTTTGGTATCGTTGGTAACCTAGCCTTCATATTTATTGTATGGAAGAAACCTTACATGAGGAACAATATGAATTTAATATTGCTGAACCTCGCAGTAGCCGACTTACTCTACCTCATAGTAGGGACAGGTGAGAAATTTGTAAACACCATTAACTCGCCCGTACAAGGAGACACGGTTTTCTTGGGAAAGGTTGGCCAATGTTTTATTATAACTCCAGTGTTACTCGTACCATCTTTTGCATCTCTGCTCTTTGTGTCATTTTTATCCGTAGAGAGGTGCTTGGCAATTTGTCATCCGATGAAACACTTACGGATGAGCAGCCGCAAGAGGATTTTCTACTATGTCAGTGTAATATGGTTGTCGTCTTTGTTGCTGGCTCTGTGTATTTTACCGTCTTACTCTTATTTCCTCACGGTCTGCATTAAGTGGCCGAGTGATGTCATATATGCAAATTATCCAACTCAAGTAGCATTTTGCCAACCGCAAGGCAGTAACATATGGATATCCATTGGTGAAATTGTGCAAATATTTCCCTTCTTCATTGCTTTGGTGCTGAATTTTGTGTGTTGCTATAAAATTATATCTAAGTTGTACCAGCGAGCGACTCCCTCATCAGCAGTAGAACGATCACATGATAACTTCGGTTCACAACAACACAGAAGTTCTGCTCATGCCGCAACACGAATGCTTCTTATAAATGGAATTGCTTTTTTCATCTTAGCAACCCCACTTCACGTGACAAATGCTATTCAGTTTATGGAATACGTTTTTCGTTTCACCTTTAATCTGCCCCTTTTTAAAGACTTATCTATCTTGTTGCTTTATGTAAATTCCGCAGTAAATCCATACATTTATGGATTGACGAACCAAGCCTACCGAAAAGCTTATCAAAGTGTATTCTGTAAGCACTGGCCAAAGAACTCTCAGTTCAACAGCAATAGATCAAGTGCTTTAGAAATGACCTCTTCAAAATCACCAAGTACAATATCACGTGCTCACAATGCTGTTTAAGGTAGAATTTCGTCATCTGAACCTTCCTTCGAACAGTCATATTTTTCTGTCTCAATAATTTTGGTGAACTAAACTTGATTTGGAAGTTGTACATCAAATTGTTTAAATCTTGTACTTTTGTGTTTGTACATTGTATGCTCAGAACTTTTAAATGAATAAAGAGTCATATAAAGTTATTGCTTTTTACAATATCAATACGAGGTTAGACGCATTAATTAGTCTCAAAAATAGGAGAGAAGAGATAAGTGATTTCCGCTAGATCGACATAGAACGTGCATTTTTATTAAATATTCTGGCAAAATACAATGCCCTGTTTTGACTCTCTGCTTCACTTGACATGTGCTGTAACAATACGCGAAACCGTCCACGCTAAATGGTGACCGTGTTTACTTCAAAAATACAACAACTCCGGTCTTTATTGGAATGATGCATATTTGGAACCGCAAGTGTTTCCGAAATCATCAAGCATACTTTCACGCCAAAGGGATCATAGCTCAAGCTACAGTTACCGTAGTAAGTTAGTTGGAATGGAGTTTAAAGGCCCAGTTTTCGACCAATTGGTTCAAGTCGATCCGGCCACAGCTGTAAACCACTTATTTATTATTGTCTCTGTTAAATTGTTCAGGTATGGAAAAGGTTGTTATGGAACGGTCGCTAATTAAGTGTGATCCAGAATGCAGTAGGCATAAGTAATGCAAAGAAATCTAAAATACACATTTTATCAGTGTTTAATAGAATAATTTTGTGTTATATGTGACTGAATTTACAAAGCAACATATTAAATGATTAAAAACGCCTAGTTGTTGCAAGCTCTACATTTGTTGATAAAAAAACATCAAAATTAAATTTGTTTTTCGTGCTGGGGATTTGTTGAAGAATGGAACAAAAACGCCCCATCAGACCAGAGCGGTGTGGGGTGTAAACGGAATCCGACTTTACTGCACGATCCTTGTTCTTAAGTGATTTTTTGTGCTTTCAATGAGTTAAAACTTCTTAAAAACTGTTGCAAATAAACACATACTTGACTGATCTGTTAATCAGCTCTTAATGTTACGTAACATTTTGTGTATTTTGATTTATCTGATGCTGTCAATCATTTAGTCCTGAGTAAAACCGGACTGTATCAAGTGTGCATGTAGTGTTATTCATTTCTTCCATGAGGACATAAGATGTCAGAAAGAGAATTGAGGATGTTTCAAAAAGTAGGAAGGAACGTTTCATCATAAGTTATCTCAAACTTTGGGTTATCCTAGGTGAAATATTAAAAATGTGCTTTTATATGCTATATTTGTGTACTAGTCGATGTGAACTAGGTCTGGCCCACATTTGAAAAAATTGGTACAGACCAATAAATATGTTCACCAGCTAATGACGTCACGCCTGCTTGACAACTGATTGGCTGAGGTGCGCTTACACTATCGTCACAAGGCGAAGAAAGATTCTTATTTGTCTGCATTCAGAGGGCAATATCGGGAACGCTGTACGCTCATGAAGGAACCGTGAATGAGTCCTTTCTCTTGAAATTAATTGTGTGTAATGATCCCATTTATTTTTCTTAACAAATCAAATTTCAAAGTTAATTATTGAACTTTTAGAGTGTGTTTTCTCTTTTACTGTTTTTAATTTTTCGAAGAAAATTGACGGAAGCCGAAGACGACGAGGTAGGGAGAAAACGCAAATCGAATTCTCTGTAACATGAAGTCCAACAAAAAGAAAAGGGCGTACTTCAGGAACGTTTCGGCACAGCATGTTATACACTGCATAAGTCTAAATGCTATCAGAAAACACTGCAGAGCTGTTTAGACAAGATTAGCACACTCGTACCCGTTTTTGTCTACATCAACATGAAAATAACGGAGTAGGTGTTTTCTTATTGGTGACCAAATGCGAGAACACAAAGTCTCAAAGGGTCAAAAAATTATAGCATGTATAAACATGGGAAGTATCACTTTAACCACCCTTTTGCTCATTTACTCTTTTTTCGATGGTCATTTGCTAACAATAACTCTCTTTATATTGACAAATTTCTGTGTATGGTGTTATTCTAAGATCTTTGTATTTGAACTGTGTATTTTTGCAACTTGTCTTCGGCAAGTTTCTGACGAAAAACGGAAAGATCTACAGTAGAGTACAGTTATGTTTCAACTAGTGTGTGCACTCAGTGTATAACTAATAAAAAGGTAGGCGGTATCATCTGATACTAGGTATGTGGTCTCTTATTCCTAGTTTTGAATTTCACTTCGTCACGCCACTGACACACGCTTGTTAATATATTGAATTACTTGCCAGTCATAATAATCGGAAGGTCGTTCCTCAAGCAATATACCTATATACGTTTTTCATTTATTTGAAAATTCATTCCAGAAAAAGCTTACAACTTCATCCTTTAAGCTAATAAAGAATTGAAATGCGCTCCGATTAGGTCAAATGTATGGTAAAAATTATGGGTCCCGTTATTAGCAAATTAGGGGTCTTTTGATTGAGGTACATGATTTTCCTTCTGTGACAGATTTTATTTTCGTTCTTTTTTCTTTCCCTTTCTCAACCAGAAAAGTTCATGCCCCAACAATCTCCAAATAAATCACTCAAATAATCAATTAGGCGTACCTACAGAAAACTGTCAGGGCTTGTTTACATTTCGGAAGTTAGTTAGTTAGTTTGTTAATTAAATGGGAATTAAAGGGATATTCCGGTGTTTTCCAATTTTTCAAAAGCTTCAAAAAATCAAGGCACTTTTATTTGCTATACTGGGGAAAATTTCGTCTTAATAGTATGATGCGTTCAGAAGTTATGAATTTTTGGTTTCGATGATAAGAGAAACCAATGCATTCATGATGGCGTGTGTGTATTTGTGTATGTATGTGTGTGTGTGCGTGTGTACGCGTGTGTGTGTTTGTGACACTTTGCTTGTTAACACGATATCTCAAAATAGGAATGTCTGACAGTTTTCAAACTTGGTACATATATGCGCAATATTAAGGGAAAGAACCCTATTGTTTTTGGTGGAGGTCAAAGGTCATCTGGGGTCACGAGGGGTCAAAGTCTAAAAACGTTGTAAACACGATATCTCAAGGTTGGAAACTTAGATAGATTTCATATTTGGTACGTGGATGCGTTATACTCAGTAGATGGTCCCTATTGTTTTTGGCGGAGGTCAAAGGTCGTCTTGGGTCACCAGGGGTCAAAGTCTAAAAACTTTGTTAAAGCAATATCTCAAAGTAGGAAACTTGGATAGATTTCATATTTGGTACGTGAATGCGTTATAGTCAGTAGATGGTCCCTATTGTTTATGGCGGAAGTCAAAGGTCGTCTTGGGTCACCAGGGGTCAAAGTCTAAAAACCTTGTTAAAGCAATATCTCAAGGTAGGAAACTTTGATAGATTTCATATTTGGTGTGTGGGTGTGTTATAGTCACTTGATAGTCCCTATTGTTTTTGGTGGAGGTCAAAGGTCATCTGGGGTCACCGGAGGTCAAAGTCTGAAAATCTTGTTAACACGATATCTCATGGTTGGAAGCTTGGATAGATTTCATATTTGGTAGGTGGATGCGTTATGGTCAGTAGATGGTCCCTATTGTTTTTGGCGGAGGTCAAAAGTCATCTGGGGTCACCAGGGGTCAAAGTCTGAAAACCTTGTTAAAGCAATATCTCAAGGTAGGAAACTTGGATAGATTTCATATTTGGCATGTGGATGCGTTTTAGTCAGTAGATGGTCCCTATTGTTTTTGGCGGAGGTCAAAGGTCATCTGGGGTCACCGGGGGTCAAAGTCTGAAAATCTTGTTCACACGATATCTCATGGTAGGAAACTTGGATAGATTTCATATTTGGTATTAGGGCTGTCAGCGATTAGCCATTAATCGCCAGCCAAGTAATCGTTTTGTAAAATGGTACATGCGATTAATCGCATCTCATGCCCTTGGACTCTGACTTGTGTTAAGTAAACAAGGTATAGTCCTTCTTCACAAGTTTAGCTGCCTTGACAAAGCAATCGATGTCTACAGTATGAGCAACAAGCTCAAAAATTGCGCAGAGCTATGACATTCACCTTTTATCCACCCAACCCCCTGTAGTTTACATGTGATTGTGTGCGGTGTCATGGGGAACGTTTTAATTCGTGAACCCCAAACATGGAACCTGTTGTGACAGGCTTTACTTCAACACCACCAATACATTTGTAATGAACAAAATTTACAATGAAATTTGAAAGCACTAAACGTATGCATACACCACAGTGTCTTTTAAGTGCCCTGTGCGCCATTGTGTACTTCGCCGTAATAGTTCAATTTCAACAGCCACTTGTCAATTCGCTACTAGCGTACGTCTCCCAAAATTTCAACTTGAAATCGACAAATTTCAAAAAAATACAAGTTCAGCTTTCTAACCTTGTTATTCCTGTCCTTGTATCACGTAGGAGTGTTTGTAAGTCATGAACTGAAAAAAGTTTCAAAAATGTTTCCATCGCTGTTTTTTTCAAGACCAACAGCGTACATAGCAGCAGTTGCACACGTTAGCAGCCGGCTGAAAATCGTTTTAATATGCCGCTGCTTCGTGCTATACATCGAACCATAGTCAATATAGGCGGATGGTCTGGCAAGCTATTGTATTGTAACAAAAGCTAATGGTTTTATGTTGAGGCAGTACGTTTTCCGTGGTCACGTGGTATTCAGGGTGCACAGCTTTCGCTGAGAAGTGACTACGACTGCACGATAACCTCAGGGCTTGACATGTTGAAAGGGGACTTTTTCCAAAAATGCAACTAAAATATGAGCTTGTAAGAGACCAGATCAATAATTTTACGTTTCACAAGAGTTGTAAGTCGATATGCCGCCTCGTATGACTTATAATTCTACTTGAATCTGGCGAGAACTGACAAAAACACCCCGTAGTTCTAGAGTAGCCTACTGTATGTACATAACGTATCATACAGTGAGCCCACAAAGCCCTGCCTCGATCGTCCCTTCGACGATCCTTGAAGGAACGGCATTTTTTTTTAATGTAATCTTCTTCTTCTTCACTCTGAAATTGGTTGTGAAATCATGTTTATTTTTACATTTCTAGGTCTATAGCCTAAATGTAGCCCGTGTTTTTGTGAACTTTCATTCGCTCAGTGTACTGTGCATTCATAACATCTAAAGCTGGCTAAACAAACATGTAGGCATACTGGATCGTGTTTGAAGTTCATCACTCGAAAAAGCTTATTAGACTTCATAAATTGTTGAGGCCTGACGAAGATCAAGAGAAATTATAATTAGAGGTATATTCCCTAATAGGCTCAAAAGATGTCCACTGAAATGGTCGAGTGACGGAATTGTGAAAAATGACGAGATCGAAGCTGCGTAGAGCGAGAAACTTGTTTACTAAAAGTTCACGTTTAGGCGCGATAGGCAACGTGGATCAAGCCGTAAAGGTTCGGTTGGATTGACTTACCGTGGTCGGTCGGTGATCACTGTGCAGCATGCGAGCCTACGCTGTTGAACGACCCACTGAATTCTGAATGTTCGCCAATCGTCTGTAAGTTATTTTTTATAGAAAAAATGCCTCTAATGGAATTAAATATTCGAAGACGGTTTGTTGTAGAGGGTCACGGTAGATATATATTTTTCACTGTGCTTGTAGTTCTCGGCCAACTTGCAGTATCGGCGCCGTTGAACTTGAAGCTAACTGGCCACCGTTCGCCTGGTACACTTACCCAGGCTATGTGAGCGTATACACAAATCCGGACAGCAAGTGATGGTCTGATTTCAGTCGGCCATTACTGGGGTCCGTCACCTTTAAATCTTTCGATTTCCTTGCTTATCTCTATCATGGATGGTTGTACACGAATTTGTATCTTGAATTCTCCAATTTCACTAAATATGGGGGTTTGAAATTCATGTAAATAATAAATAAAGACGATTTTAGGCTGATGGACCCCAATAATGGCGGCTTACAGACCCTAAAAACAAGCGCTAATCGGATTTGTCTATAGCATTGTGATACCATGAGTCGGTCAATCAATAAGCGTTGTACTCTGTGCACGTGCCATACATTTTTATGCAATGACCGACTCAATGTACTGACCGACTCAAGATACACTACATACGTGCATACGTGGGTATAGTTGTAGTTACTTCGTAGCTTACAGTATATGGAGATGTCTTCTATTTTCACATTAGTTTATTGCAAAATCATCGCCTAGCATGGATTTTATATGTCTTAAGGGAAAGGCAAAACTAAGGTTCTATCATTAAATATTGCAAGAACACTATTTTCGTCAGTTTCTTTCATTGAAAGTGTACAGGACTGCGTAGACGTGTGTACACTGAACGAAAGCTGTGCACTCTGAATACCACGTGACCTTCGTTTTTCGAGAACAATAACATCACTTCGATACTGTCAATAGCTTGCCAGACCATCCGCCCTCTATAGACTATGATCGAACGAACTTCTGTTGCGAAGAATCGTACTCACTGATTGGCTGCTTGCGTTTAATGAATGAAGCGGCTTCTTTAAAAGTTTGGGGATTCCCCGCTTTGAACGTAATTATTGAGGGAGGGTGTCATGTTATTGCCAATTGAAGTACACCCATTCTCTAAGCGCTCTTAACGATACACGCCGAGGGAGCCGATCTGAAGGCATGTATATTACACTCTGCATGTAGCTAGCAGCTGGCAGCTAGCAGCTAGCAGGTCTTGTTTATGTGCTGCGAACGTACGTCGTACGACTATTTACACAGTACAGCTCAGGCGGTAACTTAAACGTAAAATGACTGGCGAAAACTACCATGTCTAGATTTGATCGTAGCCTATTATTGTTAGTTCCAACGTTACATTTTGTTCTGTAAACGTAGGTGGCTAGGCCCTAGGCCTAGTTTTTGTTGTGGCTTCAAGCCACACTACTTTTGGGAGGAAATTAGAAATGAAACAAATGGAGATTGGGCAAGTGTCAAAATTAAATATATCGTAGTGGGACCTGCAGCTGTCTGCATAGGGCTCGTCGGCTACTTTCGCTGTGGATACTGTATTATGGCCTAGCCTATACTTTGTGAACGATCGTTGCTTTGAAATACTGAAACTTCATCTAGCTACTGGTGTGTGGTGTAACGATATATATCAACCTTCAATGGAAGAAATTCTCTAAAAATTGCTTAATTGATGGGTCAGGAGATGGTCTGTAATGTTTTTGGTGGAGGTCGAAGGTCTCCTGGGGGCACATGGGGTCAAAGTCTGAAAATCTCGTTATCATGATATCTCAAGGTAAAAAGCTTGGATTAATTTCATATTTGGTATGTGGATGCGCTATGGTCAGGAAGTAATTCCTTTTGTTTGTGGAAGAGGTCAAAGGTCATACGGGGTCACCAGGGGTCAAAGTCTGAAAATCTTTTTAACACGATATCTCAAGGTAGAAAGCTTGGAAAGATTTCATATTTAGTATGTGGGTTCGTTTTAGTCATTAGATGGTCCCTATTGTTTTTGGCGGAGGTCAAAAATCATCTGGGGTCACCTGGGGTCAAAGTCTAAAAATCTCGTTAACATGATATCTCAAGATAGGAAGCTTGGATAAATATCATTGTTTGGTATGTGGATGCGTTATGGTCAGGAAGTGGTTCCTTTTGTTTGTGTCAGAGGTTAAAGGTCATCTGAGGTCACCGGGGGTCAAAGTTTGACATTTTATTGTGATATCTCAATGTAGGAAACTTGAATAGAACTCGTATTTGGTAACGGTATGTGGATGGGTTATGGTCAGGAAATGGGCTATGTTGTTTTTGGCGGAGGTCAAAGGCAGATATGCCAAGTGTTTCAATTTAGGCGGAATAATTGCGATTTTCCACGCTCGATTCATCCCCATTGTTTTTGGCAGAAACGAAGGGTCATCTGGGGTCTCCAGGGGTCAAAGTCCAGGAACCTTTTTAAGTAGCCTAAGGTCTTTCAAGATAGTTCTTTGTCCATCTGTCTGTCTGTTGTTTGCCTGTCTAGCTATGTATGGCTTTTATTGAGGTCAAAAGGTTATCTGGAATGACAACATAATTTTCTATGAACATGCTAGTATTTATAACATTTGAATGAGAAGGTAATGGTGCATGATGGTGCTCTTTAAAACATTTATGTATCATCGAAACAATGCATTTTTGCATTCTGGTTAAAGAAAACATTAAAACCACAGTAACACATTGCATTGCGGGGAATCTGTGATGTCACACCGGCAGATTTATTGACTTTCTTTTGTATTTTTATGTAATGTTCATATAAGGCAAATCAAACTATGAAGACAATTTAGAGCTGCAACCTTTGTGCTTACAAAATTTTCAGGTCAACGTCATAGTAACAATATTAAATGTCCCACTGGTGTGAAGTTTCGAGGTCAAATTAGTTACTCCAATTTTAAAGAAAAATAAAGTTTTCAGAAGAAATCTGACGGAATTTTATAACATTTTGCAACTCTTGAGTTATGAACAAGCTATAGATGCGGGGTTTGAAGGGAGTGCGATAAAAAATATTCTCCTTTATTTGAGACCTTTAAGAAATTGACACCTGCATATTAATGAAAGACCAAAATATGTTATATAGTGTCAGTCAACTTGATAAAAAATGAAAAGATTAAATTATTTCTCCAGTATGGTTCAAGTTCAATTTAGTTTCCCTTAAGCAGCCTCTTACGACAAGGCGGGAAATACCGTGTTCATATTGTACAACCCCCAGCCCATAGGGGCGCCAGGTCTATAGGGTAAGCAGATAGTCTCGCTAGGGCTTTTCCAAACTGATTAAACCTTACCTTCTTTAGCAAGAAACAGACTGTTATTAGCATGATGCTCTCGAAAATGAGTGCCGTACTCGAGCAAAAAGGCTAGAAGCGTAACACTTTTTCGAATACATTGCTCGTTTAGTTTACGTGGAATAGTTTTTATAAACCTTCGAGTCCCATGCTCTTCGTACTAAAAACGTGAAAACTTTTTCCTCTGTAATTCTCACGTTTTTCTTGTTGGTTCTATAAACGGTAAAATAAAAGAAACCAATAACATTTTTCTTGTGTGAAAGGCTCTGCCTTTTAGTAGCATCGAGACTCGCCCATATATTTTGAGGATGCTTAATACTTTACCTGATATAACAAAACGATATTGAAGTACGCCCTCTTTTTTTTGTTGGGGATTCATGGTACAGAGAAACCGATTTCCCTTTTCTCCCTACCGCCCCGTTCTCGGCTTCCGTTAATATTGGTATTCAAATTAATCCACCTCAATAGCATTTTTTCACTGTTCAACTACATTTTTTTTGGAGTGTTTAACGTACCTTTGTAAAACCATATTTTATTCAAGTACGATATTTTATGCAATGCTGAAAGAGGAAAAGAGGAAAGCGTCTAAAATTTAAAGCGATCATGCTGGACAATATTTTTTTTTGGTAAGAATTATTATGTCTTAAAACAAAACACGAAAGCAAAATTGGGATGAATAAAAAAATCATTAGAGGTAGAAAACTTTCTTCTGTGTTTCATTCTAACCTGCATCTTTTGAATTTTAAAGCAATCTCAATCGAAGTACTGTAGTAACTGGAATTTCTGTTCATTTATAATTTTCTTATTGTATTTAAAGAATCAAATAGTAAAAAAACAATAATAAAGCAATAAAAAACAATTCTGTACAATCTACAAGCTGCAGTGGCTATTTGCAAGGTAAGAAGTTCGAACAAAAAACTAAATTAATTTCGGGAGAGCTAATGCACTATAAAATGCTCCTTCTGTCATTTCTATTTAGAAGATAGCGTCATGACTTGGCCGATATGTTAACGATAGGAAACCGCAAAAATCAAACTAACATTGGGAATTCTACCGGATGTCCACGGCCCAAACAGAGACTTTGAACATGAAGTACCTATTTGATAGGTTGACAGGGATAGGTCTGGAAGTTTTAATTCTGTTCAATTTCTTTAGTTTTATTTGCTTGAAAAACTTAGTAAATACTCAATCTGAACACATTTTCACGGTTCAAGATTCGTTTGTAACTATTTTTAGTTAGGAAGCTGACCTCGGGGTCAGCGAAATATATTTAGCTGAGATGACGTCTCAAAATTTTGACTTTTAGCCGCTTATGGAAACCTACACTTGGAAAAAAGAATGGCTTATTTATTCTGTATGATTCCAATCCCTGATTAAGAAAGCTATGATACTTACCACAATGTCTTCCCAAGTTATCATACAACCAATTTCAGGCGAAATAATCGGCCAAGAGGCAAAAAAATCCCTTGGGGATTTTAGGTCATCCAGGCTGATCGTTGGGCGAATGGTCCTAAAATCATCCACAAAACTCATAACAAACACCAAATGTGACAATGTTTTAGGAAATATACTTACCCACATAGGTTTGTTGATAAATGATTCCAATTTTGATGCAAAAGTATGTACACATAATGAACAAAAAAAAAAAAAAAACAAAAAAAAAAACAAAGTTCTTTATAGCGGTTTTAGTGAAGATAAAGGGATAACAAGAAAGGTACCATTTTATTTTGGAAATATTATTTGTTTTCTCTCTTTAAAATGATATTTCAATATATTCTCACATAATGCAGAAAATATGCAGTTTCAGACTTTGCAAGTTTCTTGGTTTTCGTTGAAAGGTTAGCACGAAGACTTTAGCCAAAGTTCACTCCCTTATGATCGACTGAAAACGAGTTTCTTTGGAATTTTTAACTTTCCAATTTTCTTCAGTTTCAAAAAAATACCTTAATTACGCAAGACCATGATTTAGAATCTTTGTCATTTTGAACAGGTGTCCGTTTTCGCTCTGCGTAGACTAGCTCGAGTACGTTCTTCCAGTATGTATTTCACCGCGAGTGCTGAGGGTGTAAAGATTGCGCAGTAATGGTCACAAGTGTGAGGTTTGCTGATTTAGCCATTGAACAGTTGAACTCGTTTCTAGTCATATTGTACATGGAAAAATTAAAAATCTTTTGAGTGTTAATGCACAGTATCTTAAGTTTGAAAGCAAAAATAAGTCACCTAACTGCTGGATTAAAAAACCAAGGTTAGAGTTTAAAAGTCCACCGTTCAAGGGGCAGGATTTACTTCAATGGGAAAGTCGTTCGGAATAGACTTGGCTCTCGGATTTATTCCTATATCAATAAGCGTTGGAAGGGGCCGGGGTGGGTGCTTTTTACCATAAAACAAAAGACGAAACGCAATGGAAACTCATTTAACGGGTTTCCGTAAAATGGAAACTCATGAACAAAGCTCGAGCATACTCCACCTCATCTAAAACTTGTAATCTCTGTCTGGAAGAAAAGTTCTTCATTATACTCAAACCTTCCTTAGCAACTCTAAATAAAAGAAACGAACTGATAAGCTCTTATAGACACAGGAACAAACATCTACTGTGTAATCATTCTAATAGGTAATGTATCTTGGCTCGATGTACACCGTTCCTGCCTGCCTGTTCACAACGGACACGGAACGAACGCGTGCTTTAAAACGGACACGTTTAAAAGCAGCGAACACGTACGTATTTAACGTTATTGAAATCTTCAGGCTTCTGAGGAGTGAGCACCTACATTATTGACCCTAACGAAACAGTTCTGTAAAGCTATGTTGTAAGAACTTATTGCAACCTTTCCAATATTACAGCTCCTTTCATAGGTTTGAGCACTTAACCATTGCCTGGTTGACATTATTAATTAATTTGCTATAACGGTTTTATATTTATATATATATAAATATATATATAAATATATATATATATATATATATATATACATATATATATATATATACATATATATATATATACTGTCAATCAGCAACCGTACAATTACCTCTAACATACACTTTACCTACCTCTAACCTACACTATTCTTTTTTTGATTTGTGTTTCATCCTTCGCACTCATATTTTCTGACAGTCACTTTCGTTCGATTCCGTTTTTGCGATCGCTTCGGATGTGATGTTTGTCGTGTCCAATTGTTACTGTTGGTTGTTCAGTTTGGTTTTTGCCACCTGATGAAGGGTTTATACCCGAAACGTTTTCTTTATATATATATATATATATAAATATATATATATATATATACATATATATATATATATATATATATATATATATATATATATATATATATATATATATATATATATATATATATATATATATATATATATATATAACTTAACCCAACAGTATTTATAATTAGTTCACGGCGCTTAATCACATAGGCCTCAATGGCTCAGTGGTCAGAGCATCCGCCTTGTAAGCGAGAGGTCGCTGGTTCGAATCCTGCTTGAGGCTAAGTTTTCCATTTCAAAAAAATAAATCCCCTTTCAGTATAAGGCAATGCCTTTGTTTGAGGAAAAAATGACCTAAGGTCTTCATGCGACTTTTCAATACCGCACTAGTTCACTTTTTCCTTTAAGGTCGATACGTCACTCGACTTAATATATATATATATATACATATATACATATATATTTATATAAATATACACATATACATATATATACATATATAATATATATCTCACTAATTCGGCAGTTAGGGGAAAGTTGTTGTTGAAAAGTGGACCTTAAGGGGAAAATTTTTTTAGGGCGAAATAAAAGTTTCGCCGTAACGTTTCTATACACTTTTTCTATAGGAATGCGTAAACGGCAAAGGGCGCCCTCCTAGATTTTCAAAGTAGATACGATTACTTCGAAGTTGTAAAATTTACGGACACCTAGCTGTTAACACGGACGGATGGCTGGCCATTGAAACAACGTTGTTATTTTAGACGTTAGGGCGAACTCTTTTTGTTATGTATTTCATTGTATTTCTTCGCCCTATGTACGCGCAGATATAACAATTTCCCCCTTAGGTAAAAAAGATTCAATTTTTCCCGGTTGTTTCCATGTTTAATGTTCTTGCCTAACACTCCTTCCAGGCCCCTTTTATCTACCATCAGTTTTTACCTTTCTGGAGGATTCTCACTGCTCCTGTGCAGCAATTTTACAGCTGGTTTTAAGCTTCTTATCATTTTTTTCTCTTTTTACTTATTGTTGTTTATTCTCCAGTGATTTTAAGCTTTATTCTTAACAGGGCTAAGGTTGTGTTGGTTGCTTTTAGCCTTTGTTCGTTTTGCTGGTCTGGTAGTAATTTTATTTGAACGCAATTTATTTCGCTTCATTCGAGCCGAGGAAGGCTGAATAAAATAGCCGAAAGCGTCTCGAATCACGGTGTCTTTTTATCATTGTATGTGCAGTTGCAATTCTAGTTTTAACTTTCATTTTCAATTTTAAATAATTTTTAACTAGAATTCTGAGAATCCTCTGGACCCTGGGCATACACCGGAATATCGTTGTTATCCAAGCCTCTCACTCATATATATATATATATATATATATATATATATATATATATATATATATATATATATATATATATATATATATATATATATATATATATATATATATATATATATATATATATATATATATATATATATATATATATATATATATATTGAAAAGGTTGCAATAAGTTCTTACAACATAGCTTTACGGAACTGTTTCGTAAGGGCCAATAATGTAGGTCATCACTCCTCAGAAGCCTGAAGTAGAATGATGTCAATAACGTTAAGTACGTATATGTTCGCTGCTTTTGAACGTGTCCGTTTTTAAGCACGTGTTGGTTCCGTGTTCGATGTGAACAGGCACGAACGGTGTACAGCGAGCCAAGGTACATTACCTATTAGAATAATTACACAGTAGATGCTTGTTCCTGTGTCTACAAGAGCTTACAAGTTCGTTTCTTTTATTTAGAGTTGCTAAGGAAGGTTTTAGTATAATGAAGAACTTTTCTTCCAGACAGAGATTACAAGTTTTAGATGAAGTGGAGTATGCTCGAGCTTTGTTCATTAGTTTCCATTTTACGGAGTGTTCTACATTTGTATCCTTTAGTTTCCAGATGTATTCACTGAGTGCAGTTGCGTGTCTTTTGTCTTTGTGTTTAAAGCTAGACTTGTGGGCTGTGTATCTTGTTTTGAATGTGTTCTCTGTTAGGCCAATGTATGTTTCTTCGTTGTTGTTGTCGTGGCGTGTTACAGTTGCTTGGTACACAATGTTGTTCGTGAGGCAGTTGCCTTCCAATGGGCTCTCACTTTGCTTTCTGCAATTGCAGTTGCTTCGCGTTGCTGGTTGTACTTCCTGTTTCGCCAGTATGTATTTGTTGTGCGCTGATATAATTTGGTCTATGTTTGCCATGCAGCTGTAACTCAGTTTCACCGTGTTCCTGTTGAGTAAAGTATGTAGTGTGTGCCCAGGTGGGAAGCAGCTGTCCAAGAGGTTAAAGAATTTCTTGCCAATGTTGGTTGTGACACTGTCACTAAACGGGGGATTGAACCAGGTTATGTTCCTATTTCGTCTTCCTTTCGGGGCTCCCTTGGGATGACTGGTGCTAGGGGGTTGGGTCTTGTACTTAAGGTTGTACCCATAGCCCCTTCTTTGTAATGCTTCCTGGTATACGGGTGATGATGCGTTGAATGTGTTTTCGTCGGAAGAAATGCTGGATAGTCTCCTGTTGATGCTTTCTGGGATGTTCTTTATGATAAGTGGGGGGTGGTTGCTCTGTTTGTGCACATAGAGAGGGGTGTTTTTGGGCTTCATGTATGGCTTGTATGTGCTTGTGCTAAGATCAAGGGTAAGGTCTAAGAAGTTCACTATTTTTTTGTTTGCTTCAATTTCTATTTTAAGATTGTTTTTTGAGAATATCTTGCATATTTCTTTCTTTATTTTTTCTGTTTGCCTTGGTGTTGCTTTGCAAACAGCCAAACCGTCGTCTCTGTATAGGCCGACATTCATGTTAATGTGCTGAAGTTGTGATAGGAGATACAATCCTATTAGTTCACAAGTTTCAGCACCGTCGAAACTACCCATGGTGACATCGAATAAAGATTCGGTACGCTTGCACCATGGTGTTTCAACGTTGAACAGCACAGTTTTCTTTGTGTGGAAGATAATGTGCCTTTCGAATGATGGTATGTCTGTGAAGTTTGATGCAAAGTCTAAAGCCTCGTTGAGGAGGTCGGTAGTAATTGAGGGGTAAAACTCACAAACGTCAAAAGCAATAAACGATTGTTGGTGTTTGTCGTGTATTTCACTAAACCAGTCTATGACTTCACTTGTGTTCTTCCATTGGTTGTAACCTGTAGTTTGTTTGATTTCTGAATTTATCCGTTCTAGTATTTGTTTGCTAATCTTCCCTAGTTCTGATTTTGATGGGTTGATTAGTCTGCATGTGGGTTTGTTGTTGAAGTTCGGTTTGTGGTCTTTTAGTGTAATAAATGCTTGTTTTTCGCTTGTGATGTCGACTCTGTCACTAATTTCAAGTTTTGAAGCTGTGTTTGCCTTGGCTGTTTGCAAAGCAACACCAAGGCAAACAGAAAAAATAAAGAAAGAAATATGCAAGATATTCTCAAAAAACAATCTTAAAATAGAAATTGAAGCAAACAAAAAAATAGTGAACTTCTTAGACCTTACCCTTGATCTTAGCACAAGCACATACAAGCCATACATGAAGCCCAACAACACCCCTCTCTATGTGCACAAACAGAGCAACCACCCCCCACTTATCATAAAGAACATCCCAGAAAGCATCAACAGGAGACTATCCAGCATTTCTTCCGACGAAAACACATTCAACGCATCATCACCCGTATACCAGGAAGCATTACAAAGAAGTGGCTATGGGTACAACCTAAAGTACAAGACCCAACCCCCTAGCACCAGTCATCCCAAGGGAGCCCCGAAAGGAAGACGAAATAGGAACATAACCTGGTTCAACCCCCCGTTTAGTGACAGTGTCACAACCAACATTGGCAAGAAATTCTTTAACCTCTTGGACAGCTGCTTCCCACCTGGGCACACACTACATACTTTACTCAACAGGAACACGGTGAAACTGAGTTACAGCTGCATGGCAAACATAGACCAAATTATATCAGCGCACAACAAATACATACTGGCGAAACAGGAAGTACAACCAGCAACGCGAAGCAACTGCAATTGCAGAAAGCAAAGTGAGTGCCCATTGGAAGGCAACTGCCTCACGAACAACATTGTGTACCAAGCAACTGTAACACGCCACGACAACAACAACGAAGAAACATACATTGGCCTAACAGAGAACACATTCAAAACAAGATACACAGCCCACAAGTCTAGCTTTAAACACAAAGACAAAAGACACGCAACTGCACTCAGTGAATACATCTGGAAACTAAAGGATACAAATGTAGAACACTCCGTAAAATGGAAACTAATGAACAAAGCTCGAGCATACTCCACTTCATCTAAAACTTGTAATCTCTGTCTGGAAGAAAAGTTCTTCATTATACTAAAACCTTCCTTAGCAACTCTAAATAAAAGAAACGAACTTGTAAGCTCTTGTAGACACAGGAACAAGCATCTACTGTGTAATTATTCTAATAGGTAATGTACCTTGGCTCGCTGTACACCGTTCGTGCCTGTTCACATCGAACACGGAACCAACACGTGCTTAAAAACGGACACGTTCAAAAGCAGCGAACATATACGTACTTAACGTTATTGACATCATTCTACTTCAGGCTTCTGAGGAGTGATGACCTACATTATTGGCCCTTACGAAACAGTTCTGTAAAGCTATGTTGTAAGAACTTATTGCAACCTTTTCAATATTACAGCTCCCTTCACAGGGTTGAGCACTTTACCATTGCCTGGTTGACATAACTAATTTATTTTTACTATTACGGTTATATATATATATATATATATATATATATATTAGAAACCATACATATATATATATATATATATATATATATATATATATATATATATATATATATATATATATATATACATATATATTGGAAACCTTCAAATTACTTCGACGCGTGTGCTAAAAACGTGTCAGGTATCGACATCACCTTTCCAACTATAAAACATACCGAGCAAACAATACGGTATCGAAAGGGCTTCAAATTAAAGCCCCTCCCGGCTTGCCACTCTCCGACAGTGAAAGCTACGCCAAATCTTGACGTGTCCTCGTTGTACACAAAAATACCAAATGAGGAAGGCATCTATGCTTGCACCAACGACTTCAATCCGATTCGGGGCAAAACTCCCACCAAGAAAACTAAGGCGAACTAATGCATCTGATTCTGACCAACAACAATCTCATCTTTGGTGATCACCACTACCTCCAAATTCATGGTACAGCCAAGGGAACCAAAATAGCTCCCTCATTTGCTAACTTGCTTTTGGGCAACTTCGAGCAAGAATTTCTGTCTCGACAAAATTTGAAACCACAAATTTGGTTGCGCTTCATAGACGACATCTTCATGATGTGGCCCCACGGTGAAGACCGTCTGAAAATTTTTATAGAGAACATCAATTCGTTCCATCCCACCATCAAATTTACGGCCGACCATTCCAGGTCCAGTGTCCACTTCCTAGACACCACTGTAACCATAGAAAATGGTTCACTCAAAAAAGACTTGTTCAACAAACCAAAGGACAAGCACAACTATCTTCCACCCTGCAGTTGCCATCCTCCGCACTGCACTAAAAACATTCCTTACAGTCAAGCACTCCGCATAAAACGCATCTGTTCCTCTGAAACAGATTTTGACACTCGGGCAAAGGAACTATTTGGTTTTCTCCGTAAGCGGCAGTATTTTCGGGGTTCAATTGAAAATGCCATCAAAAAGGCAAAAGAAACCCCTCGCTGGCAAACTCTGAAGTACAAAATTCGTCAGCGTAATTCCGACAGAGTGCCCTTGGTAACTGAGTACCATCCCGGTCTACCACCACTGGCCAAATTCATCAAAAAACATGTGCCCACACTTCAGAGCGCCGATCGCCTAAGGACTATGTTTCCACAACCACCCGTTGTTGCCTTCAAGCGGCCCTCAAATTTACGGGACATTTTGGTTCGGGCAAAATTCCAGGACAAAGCCTCAGTCGAGGAAAACAACGAAAATTTTGGTTGTCCGCCTTGCACTTCCAACCGCAAGACGTGCTCCCTGGTTGATTCCACAAAAGGCTTCCAGAGAAATCAAAATGCACGCACCTTCCAAATCAGACTAGAAATTAATTGTCTTTCCAAAATGTCATTTATCTCATATACTGCAATTTATGCGGTGTGCTGTATGTCGGAGAATCTAAAAATACTCTTCGAATGAGAATGACACAGCAATGGTCAGCAATTAAAACCTGAAAGGTTGAACAACCTGTTGCAAACCATTTCAATTTGCCTCATAATTCTATCAAAAATTTACGGGTCATTGCTATCGACCAAAACGATACATGGACCGACAAAGCTAGAAAAGCTAAAGAAAATGTCTGGGAACGCAATCTCAAAACCACATCGCCTTTCGGCTTGAACATCAGGAGCGACTTACCAGCTTGCTGATGGTATAAACCCAAATAATCCGATCAGGCCATTCCGGCCTAACAAATTCTCTAATTGCTTTGAAGAGGATTTTTCCAGTATTGATTAGTTACAACCGAGGAATCCGATCAGACCCTCCCGGTTAATCAACCTGCTCAATTGCCTTAAGAAGGATTATCCTGTCACAATAGAGGTGAGACCATTGTCAACACCTTTAAAAGCTTCCAAAATTTCTAACTCCTTGTCATTCTCTGATCAAGTATTTTTAAAGAGGTAATAATCCTCGAAAGCTCTACTTCAAACCTTTTGGCTGTTTAATTTATCCAAATTCTAGCCATCCGCTATTTGTATCTCCTCGGAGATCCATCCTTTCAATTCTGTAGCACGGTGGTTTTACAGTTCTCCGTCATGTTTATTTATATATTTATATATACATATATGTATATATATGTATATACCTTATTTCCATCTTAAGGGAAAATTGTCATATCTGCTTGCACATAGGGCGAAAATTAACAACAAAATACATGTATTACTACAACACTTTTGACGTACACATTCTAACTTCGATCTGCCAACTCCGACTAACTGATTACTCATCCCGCTTGGGAGTACTATGGTAACAAGGAGAGGAAATTGATTCACTTAGGGTATTTATAGCCTGTTGTCGCTTCTGTGAATCACGAGCTGTCATAGCATGGTGGTCAAAGACCCTAAGGTTCGGACCCTCGTGAGGCTCAATTTTTCTCTCTGGTGTTTTTCTTCAACCGTGCCCTCTTTGATAGAGGTTTATACTCTATCTTGGATCGGTATAAAATTCATGACCGAATGTAGTACTAATTTTAATCATTTTAAAAAGAATTTGAAAACTTATTTTTTTAATTGTTTAAACTGATCACTGTTTTTGCATTTTAAGCTTTTTTTTGTTCTTTTCTGTGCTTTATGTTTTGATTTTATCTGTGTAATTTTTAACCCTTTTCTTTGTAGAGCGCTTTGAGTGTTTTTGAAAAGCGCTTTATAAATAGCATCATTATTATTTTTACAACATCACTGCTTTTAGAGTTGAGAAAAATTTAGCCAACCATTTAGTTCGGGCTTCCCACCCACAAACTTCTTTCAACGACACGGCTGGTACCTTTTCATGTAACCGTCCGAGGTGTGATACATGTCCAGTTGTCGGCAAACACGACCTCGTCAACATTTCAGGCCCCAACTGCAATAGCTTCATTGTCAAACAAAGATTCTCCTGCATTTCCTCTGATGTAGTTTATATTTTAGCTTGTGGGAGATTTAACTCGTTGTATGTGGGAGAGACCAAGCGCCGCCTCGCGGATCGAGTCACCGAGCACCTTAGGTCCATCAAACAGAATCTCCATGGATACCCGGTGGCTGCACATTTTAATCCCCCTTCACCTTGTTCTATACAGCATTTAACCGTTACGGCAGCTGTAATGTGCCGAGGCTCCGATCGTGACCGCCTTAGTGCTGAAAACCGACTGATCATGAGGCTAGGTACTCTCGCTCCACACGGGCTTAACGTTAGAATTGACCTTTTGTAATATTCACCCCCTTTTTGTACCAGTTTTTACTCCTTTTACACTTACCCGTTCGTGCTC
Source organism: Holothuria scabra (assembly GCA_037179385.1). Taxonomy (NCBI): domain Eukaryota; kingdom Metazoa; phylum Echinodermata; class Holothuroidea; order Aspidochirotida; family Holothuriidae; genus Holothuria; species Holothuria scabra. The sequence continues at coordinate 56,974,408 of CM074184.1, forward strand.
GTTTTTTTCTGTGTAGGCCTTATTTACAATTTTTTTTCCGGAGCTAGTTTTTGTCTCCTGTTTTCCCTTTTTTAAGAACATGTTCGATTTTTACGTGCATTTTTTCATCCAGGACGCTCTTTTTTTTTTTTTGATTTGTGTTTCATCCTTCGCACTCATGTTTTCTGACGGTCACTTTCGTCCGGTTCTGTTTTTACAGCGATCGCTTCGGATTTGATGTTTGTCGTGTCCAATTGTTACTGTTGGTTGTTCAGTTTAGTTTTTGCCACCTGATGAAGGGTTTATACCCGAAACGTCGTGGAGTTTTCCGCAAACTTTTAAGCACTTTTTACTACCTCTTTTCGACCTACACATTTCAACAGTGCTCCGCAGCATTTCGACCTTATATATATATATATATATATATATATATATATATATATATATATATATATATATATATATATATATATATATATATATATATATATATATATATATATATATATATATATATATATATATATATATATATATATATATATATATATATATATATATATATATATATATATATATATATATATATATATGTATATATTCAGAGTACAGATACTGGTAGCAACAATATTCCTCAGGAAACTTGCAGGATCCCCAAGGATTCATAAGACTCAACTTCTATATCAATAGACAACCTATTGAAAATTTGTCGGCTTACACTGAGGTCTTTTTTTCAGCCATTAGCTACTCAATCGCCACATTATTAAAAAGATGCTACCGACTTCTTGAATGGGTTAATGAAATTAACGGAAAAGGGACCCCTGCCCAAACCTGCAGTATTAGTTTCCTGGGACCTTACTGCTGTGTTCCCTAATATTGATAATAACTTAGGTCTTGCATCCGTTAAAGAAGCATTAGATGGTTGTGTTATTTGTAAGCCCTCCACAGAATGTCTTTTAGAGGCGGTGAAAATATGTTTAAAATATAACAATTCCTCGTTCGAATGTAGTCTTTTTTACAAATCCATGGAACAGCGATGGGCCCTTAAAATGCCTGCAGTTATGCAGACATAGCTATGGGCAAATTAGATCGTATAGCTAATAATGAAGGCCCATTTAAGCCGAACAACTGGTGGCGTTTCAGAGATGACATTTTTGAAGTGTGGAAGCATGGGGAAGAAGCCCTACATAGGTACACTGGCTTCATTAATTCTATTTACCCAACGATTAAATTTGTACTACGCTTTTCAAACAAAGAGCTTGAATTTTAAGATGTTAAAATCGAACTAACTGATGGTCTACTTTCTACTAGTGTAGATTCTAAGCCCACCGATGGCCATCTTTACTTATTAAATAATAGTGCCCATCCTAAGTTTAACTTAAAAAGTATTCCTTACAGCATTGCTTTAAGACTAAAAGGAATTTGTTCTAGGAATGATATTTTGCAAGTGAAATTTGCCGAATATAAGGATTATTTAATAGAAAGAGGTCATGCACCGAATTTTGTTTTAAGTGGGTGTCAAAAGGCAGACAAAATATCTAGGAGTGACCTTCTTAAACCAAGTCACAAAAAAAGAAAAGCACGAAAATTCCCTTTAGTCCTTGACTACAACCCTAATATTCCAAATGTAGGGAGCATTCTTAGAAAGCACCTGCCTCTTCTACATAGCTCTTCCAAACTTTTGAAACTTTTTCATGAGAAGTCTATTTTCCCAGCATACCGGAAATGCAAATCTCTGTATAGCCTTCTGCGAAGAAACCAAAATGCAGGGACTTTTAAAGAAGGGGGTTGTTTCAAATGCGACAAAGTGCGATGTGACTTATGTCATAATTTTTTTAAAGAAGGAACTCACTTCAACAGCGCTGTCACAGGGAATTCTTATCCTATTAACGCTAAAGTTTCATGTACTAGCTCTAAAGTTATTTATTTGGCCACATGCTGTAAATGTAATGTGCAATATGTGGGATCTACTACTAACCACTTAAAAATTCGTTTTAGAAATCATAAGTCTGATTTACTGAATGGAAAAGAGAGGTGTGAATTATCAGTTCATTTTAAAGATACCCAGCATAATCTTAAAGATATAACATTTATGGTTATTGAACAGATTTTTAGCTCTAATAATGTTGAAGGCATTTTAACTAAAAGAGAAGGGTACTGGATAGCAAAACTGAATTCGACCTTTCCATTAGGACTTAACAAAAGAAAAGATTTTAACTCCTTCAAAAGAGTGAGCTTCTTATCTACTTAAGAGTTTAAGGATTAAGTTTGTTTAGCAGTTTTAGGTTTTCAATTCTTTTATCGATTAGGTTTCTTCTTTCTTATTTAATACTGCGTGAAGTTCCAAACTAGACTGCGTTGCTTCATTTAGGTTTTAGGTTTTTTAAAAGTTTAGTATTTTATTTTTTAGTGGCGATAATCTTTAGCCTCTTCATAGGTTAACAACTACGCAGGCTTTTGTTTACTTCCCTTGAACTTCTTTAGGCGTCTAGAACAGGTTCTCGCTTTGGTGTTTTTATCCTCCGATCCCAAATAGGGTGTTTGTCAATAAGTTTGATTTAGTTTTAAGATTTACCCCCTTTTTTTGCTTGGCAGCTGTTTTTACGTGTTTTGACAACCTGTTTCTATGCTTTTAACGATCTTGCATACCAATATGTAAACTTGCTTTGTTCAGTCACGTTGAAGAAGTCTGAATAAATAGACGAATGGTCCGTGGTGACATGCTCTTTTAACATCTTTTTAACCTGCAGTTGACTTCTTTTTTATCGTTTTTTTATTTTGTTGGCATGTGTAGGTCGAAAGTGATGTAGTTATACATTCGATCATGAATTTTATATCGATCCAAGATAGAGTATAAACTCTTATCAAAGAAGGAACGGTTGAAGAAAAACACCAGGGAGAAAAATTGAGCCGCACGGGGGACCGAACCCACCATCCTCCGCTTTCCGGGCAGAGTCTATGACCACTACGCTAGAACAGCTCGTGGTTCACAGAAGCGACAACAGGCTATAAATACCCCGCGTGAATCAATTTTCTCTCTTTGTTACCATGGTACTCCCAAGCGGGATGAATAATCAGTAGGTCGAAGTTGGTAGATCGTAGTAAGATATATATATATATATCATGATATTGGTACGCCTTCTTTTTGCTGAAACAAGATGTGCGCCCTAGCTTAATGAGTGTTACGAGCTTAATTATCACCTATGTGACGTAAAAAAGAAGGCGTACCATGATATTTTATATATATATATATAACGCTAATTCCCACCTTAAGGGGAAATTGTTATATCTGCGCGTACATAGGGCGAAAAAATAACAATAAAATACATAAGAAACAGTGTTCGCCCTAACGTCTAAAAATATAAACAACGTTATTTCAATTGCCAGCCATCCGTTCGTGTTACCAGCTAGGTGTCCGTACATTTGACAACTTTGAAGTAATTGCATCTACTTTGTAAATCTAGGAGGGCGCCCTTGTCCATTTACGTATTCCTATAGAAAAAGTGTGTAGAAACGTTACGGCGAAACTTATATATATATATATATATGTATATATATATACATATATATATATATATATCACTAATTCCGCACTTAGGGGGGAAGTTGTTGTTGAAAAGTCGACCTTAAGGGGAAAAAAATTTTGGGGGCGAAATATAAGTTTCGCCGTAACGTTCCTACACACTTTTTCTATAGGATTACGTTAACGGACAAGGGCGCCCTCCTAGATTTACAAAGTAGATGCAATTACTTCAAAGTTGTCAAATTTACGGACACCTAGCTGTTAACACGAACGGATGGCTGGCCATTGAAATAACGTTGTTTATATTTTTGGACGTTAGGGCGAACAGTTTTTCTTATGTATTTCATTGTTATTTTTTCGCCCTGAGTACGCGCAGATATAACAAGTTTCCCCTAACGTGGGAATTAGCGTTATATATATATATATATATATATATATATATATATATATATATATATATATATATATATATATATATTTATATATAAGACCCTAACCCTAAGACTCCATAAGATGAATGAAATTACACAGGGGGTAAAATGGACAAGAAAGAGCACAAAGTTTTGAAAAATAATCATATATTTCCATCACTCCTGGGGCCTTCCTCAGTGACTGGTTACAACACTTCGAATGAATATACGACAGACTGAAGTTTAAAAGCAAAAAGCTTAAACAAGATGTGCGCCCTAGCTGAATGAGTGTTACGAGCTTAATTTTACCTATGTGACGTAAAAAAGAAGGCGTACCAAGTTTGCTTTCACGTAGTTAAAAACACTTATAATCAGCAAAAGGACATAAATGTATATCGAGCATAATTAACGACCACAGTCCTTTAATGAGGACCATAAAAATAACAGCCTTAGGACTTCAACTGGGGACGTTTAATATGAAGATTGTATTTTCATATCGATCATGGAGAATGATGTTGTTTTACGCCCCGTTTATGAACTTTACACACGCTCCATATTTATACGGCCTAAGGTAGGCACGTACAATTGAGAAGTAGGCCAATGGTAGGTAAATTCCTAAGACTGATAAATGTTCTACCGATCCTCAGGTTTACTACCTAGGCTATGACTGTAGATCATGAGGTAACTTTAACGTTGGAAACATCCTATGTAAGATTATACAATATATACTTGACGGTTGAGGTTACCCGATTCTAAATATTGACATAAAGATCATAAGAAAAGTCACCTGCCTGTACTAGACTGAGTCTAAAAATTGCAGCTTCCAGGAAAGGTTGAGCTCCACATAGATGGTTTTAATTTGTTTCTGCCAGATGGGACTGTAAATAAGTCGAGGTAGAGGGAGTTGGCTGACGAGTGTCAATTGAATTGCGACTTTAAAAGACAGTGTTTGGGTTAACATAAAATTACATGGAAATGATGTAGTGTTGGTTGGTTGTATTAACAAGAGCTGAAACTGTGATTTGGACAATTTAAATGCGTTAAATTTCCTCATTTCAAAGATCTCCAAAATTGGTTACTCGCATATTTTGAATATGGGAGATTTTAAGTTTCCTAAATCAACTGGAACTCACTAAGTTGTAGTGGTGATGATGCAAATGAAAAGTTTGTAGAATGTGTTAGAAATAATTTTCTTCATCAACATGTAACTGTGTTCACAAGGACAAGAGTCAATAGTGAGCCTTGTATGCTGCATTTGGTTTTTTTTCAAATGAGGAAGACATGGTCTATGACATGTATTACTCAAGCCCATTAGGACAAAGTGACCATTGCGGAACTCAGTTCAATTTTAGATGTTATTTTGATTCACGTGTTAATGTCATAGCAAAGTATAACTATTTTAAAGGTATTAACGTAGGAATGAGCCAGAGATTAGATTGTGATGGGACAATCTTATGCAAAGTGATGATGAAAATAAGTTAGTTGACAAATTCATGCTTATCTTCAATAAAACTGTGGAAGAGTTTGTGCCACCCACAAACCCTCATCAAATGTAAAGGCAAAAAACATCATTATAATCCACTTGATGATAAAATTGTTTGTTTGATCAAGGAAAAAATCGATGCTGGCAGAGGTATATGAAAACACGTGATCAGGGGAAGTATCGTGACTTTATTAAACTTAGAAGTCCAGTGAAAAATTAAATGGGAAAGGCCAAAACCAATGCGGATTCGCTACTTCAGCATAAATACACAGAGTACTGCGCTCGTAAGAAGAGTGTTTCGAATAAAACTCGGAAGAGCCGGAAGTTTCAGAGATCAGGTTCTGTTTTGGTCACAATTCATCGGTATACGGCGTTTTGGAGCGTTCCACTGAAGCACTCTGCATCACCTGCTCATGAACAAATGATATTGCCCAATGAGTTGCTTTGCTTACATCCGAGTGTAACGAGACTTTAGATACTCAGGGAAGACTGGGGTGTACACATACTTTTGTAATGTTTTTGAAACATCCTCAGTTCTCTGCCTGACTACATCTTATGACCTCATGGAGGAAGTGGGAGTACACTACATACACACCCGATATAACCAAGTTTCGCAACTGACTAAATTATTGACAGTATCATAAACATCCAGATACTCAAAGTTTTACGTAACATTTAGAGCTTAAGACAGACCAGGTATGTTTTAATTGACAACAATTTCTTTTCACGTAGTAACAATGAACATAATGAAAGCATTAATCACTTGAGGGCACAGAACGTGAAACAAAATTGTATACCAGTTTCACACCACACCACGTTTGATCTGATGGGCGTCTTTGTTTAATTCTCAAGAAGCAAAATCCCAGCATAAAATAAAAATTTCACGTGAAATAATTTTGTGAGCAACAATACAAGTGAGGACACCTTCGCGTTTTGAGCACATATTGTACGATGCAATGTAAGTGCAGTCGCTTGCAACACAAAATTCTTGTATTTAACAATGCCCTTAAAGAAAACATGTGTTTTATAGACATCTTTGTATTACATACTGGATTCTGGATCACACCTAAGATGAGCGGCTCATTAAATGTTTTTTACATCTGAAAAAAAAAAAAAATAACAGAGAATGTTTTACAAGAAGGTTATAGCTGTGAGAGCCACAACTGGAAAAAATGCCGTGGCCGGCTCAAGTTGAACCAATTGGTTGGAAAAGGGAGTCGGGAGCCCGTTGGAAATATGCATCATGTCATTGAAGACGGTAGTTTGTCTAACCATAAATTAGCATCATTTAGCTTGGTAGCGCGTATGGACACAGAACAGGTCAGGTGAGGCATTGCGCCAAAATATGGCATTGCGTTATGCAAGAACATTTCATGCCAGATCTATCTTACACAAATCATTGATCCCTTCCTGTCGTATTTTCTCGGCTAGGTTAGCTTAGATGGAATTTTACCTTTTATCCAGTTGGGACTAAATGATTTGCTTTACCTACACTGTTTTGCTAAGCGCCAAGTACAATGGCAGTAAGTTCCGTTTTGAAGTCTTATGACCCGGCCATGAATCGAACTCACGATCTCCCCTCCAATTGCAAGTCTGATGCTCTAATCACTTAACCATGCATTCGGTCTAATAAATGGGTCTACAATTTTATGAAAACCGCAAGTAAGTCATACGAGGGAAGACGTTTTTCAGTGGTATAATATTTTTGGCGTAAGGAGCAATGACTACATGATTTTCTGGGCAGACATTATACGTACACAAAAGTATAAGATTAAACAAATTTGATGCACAAATGAAAAATCGAGTCTAGGCTGCATTGAAGTCGAAAATGTGACTGTTCGTGGAGAGGTCTTTGTGTTAACTTAACAATTTTACAATGAGAGCTTGACGGATAAATAGTGAAGTCTAGATCATTTAGCTCTGCTAGAGCAACTTCTCATGATTTTTCGCAACCCGAAATTGAGGGCGCCAATATGAATAAAAAAACAGGACTTATTTACCTGTCCTGACAGCGTATACAAAATGGGGATGGGCATATGCGTTCAGTAACTACCTGGAAACACCAATGAAAGAATCGCAAGGTTATGATTGATGTCGACCAATACTGGAAGTCTGACAACAATTGAAACCAAATGTTACCCACCATCGAATTCTCCCCTGTAAAAACAGCTATCTTTGTGAGAGAATGTTTAACAAGACATGTTCCTTTTCATTTTGAGACCTCTGTATCAGGCGTCTGTCATCGTGGATCTACCAGCTGGAAACAAGAGATACTCTTTAACCATTTTACCTAAAATAGATATATACGACTTCTACCTGATAGCGGTTGCCCTTTGCCAGCTACGTAGGTTGCTCAATAACCTATATAAATTACACCCGGTATTGAGCAAGATATGTCCTTGTCCATTAGACCATATCTCACTTTCACTATGGTCACAATTCACGCTTCCCACCCGGGCCAGAACTGTGTGGTATGTATAGTTAATTATGAAACAGCTTATATGACGACGACTGAGGGTGACGACTGGTGATTTTCCCGGCAGTGGGCGTGGCTGACCAATAATGACGTCACGTTAAAATATTCTATAAACAGTCTTTTATCGGACGATAGTTGAAGAGGGATCTAAAGTAAGAGAATCGCTGCAAGGGATGACGAAATTCTACCGCAAACGGCATTTTAAGAACTTGATATGGTAGTTGACGCATAAGCAATGGAGTATGAAAAGCAAGCCAGTGAGCCACAACTGAAAAAAGGTATTGGCGGGGTCGACTTGAACCAATTGGTTGGAAACTGGACCGTGAAACTCTAACTAACTAACTAACTCCCGAAACGCCTTACATGCAAACGTTTTTAATTTAGGGAACAATACCCTACCCCTGAGAAAATATGCCGTTTACCCGGGACCTTCAAATTATCATTTTAACTCGTTTTAATGAGATAATAAATCATATTGACGACATAATTAACGCGTATTAAAGAGACAATAATTGGTATAAACGACATAGTTAACTGGTATTAACGAGATAGTAATTGGTATTAACGACTTAATAAGTCGTTTTAACGAGATGATAAGTAGTATTAAAGACTTATTAAGTCTAATTAAGGAGATAGTAAGTAGTATTAACGACTAAATATAGCGTATAAAGGTTTTAAAAACATTTCTCCACAAAACACTAATAGGATTTCGTTATTTAACATATGAAGTAGTATTACATTTATGTTTATTAAGACAGAATTTGTAATCGGATTGAGAAACTTTTTTTTTATAAGTTTAAGCATGATGTAAAAGTTTTTCAACATTGTATGAATCTAAAAGTTCCAGCAGAGGAAGTGATTTTTTCTACGACAAACCTGGAAACTTTGTACATGGCGGTGTGTCTCGATTGATTTTGTAGTTTGGAAGGTCCTCTTTAAGAATGTGCCTGGTTACATTGCGTCACCTTTGAGCGTTTTGAGAAATCCAAAATTTTAAAATGGCCGCTATTAGGCCTTCACATTTACTCCCATAAATACGCTTCGTCATTATTAAGTTAAGTCAAGTGCCTAATCTCTTCTATCTCAAAGATTATTTTCCCATTCCGATTAAATAATCATCACCCAGGTAACCTGTTCCTGCAATTCAAAACAAAATTTTGCAGCAAACTGACACTTTGAAGACAAGTTCCTATCGTTAATTGAGTTTAAGTCCAAAAAGTTTTGTGACCCTGCTTCACACATTCATTCGTGGACACAAAATGTGAGGATTTCAATTCTTGGTCAATTTGTTTCTCTGGATTCGTAACAAATGGCATTTTTTTAAATGACGCAGGTGTTAGATAAGACAGTCTAATCTCTTTGTTTGACAATTTCTATCTGGAAGCGGCTAAACACGTCTCTTATTAGTTTATGGATGGTTTACGGAAGTATTGCGTCATCAGCGACCTTGCTATAGAGATATTAGGTGAAAAGAAGAAAAAGTTATAAAACTTGATACCGATCAGGGCTATATAAAGCAGCGCAAAATAATCTTCTCCGATAGTCTGTCTTGTTATATCTTACTGTGTGTTTTGAAGAAACTTTTGTGAAGTGATATTGCAACTATACGTGCATGGAACATATATTTATTTCATCATATAGATACCGTATATTACGTCAATAGATTACAGCAGATACATATTTCAATCTAGGTTCGTAGAAAAGACAATGTACTTTGAGAGGCGTTTGTGATTTTTTTTATTGCTGACTTTTGTATCGATAAGTATGTCTTCACAATCCGGTGAGATTTATACCTCTTTCCAGGATCGAAATGAATATTCATTATCCTATTACGATTACTTTACAACGGGAGAGTGTACCGGGTTTGGATGGGATCTTTCAAATTTTACTCAGGATCACAAAAACTCTAAATTCCTACTAAATCCAAATACTCTATTAGTCTTGACACTTTTAGTTCAGCCATTAGTTGTTATCTTTGGTATCCTTGGCAACGTAGCCTTTATGTTTATTGTATGGAAGGAACCTCAGATGAGGAACAACATGAATTTAATACTGCTGAACCTCTCAGTTGCCGACTTACTCTATCTCATAGTCGGGGCGGGTGAGAAATTCGTAAACACCCTTTACTCGCCCGTACAAGGAGACAAGATGTTCTTCGGAAAGGTTGGCCAGTGTTTTATCATTACTACATTGTTACATGTACCATCTTTTGCATCTTTGCTCCTTGTGTCATTCCTATCCGTAGAGAGGTGCTTTGCGGTTTGCAATCCGCTGAAACATTTGCGAATACGTAGTCGTAAGAGGATTTTCTATTATGTCAGTGTAATATGGTTGTCGTCTTTTGTGATGACTTTGTGTATTTTACCATCTTACTCTTATTTCCTCATGATCTGCATTAAGTGGCCGAGTGATGCCTTTTATGCAAATTACCCAACCAAAGCTGCATTTTGCCAGCCGCAAGGTGGTTACGTATGGATATCCATTAGTGAAATTGTGCAAATATTTCCCTTCTTCATTGCTTTGGTGTTGAACGTTGTGTGTTTCTATAAAATTATTAGTAAGCTGAAAAAGCGAAAACCACCCTCATTGCCAGGAGGACGACCAAATGGCGATAGCTTTGGTACACAACAACACAAAAGTTCTGCACATGCCGCAACAAGAATGCTTCTCATAAATGGAATTGTTTTTTTCATTCTAGCAACGCCTCTTCACGTGACAAACGCCATTCAGTTTGCGGAATATGCTTTGCGTCTTTCTTTTAACCTGCCCCTCTATAAAGACTTTTCTATCCTGTTACTTTATGTTAACTCCGCCGTTAATCCATTTATTTATGGAGCGACGAATCAAGCATACCGGGAAGCTTATCAAAATGTATTCTGTAAACGCCGGCCAAAGAACTCACAGTTAAACAGCAATAAACCTAATTTAGAAATGACATCTTCGAAATCATCAAGTACATTATCACGCACTTAGAATGTCATTTGCGATAAAATTTTGTCCCTTACAGCGATTCCCCATAGATTAATTTAGCTCCGTCTTCAACTATCAACCGATCTGAAAACAGTTTATAGCATATTTTCACGTGACGTCAAACGTGGTCAGCCACGACCACTGCCGGGAGAAAACCATCAGTCGTTACCCTCGTTTTTCGTCATGTCAACTGTTTCTTAATTAATTATACACATTATAAAGTTGTAGCCCATTAGGGGCGTGGCTTATGACGTCAGTGCAAGTGCGGTGTCGTATAAGCGGACAAGGAAACATTTTGCTCAACACCTTGTGTTATTTAAGCCACAGGATATTTAGGAACCTGCGTGGCGGGAAAAGGGTATCCGTTTTCACGTAGAAGTCATATCTATCCATTTTAGCTAAAATGGTTATAAAGCATCCATCCAGCCAGTAGATGCACGATGACAGACGCCTGATAAAGAGGTCTCAAAATGAAAAGAAACATGCCTTGTTAAATATTATTCTTTCTCGAAAAAGCTGTTTTTGGAGAATTCGATGTTGGGTAATATTTGGTTTGGATTGTTGTCAGACTTCTAGTATTGGTCGACACTAACCATACTCGCGTGATTCGTTCATTGACGTTCCGAACACATGTGCAGTTACCCCCATTTTTATACGCTGTAAGGGCGATACAAAAGCCCTCTTTTCAAACTTATACATGTGTTGACGCCCTTAATTTCGGATTGCGGAAAATCATGAGAAGTTGCTCTAGCAGACTTCACTGATCAAAACTTCACTCTCTATCCGTTAAGCTCATATTGTTTGAGTTACGAAAAAGACCTCGCCACGAACAGTCACATTTTCTTCTTCAATGCAGCCTAGACTCGATTTTGTCATTTGTGCATCAAATTTGTTTAATCTTGTACTTTTGTGTACGTATATTGTCTGCCCCCAAAAAATTTGGTGGTTATAAAATCAAATAAAGTCATTGCTTTTTAAGCCAAAAATATTATACCCGTGAAAAATTTCTTTCCTCTCATGACAATTAAATTATACTTTAACAGAAAAAGGTAATGCGAAATTACCATTGATTAGACCAAATGCATGGTCAAGTGGTTAGAGCATCCGACTTGCAGTCGAGTGGGGGTGGGGGGGGGGGGTCGAGAGTTCTTTTCCTGACCGGGTCATACCGAAGGCTATAAAAACGAAACTTACTGACATTGTGCTTGGTGCTCTGCATTAGCAATGGAGTAGGGAAAACAAGGCAGTGAGTCACATCTGGAAAAAAGGCCGTGGTCTACTCGACTTGAACCAATTGGTTGGAAACTGGGCCGTAATACTCCATCTTACCTTACCTAACCTAGCCGAGAAAATATAACGGGGAGGGAACTGTGATTTCAGTTAGATAGACCTGACATGAAATGTTTTGCATAACACAACGCCATATTTTGGCACAATGCCTCACCTGACTTGCACTGTATCCATACGAGAAACCAAGCTAAATGATGACCGTGTTAATTAAGGATAGAACAACTGCCGCCTAATGAAATGATGCATATTTACAACCATCTTTTAGTTCCCTGTCCCAACCGATTGGTTCAACTCGAGCCGGTTACGGCTTTTTTCTAGTTGTCGCTCACACAGCTATAACCTACTTGTTTATCATTGTCTGTGTTAAATGTTTTAGATAAAGAAAATGTTTTTATGAACCGTTTATCTTAGGTGTGATCGAGGATGTAGTATGTAATAGCATACAAAGAAGTCTATGAAAGACATTTCTTTCAGGGCATTGTTAAATACACGAATTTTGTGTTACAAGGGACTGCACTTAGTACCTTGAATCGTACTATATGTGAATAAAAACGCGAAGGCTTACTCACTTGTTTTGTTGCTCAAAGAATTATTTCACTTTAAATTTGTATTTTATGCTGGATTTTGTTTCATCAGGATTGAAAGAGACGCCCATAAGATCAAAGGCGATGTGGTGTGTAAATGGTTTCCAATTTTGTTTCACGTTCTGTGCACTTTAAGTGATTTATGCTTCCGTTATGTTCATCGATACGTCATGAAAAGAAATTGTTGTCAATTCATACATACCTGGTCTGTCTTAAGCCCCGGTCACACTACAGCAATATCGGATGGGATTACTATCCAATTTTTGTGAGTTTTAGTTCATATATTCTCCATCCATAGACGGAAAAACTGAAAATTTCCCATCTTGTTTAAATGTATGATTGGCATAAGAAGACCACGGAAATGAAATGTAAACTATTTCTTTCGTGACGTCACGTTGACAAATAGCTTTAATCGGACGACGTGCATCCGATAAAAGCTGTCGGCGGGTATGACGTCACGGAATAGTACAATTTACATTTTCGTTGTCCGGCAGTAAAAAACATATAATTGCGAAGGCTGGCAAATTTATGTTTCTTTTTGAACAAAGATGAAGGAGATATGAAGTAAAACTCAGCAAAATCGGATCTAAATCCGATCCGATATCGCTGTATTGTGAGCTGGGTTTCAAGCTCTAAATGTTGCGTAAAATTTTGTGTATTTTGGTATATATAATACTGTCAATCATTTAGTCAAATGCGAAACTTTGCTATATCGGGTGTGTATGTAGTGTGCTCCCACTTCCTCCACGAGGGCATAAGATGTAATCAGGTGGAGAACTGAGTATGTTTCAAAAACATTACAAAAGTATGTGTACACTCCATTTTTTTCTGAGTATCGTACTCAACGTCTCGTTACACTTGGATGTGAAAAAGGCATTGCCGTTTGTTCATGAGAAGGTGAATACACAGAGCGTAAGTCGAACGCCCCAAAACGCTGCATGCCAATGAAATGTGACCAAAACAGAAACTGATCTCTGAAACTCCCTTCTCTTCTGAGACTTGTTCGAAACACCCTTCATACGACCGCTATTTGTATGCAACGGCTCACTCGTAGTACTCTGTATTTTTATGCTCTAATAGCGATTCCGCGTTGATTTTTCATGTACATAATGTGCCTATCGACGCATGCTTGCATAAAGGCAGCGCAATTCAAACCATCCTACAAAATGCCTTTATTCTGAAAGGAGAGTGCAACACAAAACGGCGATTGGGTAGCCAATACGGGAGCACCTCCTACTGGGTGAGTTTGTTGACAAGAGTCCAAATATGTTACGAATAGACCAAAAATGTTACCCATCTCGGAACGTGAAAGCGACTTGGCGTGTGCTATACTCTTCTGTCAAGGACAAGAGTATTGAAAACACTAAACCTTTCGCTGCTTCTGTGTCTTTTTTCAATAATTTTCTTTTTGTAATTTCTAATGTTCATTTTTTTAATCCGTGTCTGCACATTTTGAAACATATTTTCTACATCATTGCAAGCAATTTTTCGTTTTCTGTTGGCCAGTTTCATGTATCATGTTTCAGCTTATTTGCGCCTACCTGTTTGGAAAAAAGTACATTCCACATTTCAACAGCAGGTAATAAACAATTTATATAACAAGCTTTTCACGGTGGATTAAGTCCGTATATGATTGAGAAATTGCATTTGTATAAAATTCTGGAACCTTCTCTTTCTCGTTGTTAATGTACTGTTAGCATAATGGGCGCAACAGACGTCATGCAGTAACAGGTTTAATGGGCATTTGGTGTACAAGCTTACAGATGATTTCGTTGTAGAAATTCCAACCAACCCGGTGGGCATTTTGTTATTTTCTATAAAGACTAAGCCGGTCACGTTCCATGGAAATATGAGTAAAATAGTTTCCTAGGGAACTTTCCCTTTTGTTAGTGTGGTGTTATTCGAGGTCAATGATCAGTAAGAGTTTACTTTTGTATGGCGGTACATTAATATGTATTTGATGTAAAGGTCGGGCCCAAACTTCAGGATACGGCACTGTGGCGGCTCGGAAAAGTTTACCACTGACTGTTTAATAAATGATCACTTACTGCATTAGAGGTTGCAATTTATGGCGCGCAATGCGCGCGGAAAATTTCGCTCTTTTTTAAACTAATCATTACAAATATGGAGCTTTTAGTAGGAAGAATTCGGAGTTTTATGAGGGAAACCGCACTGTAGTCAACTGTTGTCTCAAATGGCAAATTTCCGGATTTTTCACTTTTTCAACCTAGTGGGCAATCTCCCCCTATCAACTGTAGCTACGCCACTCTTCTGCAAATTGAACATTGATAACATTTTTACACTTTAATAACTAAAGAATCCATCTTCAAATACTACTCAACTGACAGGTTTAAAATGTATCCAATGATAGGTGTTTATGAGAGCAATTGAGTACGGTAGGCCAATGGTTCCCTGACTGGAATATGAAGTCTTGAGTTGGCGCGGTACTTCCAGAAAATTTTGAAGAATCACGACCCCTCAGACAGCCAGAAATATCATATCTCGGTCTTGTAAGTAGTTTTTTATATTTCTTTCAAGTGTTAAGACCAAGTACTGTACCAAGGATGTAATCGCCCCTTTTAAACAAATATATGTAGATATGAAGTTTTTATTGCATGAAGCTTTGGATTCTGGGTTTCCTGTAAGAATATTTAAAGAACTTGGGGATTACTGAAAAATCTGCACTTCCTTGTCATATTGGTAGCAAATCTTAGAATGATTGCAGGCGACTTAATCGTTATTGCTACAGAATGTAATCTAAGGCATTAGAGGTGACAGTCTCCGATGACATTTCAAAAGTTTTCATAACTTTCTTGTCCTTTTTAATAAACAAAATATTTCAAAACCAAGAGGTTTAATTGGAGAACATTTGGAATTCTATGAAAGACTATTTATAAAAATAGCTATTTGGCTGCCTCTGTCTCTTGATGATGTGTTGTCACATATGGTAGATTATCGATTTTGTCATTTCCAGGGCTCGGAAAAATTTATCAAACTGATTTAAGAGCGATCACTAGTGGCAGTAAATTGAACTTTGCGGCGCGCGAAGCGGGGAGGAAATTCTCCCTTTTTCAGACTTGGGAAAATAAAAAGAGGGTTTCTGACCCGGGAGATGGTGAGGGGTGGAAGCATGTTTTTTGCCCCTAATTTTTCCCTCGTTTCTTGGGGGCTGTCTTACCCAGTCCCCGCTCCTCACTTTACATAATTAAATTGCAGTGGGTATGTTTAAAAGAGCATAGTTTTATACAATTTATACAATTTACGAGGGTGAAGTGATGATTTACAAGATAAAAAATTCGAGGAAAATAACTTCATAAAATTTGCGAGAGCTTTTAATTCCAATTTATGTAGAATCCCTATTTTACAAAGGAAGGTGATAATTTAACAAACGTGTAGATATCACTGGAATTCAATTGAAAGTTTTTGTAAATCAGTGTTCACTTTGTAAATTTAGGTTTGCAGTAAACTCTTAAATTTAATTATTATTGGTACTTTGTACCTCTCCACGTGTAGTTAGTTTATGAGGTTTTAGAGTCAGTTTCTAACCAATTAATTTATTTTTAACCCAAGTAACGACTGGATCTTATCATAAAGTACACACTTAAAAGGTTTTTTAAGAAGGTTTTTTTTATTTCTACACACTTTTTGCCCTCACTTAGTTAACTCGCATAGATACTAAACGTACGTAACTAATTCCCAAACATGATGCTTCTAAAAACTTTTCATTCCTTTAGACATTCAATGTTTGATAGCTTAATATGTTTAGAGTTTAAACATACACAAAGTGCGGCAAAATAAGTGTACGTTAATTGCTAACAATGTTTTGTAAAGTGTTGTCACGGCTACCTTGTTTGGTCTGATTCGAAGATTTGTAATTTGATTTAATTATCGGCACTGTAAATGCTTGTATAAATGATTATGTCTGTGCCTTTCAAGTTTTCAAGCAATATTGATTCTTGAAACTTTTGCGTCTAATACCTTCTATAGAGTTCATTTGAGTGACATAGTGTTGATAAATCACGCCCACAACTGTGCATAAATCAGCAGTGTTGAAATGCGACAGTCCCACGTGGGTTGTACTGGCTCGGCCGAGTTAGAAATATCTACTGTCCGCCGGCGTCCATCGTCGGCTTTCGGCCATTAATACACGGTTGGCTACTGAAGGACCGTCGAAGGCAGGTCCTTTGGTTACATCCGGATCAGAAACAAAATTGCATGCAGGGTATAATTTTTCAATCAATCAGTTTCATCGCTATTAGACGACTTACGGCGAGCCACATGCCAACGACAAGTGGCCAACGGCGATCCGTTGCCGACCAAATTTGTTGACAGGGCAGCTGGCTTCACTTAATGCATACTACACTATCGTTTGGTCGTCAGGTAGGGCCGTGTGACGTCTGTTAAAACACTCTGTTCTCTTGCCTATTGTTTTTCTCTCTCATGCTCATACGGGAAATTGGATATTTTTGTTTTCGTCACGACAAATATAAAACTTGTTTAGAGTGTGTAAAAAGTCTTTTTACACTTTTTCTACAATAAACAAGTGACTCACTCAAAAGAGGGAAAATAGTTTACTGTTCAACTCATCTTGGTTCCCATGTGCAATTAATCGAGTTTTCCATCACATAGCAAACAATCGCTTCTCGGCCTTTTGGTTAAAGTCATGTGTAGTATCTATTCTTTTCGTCTTCAGTCTAGAATGGAGCCATACGTGACAGACAAATGATATAAATGGTCTGAGGTCCATGAGATTGGTCAAGTATTGTCCTTAAGTGGACGTATAGGTTCTTCTGGAAGCAGTTTAAAGTTTGGTTACGCCGAACGGTTCTTTGCTAGAGGGGCGGGGTTAGGGTTAGGGTTAGAGGGGTTAGGGTTAGAGGGGTTAGGGTTAGAGGGGTCGGGGGGAGGACTTTAGAAAGAGACTGTTCTTCTGGCTCTTTGTCAGAGAGTCGGGAAGACTTTAGAAAAATTGTGACTACTGTTATTATGGTCCTGGGTAGCAATTTAATCTACATTCGGTTGTGGCACTTGTCTATAAGCGTGCGGATAATGAGATTATCTTTTACCAAAACTACCTCCGGGCACCTTTCGGCACGGTGGGTTTGTATTTGTCCAGTTCGGTTTGGTTTTGAATCCTGGGGAGAATGGACGTGCCCGGTCGACTTGCAGAGCTACATTGATCTCTCTGGGAATGTGTGGCTTTTGTTCAGTGTGGTTGGTTGTGAATAATGTAAATACATAGACTGTAAATATGACAGGTGTATTCCTTGCTCTACGACTCGTTATACTTTGCGGTTGTGGCCCTCTCTGGGAGTTAATTGTGCGTTGGAGGTTTTGTTTTTTGTTTGCTGTTCTTGATGTTTAGGTCTTTGTTGTTTGGTGACGGTGACTTGGTCCGGTGTTGCTCATGGTGCTAGGTGTTTGTCCTTATGTTATTCGTTAAGCTAATCTAGCCGCGCTCTCTGTAGTACGTGAAATGAAGCTGTTCTTTTGTATGGAGGGAGAAACCAAGACTTGATATTTACGGCTCATTTAATCAGTTAGATGGAACCAAGTTGTGTGATTTCAAAACTTTTGATCTCCATTGACATTCATTTGTACACAGTTGCGACCCATCGCAATTGTGGATTTTCCTTCTTAAAAAAAAAAGAAAAAAAAAAGAACTTGTAGTAAACAGTCAGGTATCATATAACTTTTTTTCAATTTCAAAATTGAACCCTTTCTGAGCTAAAATATAAACATTTAAATTAAATTTCTTTATGATAACTTCAAATCAGCACAGCAAAAGCAACTAGACGCTTAAAGCGATATTACACTTGAACACCAAGACCTAATGAGAATGTTCTCTTTTATGAGACTTTAATAATATTTAGATGTATGCTGAAATAAAGTCCAGCTTCTTATGAATATTTGTAAACAGCTGATGAAGAGCTGACGGTACGAAATATTCCAGATATTTCGTGTAGAAGAATCGACTTCGAAATAAGTGTCATGCTTATTTTCTCTCTTTTAAAAATATTAGCTTTTCCAAGTCAAATCCACAATATGTACATAAACCGGCGAGCAGCCAGGGGGCAGGGGGAATTTCCCCTCCCTGGACCATATGTTTGGCACTTGTTTTTGTGTTTTTATGACATCGCTACTATTCCATGTCCTACTAATATGCTTAAATTCAGCTTGCAAGACAGTCATTTCCAGCTACGTGAGGGGTGTAAGCATATACCTGGATGGAAAATGAAGTCTCTGTGACGTTTATATTATTATTTTTTCGGTTAATCCAAATTGCTAACTGACCTCACGGGGTAAGTGGGGGTCAAGGACAGAATCTGTGAGAGGGAAAATACCCCTCTTGCCCCCGTAGCTCCTCCACTGCTCACAAATCATATTGGCTTTACGCTATGATAGTCTGTCCTCAGGTTTCGCCCTCCCTGTATAAATTCCTGGCTTCGCTCCTGTGTACATATGGCTGAGTATACATTGTAAGTAAACTTCTAGGACCGTTGGAACGAACTAGTCTATACTGACAATAAATGTAAAATATAGCTTTATGTAAGCATACAATAGTTGGTACAGGAACTTCTCCGTGATCAGCTTCCTTGTTGACATTTCTTTAAACATATAAAATGGTAAGCTGGGGTTAAGCAAGAAGGGAAGACTTAGATTTCAGTGTTATGTGTTAGAATTTGACTACTTTTCAATTAAGTTGTACAGTATGCCGCTTCTGATGGAATTATGTGTTACATTAGCTTAACCCTTGTGTTAAGTGTAAAAAAATAAAACACCATGTGCAATGTACCACACATGTTGTCTTTTTTTCACACCTTTTTGGCGTTTCACGTAGTTCTGAAAACTATTTATAACTGCACTTAATCAGCAATACACGGTTGTGATACACGATATGCCGTTGAAAAATAAACAAGACAACCTGAAAATTATCATGGTTTAACTAATGTTTCATCTTGGGACCTAACCCTAAGGACTTATCATCGTCATGGAATGGTTGTAGCTATATGAGGGTGGGCAAGATGTGAAATGGTGCTGTATTTAATGCTACCCCTGTCCACTCTCTTTAACAGTCCTTCTTTCCCTCACAAACTAATTTTTTCTTCTTCAAACAATGCCAGCACTATTTTGCTTTCAATGTTGAATTATTTATATCATCCCTACTGCTCCAGAATATTGTGATGCAAGGAATCCCGCCTAAGTATTGAATCAGCCTAGGTTGTTGCTCCAACAGAGTTCCCCTTTCTTTTGGAAAAATTTTCGGTTTTTAGGGAACCATTTTCACTCACAATAGTAGGGTGGCTTAACAGATTTAACGTTACCGATCGGACAAAAGTACCAAATTTGGCATGGAGTTTCTTTCTGACCTATTTATTGACTTTATCCGTGGAACCCACGTAATGGGTTCCGATTTTCCAAGATGGCGGCCAAAATCCAAGATGGCCGCCAGAAAACAGTAAATATCATATATCTGCCCGCATAAATCGGAGATGAACAATTGAGGGGTCAATTTAGGTGTTTTCGGGGTCACTTGAACTGATGCTGGGCATGGCGTTTTGCTCGGGTAACCCACTCCCAAGATGGCGGCAAGAATCCAAGATGGCCGCCAAAAAACAAGAAATGCCATATATCTGCCTTAAAAATCAAAGAAGAAGAAATGAGGGGTCCATTCAGGTGTTTCAGGGGTAACTTAATTAGATGCTGGTCGTGGCATGTTGCTCGGATAGCCCAATTCCAAGATGGCGGCGAAATCCAAGATGGCCACCAGAATAAAGGAAATGCCATATATCTGCCTGTACAAAACAGAGATGAACAAATGTGGGGTCAGCTCAGGTGTTTCAGGGGTCACTGAATTAGATGTGGGACATGTTATGTTGCTCGGGTAACCCACTTCACAGATGGCAGCCAATGTAACTGAATACAGCTGTTGTCATTGTTAAACTTAGGTCAGTAGAAGTTTAAATTTTAACTTAAAAGATTGATTTCTTCTGATTAGTGTTGAAAATCCGACCGTCATACTGACTTTAACTCGATGCAGTGTGAAATGAGGTTAGGGTTAGTGTAAAATAAGTTTTCATATTTGGGATTATGAAATAAGCTCTTTTTATCTAGGGAAATTTCAAAGCAATTTACTGCACGTTAACTGACGTTCAAATATGTAAGTTTACACTTTAACTGACCTCAGGCTTCAAGTGCGTCTAGTAGTAGTATTCGGTAATTCTATCTACAATGTTTCCATACGTTTCTCTACAAGAAAGTCTACAATTAATTTATGTACCTTATTTTGTTGAACATCTGCACCGACAAAGAGATGTTCAAGGCAGATTTGCTTTTCTGCATTTGCACACTGTACAGGCCCTGGGGCAGCCACATTTCACGAATTCTCTG
Organism: Holothuria scabra; assembly: GCA_037179385.1. Lineage (NCBI taxonomy): Eukaryota > Metazoa > Echinodermata > Holothuroidea > Aspidochirotida > Holothuriidae > Holothuria > Holothuria scabra. The sequence goes on from CM074184.1 coordinate 56,995,514, forward strand.
CACGCTTTAAACGCCTCTGGAGTGGTAGACCAGACAGGTTCCCATTTTTAACCCAAGCATAGTCGGTTGGACATGACTTGGTTTTGTTGAGATAACATGCATGTTGTCCAAATGCTAGCTTGGTACACTGCCGTCCTAGTGTGCTGGAGTAGTGCATTCTGAGTAGGTGGTATCTTGTCAATAGCTTGCCCTTTCTGGCTGAATAGCTTCATCCGGGCACTGTTAACATTCATGATGTTACTTGTTTTGTCATAAACTGCGACAACTAGTCTTTCGATTCTTTTAAATGATTCAGAATGTCAGTCAAGATGCTCAAACGGGTGTGCGGCTAGATGAACGAAGGCATCAGTAACTTCCTCATAGGCATTCCATGCTTGCCAAAATAATTTCTTCCCTTTCCCTCTAAATGCTGATGTCGTGTCACATCCTGACAAGGAGTGGAAAACAGGTGAGGCACGTTATTTATGTTCTCCAAGACGGGCACAAATTGCGTTGATGCTGTAATGAGTGTAGTTTTTGCCAGTTTCAAATACTACCCACAGATCAGCATCAGCTCTCAGGGAGAGGTCATGGAACATACCGACAAGAATAACGAAGACGTCTGTAGCCACAGTTCGCACCTGGATGGATTTTGCTCCATTCCCCAAAGCATGTTTCACATGGACCACAATCCTAATGTCTGCCTCTTCCTGATTGCAGCTGGGCATTTCGATTTGAGTTCCAACTCATGTAACATGCTCTCCAGCTGTGATGTATATCGAACACTCAGGAGGGATATGACCATCTGTAACCTTTGACGACAGTAATTCAAAGAATCCTTCTTGTTAACTGGATCACGGAGGAAGTCATTCCAGTTGCCTGGTAGCTTGGTGTCACCTGATACTTTCCTACGTACACCTTTGCCTCGTTTCTCCCTGGTCCCCTCCTTCAGACTATCTGGACGGTAATTATCCCACACAACACACACTCGCTTTGCGTCACGCAGCTGATGATCCAGATGGGGTGTAAACACGTAGTCAGTATATTCTTGGAATGTCGAGACATTTGTTACAGGCAATAAATGTACTGTCACCGCAACATCCAGAACTTTGTAGTCATATGATACAGGTGCCTCTGTCTGGTTTGGTTCTTCTTTACATTGTAACAGTTGACTTTTGGTACCGGACAGATTGAGCTTTCCAAACTCAGACAGGAATGGAGGATACGAATGAACTTCGTATGCAAAGAATTCCCTAATGTCACCATCTCTGTTTTGAAGGGAGATGTATAACTGGCCAAAAAGTGCCACATTGTTCTCAAGTACCTTCACTTTCTTCCAATCCTTCGATATAACTTCAAGCTTTGTTGAGAATAGTGGTAATGAGTTCTTTGCTCTCCTATCATGTATAGAGTGACTACGATCAACGAGCGCAGTCGTTACACACTCTTGATACTTCTTTATGCCTATGTCTTCCTGTGTACGGATTGTATTCACTACCGCCTCATTCGCGCAGTTACGACTGTCAAGAGTTACCAACTCTGCGAAGTCATCCAAGAAGGAGTTTCCCTTGTGGCGCATATTGTATTAGAAAGGTTATCAAACTGTCGCTGGAAGGTTCGGGTTAAGGTTAGGGTTAGGGTTTAAGGTTAGGATTAGGGTTTAGGGTTAGGATTAGGGTTTAGGGTTAGGGTTTAGGGTTTAGGTTTAGGGTTAGGGTTAGGGTCCTAACTCTCTGAGAAAAAAATCGCCCCCGGCAAAAACCGAGCACATCTTTGGATAGTCCTCTTCAAGGCCCGTTTAGGGTCGATATCAATTTGCCCCCATCTCTTCCCTGTAAGACGCCAGACTGGCCCAAAAGTGCACTTTGGGACCCTCCCTCTTTTAATTAATCTCCCTCCCACAGGCAGGAGCGCAACGAAGGTTGGAGAAAAATGCTCCCCGTGGCTGGCGCGGCCGGCGTCTCAGTACGTGTAAAAGAGTCAGTCGGTGGAGCGAGCGAAAACTAACCCTAACCCTAAGGAAGGACCGTTCGCGCAGGCTAACTCTGAACTGAGCCGATTTCTTCCGTAACGCGACGGTTCCAGCGGAACTATTCAAAGACCCCGCAAGGTACAACTCTAAAAAATGAAACCAAGCCGTCTGCATCTCTTGCAAAGCTAGAGAATAATTTTCGAGCCGATCGGGGCCTTTCCGACGGAATTAGAGACTTTTCCCGGAGGCAACTTTTTTGAGCAGTTTTTCCTGGATATTTTCTCGTAGCGAGACGCGATTGGAACGCGCTTGGTGTCAGTGGAAAGGTCTTTTCGGGCCGCATCAGTGTTGCGATTTTGAAGAAAAACGAACGTCGGGCGGAGGCGCGAGAGGGAAAAGTAGGGAAAAATTGTCGTGACCTACTTAAGGGACTTAAAAAAAAAAAAAAAAAAAAAATTAAAAAAAATTCAATCTGTGGATGATTTATTCTCGTGATGGCTTTGATTTCATCACTGGCTGTGTTAATTATTGATGACAAGTTTTGTCGGATTCATGTGATGATGAAAAAATTTTCTCAGGCGGTCCGGTTGCCCCTCTGTCTGAATCGGGGGGCCTTTCCGCCTTCCCGTTACTCAGTCGTCGGCCGGGCGGGCCCTGAGATACTAAATTTGGCACTTTGCGGGTCTCGAGGTTCATGCAGGCAGGCTTGGCAAACTTGACTGACTGCTAGAAACACGTACGTAATAGATTAGAGAGGTCGCTATACTCTTTTGCACGCACGCATGTCCCGGGGAGAAATGATGATTCACGCGCTTACTACGGTGTGGGTACGGGGAATTTGGCGTGACCCTTACTCTTTTGAGATTATGTAATCAACAGATAGCTCTGACTTAGGTCTACAAAGGGTCATTAACCCTAACTTGAAAATGAATCGCGCTTACCCAGAAATCGTGCTTTAATGAAAGAGTTAGGGTCGCGCAACCCTAACTCTGAGGTTAGGGTCGGGTGGCACGACACCCGCTTTTTTTGGCCGAATCGTGACCTGCCGAGTTAGGGCGACAAGGAAACACCCGCCCTATGTCGAAAATGGCCCATCTTGAAGTTAGGGTGCTTAGGAACCGCCTCAGAGTTAGGGTTAGGGTTAGGGTCCTAACTCTCTGAGAAAAAAATCGCCCCCGGCAAAAACCGAGCACATTTTTGGATAGTCCTCTTCAAGGCCCGTTTAGGGTCGATATCAATTTGCCCCCATCTCTTCCCTGTGAGACGCTAGACTGGCCCAAAAGTGCACTTTGGGACCCTCTTTCAATCTCCCTCCCACAGGCAAGAGCGCAACGAAGGTTGGAGAAAAATGCTCCCCGTGGCTGGCGCGGCCGGCGTCTCAGTACGTATAAAAGAGTCAGTCGGTGGAGCGAGCGAAAACTAACCCTAACCCTAAGGAAGGACCGTTCGCGCAGGCTAACTCTGAAAATACCGATTTCTTCCGTAACGCGACGGTTTCAGCGGAACTATTCAAAGACCCCGCAAGGTACGGCTCTAAAAAATGAAACCAAGCCGTTTGCATCTCTTGCCAAGCTCGAGAATAATTTTCGAGCCGATCGGGGCCTTTCCGACGGAATTAGAGGCTTTTCCCGGAGGCGACTTTTTCGAGCAGTTTTTCCTGGATATTTTCCCGTAGCGAGACGCGATTGGAACGCGCTCGGTGTCAGTGGGAAGGTCTTTTCGGGCCGCATCAGTGTTGCGATTTTGAAGAAAAACGAACGTTGGGCGGAGGCGCGAGAGGGAAAAGTAGGGAAAAATTTTCGTGACCTACTTAAGGGACTTAAAAAAAAAAAAAAAAAAAAAAAAAAAAATTCAATCTGTGGATGATTTATTCTCGTGATGGCTTTAATTTCATCACTGGCTGTGTTCATTATTGATGACAAGTTTTGTTGGGTGCATGTGATGATGAAAAAAATTTTTCTCAGGCGGTCCGGTTGCGCCTCTGTCTGAATCGGGGGGCCTTTCCGCCTTCCCGTTACTCAGTCGTCGGCCGGGCGGGCCCTGAGATACTAAATTTGGCACTTTGCGGGTCTCGAGGTTCATGCAGGCAGGCTTGGCAAACTTGACTGACTGCTAGAAACACGTACGTAATAGATTAGAGAGGTCGCTATACTCTTTTGCACGCACGCGTGTCCCGGGGAGAAATGATGATTCACGCGCTTGCTACGGTGTGGGTACGGGGAATTTGGCGTGACCCTTACTCTTTTGAGATGATCTCATCAACGGATAGCTCTGACTTAGGTCTACAAAGGGTCATTAACCCTGACTGGAAAATGAATCGCGCTCACCGAGAAATCGTGCTTTAATGAAAGAGTTAGGGTCGCCCAACCCTAACTCCGAGGTTAGGGTCGAGTGGAACGACACCCGCTTTTTTTTGGCAGAATCGTGACCTGCCGAGTAAGGGCCACAAGGAAACACCCGCCCTTTGTCGAAAATGGCCCATCTTGAAGTTAGGGTGCTTAGGAACCGCCTCAGAGTTAGGATTCGGGTTAGGGTTAGGGTTAGGGTTAGGGTTAGGGTTAGGGTTAGGGTTAGGGTTAGGGTTAGGGTTAGGGTTAGGGTTAGGGTTAGGGTTAGGGTTAGGGTTAGGGTTAGGGTTAGGGTTAGGGTTAGGGTTAGGGTTAGGGTTAGGGTTAGGTTAGGGTTAGGGTTAGGGTTAGGGTTAGGGTTAGGGTTAGGGTTAGGGTTAGGGTTAGGGTTAGGGTTAGGGTTAGGGTTAGGGTTAGGGTTAGGGTTAGGACCCCTAGGACTCTTTTCGCACAAAAACGGGACACTTTTTAAAAAATGTCCGCTTTTTAGCTAGGGTTAGAGGGAACCGTGCGAAAAGTGTCCTTTTTGCTGCGAAAAGTGTCCGTTTTTTCCGGACACTACTGTCCCCTTTTTGAAAAAAGCCTAACCGGCCCCCTAAAAGGGGGGCCATGGGCCAAGTTGGGGTCGGGCTGGACTCTAGAGATGGAGGGCCACTTCCGGTTAGGGTTTGCTGACTTAATTTTTTTTGCCATAGGGAGCCACAGTTTTTTGCGGTTTGTGACGTCATATGACGTCATTAGATGACGTCATTTTTTTTGGAGAAAGAGTTTGTTAGTTGATACTATATGTGCAAGTATGACGTCATTTGGTAACTTTTCTATGGAGTTATTATTTTTTGAATGTTTTTTTTCCACACTTCCGGGTTTTTGGGTTTTTCGGGTTTTAGATTTTGGCCATCTCCTTTTTATAGCTCTAAAATCCAAACAAAATGTTGTTTCGGATTGAAATTATGGTATTTGATAGAGAATTTTGTACGCTTTCGACTGATGGGCACCGATTTTTTATTGAAGTTATTTATTTGAATTGTTAGCGATTTAAAGGAGACTTCAAGGGTGACCACTTTTTCTTTCGCAGTACAAATTTTAGTTTTTTTTTTTTTTTAAATTCACTTTTAGGTCGGAAAGCATACGGTTTTGGTCGAGAAAAAAATTCAGCGATATTATTAATTTGTTGTCACTAAGTTCCATGTGTTTTTTTTGGCGTCCATTTTGTCAAGCGCGAACAGCGCCCTCAAGTTTCAGAGAATCGGGTCCGGACCCTTTCAAGTTTGAATTTTGCGAGTAAAATTCCTGTCTAGAGCCTAGGAGAAGTTAATTTTGTACACAGCGCCCTCAATAACGTCATATTCCACCCTTTCTTATAAAAAGATGGTACCCCGGGGTAGCACACCCCAGGGAAAACCCCTATTTCCGGTCCGGTGTAAAAGGAAACTGTTATACCCCAACACTTGACGGATTCTAGGGTAATTTCATGCCCTGAATCCAAAAATGACATTGCCGTCTTCGGCAGTCCCCTCCCTGGGGGAGAAAAAGCGCAGGGGGTAGTAGTCGGGGGTCGTAGTCTTGGATACGTGCATCATATAAACTTGAAAAGCTCATTTTTGAAATCAGCGTGTCCAAAAACCCCCATATTGATTATTTTATAACGATCATTTCTCCCAGACCCCTACCCAGTTTCCCAAACCCCCACCCACCCCCTCCCGATAGGAAGAATTGCATACATCACTTCCGCTTTAAACATTTTTTGACAATTTGACCCGGATTCCAGGTTAATTTTTCACGCAAAATGTAATTATTGACCTTTTGACTCTGTCAGATCCTTTCCTGGGGGTCATAAATGAGAGGAGAGGGGTTGAAGGGGACCTTTGAGTGCGTTGCGTGCATTATATGAACTCGAGATGCTTATTTTTGAACTCAGCGTGCCCCAAAACCCCCATATGAGTAATTTTGTGACGATTCATCCACAAAAACACCAAACCCCCACTGAGCCCCCTCCCCCCAGGGGCATAAGTTGGTCGAGTATCTATCACCCCCAAAATTGATGAAAACAACTTCTAAGGGGTATTCGTCCATGCTGAGTCCAAATCTGGAGTTCTTTTTTCGACCACGCTCCCATATTAGGAGATATGGTCCTTCGAAAGACCCCTCCTGGGACCCAAAATGGCGCTTTTGCGCCCTCACTCCCAAACGAAACGCGATATCAAAATTCCGACTTCAAATATGGACTCAGCGCCCTCGAATACCTATATAGGGTTACTTTTGACTATTTTGGGGAAACTCGATGTCATACCCAAATTCTACCCCAAGGGGGTACCCCAGGGAGTTGGGCCATGACGTCGACCCCCTCAGATTTGAGCGAAAGTCACCTATAAGGGGTTTTCGCCTATGCTGAGTCCAAATATGAAGTCCTTTTTTCAGCCCGGAACCCCTAATAACAGATATGGTCCTTCAAAAGGCCCCATCCTGGGGCCCAAAGTGGCGATTTTGCGCCCTAAATCCCAAACGAAACATGATATCGAAATTCCGACTTCTGATATGGACTCAGCGCCCTCGAATACCTATATAGGGTTACTTTTGACTATTTTGGGGAAACTCGATGTCATACCCAAATTCTACCCCACGGGGGGTACCCAGGGGAGTTGGGCCCTGATGTCTACTCCCTCAGATTTCAACGAAAGTCACCTATAAGGGGTTTTCGCCTATGCTGAGTCCAAATATGAAGTCCTTTTTTCAGCCGGGAACCGCTAATAACGGATATGGTCCTTCAAAAGGCCCCATCCTGGGGCCCAAAATGGCGATTTTGCGCCCTAAATCCCAAACGAAACATGATATCGAAATTCCGACTTCAGATATGGACTCAGCGCCCTCGAATACCTATATAGGGTTACATTTGACTATTTTGGGGAAACTCGATGTCATACCCAAATTCTACCCCAAGGGGGGTACCCAGGGGAGTTGGGCCCTGATGTCTACCCCCTCAGATTTGAACGAAAGTCACCGATAAGGGGTTTTCGTCCACATATGATGTTTTCAGGGCATTGAGTGCTATAGTTTGGCCATATCGCCTCGTTTTTATGTAACTATTTGACTCGGTTCCGGATCAGTTCTTAACCATTCCGAGACGATTTAACTCGGTTTCCTAACCAAATTTAAAAAAGCCCTGACCATTTGACTTGGTTTCCGGGTCAGCTTTTTTTTTCTACCAATTCGTGACATCATTCAACTCTATTCCCGGGTCAACTCTTAACCAGCCGCTGACCATTTAACTCCGTTTCCGGGTCTATTTTTTACCGTTCCGTGACCATTTAACTCTGTTTTCCGGTTAATTCTTGATCATTAAACTCTTTTCCCGGGTCAACTCTTCACCAGCCCCTGACCATTTGACTAGGTTTCCGGGTCATTCCCCCCCCCCCTTTTTTTTGTACCAGTTCGTGTTCCATTTAATTTACCTTCCAGGTATAACCCACGGGCGGTTACGGGTACTACAACCAGGTATGAGCCGTGGACTGGACTCCTTCACCCAAGAAAAATAAGGGGCCCAAAGGTTGAAAAACGGCTTTTTCTCGTATACCGTTACACTAATTTTTTGAACCGTTTCCGACTTGTCTCCAAAAAGGGCCCGCCGTGGCCAAGGAGAAGGGGCCACGACAAAAGTTCGTTTCACTGGAGATAGAGGACACATAGGCGGATATAACCAAGTGTGAACCGCCGGCTGGGCCCTTTCACACAAGAAAAAGTAGGGGCCCAAAGGTTGAAAAACAGCTTTTTCCCATATACCGTAACACTAACTTTTTGAACCATTATCGACTTGCCTCCGAAAAGGGCCCGCCGTGGCCAAGGAGAAGGGGCCACGACAAAAGTTCGTTTCACTGGAGAAAGAGGACACATGGGTTAGTGCTACCAGGTATGAGCCGTGGAGTGGGCCCCTTCACACAAGAAAAAGTAGGGGCCCAAAGGTTAAAAAACGGCTTTTTCCCATATACCGTAACACTAACTTTTTGAACCATTTTCGACTTGCCTCCGAAAAGGGCCCGCCGTGGCCAAGGGGAAGGGGCCACGACAAAAGTTCGTTTCACTGGAGATAGAGGACACATGGGCGGATGCTACCAGGTATGAGCCGTGGACTGGGCCCCTTCACACAAGAAAAAGTAGGGGCCCAAAGGTTAAAAAACGGCTTTTTCCCATTTACCGTAACACTAACTTTTTGAACCATTTTCGACTTGCCTCCGAAAAGGGCCCGCCGTGGCCAAGGGGAAGGGGCCACGCCAAAAGTTCGTTTCACTGGAGATAGAGGACACATATGCGGATATAACCAAGTGTGAACCGCCGGCTGGGCCCTTTCACACAAGAAAAAGTAGGGGCCCAAAGGTTAAAAAACGGCTTTTTCCCATATACCGTAACACTAACTTTTTGAACCATTTTCGACTTGTCTCCGAAAAGGGCCCGCCGTGGCCAAGGGGAAGGGGCCACGACAAAAGTTCGTTTCACTGGGGATAGAGGACACATGGGCGGATATAACCAAGTGTTAACCGTGGACTGGGCCCTTTCACACAAGAAAAAGTAGGGGCCCAAAGGTGAAAAAACGGCTTTTTCCCATATACCGTAACACTAACTTTTTGAACCATTTTCGACTTGCCTCCGAAAAGGGCCCGCCGTGGCCAAGGAGAAGGGGCCACGACAAAAGTTCGTTTCACTGGAGAAAGAGGACACATGGGTTAGTGCTACCAGGTATGAGCCGTGGACTGGGCCCCTTCACACAAGAAAAAGTAGGGGCCCAAAGGTGAAAAAACGGCTTTTTCCCATATACCGTAACACTAACTTTTTGAACCATTTTCGACTTGCCTCCGAAAAGGGCCCGCCGTGGCCAAGGGGAAGGGGCCACGACAAAAGTTCGTTTCACTGGAGATAGAGGACACATATGCGGATATAACCAAGTGTGAACCGCCGGCTGGGCCCTTTCACACAAGAAAAAGTAGGGGCCCAAAGGTTAAAAAACGGCTTTTCCCCATATACCGTAACACTAACTTTTTGAACCATTTTCGACTTGCCTCCGAAAAGGGCCCGCCGTGGCCAAGGGGAAGGGGCCACGACAAAAGTTTGTTTCACTGGAGATAGAGGACACATATGCGGATATAACCAAGTGTGAACCGCCGGCTGGGCCCTTTCACACAAGAAAAAGTAGGGGCCCAAAGGTTAAAAAACGGCTTTTTCCCATATACCGTAACACTAACTTTTTGAACCATTTTCGACTTGCCTCCGAAAAGGGCCCGCCGTGGCCAAGGGGAAGGGGCCACGACAAAAGTTCGTTTCACTGGAGATAGAGGACAAATATGCGGATATAACCAAGTGTAAACCGCTGGCTGGGCCCTTTCACACAAGAAAAAGTAGGGGCCCAAAGGTTAAAAAACGGCTTTTTCCCATATACCGTAACACTAACTTTTTGAACCATTTTCGACTTGTCTCCGAAAAGGGCCCTCCGTGGCCAAGGGGAAGGGGCCACGACAAAAGTTTGTTTCACTGGGGATAGAGGACACATGGGCGGATATAACCAAGTGTTAACCGTGGACTGGGCCCTTTCACACAAGAAAAAGTAGGGGCCCAAAGGTGAAAAAACGGCTTTTTCCCATATACCGTAACACTAACTTTTTGAACCATTATCGACTTGCCTCCGAAAAGGGCCCGCCGTGGCCAAGGAGAAGGGGCCACGACAAAAGTTCGTTTCACTGGAGAAAGAGGACACATGGGTTAGTGCTACCAGGTATGAGCCGTGGACTGGGCCCCTTCACACAAGAAAAAGTAGGGGCCCAAAGGTGAAAAAACGGCTTTTTCCCATATACCGTAACACTAACTTTTTGAACCATTTTCGACTTGCCTCCGAAAAGGGCCCGCCGTGGCCAAGGGGAAGGGGCCACGACAAAAGTTCGTTTCACTGGAGATAGAGGACACATATGCGGATATAACCAAGTGTGAACCGCCGGCTGGGCCCTTTCACACAAGAAAAAGTAGGGGCCCAAAGGTTAAAAATCGGCTTTTTCCCATATACCGTAACACTAACTTTTTGAACCATTTTCGACTTGCCTCCGAAAAGGGCCCGCCGTGGCCAAGGGGAAGGGGCCACGACAAAAGTTTGTTTCACTGGAGATAAAGGACACATATGCGGATATAACCAAGTGTGAACCGCCGGCTGGGCCCTTTCACACAAGAAAAAGTAGGGGCCCAAAGGTTAAAAAACGGCTTTTTCCCATATACCGTAACACTAACTTTTTGAACCATTTTCGACTTGCCTCCGAAAAGGGCCCGCCGTGGCCAAGGAGAAGGGGCCACGACAAAAGTTCGTTTCACTGGAGATAGAGGACACATATGCGGATATAACCAAGTGTGAACCGCAGGCTGGGCCCTTTCACACAAGAAAAAGTAGGGGCCCAAAGGTTAAAAAACGGCTTTTTCCCATATAGCGTAACACTAACTTTTTGAACCATTTTCGACTTGCCTCCGAAAAGGGCCCGCCGTGGCCAAGGGGAAGGGGCCACGACAAAAGTTCGTTTCACTGGAGAAAGAGGACACATGGGCGGATATAACCAAGTGTTAACCGTGGACTGGGCCCTTTCACACAAGAAAAAGTAGGGGCCCAAAGGTGAAAAAACGGCTTTTTCCCATATACCGTAACACTAACTTTTTGAACCATTTTCGACTTGCCTCCGAAAAGGGCCCGCCGTGGCCAAGGGGAAGGGGCCACGACAAAAGTTCGTTTCACTGGAGATAGAGGACACATATGCGGATATAACCAAGTGTGAACCGCCGGCTGGGCCCTTTCACACAAGAAAAAGTAGGGGCCCAAAGGTTAAAAAACGGCTTTTTCCCATATACCGTAACACTAATTTTTTGAACCATTTTCGACTTGCCTCCGAAAAGGGCCCACCGTGGCCAAGGGGAAGGGGCCACGACAAAAGTTCGTTTCACTGGAGATAGAGGACACATGAGCGGATGCTACCAGGTATGAGCCGTGGACTGGGTCCCTTCACACAAGAAACAGTAGGGGCCCAAAGGTTAAAAAACGGCTTTTTCCCATATACCGTAACACTAATTTTTTGAACCATTTTCGACTTGCCTCCGAAAAGGGCCCGCCGTGGCCAAGGAGAAGGGGCCACGACAAAAGTTCGTTTCACTGGAGATAGAGGACACATATGCGGATATAACCAAGTGTGAACCGCCGGCTGGGCCCTTTCACACAAGAAAAAGTAGGGGCCCAAAGGTTAAAAAACGGCTTTTTCCCATATACCGTAACACTAATTTTTTGAACCATTTTCGACTTGCCTCCGAAAAGGGCCCACCGTGGCCAAGGGGAAGGGGCCACGACAAAAGTTCGTTTCACTGGAGATAGAAGACACATGAGCGGATGCTACCAGGTATGAGCCGTGGACTGGGTCCCTTCACACAAGAAAAAGTAGGGGCCCAAAGGTTAAAAAACGGCTTTTTCCCATATACCGTAACACTAACTTTTTGAACCATTTTCGACTTGCCTCCGAAAAGGGCCCGCCGTGGCCAAGGGGAAGGGGCCACGACAAAAGTTCGTTTCACTGGAGATAGAGGACACATGGGCGGATATAACCAAGTGTAAGCCGTGGACTGGGCCCCTTCACACAAGAAAAATTAGGGGCCCAAAGGTTAAAAAACGGCTTTTCCCCATATACCGTAACACTAATTTGTTGGGTCCATTTCGACTTGCCCCCGTAAAAGGCCCACTGTGACCAAGAGGGAGGGTCCATGTCAAAAGTACCAAACTATGTAACAGGGCAGACATGGGTTAGGGGCCCAGGGGTGAAATTTACTTGTTACCGTAGCCCCTAACCCTCTCCCTACTCATTACCCTTCCCTTGGGGTGGTTTATGGTTGCATTTTCATAAAACGGACACTGTGCGAAAAAAGGGGACAATTTTGGGTTATCGTGGGTTAAAGTGGTTTAGGATGAATGTAGTGCGAATTAGCATATAGTTAATGAATATTGAATATTTATGGTGGTCACATGGAAGTCCCATCCATGCGCCTTCAGCATGCACACCTAACCCCATTCTATGTCCCAACGTGATGGCGCATTGTGACGTCATAATGGTCCTGTTTTTTACTTTCGGTCGACGATATCTCGGTAACCGAATATCAGATCGTTCTGAAAAATAGCTCATTGGAATCAGCGTGCCGGATTCTATCAGAAACGATATTTTCATAATTTTTGGACGATGTCGATTTTATGACGTCATCAACAGCGCCCCCACTTAGGCCCCCAAAATTAAAGTTCAATCATTTAGCTTGAAATTTGCGCAGTTTGTAGAGTAACATTTTTCAAATTTTTTGGGGTACTTTTGGTACTTTTGACACTTTTGGTTCCTTTTTTATGATTTTTAAAAGTATTTTTTTGAAGTTTCGAAAAATGGCCGCCATTTTGACTAGGAACATGCTAACAATACAAAATTTACACAGTACATGACTATTATATAAACACATGTTATGTATAAAAATAAACATTTTTGAGATAAAAATGTGGGAGTTATTGATATTTTTACGTTTTGTGACGTCACTTCCGATTAGAATATTTTGGCGCCAAAAACGTCATATATGTTATGCAACCTAGTTGTGTACATCTTGTGTGCAAATGTAAAGTTTCCGAAAGTCAGGGTTGTGGAGTAAAATGACTGAAATAATTTTTCACTTAGAGCGCCCTCACACCGGAAGTGGATAGGGTTAGATCATTTGAAAGGTATCACGTGATAGCTCTTGACAAGAGGTACCTCCACTGTAATTTTAATCTTCATCGAAGATGGTGTGGGTAAGATAACTGTAACCCTAGCACTTTTCCTAACTCTAACCAAAATTATGCAAATAAGGGTTAGCCGCCATCTTGGTTTACGCAAAGATATGTACCAAAAAAACCATTTGCGTAATACTACGGGTCAAGACATGTTACCTCCTAAAAAATTTCGGAGATTACACCTTTTTGATTTTTTGACCTCAATTTGACCTTTGACGTCGTGACGTCATCGCGCTGACCTTTGGGGCAAAGTTAACCCTGACCAATCACTACTTGTTCTGAAAATTTGGCGCGAATTCGATGCTGTTTGGAATTTGTATGAATTTTTCAATGTTTGGCCATTTTCGGACTTTAACGGCCTATAAAAACGGAACCGGAAGTGGTATGAACTTCCGGTTTGGATTCGTTACTCACCAAGGCCAACTTGACCTCCCATAACAATATGAAGGTCATAGGTCAAAAGGTCAAGAAAAGTGCTAGGGTCACGATTAGAGTGGAATCTCGAGTCGAAGATCCGTTGCAACCCTAATACTACCTGCAGATTTTCTGGATAGCAAAATATCGACCTAGGGTTAGGGGAAAAAAAATACCTCACGGGGGTCAAGTTAGGGTGTGGCATCGATATAAATTACTAACCTGCCCGTGCCCTTCCTGGAAAAAATGTCCTGTTTTATGGGACACCCTTTGGTTGAACCATGCTTGAACCATAGAAAAGGGGACAGTAAAACGGACACCTAAAAAAGTGTATAAAATCAAGTATGGTCACGTGACAGGGGGGTTAGGGTGATAAGTGTGCCTCCCAAGGGCAGGTTAGTCCACCGATATCAATAACCAAAAAAGGGGACATTTCTGCATGGTCCTACTAGGTTAGGTTAGGTTAGGTTAGGTTGTGTTGTGTTGTGTTGTTGTGCTGTGCTGTTGTGCCAGGTTGTGCTGTGCTGTGCTGTGCTGTGCTGTGCTGTGCTGTGCTGTGCTGTGCTGTGCTGTGCTGTGCTGTGCTGTGCTGTGCTGTGCTGTGCTGTGCTGTGCTGTGCTGTGCTGTGCTGTGCTGTGCTGTGCTGTGCTGTGCTGTGCTGTGCTGTGCTGTGCTGTGCTGTGCTGTGCTGTGCTGTGCTGTGCTGTGCTGTGCTGTGCTGTGCTGTGCTGTGCTGTGCTGTGCTGTGCTGTGCTGTGCTGTGCTGTGCTGTGCTGTGCTGTGCTGTGCTGTGCTGTGCTGTGCTGTGCTGTGCTGTGCTGTGCTGTGCTGTGCTGTGCTGTGCTGTGCTGTGCTGTGCTGTGCTGTGCTGTGCTGTGCTGTGCTGTGCTGTGCTGTGCTGTGCTGTGCTGTGCTGTGCTGTGCTGTGCTGTGCTGTGCTGTGCTGTGCTGTGCTGTGCTGTGCTGTGCTGTGCTGTGCTGTGCTGTGCTGTGCTGTGCTGTGCTGTGCTGTGCTGTGCTGTGCTGTGCTGTGCTGTGCTGTGCTGTGCTGTGCTGTGCTGTGCTGTGCTGTGCTGTGCTGTGCTGTGCTGTGCTGTGCTGTGCTGTGCTGTGCTGTGCTGTGCTGTGCTGTGCTGTGCTGTGCTGTGCTGTGCTGTGCTGTGCTGTGCTGTGCTGTGCTGTGCTGTGCTGTGCTGTGCTGTGCTGTGCTGTGCTGTGCTGTGCTGTGCTGTGCTGTGCTGTGCTGTGCTGTGCTGTGCTGTGCTGTGCTGTGCTGTGCTGTGCTGTGCTGTGCTGTGCTGTGCTGTGCTGTGCTGTGCTGTGCTGTGCTGTGCTGTGCTGTGCTGTGCTGTGCTGTGCTGTGCTGTGCTGTGCTGTGCTGTGCTGTGCTGTGCTGTGCTGTGCTGTGCTGTGCTGTGCTGTGCTGTGCTGTGCTGTGCTGTGCTTGTGCTGTGCTGTGCTGTGCTGTGCTGTGCTGTGCTGTGCCAGGCTGTGCTGTGCTGTGCTGTGCTGTGCTGTGCTGTGCTGTGCTGTGCTGTGCTGTGCTGTGCTGTGCTGTGCTGTGCTGTGCTGTGCTGTGCTGTGCTGTGCTGTGCTGTGCTGTGCTGTGCTGTGCTGTGCTGTGCTGTGCTGTGCTGTGCTGTGCTGTGCTGTGCTGTGCTGTGCTGTGCTGTGCTGTGCTGTGCTGTGCTGTGCTGTGCTGTGCTGTGCTGTGCTGTGCTGTGCTGTGCTGTGCTGTGCTGTGCTGTGCTGTGCTGTGCTGTGCTGTGCTGTGCTGTGCTGTGCTGTGCTGTGCTGTGCTGTGCTGTGCTGTGCTGTGCTGTGCTGTGCTGTGCTGTGCTGTGCTGTGCTGTGCTGTGCTGTGCTGTGCTGTGCTGTGCTGTGCTGTGCTGTGCTGTGCTGTGCTGTGCTGTGCTGTGCTGTGCTGTGCTGTGCTGTGCTGTGCTGTGCTGTGCTGTGCTGTGCTGTGCTGTGCTGTGCTGTGCTGTGCTGTGCTGTGCTGTGCTGTGCTGTGCTGTGCTGTGCTGTGCTGTGCTGTGCTGTGCTGTGCTGTGCTGTGCTGTGCTGTGCTGTGCTGTGCTGTGCTGTGCTGTGCTGTGCTGTGCTGTGCTGTGCTGTGCCAGGCTGTGCTGTGCTGTGCTGTGCTGTGCTGTGCTGTGCTGTGCTGTGCTGTGCCAGTTGTGCTGTGCTGTGCTGTGCTGTGCTGTGCTGTGCTGTGCTGTGCTGTGCTGTGCTGTGCTGTGCTGTGCTGTGCTGTGCTGTGCTGTGCTGTGCTGTGCTGTGCTGTGCTGTGCTGTGCTGTGCTGTGCTGTGCTGTGCTGTGCTGTGCTGTGCTGTGCTGTGCTGTGCTGTGCTGTGCTGTGCTGTGCTGTGCTGTGCTGTGCTGTGCAGTTGTGCTGTGCTGTGCTGTGCTGTGCTGTGCTGTGCTGTGCTGTGCTGTGCTGTGCTGTGCTGTGCTGTGCTGTGCTGTGCTGTGCTGTGCTGTGCTGTGCTGTGCTGTGCTGTGCTGTGCTGTGCTGTGCTGTGCTGTGCTGTGCTGTGCTGTGCTGTGCTGTGCTGTGCTGTGCTGTGCTGTGCTGTGCTGTGCTGTGCTGTGCTGTGCTGTGCTGTGCTGTGCTGTGCTGTGCTGTGCTGTGCTGTGCTGTGCTGTGCTGTGCTGTGCTGTGCTGTGCTGTGCTGTGCTGTGCTGTGCTGTGCTGTGCTGTGCTGTGCTGTGCTGTGCTGTGCTGTGCTGTGCTGTGCTGTGCTGTGCTGTGCTGTGCTGTGCTGTGCTGTGCTGTGCTGTGCTGTGCTGTGCTGTGCTGTGCTGTGCTGTGCTGTGCTGTGCTGTGCTGTGCTGTGCTGTGCTGTGCTGTGCTGTGCTGTGCTGTGCTGTGCTGTGCTGTGCTGTGCTGTGCTGTGCTGTGCTGTGCTGTGCTGTGCTGTGCTGTGCTGTGCTGTGCCAGGCTGTGCTGTGCTGTGCTGTGCTGTGCTGTGCTGTGCTGTGCTGTGCTGTGCTGTGCTGTGCTGTGCTGTGCTGTGCTGTGCCAAAGTTGTGCCAGTTGTGCTGTGCTGTGCTGTGCTGTGCTGTGCTGTGCTGTGCTGTGCTGTGCTGTGCTGTGCTGTGCTGTGCTGTGCTGTGCTGTGCTGTGCTGTGCTGTGCTGTGCTGTGCTGTGCTGTGCTGTGCTGTGCTGTGCTGTGCTGTGCTGTGCTGTGCTGTGCTGTGCTGTGCTGTGCTGTGCTGTGCTGTGCTGTGCTGTGCTGTGCTGTGCTGTGCTGTGCTGTGCTGTGCTGTGCTGTGCTGTGCTGTGCTGTGCTGTGCTGTGCTGTGCTGTGCTGTGCTGTGCTGTGCTGTGCTGTGCCAGTTGTGCTGTGCTGTGCTGTGCTGTGCTGTGCTGTGCTGTGCTGTGCTGTGCTGTGCTGTGCTGTGCTGTGCTGTGCTGTGCTGTGCTGTGCTGTGCTGTGCTGTGCTGTGCTGTGCTGTGCTGTGCTGTGCTGTGCTGTGCTGTGCTGTGCTGTGCTGTGCTGTGCTGTGCTGTGCTGTGCTGTGCTGTGCTGTGCTGTGCTGTGCTGTGCTGTGCTGTGCTGTGCTGTGCTGTGCTGTGCTGTGCTGTGCTGTGCTGTGCTGTGCTGTGCTGTGCTGTGCTGTGCTGTGCTGTGCTGTGCTGTGCTGTGCTGTGCTGTGCTGTGCTGTGCTGTGCTGTGCTGTGCTGTGCTGTGCTGTGCTGTGCTGTGCTGTGCTGTGCTGTGCTGTGCTGTGCTGTGCTGTGCTGTGCTGTGCTGTGTGCTGTGCTGTGCTGTGCTGTGCTGTGCTGTGCTGTGCTGTGCTGTGCTGTGCTGTGCTGTGCTGTGCTGTGCTGTGCTGTGCTGTGCTGTGCTGTGCTGTGCTGTGCTGTGCTGTGCTGTGCTGTGCTGTGCTGTGCTGTGCTGTGCTGTGCTGTGCTGTGCTGTGCTGTGCTGTGCTGTGCTGTGCTGTGCTGTGCTGTGCTGTGCTGTGCTGTGCTGTGCTGTGCTGTGCTGTGCTGTGCTGTGCTGTGCTGTGCTGTGCTGTGCTGTGCTGTGCTGTGCTGTGCTGTGCTGTGCTGTGCTGTGCTGTGCTGTGCTGTGCTGTGCTGTGCTGTGCTGTGCTGTGCTGTGCTGTGCTGTGCTGTGCTGTGCTGTGCTGTGCTGTGCTGTGCTGTGCTGTGCTGTGCTGTGCTGTGCTGTGCTGTGCTGTGCTGTGCTGTGCTGTGCTGTGCTGTGCTGTGCTGTGCTGTGCTGTGCTGTGCTGTGCTGTGCTGTGCTGTGCTGTGCTGTGCTGTGCTGTGCTGTGCTGTGCTGTGCTGTGCTGTGCTGTGCTGTGCTGTGCTGTGCTGTGCTGTGCTGTGCTGTGCTGTGCTGTGCTGTGCTGTGCTGTGCTGTGCTGTGCTGTGCTGTGCTGTGCTGTGCTGTGCTGTGCTGTGCTGTGCTGTGCTGTGCTGTGCTGTGCTGTGCTGTGCTGTGCTGTGCTGTGCTGTGCTGTGCTGTGCTGTGCTGTGCTGTGCTGTGCTGTGCTGTGCTGTGCTGTGCTGTGCTGTGCTGTGCTGTGCTGTGCTGTGCTGTGCTGTGCTGTGCTGTGCTGTGCTGTGCTGTGCTGTGCTGTGCGTTGTGGCAGTTGTGCTGTGCTGTGCTGTGCTGTGCTGTGCTGTGCTGTGCTGTGCTGTGCTGTGCTGTGCTGTGCTGTGCTGTGCTGTGCTGTGCTGTGCTGTGCTGTGCTGTGCTGTGCTGTGCTGTGCTGTGCTGTGCTGTGCTGTGCTGTGCTGTGCTGTGCTGTGCTGTGCTGTGCTGTGCTGTGCTGTGCTGTGCTGTGCTGTGCTGTGCTGTGCGTTGTGCTGTGCTGTGCTGTGCTGTGCTGTGCTGTGCTGTGCTGTGCTGTGCCAGGCCAGTGTTGTGCTGTGCTGTGCTGTGCTGTGCTGTGCTGTGCTGTGCTGTGTTGTGCTGTGCTGTGCTGTGCTGTGCTGTGCTGTGCTGTGCTTGTGTTGTACAAAGCTGTTAAAGAAAGGTGTGTGCTGTGCTGTGCTGTGCTGTGCTGTGCTGTGCGAAAGCAGCTGTCTGTGTTGTGCTGTGCTGTGCTGTGCTGTGCTGTGCTGTGCTGTGCTGTGCTGTGCTGTGTGCTGTGCTGTGCTGTGCTGTGCTGTGTTGTGCTGTGCTGTGCTGTGCTGTGCTGTGCTGTGCTGTGCTGTGCTGTGCTGTGCTGTGCTGTGCTGTGCTGTGCTGTGCTGTGCTGGTGCTGTGCTGTGCTGTGCTGTGCTGTGCTGTGCCAGGTTGTGCTGTGCAGTTGTGCTAAAGCAGTGCTGTGCGTTGTGCTGTGCTTGTGCTGTGCTGTGCTGTGCTGGTGCTGTGCTGTGTCAGTGCCAGCTGTGCTCAGTGCTGTGTTGTACAGCTTGTGTTGTGCTGTGTTAAAGTGCTGTGCGCAGCGTTGCTGTGCAGTGTTGTGCTGTGTTGTGCTGTGTCAGTGCTGTGCTGAAAGCAGTTGTGTGTTGGGGGTTGTGTTGTGTTGTGTTGTGCTTGTGTTGTGTTGTGTTGTGTTGTGTTGTGTTGTGTTAAAGAAGCAAAGTTAAAGCAGTTGTGCTGTGCTTGGTGCTGTACAGTGCTGTGTCACAGTGTTGTGCTGTGCTGTTGTGCTTGTGCTGTGTTGTGTTGTGCTGTGCTGTGTTGTGCTGTGCTGTGCTGTGCTGTGTTGTGTTGTGTTGTGTTGGTGCTGTGTTGTGCTGTGTTGTGTTGTGTTGTGTTGTGTTGTGTGTTGTGTTGTGTACAAAGAAAGTTGTGTTAAAGCAGTGCTGTGTTGTGTTGTGTTGTGTTGTGTTGTGTTGTGTTGTGTTGTGTTGTGTTGTGTTGTGTTGTGCTGTGCTGTGCTGTGCTGTGCTGTGCTGTGCTGTGCTTGTGCTGTGCTGTGCGTTGTGTTGTGCCAGGCCAGGTGTTGTGCCAGGTGTGTGAAAGGTGTTGTGCTGTGT